>CM073574.1:65624708-66874708 GCA_037074715.1 Magnolia kwangsiensis | reverse complement strand
TAATGGTGGATATCCAATCATTGTCTTCCTGTGGTGTGGTCCACCTGAGATTTATATCCCTTTCATTTTTTATATTAAGCCTAAAATGATATGTAAAAATGGATGAACGTAATGGATGAAACACATACATCATGGTGGGGCCCACAGAGCACCTACCACCAGCCACCGGGCTGGTGTCAAGGGGAGTAGTCAATCCGTTTCCATGCCCTCATGGCACAATTGGTAGCTCCTCCGCTCCATCTAGCAGGGGTACGAATATATAGGTCTGTTAGCTCAAGAATTAGCTTTGTCCACTGGTTAGGTGGGCCACAATTAAGGAAGTAGATTTCCTGCGAAAGCCTTTTGCAGGAAGTTCCTATGTTAGAAACCTAGGTGCGGCCTACCATGATGTTGATGAAAAATCTACACCATACATCCGTACATACGTTTTGTGAGCTTATTTTAGGACTTGAGATCAAAAGTGAACCGATCGAAGACTCAAGTGGGCCACACTAAAGGAAAATGTGGGTAGGAAAATTCCTGTCGTTAAAACCACTCTGGGATCGACAATGATGTTTACATGCCATCAATGGAAACAGATTGGCTACTCCCCCTTCCACCAGCCTGGTGGCCGGAGGTCGGTGCTCTGTGGCCCACCATTAGAGCTGGGCAAAATGGATTCGATCCGGTGGATCCAACCTGATCAGACCTGATCCGACACGATCCTAACCAAATTGATAGTCTGGATTGGGGCGAATCGAGTTAGGTATTTCGGATCCGGATGATTTTCGAATCAGGATCGGATCATGATCAATCTGGACTGATCCGATCCGAAACCCGATCCGATTCAACCTGATCTGGGACCTTAAGAGGATTTTAATGGAGGATATCCAATCATTATTGTTTTCCTATGGTGTGGTCCACTTGAGATTTTTATCCCTTTGATATTTTGTATCAAGCCTTGAAATGATCTGTAAAAATGAATGAACGACATCGATGTAATACATATATCATGGTGGAGCCCACAGATCACCGAACAAAGGAGTAGCCAATCTTCAGCGTTAGTACCACACACCAGATACTGTTGTAGCCTAGGAAATAGGGAAATAAGATTGCGTAGTGAGTTACTCATTACGCTTCTATTATACAGAGTAAACTCAGTTGGGCCTACCATGAATGTATTGGGTTATCCACGTCGTCCATCCGTTTTTCGAGATCATTTTAGTGGTTGAGTATAAAATAGAAGTATTCCCAAAGCTCAAGTGGACCACACTATAAGAAACAATGCGAATAATGACTTCCACCGTTGAAACCTTACTAGGGCCCATAGTGATTTTTATTTGCCATTCAACCTGTTCATAAGATTACACAGACATGGATGAAGGTAAAAAAACAAATATCAGCTTGATCCAAAACTTCTGTTGGCCCCAAGAAATTTTCAACGCTGGAATTTCAATTCACACTATTTCTTGTGGTGAGGTGCACTTGAGATTTGGAAATATCACATCATAAATTTATCTGTTAAAATGGATGGACGGAGTAGATAAAATATGCAAATCACGGTGGTCCCCATAGAGTTTACTCAGTACACTTAACGTACTGAGTTACATAGTACATAATTCGCTTCTGTAGCTAACTAGCTATGCTAGCTGGTTAGAGTGGCGTGTGAAGACGAAACTAACGCTCCTTGAGCTCCAAGTTGTATGAACAGTTCAAAGGAGATCAAAGTTATATGGGCCCTACAGTGATGTATTTATTATATCTATACCGTTCACATATTTTTAGAGATCATTGTAGAGCATTATCCCAAAAAAGAATAATATCCAAAGATCATCTGGACCACGCTACAAAGAGCAGCAGAGAATGATTTTCACCATTAAACATTTCATGTGGTCCACTTGATAGTTAGATCTGTCTTATTTTTCGTCTCAAGCCTTATGACGAGCTCGCCAAATGGATGGATGGTTTGGATATAACACATACTCCATCATTAGACCCAGAACTTGTTAACTCGTTACAGCAAGTTACTTGTATGAAAAGCAATCACTGTAATTTCTTGAAAACACACGTCCAGTAAAAACATGGATACGGTACAGAGAGTTCTTTCAGAGAAATGTGGGGTTAACCTTGATGTATATGTTTTATCTAATTTGCTCATCCATTTTAACATATCATTTTAGGCCTTGAGCATAAAAAGACTGTATATTAAAGGCTGAAGTGGACCACACCACATGAAACAGTTGGATTAAATTCATACGATCTGAATCCTACCGAACCCAATCCGACTCGATTTCCTTGATCAAGTCGGACTCGGTTTGGGTCAGGCCAACTATGTATAAGATCGGTTCAAGTTAGGTTACTTAGACTTGGTTCCAGATTGGATCGAGTTCAGATCAAGCCACTAAGACTTCAAATCAGGTCGAGTTGGACCCAATCTGATTCGATCAGGACCGATGCCCAGCTCTACCCACCATGATATCTTTGTGGGCCCACCATGATGTATGTGTTTCATCCACTCCGTTCATCCAATCTTATAGATCATTTTAGGCTTGATCCCAAAAATGAAAGGGATATAAATCTCAGGTGAACCACGCCACAGGAAAACAATAATGATTGGATATCCACCATTAAAATCTTCCTTAAGGCCCATTGTACTGTTTATTTGGCATCCAATCTATTGATTAGGTCATACAGACCCAGATGAAGGGGAAAAAAAAAGAAAGATTAGCTTGATCCAAAACTGTCATGGCCCCGACACTCATTCAACACTGTTTCATGTAATGTGGCCCACTTGAGATTGGGATATACCTCATTTTTGGACTCATACCATAAAATGATTTAGAAAAATAGATGGACAGCATGGATGAAACACATACATCATGATGGGGCCCACAGAGCACCAACCACCAGCCATTGGTTAGTGGCAGGTAAAGTAGCCAATCCGTTTCCATTAACAGGGTTCATAACGTCATTCCCTAGTTGGGATAAGCTGAAAACACATTCAAAACTTGGGTGGCCCCACGAATATTTCAAGTGTGGACGTTGAAACCTCACATCTTTGGCTCACTTGAGTCTTGGATGTTGCTCACTTTCGGTCTCATGTCCTAAAATAAGCTCACAAAATTGATGGTCGGATAGATTTCTCACAAACATCATGGTGGACCTCACCAAGGTTTTCAGCACAAAAACTTCATGCTAAAGGCTTTCACAAATAATCCGTGTTTGAACACACCTGCTAAGTGGGCTACCTTAATCGGTGGTCGATAACATCAATATGGTAGGCCTCACCTAATGGATCACTTGGATATTGCACTGGTGAGCCACACTGGCATACATGGGTTCCATGAGGGGCGAAGAAACGGGAGCTATTTGTTACTCCAGCAGAGTGTGATGGTTGGTTGATGAATGGATATATTACCTTAATCTGCCTGTCTATGTTGGAATAACCAATGATAGATAGATTATTTTCCAAAATACAAATTGATTAACTTTTCCAATTTCTTATTAAGAAGAATTTATCATTGAATTTCAACCATTGACTGTTTTCATTTGGTCATTCATTGACTATCCATCAATAATCTAATTAAAATCTTCAAATTACTATATATATATAGTGTTTAACATCCATGTAAATCAAAGCCCATGACTTGTACTATTTAAAGCTTCAACCATCTTATTATAATAGTTATTTCCCCAGGACCATGAATGAGTCAAAGTTGTTGCTACCTGAAAGTCGAAACTACTTAGATGATGTGTAAATTGTCAAGGCTACACGTGTTGGATATACTAACTGATGCATTCACTAATTGAGTTAAGCTAGGCATTCCTTTAATAGTATGTTATATTATTAAATCTTCGGCTTGAATCATTTGGGGTAGGGTTTGAATCATTCTACCATAGTTGAATTTCAAGTGTGGTGGATGGTTTTGGATAGTAGCTCGCAGATTGGGTCAATAAGCCAATGTATTGGATTGTATTAGATGGGATTAACACCATTATTGCACAATGATTGCAAGTTTGGAAATGCCATGGTATTTTCCATGTTTGGGATAAAATTCTTGTTACGGGAAAACACTGGATTAAGCAAAACCCCATTTGGTGGACCATGGAATTGTAATCAATAAACCAAATTCACAATGAATGTCAGTCACTTGTATTCTTATATAACAAAAACGTCACGTGTAAAGGGCGTATATGAATGGGAGACATGAATAAAACACATGCATCAATGTGGGGCCCCATAGGTGTGGTGGATTTCAAAATCAACCGAAAATTCCACAAGGGACCAAATGTAATTCCATCCCACCTAAACCCAACCCTTTCTCATCTTCCCCATATGCCGGATAAAATTTGCACGGACCTGTTCATCCCCATTCACTTTGCCTTCTGATTTTCAGGCTAAACCGGCTCAGCCAAGAAAGATGGCAGACGACGTGGAGGAGTTCAACCCTCCTATGGTGATATGACATACTTCTTTAGAGGAAACAATTAAAGGAAAACCTGGGTTATATGAAACATCACATGTGAATATAGTTATGGTTGAATCAAGAGCCATGTCGGGAAGGTTAGTCATAGAAAGGCTCATTTACGGCATGATGCAACATCTCAAGCCATTTTATATATCTGCTCACCTTAAAAGTTTCCTAGTCACCAAGATTCTGGTCAACAATGGGGCTGTTGTCAATCTCATACCACAGAGAATGATGTTGAAAATGGGGAAGACAGTGGCTAATTTAATCCCATCTAAAGTCACAATCATTAGTTTCTTTGGCCACATTACAAACACTCATGGGGTCCTGCTAATCAACCTGACTATTGGGACTAAAATAGTGTTGGCCCCATTTTTTCTGGTCGATGCCTCATCTAGCTATAATGCTCTATTTGGAAGAGATTAGATCTGCTCATTTGCATGTATTCCATCATCTCTATACCAATTCATATTTTTCTGGAATCAAGATAAATTTGAATTGGTTCTGGCCAATAGCAAACATTTCTTTGCTAATTGCTTTGTATGAGATTAGCATGAGATGCTAGGACTTGACCAAGATTTGGTCGAACATATACTACCTATAAAAGAAGGGTTTCGGCTACATAAACAACCCCCATGCGGATGACAGTGGAAGTGATAGAAAATAAAGGAAGAGATTGAATGACTATTGAAGGTTGGTTTCATCAGGCCCATTAAGTATGCCGACTGGATCTCGAATGTAGTCCCAGTCATAAAAAAGAACGGCAAGTTGTGGGTCTACATCGATTTCCGAAATTTAAACCTAGCAAAGAAGAAAGACGAATATCCAATGTCGGTGGTTGATCACTGATCGATATGGCTACGGAGCATCGAGTTGCGTCCTTCATGGATAGCCATTCTGGGTACAATCGAATTTACATCATGCTAGACAATGTATTGAAAACAGCATTAAGGTGCCCAATCCCTCTAGAGACTTGTTATTGGGTGGTAATGCCTTTTGGGCTTAAAAATGCAGGGGCTACATATCAGAGGGTGATGAAAGTCATATTCCATGATATGATCAGCCAGTTTATAGAGGTTTATGTTGATGATGTAGTGGTAAAGTTGGCCGACGTAGAGAGCCATCTTGCTCTATTGCGCAAATCATTCGAACGGATGAGACTCCATAAGTTAAAAAGGAATCCCCTTAAATGTGTTATTGGAGTATCGATAAGCAATTTCTTGGGTTCCAAGTACATTGGCTAGGGATCAAGGTTGATCAGAACAAGGCTCAAGCGATTATAAACGCTCACCTGCTGAAGAACAAACCAGAGCTACAACTATTCCTGGGACAGGTTAACTTCATGCGAAAGGTTATATCCAACTATGCATGGAAGACCAATATATTCTCTTCATTGGTAAAGTTGAAGTAATTGCTTAAATTTAAATGGAAAACAAAGCATCGACAAGCTTTTGAGAAGATCAAGGAGTATCTGATGAAGCCGACATTGTTAATGCCTCTAGTCGAAGGTTGACAATGTATTCAAACTCCGTAATAAGAGTCATAGCTTCAGGAGAAGCATGAGAAAGAAGAGCTTTTACTGATCATGTCGTCAGAATCAACAATTTGTACGTCAGGGATTTTAGGAGCATCGGTCGCTGGCTAACGTTTCCGTACTGGTTAAGCCACAACGACTTGCTTTTCTGCGGCCAATAGCTCCCGAGTAACTACAAAAGAAAGACATAGTTAGCCAATGTATGATGTAAAAGGTTCAAAGCAGGTATACAAGTGAAAGTAAAATCTACCTAAATAAGAATAGATGGCATAGGTGACGAATCGTCTGTCCATAATATGAGGATGTTTTATAATCATCGTCATTGCTCATGTAAAAGTGGGGAATGGTGGAGGACTGGGGTGATAGATAGTAAGGTATTTTTCATCGACCTTCCTGGTGACATTTCAAACATTCCTTGATTTATTTAAAATAGTCTTTAGCTAAGAGCCCTGACCAATATTTAATTTTGAAGTATTTTTCAGATAAACACACAACCTCGGTTGAGGAAGTACCTGATTGTCGTCATCCTTTAGATGAGGTCAGCGACGGCTGATTTTCTATAATTGGTTGAGAAGGTGGGTAGGAGCGCTTGAAGATTAGAGTAAGACACCGAGGAGCTGAGAAAAGAGGAGCTCCTAAGCCAAGGATCCTCTTCGGAGTAGATGGAGGCGGTAGAGTTAGTGGAGATGTGGGAGCAACAGGTGCCTTCATCGTAGCTTTTTGGCACTTCAGTTGAGGAGTCAACTTAGTTGGCAAAACTTTTGGGGAAGAGATAATGGCCGATTTAGTCTTCGGCTTATTTGTTTTTCGACTGGGAGTTATGGCTGATAGAGATGCTGTCATTTCCTTTCCTCAAAGCTCTATGGAAGAAGAAAGTTGGGCAATGATGGCTTCAGGAGAATTATTTATCAGCTTTTAATAATGGTCATCCCACCAAGCGGTGAAAGTGTCCATTACTTGGGGCTAGGGGTGCACACAGTTCGGTTCGGTCCGATTCTAGGGTGAAACTGGAAGCGAACTGTTCCTTACGGTTCTAACATTTTTTGAATCGAAACTGGACCGTTAGCACCCTAGAACCGAACCGGAACCGGACCATGAAAACCGGTTCGATTCCATGGTTTTGGGCTTTTTATAATCCAACCCAATTGCATGTTCTATTTTATAATTTAGCTCATGTTCATTTGCATTGTTATCCATTTAATGAATGGTTTAGATACCGTATATGGTGTGAAAAAATACATTTATAAAAATAATCAAAAGGTGCATTGTAAACCATAAATCATGAGTCAAATATACAACTAAAATATATTGTAAACTCACGGTTCTAGGTTTGGTTCCATGGTTCAGTTCCATGTTCGGTTCCATGGATCGGATCCACGGTTCGGATCCATGGTTCGGATCACGGTTTGGTTCAGTTCTACATACCCCCAAACTAGAACGGAACCGAATTAAACAGTTCTTTAATTTTTGGAATTGGAACCAGAACCGATGCATAGTTCTACCAGTTTGATGTGCTTCCCTACTTGAGGCCAATTTAGATAGTGGGTAAGATCGAGAGTCCAATTGGCCGACTAGAAAGTAGAGTTGAGAGAATGATAGAGATCAATTCGATCGGCAATCGGCCGAGTGAAGGGAGGTTAATTGCAGGTCATCTGAGTGAACGGACAAGGGATGCATTGGACAAGACCGAACAAATGAGATAGTAGATTTGGTTAATAATGCTCAGTGCTTGCTTTGGAATTCTTTCCAATGTCGATCGTGCCATCATAAGGGAGATCTCTGCAAATGAGATAACTCTCCCAAGTGAGATGATATGAGACACCACAAGATCATCATCGCTCTCATATTGTCCAGTGAACCAAGTTGGGCCGAATTCTCTATCATGAAAGAGAGTGAATGTTTGATTCTATTTACCTCTATTCAAGAAAAAGAATAAAGTATCCATATATACAGAAAATGTTTGAGTTTCTTAGGGGAGAATTGATGATGCGTTCGCTATATAAAGAATAAGCAATATCGAAGTGAAAGGAATAATGACAAGGAAAGGTTGAAAGTATTTGTAAATCCACATCTGAAGAAGCCACAGTGGTTATCCTGTAAGATATAAACATTTGGTGGTGATCTTGAAGATATCTTTGTATAGGTAGCCGAGTACGAAAGGTGCCAAAACAAGTTATTGACTTTGTGTGAGCACCTTGGCCAGTTGAACGTACTCATTCATAACCCGTAGAGCATTCACGCAAAGTAAATGTTGGCATATCTAGAGTAATCGGAAGGTCGTATGTTCTTCATAATTGACTGGTCATCTATGTTTGTGGTACTTTTGCATGAAGTGAGAGTAAGCCTTGTCGGCTTTATTCATGAATCGTCTGGTTTGTTCTGAACAAAACCAGGGAAGACGACTGCACCAAAAGGAAGAACTTGAGTTAAGGATGTAATGTCAGAAATCTTTGGACTAATAGAGCCACACCTAAAGAAAAATGTGTTGGTGGATGAGCTCCAAAATGTCAAAGCTATTATGAGAAAGGCATGAATTGATGGGTAATCGTAGATGGATAATTTGATGTATTCATAAATGTTAAAATTCCTCAATGTTGCCTCATATTGAGATGAGACATGAGTGAACCAAATATCCCATTCCGACAGTGGTCTCGGCCAGGATTGAGGATTCTTCAGGGCAATAGCGGGTTCAGGGATAGCAGTAAAGTCTCGCTTGGACATATGTGAAATAGTGGATCTATCATGCTAACTTCATCAGCATCAGTTATAGGAGAGAAATCCGATCCCATACAATAATAATCTCCAATAGGCGATTTAAAGACTATTTTGTCAAAATATTTTCCAGAAACGGCATCTATCACTGTGACTAGATCGTCCTGGTGAAATGATGGAGGAGAAGATGTAAGTGTTATATTGTATAAAGTACACCTTTATTTGTCAAATCTCGTTTAAGACAAAACAGCCTATGAAGTGGTCCATGTAATGTGGATGAAGATGGAAAGTTCAAGACCTTACTTCAAGTCAAGATAGTTCACAATCTACTAAGTTCAAGACTCTACTGAAGTTTATGTCATGAAGTAGATCAAGATGGAAAGTTCAAGCTTTAGTAAATTCAAGTTCTACTACACTTCTAGTAGAAAATCAAGTTCCATCTTCAACTTCTAGCTCCATTGAAGATTCAAGTAAAAGAACAAGTTCTGAAAAATTCAAGCTAGTTCAATGTTCAGTCATTTTAAGTATAACAGACCCTAGAAAGACCTTAGGCATAGGTTCTTTTAAGATACGAACTTATATAGGTTTTTATATTTATGTTAGGCTATAGTTCGACTAGCCTAGGCTTAGATTCGATTAGTCTAAGTTGTGGTTCGACCAGTCTAAAGAAATTTTTGACTAGTTAAAGTTTGAATTCAAAAAAATGAATTTTTCTGTTGTTTCTTTCACCAATCGAGTAGACTGCTTGACCAATCGAAGAGGGGCCCTCGACCAGTGGAGGGGTGCTCAACTCAAAGTCCAGTAACTAAAAACTGGCACCCTCAACCAGTCGAAGCCCTTTCTCGACCAGTCGAACAGGGCCCTCGACCAGTCAAGCAGGGCCTTCAACCAGTCAAAGTTTTATTTTATCTCATCGTACTCAAAATTTGAAAATTTGTTAGACCCTAGACGAGTTGAAGGATGTCTTAAATGAGTCGAAGCAACAACTTTTCAACCAATAAATAGAGACCTCCTCTCAATTCAAAATTACCAATTAAGCTAATAAAAGCCTTCATCAAGAGAGAGAGAGAGAAGTCCCCATTATTGCCAAGCTATTGCATGGCATTTTTAATATTTCTTTAATAGTTTTTTGTTTCAATTCATAGATCTCTTGTTTTATGAATCTTATTCTATAAAGAGAGTAAATACTCTTCTTTGAAATCTTGAGGAATTCAAACAAGTAATCTTTAGTTTAAACGATTTAAAATCTATCCAGAACCTATAACCCTTATTTATGAGACTGGACATTGAACAATCAACTCAAGAGAAGCGGTTCTACATGCTACATCAAGAAAGACATCTTCAAGGTGAAGATAAGTATATTCAATCTTTTGTATTTTAGTTTTATTAAGATAGCTATAAAATTTCATTTATTGGTTTTTCTGAGATAGCCAGAAAATCTCAGTGAGGGGTTTTTTGTTTGTAATAGCCCATTAAAATCACAACTGTATCAAGTTTTAAGGTGACCCTATGAAAACCTTGTTTATAATGAAAATCAATATCATGTGGATAGTGATTATTAGGAGTGAAATAAGTGTGGCTATTTGAGAACAGTTGTCGTACACGCCGAACCACTATAACTCTTGGTGTTGTGGTGAATGTTTGATTTTTGCATTTGTGGAGAATGGTTATAATTTTATTTATGCAAAAGTGGTAAATGTTTGTACTATATATCTTTATTTTCTCTTGCTTGGTTTGAGATCTTAATCCTTACAAACGTTCATGAAATAAGGTTGTCTGATTTAAAACTTTGTTTTTGGTGAAGGTTGTCCTACGAACTAAGTTTGAATCAATTTTTTAATACCAGTGCTATTGAGATTTCTAATTTATTTATTATTTCAGCTCTTTAGTTTTTTATTTTAGCATAGTCCTATTCACCCCTCCCCCCCCCCCCCCCCCCCCCCCCCCCCCCCATAGGACTGTTAAGCTCGCACTTTTCAAGTGGTATCAGAACTAAGTTGCTCATTTTTATTAGGATTAATTTCTTTGAGTTAAAAGATCTAGAACTTTCATTATGTCAAATTTCGATAGCTTGTCTATTAACAAGCCACCACCTTTTGATGGCTCTAACTATGCATACTAGAAAGCCAAAATGAAGATTTTTCTAAAATCCTTAGATGAAAGCATGTGGCAAGCCACTATAACCAACTAGAAAGCTCCTATGTCTGAAGTATTAGGCAGTGATAGAATTAAACCTATGAGAGAAACTGCATTCTTTTTATGGACTGCAGCTCAGAAAAGTAAAAGCAGTGCTAATGCTAAGGCCTTAAATGTCATAACTTGTGCTCTATCACCTGATGAATTCAAGAGCTGGGATACTCTTGAAATGACACATGAAAGAATTTTTATAGTTAAGAAATCAAAAGTTCAAATCCTCACTACTAGATTTGAAGAAATTCGTATGGAAGAAAATAAAACTTTCATGGTCTTTTATACAAAACTAAATGATATAATAAATTCCATTTGGGGTCTAGGAGATGGAATCCCTAAAAGTAAAGTCTGTGCTAAAATACTATGATCTCTTCCTGAGAGATTCAATTCTAAAGTAACTGTCATTCAGGAATTAAGAAATAGTGATTATATGAAGGTTGAGGAGTTGGCTCTCTCCAAACATATGAGTTAAATTTTAAAGATCCTAAAGGTAAGTCCATTGCTATTAAATCATCTAAATCTATTTCAAAAGATAATTGTGTTAATTCTGATGTTGAAGATATAGAACATTATATGGCTTTACTTGCTAAAAAATTTTACAAAATTTTTAAAAATAAGAAAAAGTCAGATTTTCAAAAACCATCTGACAAAAGAAAAGGAAAATCTAAATCTTGAAAATCTATAAAGGATTTAAATTATCTTCAAGATGCCTATAATGAGAATGAAAATTATCTTCAAGATGCCTACAATGCCTTATACAGGGAAAGTTATAAAATTGATGTCAAATTAAAAATTCAAAGAGAAAAATATCTTAAATTAAAAGAAAAACTTGAAAATAATGTTTTAGAAAAATCTCATCATTCCAATTGTTTTGAAAAAACAAAACTAGACTTAAATTTCAAAACTTTAGAGTTAGAAAAACTCAGAATTGAAAATGAGAATTTAAAACTCGAAGTTTCTTCTCTTTTGAGTTCTAAGGATACTTAGAGATATGCCCACGGAGATCTAAAACTGGAAAAACGATTAACCTCGTCCAGAAAATGTGGTGACAAATCAAGTCTGGGCTATATCTCCTATATTTGTAAAAGGAGAATCCTCAAACTCAAAAGGCAAGAATTTGAGAAATTATGGTCGAAATGATTTCAAAAATTCAAAACCTTTTTAAGTTTCTAAGATTAATTTTAATGCCATCAACTATAAAAATCAAAGATATAACAAACCTCCTTTAGCTAAAAAAAAAATAGTAGACTTACTCAAAGAGCTTTTAAAATCCAACTCATATGGATTCGGAGTTAATAGAAAGGGGAGAAATTCCAACTCCCTGAAATAGAGAAAATCTAATGGAACTCCTAAACCCAGAACCATAATGAAATAGGTTCTAAAGGCTACATGTATTGTTGCCCACGCAGCCTTCAAAGCGACTAGCCATTCAAAATAGTACATGAATAGTGGATGTTCAAGACATATGACAAGTGACAAAACAATATTCACCGACTTCAAAGAATTGAATGATGGTTCAGCTACTTTTGGTGATGGAAGCAACTACAAAATCATAGGCCAAGGTACTGTTCAACTCTCCAATGTTCCTCCTTTTGAAAATATACTGTATGTTGAAGGTCTGAAATATAACTTCCTAAGTATTTCTCAAATTTGTGATAACAAACATAGTATAAAATTTACAAATCACGGATGTACGATTTCAAATGAGAAGGAAAGTGTGATATTAAATGGTATTAGGGCTTCTGAGAATTGCTACATTATTAATGACTCATGCTCTTCTAAATTTTCATGTTACATGGTCCAAACAGACAAAATAAAACTATGGCATAAACATCTCGGACATGTGTTGGGTCATAAAAAATGATCAAGGAAAGAGAAAGGCATGGAAAGATAGAGAGAAAGAAAGAGTTGTGCATGACTTGAGTTGTGCGAAACATAAGTTGCACGTGTTCGTGCAACTCGTCCTAAATGTGCGATCCCCGCAACTAGTCCGAGTTACACTAGGATGCGCAAGTTTGGTCAAAGGGACTAACGATGCGAAGTGGGGTCCATGATGCAAGAATCAAGGGCTCACATGTGCGAAAGCTTATAAATACCCCCTCACCCTCTCATTTGAAGGATTGGATGTTCAAGAGATCAGTCTCTCTGACAAGTATTAGGGTCAGAGAGAAGGGAAGAAGGGAGACCGCGCAGCTCATAGTGTGTTGCGCGGGTCCGCACAACTCTGGTATGAGTTGCGCAGGTTCTCTTTGGAGTGGTTACCATGCTGAATTTTCTGGAAGACGATCAAGCTATTTTGATATTTCTAAGGGATCCCAATAGAGGAAACCTGTACAATTTGTCTCCCTTGGAGATTTGATAAATATGTGCTGGAATGCTGTCAAAATTTACATTTTTTATTATACTTAATTTCATGCATTTTTGTCTTTGTTAAAAGACTCTATCTTTGAATCAGAGGATTCAAGAGGATGAAATGAACTCAAAATAAATGAAATTGATGAACATCTCCTTTGTTCTATCTTTATCAATGTTAAATAAGAGATTCTCCCAAATCAAATGCATTTCGTTTCTGGTAAAAA
Organism: Magnolia kwangsiensis; assembly: GCA_037074715.1. Lineage (NCBI taxonomy): Eukaryota > Viridiplantae > Streptophyta > Magnoliopsida > Magnoliales > Magnoliaceae > Magnolia > Magnolia kwangsiensis. The sequence goes on along the minus strand of CM073574.1, from coordinate 66,861,245 downwards.
AAAAATGGCGACTCCACTGGGGAACTTTTCTCTTATTTAATATTGATTTGAAGATAACTTAGGAAATATTCATCACTATTTGGCGTCTTATAAGACACTAAAATGGCGACTCTCAAACGGAACATCCTCCCTTTCATCTCTAAGATAGAATCCATTCATGAATAAACACTAGCTGAAATTACACATGATTTCTGACAAGGCGTACGTGTTCAAATTATAGTAGAAGAATGGGTGATCATTATCCTCTTAAACGAATGGGTAAAGCTGCAATGGTTACATTACGTTCTGAAAAAAGGGTAAAGAGTCCCTACAGACAGAACATAGAGGTAATAAGGAAATATATACAGGAAGAGGTGCGCAACGGTATCAGAGAAAAGGGGAAAGATAAGGTGGAAGGGGTGGCCTACGATGTGGTTAGTCATTTAAAAGGTATACCAGCTCGGGTAAGCGTATATGATGCGCTGCGATTATCAGAAGATTCTAAAAATAGTCTAATATAAGCCCTATTAGATAATAATGTCAGGAGAGCGTTGCTTATAGAGATGGAACACTACGAATGAAGCAATTGTATGCTGATTGTTTCTCTCGGATGAGGACTTAATCTGTGGTGAATATCATAATAGACCACTAATGGTTGAAGGCTATGTTGGCAGTAAACAAATAAAATGGATAATGTTAGATAATGGGTTTGCAGTGAATTTGTTACTGTTGATGATGTTGAGTGAACTAGGATACTGCCGCTCTCATCTACGTCCTAGTGGGATGATGATATAGGGGTTCAACCAAGATGGACAAAGAGCGCTCGACAAGATCACATTGACATTGAAAATGAGGGGATTGATAACCGATGTTGTTTGTCATGTTATTGATGCAATAATAATATATAATCTCCTTTTAGGAAGACCCTGGATGCATTAATATGGCATCGTGCCATCAACCCTTCACCAATGTTTCAAGTATTGTAAAGACAGGATCCAGTGTAAAGTGATGGCTAATGCAAAGCCATATACAAAGGCAGAATCTTTCTTCGCTAATGCCGGTTATTACAACGAATTTACCACAGGAGATAATGAGAGAAAAAATAACAATGAAATGATGAAAGATAGCACTATCACAGTACAAGATGGAATTGCAAAGAAAGCGGTGTCAGAGAAAGAGAAGGTGAAACAGAAAAAAAATAAATTATACCAAAACATTTGAGACGGTTAGGACAGCCATCGCTGACATTATTGTCACCTGAGCAGTTACAAATTTTGTAAAAAAATTATACGATGCCTCTACCGCAAGCTGAAATGAAGAAACCATTCTTAGTTATGCCTAAAAGGTTTCATGTTGAGGCCAATAATAAGAACCCTAAACCTATCGACTTCTATGTAGTGTTAGAGGGGGAGATAATAAGATGAAATCTGTAAAGTTAACACCCAGAGATTTGGAAAGGTATAACTCCGCTGGTAGAAGAATAATGAAGAATATGGGCTTAAATTGTAAGGAGCCAGTTCATTTGAATAGTGGAAAAGGCATTTTAATCCCTGTTGGGATTGATGAGAAGAAACAGGAAAGATTTCGCGGGTTGGGAGGGGAATCCTCAGTAAACACAATCACCATAGGGGTGACAAAAGAAGAGGAAATTGAAATGATTAAACATCCTGAAGCAGCTCCGAAGCAGATAGAAGATGGGGGGCAACCGACGACTGATAGCTTGCGAGAAATAAACATAGGGACGGAAGAAGAACCTCGGAACATATTCATAAGCGCTGGACTTTATAAATAGGAGGCTAATCGATATGTGAAACTTTTAAAAGAGAATAAAGATGTATTTTCCTGGACATATGCTGAAATGTCGGGCCTGGAACCATCAGTGGCAGTGCATCGGTTAAATATTTCTAAAGACAAGAGGCCAGTTAAGCAAGCGCAACGAAGATTCCATCCAAAGCTGGTTCCTCTGATCGAAGAAGAAGTGAGCAAACTCATCGAAGTTGGGTTCATCAGGGAAGTCAAATATCCCAAGTAGATATCGAATATTGTCCTAGTGAAAAAGAAGAATGGACAAATCAGAGTATGCATTGGATAGTGCATCGAAATATGTCCTACGATTTGAATGTCCCAAGGATGACTTCCCACTGTCGATTACAGAGTTATTAATTGATAGTACACCGAAATATGTTGTCATGTCCTTTATGGATGATTATGCAGGATATAATCAAATAAGAATGGCTACTGAGGATGAGGAAGCTACGACATTTAAAACCTCACTGGGGATTTACTGTTACAAAGTCATGTCATTTGGCCTCAAGAATGTGGGGGCAACATATCAGAGAGTGATGCAAAGCATATTCCAAGATATGATGCACAAACATGTTGAATGTTATGTAAATGATTTTGTGATTCGATCAAATGATCATGAAGAACATTGCGAACATCTGATTTCGGTATTCCGCCGTCTCAGAAACAAGCAACTGAAGATGAATCCATCTAAATGTGCATTCAACATTTTGTCAGGGAAGTTTCTCGATTTTGTCGTTAGACATCGAGGGATTGAAATTGATCCAAGAAAGGTCATAGCTTACAAGAAATGCCGCCCCCAAAAGCATTAAAAGAATTAAAAAGTCTACATGGAAAGTTAGCATATATTCACCATTTCATTTCAAATCTTGCAGGAAGGTGTCAACCGTTTTCTCATCTAATGAAGAAAGGAGTAAAATTTACATGGGATCAGTCATGTCAAAATGCATTCGATTCAATCAAAGAGTTATTGAAATATCCCTCAGTGTTGGCAGCACCTGTGAAAGGTAAACCTCTTATTCTCTATATTTCTGCATCAGAAATTTCATTAAGGGCTTTGCTAGCACAAACGAATGAGAAAGGGACGGAAATCGAGCTGTATTATCTGAGCAGAACTTTAGTGGGAGCCGAGTGCAATTATATACCTATCAAGAAAGTGTGTCTAGCCCTGATCTTTGTAGTACATAAATTAAGACATTATTGCCTTTCCCACGATATAATTTTGATTTCGTGAGAGGATCCACTGAAGTTCTTAATGATAAGGCCGATGCTATCGGGAAGATTGGCCAAGTGGATGCTTCTACTGTCAGAATATGCAATCACATATGAACCGGCAAGAGCAATAAAAGGACAAGCAATGGTAGATTTCTTGGCAGCCCATCCCGTGTCGAATAACGAAATAATAAACAATGATTTTCCAAACGAACAAGTGATGATGATAGAACTATGCGGCCCGTGGCAGATGTATTTTGATGGTGCTTCTAGAACTTCAGGAACTGGTGCTGGGGTAATATTTATTAGTCCACAAAGCGATCTATTGCCATATTCTTTCACATTAAGCGCAACATGTACCAATAATGAGGTTAAGTATCAGGCCCTCATTATAGGGATGGAAATAGCCCAGGAAATGAAGATAAGGGCATTGCAAATTTTTGGTGATTCTAAGCTGGTAATAAACCAGCTCACTACGGAATTTAAAGTAAGGAAGTAAGAACTCCTTCCATATTATCGTCTTGCACAACAGCTTATGGAGCAATTTCAGGATGTTGAAGTCAAACACATACCTAGGTCAGAAAATGCGAGGGCAGATGCTTTGACTAATCTGGCTCCAGCCTTAGTTTATTCTAATCGGAGCCCTCTATAAGTAACAATTGAAGAAAGAAGGTTCTTACCACTTACCAACGATGTCAAGATCGCTGAGGCACTTCCCGTATCATGTTTAGAGATCACAATTGATGATTGGCGTTAGTCTCTGGTGGATTATCTCAAGTACGATATCCTACCGGAGGATCTTGCACGAAAGATGCAAATAAGGCAAAGAGCAAAGAAGTTCATTATGTGCAATGAGGAACTTTATAAGAAATCCTACAACGAGGTACTGTTGCGATGTTTGGATACGAAAGAGACGGATCAAATATTGGGTGAAGCACATTCAGGAGAGTGCGGAGCTCATCAGGCTAGTAGGAATTTGTTTCATTGAATTCATCGAATGGGGTATTACTGGCCTACAATGTTCAAGGATGCAATTAATCATACACGAAGATGTCATGAATGCCAAATACATGGTAATATAATGCATGTGCCTCCTGAAGATTTGCATCAGTCAGTGGCTTGTTAGCCCTTTGCAGCCTGGGGACTTGATGTTATTGGTCCTATAAATCCATCGTCATCCAGAGGAAAATAGTATATCTTAGCAGCGATGGATTACTTTTCCAAGTGGACCGAAGCTATAGTGTTGAAAAGTGTTAAAGAGAGGGACATCGTGAATTTCATACGACATGCAATAATATATCGTTACGGTGTTCTGAAAAGGATTGTCACCGATAATGGAACTCCATTTAAGAATAAGGGAATGGAGAAATTATGCTAGAAATACAATATTAAGAATTCATTTTCGACACCCTACTATCCTCCAGCTAATGGATTAGCCGAAGCTTTTAATAAAAAAAATTGTGAAAATATTAAAGAAAACTGCTGCAAGGAATAAACATGATTGGGATGAGAAGTTGCAAGAAGCTTTATGGGCTGATAGAACTATTCACCGTACTACCACAAAAGCAACACCATACTCTCTAGTCTACGGGGTTGAAGTTGTTATCCCTTGTAACGCCCTGAAAATCGGGGGTCGAGTAGAAACCTAACTCCCGAGTTCCAAAACATCACTTATGCAACATAGATAATGATGAATGAATGTTGTCTGTAGAAGGGCATTAAACATGATTGAGATTATACCAAAAATAAAATATCATACTCCAAAGGCATTTAAATTTCTGCAAGCGGAAGACTGTGATAAGTATTTAAACTAGATAAGAGTGATGGTAAGCCCTAGAGTATGAATGTCACTAGGTTAACAATTACAAGTTTGATTATAAAATGCACAAAATGAGAAAAATGTAATGTCTTCTATTCCAAATACTGAAGCTCCGTCGGTGCAACTCCAAGTCAAATAGACCCGCCAGAGAGTTACATGTAGGAGAACTCATCATCAAAAAATAAAGTCCGGCTCTGCTTCACAAGCATTGCCCTCACCTAAAACTAAGACAGGGTCTGGTTAGTGTGTACAACACCATCCCGTAACGTGGGAGTGAGTAGTTAACTCAGTGGAACAATAGAGTAAAGATTAACATATTATCAAATCAGTCAAACGGTAATGATAAAGCAGTACAATCAAATATTCCTAGCTACTCTTGTTAATGTAAGGATGAAATGCAATAATGATGCATGCCCTTGCCTACATACTCCCTCATGCGACACCATCTCACGTTCGCGGCATGCTTTCATCCCTCAGTGCTCCACATCTTCCAGGCACATGTAGTGCAATATGAACATGATTATCGAGTTGTTATTAGTCCTTTTCATACAGCAGGATTGGAAAGCTAAAGTACCTTCCTTGTATCATTTCCCAACAATGATCCAGTCTAGGGTTTTCAGTCTTAGAATATCTCATACGAAGTGCGGTTCTAGGTCACTGTAAGGGCTGTTAGGGCTGTTATACGCAATCGTTACACCACTCTCCCATCACCTTATCAATACAGGCCTAGTTTATACTCCTATTGCTACGGAAGGGTCGTCGCCTCCACGTAGACTGAGAGTACGCTCGAGGTCACTACAAAGGGCTGTCAGGGCTGTTACATGCAATCGTTACACCACTCCCCCGTCACCTTATCAGTATAGGCCGACAGCTCGAATACAGTGTCACATACTACCATATTCGGCTCACGAGTCTGGGTTGCTCACTGGTCACTACAGGGAGGCTCGTGGCCCCAGCGTGGGCCGACAGCTCGACCACGGTGTCCCATACCACCATGCCCGGCTCATGAGTCTTAGCGGATCGAGGTACCATGGTTAACGAGATTTCCACTGGTAAGTTTGGTACTTTAGATTCAAGCAGTAGCGTCCATACATGGTTAACATATATCGGGCTAATCGGGTTACTTGACGAGTTCAACTAGTACGAGCACCCATTGAGTTAATCGACATGAAGTGCATAAGCACCTCGTGTGGCCTAACCACTGTCAACAAGCAACGCACGGCTCGGGTTCGTCAAACATGTCCTACATGGGGAATAGGACTCGGCCACGAACTCAAGGCGTATTACCGATTGCCTGGACTATTCAATAGCCCCAAACACATTCAACTACAACATGATGTCCTATGAGATAGTCAAAGCAGTAATGGATCAAGATTACAAATCATTCAATCATATGAACATATTCTGAAGTGCATTGTAAACATGAATTCACACACATTCAATTCATAATCAAGCAGACATTAAAATAAGTCATACATGGAGGAAATCATACACATCAATGATGTGGTTGAGAATCATATCTCAACCTGCATACAGGTACATCTTGCTAACTACTAACTCATTCAGACACTTTTACAAACACTTAGCCTACACATTACATCATACATATTATGTGTTAATTTGCATACGTATTAGGGCAAATCTTTTCGTCAAAGGGTTGTCACCTATACAACAATCATATATCCATGACAGTTTGTCATGGCGAGCACGAATACAAAGTCTATACTCATTCAGTCATTTTCACAAACACTTAAGCTACACATACTAAATACATATCGTATGTTGGTATATCATGTATTTGGGCTAAACCTTTAGCCCAGGAGTTGTTACACATACATAGACGGTAGTTAATCATGGAAAACACACTTTCATATTTTGTACGTATACGGTATTTTTTATGAATACAGAGAATACATAAAATTCCATATTCTTCGTATTTAACCGAAACAGAAAACGGATAGCATGTTCTACATGTGAAATAGCATCCATGTCAGGAATCTATCATTATCCGACATTGAAAGCTTTGAAAAATGACAACATAAATGTCTAAAGTTCGCACCTTATGTCGTAGAAGCGTAAAGAAGTCGATGAAATCTCTAAGTCTTCGTCAACGTTGATATGACGACCTATAACACGAGGTAAGTCAGCTATTTTTCTACTTGCAACTATCGAAACCCTAAAATAGATTAGGGTTAGGTTTCCTTACCTAGAAACGAAGTCAGAATCGTCGAAATAGCGATTAGATCGTGATGGTTAAGCACGTGTAGCTGTAGGATAGAGTATCAGGGAGATCTTTCCACTTCTCCCACACTTTCTCTCTCTTTACTCTCTCCTCTCTCGTAGGGTTTTCTCAAATTCGTATGGAAGGAATGAGAGAGGGTTTAAGGTCCTTATATAGCTCTAAATTGATGAAAATGGCCCCAGGGGCATGGTATACTTCGGTTATAACCAAATCGGGCTTGTTCCGATCCAACGGAGCACTTCTGGAGGTCCAATTACTAAATGCGGTCGGACTTAAGCTCTCTAATATCAGATCTAGGTCAAGCTAAGTTTTCAGTCTGGTCGGGTTTCTAGATCGACCGTGGTGAACCAGCTTCAATTCAACGGTTACCGAAATTCGATCAGGGCTACAAGTACTTTGACATGTATGGGTCACCTTTCCTGATCCGAGGGTGAATTTGGGTTAAAATCTAACGGTCAGAATGCTTAGAAACATCGCGCAAGCGACACGTTCCAGATTACTTAAAATTATATTTAATTTCTTAAAAATCTTCATTTTCTCACTCTCTTCACTCTAGACTCAAGGAAATGGTCTCAGGACATCGTTTGGAGGTGATTTTTGCGGTGCTTATCAAGTCCAACTACACGGTCAATATCTTCTAAGTTTATCACTATCGGACTTTTGACGTGCGGTCCAGGTCTGATACGGAGTTTCAAAGTGCTCGGATTCTAGATTTTAGGATAACATAGCGTTAACAATTCTATAGGTTTGGGTCTTACAGATCGTATTTAAAGTAGTTGGTGCTACTTTCACAGGTAATCTAGTGTAGTGCTAGTTAATTCACGTTAAATTTCTAAGGAATTTAGTTCTAAATGATTTCTTTGGCTTTAGAATTGAGTTTTAAGAGTGATATGGTTGACCAATTGCCTAAGGATATCTAACTCCAGGTTGGCAAAAATCTGAGGTGTTACATCCCTATAGAGATGCAAGTTATCTTGCTCAAAGTGGTAGTGCATCAGTCAATGACAGATGATGAGAACACTAAGATCAGATTGGTTGAATTAGATTTGATGGCTGAAAAGTGGTTAGCAGCTCAGCAATGATTACAGTTATATCAAGCAAGAATTTTCACCACTTTTGATAAAAGGGTTAAGCATCATTCTTTCAAAAAGGGTGATATGATATTAATGCTGAAAAGACCAATTGTGGTCACTCGCAAGACAGGATGCAAATTTGACCCCAAATGAGATGGCCCGTATATAATATCTGAAGTGTATTCTAATGGGGCATATCGGGTAGTGGATCAAGATGGAAGGGATATAAGTATACCAGTGAACACCATTTCCTAAAGATATACCGTCCATGAGTATGCATATAGTTTTGATTCAGAAGATTTGTGAAATTCTTCACAATTAAAAGGGGGCAGACAAGAGTGCAATAAAGATGGATCTCTATATTCCTTTTCAGTGCTGCTGTATTTTCTTTCTTTGAGTATTAATGAAATGCAGATTTTTTAGGTGGATTTTCGAGGTGTATCAAAAGCATCAGCTATCCCGTCAGGTGAAAAGAGCCAAATATATATATATATATATATATATATATATATATATATATATATATATATATATATATATATATATATATATATATATATATATATATATATATATATATATATATATATATGTTGCCAATCACCAAAATACCAATGATAACATCAACGATTATCGCTGATGGTTAGCGCCAATGAACTATCATAAGAATAGGTCGTCAGATGAAAAAGCTAAATGTAAAGATTACAATGGACCATGTAGCAATGATGATCTGCCACATATGATAGCAAGAAGAGTGTTGCTATAAAATTGAATTATGCGACCGAGTCAAGATCGAGCAGTGATGATAAGTGCTGAAAGTCGATGGATATCACCATAATCACCAAAATAAGCCTATCTTATCAAAATTGTTATCATCATCAAGCTGATATTATCTCAAATATAATATGAATATTGGAAAAACACTATCAGTAATGATGATGATATCAATTATTGATTTATATGGCTAATCACATGTAAAGTCAATGGCAGTGATGGCAACAAGCCTTATACAGCCAACCATGCGAAAGTCCTATCATTGTCAACAACATATATATTATTCAGGCAACAATGGAGTCTGTGGCCCTAAAAAGCCCATAAAGAGCTTCATATGCACCTATGCGGATAATTGATAAAGCAGTCATGTAAGACCCATGCCGTCTGTATGGTTTCAGGTAGCATTATAAGGATGGCCGGAGAGCGCCCCTTATGAATGGGTTTGACCCTGCAGGTGAAGGAAAAGTGAGTTTCCGAAGTAGGATGACTCCCAGATCCCTGGTTAGATTTCAGTAGTAATGCACGAGGGCAAGTCTCTAAAGCAGGAGACTCTCCATTGATGGACTGGTGACCTTGGATTTGGTACCCAACGATAGCCTTGCGTGCCCTGTGAACTCTAGAGAGTTACTGTGGCCAACCTTGTGCGTAAATCGTATCGAGTCCACAACCCTGATAGCTTCACTAGGCCTCTCTAATGGATCACGGTTTGTGAACTCCCCAGCCGCAATAAGCCCTGTGAACTCTAGAGAGTTACAGCGACCATTCATGTAAGACCAACTCCAACTACTTATGAGTTTAAACTGTGGTTGCTCCAACTACTTATGAGCCTAAACTGTGACTGCAACTAACTGGAATTGAAAACTTAGTCTCGCCCATTTTGGATATCATTTAGGCAATGTTATTCTAACCATTATGATAACTTATTGCTCAAGTTCAAAATGATGCAATGATAAGATAAATATATGCCGCATGAAGATATGACATTAAAATAGATAAGCTTCATATTAGATATAAAAAAGAGAGAGTCATATTTCCTGTTCAAAATGTACTCCTATTAAACTTAACCGAATATATTTACTATTGTTCTATTCCTAAGAGGATAAACTTTTAATGATAATATGCTTGTTCTTTCGAAGAGAACGACAATGCCTATCTGTCTTTTCTCTTCTTGACGCCTCAGGAATAATGTCTTTCACAACTTGCAAAGGAGGAGGGTGAAATGGCGCAGTCATCTTCTTCTGAAAAGTTTTGGGATTCATGGGCACTTTGTAGCGATATTCCAAAAGCTATCCAACCTTCAAGAGTATCAACTAATAGTGCTTCATGAGAAGTGTGTTCTGAAGAAATCATTGCATAAAATTGACTAGAACAAGGGGAATGGTCAGTTTCTCTATAAAAACTGATGTCTTGGTCTTCTTGATAACTCCCTAGTCAAGGTGGAGGAATGAATATGACATGGTCAGCTGAATAATATTCGTGCACCAAATAGTACTGGTGGACCCACCAATGCATCCAAGAATGGGAAGAGTGAACTGGGTATCCTTGGCCCGGGAGTATAAATTGAGATCCAGTGTTAACGCTCAAAAGTTGCCTCCATATCAAAGCCCAGTTATACAGTCCGGTGCCACAGTTCCTCATAGATCTGGTAACAATGCCACAAGTTGTCAGCATGGTTTAGTCAAACCCGAACTGATGAGCAAACCTGCTTGGATAATAAGGTTCACGCTAAAAGATGCTTCCTTCTCTTAAGGGAAGAGTACTCGATCTGATGGAAACAAGGAATGATTGCTCACCATGAGAGATGGAGTCATTATCAATAGCGTCTATGCCTTCTGGATGAATAGTGAAAGGAAAATTATGAAAGTCAACAGGATCACCGTCTTCTATTTTACGAGTGATCCAAACGTTTGATTTTTCAACCATCTTCCTCAGTTGGTAGTGTTGGAGAGGGAGCCGATGAGAATCTGAATATGCTTTCGGTGCATCCTCAAAAGTCCAAGGGAAGTATATTCCTAGCCAACCCACAAAGAAATGTCAAGGGGTACAGATCGGGAAAGGTTGGAGTGATGAGTCTATGGGCTCAGAAATTATATCACCAAAAGCACAATATAAGGAACAAAGAACCGAATGAGCTAATGAATGCTTTTGACCCTCAGCCATAGCGCTAGCAGCTACGAAAAGGGATGGTCTGATAACTTGTTCTGAACCGAGGAATATTACCAAACTTAACCAATAAGATAGAAAGGAAGCTAATTCATAAGAATGACTGTATTTAGTAGTTCTTGTAATATTCTCACGGATGGTTTTAAGATTCTAATGGTTATAGCCTGCAAAGCTGTCAAGATAAAAAAAATAACAAGGTTATTTTATAAGAAAGATGAAGATTTAAAGAGAAAAGAATTGAGAAGAGAAAAGTGTAACGTAGTTTGTGAGAGAAATGGGCCAACCATTCAAGAGGAATGATACGTTCAGGATGGGGAAAATTAACCAATTAATTGAAAAGTTCCAGAGTAGTTTTCAAAACCTTAGATTTGCTGTCTTCTAAAGAAGCATGAGACAATTCTTCATTCAAAGGGATATAAATGTCAAGGATGTCGCCCATGATAGGAAGGCCTGCTATACAACAAAGATCCCATAAAACGATGCTCATCTCACCTAGAGAAAGATGGAATGAGTTGGTTATGGGGGACCAAAAGTTAAGAAAGCCTCTGAAGATAGCTGTGTTTCCATAAAAATGCTCTGATCTGGCTATGATAGCATCATAAAGATTAACTCGTTCCAAAATGACCGCATGTTTTCGAGCAATAGCATGGGCCCAGGCGTTATAAAAGTCTTGAGGAGATAGGAGACCCTCGACTATGAAATCATCTATCCTCCAAGGGGTACGATTGATAAAGAAATGTTGACGAGTAGTCTCAAAGAAATGAGTTGGAAAAGCTTGATGAGAATCATGGCAAGGTTGTAGAAATCGCATTTTGTATACCATACCAGATTTCTGATGAGAATCATTTCCTTCTATCTGGTCTTCTGGGATTCGGGGTTCTCTCATGATCTAATTATCTATGAAGACAAGGCGACTTTAGTGAGTAGAAGGTTCACTATGAGGGATCGACCAATGCCGTCGAAGATTCATGGGTTGAGAGATAATTTTAACCAAGTAGGGGCAGTGAAATTCCAATAGTTTTTCATTAATCTCCCCACATGTCCAAATATGATGAGGGAATTGTTCGTGTACAGAAGGAATCAAAGGATTCCCTTTTCTTAAGGTTGAAGTCTTTGAAGGATTCATGGTGATGAGGGAGAGGAGTTAAAGAAATTTCGACAGAGTTTCGAGATAAAGATTTATTGCACCAAGGGCAAATGAGTTGCATGGACGAGTTGCATGGGAGAGTTGCGCGGTCGAGTAGTGCATGACAGTAGCGCAGATAGTTTACGCGCAAAGTGAGTTTGGTTCAAAGATGGAATTTTGGAGTGATGAACAATTAAACGGACTAGTATTTATAGTCTCAAGGCACCGTAAAAAAATTTACGCAGACAAGAAAGATTGCGTGGAGCCGCGCAAGTTAAATTCATAATGACAGAGTTTGATCCTTCAAATTGATTCAGACAAATCAAATTTTGGATCAAGGGGGCATCTGTTGGGACATCAAAAATGATCAAGGAAAGAGAAAGGCATGGAAAGATAGAGAGAAAGAAAGAGATAACATAAGTTGCGCAGGACCTGAGTTGCGCATGACTTGAGTTGTGCGGAACATAAGTTGTGCACGTTCGCGCAACTCATCCTAAATGCACGAGTCCGCGCAACTCATCCGAGGTATGATAGGATGTGCAAGTTTTGTCAGAGGGACTAACGATGCGAAGTGGGGTCCATGACACAAGAATCAAGGGCTCACACATGCGGAAGCCTATAAATACCCCCTCACCCTCTCATTTGAGGGATATGATGTTCAGGAGATCAGTCTCTCTGACAGGTATTAAGGGCAGAGAGAAGGGAAGAAGGGAGACCGCACAGCTCATAGTGAGTTGCGTGGGTCCGCACAACTTGTTGGCCGCGCAACTCTGGTATGAGTTGCATAGGTTCTCTTTGGAGCGGTTACCATGCTAATTTTTTTGGAAGATGATCAAACTATTTTGATATTTCTAAGGGATCCCAATAGGGGAAATTCGCACAACTTGTCTCCCTTGGAGATTTGATAAATATGTATCAGAATGCTGTCAAAATTTACATTTTTTATTATGCTGGATTTCATGCATTTTTGTCTTTGTTAAGAGACTTTATCTTGGAATCAGAGGATTCAAGAGGATGAACTGAACTCAAAATAAATGAAATTGATGAACATCTCCTTTGTTCTATCTTTATCAATGTTAAATAAGAGATTCTCCCAAATTAAATGCATTTCGTTTCTAGTTGAAACAACATGTTACCTTTAGAAATCTTTTTAGATTGAGTAAGACAGATCATATTCGTGGCTTACCCAAATTAAAAAAGGTATAAAAGATTTGTGGTGCATGTCAGAGTGGCAAGCAAATCAGGAGTAGTCACAAGAAAGTGAACTCCTTAGTCACAACCAAACCTCTTAAACTACTCCATATGGTCTTGGTAGGACCAACGAGAACGGAGAGTATAGATGGAAAGAAGTATTTTCTGGTTATTGTTGATGATTTTACTAGATATGCTTGGGCAGCTTTCTTGAGAGAGAAATCAGAGACTCTTGATGAAGTCAGAAGAATTCTAAAATAAATTTAGCCTGAAAAAGAAGTACATGTGATAAAAAAAAATAGAAGTGATCATGATACTGAGTTTGAAAATAATAATTTTGAGAAGTATTGTACAGACCATGGTATATCACGAGTTCTCTGCTCCTAAAACACATCAACATAATGGGATTGTTAAAAGAAAGAACAGAGTGTTATAGAAAATGGCCAATGTAATGCTAAATAACATGAACTTATCAAAAAACTTATGGGCTGAAGCTATTAATACTACTTGCTACATTATAAATCGTGTATATGTTAGAAAAGCCAAAGATAAAATAACTTATGAGTTATAGTTCAATAAGAAGCCAACAGTCAAATACTTTCAAACTTTTAGAAGTAAATATTTCATTTTACGTGATCGGAAAAATTTGAAAGCTAAGAGTAATGAGAGAATGTTCTTGGGTTATGCTATGAATAGTTGAGCATATCGTGTTCTTAACAAATGAACATGTGTGATTCAGGAATCTATTAACGTTGTAATTGACGATCACCAGAACACATCCACACCAAGTCAAGATGATGATGAAGTCAACATTATCGAAAAATCTGACTCTTCATCTAAATCAGATAATACTAAATTAAGATCAGTCAAAGACCATCCGACTGATCAGATATTAGGTAACCCTCGTACTAGTGTTCAGACAAGAAAATAGTTATAAAATATCTGTAATTACGTCTATTTCACTTCTTAAATTGAACTGGCTAATATAAATAAAGCACTTACCGATGAAAGTTGGATATTGGCTATGCAAGAAGATATAAATCAATTCGTCATAAATGATGTTTAGTATTTGGTTTCTAAATCTTTTGATAAACATATAATCGGAACCAAATGAATTTTTAAGAACAAATCTGATGAAATGGAAAATATCATTAGAAACAAGGCACGACTAGTTGTACAAGGCTACAATCAGATAAAAGGAATTGACTATGATGAAACCTTCACACCAGTTGCACGCCTCGAATCCATTAGATTATTTATTTCAGTTGCTTGCTGTAAGAAATTTAAAATATATCAAATGGATACTAAAAGTGTGTTTTCAAACGGTGATTTATATGAAGAAGTGTATGTTGAACAACCTAAGGGTTTTGAGGACCTTAAACTTTCAGATTATATATACTGCCTTAAAAAGACACTTTATAGTCTAAAACAAGCTCTAAAGGCATGGTACGAAAAGTTGACTAAATTCTTACTTAGTCATAATTTTATCATGGGTAACGTTGATAAGACATTATTTGTTAAAAAATATAATGAACATATATTGATTGTACAGATATACGTTGATGATATTATTTATAGATCTACATGCACTAACTTGTTCATTGAGTTTGCAGATCTAAGTTCAAAATGAGTATCGTTGGAGAACGTAATTATTTTCTTGGATTACAAGTAAAACAACATGAAGATAGTATATTCATTTCTCAAACCAAATATGCCTTGAATTTGGTAAAGAAATTTAGATTTGAGAATGGAAAAAAGTTTGATATTCCTAAGAGTACAACTCTCAAACTTTCTAAGGATGAAACAGGTAAAAGTATAAACTCCCGTTTATATCAAAGTATGATTGGCAGTCTTCTATACTTAACTGCTAGTAGACTTGATATTGCTTTTACCATTGAAATATATACTAGATATCAATCTGATCCTAAGGAATCTCATCTAATCGTTGTTAAACGGATAATTCGATATGTCGCAAGTACAACTAATTTTGTTCTATGGTATTTGCATGATACAACTGTACAACATGCTGGATATGCCATTGCAGATTGGGCAGAAAATATCAACAATAAAAAATCTACAAGTGGTGGTTATTTCTACGTAGGGAATTGTTTAGTTTCTTGGCTTAGCAAGAAACAAAATTCTGCATTACTTTAAAACACTAAAGCCAAATATATTGTAGCTGGAAATGCTAGTACCTAGGTGATCTGGATGAAAAGGATGTTATCAGATTATGGGATTACGCAAGATACAATGGTATTATATTATGATAACTCAACACAATTAATATTTTAAAAAATCCTATTCAACATTCTCATATGAAACATATCGACATTCGATATCATTATATTTAAGAAGTAGTTGAGGACAAGAGCATTTTATTAGAATATATTCAGACTAAAAAGAAGTTTGCTGACATTATGACCAAACCGCTTAATAGGAATAAAAATTCCAAATTAAAACATGATATTGGTCTGTGTACTTTTAATTAAATCATGTTGTTTATGCATTTTTATTTATTGTATGTTTATCATTTTAAAAATGCAAAACATATAAATTTTAAAAATTAAAAATATGAAATTTTTTGGGCTACTCGACAAGTCAAGTACGTCCTCGACCAGTCGACCTTTGACGGGTTGAGGACCATACTCGACCGGTCGAGGTGTGCAGGTATGCTCCTTAAAAGAGGGAAAAACACATTTTTTTTTCTTCATGTTTGCTTTCTTCCTTGACTAGCTATGGCTTCACTCGTCGAACCCATCTCCATTTTTTTATTGTAAGTGGTTTATTTCAAATTTCCTTCTAGATTTGGGTTCCTATTTGCTAGTTAATCTTGCATGTGGTTTATTTTATGATTTACATCCTTTTCATAGTGAATTTTATGCAAAAATCTTATCTAAGCCAAACCCATCTATTCTCTTTAATACTCTCTTTTAAAATATTTAAATGGAGCATCACACTAAGAGGAAGGCTACTGACTCCTCCTCCAGGTCGACTCCAGTTAGGGTGAGAATCCTAAGATCTCCCGAAGAAGATTCAGAGCATGTTAGGGATTTTTGCTGTAACGTTACGAATTTTTGCCAATTTGGAGTTAGACATCTTTGGGCAATGGGTCTATCATAACACCTTATTTACTTCTCAGAACTCAATCCCAAAGTCACAAATCTCCTTCTCAACCCATTTCCTTCAAAATCACATCTTTTACCACCTTATTCTTCATATTTCTCTAAGTGCTTTCATATTAAACACTAATCTTAAAGCTTAAATGTTGAAGAACAATACTTAAACTAAAATTTACTATAAATAGTAAATATATAAATAAAATGGGTTTTTGACCGTTAAATTTATGGAATCTCACAAAATAAATAAATTATTTTGATAGATCAGCTTCTCCCACCACAAATTCATATATGGAAGGTCATGTAACTTATTCCAAATTGAAAGCTATGCCCAATTCAAATATCGGGCGGCGAAACCAGCACTAGGCAGGACAGCGACTACATCGCGGTGCACCGAATTTCGGTGGATCCTTGCCTCAATTTTCTGTACTTTTTAACTGAATTCAAAAAGTCATATCTCCCTCGTTTTAACTCCGATTTAGGTGATTCAAAAGCCAAATTAAATCTTGATAAGTCTAGTTTTATATAAAAATAAATTAAAAATATAATAAAAATTTTAATATAGTTTAATCTACATTGATGTAATAACTATCCAAAAATTATTAGTTCGGACAGCTACTAATTCTAGAATTTTTAGAATTTTTATACAATACGAGATCTAATAAAATTTGGTAAAGATGAAGTAGAGTTGATGATGAACTATTAAAAAATAATTAAAATAATATACTAATTAAAAGTTTTAGAAATTTATGTATAACTGCCCTAGGACCTTATTGTGTCGTAATTAGGGCGTAATTTAGTTAAGTACTAAACTAAATAAGTAGTGGAATTAGCTTGAACCACTTTCTATACAAATTATAAGACCTAAAACATTAAAATCATTAACTCAACATTACTTAAAAACCTAGGAGCAATCTCAAAATCCAGTTACTCTCGAGAGACATTGAAACTCCGTATCAGACCTGAACCGCGCGTCGAAATTCTGATTACCACCAAAATATAGGGTTATGACCGCCTTATTGGGCTTGACAACCAACATGGGAATCAAGCCCATATTGTGTCCAGAAACACACAACTTGAACCTTGAGCGGAGTGTGTGAGAAACACGAATATCTTTAGAAAATGAACTCAAACTTAAGTGATTTGGATCATTTACTTGTGGGAAAAATTAAAGACTTCAGACCATCAGATTCTGCCCCAAATACACCCATAAATCAGGAAAATTTCCTTGCTCTTGTCCGTATACTAATGGCCTCGATCAAGTAAGCATGACCGTTGATCTAACACAGGTCTCACACAATTGATCTGCTCATCCGATCATGCCGTAACCACATCCTAACATAGATCCACTACCAGAGAACTTATCTTGTGACACATGTTAGAAATGGACCTTCCGATGGGCCCTGTTTGCTAAAAACAGTCACCCTTTGGATAGAACTTAAGTATACCATGCCCCTGAGGACATTGACATCACTTCTGGGCCTATATAAAGCCCCCATTTCACCCCATTTTCATTCCATATGATTTTCTCCAAATCCTAGGAGAGAAAAGAGAGAAAAGAGGGGAAAAGAGTGAGGAGAGAAGGCAGAATTTGGGAGATCGTTGGAGGGATCCTCCCATACGACTCTACGTGCTAGATCGCCGTTTTCTTTCACTATCCAACCCTCTTCCGGCTACGATTTTGGTAACAAACCCTAACCCTAATATCGTTATCGAGATCCAGGTTGATAGTTATCGAGGTAGATAACCCATTTCACCATGTAGGTACCGTGGTTCCGTTTTCAGGAACGTTGTATTGGAACCGAGTTCAAATCGGGTAATCCGACGAAAGGTGCCGACTATAAATATTCAGGTATGGTTTTTAAGGCTTTTAATGTCATCTAATGATTTATGTCTTACTTGATTGATGCCATATGATCTTAGTTATGATGTATTAGATAATTTATACATGTGTGTGAACTATGTGAATATATGATGCATTCCATGTGTTTGTTAAAATGATTGAATGAAATTGAATTTATGATTTGTGTTTGCCACGACTATTAACCTAAAAGACATGTTCATTGTACATATGACAACCCCTTTATGAAAAGATTTACAAAATGTATGCTATAACTACCATAGTTCATGTATGTAGTAATGTGTAGTCTAAGTGTTTGATAAAATGTTTGAATGAGAAATTGTTTGCTGAATTGTTTTTAATGAGGGTGTTGAGGTAGAATTCTCAACTTCCGTATCTATATCTATAATTTCCTTCATGTAATATAAATTGCTACTATGTGATTTATGGATGAAATGCATATGTAGAATGACGTGTTCATTGGGCTTGTTAAAATGCTCAAATGAGATTTATTTTTAAATTATTTGTTAAATGTTGTTATGAATAACATATGTAACTACTTAGTGCATTTGAGTATGATTGGGGCTACTACGTAGTCCAGGAAATTGGTAACGGTTCTCGTTTGAGTGGTCGAACTGGTTTCACCACATTGAATACATTTGACGAATCCGAGCCATACGGTGATTGTCGACAGGGGTTAGGCCAAGTGGAGTGCTTATGCGCTTCATGTTGATTACCTTAGCGTATGCCCATACTAATCAAACTTGTCAAATAACCCAATTGGCCTATTGTGTGTTTATCATGTATGGATGCTACTGTTTGAATCTAAGGTACCGCTTACCAATGTAAAACCCGTTTCAACCATGGTATCTTGATCCACCAAGACTCATGAGTCAGGCATGGTGGTATGGGACACCATGGTCGAGCTGTCGGCCTATGCTAGGGTGACGAGCTTCCTCGCAGTGACTAGTAAGCAACCTAAACTCATGAGTCGAATACGGTGGTATGAGACACTATATTTGAGCTGTCGGCCTACCCCGGCACAGCCTGGCTGCAGTCCCAGCGTGGGTTAGGGTGAACCAAAAATAGTGCTCCAGTTGGTAGGACGTTGGTGGAGTAACCTTAAGTATAAACTCATGAACTTGCCTATCTAATACTTTTCAAATCAGGAGTGATGTTACCGTATAACTTGCCTATCGTGTGTGATTAACTAGGATTGACGACCCTAGATGGATCATTGTTTGGGTAAATGATATAAAGGGAGGTACCTTAGCTTTCTGAATCTGCTATATGAATAAGCCTAATTAAGAACTTGGCTAACACGACCATGCACCGCATTGCATGTGCCTTTGGCATGGAAGAGCACAGTGGGAGTAACATGTGCAACCGTGAGATGGTGTCGCTGTGGGAGTGCAGGTGAGGGCATGCATCATTATAGTATATCATTCTTGCATTAACAAGAGTACTTAGGATATGAGTGTTGTACTGCTTTATCATTACTGCTTAACTGAATTGATAACATGTTAACCTTTGCTTTATAGTTCCACTAAATTAGTTATTCATTCCCACCTAGGATGGTGTTTTAAAACACCAACCAGAGTCTGTTGTAGATACAGGTGGTGACGATGTCCATGCTGTTGATTGGGATTTCAAAAAAGAGGAGGAAGAATTCTCCTACGTTTAGCTATCTTAATCTTTCACTTGCTTAACTTAATTACCAGCGGGTCTATGTAGACCATGTACTGATCGATGAGATTACAGGGATTATATGATTTAGTCAGACTTTCACAATTTATATTTTATAAATTTTAGATCAATACATGTATATATTCAGCCTGGTATCATGCTCATATCTAGGGATTGAGAAACACTTCTATACATTATATACCTATCTTAATCTTTCACTTGCTTAACTTAATTACCAGTGGAGTATGATATGTTGTTTTAGTATAATCTCACTCATGTTTAATGCACTAATATGGACAACATTTAAACATCATTATCTATGTTGCATAAGTGATACGTTAGAACTCGGGAGTTGAGCTTTTGCTTGACCCGTGATTTTTAGGGTGTTACATCTGCTTTAGGAAAATTATCATTAAAAGGACTGTGAACATATGCTACATTGCTCCATTCCATCCTTTGCCTATCCTTACTGCCATTGGTTGGTAAAACATTCTTGGTTGGGGTGGAACGACATACCAATCAATAGCGCAAGGCGTGTATACTTCAATAGGTGAATTGTAACACCCTGAAAATCGGGGGTCGTGTAGAAACCCAACTCCCGAGTTTCAGACCATCACTTATGCAACAAATATGTTTATGATTCAATGTTGTCTGAGTTAGTGCATTAACATGAGTGAGATTATACCAAAACTACAATTCATACTCCAGATCCAGTGATAAAACGCAAACGGAACATTTAAGAATATATATATCACTGTATGAAAAATAAAACAATCTCGAACTGTCTCCAAAGTATGAATACATCTCTGAGTCACATATACATATATCAAACCAAAATCAAAATGTCATATGATAGTCCACTAGCAAAAATCCCGCCGATCTAGGCCACCTATGCGAAGCCATCGGAAAACTACATGTACGAGAACTCGTCCTAGTCCTCGTAGTAGTCCGGCTCCAGCTCCTAAATCGCCTCACAACCTGCATCTAAGACAGAGTCTGGTAGGTGTTGCAAGCACTGTCCCATAACGTGGGAGTGAGTGATCAACTCAGTAGAATCATAGAGTAAAGATTAGCATATTATCAAATCAATCATGCGATAATAGTAAAGCAAACAATCAGACATTCCTAGATACTGTTGTTAATGCAAGAATGAAATGACATGATGGATGCCCTCACCGACATACTCCCTCATGCGACACCATCTTATGTCTGCAGCATGCTTTCTTCCCTCAGTGCTCCACATCTTCCAGGCACATGCAGTGCGATGTGGATATGATTACCGAGTTGTTATTAGTCCTTTCAAATAGCAGTATTGAGAAACTAAGGTACTTCCCTTATATCAATCCCAACACAGATCCTGTCTAGGGTCGTCACTCTTAGTAATCTCATACGATGATATATTTCTAGGTCGCTGCAAGGGCCGTCAGGGCTGTTGCTCGCACTCATTGCACCGCTCCCCCATCACCTTATCAATACAGGCCTAGTTGAACTCTTGTCGCTACGGAAGGGTCATCGCTTCACGTAGACTTAGAATATGCTCGAGGTCACTACAAAGGGCTCGTCACCAATCATAGTAGGCCAACAGCTCGAATGTAGTGTCTCATACCACCACAATCAGCTCACGAGTCTAAGGTGCTCACTGGTCACTACGGGGAGGTTTATGGCCCCAGTGTAGGCCGATAGCTCAACCACGGTGTCCCATACCATCATGCTCGGCTCATGAGTCTTTATGGATCAAGGTACCATGGTTAACAGGGTTTTCACTGGTAAGTTCAGTACCCTAGGTTCAAGTAGTTATGACCAATATAAGGTGAACATACAACGCTCAGTCGGGTTACTTGATGAGCTCGACTAGTACAAGCGCACCTCAAGCTGAACGACATGAAGTACATAAAACACCTCGTGTGGCCTAACCACTGCCACCAACCAAAGCACGACTCGCGTTCATCGACGCGTCCTTCGTGGCAAATAGAAGCCAACCACGAATTTGAATCTATTACCGACTACCTGGACTAGAGCATAGCCCCAAGCACTTGTAATCTATATCAATGATCAGATGAGAGTGACAGAAATGAAATACAAATAATCCAAGCATGTTACAACATGTTATACATACAACATAAGAAAATCAACCAAACATGAGCATTTCATATGTATAAGGAAATCAATTCAATATAACAAACATGGAGGAAATCATGTGCATCATCATATTAGTTGAGAATTCAATCTCAAAACTAATCTACAACAACATTTACTCAATACATACTAATACAAACATTTATACAAATACTTAGTCTACGCACATTTGTCTACATAGCGTATGTCGACCCAAGGTGCGCATTAGGGCGAATCTCTTCGCCAAACAGATCATACACGCATATCTTATATAATAACACGACAAATAAACATGGCAATCATTTTAGCAAAATACGGACGTATACAGTATTTCCTACAAATGCCTAAAATGCCCTAAATCCCATATTCTCCATACGTAATCGAAATGGAAAACAGACAGCATGTTCTACATGTCAAACAACGTTCTTGTCAATAATCTACTATTAAACGATATTGAAAGCTTTGAAAAAAGTTAACCTAAGCATCAAAAATCCTCACCTTATGCCATAAAAGCATAATGAATCGAATAGAAACTCTACGCTCCGTCAAGGTCTGTATGACGACCTATATCACAAGATAAATCAGTTACTTCGCTACTTGTATCGATGGAATCCCTAAAACAGCTTAAGGTTAAGGTTTTCTTACCTAGAATGAAGTCGGAATCACCGGAAGAGTGATTAGACCACGGTGATTAATTACGTGTAGAAGCAGGATCGAGTGTCAGGGACTTTCCCTCACAACTTCCACACAATCTCTCTCTTTTCTCTCTTCTCTTTCCTAGGGTTTAAGCAAATTCGTATGGGAGGGGTGTGAGAGGGTTTAAGGTCTTTAAATAGGTTAGAAAGTCACCTATTTAGACTTTAAACCAAAGTATACTTGGGTTATAGCCAAATCGGGTCTCTTTCGATCCAAAAGAATGTTTGTGGAGGTCCCCTGACTAAATGCGGTTGAACTTAAGCTCATGGATGTTGGATCCTGATCACATTAAGTTTTCAGTCTGATAGTGTTCCCAGATTGCACGTGGCGGACCAATTTCAGTTCAGCAGTCACTGAGACTCGATTGAGGATTCCAAGTACACTGACCTGAGTGGAAAATGTTCCCTGATCCGAGGGTGTAATTGGGTCAGATTCCGACGGTCTGAATGCTTATACTTAACCCGCAAGCGTCACGTGCCAGATTTATTTAAATCATATTTAATTTTCAAAGAATTTCACTCTTTCTCACACTCCTTGCTCCAGGCTCAATGAAATAGCCTCAGAACATCAGTTGGGCTTGATTTTCGGGGTGGTAGTCAAGTCCAACTACGCCGTCATAATGGTCTAAGTTCATTGCTAACGGACTCACGACGCGTGGTCAGAACCCATTACAAGGTTTCAAAGGGTTCCTAAGAGCAAACGGGTTTAGAGTTTGATCTTAGGTTTCAGGACGTTATAGCATTAACAATTCCACAAGTTTTGGGTCTCGCAGAACGTATTTAAAGCAATCAGTGCTAATTTCACAGCTAATCTAGCATAGCGCTAGTTATCTTACGCTTAATTTCTAAAGGAACTAATCCTAAGTAATTTTTGATCGAGGTGGTACTCGGGTCTCTGTACGGATTTTTCCAAGACATTACAATCTACCCCCCTTAGACAATAAATTTTGTCCTCGAAATTTGTACCTTTTCGTACTCCTCGAGAAGCTGTGGATAGTTCTTTCTGATTTTGGCTTCTATCTCCCAAGTAGCTTTTTCTTCAGTATGATGCGTCCACAACACCTTCACAAGGGGGATGACCTTGCTACACAATACCTGATCCTTCCTGTCTAATATACGCGTTGGTCGCAGTATATATGTAACATCCTCACCTTGCACCTGCTCCCATCTAATGATATGGGAAGGATTAGGAATGTATTTCTTCAGCATAGAAATATGAAATACGTTGTGTACGCTCGCGAGAGGCGTAAGCAAAGCCAGACGATATGCCACTGCACCCACACGATCAAGAATCTGAAATGGACCAATAAATCGTGGTGCTAGTTTTCCCTTCTTCCCGAACCGAAGAACTCCCTTCATAGGGAAAACTCTCAAAAATACGTGATCCCCAACAGCGAACTCTAGCGGGCGCCATCTCGTATCGGCATAACTCTTCCGTCTGCTCTGCGCTGTAAGAAGTCGACGTCTGATGATGTCAAGCTTCTCTGAGGTCGCCTGCACTATCTCTGGGCTAATCAATTTGCGCTCACCGACCTTTGTCCAACAATGCGGTGCTTAGCAAGGGTGCCCATACAAGGCCTCATAAGGTGTCATACCGATACTCGCCTGGAAACTGTTGTTGTACGCGAACTCCGCATATGAAAGACAATCATCCCAACTACCTTTGAAATCCAATACGTAAGCCCGCAGCATGTCCTCTAGAATCTGGTTCACCCGCTCTGTCTGTCTGTCCGTCTGTGGGTGGAATGCAGTACTGAACTTCAACTTCACACCCATAGCTTCCTGGATGCGAGTCCAGAAAATAGAAGTAAAGCGCGTGTCTCTGTCCGATACGATCTCTAAGGGAACTCCATGCAGACGCACTATCTCTCTGATATATAGCCTGGCCAACTCATTTGCAGAGTTCGTAACTCTGATAGGTAGGAAGTGCGCCGACTTCGTCAAGCGGTCAACGATCACCCATATAGAATCATGTCCCTTTCTCGTCTTCGGCAGTCCCGAAATGAAATCCATGGAAATGAAGTCCCATTTCCACTCAGCTATAAGCATAGGCTGAAGGAGACCAGGAGGTCGGCCATGCTCTGCCTTCACCTGCTGGCAAGTGAGACAACGGGACACGAAATCTGCGATGTGTGTCTTCATGCCATCCCACCAATAGGTCCTCTTCACGTCGTGATACATCTTTGTGCTGTCCGGATGCATCGCAAGTCTGGAACTGTGCGCAGCCTCGAGAATCTCTCGTCTCAAGTCAGGGACATCTGGGACGCATAGGCGGCCACGATAACGTAAGCCCCCATCCGTTCCAACTCGCCACTCAGCGTCTGCATCATCACTGACCTGCTCTCGAAGCTCAGTCAGACGCTCGTCATCCCTCTGCGCTGCGATGACTCTGTCATCGATAAGAGGTCGCACCCGAACATGTGCGATAAACTCAAATGGCTCCTCCATAGTGAGTTTCTACTCAAAGTCTCGCAAAAACTCAACCATGTCCCACTCAGCTACCATCAGTGAAGCCACAAACTCTAACGCCTTCTTACGGCTCAACGCGTCAGCCACAAGGTTCGCCTTGCCAGGATGGTAGGAAACTTCAAACTTAAAGTCCTTCAAAGTCTCCATCCATCGTCGCTGCCTCATATTCAGGTCTCGCTGTGTGAATATGTACTTGAGGCTCTTGTGGTCGCAAAAGAGCTCGAACTCCTCTCCATAGAGGTAATGTCTCCAGAGCTTCAATGCGAAAATGACAGCAGCCAACTCAAGGTCGTGTGTAGGGTAATTCTCCTCGTGTTTCCTTAATTATCTCGAGGCATACGAAATCACCCTGTCCTTCTGCATAAGGACACAACCCAGGCCAACGCTAGACGCGTCGGTGTATATCGTGAACTTAACCCCTTGCTCTGACAATACTAGCACAGGGGCGGACGTCAGCCTGTCCTTCAGCTCCTAAAAAGCTGCCTCCACCTTCTCATTCCAGGCGAACTTCAGATCCTTCTGTGTCAACTGAATCAAGGGTCTGGCTATCTTGAAAAAGTCCCAAATGAATCGTCGATAGTAGCCAGCAAGACCCAGGAAACTCCTTACCTCAATAATCGACCCAGGCTACTTCCAGTCCTGCACAGCAGCTACCTTAGCAAGGTCCACCGCCATCCCATCCTTGGACACCACATGTCCCAGGAACTTAACTTCCTCCTTTCAGAGTCGCACTTCTTATACTGTGCAAACAACTGGTGCTGTCTCAGTGTATCCTGGACCAATCGCAAGTGCTCCTCATGCTCCTCTCGACTCCTGGAATATACCAAAATGTCGTCTATAAACACGATAACGAATCGATAGAGGAATGGCCGAAATACTCTGTTCATCAGATCCATGAATACGGCTGGTGCGTTCGTAAGACCGAACAACATCACGAGGAACTCGTAGTGGCCAAAGCTGATCCTGAAAACTGTCTTCTGTACGTCCTCATCCCTGACGCGCAACTGGTGATACCCTGACTGCAGATCAATCTTCGAGAAGCACTGTGCTCCTCTCAGTTGATCAAACAGGTCATTAATCCTGGGCAAAGGGTATCTATTCTTCACCGTGATCTGATTCAGCCTGCGATAATCAATACACAATCGCAGTGAACCATCATTCTTCGTCACAAATAACACCGATGCTCCCCAATGAGACACACTCGGCCGTATGAAGCCAACCTCCAACAGATCATCAATCTGTTTCCTTAACTCCTCCATCTCACACGGGCCCATGCGATACGTCGACAGTGAGATGGGCGTCGAACCGGGTACCAGGTCGATAGTAAAATCGATCTCACTCTAAGGTGGCAACTCAGGGATCTTCTTGAACAGATCCTCATAATCACGAACTGCTGGCGTGTGCTCAAGTGTCGGGGCATCAACATCCCTCAATAAAGAAGCGTAGCAAAGTACTCGAAGGGGGAGATTAACCTGCACTGGAAATGTAAAGGACGTGCCCTCCGGCTCGTAGACTATCACTATACGGGTCTCGCAGTCAATCTCGACCCTCCTTGCAGTCAGCCAATCCATGCCAAGAATGACGTCTAAGTAATAGAGAGAGGGGTCGACGACAAGGTCAATAGCCATCGTCCTGCTCCCTATATCTAGTAAACAACCCTCACACATCATAGTGGCATCAGAAAAGGTCCCGTGCGCTGTAAGAACTCGCTCCCCATCCATCCGAGTAGTCGGTAGCCCAAGGCGCTTGACTACTGAATGCGATATCAATGAAAACGTGGATCCTATATCCACCATCATAAATATAGGAGTACCTCCAATGTGGGTTGTGACCTCAAAGGCCAAAGGCGGGGCAGTCTGTCCCGGATGCCTCTGTTGTCAATGCATGTACCTGAGCCTGCTGTGGACGGTTTGACCGCGGCACCATGGGCCGTTGAGGCTGCCAGAACTGAGGTACGAGAGGTCTGAAAGAAGGATGCGTAGGAGCTGACCGTAACGGTAGAGCGGATAATGTATGTGGGCGAGGGCGATCGATCTTCTGCGGTGGTGAAAACCCGTTATCCCTCATCCGAGTAAAATAGCTCTCTGCAGTGTGACCAGGTTTCCCACAGTAAGTACAGGTCACACCTGGGCACCTCATCGGAAGTACTGGCATTGTAGCCCTAGGAGGAGAATCGATGCGAGGCCTCTTACCAAGGAGTGGCCTGCCCTGAGCATCTGGTTGTGGCCTAGCAACCATAGGGATACGAGAACGTGCCAGTCGATCAACATCCTGCTCTGCACGCATGGACATATGTATCAGCTCGGCATAAGAAGGTATGCTGACGCAACACATCTTCGACCGAATGTCAGGTCGCAAGCCCTCAGAAAAATGTCGTATGCACATCTGCTCGTCAGCAAGTATCGTAGGGACGTATCTGCCCAACTCTGTGAATCAATGCTCATACTCTGTAACTGACATGCCTCTCTGCCTGAGGCGTAAAAACTTGTTCTCCCTCTCGTGTCGGTAGGTCTGCGGATAGTATTTCTCATGGAATCGGAACTCAAACGCTGCCCAAGTCCAGATGTAGCCAACTATAACCGTACGCAGTATACTATCCCATCATAAGCTGGTCTCTCTCTCGAACATGAAAGTGGCCAACTCAACCTTCTCAGACTTCAAGCAGTGCAGCATCCTCAATATCTTTGAGACACAGTCAAGCCAATACTCGGCCTCCTCGGTGAGAACCCTCAAAAGTAGGAGGCCGCAAGCGCTGGAATCGCTCAAGTAGGCCTCTAGTATCAGCAACACTCCCCGTAGGGTAAGCAGATGGTGCAGGATGAGCCATACTCTCATCCTGAGTCGAAGTCCCAGCATCCTCAGCTGGATACACAGATGGCACAGGTGGAGTTGCACTCCCACCCTGGGCTAAGGCCCCTACAATGGTAGTCTAAAGCTGTTGATGCTACTCGTGCATCATGGTCATCAGCTGCTCAAACCTATCAGGAGGTGGAGCTGGCTGAGGCACATACTGCGTCGAGGAAGACGTGCAGTACTGCTCTCTAACTGGCGGTGTGAAAGGTGGTGGTCCGATTGTAGGACCTGCAGAAGGCTGAGACTCACGAATCAGGCCCACAGCAGGGTCCATATGATCATCACTCTGGGGAGGGATCCGATCCATCGGCTCACCCAGCATAAGACGTGCCGTGCTCTGAGTAACCTTAGGTGGCATTCCCTATATTCAAAATAGGGTGCAACCCAATCAGTTTCAGCAATAGCACAAACACACCACACAATCATTCACACAATAAACTGAAGAAACTCTATGCATTTCATTTAATCAAAATTTGTCACAATACAAGAGATATATCCTTACATGCATCATGACAAGAAACACATGGAAAACTAAGCTAGCCAAAGCTACAACTGCAACATAAACCAACTACTAAACCTTCTCAGGCTCACACACAGAAAATAGAAAAAAACCTACATATGACCTATAAACATCTAAAATCTAATCACTCGTCCAAGTCTGGCGATGGAGGAGGGGCACCCTTATCCTGCAGACAACATAGGATAGATTTCAAGGTGTTGGTCACCTTCTTGAACTTGCACTTCATAAAGCCCCGTAGGTCCGTAATGTCCTGTCGTAAGGCAACCTGGCCCTGTCGTAGGGCAGCATGATCCTCCTCCAGGAGAGCTATACGAGTATCCCAAGGAGCCTGCCCTGGTACTACAGGAGGGGAGCTCTCATCTGTGCTCTGGGCCTCTGGTTCTTCCTCTTCTTGTTCCTCTTCTTGGATCTCGGCCCCAGCTTCTTCTTCACTCTCTTTTTCTTCACTCTCGGTCTCATCTTCGCTCTCCTCAAGTCGAGCTTGGCGTTATCGTGGCCTGATCTCCATCTAATTGAGGGTAGCTTCATTGATATGATGAACCGGCACCGGCATCTCCCCACCAAGGCCATACCCAAACTCACGTGCAATCCTGCATATGAGTCGGTCGTATGGGAGCGACTCAGTCCTCCTCCTCGAGCGTACAACCTGCACTATCTGTCGCAACACGAATGAAGGCACACAAAGTTTGCCCTCTACCCCACCTGATACAGGAAGTCCACCATAAGGCGCGTACACTCACTACGGTTACTCCACCTGGGGTAGACGTTGAATGTGAAAATGTGGTGGAGCAAGCGGAAGTCGTCTGACATATGGGACGCAAGAAGACTCTGATTAGGATACCACTCAACCAGTCGGCCACAAAGGGAATGCGTGCGGTGGTCCCTTTCACGCATACTATTCAGATTCTTAGCGCTCATATGCACCTCGCCAAGGGGCACATTCAGAAGCCGAGATATCAACCTGACGTCAACTGTGGCCCACAAATCTACTCCACATAAGACCTGGAACTGCAAGGGTTTCAGCGTAGCCTCATGAATGTTGGCATAGAAAGCTCGGACCGTGCTTGCATTGGCGCATTGCCTGGCATCAAATAGCGGACCACACTATGCCTGTTCCAGAAGCTCAAGCAACTGATATTCTTCAAAGAGTCGCCCATCTACCTGAGCTTCAAAAAGGACCCGACGGCCCTCATAAACTCCATGGGGTTATTCCGCCAACTAAGCCCTTCCAGCAGGAGATCAGGGATCAAGATCTCGCTTCGTCTGAAACTCACGAGCGGCACTTGGACTAGCAGTGGCGCTTGAACCAGCGGCGCCACCTCTTGTCTTCCTTAAATGTGAAGGGTGACTAGGCCCAGCTTCATCAGCGGCGGTCTTCCTCTTTCCCATGAGAGAGAGGACGGTGGAAAGAGAGAAAAAAGCTAAAATAGCCTCCATAAAGGCCATGAAAAATGAAGGAAAGGGGGAGAAAGGACTGACCTAATGGGCTGCCACGAATCTAGGTCTGATAGAGGAGGGAAACAAGCCCCAAAAGGCTGGGATTGCAAAGGGAAAAGGGTGAAATGGGTGGGTTAGAAGTTCACACGATTTTCAGCCTCAAATGGAGGATGGGAGAGCTCCAACGAATGAGAATGGAGAGGATAGGGAGTGTGTATTGCTGTAAATGGTGGAGTGGCATGGGTTGACGCAGAAAATGACGATGGGAGTGATTGAAAATGAGATTTGTAAGGAAAAATAGCAAATGGGAGAGGAAAGGAGAGCTTGGGGGTGTGTTTTGTGAAGGAGGTAGGGGTTTGGGGTGGTTTTAACGGACGGCCCACATACCAGGGCGCTACCCTAACCCCCAAAGGTGATCGGCCCGACGGCCCGCCCAAATGGGGCCCACTGTACGGTGAGGTCCTCGCCACTCGCTGTGATGTTTGGCGAGGCCTTGCCATTTGGGCGAGGTCCTCCTGCCCTGAGGGCCCAAAATTCATGTGGGACCCACCCTGGTTCATTCTGAATTAGCGTGGGTTAGTCCACGACTCTGTTTCGCATTATTTTGGGTCATTTCGGGTACTAACTGATATATATTCGTATTTAGTGATTTTTAACAACTGAGATACGGTCAGTAGAGGTCTAGACCCATCCATACACGAACTAGAAGTGGTCCGAGGTCGTTATATGTGACCACGGATGCACACAGACTTGATCAAAAGGATCGATTTGAGTGAACTTCGCCAATTGGTGAAACTGGGGTCCTATGAGTGTTTCTATGTTCTTCTCGCACCCACCTAAGTCAAAGGGCGACAGCGTACATCGCGTGACCATAACCTAGGTCCATTTTAATCCAAATCATGCTCTGATACCGACTTGTAACACTCTAAAAACTGGGGGTCGTGTAGAAACCCAACTCCCGAGTTTTAAACCATCACTTATGCAACAAATATGCTTATGATTCAATGTTGTCTGAGTTAGTGCATTAACATGAGTGAGATTATACCAAAACTTCAATTCATACTCCAGATCCAGCGATAAAACACAAGCGGAAGACTTAAGAATATATATATCACTGTATGAAAAATAAAATAATCTCGGACTGCCTCCAAAGTATGAATACATCTCTGAGTCACATATACATATATCAAACTAAAATCAAAATGTCATATGATAGTCCACTAGTAAAAATCCTATCGATCCAGGCCACCTATGCGAAGCCGTCGAAAAACTTCATGTACGAGAACTCGTCCTAGTCCTCGTAGTAGTCCGGCTCCAACTCCTGAATCGCCTCACAACCTGGATCTAAGACAGAGTCTGGTAGGTGTTGTAAGCACCATCCCATAACGTGGGAGTGAGTGATCAACTCAGTGGAATCATAGAGCAAAGATTAGCATGTTATCAAATTAATCATACGATAATAGTAAAGCAAATAATCAGACATTCCTAGACGCATCCTTTGTGCAAATAAAAGCCAACCACGAATTCAAATGTATTACCGACTATCTGGACTAGAGCATAGCCCCAAGAACTTGTAATCTACATCAGTGATCATATGAGAGTAACAGAAATGAAATACAAATAATCCAAGCATGTTATAACATGTTATACATACAACATAAGCAAATCAACCAAACATGAGCATTTCATATGTATAAGGAAATCAATTCAATATAACAAACATGGAGGAAATCATGTGCATCATCATATTAGTTGAGAATTCAATCTCAAAACTAATCTACAACAACATTTACTCAATACATACTAATACAAACATTTATACAAACACTTAGTCTACGCACATTTTTCTACATAGCATATGTCGACCCAAAGTGCGCATTAGGGCGAATCTCTTCGCCAAACAGATCATACACACATATCTTATATAATAACACGACAAATAAACATGGCAATCATTTTAGAAAAATACGGACGTATACAGTATTTCCTACAAATACCTAAAATGCCCTAAATCTCATATTCTCCATAAGTAATCGAAATAGAAAACAGATAGCATGTTCTACATGTCAAACAATGTTCTTGTTGATAATCTACTATTAAAAGACATTGAAAGCTTTGAAAATAGTTAACCTAAGCATCTAGAATCCTCATCTTACGTCGTAGAAGCGTAATGAATCGAATAGAAACTCTACGCTTTGTCAACGTCTATATGACGACCTATATCACAAGATAAATCAGCTACTTCGCTACTTGTATCGATGGAATCCCTAAAATAGCTTGAGGTTAGGGTTTTCTTACCTAGAATGAAATCGGAATCACCGGAAGAGTGATTAAAGCACGGTGATTAAGTACGTGTAGAAGCAGGATCGAGTGTCAGGGACTTTCCCTCATAACTTCCACACAATCTCTCTCTTTTCTCTCTTCTCTTTCCTAAGGTTTAAGCAAATTCGTATGGGAGGGGTGTGAGAGGGTTTAAGGTCCTTAAATAGGTTAGAAAGTCACCTATTTAGACTTTAAACCAAAGTATACTTGGGTTATAGCCAAATCGGGTCTCTTCCGATCCAAAAGAACATTTCTGGAGGTCCCCTGACTAAATGCGGTCGAACTTAAGCTCATGGATGTTGGACCCTGATCACATTAAGTTTTCAGTCTGATAGTGTTTCCAGATCGCATGTGGCGGACCAGTTTCAGTTCAGCGGTCATTGAGACTCGATCGAGAATTCTAAGTACACTGACCTAAATGGGAAATGTTCCCTAATCCGAGGGTATAATTCGGTCAGATTTTAACGATCTGAATTCTTATACTTAACCCGCAAGTGTCACGTGCTAGATTTATTTAAATCATATTTAATTTTTAAAGAATTTTACTCTTTCTCACACTCCTTGCTCCAGGCTCAACGAAATAGCCTTAAAACATCAGTTGGGCTTGATTTTCGGGATGGTAGTCAAGTCCAACTACGCGGTCATAACGGTCTAAGTTCATTGCTAACGGACTCACGACGCGCGGTCAGAACCCATTACAAGATTTCAAAGGGTTCCTGAGAGCAAACGGGTTTAGAGTTTGATCTTAGGTTTCAGGACGTTATAGCGTTAATAATTCCACAAGTTTTGGGTCTCGCAGAACGTATTTAAAGCGATCAGTGCTAATTTCATAGCTAATCTAGCATAGCGCTATTTATCTTACAGTTAATTTCTAAAGGAACTAATCCTAAGTAATTTCTGATCGAGGTGGTACTCGGGTCTCTGTACGGATTTTTCTGAGACGTTAAATGAATTGTCCCTTGATAATCTAACATTCTCGATTAATTTTAGAGAAGGGACAGTTCCCATTGATTGACACCTGATCTCAGGTTTACTTGATATTAATGTCAATGATGAAGGCATACCTATTGCCACCCTTGCTGAAAAAATGATTGAATCTGAGCGACGGGTCATTACTCGTTAATTACGTCAATTTAATGTTGAATGGAGTTCTGGAAATGCCCTCTGTGCTAATTAGATACTTCCTAAATAAAGAGTCCTTTATCGCATTTTCATATTTAATTTTTATCCATGGTTTGGAAATAAGTTTGATCTTACTCCCTTTATGACTCGTGTCCTTCACGCTGTTGTATCTGGCATTTCTATCTGTCTTCCCTCATTGATGTATTATTTGATTATCAAATTTTGTATCCATCTTGGCCATGGGTCGATCCCTTTTGCTTATCTCATGACAAGCCTTACTATTTATTGCAATGTTGTCATTCCATCGACCGAGGCACCAGAGTCAACCATCCGATTTGATAATACAAATATCCATAAGATGAACCTAACATTCCTTCCCGACCAGATAGATGAGGATGAAGAAGAGGAAGAAGACGCACCTTTACCTGAGGACACATCCAAGGATGATATCTTTGCAGTGCTAGATGAATCGGATGATAAAGCTGATCCTTACTATCAACCTTCCCAGGTTGATGATCAGCTCAAGTCATTGAAAGAGAAAGTTATTGAGTTGAAGGTATCATAGGATACTCTGGCTGAAATTCACAAAGCATCTATGAAATATATACGAAAATATTTTCATCGCATTATAAAAGGACTTCACCAAATTGATCCTTCAATACCTCCTCCATCTTCCTCTAGATTCGATTAGTTTACTTTTCATTTATCTTTGGGTTGTATAAACTTTAACGTTGTGTGTGCTTGGTGATAACTCTCAAACTCTACTCTCTTAATGCTTCTCGATGACACTGTGATAATTCCTTTTATTTAACATCTATGCATTTTGTTCGTATTATTCTACTGATTCTGTTATGGTTTATTCATTGTAATCTCATGAATGTTCTTCCCTTTATCATTTTGTGACAAAAAAGGGGAGAAAATTGCTAATTGTATAAGTAGAAAGGTAGAATGAATGAAAACACACGGTATATGAATGATGATATATGGTTGGAATGGAAAATGTTGATATATGGTTGTTAGAGTTTTGCATGGAAAACGTTTATGTCATAATACAGGGAGAAGCCCATATTAAGGGGGAGTAGCAAGGAGTAGCAAATTCTTTCATTGCACATTCATTAAAGTTGCACCTTTTACAACATGGAATTCAAAATACTATTCTAGTTGTTGTTATATAAGTATTTTGTCACGAGTTTGACAAAGGGGGAGATTGTAAGTGCTATATTGTATAAAACACACCTTCGTTTGTCAAATCTCGTTTAAGACAAAACAGCCTATGAAGTGGTTCGTCTAATGTGGATCAAGATAAAAAGTTCAAGACCTTACTTCAAGTCAAGATAGTTCACAATTTACCAAGTTCAAAACTTTACTAAAGTTCATGTCATGAAGTAAATCAAGATGGAAAGTTCAAGCTTTACTAAATTTTAGTTCTACTACATTTCTAGTAGAAGATCGAGTTTCATCTTTAACTTCTAGCTCTATTGAAGATTCAAGTAGAAGAACAAGTTCCGAAAAATTCAAGCTACTTCAATGTTTGGTCATTTTAGGTAAAACAGACCCTAGAAAGACCTTAGGCTTACGTTCTTTTAAGATACAAACTTATATGGATTTTTATGCTTATGTTAGGCTATAGTTCGACTAGTCTAGGCTTAAGTTCGATTAGTTTAAGGAGTGGTTCGACCAGTCTAAAGAAATCTTTGAACAGTCCAAGTTTGAATTCAGAAAAATGGATTTTTCTTTTACTTCTTTGACCAGTCGAGTAGACTACTTGACCAGTCGAAGAGTGGCCTTCGACCAGTCAATGGGTGCTCGACTTAAAGTCCAGTAACTAAAAACTAGCACTCTCGACCAGTCAAAGCCCATGCTCGACCAGTCGACTAGGGTCCTCGACCAGTTAAGTAGGGCCTTTGACCAATCGAAGTTCTGTTTTATCAAATCACGCTCAATTTTTGAAAATTTGTTAAACCTTAGACGAGTCGAAGCAACAACTTTTTAGCCTGTAAATATAGGCCTTCTCTTAATCTAAAATTATCATTTCAAGCTAATAAAAGCCTTCATCAAGAGAGAGAGAGAGAGAGAGAAATCTCCATTATTATCAAGTTATTGCATGGTATTTTTAATATTTCTTTAATAGCTTTTTGTTTCAATTCTTAGATCTCTTGTTTTATGAATCTTATTTTATAAAGAGAGTATATACTCTTCTTTGAGATCTTAAGGAATTCAAACAAGTTGCCTTTAGTTTGAATCAATTTAAAATCTATCTAAAACCCAAAACCATTATTTATGAGACTAGACATTGAACAATTTACTTCAAAAGAAGCAGCTCTACGGGCTACATCAAGAAATACGTCTCCAAGGTGAAGATAATTATATTCTATCATTTGTATTTTAGTTTTATTGAGATAGTCAAAAAATCTCATCTGTTGGTTTTTCTGAGATAGTCAGAAAATCTCGGTGAGGGATTTTTTTTGTGATAGCCCGTTAAAATCACAACTTTATCAGGTTTTAAGGTGACCATGTGAAAACCTTGTTTATAGTGAAAGCCATTGTCACGTGGATAGTG
Organism: Magnolia kwangsiensis; assembly: GCA_037074715.1. Taxonomy (NCBI): domain Eukaryota; kingdom Viridiplantae; phylum Streptophyta; class Magnoliopsida; order Magnoliales; family Magnoliaceae; genus Magnolia; species Magnolia kwangsiensis. Next base: position 66,825,128 of record CM073574.1, on the reverse strand, counting down.
ATAATTGGGAGTGGGGTAGGTGTGGCTGTTTGAAAACAGTTGTTGTACACACCGAACCACTATAACTCTTAGTGTTGTCGTGAATATTTAATTTTTGCATTTGTGGATAATGGTTGTAATTTATTTATGCAAAAGCGGTGAATGTTTATAATCAATAGCTTTATTTTCTCTTGCTTAGTTTGAGATCTTGATCCTTATAAATGTTTGTGAAATAAATTTGTCCTACTAAAACTTTATTTTTGGTAAAGGTTGTCCTACGAATTAAGAAAATCCCATTTTTGGTGAAGGTTATCCTACTAAAATAGGCTATTTAGAGTTCTGATTTATTTATTATTGTAGCTCTTTAGTTTTTTATTTTGACATAGTCCTATTTAACTCTCCCCCCCCCCCCCCCCCCCCCCCCCCCCGGGACTATTAAGCCCGCCTTTTTCAGAAGATGATAAGGTAGCCATTGCTGGAGTATGAGAATGAGAAGGAAATCAGAATATTTTGAGGAGAAAGGAAGCATGGAATGAAAGAATAATCGAAACGATGCTTATATCAGTCGAGGCAGTGGAGCATTATTAGGGCATCATTATGGCTTTGCATAATAAAATGCAAATACACGTGTCGTAATAGGGTTTGGCTCTTGTTACGAAAAAGGTTGGTTACAGATGAAATGTGAGGATGTATTAGCGAGAGACGGTTATCGTGTCGCCACCACATGTAAAAGGTATTACTGTAAAACTTTTCAATACCTAAATATTAAAAGTTCTCGAGTGTTACCATGAAAATTTTCTTAATATGTACATGTGTACAATACCAATCTAGCTATCTTAACCTTACATCTTGAAAAGGAGATCTTAACCAGTCCTAAAGGAGAGGGGGGGGAGTGAATAGGACTATGCCAAATAAAAAATAAAGTGCATAAATAATAAATAAATTAGATATCTCAATTGCACTAGTATTGAAACGTTGATTCAAACCGGTTCGTAGGACAAGCTTCACTCAAACAAGTTTAGGTAGGACAACCTTATTTCATAAAACTTTTAAGAATCAAAATCTCAAACCAAGCAAGAGTCAATAAAAGCTAAACTATTACAAGCATTTATCACTTTAACTTAAAAAGATTACAACCATTCACCACATAAACATAAACGTAAAAGGCATTCACAATAACACTAAGAATTATAGTAGTTCGGTGTGTCAACAACTATTCTCAAACAACCACACCTACTCCACTCCCAATAATCACTATCCATGTGATATTGGCTTTCATTATAAAAAAGGTTTTCACAGGAACATCTTAAAACTTGATATAGTTGTGATTTTATCGAGCTATCACAAATAAGAAACCCCTCACTGAGATTTTCTGGCTATCTCAGGAAAACCAAATGAGATTTTCTGACTATCTCAATAAAACCAAAATACAAAAGAAATATACATATCTTCTCCTTCGAAGAACAATCTGTCGATGTAGTCGTAGAACCACTTCTCTTGAATGTGAATCGTTCAATGTCCAATCATATAGACAACGGTTCAAGGTTCTAGATTAATTTTAAATAGATTCAAACCAATGACTATTTGTTTGAGTTCCTTTATTATCTCAAAAAGAAGAGTATTTACTATCTTTATAAAATAAAATTGATAAAATAAGAGATCAAAGAATTAAACAAAAAGCTATTAAAAATATTTAATAAATACTGTCCAATAGCTTGAGCATAACAGAGACTTCTCTCTCTCTATCTTGTAAAAGGATTTGATAGACTTGAATTGGACTTGAATTGTATCTTGGGATTAAGAGAAGACCCCAATTTATAGGTAAAGAAGTTGTTGCTTTGACTTATCTAAGAACCGGATTCCATACCAACAAATTTTCAAATTTGAGCAAAATAAGATAAAATAGATCTTCAACTGGTCGAAAGCCCTACTTGACTGGTCGAGGGCCCTGTTCAACTAGTCGAGAAAGGTCTTTGACTAGTCGAGGGTGTAAGAAACCTAAACTGATTTAGTTGCTGGATTTCAAGTTGAGCAACCCTTGACTGGTCGAAGGCCCACCTTCGACTGGTCGAGCAGTCTCCGTGATTGATCGAAGGTGTAACAGAAAATTCATTTTATTTCAATTTGAACTTAGACTAGTCAAAAACAATTCTTAGACTAATCAAACCACAACTTAAACTAGTCAAACCTTAGCCAACTATAAGAATAAAAATCCATTTAAAGTAAAATTTGAAAGTACCTAAACCTAAGGTCTTTTTAGGGTTCATAATACCTTAAATGAATAAACTTTGAAGTAAATTAGATGCTTAAACTTTATGGAGCTTGATCTTCTACTAGATTCTTCAATATATCTTAAATTTCTTGATGGAGCTTGATCTTCTACTAGAACTTTAATAGAACTTGAACTTAACTTGAACTTTTCATCTTGATCTAAGTGCAACTTGAACTTTCTATCTTGATCTTCTACTTGACTTGAACTATAGTAGAGCTTAAACTTTCCATCTTAATTTACATTCAAAGGCCACTTCATAAGTTGTTTTGTCTAAACAAAATTTGACAAACAAAGTGTGTTTTATACATTATAGCACTTACACATCTATTCTCCAACATGAATTTGACCATTAAGAATGATCTTCATCCATAAATCAAGTCATCCGACCATTGATTTTAAGACAAGATCATCATGTGTCCAAGTATTTTCAATTGTCCATCATAACCAACCGTTCAACTAACTATCCACTGATAGATAAAGATATCTGACCATCCACTTTGAGTTTCGACCACCCAATCATAGTAAACTAACTACTTGATATTTGAATTCGCTCTTACACATCAAATTGAAACTCTGATCCGTTCATCTTGTTCACCACTCATGAATATACTTAATCCACCATCAAAACTATAATATGAAAAACTTACATACGTGAACAAGTCACTTGAATCTAACGGTATACATGTTCTGCCCCTTGATTACTCCAAAAGCCCACTTGTGATTATCCGTTTACAAAACTGACCATTCACCCACTTACATACATGATCAGAGGACTAACCATCAAGTTTTTTTTTTTTAACATGCCATCTGACCATTCATTATGTTGGTTGATATATATGCATTCGCTTAATTAATTTGGTGAATAATTCTTTATTCATAATGATTCAGATATAAGTTATTTTATAAGAATTACTTAAAAACGTGCCTATAACCATATAGACCATTAGATTTCTCAAAACTCTCATATTAGCAATAATTATTAAAATGTCATTAACCTAGACTCTTGAATTCTAAATCGCATAGTTCTCACGATCCGTTTGATGTGAAATTTTATATTATGCTTATGTATCATAAATTAACCATACATGTCAAATTTGATAAAGGGAGAGATTGTAAGTGCTATAATTTATAAAGCACACTCTTGTTTGTCAAATTTTGAAGAGACAAAATAGCTTATGGGTAAGTTCACCTTCAAGTGAATCAAGATGGAAAGTTTACCTTCAAGAGAATCAAGATGAAAAGTTCACCTTCAAGTGAATCATGAAGTTAGGTCATGAGGTTGGAAAGTTCAAAGTTGAAATGAGTTCAAGTTCTACTACATTTATAGTAGAAGATCAAGATCCACCTTCGACTTCATTTCAAGTATAAACTATTGAAGATTAAGAAGAAGATTCAAGCTTTAAACTTCAATGTCCAGTCTTCTCAAGTATAATAGACCCTAGAAAGACCTTAGACTTAAGTTCTTTCGAAAGACAAACTATGAGACCTGTATCCTAGCCCGTGCCGTTCCGTAGGCTTCCCCAGTCCTCCCAGTCAAATTCTGACGACCCATGATTTGTAATTGGCGTTTACGTGCGATCATCAGTCGTATCATGCATTCAAAAGTCAGCTCGACTAGAGACTTATACCCTAGTGACTGTGCCGCCGTCGTGATTCCGATGTTGTGTCTCGCGGGCCGAGGCGATACCTGAGCCAGGAGATGTGGGCCCGCGTTCAGTTCAAGGAAACGCCACACATTTACAAATCTAAGAGAAATATGTCAAATCAATCACATCACTAGTCAAAGTACAACACCCATCCCAAAGTACAATCACCCTCCCCAAAGTCAACTCTCTCTCTTACAACCTAGTACACCCTTCACTCACCTATCTCTCTCTCTCTTACACCTCTCTCTCTCTCATCTCTCTCCCTCATTCTCCAAGTAACCCACGTCCAAGCTTCCAAGAGAAGCTAATGTGACCTACCTTCCTACCTCTCATCTCCACCATCCAAAGATCATCTCGACCATTGAAATCGTTCCCTTGAAGCTCTAGAGGCTATAGGCGGAAGAAGGAAGAGGAGATCAAAGGTGGGTGTTCATCATCTCAGTTTTGATTTAAGGCCCACTTGTACTGGGACCCACTTAATGTATGCATCGTATTTTAAGGGACCCATAGTGGTGGGGTCCCTCCCATCTTCACCGTTCTCTTTTTCTCCCTCTCTTTCTCTCTCTCTCTCTTTCATTTTTTTATGTTGTTGATGATGAGGTGTGTGGCCCACCGGTGTGTGTGTGTATGACCCACCTGATCAAAAATCTGGACTGTCCAGATTTCTAGACATCCAGCGAATGGGGCCCGCCTTGCTACCCATTTTAGGCCAACTAAGATGGAAGAAAACACAACTACCAGCTTGGTCCGTGGGGCCCTGGGCCAACACGTGGACCCCACTTCATGTATATGTCTCCTACACACTGTCCTGGGGAGTAGGACCCACCTCTGCACGTCTGGATCCAACCGTTCATCCCTCTCTGGACGGTGGGTGGGCACCATGATGTATTGTTTCATCCACATCATCCAACTACGTGGACCACCCTGATGCATGAGTTTTGTCCCAGCCGTCCATCTATGTGGACCCCACACAGCTGGACAACTATTGTACGTTGTTAGCAGGATGTGTGTGAAAGTGCACCTATTACGTGTCCTGGTTTGTTAATTACATTGTATGTTGAGTCAGTCGGACGACAGCACCTAACAAGAAGATCAAGTCAAGCGTCTGCATCATCTGGATGTGTGGAAGCTCACCAAAAGGTAAATCATTGCCTCACATCCCATGTCCCAAAACACCAGGTGATTAAATCCTTAAAAAGAACTAGAACATCTTAGGGTTTATGTGTAAGAAAACTTTTTATCCAAAAGAAAATCTTCCAAGTTTTTCTTACACTGTCAATTATATCGATTCCCCTTTCGATATGATCGACCAGCTCTGTCGATGTCCTCGGCATATCAATCAATACAATCGAGTGAGGACAGAATACGTCCAGCAATCAAAACAATCTTCTGGACGATTTATCGATATATCGACCTTCGAGTCGATATCATCGATATTCGAAAATCAATCATATCTGAAGTGGATCGATCATATCGATAGACTGCTTTCCGGCGCCCCTATTTTTCTAAAGAAAACTAACAAATGCTTCGATATATCGATGACTGTCCGATTCAATCTGAACTCAAATATCGATCATATCGGGAGTCAGTCGATCATATCGACTGTGGGGCACATGTTCTCTCCAGCATGAATTTCAGGTTGCTTTTAATATTGATCGGGGTGCCTGTCGATAAATCGATATTCATATATCGATCATATCGAGACTAAGTCGAATGGATCGAGTCAGGACATAATTCGACCAGCAAGCTTACTTGTAAATCTATACGATTTATCGATCCCATCGAAAAGGTCGCCGATATGATCGATGTACAAATTTTGATGACATCGACTGTTTTCCCGATCATATCTGTGATCCTGAAATTCTTCAAGGCTTCTCTCTTATTTTTCACCTGTCGATAGATCGAACTATCACTCGATGGAATCGGAGTTCGAAATCCGATAACATCGATGTGTGTCTCGATCCCATCGACCAGTCGGCGAAAAGGTTTCCAAAAGTGAAATGACAATTGAGTTTGTATCATTAAGAGGTCGGCCGATACAATCGAGAGTATACGCTCGATCATATCGACGACTGATCGATGATATCGAACTCTGTCATAAATATGACCGTTTATATCCGTTGGAATCTTTTGCCTATAAATAGAGAGAGTAGTCTTCATTGCCGGTAGAGAAAGTAGAGAGTGCTTTTGAGAGTTTTAACCTTCCTATCATTTACCTTAAGCCCTTTCTCTCGGGAAGTTCATCCTCCAATCCACCCTCATCATTAATATCTCATAGAGTGGATTGGGGAATGAACTTCCGCATCAAGGATCCTTCAGCTACTACCTTAATGACATATCATTAAGCTAGGATGCCTTGAATGCATAGATGATGGGAACCTCTCTATCTTCCTTATACGAAAACCTTTAGAGAGTAGTAGCCCATCATAACCTTGACCCAACCTAAGCCTAGCATATATACATCTTCATGTTGCGGATTAAGGGAGCTGAAGACTCTTCATCAACAAGTAGAAGTCTTCATCATTGTGCTGAAAGGGACTCATTAACTTATCTGTAAGTACTAAGAGTCCAGAGGACACTTGCGATCATTCCTTTTTAAGATTGGGTTTTAAGTGTTGCTCACCATTTGAAGTCCTCAAAGGAGGCCTCCGACGGGAGTGTACGTGTGGGGTGCATTATGTGAACCCTTGCTCTGTGGAGAGCATAAACATCTGGTTAGGACTACGCCAGCAAAATTTTAGGGTTTGAGGTGAACCGAGTAGAAACCTCAGGGTGCGTTGTGTGGACCCTTGTCCTGTGTGGGCATAAACATCTGCTTAGGAGTACGCCAGTAAAACTCAAGAGTTTGAGGTGAACCGAGTAGAAACCTCTGTAAAGGTTGAAGGTGAACCTGATTTAAAACCTTAGGATTGAGGTGAACCATGGGAAATCTCCTTAGTGAAATCCGGTCACTCAAGGGTTGAGTGTGGAAGCCGGGAGTGGAGTAGAAAAGTCGTCGAACCACTATAAAATGACTGTGTTTGAGTTTGATATTGTCTTTCATTTATGTGATTCCCTTGCATGTCTTTATATATGATCACATTCTATGCACACACAGTCATATCCATCACAATCGCATCTACATTGTTTGTCTTTTAAATAGTTTGTGATTGGATCCTCTATTAGGCTTGGAAACCAATAATTCTTGAGTAATCCTAATTTATACTCTGTGATAGGATTAGTGGGATAGGACTGAAAAATAACGTATAAATCTTTAAAAAGTCCTATTCACCCCCCTCTAGGATATACTGACCTATTTCTACTTCAACTAAAGCGGTCTTCACCGCAATTTCAGTGTGGGCCACACCATGATTATTGGGTCCATCCACACCATCCAAATGACCTGGACGGTGCTGGACAGCTTAGGCGTTGCAGAGCTGCCCCGCCTTTGATATATTCCATCTGTTAGGCTGTTGGGCAGCTGCCCAGCAATAATCAGCTGCCGCACCTCACGTCAGCAACTATGGGACCTACCTGCTATGTATTTGGATCCACCGTCTAGCAGCAGGACGGTGGTATCCACCTTAATGTATTATTGGCCCACCCGACATGTGCAGGTGGGACCCACCTTAATGTAAGTGTTTTACATCCACACCGTCCAATGGAAGGATGGTGGGACCCACCTGATGAGAATTGGATTAGCTGGTGCGTCTCCCAGCAGGATTCGGTTGCAGTGATTGACAGCATCAAGTTCTGTGGGACCACCTTACACGTGTGAGGGTGGGGACCACCTTGACATTTATGTTATATCCAAACCTTCCATTAATTTGGTGAGCTTGTCTTAAGGCTTGAGATAAAAATGAGGCAGATCTATTTATCGATGAACCACATTGCCAAAAATAGTGGAGATTGAACATCAACCATTAAAATCCTTTTTGAGTCACAGAGGCTTTTAGATCAATATGATATTTTTTTACCCTGTTAATCCAGGTCTTTGTGACCTTATGATCAGATTGGATGGAGAATAATGTTATGGTGGGCCCTACCTTGATTGCACGTGTGGCCCACCTTGTATGTATGTTTTGTACATCCAGGCCGCTCACCTGTTTGTGCACCCATCAGGTCCATCATGCAGCTGGGCTGACCATCCAAAGTGGCCCACCTGCTATGTAATTTACATCCATGTTGTCCATATTCATCTGGTGGAGCCCATTTGGGAGGTGCAGGCCCATTTGCTGGCTATACAGGGCCCACCTGCTATGAGGCCCATTTGATGTACATTAGGCCTTTGTGTGAGGCCTATGTGATGAGGCCTGATGTGATGTTTATATGGCCATGAGTGAGGCCCAATGTGATGTTTATACAGCCCGTGTTCGAGGCCCATGTGAGTGGCCCATAGTGGTGTGTATTAGGCCCATGTGATGTGGCCCATAGTGATGAGTGTTAGGCCCGCGTGAGCAGCCCATTATGATGTGTATGAGGCCCATGTGCAGGGCCCACCTGTAATGTATATTAGGGTCATGTGATAGGGCCCACCTATTGTGTATTTGAATCCCATGGGTTGTGGCCCATTGTGATGTATTCGAGGCCCATGGGCAAGGCCTAATGTGATGTATTTCTGGTCTATATGATGAGGCCCATTGAGATGTATTTCTGACCCATATGATGAGGCCCATAGTGATGTGTATTAGGACAATGTGATGAGGCCCATAGTGATGTGTATTAGGCCCATTGGTACGACCATTGATGCGACCCACTTGATGTATATTGAGGCTCATGGGTTACGACCCATTATGACGTATATTAAGGCCCATGGGTCATAGCCCATTGTGATGTATCTGAGGCCCGTGTATTACGACCCATATGATGTATGTGAGGCCTATATATGTATCCTAATGAGATGTATATGTGGCCCATAAGCGAGGCCCATCGTGATTGTATTAAGCCCTTGAGTGAGACTCATTGTGATGTATATTAAGCTCTTGTATGAGGCCCATTATATTGTGCATGAGGCCTTTGTGTGTGGCCAATGGGATGTGTATTGGGCCCTTATGTGAGGTCATGGGCTCACTATATGTTAGACTCTATGTGGGCCACTCCTTGGGAGCAATGTTGGTTGAATGTTCACATTCATGAGCAATGATGGTTAAATGTCCACATTATGACCTTTCCCTAAGGCCCTTTATTAGGTCGATTATCGAGACCATTTATCGATGCTGATTATCGGTGCCGGCTATCGATACCGATTATGAGTATGTGACAGCATAGCATTATGACACATGTCCATATGCATCATCCTCATCTTTATTTTGAGACGTGATTGACCATTTCATATGCCATAGGGCAGATTGTTATGAGATTCCCTGATAGGTGGAGATTATCTCATATAAGCGCATGGTATGCGTAGGATTGATGCATGACTGGTTGTATGACTCATGCATCTTGCATTATGTGTTGTGATTACTATATGCCTTAGTGACAGCAGGGTTGTAGCCTCCACAAGTATGTCATATATGGCCAGATGGGACACTGAAAATCTGTTAGTAGCATTGAGCCACCATAGATGACCCTGGGTGAAAATTCCTAAACCCTCTTGGTACCAGAGGACACCCCAACATCTAGACCGAGTAAATATATATATGAGCACATGAGGGCTGTATATCATTAGGTCGCATCTCTCACTGTGTCGTGGTCGGTTGGGAGGGGGTGTGGCCTTATCTGCCCGATTCATAATGGGCAAAACTAGACTAAGTTTGACGAGCTCATAAATGGGTCCGCCATCGATGTGTCGAGTAGGTATTAGCTAACTACTAACTGGGCAGATAGTGAGGTCTCTTCTACTCACTTAGTTACGCGCAATGGGGCGATAATCTGGTTTGGAGTATACTAGACCCCGGTGATGATCCCAGAGATAACAGTACTGATAGGTAGACTTATTGAGCAGGAGTTACATATTCATTCATTCATTCATTTACTATCTACTCGGGCTGGTGGTGCTTAACTAATTGTTGTGTAGCTTCGCAATGGCAAGGATTTTAGTTAGGACGCGTGACTAACTTGAGATTAGGGGTTTACCACATTGAGTTTGGCTATCCAAATTTAGGTATGAGACTAGTTTAGATAGAAGTCCATTGTGATGGACCCCATAGCCTGTGATACTACGTACTATCATCCCGACTTCACTCCAACTTGGTCATTTTATTCACACCGCATATTGCATTGCATCTGTAGCATTTAGCATTTTGGGTTGCCATGTTTTTGCATTGATATAGTCGTTAGCATTCATGCCTTGCATCGCATAGCCTTGATACAGATGATGGCACTCATGGACTTACCAATATATCTCCACTTACTCTAATATCGTATGATTCATGATCTTATCAGTATTTTCGATTATTCTGATCTTGTATGATTTATGACATTGTATTGCATACTTGGTACTTACCTTATGCACACACTTTCACCACCCTCTAAGCTTTTTATAAGCTTATGCACGATAGATACGTGGAGGTGGCGTTAAGTCACAGCAGTGTTGTGCTTGGAGCGTGCAGTGAACTTTTGTAGCTTTGATTTTTTATATATGTATTTCCTTTTCAACACTGTATTCAATATTTATATTAGTGGATATGTGATGATGATGTTGTTTATGAGCCAGATTTCCAAGTTTAGGGCATGACAGAAACTTATATGAGTTTTTATACTTTGGTTAGGCTTAAGTTTGACTGATTTAGACCTTGGTTCAACTAGTCTAAGTTATATCTCGATTAGACTAAGATAATCTTCTACCAGTCCAAGTTTGAAATGCAAAAAATAGATATTTGTTGTGGTTTCTCAACCAATCGAGCAATCTACTCGACTAGTCGAAGAGGGACCTTCAACTAGTCGAGAGTTGTTCGACTCGAAGTCCAACAACTAAAATCAAGAACCCTCGACTAGTCGAAGCCTATACTCGACCAGTCGAAAAGGGCCTTCGACCAGTCAAACAGGGCCTTTGACCAGTCGAAGAACAGTTTTATCCGATTGCGCCCAAAATTTAAAATTTTGTTAGATCTTAGACGAGTCGAAGGAGACCTTAGACAAGTCGTAGTAACAATATTTCTAACTATAAATAGATGTCTTCTCTTATTCCGTATTGATTAATTTCAGCTAAGAATAGCCTTCACTAAGATCTCTTTTCATCAATCTTATTTTTTAAAGAGAGTAATCACTCTTCTTTTGAGATCTGAGATATTTAAACACCTTTGGTTTGAATTAATTTAAAATCAATCTAGAACCTAAAACCCTTGTTTATGTTACTAGACATTGAATATTCTACTTCAAGCGAAGTGGTTCTACAAGCTACGTCAAGAATGTCTTCAAAGAGAAGATATGTACAATTCTATTTCTTTGAGATAACCAGAAAATCTCATGTATTAGTTATGACTGAAATCACTAGAAAATCTGAGTGTGGATTTTTTGTTTATGATAGCCCTTCTAAAATCACAACTGTATAAGTTTTAAGGTGAACCTGTGAAAACCTTATTTTTAGTGAACGCTAATGTCACGCGGTTTGTGATTATTGGGAGTGGAGTAGGTGTGTCTGTTTGAGAACATTTGGTGTACACACCGAACCACTATAACTCCTGATGTTGTGGTGAATGTTTAATTTTTTTGTATATGTGGTGAATGGTTGTAACTTTATTTCTGCACTAGTGAATGACTGTAAAAAATAGGTTTATTATCTCTTGTATAGTTTGAAGTCTAGATCCTTACAAACGTTCGTGAAATCAAGTTGTCCTACCAAAAATTTGTTTTTAGTGTAAGGTTGTCCTACGAACTAAGTTTAAATCAATTTTTCAATACTAGTGCTATTGAGATTTATGATTTATTTTGATTTATTTATTATTTCAATACTTTCAGTTTTTATTTGGCATAATCCTATTCATCCACCCCCCCCCCCCCCCCCCCTACGACTATTAATGTCACGCCCCAAACTCAGAACCAGGCTCACAAAATTTTTGATCGCTGAATCCGGCGCCAACAGCCTTCATAGTACCCCATTCTCGGCTCCCGGCACCCATACACCAGGTTCCGATCCTGGGATCCTACAAGGAGGATTTCAAACATGATTTTAATTCAGTATAAGAATAACCATAAGCATAACCCATGAACAATAACCACAAGAATATCATCACATAGTCCACTATGATAAAAAAACTTTAAGGTACAATGCGTATAAAAGAAAATATAAGATAATAATAATAGAAACTCCTGAAGCTCGACTGCACGCTCCTACTGCGGCGAAGCTATGGCTGCGTCTTGGCGTCACCTGCACGCATCAATTGTGCATAAGCTTATAGAAAGCTTAGAGGGCGGTGTAAGTGTGTGCATGATATAAGCGTGCTAGGAATGCAATGTCGGAATAATACGGAATCATGCTAATGAGTATATAAATGCAATCAGCCATACTAAGGCTATGCGGTGCAAGATATGAATGCTATCGGCCATATTAAGACCATGCGATGTGAGATATAACTCAAGCATGCCAATCCTCATCACTAGAGCATCAAATATCAGTACAGTTTTTAATCTAGATAATTACCAGGGTTTAGTACACTCAAAATGGCACTGTCCCTTTCCCAAGCATGCAGTCCAAGTAAGCATAAGAAACCTCACTATCCGCCTCACCAATAGTCTGTCAATGCCTATCCGGCATATCTATAGCTGACTTATTCACGACCAGGTCAAACTCAACCTAGCAATGCCCCCCATGCTTAGGCGAGTAAGGCCACAACCATTTTCAACCGACCACAACACAGTGAGAGACGTGACCTCCTAGTATTCAGTCTTTGTACGGTCATGTATCCACTCGATCTCGATGTTAGAGTCATCCTCTAGTACCATCGAGTTTAGAAATTTTCACCTGGGGACATCTATGTTGCTCCGTTGCTAGAAATAGAATTTTCGGTAACCAATCCGGCCACCCACGATGTGTCTGTGGAGTCCACGACCCTAATGTCACTAGGGCGCACAATAATCATAATCACGCAAATGTAAATGTGCATGAGTCACTCAGTCCAATCATGCATTAATCCTGTGCATATTGTGCGCTCATGTGGGGTAACTTCGCCTATCAGGGAGTCCCAAAAACTACCTGCACTATGACATATGCAATGACCAATCACATCTCATAACAAACATACAAATGATGCGTATGGGCATGTATCATGATGCTATTCTATCACAAACTCATAATCGACAACAGTAGTCGGTATTGAAAATTAATAGGTAACCTTAATGCATGGCAAGGTCCATAAATGGACGGCCAATGATGGAGCGATTAAAATCAATGAGGCCCAAGCGTTTGGGTTAACCTACTAGAGAATGATGAAAAATGGCCTAATAAGGCCTAAGGAAAGGTCACAATGTGGACGTTCAACCATCATTGCCCATTGATGTGGACCTTTAACTAACATTACTCCCAAGGAATGGCGCTCATAGGGCCAATCGTATAATGGGTCCACGGTCTTATATAAGGGTCTAATACACATCATCATGGGCATCTGTAACATCCTGAAAATCGGGGGTCGAGTAAAAAACCCAACTCCCGAGTTTCAAAATGTTATTTATGCAACATAGATAATATTAGATGCATGTTGTCAGTAAACAGGCATTAAATAAGATTAGAATTAAGCCAAAACAACATATCATACTCCAGAGACAGTTAAATTTACAAGCGGAAGACTGTGATAGTATGTATAACATATATAAACTGTTGTATGTCTCCAGAGTGTGAACATGTTACCAGGTTATATACATACATGTATACTCCAAAAGTAAACAAAGAGAATATACATGAGTGCTCTAAAAATATAAAATGACAAGTGTCAAGGCATCAAATCAACCTCCCTGTAATCCCGTCAATCAGAACATGCAAAAAGGAGGGATCCTCCTCATTATTATCAAGTCCAGCTCCGCTTCTCAAGCAGCGCCATCATCTGCAACCAAAATAGGGACTGCTGGGTGTCCGAAAATACCATCCCGTAACGTGGGAGTGAGTAGCTAACTCAGTAGAATAATAGATCAAAGATTAGCATGTTCTCAAATCAATCACGCGATAATAGTAAAGTAATAAATCAAACATTCCTAATACTGTTGTTAATGCAATATGACGTGACATGATGGATGCCCTCACCGACGACCTCCCTCATACGGCACCATCTTACGCCCGCGGCATGCTTTCTTCCCACAGTGCTCCACATCTTCCAGGCACATGCAATGTGATGGTGATATGATTACCGAGTTATTATTAGTCCATTCATACAGCAGGATTGGGAAACTAAGGTACTTCCCTTATATCAATCCCAACACAGATCCTATCTAGGGTCGTCACTCCTAGTAATCTCATACGATGTATATTTTGTAAGTCGCTGCAAGGGCTACCAGGGCTGTTGCTCGCACTCGTTGCACCGCTCCCCCATTACCTTATCAATACAGGCCTACTGTACTCTCATTGCTACGGAAGGGTCGTCGCCTCCCATAGACTCAAAATACGCTCGCGGTCACTACAAAGGGCTCGTCGCCTGATCAGTGTAGGCCGACAGCAAGAATATAGTGTCTCATACCACCACAATCTACTCACGAGTCATAGGTGCTCACTGGTCACTACGGGGAGGTTTGTGGCCCCAGCATAGGCCGACAGCTCGACCACGGTGTCCCATACCACCATGCCCGGCTCATGAGTCTTTGTGAATCAAGATACCATGGTTGACAGGGTTTTCAATGGTAAGTTCAGTACCCTAGGTTCAAGCAGTTATGACACATACATGGTGAACATACAATGGCCAGTCGGGTTACTTGACGGGCTCGACTAGCACAAGCGCATCTCAAGCCGAGCGACATGAAGTGCATAAAATACTTCGCGTGGCCTAACCACTGCCGCCAACTCCAAAACACGACTCGCGTTCATCGACGCGTCGTTCGTGGCAAAGATAAGCGAACCACGAATTTATTCGGTAACTGACTGCCTGGACTAAGTATAGCCCCAATCATTTGTGAATCCACTTCATCAATCATATAAGAGTAATGAAAATGAAATACAACAATATGAGCATGTTAACACATGTTATAACATACAACTTAAGTAAATCATCTAACACATGCATTTCATACATATAATGAAATCATACATATAGCCAACATGAAGGAAATCATTTACATCAGCGTATTATTTGAGAATTCAATCTCAAACTAATTCACAACACCATTTAATTCAATACATACTAATATAAACATTTATACAAACACTTAGTCTACACACTTAAGTCTACATAGTGTATGTCGACTCAAAGTGCGCATTTGGGTGAATCTCTTCACCAAACAGATTATGCATGCATTCCTAGTATCCTAAGGTGACAAAAAGCCATGTCAATTATTTTAGCAAAATATGGATGTTTACAGTATTTTCTACAAATGACTAAAATGCCCTAAATCTCATATTTTTCGTCTGCTTACGAAACAGGAAACGGACAGCATGTTGTACATGTCAAACGGCGTTACCGTCGATAATCTACCATTAAACGACATTGAAAGTGTTGAAAACAGCCAATCAAAGTGTCTAAAATTCGCACCTTTCACTTTATATGTGTATCATTTCGAACGGAGCGTATACGCTTCGTCTACGGCGAACAGGCAACCTATTTCACAAATTATATCAGCTACTTTGCTATTTGATTTAACGGAATGCTAAATCAGCAAGTGGACAGGGTTTTTCTTACCTAGAAAAGCGTCGAAATCACCGAAAAAGTGATTGGGATACGTTGCTTAAGCATGTGCAGCAGCGGCAGCAGGTGGCAGGAAAATCTCTCTCACCTTCTCTCACAAACTCTCACTTTTTCTCTCACTCTTGCTAGGGTTTCTAGAAAATTCGGATGGGAGAGAGAAGTGAGGGTTTAAGCCCCTTTTATAAGCTTAAAACTTCCCAAATTAGGCTTGGGAACAATGTTTACTTGAGGTCTAACCAAATCGGGGCTGTTCTGGTCCAAAAGAGCATTTATGGAGGTCCCCTGGCCGAACACGGTCGGACTTAAGCTCATGTATACTGGATCTAGCACACATCAAGTTTTCAGACCGAAAGAGTTCGCAGATCACACGTGGCGGTCCAATTTCAGTTCAACGGTCATCGCACCTAGATTAGGTCTACAAGTCTCATGACATGAAAGAGAAATTTTTCCTGATCCGAGGGTATAATTTGGCTGAATTCTGATGGTCAAAATGCTTAATAATAACGCGCCAAGTCACGTGCCAGATTTGGATTAAAATTTCCAAATCTAACCCTATTCTCACTCTCTTCACTCCAGGCTCAATGAAATAGCCTCTGAACATCAGTTGGCCTTGATTTTCGAAACGATTGTCAAGTCCAACAAGGTGATCAAAACTATGTAAGATTGTGGGTATCGGACTTTCGACGCGCGGTCTAGATCGAATACAAAGTTTCAAAGAGTTCCTGAGAGCAAACGGGTTTAGAGTTTGAGCCTAGGTTTCAAGGTATTATAGCACCATTGATTCTACAAGTTTTAGATCTTGTAGAACGTATTTAAAGCGGTCAGGGACAATTTCACAGCTACTCCAGCGTAGCGCTAGCTAACTTACGCTTAATTTCTAAAGGAATTAATCCCAAGTGATTTCTTTGGCTATGGAATTGGGTTCTGAGCGATTTCTCAGGTGTTTTAGTTGACCCATTGCCTAAGGACGTCTAATCACAGGTTGGCAAAAATTCGGGGTGTTATAGCATCACTTATGGGGTATGTACGCATCACATTGGGCCTCACTCATGGACCAATATATATATATATATATATATATATAACATCGGGCCGTATCAAATGGATCAAATCAAATGGGCTGAATCAATGGGCCGAGTCAAATGGGCCGATTCAATTGAGCCAAATCGAATGGTCCGATTCAAATGGGCCAAATCAAATGGGCCAAGTCAAATGGGCCGAATTGAATGGGCCGATTCAAATGGGTTGAATCGAATGGGCCAAATCAAATGGGCCGAATTGAATGGGCTGATTCAAATGGGTCGTTCATCCATTGTTAGAGATCATTTTAAAGCATTATATAAAAAAATGAATCATATGCAAAGGATCATCTAGACCATACTACACATAATAGTAGTGATAATAATTTCCATTGTTAGAATTTAGAGGGCCCACCATAGCATTTATTTCCCATCCAAACTGTTCATAAGGTCATAAAGACCTGAACAATGAGGAAAACAAATATCATGTTGGTTCAAAACTTCTGTAACCTAAAAGGGGGTTTCAATGGTAGGCATTCAATTCCACTGTTTTGGCAGTGTGGTCCACTTGATATTAGATCTATCTTATTTTTAGTCTCAAGCCTAAAATGAGCTATCAAATGGATGGACGATTTAGATGTAATACATACATCAGTGTGTAGGACCCACCGTCCAGCCATCTGGACAATGCAGCTAAGATCCATACATCACGGTGGTCCCCATGAAATTGAATGGACGAAGCAAAAAGGTCCCCATCCAAACCGCTAGATGGATGGTCCATGTAAAGGGGGGGGGGGGGGGGGGGGGGGGGCGTCCACCTAATAGTCATCCCATTTCAAAACATGTGGGTCCCCACGTGGGACACACCATACATTTACTATAATATGAATATATATATTGTATTATATTATATATATATATATATATATATATATATATATATATATATATATATATATATATATATATATATATTATTATTATTATTATTATTATATTATGTTATATGTATATAGCAGGTTTGCTCTAGCGTCCAAAGAGTCTAGGCGCTGGATGGGCAGTTGGGTGCAACGGGGTGGGTCCTCATAGTGTGGCCCACCATATATATTTATATTATAATATACATTATATTATATAATATTTTATATATATATATATATATATATATATATATATATATATATATATATATATATATATATATATATAAAAATATATATATGCATATACATGTGTGTGAGAGAGGGTGAAGGGTATCAACGTCCAGTGCCAATGGTCAACCTGATTAAAACACATTCATCATGGTAGGTCCCACACGAATGTACGGTCTGGATGTAGTACACATCCATCATGGTAAGCCCCAAAGAACTAACTAACGTTAATAGCAGCACCTTGCTACGTGGGATGCCCTATCCAATTTGTTTCCATCCCACTGTCCATAAATGGATGGTGAGGATAAAATACATATATCCAGGTGGACCCACATCAGTGTGGCCACCAAGTTTGGGATATGTTAATTTTATTTATATATATATATATATATATATATATATATATATATATATATATATTCCCTTCATCTAGCGTCACAAATCAGGGCCCCACCATCAAAACATTTGAACAATTGGATGGCATGGATGGAAAGCATACATCAAGTGGGCCGATAGCTTGTACGGTGTGGAGCAAGTGGGCCAAAGCTATCACGAGAGAGAGAGAGATCGTGATGAAGAGGAGGAACCCACCACAAGTGGTCCCAAATAAATGAAATTTAACGGTGGATCACCCACCTATCGGCCTTCTCCTTTAGCTCCTTGGACTCCTATGCTCCTTGCTTTTAACTTTGGCGGAGGTTGATGGTGATTGGAAGGTTGAGATGGGAGATAAGAGAGTAGGAAAGTGGGTCACACATGTTTTTGGGAGAGAGAGCTTGGATGTTGGAAGCTCTCTTGGGAGTTGGAAGGTTTCTTAGAAAATGAGAGAGAAAAAGAGGTGATGAATTGATATGGGATGGGTGGAATGGGTGTTGTAAGGAAGGGGATGGAGAGGTATGGGTTTGTTAGAAATTTTGGTAAAAGAGGAATGGGTAGGGAGAGAAAGAGTTGACTTGTGGAAAAGAGGGACTGGATGCTTATACTTGGAATAGGGTGAGGTGGCATTGAGGTTTGGAGGATGTACTTGACTTGATGGATGTTACATGTTATAGAGATTCTCACAAAACTCGCAATGTGTGGCATTTCTTCAGAATGAACACGGGCCCACATCTCCTGGCCTGGGTATCGGATCGGTGCACAAGTCACGGCGTTGGAACCCCAGTGACGGCGCGGTCACTAGGGTATAAGTTTCGAGTCGAGCTGACTTCGGTATATAGGGCTCGTCTTAGAATCATGTGAAAACATCTGATACAGGTTGATGGTTGCCGAAATTCGACCGAGAGGACCACGGAAGCCTAAGAAATGGTACAGATTATGATACGTGCCTTACAACTCTCCCCTCCAAATAAAAAATTCATTCTCAAAATTTATATTATCAATGCAAGTAAACATATCTTATAAAGAAAGAGGAAACATACCATCATCATATAAAATCGGAGACAGCATACAAGATACAACATATAATTAATTATCAAAGAGATGGGGATAGCCCTCTCAAATCTTGGCCTTGCGCTCCCAATACGCCCCATCAACAGAATGGTGAACCCACTAAACTTTTACCAAAAGAATGACCTTAGTCCGGAGGACCTACTCCTTCTAATCAAGGATATGAACTGGCTGCTCAATGTAAGAAGCGTCCTCACGAACCTCTAACGGCTGTTAATTAATAACGAGAACTATGTCTGACCCACACTTCCTCAGCATAAAGACATGAAAAATATCGTGGACGCCAGACAACTGAGATGGCAAGGTAAGCCAATAGACCATGACGCCAATGCGCCTAGTGATCTCGAAAGGTCCTATAAATCTTGGGACAAACTTGTCCTTAACTCCAAATTGAACTACGCCCTTCATGGGCGAGACCTTGAGATACACCCTATCCCCAATAGCAAACTCCAAGGGACGACGCCGGCGATCAACAAAACTCTTCTTACGGCTCTGAGCTGTGCACATCCTCTGCCTAATGATATAGATAGCCTCTGACATCTACTGCACAAGCTTGGAAACTAGGAGATGCCGCTCTCTGACCTCAGTCCAATAACTTGAAGATCTGCGTGGTTTGCCATATAATGCCTCAAAAGGAGCTATGTCAATGGTTGCATGATAGATGTTATTGTATGCAAACTCAGTCAATCGCATGGGCTCATCCCAGCTACCACCGAAGTCAATCGTGCAGGCCCGAAGCATATCCTTAAGGATCTTATTGACCCTCTCAGTCTGGCCATCGGTCTACGGATGATACGTGGTACTGAGCTGCAAATCAGTGCCCATCACTCTCTGAAAGCTTTTCAAAAATTGAAATGTAAACTTCGAGTCTCGGTCTAAAACGATCGAGACAGGAACACCGTGCAATCTCACGAACTCATCAATAAATAGCCTGGCAAGCCGATACGAATGCCAAGTCTCACGAATCATAAGAAAATGTGTCGGATTCATCAGACGATCCATAACAACCCAGTGGCGTCATGACCGCGCTGAGTCCTCTGCAAACCCATGATAAAATCAGTAAATACGTGCTCCCACTTCCACGTCGGGACACTCAACAGCATAGGACATCAAGCAAGACAATGACTCTCCTCTAGGCTCGGTAACGAACTGAAACTATGACAAGTCTGGTATGTAGAACGTGACTGTCCTTATGAAATAGTCTAAGATGGTGTAATACTCGGCAAGCCAATCCATGCCTAAGATAACGTCAAAATCTGATATCGACAGCACGTAGTCGACGAGCAAGAAAATCTCTCCCACTAACACGGGGCAAGACGAATAGAAGCGGCCTAATACTATAGTCTTCCCCAGGGGCATCGATACGGTCAACCCCCCTCGAGCAGACTCTATCGACAATCCAGTCGAAGGGCAGAATCCCTCGGACATAAACGAGTGTGAAGCATTGAAATCAAATAAAACTCAAGCGATGCATGCAGAGACTGGAAGTATACCCTTAAAAACTCCTCCGGAGGACTATGGGTCCTTCTGAGCTGCGTAGAACCTAGCCTGAGCTAGCTGGGGAGGTGTTTATCCCCTCTGAGGTCCTTAATGCTATTGTTGCCTCTGCGGTGCCCTGTACTGTTGTGTCTGCTACTGTTGGGGCCTCAGTGGCTGAGGTGGCTGTGGTCGCTACTGATGGGGTCGTTACTGCACTAGAGGCTGTTATGGCCCTCTCGACTGTTGTAGATGAGGACGGGGGCACTCATAAACGCGGTGCCCTATCCCAACACATCCATAACAAGTCCATGTAAACAGCTGCTGGCGTGGCGAGGGAGGTGTCGCTGGTGCTGCTGGTGATCTAGCAGATGGGTGGATCATGTGCGTCTGTGGTCGTCAATGCTGCTGGGAGCTACTGGAGGGGTCTGCCTTTTTCGACCTCTCCTCTGATCTTGATCGCTCTGTGTGTCGGCCCACTTAATCTCGTAAATCTAAGCCCTCCGTATAACCGCCTGGAAGGTCAGGAGCTTATGCCCAATAACACGGCCTCGAAGACCGTAACGCAAGCCGTTCTCAAAACGGCAGGCCTTCTGCCCCTCGTCATCAACCAAATACGGTGTGAACTTAGATAGCGCCATAAAACAGGCTGCATACTGCTCCATGGACATGTCCCCCTACACCAGAGTCTTGAACTCTAACACTTTCTGACGATGAATGTGGTCAGGGAAGTACTATTACTCGAATCAATTAATAAAATCCTCCCATGTTTAGATAAAATTAGGCCCTTCAACACGGGTAACAGAGGTCCACCAGTGCTCGGCCTCACCCTGGAGAAGAAATACTGCCAACCAGACTCGTTGTTGGGTCATATATGTCATCGTATCAAAAATCTTCTCCACATCAGAGCGTCATCTCTTGGCTGCTGTCACATCTGGCTCACCCTGAAAACGTGGAGGATCGAGCTGTCTGAACTCTTGAAGAAGGGCTCTCACGCGATCCTGCTCTGCCTGCGTTGGTGAAACAACAGGGTGTCTGCCCTGTCCTTAAAGCGCAGCTGTCACAGCCTACAATATATGCTATAACTGGGAGGCACTCACAGGTACAGTCGGTTCCACACTGGTCTCAGGTGGAGGAATGACATCCTCAAGCGGTGAGCAGGGATCTCTGAGGGTGGAGCGAGAGTCGTAGGTGGTAAAGCGAGAGCCTTAGGTGGTGGAGCGGGAGTCACTCGGGTCACTCTCCTGGGCGACATGTCCTAAGAAAGAGCAAGGACGCCAATCAACCTTGATAATTTCTTGAAGGCACACATGTTGGAGAACTAAATCGGAAGGTTACGCACTCGGGACCTAATTGTCTTAAACTCATAACAAACATGTGATGTTGTCCTTGGTTATTCCCAAGTTATGTTTTGATACCAACTTCTGTCACGCCCCAAACTCAGAAATTCCAGCTCACAATATTCTTAATCGCTGAATCTGGCGCCGACAACCTCTATAGGACCCCATTCTCGACTCCCGAAACTCATACACCAGGTTTTGATCCTGTGATCCTACAAGGAGGATTTCAACATGATTTTGATTTAGTATAAGCATAACCCACGAATAATAACTATAAGAACACCATCACACAATCCACTATGATAAAAAAACTTTAAGGTACAATGTGTATAAAGGAAAATACAAGATAATAATAACGAAAACTCCTGAAGCTCGACTACAAGCTCCTACTGCGGTGAAGCTACAAATGCGTCCTGGCGTCACCTGCATGCATCAATCGTGTATAAGCTTATAGAAAGCTTAGAGGGTGGTATAAGTGTGTACGTAATATGAACATGCTCAGAATGTAATGTCAAAATAATGCAGAATCATGCTTGTAAAGCCCATATCCTAGACTGGACCATTTTATAGGCTTCTGCGGTCCTCCAAGTCGAATTTCGGTGACCCACGATCTATTATCGATGTTTACGTACGATCCTGAGTCGTGTCCCATATATCAGAGTCGGATCAACTAGAAACTTGTATCTTTACGACCACGCCGTCACCACGGTTCTGACCCTGCGTCTCACGCACTGAAGCAATACCTGAGCTAGAAGATGTGAGCCCACATTCAGTTCAAGAAAAATGTTGTGCATTGTAAATCCCAACAGAATATGTCCCATCAAATGTTAAGTACACACCCCATCACTCTCGTTACTCGTACCCATCCCCAAAAGTTAACTCTCACCATCACCCATCACTCATTCACCATCCCTCTCTCCCATCACTTCTCTCCCATCACCTCTCTCTCACTCTCTCTCATTCTCCAAGTAAGAAACCGTCCAAGCAAGAGAGCCTCCTATGGAGAGAAGCTACTGTGGCCCACTTCCTACCACCCAATCCCACCCTCCATAATTAATCTCAACTGTTGAATCATGTCTCATTGGAGCTAAGATGAGGAGGAGCCTAAGAAGAAGCAAGAATGGTGGGTGATTTTATGATTTGAGGGCCCACATAGTATAAGACCCGTATCTTAGACCGTACCGTTCCATAGACTTCCGCGGTCTTACAGGTCGAATTCCGGCAACCTTCGACCCTTAACCGATATTAACGCACGACCTGATTCATATGACGTCAACCTGTTTCGACTCGACCCGAGTTCTGTACCATAGTGACCGCGTCGTCGCTACGGTTCCAATCCCGCGACTCGCTCGCCGAGGTGATACCCTGGTCGAGAGTTGTAGACCGACGTTCGGTGCGAGAAAACGCCGTGTGTTGTGAAATCCAAGAGAATCTCTATGATGTGTCACATCAATCACATCAATCCCATCAATCAATCATCCATCAATCCTTCACATGTCAAGTACATGTCCAGTACACATCACTTTCACCCGTTTTCCCAAGCAACCACAAAAGTCTTCCAATGCCATACCTCTCTTACACAAAAGGCCACAAAAGTCAAAAAGTGGCTCTTACACACCCATCACCACATCCATCACTCCATCACCCATCATTCCATCTCTCTCTACAACTCTCTCTCTTTCTCATTTTCCCATCTCATTCTCCAAGCAAGCTCCATACGTATGAAATTTCTCCAAGCTTTCCAAAAATTCTAAGTGTGGCCCACCTTCCCTACCCCATGATCTCCCCATCCTAACCTTCCATTCCCTATCTCCTCCATTGAAATCCAAGCTAAGGAGCTAAGGAGCCCATAGGAGCAAGAAGATCGGACGGTGGGTGCTTGATCATACTAGGTTTTCATATTTTTGAGATGGGCTAAGTGAGGCCAACCGATCAATGGTTTGGATCTCACTTGGGACCCTAAGATGTGGTCGATGGCCCACTGGATCATCATGATCATTCCATGATGGGGCCATTCTCCATGGACCCCATCATGATGTTTATTTCTTAGAAAAGGTCATCTATACCGTCCATATTGGTGGGGAAAGAATCCCCACCGTTGATTCTAAATTTTGATGGTCCCATGTGTTAAAGGACCCACTTGATTGTATGATTCATTGCAAGGGAGGGCCTATAGTATCGGGGTCCCTCCATCAAGCGTGTCCAACCCTCTCTCTCTCTCTCTCTCTCTCTCTCTCTCTTTCTCTCTCTCTTTTTATTTCTTTTTATTTTATTTTCTGTTGTTTTATGTAATAGGGTTGTGTGGCCCACTTGAATGGACCCCACCTTGAGGTATTTATTTGGTCCAAGTGTTCCTCAAGTGGGGCCCACCTTACATGTTGTACCCACAACATTCATCTGTGGTGGCCCACTTCAACAGGGCCCACCATGATGTAATTTTTTTAAAGGCCAAACCGGTCCAGCGTCTAGGACACTGGACGTCCCTGTAAGAAAGAAAAAAACATAGGGAAAGAAAGAAGCTTTTGGGGTGGTCCCCTTGTGTAGGCCCCACCTTGATGTATATATTTAATCCAAGCCATCCATTATATTCTCGGGATCATTTTAGGCATTGAGCCGAAAAATGAGACCGATCGAATTATCTGGCGGGCCGTGGCATTAAGAATATTAGTATTTTCCTTTAAATTTTGAAAAAAATGATTGCTAGGGTCCACCAGAAGCTTGGACCCACCTGAAACTTGTTTTGGACCCCTATTTTTGTGGGGCACACATAATGGACGGGTTGGATTGCAAATAAACACTTAGGTGGGCCCTACATGGGACCCACTGCGGTATGTGTGGCTTACCACACCGTCCACAACAGTGGGTGGTGACACCCACTGTGATGCAAGTATTTCACTCACGCCGCCCGTCCACAGCAGTGGACGATGGCCCCCACCTAGTGTATGTATTGTGTCCACGCCGTCCATCACTGTGGGCCCTGGCCCACGTGACGTTATGAACAAGTTTGGATGGCATTAAACATTACAATGGGCCCATGTTGGGTAGAAAATATATATTTTGGTGGGCCCTGGGTCTATATGACCTTATCAACAGGTTTGAATGGAAAATAAACATTTTGGTGGCCCCCCCCTTACCACATGGCCATATCAGCAGGTGGGATGTAAAATAAACATTTTGGTGGGCCCATTGCCACATGGCCTTATCAACAGGTTGGATGTAAAGTAAACATTACAGTGGAGCCCTTGCTCACGTGACCTTACTAACAGGTTGGGTGGTTAATAAACATTTTAGTGGGGCCAGGACTGGATGGAAAATAAATGTTATAGTGGGCTCACATGGGAGCCTACCATGATGCATGAGTTTCATCCAAACTGTCCAATCATTTTGAGATCATCTTAAGGCCATTGTAGAGGCCCATCTTAATGTATTTGTGGCCCACCCACTAAGGCCCACTTTGTTATTTATGGGCCCATGTGTGTAGGCTCATTTGATGTATTTATGGCCCATTGTTGAGGCCCACTTGATATGTTCCAAGGCCATGAGACTAGGCCCATTTGATATATTTTAAGGCCCATGGGACTAAACCCATTTGATTTATATATAAGGCCTATGGGTTTTGGGCCCATTTGGTTTATATAAGGCCTAAGGGTTTAGGCCCATTTGGTTCATATAAGGCCCATAGGATTAGGCCCATTTGATATGTATAAGGCTCTTGAGATTGGGCCCATTTGATGCAATCTAAGGCCCACGGGTTTTGACCCATTACAATGCACATAAGGCCCATTGGTGCGGCCCATTTATGTGGCCCATTTGATGAATAAAAGGCCCATATGATATGGCCCATCTGATATATATGTAAAGCCCAATAGGATAAACCTAAGGTCCATTGCAATGTGTAAACCCAACTCGGAGTATGTGATGATGTTTACGACGATCGTGCCTTGGAAGAAATGTTGGTTTGACGTCCACATTTCGAGTGTAATACTAGTTGGATGTCCACATTACGACTCTCCTTAGGGCCCATTATTAGGCTCGTACTTATTGTGTATAGGCAGCCCAAGCCCATCCGTATTGTAAGGATAGTTCATCTCATTATAACATGTTTAATATAGCTTCATGACTCATGATCATACGCATCATATGTATGCTTGACATGAGAATTAACTGATCATAGCATATACCTTCGGGTAGGTTGTTTATGGGCTCCCGGTTAGGCGGTGTTGCCCTACATGAGCGCACGATATGCGCAGGATTTTTTGCATGACTGTATAGCGTGATTCATGTATTTCGCATTTGTGTGACATGGTTATTGTACGCCCTAGCGACATCAGGGCCGTAGCCTCCACAGACGCATCGTGGTTGGCAGAATTGGATACCAAAAATCTTGTTCTACATGGGGTGCTATAGATATCCCTGGGTGAAAGTCCTTAAACCCTTATGGTACCAAGAGGTTGCTCCAACGTCTAGACCGAGTGGATAGATGAGAGTTGAGTGCCGATTACCAGACAGTTGCGCTCTCCACTGTGTCGTGGTCGGTTGGAAGGGGGTGCTGCCTTACCCGCCCGAGTGTAGGGGGCAATGCTAGGCTGAGTCTGACCAGCTCGAGGAATGGGTCCGCTATCGACGAGTCGTGCCCGATATTGGCATAGGAATAGTGAGGTCTCTTCCACTTACCTTATTGCACACGATGTGGCGGCAATCTGGTTTAGAGTGTACTAGACCCCGGTGATATCCCATATTTGAGCTATATTGATGTGTGGACATAGATGAGGATCTATATGTTTGAGTTGCATTGCACATCGCATGGCCTTGGGATGGCCGATACCATTCATGTCTTGCACTGCATAGCCTTGGTACGGCTCATGATATTATGGATCCATCTGCATATTCCGCATTACTCTGACATTGCATGTTCATATTACTACCTTGCGCACACACTTTCACCACCCTCTAAGCTTTCTATAAGCTTATGCACGACCGTTGCGTGCAGGTGACGTTGGGGCGCAGCAGCGCTGAGGCAGGAGCGTGTTGCAGATCGTTTTGGAGATTTTGAATTATCATCATTTTATTTCCCTTTATGCTCATTGTACTTGTAAAGTTTTTGATCATAGTGGAAATGTAATGGAATTCTTGGTTGTTGTTTGTGGGTTATGCCTTTGGTTATGCTTATTACGAATCAAACTGACGTTGGAAATCCTCCTCGTAGCATCACAGGATCGGAACCTGGCGAATCGGCGCTAGGAGCCGAGAATGGGGTTCTACGGAGGCTGACGGCACCGGATTCGGCGATCGAAAATTTTTTGAGCCCGGTTTTCGAGTTTGGGGCATGACACATATGGTGGGACCCTTCTTGATGTATGCATTTTATGGAGGGGCGCAAAGTGGCGGGGTCCCTCCACTATTCCGTTCTCTCTCTTCCTCTCTCTCTCTCACTTTTGATGTGTGGCCCACCCTGGTGGACCCCACCATGAGGTATGTATTTTATATCCATGCCTACCATCCGTGGGGCCCACTTTACTGACGTCCAGAAGGTGATTGGACGGTCCAGCACTACTGGCACCGTCCAGTAGCCTGGACGAGAAAGGAAAACACAATTAGCAGCTTGATCCAGAGCTTTGTGGGCCATCCACGTATGATGCATGTGTTTTATCTAAACCGTCCATTCATGGACCCTTTCTTCTACACGTGTGGCACCACACCGTCCAGCAAGGGATGTGAGACATCATGTGGGCCCCACTCATTGCACGTGTGCAACCTCCTGGCCGTTCGTCCAGCGTTTCTGGACGCTGGACGGTGGTGTATATATATTATTATATCATGTGGGCCCTACGTGGGACCCACCATGACGTATGCCTTCATCCTCAATGCCAATATCTGGGACAGTGGGACCTGCCTCACTATAATGTATAGTTTTTTATCCATACCGTCCATTTTCTTTGGGACGTGTGGACCATTACCACGTGGGCCCCTCTGTGATGTATATGTTATCTACATCGTCCATCTGGACGGTTTTGTGTAGGCCCACCTTGATGATATGTGTTTATCCCACACCGTCCATCTGTATATCCACACCATTCGTCTGATTAGGCCAATAGCTATAGCTGCTGTGCAGTGTCAGTAGGCTCGGTGGGCCAACCGTGATATATGTGTTCTCCATGTCGTTCATCTGATCATTCAGGTTGTCCATCGTGGCCCACTATGATTTATGTATTTTATCGGCTCTGTCCATCTGTCAAGGATGATGGACCTACCTTGATGATGTGTTGTATTCGCACAGTCTGTCCATTTTAATGGATGTGTGGTCGGCCTTGATA
Source organism: Magnolia kwangsiensis (assembly GCA_037074715.1). NCBI lineage: Eukaryota > Viridiplantae > Streptophyta > Magnoliopsida > Magnoliales > Magnoliaceae > Magnolia > Magnolia kwangsiensis. Next base: position 66,796,744 of record CM073574.1, on the reverse strand, counting down.
TATGATTTCATCTACGTCGTCTAGGGACGAGGCACCACCATGATGTATGTTTTATCCACATTGTCCATAGGATGTGTGACCCACCTGATGCATGCATTCTATATACATGCCAACCATCTGGTGGGGCCTATTTGTTGTATGTGCGGGGCCCACCTATTGTGCATTGGTGCGGCCCATTGAGCAGCCCATTGTGATATATGTTAGGCCTAGGGCATGCGACCCATTGATGCGGCCCACTTGATGCATATTAAGGCCCATGGTGTTACACCCCAAATCCGTAGATTGGACTCACAGGAATCTCGAGTGTCGAATTCGGTGTCGACAGCCTCCGTAATACCCCATTCTTTGCTTCCAACAGTCATACACCAGATTTCGATCCTTGGATCCTACAAGGAGGATTTTTAACATACATTTATTTCATAAAAGCATAACCATAAGTTTACCCAAATCACAAAGGCAACATCATCATCACATATTGACTAATATAAATAGTTGAGTACAATGATAAAAGGAAAATACATATATCAATAATCAAAGCTCCACAAGTCCGCTGCATGCTCCAAGCTCAACGCTACTATGGCCTATCGCTACCTACACGCATCTATTGTGCATAAGCTTATAGGAAGCTTAGAGGGTGGTAAAAGTGTGTGCACAAGGTAAGTGCTAAGTAAGCAATATCAAAGTAATCAGAGTAAGAAAAAATACTAACAAACCCATAAATAATGCAATGTTAGAAATATTGAAGTTCATAAATCATACAATATCAGAATAACGCAAAAACATGCTAGTAAGCCCACAAATACCATCAGCCTTATACACACTATGCAATGCAAAAATATAATAAACCAATATCATATACTGAGGAAGTAATGTAAATCAACTATGCAAATGAGAAGTCATAGAGAGTCAAATATCAAATGCTGAGGGTACAATGCAATATGTAAATCCTCCTTAGTCCGTCTAGGCTATATAAGTATAAAAAAATAACAATCCAAAATGTCATATGTATGTGGATGCAATATGCGATACGAATGAAATGACTAAGATGGATTGTGAGGTCAGGATGATAGTATGTAATATCGCATGCTACGGGGTCCATCACAAGGGACTTCTATTCAAACCAGCCTCATGCCTAAATTTGGATAGTTAGACTCAATGTGGTAAATTCCTGATCTCAAGTTAGTCGCGTGCCTAACCGAAATCCTAGCCATGCAAAGGTACATGTAATAAATAGTTACGCACTATAAGCCCAAGTGGATAGTGAATGAACGAATAAATGAGTATGCAATTCCTGCTCAATAAGTGCACATAACTGTATGGTTCCTCTCTCAGGAATCACCGGAGTCTATGATACTCCAAACTAGATAGCCTCTCCATCGTATGCAATAAGGTGGGTGGAAGAGACATCACTATCTGCCTACCAATATGAGGCCTGGCTGGTCGATAGCGGACCCATTCCTCGAGCTGGTCAGACTCAGCCTAGCATTGCCCCCTCCTCTTGGGGAGGTAAGGCCGTACCCCTGACCACGACACGGTGGGAGACGTGGCCTAACGGTATACAGCCCTCGTGCGCTCATACATCCACTCGGTCTAGACGTTGGAGCAACCTCTACAACTAAGAGGGTTCTAGGACTTTCACCTAGGAATATTTATAGCACTCCATATAAAACAGATTTTCGGTGTCCCATCTGGCCATCCATAAAATGCCTATGGAGGCTACGGCCCTGATGTTGCTAAGACGTACGGTGGTCATATCACAAAATGCAAGATGCATGAGTCAAACTATCCAGTCATGCATCAAACTTATGCGTACCGCTCGCTCATGTGGGGCAACTTTACCTATCAGGGAGTCCCATAAACAACCAGCACTATGACATATGTAATGGTCAATCATATCTCATAACAAACATGCAAATGATGCATATGAGAATATATCATGATGTTATGCCATCACATACTCATAATCGATATCAATAACTAACATTAACAATCAACCTCGACAATGTGATCATTTAACCAACATTGCCCCCAATGAATGGCCCACATAGAGCCTAACATATAGTGGACCCATGGCCTCACACAAGAGCTAAATATACAACAACATGGGCCTCAGTCAAAAGTTTAATACCTATCATGATGGACCTTTCACATGGGCCTAACATACATCACAATAGGCTCTATCGCCTGACCCTCAAATGCATCACAATGGGCCTCATCACATAAGCCTCATATACATCATATTGGGCTTTAAACAAAGGCTAAATACACATCACAATGGGCCTCAAATACGAGCCACATATACATCACATTGGGCCTCAAACATGGGCTGAATGCATATCATAATGGGACTCAAATACAGGCCGCATATACATCACATTGGGCCTCAACAATTGGCCTCGATATCTGGCCTCAACAATTGGAATCGACCTCGACAATCAAAATTAGCCTCGATAATTGGCCTCGACAATCAGAATCAATCTCAACAATCGGCCTCGACAATTGGAATAGGAATCGACATCAACAATTGGCTTCGACAATCGGAATCGGCCTCGATAATCGGAATCGGAATCGGTCTCGATAATCAAAATTGGCCTCGACAATCGGAATCGAAATCAGCCTCGATAATTGGCCTCGACAATCGAAATCAACCTCGATAATTGGAATCGGCCTCAACAATCAAAATCAGCCTTGACAATCGGCCTCGGCATTCGGAATCGAAATCGGCCTCAACAATTGGTATCGATAATCAAAATCAGAATCGGCCTCGATAATCGGCATTGACAATCAGAATCGGGATCAGCCTCAACAATCGGCCTCGACAATTAGAATCAAAATTGGCCTCAACAATCGACCTCGACAATCAAAATTGGAATGGGCCTTAACAATCGGAATCGGCCTTGATAATCCTCTGAATCAGAAATCAAAATCGGCCTCGACAATCATAATCGGCCTCGATAATCGTCATTGACAATTGGCATATAAACAAGGTGGGGTCTATAAATGGACGACTGATCAACCATATTATAAAGATCGACCCACGACCGTGGTTATATCAAATCAATGGCACGGAGCCATCCATCTATAGTGAATGAGGCCCACTTATTTGAGTTAACCCACTTAGAGAATGGAGTGAATGGGCCTAACAAGGTCTACAGGAAAGTCACAATTAAGACATCTAATCATCATTGCCCATCAATGTAGATATCTAACCAACATTGCTCCTAAGGAGTGGCCTACATAAGGGATTCATACACAACGTAACAGCCACACATGCATCACATTGGGCCTCATTCATGGGCCTCTCATATGTTGCGTTGGGCTTCATACAAGGGCCTCGAACGTATCATAATGAGCCACGCCTATGGGCCTCAGATACATCGCAATGGGCCACGCCCATGGGCCTCGGATATATCACAATGGGCCACGTCCCATGGGTCATACCAATGGGCCTCATATATATCAAGTGGACCCGCATCAATGAACGGCATAGATATACAGTAATGCATCAATGGTAGGCCCCACATGACACCGTCCAAATTTGGACGGTGCAAATATAGAATATGTACACTAAGGTGGACCCCATCACATGGGCTTAATATGATAACAGGTGGTCCCCGTATACACAGTAAATGGGCCCCTACATCACGGTGGAACCCCCAGCACGTCCAAACATTGTCTATGTAAATCAGCATTGACTAAACACTTTCCAGCACCTTCCAGCACAATCTGGACTGTGTGGATAAAATAAATACATCCTATTGGTGACCACGGTCCAGATAAGGCCCATAGAACTTGCTACCGTGATGCAACAGTCATGACGGCTGGCCATCCAGTAGATGGAAGACCCATATACAACACGTTTATCATGGTGGGGTCCCATATGACCTGCTAACGTTAATACAGGTGGGACCCACAGAACCTACTGATGTTAATCCAGCAGCTAAATTATTGCTGGATGGACGGTATACATATATCATGGTAGGGCCCCACTAGCAAATGGACGGCCTGATGAAAATTAAGGTGGGATCTACACAGCATCAAGGTGGGTCCCACATCATTGGTGACGTCACAATAGCAGCTATATAGCTGGCGTGTGGTAGACCAGCCAACCCAACCCCACCATCCAGGGAATGGACGGTAGAGAGATGCAACACATACATCATGGTGGGTCTCACCTTCCGAGGTCTGGATAGTGCGGACACCACACAAACATCATGCAGGGGGGCCCACAGAAGGACGGTGTGGATTGCCACACGTGGCACAACAGGCCCACCGTCCCTACCTTTGGACGGTGGTTACATACAAGACATACATCACGGTAAGTATCACAAGCATCGTCCAGATGGACGGTGTGGACACAAAATACATATCTCAAGATGGGTCCCACTGCCCACACGTGTGGGGTGGGCTCACACCTACAATAGATGGGTGGCGTGGATAAATACCACATGCAATCAAGGAGGGTGGGGTCCATGTCCATAGATGGACAGTCTGGATCATCAGACCCCACCTGCTAACATCAATACATCAGCTATATGCTGATGTAAGGTACTCCAGCAAATCTGCTACCCACAGCAGGTGGGTTCCACGTGGGGCCTACATAATATAATATTATATTATTTATAATATTATATATATATATATATATATATATATATATATATATATATACATGTGAGTGTGCCAGCGTCCAGCATCCAGGAACGCTGGATGGACGGCTTGGATGTAAAACACATCCATCATAGTAGGCCCCATATGAATGGACAGTCTGGATGCTGCACATGTGCAATGAGTAGGGCCCACGTGGTGACCCACCAGAATTTCTGGATTAAGCAGATATTCGTGGTTTGCCTTCGTCCAGGCCCACTGGACGGTTTGGATAACAGCTCGTCCAACGGTCCTGGCCCATCTAGCCCATCCAAATCATGGCCACGGCATGGATTCACGCCTAGATCATGGTGAGGTCCACCGTCCAATCAGCCAGATGGCTAGATGAAACACATTCATCAGGTGGGCTACATCACGTGGCCACCTGCTTGAATAAAACTGGTATTTGCATAGTCCCTTCATCTAGACTGTCTAGTCCATCTGGACGATCTGGATCGATCCTAAGTGAACCAGCAATCTAGGAAAAAAGGGAGAGAGAGAGGGAGAGCGGTGGAGATGGGAGGGACCCCGCCACTATGGGCCCATCTTGATATAAGGCATACATCAAGATGGGTCCCACCACAAGTGGGCCCTCCAAATAATCAAATCCAAGCAAAATATAATTCTAATCCTAGAAAGACACTCACCTTTAATCACTTCTTCCTTCTTCCACCAACGTGTTTTAGAGCTTCAAAGGATGCGATTCAATGGTTAAGATAAGATTTGGAAGGTTGGGATGGGGGAGATGGTGCATGCAATAGGTTGAAATGGGGTGGTTGGGATGGGGGAGATGGTGCATGCAATAGGTTGAAATGGGGTGGAAACCATGGACGTCCAAGCTTGCTAATGGAGAAGGAAAATGAGAGAGAAAAGAGATGTAAGGAGAGAGGGTGGGTGTGATGGGTGAAAAGGTGAGTGATGCGTACTTGACATGTAAGGGTGTGTAAGAGAGAGAGTTGACTTTGAGGGGTTGCTTGTACTTGACATGATGTGTACTTGATTGATGAGATTGATGTGATGTTCTCTTGGGTTTTTAAATGCGGAGCATTTTCTCGAACTGAACGCGGGCCCACATCTATTGGCCGGAGTATAGCCTCGACGCGTAAGATCAGTGTTGGAACTGCGGTGACAGCGCGATCGCAAGAGTACAAGTTTCGAGTCAAGTTGACTTTGATATACAGGACACGACTAAGGATCATGCGCAAACATTGATAACGGATCGTGGGTCGCTGGAATTCGACCGTGAAAATCTACGGAACGGTATGGGCTAGGATACAGGCCTCACACATGAGTTACAACCTATTATGATGTATATTGAGGCCCATGGGTCGTAGCCCATTGTGATGTATTTGGGGCCCATGGGTCGTGGCCCATGGTGATGTATACTAGGCCCGTGTATGCGGCCCATCGTAATGTATATTAGGCCCATGTGAGAGGCCCGTCATGATGTATATTTGAGGCTCATGTGATAGGGCCCACCTGCCTTATATTTAAGGCCCATATGATGGGGCCCACCTGCTTGAATTTGAGGCCCATGGGCACGGCCCATTGTGATGTATTCGCGGCCTATAGACAAGGCTCATTGTAGTATGTATTAGGCCCATGATGCGTGGCCCTTTTGATGTATTCAAGCCCAGATACATAGCTCATTTGATGCATATGAGACTCATTTGCAGGGCCCACTTGTGTATGTAGCCCTTGTATGAGGCCCATTGCGATGTATATTAGGCCTTTGTATGAGGCCATGGGCCCACTTTATGTTTAGCTTTATATGAGTCACTTCTTGAGAGCAATGTTAGTTAAATGTCCACAGTGTAACCTTTCCTTAAGCCCTTTGTGAGGCCGACTGTCGATTCCGATTGTCGAGGCCGATTCAAATTCTGATTGTCGAGGCCGATTCTGATTGTCGATACCGATTCCGATTGCCGAGGACAATCCTGATTCCAATTGTTGAGACCGATTCTGATTATCAAGGTCGATTCTGATTCCGATTGTTGAGGCCGATTCTGATTGTCGATACCGATTCTGATTGTCAAGGCCGATTCTAATTGTCAATACCGATTTCGATTGTCAAGGCCGATTGTTAAGCCCGATTTCAAATCAAATTATCGAGGTCGATTGTTGAGCCCGATTCCAATTTCGATTGTCGAGGCTAATTCTGATTGTCTATACCGATTCTAATTGTCGAGGCTGATTCTAATTGTCGATACTGATTTTGATTATCGAGGCCGATTGTTGAGGCCGATTCTGATTTCGATTATCGAGGCCGATTCCAATTGTTGATACTGACTTCGATTGTCGAGGCCGATTCCAATTATCAATACCGATTCCGATTGTTGAGGTCGATTCCGATTGTCGATACCGATTATAATTATCGAGGCCGATTTCGATTGTCGATACCGATTCCGATTGTCGAGGCTGATTATTAAGGCATGTTTTGATTCCAATTGTCGAGGCCGATTCCGATTATTGATATCGATTATGATTGTCCAGGCTGATTGTTGAGGCCGATTCCAATTTCGCTTGTCGAGGCCGATTATTGAGGTTGATTCCGATTCCGATTGTCGATACTGATTTCGATTGTCGCGGCCGATTGTTAAAGCCGATTCAAATTTCGATTATCGAGGGCGATTTCAATTGTCAATACAGATTTCGATTCTTGAGGCCGATTCCGATTGTCGATACTAATTCCAATTATTAAAGCCGATTCTCATTCTGATTGTTGAAGCCGATTCTCATTCTGATTCTGATTGTCGAGGCCGATTCCGATTGTTGAAGCTGATTGTCAAGGTTAATTATCGAGGCTGATTTCGATTGTCGAGGCGAGGCCGATTGTCAATGTCACGCCCCAAACTCAAAAAATGGGCTCACATAATTCTCAATCACCGAATCTGACACCGACAGCCTCCATAGTGCCCCATTCGCGGGTTCCAGCACTTACATGCCAGATTTCGATCCTGGGATCCTATAAGAAAGATTTTCAGTATGAATTTTTTTTGTAATGGAGCATAACCACAAGCATAACCAAGTCACAAAACAACAACACCACATATCCACTATATCAAAAGCTTTAAGTACAATATGGAAAGAAAAATACAAGATGATCAAGAAGCTCCAAAATAGACTAATGCACTCCTACCTCAGTGCTACTGCTGTCCAACGCTATCTGCACCCAACTATCGTGCATAAGCTTACAAAAGCTTAGAGGGTGGTGTAAATGTGTGCGCAAGGCAAGTGTCAAGTATATAATACCAGAGTAATGCAAAAATATGTGGTAAGTCCATGAATACAACCAGCCGTACCAAGGCTATGTGATGCTAGGCATGAATGCTATCGGTCATACTAAGGCCATGCGATGCGAGACATGAATGCTATCAGCCATACCTATGCAATGCGAGGCCTACGTAGCCGAATGTCATATGCGAGATACAATCCAAGCAAGAAAGTACTCATCAAGTACACATATCAATACAATTCCTCTCTGGATATCACCGGGGTCTAGTACACTCCACACTGACTGCTGCCTCCCTAGCTACACAGCCGAGTGAGCGAAATAGACCTCACTATCCACCTGACCAGTAGTCTACCAATACCTACCCGGCTCATTAATAGCAGACTTATTTACGAGCAGGCCAAACTCAGCCAGCTTATAGCCCCCTCACTCTGGCAGATAAGGCCACACCCCCTCCCAACCAACCACGATACAGTGCGAGACGTGGCCTACTGGTATTAGGCACTCAGGCGCTCGTGTATCCACTCGGTTTAGACGTTGAAGCAACTCCTGATACCAAAAAAGTTCTGAGACTTTCATCCAAGGACATCCTAAGTGCCCACAGTGCTAGAACCAAGCATTTTCAGTATCTGATATGGCCATCCACGATGTGCCTTTGGAGCCACAACCCTGATGTCGCTAGGGTGAACAATGATCAAGTCACTCATATACGAATGCATGAATCACACCATACAATCATGTAGCAATCCCGCGCGTACCATGCACTCATGTGGGGCACTTCGTCTCATAAGGAGTCCCGTAATGTCTCAGCCTAACGGCTTATGCTATGATCAAACATTCCTCATATCAAGCATACATATAATGCGTATGGCATGAGGTATGGAATTATACTAAGCATGTTATAAAGTGATGAACTATCCTCACAAAGAAGATGGGCCTAGACGGCCTACGCACAACCAATATGGGCCTATCAATGGGCCTTAAGGAGATTTATAATGTGGACATTTAACCAACATTATCCTTACAATGTGGACATCAAACCAACATTGCTCCCAAGGCATGGCCTGCCATAAAACATCATGATGTCAAACTAACATTGTTCCCAAGGCATGACCCGCCATAAAACATTGTGACGTCAAACCATGGAGGAATCGCTCATTGCAATGGACCCTAAGGACATCCTGTTGGGCCTCTACCCATGGCCTTAGATACATCAAATGGGCCGCATCATATGGGTCTTATATAAATCAATTGGGACACATCAATGGGCCTTATGTACATTGTAATGGACCATAACCCATGGGCCTTTGAATACATCACAATGGGCCACATAACATGGGCCTCATATATATCAAGGTGGGCCTCAACAACGGGCCACAAATTCATCAAGATGTATATAATATATATACATGAATCATCTCAAAAGATCCACTGGACCACATTCCAAATAACAGTGGTAACAATGATTTCCACCATTAAAATTCTTAAGGCCCACTGTTACATTTATTTTCTATCCAATCTGGCCATAACGTCACACAGACCTGGATTAAGAGGAAACAAATTTCCTAATGATCTAAAACTTATGTGAAACAAAAGGTTTCAATCCCAGACGCTCAATCCCCACTATTTTTGCTATGTGTTCCACTTGATCCTAGATCTGCCTCATTTTAAGTCTCAAGCCTAAGGACAAGCTGGCCAAATGGTTGGATGGTTTTAGATGCAACACATGCATCGTGGTGGGTCCCACCATCCAGGTGTGGACTGTGTGGACAAAACACATAAATCATGGTGGTTCCCACCGTCCACTGCTGCGGATGGTGTGACTAAACTACATACATCATGGTGGATTCCACCGTCCACAAGGATTCCACCGTCCACTGTTGTGGACGGTGAAGAACACATACATCTTGGGGTCCCACGTGGGGCCCACCTTAATGTTTACTTGTCGTCCAACCTGTTGATAAGGTCACTTTGACCTGGATGGAAGGAAAAAAAGCAAACTTCATATGATCCAAAACGTCAGACAACCCAAAAAGGGTTCCAATAGCAGGCATTAAATCCTCATTGTTTCCTGCTGTGTGGGCCACCTGAGCTTTTGATGTGGCAGATTTTTGGGTGGGGCCTGCTTCAGGAAGGGGCCCACCTAATGAACGGGTTGGATGACGAACAAACATCATGGTGACGCCAGCAGCGTCCTACTGCACCTATATTTTTCTTTTATTTTTTTTAAAAATCTCATTTTTGTGAGGTTTTTTGTACATGGGACCCACATCGAAAGAATTCACCCCGCCCACTGGTTTCTACAATCCATAACCAATCCATCAATCGTAGGCCTCACTTGGCCCTTCATCAAAAAAGAGAAAACTAGGCTTAATAGAGCACCCACCTTCGATCTTCTTGGTCCGTTGGAAAGTCAATCTCCTTGTGTCTCACTTTGATGGTGGAAGATGAGGTTTGAATGGCTAGGATGATGGATTTGGGATGGGAAAGTGGGCTTCACACATGCACTTTTCTCTCCATGGAAAAAGCTTGGACGTGAGTGTTTTTGGTTGCTTGGACTTGTGTGTTGAGAAAGAGAGAGAGAAAGAGAGAAGGGGTCGTAAGGAGAGAGAGAGAGAGATGGGTGATGGATGTGAGTGATGGGTGTGAGGTGATAGTGTACTTGACATGTATGGGTGTGTAAGAGAGAGGATGAGAAAGAGTTGACTTGGTGGTTACTTGGGGATGGGGTGAAAGGTGATGTGTACTTGACATGAAGTGATTGATTGATGAGACATGTCGTAGAGATTCTCTTGGGATTGTAAATGTGCGGCATTTTCTTCGAAATAAACGTCGGTTCACATCTCCCTGCTAGGGTATCAGATCGGTATGCAAGACGCGGCGTTAAAACCTCAGCGATGGTGCGGTCACAATGGTACAAGTCTCAGATTAAGCCGACTCAAATGTACAAGATACGACTTAGGGTCGTACGCAAAAGTCGATTATACGTCGTGAATTGCAGGAATTCAACGGAAGGATCACGACAGTCGATGGAATTGTACAGACTAGGATACGGGTCTTACAGTTAATAACCAATGTGATGTATATACGGCATGTATTTGAGGCCCATAGTGATGTGCATTCGGCCTATGTCTGAGGCCCAATGTGATGTATATGCGGCCCGTATTTGAGGCCTGTTGTGATACATATTCAACCCATATTTAAGGCCCAATGTGATGTATATAAGACCTATGTGATGAGGCTCATCGTGATGCATATTAGGCCCATCTGAAAGGCCTATCATGATGTGTATTAAACTCTTGAATGAAACCCATGGTGTTGTATACTTGGCCCTTGAGTGAGGCCATGGGTCCACTAATATGTTAAGCTCTATGTGGGTCATTCCTTGGGCGCAATGTTGGTTAAATGTCCACATTGTCAAGGTAGATTGTCGATGCCGGTTATTGATACCAATTATGAGTATGTGACAGCATAGCATCATGATAAATTTCCATACGCATTATCTGTATATTTGGTATGAGATGTGCTTGACCATTACATATGTCATTGGGGAGGTTGTTATGAGACTCCTTGATAGGCAGAGATTATCTCACATGAGCGCATGGTATGCGCAGGATTAATACATGACTGGATTGTATGACTCATACACCTTGCATTGTGTGTTGTGATTACTATACGCTCTAGTGACATCAGGGTCGTAGCCTCCACAGGCATATCATGGATGGCCAGATGGGACACCGAAAATCTTTTATTAGAATCGGGCTACCATAGATGGCCCTAGGTGAAAATTTCTAAACCTTCTTGGTACGAAAGGACGCCCCAACGTCGAGACCGAGTGGATATATATGAGCGCATGATGGACATATACCGTAACTATGTCTCCCACCGTGTCGTGGTCAGTTGGGAGGGAAAGTGGCCTTACCTGCCTGAGTAGGCATAGCTAGGCTGAGTTTGACCAGCTCGTGAATGGGTCCACTATCGACGTGCCTGATAGATATTAGCTGACTACTGGCTAGGCGGATAGTGAGGTCTCTTCCACTTACCCAATTGTGCGCTTGATGGGGAGACAAGCTGGTGTAGAGTGTACTAGACCCCGGTGATGATCCTAAAAATGAATAGTACTGATATGTGGACTTATTGAGCAGGAGTTGCATACTCATTTATTTATTCATTTATTATCCACTCGGGCTGGTAGTGCGCAATTATTTACTATGTGTACCTTCGTAATTGTCAGAATTTCTGTTGGGGCGCGCGACTAACCTAAGATAGGAGTTTACCACATTGAGTCTGACTATCCAAATTAAGTATGAGACTGGTTTAGATAGAAGTCTTTTGTGATAAACCCCATAGCTTGTGATACTACATACTATCATCCCGATTTCACACTCCAGCATGGTCATTTCATTCGCACCGCATATTACATTACATCCGTGGCATATAGCATTTTGGGTTACTGTGTTTCTGCATTCATATGGTTTAGATATGGATGACAATATTCGTAAACTCATCAAGAATTGTATATTGCATTGCATCATTGGCATCTGATATTTATTAGCTCTTTATGACACCTCATTTGCATAGTTGATCTGTATTGCGTATTTTGATATTGATTGAGTCATGGACTTGTCAATATTTCCGCTTACTCTGATATCGTATGATCCATGATCTTACTAGTATTTCTGATATTGTATGATTATGGCATTGTATTGAATACTTGGCACTTACCTTGTGCACACACTTACACCACCCTCTAAGCTTTTTATAAGCTTATGCACGATAGATGCGTGCAGGTGATGTTAGGTTGCAGCAATGTGGAGCTTGGAGCATGTACCTGACTTCTAGAGCTTTAATTTTAACATATGTATTTTTCTTTCAGCATTATATTCAAATATTTATATTAGTGGATATGTGATGATGATATTGCCTTTATAATTTGGGTAAACTTGTGGTTATGCTTATTACGAGTTAAATGTACATTGAAAAAAAATTCTCCTTGTAGGATCCCAGTATCAGAATCTGGCGTATGGACGTTGGGAGCCAAGAATAGGGTACTACGGAGGTTGTCGGTACCGGATTCAGCGATTAAAAATTTTGCGAGCCCGATTTTCGAGTTTGGGGGGTGATAATGTTGATGAGTACATGAATGCAATCAGCCGTACTAAGGTTATACGGTGCAAGATATGAATGTTATCGACCATATTCAGACCATGCGATGCGAGATGCAACTCAAGCATATCAATCCTCATCTAAATCCACATATCAATACAACTCATCACTAGAGCATCAAATATTAGTACAGTTCTCATTCTGGATAATTATCAAGGTTTAGTATACTTTAAATGGCACTGCCCCTTTCTTAAGCGCGCAGTCCAAATGAGCGTAAAAAACCTCACTATCCGCCTAACCAATAGTCTACCAATACCACGTAGATAGCGGACCCATTCACGAGCTGGCCAAACTCAACATAGAAATGCCCCCTACGCTCGGGGGGGTAAGGTCACAGCCCTTTCCAACCGACCACAACACTATGGGAGACGTGGCCTCCTGATATTCGGCCTTCCTGCGCTCATGTATCCACTCGGTCCAAGATTGGAGTCATCCTCTGGTACCATCGGGTTTAGAGATTTTCACCAAGGGACATTTATGGCACCCCGATGCTAGAAACAGTATTTTCGATATCCAATCCGACTATCCACGATGTGTCTGTGGAGGCCACAGCCCTGATGTCGCTTGGGCGCACAGTAATCATAATCACACAAATGCAAATGTGCATGAGTCACACAGTCCAATCATGCATCAATCCTCCGCATATCGAGCGCTCATCTAGGGTAACTTCACCTATCAAGGAATCCCAAAAACCACCTGCACTATGGCATATGCAATGACCAATCACATCTCATAACAACCATACAGATAATGCGTATGAGTATGTATTATGATGTTATGCTGTCACAAACTCATAATCAGCAATGGTAGCCGGTATCAGTAATCGATAGTCAACCTTGATGCAAGGCAGGGTCCATAAATGGACGGCCAATGATGGAGTGATTAAAATCAATGGGGCCTAAGCGTTTGGGTTAACCCACTAGAGAATGATGAGAAAGGGTCTAATAAGGCCTCTGGGAAGGTCACAATGTGGACGTCCAACCATAATTGCCCATCAATGTGGACCTTTAACCAACATTACTCCCAATGAATAACGCTCATAGGGTCAATCGTATAATGGGTCCACGGTCTCATAAAAGGGTCTAATACACATCATCATTGGCCTCGCTTACGAGGCATATACACATCACATTGGGCCTCACTCATGAGCCAATATATATTTAACATCGGACCGTATCAAATGGATTGAATCAAATGGGCCGAATCAAATGAGCTGAATCAATGGGCCGAGTCAAATGAGTCGAATAGAATGGGCCGATTCAAATGGGCCGAATCAATGGGTCGAATCAAACGAGCCGAACCAAATGGGCCGAATCAATGGGCCGATTCAAATGGATGAATAAATGGGCTGAATCAAATGGGTTTATTCAAATGGGGCGAATCGAATGGACCAATTCAAATGGGCCATTCATCCATTTTTAGAGATCATTTTAAAGCATTATATAAAAAAAAAATGAATCATATTCAAAAGAATATCTGGACCATACTACACATAACAGTGGTGATAATAATTCCCACTGTTAGAATTTAGAGGGCCCACCATGGCATTTTTTCCCATCCAGACTGTTCATAAGGTCATAAAGACCTAAACAGTGAGGAAAACAAATATCATGTTGGTTCAAAACTTCTGTAACCCAAAAGGGGGTTTCAATGGTAGGCATTCAATTCCACTGTTTTGGCAGTGTGGTCCACTTGATATTAGATCTATCTTATTTTTAATCTCAAGCCTTAAATGAGCTGCCAAATGGATGGACAGTTCAGATGTAATACATATATCAGTGGGTAGGACCCACCGTCCAGCCATCTGGACGGTGCGGCTATGACCCATACATCACGATGGTCCCCATGAAATTGAATGGATGGAGTAAAAAGGTCTCCATCCAGACTGCTAGATGGTCTGGATTGGATGGATGGACGGTCCATGTAGGGAGGGGGGGGTTCCACCTGACGGTCATCCCATTTCAAAATGGGTGGGTCCCCACGTGGGACCCACCATACATTTATTATAATATAAATAAATAAATATATATATATATATATATATAGTATTATATATATTATATTATATTATATAGTAGGTTTGCTCCAGCGTCCAGAGAATCTGGACACTGGATGTGCGATTGGGTGCAACGGGGTGCGCCCACGTAGTCTGGCCCACCATATATATTTATATTATAATATACATTATATTATATAATATTATATATATATATATATATATATATATATATATATATATATATATATATATATATATATATATATTATATGCATATATGTGTGTGTGTGTGAGAGAGGGTGAAGGTTATCAGTGTCCAGCATCCAGAGACGCTAGACGGTTAGCCTGATTAAAACACATTCATCATGGTAGGTCCCACATGAATGGACGGTCTAGTGTAGTACACATCCATCATGGTAGGCCCCACAAAACTTACTGACGTTAATAACAGCACCTTGTTGCGTGGGATGCCCCCTATCCAATTTGTTTCCATCCCACCGTCCATAAATGGATGGTGAGGATAAAATACATATATCCAGGTGGGCCCACATCAGTGTGGCCCACCAGAGTGTTGGATCTGTTGATTATATATATATATATATATATATATATATATATATATATATATATATATATATATATATATATATATATATATATATATATATATATATATTCCCTTCATCCAGCTTCACAAATCAAGGCCCCACCGTCAAAACATCTGAACAGTTGGATGACATGGATGGAAAGCATACATCAGGTGGGCCCAAGGCTTGTACGACATGGATCAAGTGGGCCACACCTATCACGAGAGAGAGAGAGAGAGAGAGAGATCGTGATGAAGAGGAGGGACCCCGCCACTGTGGTCCCTCCATTTCTTACATTGTATACTTCAAACGGGTCCCACCACATGTGGTCCCAAAAAAATGAAATTTAATGGTGGATCACCCATCTATCGGCCTTCTTCTTTAGCTCCTTGGACTCCTATGCTCCTTGCTTTCAACTTTGATGGAGGTTGATTGTGATTGGAAGGTTGAGATGGGAGATGAGAGAGTAGGAAAGTGGGTCACACATGTTTTTGAGAGAGAGAGCTAGGATGTTGGAAGCTCTCATGGGAGTTGGGAGGTTGCTTAGAAAATGAGAGAGAAAGTGAGGTGATGGATTGATATGGGATGGGTGGAATGGGTGTTGTAAGGAAGGGGATGGAGAGGTATGGGTTTGTTGAAAATTTTGGTAAAAGAGGGATGGGTAGGGAGAGAAAGTTGACTTGTGGAAAAGAGAGACTGGATGCTTGTACTTGGAATAGGGTGAGGTGGCATTGAGGTATGGAGGATGTACTTGACTTAATGGATGTGACATGTTGTAGAGATTCTCTCGAAATTCGCAACGCGCGACGTTTCTTTGGAATAAACGCTGGCCCACATCTCCTAGCCCGGGTATCGAATCGGTGCATGAGTCGCGGCATTGGAACCGCGGTGACTGCGCGGTCGCTAGGGTACAAGTTTCGAGTCGAGCTGACTTCAGTATGAAGGACTCGGTTTAGGATCACGTACAAACGTCGGATACAGGTCGAGGGTTGCCAGATTCAACCGGGATGACTGCGAAAGCCTACGGAACGGTATGGACTATGATATGGGCCTTACAATTAAGCTTGCCTTTTTCACAATCTATGATCTTACACCGTTAAATGTTGAAGCTAATTCCTCCCTTTTTGGTGCAAAAGGTAAAATTTCAGATTTAGACATTTTCTCCATTGATTAACCACCAACTTTTGTCCAACCGTTTGCCTATCCTGACTACATATTTCTCTCAAAATTGGGTCTTATTCATTAAGTATGGACCGTTAATTGAGATCAAGTTCATTTTGACACCTGTTAGGAGAATTTTCAAGATAGGCCAATCTAAATTCGGATCACCAAAAAATATCATATACCCTGGCCCTATTCAACGACCCCGACATACTGGACAAATTAGATTTAAAGAAAGATCGCTAAGAAAGGTTAAATTGCAATCCAAGTGGGATGTGAAACACACCCCCCTCTCACATGTCCACTCCTTTATAAAATGAGTGCATCCCCTTCTCTCACACGCCCATGATCCCATGTCCAAGATAGAGAAAGAGAATGAGAAAGAGAAAGGAAAAGGAAAAGGAAAAGGGAAAGAGAAAAGAGAGAGAGAGAGAGAGAGAGAGAGAGAGAGAGAGAGAGAGAGAAAGTGAAAGAGAAAGCCTAGTCGCCCATCATCCTCCTCCTCCAAACGTGTGGTGTCTCCTTCTTGTTCAAGCGATGTCATAATTCATGTAGAAACTTTCCTGCATCGAGATCTATCTAGAGTTTAGATCTAAAGATAAGATGAGGGATTTCTTTAAGCTTATACTAATTTGAGTTGATATGATTTATCTTGTTTTTGCATACTTTCATATTACTGTAATTTTTCATGCAATTAATTGATTTATCATTATCAATTATTTATCCTTTTGAGAATTATGGTTAAGGTACGATTTTAATTATGCATGATTTTTATGAATTTATGTGGGACGATGGATACAAGACTTGTCTTTTGTCAATTTTGAGAGTGACGCGTGCTTCCACTCTACGTTGAGTTAACATTTTGTTCTCCTCTCCTTATTTTTATTGAATTAGCCTATTTGATATTCTTCTCTTTTATTGAGTTAGCTTATTGCTACTCTTTTCCTTTATTAGGTCAGCCTTGTGCTACCTCCCTTTATAGCTTGGGCATGTGTCTCGGAATTTTAAAACCCTCATGGTTAGACTTATTTCTCTATTGATACAAGTGATATGTTATAGGCATCATGTATAGTGGTTCATATATATTATCGTAGACGTAATGCGTTTCGAATAACAACCCTCTTGGTCGGTACGTAATCCCATGAGGTTAGATAGTGGTGCACAATCGATATAAGTAAATTGTCATGTGTTACATCACTTTTCGGGATTAAATGTCGAAAATAGTCGTTCCATGTTCAAGTCGTATCACGTAAATCTTCCAATCACGTTGTTGTGTTGCCTTCAGGTGTTCGCATAAATCCATGTTAGCATTGGACATGCCGGTGAATTTTCGTAGTGTGAGAATGTAGGGCGAGCTGAATTTTTTATGAATTATACTCCATATTGTGATGATCACTATATATGATGGACCACACACACTTTGTTAGGCATGCATATATATATAGTGCTATCAGTATGTGTAACTCATATATATATATATATATATATATATATATATATATATATATATATATATATATATATATATATATATATATATATATATATGAGTTACACATACTGATACCACTTATAGTGGTGGATTACGAGACGTATCAGAACCCTCACATTATTCTTATGAATCTCTTGAATTATTATTAATCTTAAATGATAACTGTCACTACGAGTAGGGCATTGACCCTTTCTAACCATACAAATATTGCAGGTGAATTACATGTTGATGATACTGCCAATAATCATTGTATGAAAGATTCTTTCGAATAAAAAAGAATGATAATACTACGAATTATTTTATTTATTTTCCGATGCAAACTTTAATAATGTAATAAATTTCCATTAAGATGACATTAAAGAATTATTTGTACACTTTTTACTCTAATGGAATAATAAATACAATTGATTTTATTTTCGTTAATGGTTACCTTCGTGAATGTAACTGGATGTGATCTAAATGAAATAATAATAATAATAATAATAATAATAATAATAATAAGGTACAATTTTGAAGTATCCAATATTTACATTATTAACACTCGAAATTCTTGGGCACAAGTATGTACTCGGGCCATGAAAAGTTAAGATGTTACAACTGCTACATTAATGAGGTGTCTTATTTCGCTTTCACCTTTTTCCATAGGTGAAGCGACGTGGGGGGCATTATTCATCCCCATTGTCGCTACTTCCTAAGAGAACCAATCAGTGTGAGTTACCTGTGATATGGACAAATCCACATTATGCATTTGAAGATATATAGAGATATACGAAGAGGATCCTACGATAGTACAACTGAAGTGCATTAAACGATGCCACGATATTACTTGAGTGGCCGATGAAAGAGCAATTGTGTAGAGGCAGTTACAAGACTGATGGCAAGAGCACGAGTAAAGAACGTCATGTGGTGTTGAATGGTTATAACAACTATCAGAATGTGAGAATGATCTAGATAACTAGGGTAAAGTCATAAATAGTGGAGGAATTCAACAAAAAAGGGGTCTTACACCAACCAAATTAAATACAAACATTATCTTTCAATTATCCTTTCAATTACCAGTCAATTACATTTGTTAGTGTAATCATTCTACTTTTATGTCAGGTAAATCATATTTCTTAGCTTAATCTTTTACTTTTTACATACTTCTTACATTCCAAGTGTAATCCATATTATTAATCGAGTAGTTGTAATTTGGGCCTATGCTCATATGCTGGATTCGGTTCTTCATCCAAAAAGGTGTTTAAAAACCGCTCTTCGTGACTGAATATAAGAATCCCTTTTCTCGTTTCTCTTTTATTTGTACTGAAAAGTCCTTTCGTATGGAAGGCAAATGTATAACCCATCATCAGAGAACGGACCCTATTCTCTAAATATCGTCTGATCTTATTTTACACACTGAGCGAGTGGTTAAATAAGTGACCAATCTCATCTAATCTTGGTCATATAATGTGTATCTGCTTATCTTGACGCATGTGGTCATAGTTGTTCGGTTTGAATTAAGCCGCAAATTCAATTATGGCACGCCCACATTCACCACATGACCAAACTGAAGAAAACAACGAGCAATAGAATCAATTACAATTGTATCCCATCTAAGTCCACATGTCACTCTGCCCCTGTGTGAGCAAAGAAGAAAAACATAAGAGTGCATGTTTAAAAACATAATGTTCTCTCTTGGGTTGTGAGTGTGGGTGATTTATTTTTTTTTTATTTTATTGTTTTTTTTTATTTTTAATTTTGTGCTTGAGGTGTTTGCCACTTTATTTTTCTATATTTTTTTAGACTTTTCCTTTGGTAGATGATAAGAGAGTGATTTTTTTTTATATTTTTTTTCCTTATGCCTAGAAAGAAAGAGGAAAAAATCTCCTAATGTGTAACAAAAAGAGAAAAATGATACAACGCAAGTGTAGGTATAAAAAGACTAAGTTTTTATGTGGGGGAGTGGGTTAAGTGTTTCCTGGGCAACACCTGAGTCCCCTTTCGATAGGCCCACCTTAATGATGTGTTGTGTATCCCTACCGTCCATCAATTTCTGACCCTAGTTTAGGATGTGTTTCAAATAATTAAGTTGATGTAATTCTCAAGTGAACTAAACTGAAGAAAATAATGCTGATTGAACGGCTATCAGTTAAAACTTCTTAGGGTCTATGGTAATGGCGACCGATATGATTAATCATTCACACTTAATATTTGGATCTGCTTAAGTTTTGAGATCACTTTCTAAAATGATATTTGAAAACCGATGGACGGCATGGACATACGAAAAATAATTATTATCAAGGTGGGCCCCACACGGCAAGGGTCCGGGTAACACCTAATCCATGCGGGTTTCGGTCCTCAAGACTTATTGGTCGAGTATTCTCCAAGAGATTTCAAATTTAATGTCTTTTGGATATCATTGGAAAAATCTCGTTGAAAATATTTACTATAAATTAAATTTAAACCATGTGAATATAAATTTAAGTTCTTGGCTATTTTTCCTAAAATCATGATATTTTCATAATAAAATTTTAAAAAATTAAATATTGCCAAGATATCTTGATAATATCGTTTAATCAATTTTTCGCAAAAATATCGTGATATTTTCTAAATTTTGTCGTTGCCATCAGAATGTCTCTGCCCATTTCTTATATTATGAACAATATGACCCTCCTCAGAACAGCCTGTTGACGTCGAAACACGTAATATAAATTTAGATACATGAAAACGACCAGAAACACCTCATGCACTCTTTATCTCTGGCAGGTACGAAGCTTCCACTGAAAGCCGCATTTTGCAAAATGACCGAAACACCCTTTTTCAGTTAGCGACGAACGGAGAAGTTTCCTACATTCCTGACCGACTCAAAAAAAAAATATACAGGGATTCTCGACTACCTCCACCTGTTACGAGCTGGGGACAGGCGGAGGCTCCGGACGCCACTGGGGTACCAACGTAATGTACGGATTTTATCTCCACCGTCCATCTATTTTGATATATTATTTTAGAGTATTATATAAAAAATAAGGCTGATCAAAGTCTCAAGTGGGCCACACCACTGGAAACAAAGATGCTGATGATACTCAGCATTGAAACCTTCTTAGGGCCCACTGTGTTGTTTATTTCCATCGAGAACGTTGATATGGTCATATATACCTAGATGAAGTGGAAAAACAAATATCATCTTCATCTAAAACTTTTGTGGTCTCTAAGATATTTTCAACGGTAGGAGTTTAATCCCCACTCTGCGGTCCAGTTGAGCATTATATTTTACTTATTTTTGTTATATTAATTTAAAATGATATGAAAAAAGTGAATAACCATTGTGGATGAAATACACGCATCACGGTGGCCTCTCAGAGACCAGCCTGTCCCGAGTCGAAACACACGGGGGTGGTCCCTAATCCGCCTCCGAAATTGGTCTAAGATATGGAAGGGGATTGGCTGATGTCCCACACACCACCGACCTGGCTGAGGTGGTTACGTGTTGTGTGAAGGCGAGCGCCGACGCACCCCATGTCCAAGTTGTACGAACGGTCCAAAAGATATCAAAGTAACATGGATACAAAATAATGTATTTATTACATCCACACCATTCATCCATTTTTCAGATCATTTTGGAGCATGAGCCTAAAAAATAATTCATATCTAAAATTAAAGTGGACCGCACCACAAATAGAAGTGAGGACTGATTTTGACTGTTAAAACATTCAGAAGGCTATTATAACGCTTATTTTCACCTCATGAGGTCACATGATCTCGGCTGAAAAGGAAACAAATATTATATTGATCCAAAACTTATGTGACCCAGAATAGATTTTAATGATAGACGTTCAGCTCCCCACTGCTTGTTACAGTGTAGTCTACTTAATTTTTGAATTTATCTTATTTTGTGGCCCAAGCCTTATGATGAACTCACCAAGCCAAAGAACAGTTTGGATATAACACATACCCATGATGAGATCCACGAATCTTGGTGACATCAATACACCAGCTAGATCGGTAGTGTGTGGTACAGCAGCCAGATCGCTGGTGTGCCGACTTCCACGATATCACTTGATTAACAGATGCACGAGATCGTACATGCAGGAAATCCGCGTCCCACGAGATCAGCCCATTTTGCCTGTGGATCGTACAATCCTTACTGGGAGATTGATATCATAACGGAAATCAATATTGATTCACATTTAATAGGAAATTTCTTTGGTTTAACGGTTAGGATTACACCATCAGCGAAATTTTATGGCTCTGCGGTTGTGATCATCTTTTGAAACGTTCAGATTGTACACAGTAATTAGGAAATGCCTCGGCCAAAATCAAACAACGCCGACTAACCATCCGATCCTTCATACAATGTAGTGTGAATGAAAGCCATACGGAGAGCCGTAATCCTACGTAGAGTAAAACACTAAACGTTCTCGGGCCCACCATATAGTTATATATTGTTATATGTAAAATGAATTCCGTCCATCAGGTTCCATCCTTGTTGCCAGGCCCTGGAAACAAATCTCAGCCAGATCTATAACTAAGGTGGGCCACACTGCAGGGAACAATGGGGATGGGATTAAAATCACAAGTTTCTGTGTGTACCCACCATGGTATGTATATTTCACCGAACTTACTGGCATATAAAAAATTAAAAATCAGGCTTATACAAACTTAGGCATGCCACACTGCCATTATTTCCATTGCTGTGGTCACTCACGAGTCTTATACAGGTCTTTTATATATATATATATTTATTTATTTATTTATTAATTTTTATTTTTAAAACACACGCGCACACACCCCACACACTTACGCAGGTGGAATTTCACAACCTATGGGTACTCGGACCCTTGACCGAGAGTTGAAACTCCCGAGAGCCTACCACCCGAGCAAGAGCAAGGACCCTCCACAGTATTTTTTATATATATACACACACGGTTGAAATAAGCGTTGCTACCTGATGAACGGGATAGATTTAGGAATAAAATATGGTAGCCCCCACAAGGCTTTGGTGATCTAAGCGCTGCTAAAACAGGTGTTGTCGACCATTTCGGTCACAAATCACTTTACACATTTTTCCGAAAGATTCCTCCACGGGATTATCATAACAGTCCATCAATTCAACCGTCCTCCCCACAAAACGAACGGTCAGGATCTAATGCTCGTACCTCCAAATCCCCACACCGGGGAAACGGATTGGCTACTCCCCTTGACACCAGCTAATGGCTGCTGGTAGGTGAATGTATGTGTTTCATCCATACCATCTATCTATTTTTAGAGATCAATTTAGGATATGGAACCAAAAATAATTTATATCCCCATCTCAAGTGGATCATATGATAGGAAACGGTGTTGAATGAGCGTGAGCATTAAAAACATTTTGGAGCCACAAAAGTTTTGGATCAAGTTGATTTTTATTTTTTTCCTTCAACTGAGCCTGTATGACCTAATCACCATATTGGATGTCAAAAAAACAGTACAGTGGGCCTTAGGAGATTTTAATGGTGGATATCCAATCACTGTTGTTTTCGTGTGGTGTGGTCCTAATGAGATTTATATCCCTCTCATTTTTGGGATCAAGCCCCAAAATGACACGTAAAAATGAAAGAAACAAACACATCATGACAACCGACCACCAGCCACGGGGCTGGTGGCAGGGGGAGTAGCCAATCCGTTTCCTCTCAGTTTACACAAGTGGGACCCACGGTTCACTGATGTAGACATTTGATTTTATGTGACCTCATGCATTAAAAAAATAAATAGATAAAAGAACATAACTATCGGATGGATGGACAACAACAGACGGTAGGAAACAAAGGAACGGTTCAAATCCAACGAAGAAAAACATCACCATTTACATATCTAAAATCGTCCAATCTGGGGAATATTTGGTACACAGACCATCAACATCGGGTACAATAATATCAACGGTCAGGATCATTGAACCGTAGGCCGACAAGCATTCCGAACTAGGATTGTATGATAGGAGGAACCAATTATCTGCGCAGGCCAAGGACACGGAAAAAAAATCCAGCCCTCAGTCGTTTTCTCGCTAGCTTTGGATTTCCTCAAACCGTCGGACGGCATCTTTTAAGCGAGTCCACTCTGGCGTTCTCTAATCAAATGATGATCTTTTCCACCACCGGCCTTCTCCCTCTTTGTATTTGAAAGCTTTCTCCCCACCTTTTTCTTTTCATTTGCCCAAAATACCCTTCTCTCTCTCTCTCTCTCTCTCTCTCTCTCTCTCGCCTGGGGAAAACCAAACCCTAGAAAAACGAGATCCCGATCCGACTCTTATACACGGAAATCAGGTATATATGCTTGCTTTTGTATTCCGATCTCTGCTCGCTTTGTTTCCTTTTATTTCTCTCTCTCATTCTCTTTTTTATCGGATTCGGATTGTCTGGGATTGCGATCTTTGACGGATCTGTTCTTTTCTTCCGAATTGAGTGTTGAAAAGCGAAGATCTTTCGGTTCTTGTTATGCTTTCGGACGTTTATCTCTGGATTTGGATTATATTAGAATGCAAAAAATGACGATTGTGATCGTTTGGAGTTGGAATTAGGGAATTTGCATTGCGTTTTTGTTCTTTGTTGGATTGAATTTCGATTGAGATTGAAGGGGATTTGTTTTTTTCTATTTCTATTTCTATTTCTATTAAACTGTTTATTGGGTAATGGAGGATGGTATCCAGCGACGCGGTTTATTGGTGAGATTCTTAATTAATTTATTTATTTTAGAATGAGAATTGGTTTTGTAGATTTTATTTTAATGTTTGGTTTGTAAGGCTTCACGCCTGTTTAGATTCATGGAAATTATAGGAAAGGAAATAGTGTTTACTGGAACTCTTATTTCCAGAAAACTGTGAAAAAGGAAACAGTGTTTTCCTTGTTTGATTTTAAACAAGATTTTCCTTGCTTTGCAAGATCAAAAAATTTCTTGGGGGTAAAAAATTCTAGGTATGCACTAGCATGTGCCAGATTAGCACGTTGCACATGTGGGATGCTTGAAGATGGGTAGTGGTATAAACCGTGTACAAAGTGTGCAAGGCATATGTGGGTGCTTGAAGCTGAATTGTGGTACACATGGTACTTGTGAGGTGCTCAGAGCTGCACGGTGGCACATGTGGCACAAGACACGCATTGACACATTGATCGTGTTGGCACTTGAAGCTAGATGACAACACTTGTGCACACTGGCACTGTTGGCACATGGTGATATTTGGAAAGACTGAAGATGGACAATTGCACATGTGGCTTATTTGGAGAGATTGAACATGGATGAAGGCACATGTGGTACATTGGCACATGTGGAATGCTTTGCACGAGTGGGGTGCAAGTGAAGAGGAATGATGGTAAATGTGGCACATTAGCACATGTGGTGCGCAAGAGAAGATGGATGGTGTTACATATGGCACATTAGCACAAGTGGTACACTTTACATGTGGGGTGCAGGAGAAGATGGATCGTGACACTTGTGGCAAATTTGCATATTTCACATAGTAGCACATGTTATGTGCTATGTGGGCCATATAATAGTATATGTACAATGGCTCATTTGGCACATGTGGAGCGATTGAAGATGGATGGTGACAAATTTGGGCGTAGTAGTTAACCCTTGAGAAATTCATTTTCCTTCCATCATAAGAAAATGCCTTTCTTGAGGGTGGAGGTGGGAATATAAATTTGTTTATTTTCCTACAAAGATAGAAAGTGGGAAATAGTGTTTACTACAAATTGCCACAAAGAAAAGCTTGAAAAACAACAGAAAGTGAGATTCATGGGAAACAATGTTTCCTTTCATTTCCTTTCCATGAATCAAAACAGGCCTTAGGGAAATGCGAGGGAGGCTCACCCTTTCTACGCTGCCATGTGATCCATGCTGTCCATCCAGAAGGTCCTACCGTAGATTGACCTAACAGAGAAAATCTTGCTGATTGCATATTGAGTTGAGTTTACAGTCAAACTTGTATGGACGATGAGGATCCTTAATGGTTTGGTGTGCCATAAAAGCCATTATATAAAGGTAATGGTGGCAATCGTTACGCGTTATGTAACGGTTATGGAAAAAAAATGACCCGTTACGCCTCCTGTAAAGGCTATAACAACCCCATAATGGTCTATAATGGGGTATATAGCGATTTTTCAGATTATTTTTTTCAACATTACAGGGTAGATACTGGTTTTTTAGAGTTTTTTATTTTCCTTCAATAAAAAAAGAGACCATAACGGTTGTTACAGGGGCTGTAATAGCCGTTACGACCCGTATCATAAAGGTAACAATGGTGGCTGTTACGGCCACCATTACCACTACAGAATACCTTGCTTAGTGGGGATTTTGCCATGTAGCCCTGTTTATGCTGGAACCATTAGATCAGTGGCATGAATCATCACGTAGTGTGCATGAGAGATGGGCACAATGGGCTAGCTTCCTTGGCATTTGTCTGTTTGTGATGATAGTAATTAATGGCTGTAGATTTCTTTTCTATTCGACATAGACATTGGGTATGGCACAAATATCAATACGAAGTGTCTGACATGGGGACTGTTGAAAACTTATCATGTTGATGTGTTTGTGTGAATATTTAATGATATGGAACGATGAATTTTATTATATAAATTTTAGTTCATCAGAGCAAAGATATAAGAAAATGTATGCGGAGTACCTTTTTTGTTGGACATTGCCGACTGATATTAGCACTGCCCAGTTTGATTTTGAGATAAGAAGGAATCGGAGGAACCAATATTACCTCACATATAATTTGGGGTGGGGTAGATAGAAACCTGCCAAATTTGGTTTCTTACTGTTGGAGTGGCCCCAAACACACCATAGATTGGTTCTGCTGAATGGCTGAAACCAATCTGGTTTTAGGGGTACATCCAAATGCTCCCTTAGATAATTAAAATTCGATCAGAAAGTTAGAACTATTAAGAAATGATTAGTAGCTATGGAGCATGCAATGCACATGGACAGAGAGGTGGCTTGCAAGACATGGGAAAGAGCGGTTGTAAAAGTTTCTTCTCATCCGTCAGAGCATTTTGATAGTGTGATGGTTGATATCTAGGCACTGTGAAATTGTACGTGGCGTGCACTAACTTTATCAGACCATCCAAGTCGTGTGACCCACTATAGATAAATCATCGTAATTATCATCATCATCTAAGCCTCACCCCAATTTCAATTAAACCATCATTCAAAATCTAGATGTACTTAACTATCCTAACATCTGATTAATGAGCATTTAAAGTTGAATTTGAACCATTGGCAGATCTCATTTTGATTGTCTATTAAATCTTCACCAATCAACCAGTTAGGAAACCAAAACAATGTTATTTTCGATTCGGTAGCCATCTAAATCATGGCCCATGATTTGCAGAGTTTAGTTTTGATACTTTACATATTTAATTTCATAGTGGTCACATATCGATTACCATACTCTGCCAGTGTTGCAAAGTTTTGTAAAGCTAGGTGGCTGGCTTCCTTGGAAATTACCTAAATCCCCTTTTATTTAAAACCTTCCCACGTCCCTTGATAATGCATAGCTTAAGCCACTTGAAAAACTAATCATGTGGATATTTTGCCCCCGCTACTCTCATTATATATAATAGAGATAAATAGTGCAAAACACTAGAAAAATGATAAATTGTGGTCTTCTGTTAAACAGCTGTGTGATGGTTTTTCAAGAAATGTAATCCCCTTGTTAAATAGATTCCCAGTCTATCGTTGTTTTTTGCTGAGTGCCTCTCCTTGTTTACTCAAGCGTCTCTTTAGTCCTATCACAATATGTGTATATCGAATTCAGTAATGACTAATGAACAACTTTCCATCGAACGTATCTTTCAAAAAAAAAAAAAAAAAAAAATCATTGAACTTCTACAATTAGTTTATATATGGGCCAAATTTGGCACATATGTTGACTCCAGGAATTGGTCTATGCCCATCTCTCATTGTCCACATTTGGTTGGCAGGAATCCAACACATATTTGAAATCCCACTAACCATAGATATGCACAAAAACTCGGTGTACACAGGAGCCCACAATCTTTTTCCCTTGTTATATTTAACTGTAGTAGCTAATGAACATAGAGAGGAAATCTACCAGGTTGTACGTATATCACATATGGGGATTATTAGATTTAGATTATATTTTATATAATTTTTGTATGGGAGTAGGTGTTCTTTTTGTCAGAGTTCTTTCCTGAATAAGTGTTCCACTTGTCAATTGAAGCCAATGCATAAGTTAATTGGAATGCTGTACAGCTATACTGTACATCTGTAATGATGCTTTTACAAGGTGTATGACATTCTTGTTTGTGGTTGGATAGGCACATGCTCCTTCCCATAGTTTCTTTCCGGCGAACCAGCGTACCAAACATAGAAGAGAAATAAAGAAGAAGTACAAAATGAAGCGGTGGCTCTGTTGTACTTGTGATGCAGGGGATTCTTACCATGCAAATGATGACTTCCAAAAAAGCCCAAAGGACTTTACAGATGGTGCGGTATTCATCCTGGCTATCTACTTATTTGCAAATGTGCTGGTGACAAAATTTCTGAACCTGCTTCTATTCCAATAAGATACCTTGAGCTCGAGTGTTAACATATCAGATAATGAATGATACACATGGTAGACGCAGCCAATGCATGCATTGATAGTTAGTTGCGAATCTTATGGTCTTTGTTTATGGGCATACTTTTTTTTTTGTTTGTTTTAAATGGGAGAATTTATGATACTTGAAGCTTATTAGGTATTGATCAATCATGAACTTTTATTGATTAGAGGATATGTTTAACCATTTTTCTGTATAGCATATCCACCCACTCCCTTGTCAGCCTTCTCATGCTCTTAATTGTGATGATTCTCTATAATTGATGATCAATCCTTCTTTGATAGTTGGAAGTGTTTCTACATAGGGCTTCTCTTTTTTGAGAGCTACTGATTTATTGAGCCACAGGGGGCAAAATGAGGATAAAAAAGAGCAGCTACAAAGGATAAACAGACTAAGAAAAGAAGAAAGAATACACAAAAGCCATTGAGGCACCTAGTCCCTTATTTACTGATGAACTTTACCAGTGACCCCCAAGGGCGAGCTACTTTTTTTATCAAAACATCAAGCATTTCTTTCTTCCCAGATATACCAGGTTACCTCTAGCAACGAAAATCTCCACCTGAGGGTGACTTTTTTCCTCAACCTGCTAAAGTGCCATGATCAAAAGAGGCCAGCTATGGATGGAGGCATGACCCTAGAGAGACCAAAACCAAGCAAAACACTTTGACCAGATTTCCCTGACGAAGGCACAATGGATGAGGAGGTGGTCGACTGATTTTGCATCCCAGAGGCAAAGACATACATTCAGGAGGATCATACCCCTTTTGCATAAATTATCGACACTAACAATCTTACTCCGACTAACCAGCCAGGCGAAGGCAGCCACTTTAGGTGGTGCACTGTAAAACTACACCAGAAACAATGGGGCTGCTAGAGTGCTGGAAGTTTGCAGAGGAAAGGAGAGAGTAGAAAGATTTCACTGTGAATCGGTCTGATTTATCCAATCGACAAACCAAGCGGTCCTCAGTCCCTGCAATCCTTGGAGCTTCAACATGAGCTACATTAGCTGCTCAGCTTCAACATCTGAGAGATGGCTCCTCTGACAAGGGGGAATCCAAACTCCCCTTCCTTTCATCAGAGGGAAGCAGGTTGCAACCGTAACATGAGGACGTGGACAAAGGGAAGCTAAGCCTAGGGAAGACTGAGTTTAGGGGCTCCTCCCCACACCAAATATCTTCCTATAACCTGACTTTTTTTCCATTCCCAACAGCAAAGGAGAGACCATTGTGGACCAGAGGAACAAGGCTGTGATTGATTTCCCAACGAAGATGGCTCGGTAAAGGGAAGGCTCCCTAATAAACCATCCTAACGAAGACGAACCATATTTGCTAAAAATGATGGATCTGCAAAGGCTATAGAGTTCTCAACCCTGAACCTCCAAATCTGTTTCCCCGATAGGGCAGAATTAACCTCTTCCAGCCTTTTAATGCCCACTCCCCCTGCATTATAAGGCAAACAAACTTCTTTCCAGTTCATAAGGTGAAACTTTTAGTAGGAGCAAACCCACCCCCCCAGAAAGTCCCTTCATAGTTTATCGATCCTACAAAGACACCTCTCTACTCTTGTAGGAGAAATCTTCCTCAAAACGCACCAATGTATCTCTTTTGTGGTCCCCCTTCCTATTTCTCGGGCGAGATTTCCTCCTGTCCTGCGAATCCTCTCTCCAAGAAGATGATATGGGGGGCCCAAAAAAATTAGGCCGATGTGTGTGTGCGTGCGTGTCAAAAAAATTAGGCCAATGTGTGTGTGTATGTGTGTGTGTGTGTTGACAGTCCATTAAATAATTTAAACCCAACAGTGTGTGTGTGTGTGTGTGTGTGTCGACAGTCCATTAAATAATTTAAGCCCAACACATTACACGGACTCCATTGGCAGTCCAATCAATATGTCGCAACAGTCCATTGAGTAATTTATGTCCAGCACACACTACACAGGCTCCAGTTCTCTGAGAGCACTATAAGTAATAGTGATCCTAGTAGCATCCAATCCAGTCCATCCTTAGCCATGAAAGGTATGGTTAGGATTGCCTAACAAAGGTGATTCTTTAAAAATCATAAGCAATCCATGACAGACCACAACAGATGAATGGGTCAACAATATGAATGGATCAGATTGTTGATTGGACCTACTTTTTTATAAGCAGTCTTGACTGACTGTCCATATTAGAGGCTCTTGATTGGATGGATTTTGACAGATCAGTGTGATTTTTTCATGTTAGCCCTTGAATGTTTGTTGGGCCTAATGGATAGTCCACGTCGATCAATTGACCAAGTGCCCTGATGCATCGAGCACTATAATTCTCGGAGAGCGCCAGATCATTTTTCAATTGTATATGTACCAAATATTTTTCTCATTCTTTCAAAAATGATATCTCAATCCCCTGGAAGTATGATTGGATTTAAACTGTTGAAAACATGTTTATTTGCTTCACTTTAAGAAGATAAGCAATGTATTGCTCGGGAATGCAAATACAGAAACTTGAAACACAACAAGGCGGGTGAGAATACCTAATACCTGCTGGCCCATCTATGCTCCATCCCACCTGACAAACAGTCTGGGTTGCCAAATGATGCCCCTACACCCCCCCCCCACGGGAATACGTTTCTGTTTTTGTCCAGTTTCAAAAAGTAAAACTTCGTCCAACCAGTTGGACTGTTAGTTATGGTTCAGCGGCAGATAACTTCCAACCTTTGGTGTGTATGAGAAATCCACTCATCATGAGGGTCACCTTTTGCCAAAATAGGTATTTACACTTATCGAGTGGACCACACTGCAGTTTTTGCTATTTATCAATTTACAGAAATTTGTCTGTGGCATGGCCCACCTAATGAGTAGATATGGATTATTTTCGCACCAGTTGGCCCCTCATTTTGGGGCCAATCTATTGGAAAGGTTGGATTGCACATGCACTTAACTAGTTGGAAGTTTTTCCTAGGTGGACTGTAGCTTGTGGTTGTTGCAGTTTGACTTGAAAACTTCTATTTTTTCTTTATAAGATGCTCTCTGGTGGTGCATGAAACTTGATACACTTACACTAAAAAAAATTGTACACGTGGTATGTATTACATCAAACTAAATCCATTAAAATGTGGGGCCCGCTGTTGCTAAGTCAGAATTCCAAATCAGATTGTTTGAATGATCATAACTGTTGATTTGTGTACACTTGTATATTGAATAGGACCATTGGATTTTTTAATTTTCACTCTCTGATAAATGTCCAACAATTTAATAGTCAATTGGTGAAATGAGCATAATTTGGAGCCCATTGTATTATTGAGATGAGTGCCATAGATTGCATGAATTTCAGGCCAATTTGAGGGCACTCAAGTGGTCTCCAAATCGGTGACACTATTCATCCAAATTTAATTCTTATTTTGTTTAAAATTTTATGGGGAGAATGATGTCAAATGCTTAGAAATGTAGTAGTGGGATTAGTGCCGTAGATTGCATGAATTTGGGGTCAAATTGGGGTATTCGAGTGATCCCTTGAATCGTTGACATTATTCATTCAAATTTAAATTTAATTTTTTTCTTAAAATTACTTGGGGTGAATGATGTTAAATGCTAAGGGATGTGCATTAGTGGGATGAGTGCCATAGCTTGCATGGATTTTGTCCCAATATGGGGTTAGTCTAAGCTTGTTAGGTTCATGAAATCATTAGACAACTTGAGACAACATTCTCACTGAAGAGTGGACCATTACACCATTATAAACATGGTAAAAAAAAAAAAGAAAAAAGAAAAAAAGAATACATATTTGGAATCCTCTAACTACACCCTTTTATTGGCTGTAATGGCCTATATAACATACGTTGGTGCCTATTTTGGAATTCTGTGGTCTTAAAAGACAGGTCTGTTTTCCTTATTTCCATCTTTATGGTGTGTTCTCATTCATCTCACACTCTTGGAGGCATGAATCTCATCTTGTACCGTTCTTCTGTTACATCCTTAACAAAATTGTTACATGTCAGTTCTTTAAACATTGTTGTCTTCACTATTAGTTGCACAGTAACAAAAATCAAAGAACTAATTCAAGATGAATTAGGGTTGTGGTCAGAAAAAAAAAAAAGTGCTTAGCAGAACACATGTTCCGCGGACCTACTTAGGTGTCCAAGTGAAGATCCAAGCCATCGTGATCATCCTTCATTTTCTTAAATGAAATTCAAGAGATCTCCTATGTAGGTAGGGAGGCAAATCATTGGGCAGTTGTTTTGTCAAAGAGGGAGTTAATTCCCCTTTTACTGTACCTCTTTGTTTTTAATGAAGTTTTTGTAACTTCTTGAAAAGGGCTTGTTTTCACCTCTTAGGCTCTATCTCTCTCTTGCTCACCCCCACCTCCGCCCCCCCCCCCCCCCCCCCCCCCCCCCCCCGGGCATCCTTTTTCTTCATCTTATTTTGTCAATAACTTAACTCAAGTGAAGCAATATTGGTTAATGTATGCCATTCAATTTGTTTGAAGAACACATAGCAGTTGATGGGTTCCTCTTTTTTCTTGGGGGGTTACAGTTTATGCGTTCGCACCTTGTTGTTTCAGGAAACCAAAAAGGCTCAAAGATGTCTGCACCAGCCAAGAGTGAACCACAGAAAGAACCACCCCCAATTGAAGTACCTGCATTATCTTTGGATGAGCTGAAAGAAAAGACGGAAAATTTTGGTTCGAAGTCTTTAATTGGTGAAGGTTCATATGGAAGAGTATATTTTGCTACTTTAAACAATGGAAAAGCTGTGGCAATTAAAAAGCTTGATGTTTCATCTGAGCCTGAGTCCAATGTTGAGTTTCTGACCCAGGTATGTGCAACTTTCAGAAAATCTTGGCCTCTGTCTCCATCATCACCATTGAGCATTTATTCGGTTAAGAACATGGATTTATTTCATGTGCTCTATTGCATTTGTGCTTTTGGCCTTCAGATCTCACAGTAAGCCCTTTTCTGGTGACAGATTTCAATGGTTTCAAGACTGAAGCATGAAAATCTTGTTGAATTGTTGGGTTACTGTGTTGAAGGAAGTCTCCGTATCTTATCGTATGAATTTGCTACCATGGGATCTCTACATGACATTTTGCACGGTATGCTGTTTGTGTTTGAGTTGTTTCCTGATATAATGACATCCATCCTGGTTATTTTTATTTTTATTTGTATTTTTTAAATACAAGAGGCTGAAATAATTCTAAGGTAACTTGGACTGCAGGTAGAAAAGGAGTCCAAGGCGCACAACCAGGTCCTACTCTCGACTGGATGCAGAGAGTGAGAATTGCTGTTGATGCAGCAAAGGGACTTGAGTATCTTCATGAGAAAGTTCAGCCTTCTATAATACACAGGGATATAAGATCAAGCAATGTTCTCCTGTTTGAGGACTTCAAAGCCAAAATTGCAGATTTTAACCTTTCAAATCAGGCTCCTGACATGGCTGCTCGTCTTCATTCTACCCGAGTATTGGGAACCTTTGGCTATCATGCACCAGAGTAATGCTTCAGACCCATATTTTCACTATGATTGTTTTAGCAAGTTGGTTATTTCCAGGCATGGTTAAGTTTTGTGGCACATAGCTTTATATGGTTACTTTACACTGCGAGAGTAAGATATGAGATATCTAGGAAATGATTTTTTGGAATTGCCAGTTCAGCATCTGTTACTAGCAATATAAGTTGGTGAATTTTTATTCCCTTATATAATGTTTTGCTGCCAATTTTTAGGAAATGTTTGCTGGGCAGACTGCTGCCATTTTTTGTTTTTAGGAGTGCACTTTAGTCATGGATTTGTTGTCCACTTGTTTTAGATCCTTGGTCAATTTAAATGGTGTGTTTTAACTTTTAATAAGAGGAAATGTTTACATTCTACCTGCGTATTGGGAACCTTTGGCTATCATGCACCAGAGTAATGCTTCAGGCCCCATATTTTCGCTATGATTGTTTAACAAGTTGGTTATTTCTAGGCATGGTTGCTTTTTGTGGTATTTAGTTTTATATGGTTACTTTACACTGTGAGAGTAAAATATGAAATATAGGAAATGATTTCTGGAATTGCCAGCATCTATTACTAGCAATATAGTTTTAATAGTGTTAATAGTGGTATAGATCTGGTCAGTATTGGGAATAGTGGCCAACTCAGTCAATCTTGAAGTCACATTAGTCATTCGTTTAGGGCAAGTCATTCACTTTTGTTTGATAAACCAATGGCTATAATGACCTTCGCGAATTGCCGACGTCAATCGAGATAAATTGGATTGAAGCTCCATCATCTGACTGGAATTGGTGTATAGATTTTGTTCCATATCAACTGACACATTACGACGTATTGGTGACAATACGGGTTGATACACAGAAGTTTTTCTGACACAGGTCGATATGGATCCTTGTGCCTATACAATATCGATATTCATATCTATGGTGGGATGGAGTACAATTGTGTGACTGCTACATGCCAGTGATACTAGGGAAATTTTACAACATAGCTATTCGACCATGTATGCTACATGGGGCATCTATGACTTTCATTTTGTTTCCTTTTCCCTCTTCATTGATAAAAGAATGCTAGCTGGGGCAGGAGAAGTAAAAGAAGAGAGTCGGATCAAGAGACCCGCTCTAATACTGCAAAAAAACCTTGAACCATATGAATTATCTTTCTATTGAATGAATACAATGAATACATTTGGTATTTATATGCTTCTTTAAGTGTACCCAGGAAAAATCTAGAAATATTTTCAAGTACATCAAGAAGAGTTTGCTACTATGCTCTGACATATTTTATAGGATGTGTTGTAACTGTCTATTGGATCTGGGTCATGTTTGATGGTCCAATTTGTTTATCTGACGAGACACATTGATGATGGTGGCTGCATGCAAAATATGTGTGATTGGAAGACCCTAAACTTTCCATTAATGTTCCAAAGGAGAACGATTAAGGAGATCATCCATATTTGCAGAGAGAGTTAAATGATCAGAGGGTGAGGCCCATCAGTATAAATAGTTTGGGTCATTGAAACATGACTTCATATCCAACAGCTATAGGCCCAAGATATGGTGATGGGTTGTAGAAAACCTAGATCTCGAGAAATCCTGGAAATCTTCTTAAGCCCATCTAAAAGAATTACATATATTACAAGAATACCTTCATAGTACATAGACTACAAGAATGCCCTCACCAAAATTACAACACTTAGGTTGGAACATGAAACTTCGGTCCTAATGCTGTCATCAATGCAATACTTTATAGAAAAGTGGATAATTCATACTTTTCTATTTAAACATTGTCATTTCATCCCTGAACACGATTCCTCTGATAATAGTTTTAAAACCTGAAAAGTTGACTCAATTCAAGCTGAACACTTGGATGTCTTGGTCGTGTTTTGTATACCAAGATTTGATAAACATATTATAATTTAACTCGAGTCCTAGTGAGGTTCGATAAGTCTTGGCATTTTGATTTTTCCTGAGTATTTGTTGAGTTTTTCAATGTCGAGTCCACATAATCTTTATCAAATTTAACCTCTGTTGAGTCTTGGTGACATCTAATTGAATTGAGTCGACTTGGTCAATTTGATTTGAGTGTTTTCAAGTTGTCAGATCACGCTTTAGATCTATGTTCTTCAACATGTTTTTTTTTTTTTGTGTGTGTGTGTGTGTGTTTCAACTTGCTTCTTGCTTGTATGCTGTTGAAATGCAAAAGAAATACTTCCATGCAGAAGAAATGTCATGACCTGTAAAGCCATAATGCAGGTATGCCATGACTGGCCAATTGACTCAGAAAAGCGACGTGTATAGCTTTGGTGTCGTTCTTCTGGAGCTTCTGACTGGCAGGAAGCCTGTCGATCATACAATGCCTCGGGGGCAGCAGAGTCTCGTGACTTGGGTGAGCTTCTATAATAAGTCAATTTGGCCATTCCTTAATTGAGTTCTGAGAGGATGTTGTGTTGTTGATAGAAATACTGGTCTAACTTTGTGTATTCTCTTGTCCAGGCAACTCCAAGACTGAGCGAGGATAAGGTTAAGCAATGTGTAGATCCAAAGCTGAAGGGAGAGTATCCTCCAAAAGGAGTTGCTAAGGTTTCCTTCTTCTCTCTCACTCTCTTTCAAGGATATTGTGGGTGCGTGTAACATGTAATAGGCATGATTGAGCAACCATCAATATGAAAATGGTTAACTGCACATGCGGATTTTGCCTATGCATGCATGATGCGGATATCAAAGGTTAACTAATTCATATGGTGGCTAGACCACTGCTTTTGCTACAATTCACTAAATTTTGGTAAATCTTCTAGATAAACTAGAACTTTAAATCATGGGTTCCACTGTGGGTAGAGCATAGCCCTAACTTTCAGACCCACACGGATTGGATGTTCATTTCTGTTTAATTGACGGCAAGTGGACGGTAAAGAATCACTAGTTCAACTGTCCCAAGTCAATGGTGAAATCCAACGGTTAAGAGAATCCTGTAAGTGTGATTTTCAGGCTATGCTCCCATAATAGGGCCCGCCATTTAGGCAGACCAGATTTTTGTGCATGTGGGCACCTACTGTGCATCGTTTGCCCTAAAGTTAGGAAACAAAATAAATTTGAGTCATTTTGCTGAACCGGGAATACATTGTGTGTGAAAATGACAAATCTTGCTTCGCTTGTATTAGGCACTCTAATGATCTGGTATGCTATGGTGCACTGAAATTTTAGATGAAAACTTGAACACTGAAAGTGGTGTCTACTGGCTGTCTTGTTTTGCACTATTGAACCGCACTGCACTTGTTGGTTTACCAAAAAAATAAAACAGAAATGACTGAATGGCAGTTACATTTAGTGTCATAATTATGGACTAGTCCCGAATTGCAAGTTGTTACTTTCAAGTTTGACTTGAGAGGAATGTAATGCAGTTGAAGGCATACCCTTCCTCCCTCAGCTGTAATTGCAGTGGCATAAAACGTCTCACTTTCTCATGTACTGCATTTCTACTATGTATAACAGGAGCTTCCAGGAGAAGCGTTTTAAATGCCTCACTTGCTCATGGACTACATCTCTAATAGGGATACCTTTCAGTTCTTTGAATTGCTAAAATAGGCATTATTAAAAGGATATGGGAAGGGTTTTAACCTAAGTGCATTTGGGTCATTAACAGGATCCTTATAATTAGGTGCCTCTCCTAGTTCAAATTAGCATTCGCACTCGCACGTTCGTTCCAGCTTCCTAGCCATTTAGACTGCCTACCGACACTCACTGCACTCATGCATGCAAACTTGTTGCCACTTCACTTCACACCTAGTATATGAAGCAGCTTCCACAGCTGCTTCTCTCACGCATCTTGCTGCATTCACATGCCATATCCACTAGGTTATCAGTAATGCGAAGGTAAGGAAAATTTGTCCGTTACTCTATTGAACTGGTTATCACAATCCAAGTGCATAATTTGTTGAAATGAATCCTAAATCCCCAATGGAATGATTCAATACTTAAGTCTTTGAACACTATTTGAAGTTACCATACTCTTTAAGGAGAAACTTCGAAGGTATCTCCAGTTTGGTAGCTTTAATGAAATGATTATTGATTAAAAAGAAAAATAAAAAAGAAATCTAAAAAAAAGGAGAGAGAGAGAGAGAGAGAGAGAGAGAGAGAGAGAGAGATGACATATTTTATTTGCTCCTGCAGCTGGCTGCAGTTGCAGCACTCTGTGTACAATATGAATCTGAGTTCCGGCCCAACATGAGCATTGTCGTCAAGGCACTCCAACCACTTCTCACACAGAAGGCTGCTCCTCCAACTCCAGCTCCCGAGGTCTAAGGCTGCTGCTCCACTCCAGCTCCAACTCTTGCCCAATCTCACCGATGTTTTGGAACTCATTTGTGTCCATGGTTTGGTTTTGTTGTTCGGCAGATTGGCCGGTCAATTTATATTTATGTTATTTGTTGTGTAGAAATTGAGAAATGTGGGAATTGGTGGGGAAGGGGACTCCGCAGGTCTATGCATTACACTGATATCTTCAGTCCGTGCCCGCGGCAGAGGTAAACTGGTAAACACGGTGCTTGCACTTGTGAAAAGTGAGTTATTCTCCAATTTGGCTCTTTGACATGAGCTTCAGTTTGTGTTCGTTGGAATGAAGTTTCTGGTATATATTTTTGTTCAGATTTTCTATTATCCTCCCTAAGCAGCAGGTTGTTGTACTCTAGATCAATGGTTGAAGTTTCCTTTATTTTCAGATCAAAATGGCTGGGGCCGTATTCCGAGATGTCCTTTTGATATTGGCCACTTCCATTCTCTGTCAATTTATCTGTGCCCTACATGTAGCCATGCATATGTTGATCATTGGAGTTGTGGGTAGAACATGCCATGGCCCAACAACATGCTGATCTGATTAGAAATATTGACCCGTGGATGGTTGAAAAAGAAAATTAGAATTATCAGTTTTTTGTTTACAAAGTGCAATTGATCAGATCGTTTGTTTCATAGATTGAGAGTTTAGGACCCTGACCTATCCATCCGAATAGAGGCCCACCAAGCAGTGTGACAAATATCATTGAGATCTCTAGATAATATATTATCATGAAAAATGATCTAAAGGATATTATTGTGGTATTATCATGAAAATTTCAAAATCTCAGCAGATATTAAAATATTGCATTTTTATGGAAAATAGTAAAAACAAAGGGAATGTGTTTAAACAAGTCTATAGTTAAACATTAAATTTAATAATTTAAAATAAATCTCTAAATATTTTTACCTTTGGCGAGATTTTCCCAAAAAAAAAAAAAAAAAACTCAAATTTTGAAAAATCTCTTAAGAAATTGTTGAGGAGATTTTGACTATGCTACCGGTACCAAATGTGTCTCACAGACGTTGGTATTAACTAAACACACTATCAAGTGGGCGCCAACCCTTACTAGATCGGAACTGTTCACTCCATGAATGGTGTGCAAATATTTCGAGGATTGTTCAAACAAGCTCGATGGTTCAGTGCCTATGATAACTTAAAAAGAGTCATTTGCCTGTGAGGCTGATCTCCCAGGATATCTATATTATGTAAGCAAAAAAGTAAAGTAGACACTCATACAAACAGTAAGTTTGAGAAAAAAAAAAAACAATTTTCGAGGAGCTGATCTCCCAGAATATCTATATCATGCATGTCTTTTCCAAGAAAACGGGATCATCTTTAGAGGACCTTCAATAACATCACTTCCTCTCTCTGGTTCATCAGTTACTTCCGTAACAAAATGTGGACCCCACCAGATTTGTGAACAAGCCCCACCTTAAAGAGTGTTGAGCCGGTGCATTAACACCACCTAATGGACAGATCTAGTTTCAAACATCTGGGCCAACTTGGCTTAGATGGACGTGTATATTGGATTGAGCTATACAAGTGCATGGGCCTAACAAACTTGCCATTAGACTTTTTATATAGCAATCTGCCACTAGTATCTCACTAGCATGATAAGTTGAAAGAGTTAGTTTTTAGATGAACGGTCTGGATCATCAACTGATGGTGAGATTATTGACAATATTTGTGCAAGTCCCACACAATTCGGCAAAATACTCTTTGGTGTGCTAGTACGATTGAGGATATGTCAGTGTTATAATAGGACGCTTATGGTTATAGTGCCCACAAGCAAAAGAATGAAGAAGGATTTTTTATTTTTATTTTCCTATTATACTGAGCGCCTATGTTCCGCTTCAAATGCAACAATGGTATCACTATCAGAGAGAATTATTTGGGAGGAATTTTGTAAATACTCTAACGTGTTCTCTGGTACTTTTAAGAGTTACAACACGTGCATCGATGAAGGCTCAATATTAAGATAATATTTTTGTGAAGGAGATTCGTTGGTAGAGTATTAAGGTGAGGTAAATGTGGTCAATGTTTATCTTTAATACTCCCCCTTAAGTTTGAGTATGAATGTTATGAATGCCCAACTTATGACATAAGAAACATATTTGTTCAGTTCCCAAGGGCTTTGTAAAAATATCCGCATGTTGATTTGATGTATGAACATAACAAGTTTTGATTAATCCATTTTGAATGTTCTCTTGAGCAAGGTGGCAATCAAGCTCAATGTATTTTGTTCTTTCATGAAAAACTGGATTCGCAGCAATATAAAGAGCAGCTTGATTGTCGCAATGTAAGATTATCGGGTCCTTGTGAGGGATGCATAAATCTACTAGTAGGTACTTGAGCCAAGTTCATAAGATGCGACAGCCATTGAACAATATTCTACTTCAGTGGATGATCGAGAAATGACATTTGTTTTCCAAAAAATTGAACTATCACCTAAGAATATGCAATAACCAATAATTGAACATCAAGTCGTACGACCGCTTGCCCAGTTAGAATCACAATCAACAAATAAAGTTGGCTTGTAGATGACATTAAGATCCCTTGACGGGGTGTTCCTTTGAGGTAGCATAAAACTCGTAAAGTAGCATCAAAATGTGATTTTCTCAATTAATGCATAAATTGGCTCAAAATGTAAATAGAGTAAACTATATCCGGCTGGGTAATACTTAAGTAAATAAGTCATCCTATGAAGCAACGATACGAAATATGATTAGCTAATATGTTTCCATCTGTTGATGTCAATTTTAAGTGTTACCCCATAAGAGAAGTAGAAATTTTTTAACTATGAATAAGACAAGTAGAAATTTTTTAACTATGAATACTCATGTCTTTAAGTATTTCTAAAACGTACTTGTACTGAGATAGAAAAATCTCTTAAGACGATCAGGCAACGTTAATGCCGAGGAAGTATTTTAGATGGCCTAGATCTTTGATGTGAAAACGTGATTGAATGAATGTCTCGAGAGGCTTAATGATGACGATATGATTTCCTGTAATTATTATATCATCGACGTATACAAGAACTAAGGTTCGGGAGCATCCATGAGTGCAAGTAAATTAGGAATAATTAGCTTTAGATTAAATAAATCGTATATGAAAAAAAAAAAAAAAAAAACTTAAGAAAATTTGTTAAACCAATTTTTGGAGGCTTGCTTAAGTCCATATAAGAAGTTATTGAATTTACAAACTGTATTCTCCCTATAACAAGAAAAACCTAGAGGAATCTTCATGTAAATTTCTTCATGTAGATCACCGTGTAAAAAGATATTATTAACATCATGTTGATAAATAAACCACCATCGAATAGCAACAATGGTGAGCAATCAATGAATAATGACTGATTTAATCACTAGTGCAAATGTTTCATTGTAATCAAGGCCTTCTTACTAAGTAGAACATT
Source organism: Magnolia kwangsiensis (assembly GCA_037074715.1). Classification (NCBI taxonomy): domain Eukaryota; kingdom Viridiplantae; phylum Streptophyta; class Magnoliopsida; order Magnoliales; family Magnoliaceae; genus Magnolia; species Magnolia kwangsiensis. Next base: position 66,754,680 of record CM073574.1, on the reverse strand, counting down.
TGGCAGCTAGGCGAGCGTAGCAATGTATGGAAGTCATGTATGGAGTCGCGTTTGCATGGATATGAGCGATGAGAAGTTATTGCGGACCAAGCACAAAGTCTCTCTCAATTTTTAAATTTTTTTTGAAAAAAAAGTGTAAAACAAAAGCCAAAAAAAGTGTCATATATATGTGCTATTATGCATCCGGGATGAAATAACACAAAATTAGGAGTGAGGGCACATTCACTAGCTTCTTTTCATAGAAGAACGCATATAGGCTATCACTAGAGAAGAATATTGACTAATTAGAATAAAGTGAGCTTCATGCTTCTAATTATTTTCTTCGTATAAAAAGATTAAACATGAGTTGTTAGAAAAATAAAGGGATTTAAATAAGAGTTATTTAGGAAAACTCATTTTCCTTTAGAATCATTTTCGAATAAATGTTAGTTTTAAAGTACTAAAAGAAAAGCGCCTATCTTTTAAAAAGACACTGAAAAATAGCCTATTTGACTTTAACTAACAACTCAAGATGAAAAGAGCATCATTAAGGCATGCAAAGTCCATTTTGCCCCAGACGTCATTCGTATTCACAATTGCACCCCGTTGTCTGGGGCAAACATGTGAAAGAGTTTATAGGGGCCACCTTTTATGAATACAAGCGATACATGCAATTCATGTGTTTCATAAGGCCATTTCATGGCTTAAGTGTAAAGAACGGCATAGATTAGGTGTGTCATAGGAAGGTTTCAACGGTGGGTGTGATCTGGAGTTGGCTTGATTGTTGTAGGATGTGTGTTTCTGATCTAGCTGAATTTTTACGTGATGACCTACATAACAGAATGAACACACTAATAGCCACACAATCAAATGAAACCTGACCAAACATATAGTATTCAATGAAACCTGAAATGAATAAGTAAACAATCAAATCAAATTTCAATGAACATACATATCTAAACTTGAATGAACACATTAACATTCACACAATCAAATGAAAACTGAATGATCATACAACATTCAATAAAACTTAAAATGAACAACCAAATAATCAAATCAAATATCAATGAACATATACCTCCAAACATGAATGAACAACCTATAGAATTGAATAACACATTAATATCCAAAAATGAATGAACAACCTTGAATCAACAACTTACACAACTAATCAATCCCGCAAGCACAGCCTATAAATCCATACATGAATCTACAATCTATAAAACCTATCAAACTTGAATGTATAGGACCATAGTTTAAAATGGCGCAACTAGTCATAAAAATTAGACATAAAGGCAACCTATCAAAGTGTACTCTTATTGAAAAAGAAAAATAACAAAATTCAATGAAACTTGAACGATCACGGTACATATTCATTCAAACCTGAATGCACAGTCTTTAACTCTAATCAAATATTAATTGTGGTTGATTTATACACATCAAATCAAGCCATCCAATCCACAGCCTCAATAATATTCAACCAAACTTGATGTACAAGTTATACATCTAACCAAACTTGAACATGATGTACAACCTACACATTCAATCATAATTGAATGCACAGAATGCATAGCCTATACATCTAATCCAATCAAACTTGAATGATTGTTGATTCATGCACATCTAATTAGACCATCCAATGAGTAGCTTGAGTTATAAAGTTTCAAATAGAAAACAACCATTGGATATTAAGGGCTGCAAATTCATTGAAACATTCTAATGAACCTGAATCAACTTCCTACATAACAAAGAAAATACATTATATGAATGGTTGCACAATGAAAAAGCATTATATCATTTATAAACTTAACACATCAAAGTTATTAACGGGGTCTAGAGTTGTACACGAGTCGAGTTAACTCGTTAGCTCACTCGGATCGACTCAGAAAAGCTCGACTCGACTCGGATTGAAACTGTGTTTGAACCGAGTTGAGCCATTTTTTGGGAGCTCGAAATATTTCGAGTCGAGTACAAGCTGGACCTAGCTCGACTCGGTATTGAGTTCGACTCGGCTCAGACTTGACTCGGATCGAGTTTTAAGTACTCATATATATAGGGCTTTAAAAAAAAAAACCTTATTCGCCCAACCCTAACCCAACGTCTAGCGCCCAAATCGTCATACCCTAACCCATTTCTCCCTTCCTTTCGCCCAAATTGGTTGTCCGTTCGTCCAATACTCTTGCTATTCTCCATCGCCTAGCGAATACCCTCCTTCCAGCGTTTGTACGAACGACCTCCTCTCCCAAAGTGAGTCCTCTCCTCCCATCTCTCCATTTTTTCCAGCGAGTAGCGTCCGTTTGAGTAGCAGAACTCATCTAACTAGCGACCATTGGCCGAGTGGCTCTGGTACAGTCGGACGAACCTCTGGTTTGGCCGAACAAACCCATCCAACCAACAACCACTGGCCAAACGAACCTCTGGTACAATATGAACCCATCCAACCAGCGACCACTAGCCGGACGAACCTCGGGTACAGTCTGACGATGTCTCTAGTATAGTCGAACTCGACTCGAAAACTCAACTCAAACTAGACCGAGTTGCTGGCCGAGCTGAGCACGAGCTGCTGTTCCAAACTCAAAGGTTGAACCGAGCTAAGCACGAGCTGAGACTTAAGCTGTCGGAGTTAAGCACGAGCTGGGCAAAGCTTGGCTCGGCTCGACTCGTGTACACCTCTAACAGGGTCTATATAACCACTAAAAGCCAAGTCTATAAATCCACATATAAGTTAACATATATAACATTCAACCAAATCTCAACCACAATATTATAGAATTATGTCATTTGTAATGTAGGCTATAGTTCTCAGTAAAGTATATTGAAAGAAATGAAGACGAATAAAAACATGAAAATAACTACCGTTAAATTTACACAATACCCACATATACCATATATCATCCACCACATATTATCTTTTAAAAATAAGTGGATATTGACTAATTTTAATTTATCTGTCGTTTGTATTGCAATATCCTGACATGTCCTTTTAGAAAATTCTCCGAATGTAGTTTCACAAGAAGTAAAAGCCTGCAATGAAGAGGAGGAGGGGAGCATCCCATCACTCGACTGTTAAATCAACACATATAAAATTACCCTTATGTTTCAATCATTAACTTGAAAAGATAAGATAAGAGAAAGATATAGACCAATATGAACTAAAAATATATCATCACTCATCACTCCAGTTGAACATTTATAAAAGTATTTTTCAAAATTGACAGGTGTTTTTACCAATAAGATATTCATTATGTTAGTGCACTAATTTGTGCACCTTATTTGTTAGTCACACGAGTCATTTTGTCAGGAAGTCGGTTGAGCCCTTAGAAGCTGAAGACCGAAGACATAAGTAGAGGTGGAGCATTAAGGAGCAAATAATAGGTATATGAGATGCCTTGGTGACCCTAATCTTTGACCCAAAAAAATATAAACCTCTAGATGATATTAATCCCAATAGATAAACATTTTATTGATTATTTCTTAGTCAAAAGAGCCTTAAATAAACATCCTTAGATTAACTTTAGATGTCCTGAGTTGCCAGAAAATCTGCACAATTTCTTCAACCTTCGGTCCCACTAAACCCACCTTCAGTCCGACTGAAACCGGCTAAAACAGATAAGCGTATTGTGATAAAATTTTAGGTAATTCAGCTATAACTATATTTAGTGCGACCGAAGGTGTCAAAATTTGTTCAGCAGCTTTCCTGTCTAATTCAGTCTGACTGAAGACTAGTAATTTCTACTCATTTTATGACTATTGAAGCTCATTTCCTTTATAAAGAAGATCTAGTCTTTGGGCAGTTTGATGGATTTTTGGTGTAATAGAAGCACGGGTGAATCCCCACTCATACCTCATACACTAAAAATCAAATTCAATGATATTTGATTCATCTTCTTGAGCTTTACTACTCTAATGAGGATTCTAACATCAATGTCGATGATGAAATCAATCTCTACCATTTTCTAGACCTTAAACTCAATATTATTGTTATACCCTTTATCTAAATCTTCTAGAAGACTCATCTAAGTAAATCCCCTAGGATTATAATATTCTCATATATTGTCAAAGATTCACCCAACCTCTCATCACCTTAGTTACCTCAAATGAGCACTTCATGCAAGTTGTTTGATTTTGGAACTAAAGCATTAGTAAAATCATCGGCATCAACAATCGGGGGAGCATAAAGGGAGTTAACTGAAGCACATGAAAGTAACAATTCAGCAACCTGAGAATGCACTACAAAATGGGCTTAATCCAGAAAGTTATCAAATTTAAAAGTCAACACACTCCTTTGTGTGAGATAGAGTGTAGACTTTATAACCCATACATGCGTAAGTTCTTGTGCAGGACCATATCACCATCGGCATTGGTGCGTAGGTGTTTAAGTCCTCATATAGGCCATTGCATGGTTGTGTACCTAGTAAGCCATTATGTACGTCACCGATAAGGGTGTGTATGTGTAGATTATTGCGTAGGACCGAGGTTGTTGGTTAGCCAATTGAAAACAATTAAAGTCTCTTGTAGGAGCCTCTGATGAAAGTTTATGCTAAGTACGTCTTTGTGTAAGACTGTGGTACTTGTGTAGGGTTGTATAAGTTAGGCTAAACCTGATTTAAAACCTCCAATAGTGAAATATGATACACTCATGGGTTGAATGCGTCCGTCATAAGTAGAGAAGGAAAATCGAACCACTATACATGTTTATGTTTATGATTGTCTTTGAGCACTTGTTTTATTATATTTATGTATTTGGTTGTTGTATCACACACACACACATGATTAGATGAATGTTAGAAGTTGATAGGTAACACATCCCACACACATATACATATACACTATTATGTCTATAGACTAGTTGCTTAATTGGCACATGTTTTGTAGTATATATGATTGGACCCTCTATTAGCCTGGAAGCCTTAGACGAATGATGACTCACCCCACCCAAGAGCACTTATTTCAAGAACTCATGACTGGAAACAATCCTTATGGATTTAATATTCAGTAGGAATAATAAAAATAAAAGTTTAAATCGCTTTACTTAGTTTAATTTGCACATTATTTTAAGTTAAATAATTTTGTTTAAATTTATTAAATTTTTATTTAGTCTTAATCACCCCCTTTATGACATATTCTTCATTCTATAGCCCCGCAAGCTTCCACACACATAGCTCATGGGCCCACCAAGCACAATTTCACATCAATCCTGCTCCACAAGAGCAAAGTCATTTTGGAATAACTTTATTAATATCAATAATGTAGTGACTATAAAGTTACGATAATAAGGTGAGTAAACACAACTATAATATTAGTAAACATAATAACAAAATATATAAATATGATTATATTGTGAGATAACATAACCAACCATTATCAATAAATATTTCAGTCATTGTAACATTTCATTTAGTCTTCGCATTTTTCTCCCATACATAGAAATATTTTTTCATCCACCATTTATAACATATGCATAGTTAAAAGTGTATTCAAAGGCTAAAGAGTGACATATCTATAACAACAAATCATAAATTTCTTATCTAAGCTATCTTCACAAAAGTGTATAATTTCCATCCATCTTCACGTAAAATGTAACCAACATGTATTGTGCTTTGAAATGATTTTGCATCAATGTCGTACTTATACATATATTAACTGATTTTAATAAGTTGCTGTGATTTAAACGAATAATCATGTAAGTTATAGTAAAAAGTACCTACTGTTGATTGATGAGTTTTTTACATGATCATATGTTGTGTCTGAGACCTTTACAATGACTATATTTGATGGTTTGCGATAATGTCTGGTGAGTCTCGTCCTGACTTTGAATCCTCAACTTTTGTGATCAACTAGGGGGCAACGATATTTAAGAGGAAGCGCATTGTCATCGACTACAAGCCAATGCATAGAGTCTAATATTAAGTTGTCATAGAATTTCTTATATGAGTCAACCATATAGTATGACGCACAATAGTCATTTATGTTCTCTAATTATCCATATCACAATAATAACATGTTTACAATGGGGGATTGTAACATTAAATCGCTGATATATACACATCCTTTCACGTAAATTAATTACAACCATGCTAGTAAATGCAATAACATTTGATTTTTCCCTCTCGTTTTTCTCATTATACACTCACGAGCTTCACCCACAGTCTTCTTCAATAACTTTATAACAACGAAAACAAGAAGATTACTCAATGCGTCTGTTTGAGCTCTTCTCACTGTCATATTGTTTATTAATTTAGATCTAGTTATATTGAGGGCATCATTGCTAAACATTTATCTGTATTGTTGAATGTAGCTATTAAAAAATTTAAAGATATTATTTGTGGAATTATCAACATAAGCATGAGCAATAGAATAAGCATGAGAATAGTAATGTAGTGAAACTTTGTTGATCCAGTCATGAGCTTCTACAAACTAATTTTTTTAATTTTTGTCATGACCTGATCGAAGTCATATCGCATTTATGCTCATGATGCATGCCAAAACCTATTTTTAAATAAATTTTCTTTGAAATTTTTCTTGAAGATTTTGGTATAAATAGTGTATGCAAAATCTATGATAAACGTATGGAAATATGTCATCTTAGTTCTCTAAGTCCGAAATGTAAAGCATCAAGGAACTGCTTTCAACTTTCAATATTTTCACTTTTCATAATTGACATTGTTATTAGAATTATGTCATTGTTCTCATCTATACCTATTGAAGTCATCATAACACCTCTATGTTTACTCTTAAGGTGGCATGCATAAAAGCCGAAGATCGACCCATCTACACCAACAAAATTGTCGAGGCATTCATGAAAAGATAAGAAAAATCTTTTAAATCGTCGATCATCACAACTCTCATAATGGTACCTGACAATGTTACCCGGGTTGTACACTAATAAAGCATGAGAAAATCTTCGAATCAATTTATATGAGTCTTCCACAAAACTAATGATGGGGACATCATGCGCACTCACGCCGCCCCCTACACACATACGCCAGAAGGAGGGCCCCACCGTCGATCTGGATTGATGACGACGTCCAAGGAGAGCCTCTTAGTTAGAAGACAGAGTTTTGGTTCAAGAGAGTGTGCCCAATAGCCAAGAAAAGTCCATCATGGGGTGGTTCACTAGTCGGATTGATTTTATATTTTAGGTTTTACTTATTTATGTTATTTAAAATATTGTAAACGTTTTAGATTTCTTTGATTAGTTTTTATTTTAGTTTACTTCATCGTCAAGTAATAGGCTACGCACATGGCACGAGTTTTGGGGTATAAGGTTTTTTCTATAAATAGGTACCCCTTGTAGTTCTTTTGATTAATTGAATATTAGTAAAAATTTTACATTTTTCTACTCTCTGAGTCGTGAGGCCTAATTGGGTGTGAAGTCATCCCTTCATCGAAGGGTTAACTACCGTGGTGTGAAGCCATATCTATCCCGATTCGCCCCCAACCATCACCATCTCTACTACCTATCTTCTACCATCCTTTCTTCTCATCTCATCCCATCATCCACACTTTGAAAAAATCATCTATTGAAGTAATTCTCTTCCCCACAACATAATTTCAAGAATTTAGCCCTATAAGAGGACTAAAACTTGAGCGAAGCACCACGCACAAACCGTACATCAGATCGAGCTGAGATTTGAGAGTTTTGGAGTCCATCCCTAGCTGACCAGGGATAAGGTGGCCTTTTTCTTAATTGTAGGTCACACACACGTGCGGCCGTGATCACATGCACGTGCATCTGGGCCATTGTTAATGTCCGTGTGGGGAAATTGTCTTCCGGTTCAGGTTTTCTTCTTATTTTACACTCTCATACCAGTTTTTCATAAACACTAACCCTAAATTGTATTATCCTTAATTTATTTGTCCATTTTCTCACCGTAGGATTTCTTGAATTGAAATTGGTGAATCTCTTGGATTAGGGACTGATTGTTATGCATGTGTAGATGATTACTGTTTATCTTTAAGCATTGTTTGGTTTGTAATTTTAACAGATCCAGCCCTAACCTGTGTAGGCCTGGACCTGCATAGATTTCTCTTAATTGAATATTTGAACTTTTATGTGGGATATGGAATTTGTGTAATTATTTCTGAACTAACGTGATTTTAAGCTTGAAATCTCGCACATTATATTTAATTTTTCATGTCCTGCATCAACCGACTATCTTTTTACATGCCCATTCTTACCTATACCATATTCTTCGATAAAGTAATTGAACATCGAACTGACTCTTCAAATACTCAATCAATGTAAGTACATTGATATTCACATCTTCATTAACTTTGGCTTTTATTATTATACAAACTCAAGCCTACGTAGCCATTTGATTTCATTTGTCATTAATGAAAATATAAGCATGCTTATCAATATGTATTTTTACTACAAACTTTCTACCATTTTGATGAACGCTAGTATATACTATCTATCGATAATTCTCTTTCTTACACTTTGCGGTTACACGTTTCGAATCGTTGTTTATGTACATTACTTCAATCCCACATATAGCACAATAATATCAAAGTGCCACATAGAAAACTTTCACATCATCAAACTCTTGCTTTATATAGAAATTTGGATCCGCACTTGTAAATCCATGCATTTTGATACCACCTCACTTTTTTCATTCTTGTTAAGTAGATCATCAATGAGTTCTTCATTTGAAATTTATAGTGAATCTAGCTCAATTAAATCCTCCTAATTTAGTAGATGTTTATTATCAACAAGATCCCCTCCATCATTTTAATCTCTATTGATGTCTTCATCAGTATAACGTCCTTGTTATGTACTTTCATCTCCACATCCTCATTTTGTACTTTCACCTCCACGTCCTTTAATATTACACCCACATCTACCTAGTCTTCTACATGTTCTAGTACTTCTATCGCACCCATTACTGTAATATACATTTTTAGCTTTATCCTTTTCTTATTTTCATAAAGATGGAATATTTTCATCATTTCATAATCATATCGACGCAGTTCTATTTCCTCATATAGCATTTTTTGTGGCAACTTATACTTCATTTCAACATTCTCACTCTTTAAATAGTTCACTAGACTACGTGCTTGAAAATTTAGGTCTATAAAAGAAGTTATGTCTACATTTAAATCAAATTTATCCATCTTTCCACCAACATATTCCAACTTCTTAGATGGATTTGTTATGTAATTTCCTCCATGGTGTATTAGGCTCATAACTATGTTATCAAGCGAAGCCATCTTAATGACCTATGTGAAAATAAAATTTGATCCATTTTAATTTGGGTAACATATGAACTCTAGATTTAGTTTTACTTTTTAGCCCATCTAATAACGTATCATGTACCATCCTCTTATAATTTGCATGCAAGTCAAAAAATTCACAATATCTCCCCATAATTCTGCAAATATATAAAGAATTTTCTATTGATTTCATATCATCCATGTTATTGGTTATTCATAAAAGAGGAATTAAATCATAAATGATCCATATATCCATAAAATATTATAGTGTTATATATACTGAATCTTAACATCGCATGTATATTGTGAAGAAAACAATTATCACACCCCAAATTTCAGGGGTCGAGCATACACTCGATCCCCGATATTTTGGATGTGAAATTTTATTTTGTGAAAGTGTGATTACTCCGTACAATTATATTTGCATCTAAACAATCATAAGAACTAGATTAAACTGTGTATAAAAATTTTTAAAAAAATACGAGTGTAGTCATCACAATAATGCAAAATATACATATATCCATCTAGAAACGGACTCTACCCAACTAGGGATTCCAATATACAAGTCCAAAATGAATAAAGTATAAAATGTAAAGTATATGCTTGACTCTCCAAAATAAACATAGCGATAAAACATGCCGGCTTATACATGTCCATCATAAGATCTCGATGATACCTACGTCGATAATATCGTCTGGTTGGTGTTTTAAAATACCATTTCAAGTGGGAGTGAGTAATGAACTTAGTAGTACTATTTTTCTAAGTTACACATGTAATTAATACAAACTGTTTCCTAATATGTTTCATTAAGTGCATGTATGATAAGATATGCTGATGCATATCCTGAGAATAACAACAACTATAATACATCTTGTCAAAAGAATCATCCACAAAATATTTATCATATAATAATGTAACCTAACACCGTTAATGTCATCATCCACAAAAATATCTATCATACTATAATGTGGCTCATGGCCACCATTACCAACAAATGTCATGATATGCATGATTGGTCAATTCTTTATTAATTCAAATTCAAACAGTAAATTGATGAAGCTAAGATACTATCATTATATCACGAGTCACTAACTGAATCAAGTGGCTCGTTGCAGCATGCAGCAGCTTCGTACTAGTGTCCCTTGATCCAATTTAGGGTTCGTCACCTTAATTTACAAAGTATATGATTATTCCAATGGTAAAGGTTTTTTATCTTCACCCAATGACAAATTTAAAAGGAAATGACTCGTCAACCAAAAAAGTAAATACGGAGAATGCACGCTTCCTAATTTTGTCTTTAAGATGGTAGGTCAAGCCGAGTATCAAACATGGAGGGAGCTAGTCACCCAATTTTTTTCTCAAAGATGATAGTCAGTCGCCTTCAGTAGTGCTCAATGATCACTATGGGGAAGCTTGTCACCCTAGCATATATCGACGGCTCGGATAGAGTGTCCCATACCATAATGCATGACTCATGAGTCTTTATAGGATTGGAATGCGCTAATGGTTATAAATGGACTTAGATCAAATAGTAATGGTGGTATCCCAGATTATCAAATGTTGTACAATTATTAAGCATATGAATAATCAATTCTCCTGTTTACTTTCTATGAATTGATATCCATGTGTAATGAAGCATGTGTGCTCAATTAGTTGCTAGAATAGGTTGAATTTGCTAATTTATTGCTCATGCTTCGTACTACTCACTTTCCTATGCACTCAATTTGCCTTACCACCCATGAATTACTATGTTAGTCATAACACGGCATGCATGTTTAATAAAATGCCAAATATAGTAGAATTTCCTGATTTATTATTTGTATCCTCCCCTGTAGCTGCGTAGTTGATTTATTAGTGGCATTGATTGACTGGGACTACTTGGGTAGTCGGGTTGGCCGATAAACCATAAACTCATAAGGGCTGCACTGACCAGGTCGACCGCCCCATACTAGACCGATTAACCCAGGCGAACGCGGACAACCGACAGTACTCGGACTACATGGGATGCTTGCATCCAATGCTAGTTATGTCGAGGTATATCCAAGTCAACTAAACTAGCCTAATAGCTGACCAACCATGTATGTCCACTATGTATGATCATGCCTGCCTAAATCTGAAGCACCCCGTACCCATGAGAGGCATATTAATAATCATTAATGATACGATCCCTGAGTTTCAGGAGATGTGCATGATGGTATGGGATACTGTGTCCGTAATGTTGACCTATGCTGGAGTGATGAGTCTCCCCGTAGTGACCAATGAGCAATCAATGAGGCTATGAGCCTAGTACATCAAATTGTAATGATGCGGCGACCACTCTACAATTGCGTTTGAGTGACGACTCTTACATCGTTTGTGGGCGCTCTCCACCTGTCGATGGGCAGCCTAACTTTATGCATTTGAGATGTGTCATCCGGGTCCTAAGTGATTAGTCATGTAAGTGTTAGCATCATATTGATTGGAGAGTTATCGTCTGGGTGGTAAACCTTAGTACGAATCATGGATCGCAAGCTTAGAGCCACCACGAATGCCCTGGGCTTAGTAATCTGGATGAGGTCATTGACCAAATAGAGGTATTTTAGCTTTCCTAATTTTGTTGGATGAATGGACTTAATTAATTTACTCGGCTAACATGAACACTCATCGCATCATATTATTCTAGACTGTGGTGACTTGGGAGTTGTGGTCACATGTTGAAGGAGTGTTGGCATTTGCGAATGTGGTGTCAGAGTCGCTTTTGAGGGAGTATTGGATTATGAGGGCATGCATCATCTCATGACATCATGCACGTGAATTAATATGAGTATTTTAGGAACTGGGTGTTTAAGTTGTTTTATCATTACTTGTGCTAGTGGAATCGATAACATGTGTAACTTGGAGTTAATAGAACCATTGAGTTGATCACTCACTTCCACTCTAGGACGGTATTTTAAAATATCAAATAGGCACTATTATAAATGTAAGTACTATGGAGTCTGATGCGTTAAAAGAGGTAAACACATACTTGAAAAAGGAGTCCACGTCCTTCTAATTGGCAGGTGGGCTGATGTAGGACGTCGATGAGATTTTAGAGTCGACACATTTTATATTTTTGGAACTGTATATTTTGCTCAGTTGTAGTCCTATACTCTAGATAGACTTACTTTACTTGTTAGTTGATTTACTTGCATTAAAAATTTATGTTTGTTACAGGGTACATCGCATATTCTATTTTAATTCCATGAATTGCTCAAATGACCTTTCCAAATAGATGGACGATATATATGGATACAACACATACATCATAGGTAGGCCCACAAAACTTGGTGACATCACTTCAGTAGCCAGTCTTGCTACTCAAAGTGTCAGTAGATAATTCGTGTCTATGTTAACCTCGACCTGATCGGAAGCAGATTGGTTGGTGTACCACACACCACTAATATGGTTGGTGTGGGTACGTGTCATGCAAAGACGACTGCTGACACTCTTAGAGCCTCCAAGTTGTACCACTGGTTCAAAGGAGATCGAAGTTACATGAGCCACACAATGATTTATTTATTATATCCACCCGTTCATTCATTTTGTGAGATCATTTTAATCATGAACCCAAAAAAGAGTCATATAAAAAGCTCAAGTGGGCCACACCACAAATAATAGTGGAACAATGATTCTCACCATTTAAACATTTATAGGGCCCACCCACCATAACTTTTATTTTCCATCCAATCTGTTCATAAGGTCACACATACCTGGACGAAGAGTAAAAAAATATCATAATATCATATTGATCCAAAACTTCTGTCATCCCATAATGGTTTCAATGGTAGACGTTTAATCCCCCACTACGTTTTGCGGTGTGGTCCACTTGTTATTCAGTTTTTTTTTAGACTGTATGCCTCACTTTTAAGCCACCGTCCTTTCTGCCCCTCCAAACTTACTTTACCAAACTATTACCCTTCTGTATGGGCAGATTTTTACCGAACCAAAATTCCCCTGCTTTATAATTTTGGATTCCATTCACTTACTTACACCCAAAAAAGGTCAAAACTCATATGTATCAAAATATTCCTTCTTTTTACCTCTTTTCTTCATTAAATCTCCTTTGAATCTCCATATACTATCATTGTACATCTGTCATCTTCCATCCTACTCAGGGTTATGTTCATTCCCTCAAACTGGATGCATCAATGAGCGTAGAATCTTGAAGGTTTTTATCCATAAATCGTGTTTCACTTCAATGCACTCTTCTTCTTCTTCTTCTTCAACATAAATTTCATTAATACGACAGCTGTGGGATGTAAGGATGTTTAAAATTTGAAGAAGTTACCTAGATCTCGGCCAATTCCAACCGAGAAGTCGTCGAAATACTTGCTTAAATTCACCAGAACTCGAGCAACTCATGAATTTCTAAGTCAAATTATTTGAGTTCTTGGTCAATTTAATGAATTTCTCATTCATTTTCATGAAGTTCTCGGTCAATTTCACTCAGTTAAATTGACTATGAATTGAGTTAAATTGACCATGAACATTGTGTAATTGACCGAGGACAACGTGAAATTGTCCGAAGACTGCTTGAAATTGACATCTTGACCAACAACTGTGTGAAATTGATCGAGAACTAAGTTAAATTGACTGATAACTGCTTGAAATTGAAATCGTGTTGATTGAGAACTTGCGAAAATTGACCGATAGCTTCATGAGCAAGTTCTTGGTCAATTTCACTCACTAATCGTTCAATTTCACTCAGTTCGCGGTCAATTTCACTCAGTTATCGGTCAATTTCACCAACTTAAGTGAGTTCTCAATCAATTTCACTCAGTTATCAGTCAATTTCTATAAGACCCGTATCGTAATTTTTACTGTTCCATCAACTCTCACGATCCTTTCTGTCAAATTCCGGTAACCTGCGACCGATAATCGACGTTTGCACGCAACCCTAAGTCGTGTCCTGTAGATTTGAATTGGCTTAATCCGAGACTTATACCATTGCGACCGCACCGTCGCCGCGGTTTTGACGTTGTGACTCGCTCACCAATCCAATACCCTGTCAGGGAGATGCAAACCTACATTCAGTTCAAGTAAAAACACCATACGTTGCAAATCCCATGAGAATCTCTACAATATGTCTCATCCATCCCATCAATCACCTCATGTCAAGTACAAAGCAACCCATGCTTTCTCTCTTCAAAGTCAACTCTTTCTCACCCTCTCTCTTACACCACCTTACATGTCAAGTACCACATCCATTACTTACCTCACCCTTTCACCCATCACACCCATCCCTCATCTCTCTTACAACTCTCTCTCTCTCTTTCTCATTTCTCATCTCAACTCCCAACTAGCAAGAGCATCACACATCCAAGCCATTTTCAAGAGAGAAAGTGTGTTGTGTGGCCCACCTTTCCATCCTAAAAGCTCTCATCCTAGCCATCCATTTCTCATCTCCACCATCAAAGTGAAGTCTAAGGAGAGTGGCTTTCCAACGGACCGAGAATATCAAGCGGTGGGTGCTTCCATAGCCTAAATTTAATATTTTTATGATGGGCCAAGTGAGGCCTACAGATCAATGGTATGGATCTCACTTTGGATCCTAAGATGTGGTCAACGGCCCATCGTGATCATCAATATCATTCCATGATGGGGCCATTCTCCATTGACCCCATCATGATGTTTACCTTCCTAGCTTGTATATGGGTCATCTAGACTATCTATTTTCATGGAGAAGGGATCTCCACCGTTAGATTTCAATTTTTTTTAGGCCCATATGTTATAGGACCCACTTAATATATGATTGGATGCAAGGGAGGGCCCATAGTGTCGGGGACCCTCCATCACACGTGTCTCAATCTCTCTCTTTCTCTCTCTCCCTCTTTTTTCTCCTTTTTATGCGATGAAACGGCCATGTGACCCAGTCAGATGGACCCCACCATGAAGCATGTATTGGATCCAATCCATTTGTAGGTGGGCCACTTTATATGTATGTATGTCCCACACCATCCACCATGTAGTGGCCCACCTAAGCAAGGCCACCTTAAATATTTTGTTGAGCCAAGAACAGTCCAGCGTCAACTGGACGTGAGATGGAAGCAGTCCGGCGTCTCTGGACGTGGACATGAAAACACATATATGAGCTTGATTCTTTGTGTTGTTTGAGTAGGCCACTCATGCTGGCCCCACCTTGCTGTATGTGTTTAATCTACACCGTACATTCCATTCTCCAGGTCATTTTAAGTGTTGGGACGAAAAATGAATATGATCTGAATTTCTGGCGGGTCATGGCATGGCAAACGATGTCTTCTACCGTTGAAATTCACCTGAGGTTTTCCATACACCAAAACACATTCAATATTGGACTCTTTTGGTTGGTCTCAAGCCGTAGAATCCCATGGCCAAGGTGGATTCACTTGATGCGGGCCCCACGCATGAAAAACCTTGAGAAAACAGGTTTTCAAAAAAAAAAAAAAAAAGAGGCAGTGCCTGCTGTTGCGTGTAGCGGGGGGCGCCAGGGAGCCCATGGCCCCACATGTGGGCCCCACCTTGATGTTTATTTGCCATCTAACCCGCTCATAAGGTGGGCCACTCTTTGAAGTGGACTCACCCCAAAAATCAACCTGATCTAGATCTCAAGTGGTGTAAGACCCGTATCTTGGACCGTACCTTTCCGTACACTTTCACGGTCTTACCGGTCTAATTTCGGCAACTTTCGACCCTTAACCGATATCGACGCGCGACCCGGATTCATGTGTCGACAACCCGAGTCGACTCAACCCGAGACCAACACCATAGCGACCGCGTCGTCGTTGCAGTTCCGATACCGCGACTCGCGCGCCGAGGCGCTACCCTGATCAAGAGTTATGGGCCAACGTCCGGTGCAAGAAAACGCCGCGCGTTGCGAAAACCAAGGGAATCTCAACGATGTGTCACATCAATCACATCAATCAATCACCCATCAATCCATCACATGTCAAGTACACATCACTTCCATCCCTTTTCTCAAGCAACCACAAAAGTCTCCCAAACCCATACCTCTCTTACACAAAAAGCCAACAAAGTCTTCTCAACCCATACCTTTCTTACACAAAAGGCCAAAAAGTCAAGTTTTTCTTACACCACCATCACTCACCCATCCATCCATCACTCTCTCTCTCCCTTTACATCACTCTCTCTCTTTCTCTCTTTCTCATTCTAAAATTTCCAAGTAACAAAAATTGCAAGGGCTCCATACGTATGGAATTTCTCCAAAGTCCTCTAAGTGGCCCACCTTCCTACCCCAAAATCTCCCATCTCAACCCTCCATTCTTCATCTTAGCCATTGAAGTTGAAGATAAGGTGCCAAGGAAACCCTAGGAGCGAGGAGATCGGACGGTGGGTGCTTCTATAGGGTAGATTTTCTTGTTTTTATGGTGGACCAAGTGAGGCCCACCGATCAATGGTGTGGATCTCACTTGGGACCCTTATTTGTGGCCGATGGACCACTTGGATCATCATGGTCATTCCATGATGGGGCCAATCTCCATGGACCCCATCATGATGTTTATTTTCACTTAGAAAGGTCATCTAGACCGTTCATATCGGTGGAGAATGGATCTCCACCGTTGATTTACAATTTCAATAGTCCCAGGTGCAAGGGATCCATTTATTGTATGATTTCATGTAAGGGAGGGCCCATAAGGACGGGGTCCCTCCATCACAAGCCGTGTCCCACTCTCCATGTCTCTCTCTCTCTCTCTTTCATTTCTTTTATTTTATTTTATTTTATTATTTTATTATTTTTTTTATGAAAGGGTTGTGTGGCCCACTTGAATGGACCTCACCGTGAGGTATTAATCTTGTCCAAGAGTCCTTCAAGTGGGGCCCACCTTGCATGTTGTACCACTCCCATCATCCATCAGTGGTGGCCCACTTCAAAAGGCCCACCACAATATTTACTTTTAAGGAGGCCACCGTCCAGCGTCTGGGACGCTGGACGTCCCTGTAACAACAACCAAAAAAAAAGAAGGGAAAAGCCACTTTTGGGATGGTCCACTTGCTGAGGCCCCATCTTTAGGTATGTATGAAATCCACACCGTCCATCCCATTCCACATCTAATTTTAGGCGTTGAGCCAAGACCTGGGATTTATTGGGAGGTCAGGTGGGCCATAGCGATGTGGGTTGCATTCCTACCTTATAAAGGATCATTTCTTCGCTTTATTTTATTCTCTGAGCATAGAATATACTCTATATTAGGCCCGTTGGAATGGTTGCGAGCCGAGGAATGCAATGGCCGGGGCGGATTTCTTTTAAGCGGGCCCCACGTGTGAAATACCCCGAAAATCGAGTTTTTTCCAAAACTTTCAAGAGGCGCTGCCTCTGCCTCTCTGACGTGCATCTGCTGCACGCAGCAGCGTGCAGCGTCAGCAGGCGGACGACCGTGCGGTCACCCACGGCTGCTGCCGTGGGCCCCACACGATGTATATGTATTATCTATGCTGTCCATTTGGTGGGTCCCCATCTCAGGTGGGCCCCCTCCAAGAATGGGACAGATCCAAAGCTCAGGTGGCCCACAATGCAGGAAACAGTGGAGACCTTGTTGCTGCCCTTGAAATGATCTTTTTGGCCCACAGGAGTTTCGGATCAAAGTGAAATTTGTTTTTCCTATCTATCGGGGTCCGTATGATCCTATGAACCGTTTGGATGTAAAATAAACATTATGGTGGGTCCCACGTGGGACCCACTTGCATAAGCAAGGTGGTTGGTGCGTCTCACAGTAGCCGTTCAGCTGCTGTTTGACGTCACCAAGCTCTCTGTGGACCCCGCTATGTGTTGCGTCCCTACTTCCATTGAATGGTGGAAATACACCTAGGACTGTAACGTCTATGGATCCCACTACGATACATGTACCCACCATAATGCATTTGTTATATCTAAGCTGTCCACCCATTTTGAAAGCTCGTTTCATGCCCGAGCTAAGGAATGATTCAGATACATAGCTCATGTGGACCCCGCCCTTGGTGCATATGTAGCATCTAAACCGTCCAACCATTTGGCAAGCTTGTCTTAACAGGCTTAAGGCTGAAAATAAGTCAGATCTAAAGCTCTCTGTGGACCCCACCATTTAAGGTAATGGACAATGACGTCCACCGTCCAAAATTTCTAAGGGCCATGGGAGTTCGTATTAAGCTGATTTTGTTCCATTGTTAAATTTGTGAACATGTTGGATGAGAAACATATGTTATTGGTGGGCCTTAGGAACTCAAATGATGAATATCATTATCACCATTTTTTTTATAGGGGTTCAGGCCCATTTGATATGCATACAAGGCCTACGGGTTTAGACCCATTTAATGTACGATAAGGCCTAGGGGTTTGGGCCCATTGAACTCATGTTAGGTCTATGGGCTGAGGCCCACTTGACCTACATGTGGGACCCATCGGTAAGGCCCATTGATCACATGTTAGGCGCATGAGACTAAGCTCATTTGATACATATTAGACTTATGTGACTAGGTCCAATTGATGCAATCCAAGGCCCACGGGTTTTGACCCATTGCAATGCACACAAGACCCATTGGTGTGGCCCATTTATATGGCCTATCTGACGAATAAAAGGCCCATAAGCTATGGCCCATTTGATATATATGAGAGGCCCAATGGGAGGAACATAAGGTCCATTGCAATGTGTAAACCCAATACCGATTATGTAGCGGTGTTTTAAGAAGATCGTACCTGGGAAATAATGTTGGTTTGACGTCCACATTGCGAGTGTAATGTTGGTTGGATGTCCACATTACGACTCTCCTTAAGGTCCATCACTGGGCTGTACTTATCGTATTTAGGCCGTCCAGGTCCATCTGCATTGTAAATAGTTCATTTTGTTATAACATGTTTAGTCCGGTTCATGACTCATGATCATACGCATCATATGTATGCTTGACGTGAGAATTGTCTGATCATAGCATTTGCCTTTGAGCAGGTTGTTTATGGGCTCCCGGTTAGGCGATGCTGCCCTACATGAGCGCACGGTATGCGCAGGATTGGTTGCATGACTGGATAGCGTGATTCATGCATTCCGCATTTGTGTGACATGGTTATTGTACGCCCTAGCGACATCAGGGCTGTAGCCTCCACAGACGCATCGTGGTTGGCAGGATTGGATACCGGAAATCTTGTTCTACATGGGGTACTATAGATATCCCTGGGTGAAAGTCCATAAACCCTTATGGTACCAAGAGGTTGCTCCAACGTCTAGACCGAGTGGGTAGATGAGCGTTGAGTGCCGATTACCAGACGGTTACGCTCTCCACTGTGTCGTGGTAGGTTGGAAGGGGGTGCGGCCTTACCCGCCCGAGTGTAGGGGGCAATGCTAGGCTGAGTCTGACCAGCTCGAGGAATGGGTCCGCTATCGACGAGTCGCGCCCGATATTGGCAGACGGATAGTGAGGTCTCTTTCACTTACCTTATTGTGCGTGATGTGGCGGCAATCTGGTTTAGAGTGTACTAGACCCCGGTGATATTCCATACTTTGAGCTGTATTGATGTGTGGACATTGATGAGTATCCGTATGCTTGAGTTGCATTATACATTGCATGGCCTTGGGATGGCCGATACCATTCATGTCTTGCTTCGCATAAGCCTTGGTACGGCTCATGATATTATGTTTCCATTTGCATATTTCGCATCACTCTGACATTGCATGTACATATTACTACCTTGTGCACACACTTTCACCACCCTCTAAGCTTTCTGTAAGCTTATGCACGACCGTTGCGTGCAGGTGACGTTGGTTCGCAGCAGCGTTGAGACAGGAGCACGTTGCAGAGCATTTTGGAGTTTTGTTCTTTACCATTGTATTTCCCTTTATGCTCATTGTACTTGTAAAGTTTTTGATCATAGTGAAAATGTAATGGATTTCTTGGTTGTTGTTTGTGGGTTATGCCTTTGGTTATGCTTATTACGAATCAAACTAATGTTGAAAATCCTCCTCGTAGCATCCCAGGATCGGAACCTGGCGAATGGGAGCTAGGAGCCGAGAATGGGGTTCTATGGAGGCTGTCGGTGCCGGATTCGGCGATCGAAAATTTTGTGAGCCCGGTTTCCGAGTTTGGGGCGTGACAGGTGGCCCACATCAGAGGGAATAGTGGGATTGAGTGTCTGCCCTTGAAACACTTGTCTGGGCCACAGAAGTTTCGGATCAAAATGAAATTTATTTTTCCTTTTCATCCAGGTACGGGTGACCTTATGAATGGATTGGATGGAAGATAAACGTTATGGTGGTCCCCACGTGGGACCCACAATGATATATGTGTTTTATGCCCACTGTCCAGGCGGACAGTGGAAGCCCACTGTGATGTACGTGTTCCAGTCACACCGTCCAGCCGATGGTGGGACCCCCCTTATGTGTGTTGTATGCATGCGGTCCATCTATATGGGGCCATCATGATGCATATGTTGCATCCAAGCCACCCAGCTAGTTGGAAAGCTCATTTTAAGGCTTGAGCTCGAAGAATGAGGCATATCTAGGATCAAGTGGACCATGTAGCAAAAGCAGTGGGGATTGAGCGTCTGCCACTTAGATCCTTTTGTTTCACAGAAGTTTTGGATCACTAGGAAATTCATTTCCTCTTAATCCAAGTCTGTGTGACCTTATGGCCAGATTATATAGAAAATAAATAGTACATTGGGCCTTTAGAATTTTAATGGTGGAAATCATTCTCACCACTGTTATCTGGAGTACAGTCCAGTTGATCTTTTAATATGATTCATCTACATGTATATATATTTATTATGTGTACATATGGATGTACTTGTGGCCGTCCGTTGAGGCCCACTTTGATAGATGTAAGGCCCATATTATGAGGCCCATTGTGATGCATTTCAAGGCCTATGGGTTATGGATGTACATAAGGCTCGTTGGTAAGGCCCATTAATGCAGCCCATTTGACAAATGTAAGGCCCATGTGATATGACCCATTTAATGTATCCAAGGCCCATGGGTCGAGGCCCAACGGGATGTCCCTAAGGTCCATTGCAATGTGTGATTCCCCATGGATTATGTAATGATATTCATGGCGGGTCGTGCTTAGGGAACAATGATAGTTTGACGTCCATATTGTAAGTACAATGTTGGTTAAATGTCCGCATTGTAACTCTCTTCAGTGTCCATTGATAGGCTCATACTTATTGATAATCCATGACTTTATAATATGCTTAGTATAGTTCCATGATTCACGCCCATACGCATCATATGTATGCTTGATATGAGGAATGTTTGACTATAGCATAAGCCGATGGGATGAGACATTTACGAAACTCCTTATGAGACGGAGTACCTCACATGATCGCGTGGTACACATGAGATTGCTGCATGATTGTAGGGTGTGACTCATGCATCTCGCACGCGTGTAACTTGATCACTTCACGCCCTAACAACATCAGGGTCGTGGCTCCACAGGCACATCGTGGATGGCCGTATCGGATACCGAAAATGCTTGGTTCTAGCACTGTGAACACTTAGGATGTCCTTGGGTGAAAGTCCCAGAACCTTTTTGGTACTAGGAGATGCTCCAATGTCTAGACCGAGTGGATACATGAGTGCCCAAGTGCCGAATACCAGTAGGCCACGTCTCTCACTATGTCGTGGTCGGTTGGAAGGGGGTGTGACCTTATCCGCCTGAGTGAGGGGGCTATAAGGTAGGCTGAGTTTGACCAGCTCACGAATGAGTCCTCTATCAATGAGTCGGGTAGGTGTTGACAGACTACTGGTCAGGCGGATAATGAGGTCTATTCTGCTCACTGGGCTGCGCGGCTAGGGAGGCGGCAGTCAGTGTGGAGTGTACTAGACCCCAGTGATATTCAGAGAGAAACTGTGCTAATATGTGTACTTGATGAGTACCGACTTTCTTGAATTACATCCTGCATATGACATTCAGCTACGTAGGCCTCGCATTGCATCGGTATGGCTGATAGCATTCATGTCTCGCATCGCATGGCCTTGCTATGGCCGATAGCATTCATGCTATGCATCACATAGCCTTGGTACGACTGGTTCTATTCATGGACTTACAGCATATTTCTGCATTACTCTGATACTGTATACTTGGCACTTGCCTTATGCACACACTTACACCACCTTCTAAGCTTTTGTAAGCTTATGCACGACAGTTACGTGCAGGTATCGTTGGACAGCAGTAGCGCTGAGACAGGAGTGCGCATCTGGCTATTTTGGAGTTTTTGATCACCTTATATTTTCCTTTCCTATTGTACTTAAAGTTTTTGATATAGTGGATATGTGGAGATATTGTTTTGTGACTTGGTTATGCTTGTGGTTATGCTCCATTACAAAAAAAAAAAATCATTCTGAAAATCCTCCTTGTAGGATCCTATGATCGAAATCTGGCATATGATTGTTAGGAGCCGAGAATGGGACACTATGGAGGTTGTCGGCACCGGATTCAGCGATCGGGATTCCTGTGAGTCCGATTTTCAAGTTTGGGGCGTGATAATTTCACTCACTTTGCGATCAATTTCACTAAGTTCGTGGTCAATTTCACGATGTTCGTAGTCAATTTAACCAAGTCCTCAGTCAATTTTACGAAGTTCGCGGTAAATTTAATACAGTTGAAGGCATCAATTTCAAGTAGTTATTGGTCAAATTCACTTAGTCCTCGATTAATTTCACTTCGTCATCGGTCAATTTCGCGATGTTCATGGTCAATTTTAGTCAATTTGTGGTTAATTTTAATCAATTCGCGGTCAATCTCACTCAGTTCACGGCTAATTTCACTCAGTTTGCAGTCAATTTCATGATGTTCTCGGCCAAATACGCAACATATAACTTGGAAAACTGACCGAGAACTGACTAAAACAAGCTGCAAACTTGTTGAAATTCACTTGTAGTCGGGCATTTTGACTTGGAATTCACTTGTCGTTGCAACTTATCAATGTTAGGTGTACTCATTTCTATCATTTCTTTAATGATATCTTATTTTGTCAAACATGGACGGGCATATGTACCGGTGAACCACGACAACGGTCATTGGTACTTGATGGTCATTTACCCTCAAGAATGAGAGATTGTTATTCTCGATAGTTTATATTTGAGGACAGTCAATCGATACAAGGAACATATCGAGCTGATGAAGGAAGGATTGTCTATTATATTCTATGCCACAGGAGATACGTTTACGCTGGAAGGGATGGATTGGACCGTCAGATAAGGGATTTCCCTACCAAAATAGATGAATGGATATAATTGCAGCATATTTGTCGTGAAATATATTAACATTTTGTGTAGCGGTCGAATTTTGTTTGGAACAAACTTACAAAATTTCACTCTCATTTTTAGAATTTCAATAGCCTATGATTGCTTGAGTGTCCATGATAGATGATATTTTTCTTAGGCATGAGAAGAATGGGGAAATTTTGTAAAATTTGTAATTTGTTGTAAATGATGTCTTGTAAAAAAGTTAGGGTGAATGAGGACTTTCTTATAAATTGCTAATTAATTTATTTATGAATATTGATTTTATTGTGAATGGTGATTTATTTGTGAATCGGTATCTATTAACTTCACTAACTTCGCAGTGAATTTCAGTAACTTCACAGTCAATTTCTCTCACTTCTCGATCAAGTTTTCTCACTTCGCGTTCAAGTTCACTCACTTTGCGATCAAGTTCACTCACTTCGCTGTGAATTTCACTCACTTTGTGGTCAAGTTCACTCACTTCGCAGTGAACTTCACTGACTTTGCGGTGAATTTCAATCACTTCACGGTCAATTTCAGTCACTTCGTGGTAAATTTTACTCACTTCTCAGTCAAGTTCACTCACTTCGCGGTCAATTTTGATCACTTCTCGATCAATTTCACTCACTTCACGGTTAAGTTCACCCACTTTGTGGTGAATTTCACTCACTTCATGGTCAAGTTCACTTCGCGGTGAATTTCACTCAATATGCAATCAATTTCACTCACTTCATGGTTAAGTTCACTCACTTCGTGGTGAATTTCACTTACTTCACGGTCAAGTTAACTCACGTCGTAGTGAATTTCAATCACTTCGCGGTGAATTTCAGTCACCTCGTAGTCAAGTTCACTCACTTCACGATGAATTTCACTTACTTCTCGATCAAGTTCACTCAATTTGCGGTCAATTTCATCGCGAAGTGACTGAAATTAACCGCGAAGTGATTGAAATTCATCGCGAAGTGAGTCAATATGACCGCAAAGTGAGTGAAATTCACCGCGAAGTGAGTGAAAGTCATCGCGAAGTGAGTGAACTTGACCATGGAGTGAGACAAATTGACTGCAAAGTGACTGAAATTCACCGTGAAGTTAGTGAAATTGACCGATATGATTTCACAAACAAATCACCATTCACAATGAAATCACTATTCGTAAATAAATTAATTAGCAATTCATAAGCAGGTCCTCATTCACCCTAAATTTTATACAAGACATCATTTACAACAAATTACAACATTTCACAAAATTTCCCCATTCCTCTCATGCCTAAAACAAATATCATCTATCGTGAACACTCAAGCAATCATAGACTATTGAATTCCTAAAAATGGGAGTGAAATTTTGCAAGTCTGTTCCAAAAAAATTCAATCGCTGCATAAAATGTCAATATATTTTATGACAAATATTCCGCAATCATATCCGTTCATCTGCTTTGGTAGGAAAATCTCTTCTCAGATGGTTCAATCCCTCCCGTTTAGCGCAGACGTATCTCCTGTGACATGGAATATAATAGGCAATCCTTTCTTTATCAGCTTGATCTGTTTCTTGTATCGATTAACTACCCTCAAATATAAACTATCAAGAATAACAATCTCTCGTTCTTGAGGGTAGATGACCATCAAGTACCAATGACCGTTGTCGTGGTTCACCGGTACGTATGCCTATCCATATTTGACAAAATAAGATATTATTAAAGAAATGATAGAAATGGGTACACCCAGTGTTGATAAGTTGCAATGACAGGTGAATTCCAAGCCAAAATGCCCGACTTACAGGTGAATTTTAACAAGTTTGCAGCCTGTTTCAGTCAGTTCTTAGTCAGTTTCCCGAGTTATATGTTGTGTATTTGGCTGAGAACATCGTGAAATTGACTGCAAACTGAGTGAAATTGGCCGCAAACTGAGTGAAATTAGTCGTGAAGTGACTGAAATTGATCGTGAACCGATTGAAATTGACTGTGAACTGAGTGAAATTGACCATGAATATCATGAAATTGACCGACAACGAAGTGAAACTGACTGAGGACTAAGTGAAATGGATCGAGGACTAAGTGAAATTGACTAATAACTAATTGAAATTGACTTCTTCAACTGAGTCAAATTAACCGCGAACATCGTGAAATTGACCGAGGACTCAGTTAAATTGATCACGAACTTAGTGAAATT
Organism: Magnolia kwangsiensis; assembly: GCA_037074715.1. NCBI lineage: Eukaryota > Viridiplantae > Streptophyta > Magnoliopsida > Magnoliales > Magnoliaceae > Magnolia > Magnolia kwangsiensis. The sequence continues at coordinate 66,729,119 of CM073574.1, read as the reverse complement.
AATAGTGAAGTGAGTGAAACTGACCGATAACTAAGTGAATTTGACCGAGAACTCGCTTAAGTTGGTGAAATTAACCAATAACTGAGTAAAATTTACCGCGAACTAAGTTAAATTGACCATGAACTGAGTTAAATTAACTGCGAACTAAGTGAAATTGACCAATAAGTGAGTGAAATTGACCAAGAACTCGCTCATGGAGTTGTCGGTCAATTTTCACAAGTTCTCGGTCAACATGATGTTAATTTCAAGCGGCTATCGGTCAATTTGACTAAGTTCTCAGTCAATTTCACATAGTTCTCGGTCAAGATGTCAATTTTAAGTAGTCCACGGTCAATTTCACTTAGTTCGCGGTCAATTTAACTCAATTCGCGGTTAATTTAACTCAGTTCGCAGTCAATTTAACCTAGTTCGCATTCATTTTAACATAGTTCGCGGTTAATTTAACTCAATTCACAGTCAATTTCAGTCAGTCCTCGGTCTATTTCACTTAGTCTTCGTTTAATTTCACTTCGATCTTCGTTCTTTGATATAAAAAAAAAGCTTCAATGTGGGCCATTTAAGCATTGAATTTGCCTCATTTTTCAAGTCATGCCCTAAAATGTTAAGTAAAATAACTGAATTGTGACTGGTGTGGATATATCATATAAAATACGGTGGGGTCCATATAATGAAGTCAATACTTTGAAATATACCTGTCATTCGTAACTTCTTTGATGGGGACACCATCGTCGTCCTATCTTTGGTTGGCAAAACTCAAAAATGATGTATTTGGCAAGTGTATTCTCAACCAAAAGAAGAATAGAAAGAAAATGGAAGTTTTACTGCTTGGGTGGACAATCACACAGATGAGAAAAGAAATCAAAAAATGGGAGTTTTACTGTTATGATAGACAATCATAAAGATAAGAGAAGAAATTAGGAAATGGGAGTTTTACTGTTAGGGTAGACTTTCACAAAGATGAGAGAAGAAATCAGAAAATGGGCGTTTTACTGCTAGGGTTAAACCATGTGAGGGGACCAACAAATTTCAGAAATTGCATTTCTGATAAAGCAGGGGCATTTTGGTCCAGTAAAAATTCACTCCTATAGTAGGGTAATAGTTTAGTAAAGTAAATTTGGAGAGGCAGAGAAAGGACGACGACTTAAAAGTGAGGCATACAGTCAAAAAAAGCTCCTTGTTATTTGGATTTGTCTTATTTTTCGGCGAGCTCGCCAAATGGATGGACGGTTTGGATATCATTATTTTCCATTATTTTCTGTGCCTCGCTAAGTAGGCTATCATCCTCGCCTCCTTCGCATAGTACTCTATTGACACCTAGTTCACAACGAGTTGGGAGTCGCATTGAACATCGACGAGCTGGACTCCTAGGTTGACAGCTAATCTGAGCCCAGCTAACAACGCTTTATACTCTGCCTCATTTTTTGATGCCTTGAACCCGAGCCTGATCGCGTACTGGATGGTGGTTGCATCGGGTGTGAACAGGATGATCCCCGCTCCTCATTTTGAGTTGGACGATCCATCCATGAACAGTGTCCACTTATCAGACCTTACTTTCGCCCCGGTGTCCTCGGGGGGTGAAGGAATTGGGGGAATGACAGGGCTCGCTGCCGAGTCCGCTGGAACCTCTGAACTAATACCTCCGAGTTTGTAGTTCGGAGTGGTGAATTTCGCTACGAAATCGATCACTACTTGGCCTTTGATCGCAATCCTTCGTTGATATTATACGTCAAACTCTCCGAGCTCAACAGCCCACTTGGTTAGGCGTCCGGATACTTCAAGTTTTTGGAGAACTTGTCGGAGAAGCGAATCTGTAATAACGATGATGGAATGTGCTTGAAAGTATGGGAGTAACCGCCATACAGAGACGACCAAACTCAAGGCAAACTTCTCTGTACTTGGGTATCTCGTTTCTGCCGGAACTAGTGCTTTGCTGGTATAATAGACAGGATGCTGCTTGCCTCCAGCTTCTCTGATAAGGGTCGAGCTGACTGTAAACGCAAAAACTGCCAAATAAAGGAGAAAGGGATCTCCTTCCTTTGGCGTGGACAATAGTGGTGGCGACCCCAAGTATTGCTTCAACGGTTAAAAGGCTTGCTCATAATTTGGGGTCCACTCTGCTTTCTCGTGAGCCTTCAATTGTTGAAAGAATGGGAGGCACTTATCAATGGCTCTAGAGATGAAAGGGCTGAGCACAACAACCCTTCCAATGAGGCACTGGATCTCCTTCATTGTCCAAGGTGAACTCATGTTGAGGAGAGCTTTGATCTTATCGGGATTTGCCTCGATTCCCCTTTGATTGACTTGAAAACCAAGGAATTTTCACATCCCTACACCAAAAACACATTTGGCGAGATTTAAATTCATATGATACCTCCACAGGATTGAGGTCTCTTGGAGGTTTGATACATGGTCGGATGCTCTTCACAAGCATATCATCAATATAAACTTTCATAGTTTAACCAATCTGCCGAGCAAACATTTGCTTGACCAACCTTTGATATGTTGTGCTAGCATTTTTTAGGCTAAAACGCATGACCTGGTAAAAGTATATCCCTTTGTCCGTGACGAAAGTCGTCTTCTGTTTATCCGGAGGGTGCATTGTTATCTGATTGTAGCTGGAATATGCATCCATGAAGGTGAGAAGCTCATGCCCAGCCATGTTATCGACCAATTGGTCGATCCTGGGAAGAGGGAAGCTGTCTTTGGGGCAAGCTTTATTCAGATCCGAGTAATCCACACAAACCCACCAATTTCCATTAGCTTTCTTTACAAGCTCTCCGTTCGCTATCCAATCTAGGAAATGATTTTTTTTTATGAAGCTAGTGCCAAGGAGTTTAGAGATCTCGTCGACAATTATAACATACTTCTTAGGCTCGAAGGCTCTACTTTTTTATTTCACTGGCTTATGCTCAGGTCCTACGTTCAACTTGTGGACGATCACCTCTGAAGGGATACCTGGCATATTATGATGAGACCAGGTGAAGACATCTCTGTGCTGCTTTAAAAGTTAAACATCAACGTCCGTTGGTTATCAAATAGCGATGATCTGAGCTGGACTGTCTTGGTCGGATCCATGTCATCGAGAGGAAGGACCATAATGTCCTCTATGGAAGAGCTCTCTGAAGCAACCTCTTTAGGATCAAGCATGTTGACCATAAGGGCCTGTTTTATCGCGCCCTTCCTAATTGCCACAAAGTAGCATCATCGCGCCTCCTGTTGGTCTCCTTGGAGGTATCTGATTCCCCCTAGCATAGGGAATTTCATCATTAAGTGGTATGTAAATACTATTACCCTCATAGAGTTGAGGGAAGGTCGCCCAAGGATGACATTGTAAGCCTAGGGCATGTTAACTACCAGGAAGTCTACCAATAGGGTGACCTGGTTTCGACCTTCTCCAGCCGTCACTAGGAGGGAGATCATTCCCTCTAAAATTACTTTATCACCTGCAAAGTCGTGCAACGGGGTCTGAATGAGTCGGAGGCGTGATCTGTCGATTCCCATCTTATCGAATGCTTCGGAATACAGATATCGGCCGAGCTCCCAGTGTCGATCGGAATTCGATATACCTTTCGTTTAGTTATGGTCATTGCGACTACCAGTGCATCGTCATTGGGGTGTTAAATCCCTCGCGTGTTGTCTTCCGTGAATGTCAAACTGCACGGGCTCATCCGAGGCTCCTTGCTCGGCCTATCGGTAAGATAGACATAATGCTTGTGGTCAATACTATGAGCACGGGCTTTTCGAGCCTGATTCAAATCCCCACCTTCTGATGACCTCCATATATCCTTCGGATCTCGACAATATCTTCCGCTGCTCGGCTAGATGGTTAGTCCATCCGAGGTTGTTTCTCTTCCTTCACATATTGTTGCATATTCCCTTTACGGATAAGCGTTTCGATTTCTTCTTTCAAATCGACACACTCGCTGGTGTTATGCCCATGATCACGATGAAAGCAACAGTATTTGTGCTTATCCCACTGGCTTACTTTTGTCTTCATATAACTCGACTAATGCAGTAGCCTTTTGTCTCGGATATCCAACAGGATCTGCTCCAATGACATGTTGAGGGGAGTGTATGAGCTGAATTTGCTTTCTAATCTTCTACCTGGCCTCCGATCACTGAAGTTATTTTCGTCCAACCTCCTTTTATTGGCTTGTGGTGGCATTTCATACTTTTGCCTCTTTTTTTTTGGATATATACTCTGAACCTTGATTGTACTTTCGCGAACTGAAGAATTATTTCACGTTCGTATACTTCTGAGCTTGACTATTAAGCTCCCCAAGCATAGTCGGTGGATTCTTCCCTATCGAGAAGAGGAACCTTGCGTCCTTGAGCCCACTGATCATTGCAGTCAGAGCCATTTTGTTGGAGTAGTCATCGACCTGTAGAGCCTCCTTATTGAAGTGAGAGATGTAATCTTTTAATGACTCTCCACTTTTTTGCTTGAGGGTGAGTAGATGAGTCGACGACTTACGGCTCTTCTTTCCAATGATGAACAATGTCAAGAATGCCCTACTGAGATCAATGAACATGATGATTGACTTCGGCTTGAGATGTTGATACCAACTTCTTGCAGCCCCTATGAGGGTTATGGAGAATGCTCTGCACATCATTGCCTCTGATGTTGACTGGATTTACATCCAAGAGCCGTAGGATTCCATGTGCTCTGTCTGGTCCCCAGAACCCGAGTATTAAATGATTAGGGGGCATTTTGAACCTCGGAGGCATTGTTACCCCCATGATGTCACTGGTGAACGGAGGTTCGGTCTCCTCCATCATCGCTTCTATCGCTGCAGGAGTTTGCGTCTGCTGATCTTGTTGAAAACTTTTGATCTGGTTTTGGAGTTCATTAAGTTGGACTTCCCATGGATCGCTGTTCTCAGCAACTGTTTCACGAGGAGCTTCAACTTCAAGTGTTTTTTCCCTTCTTCGTCTTTCCAACTCATGACAGAGGTCAATCGGGGCTAATGCTGGGGTCTCAGACATGTAAGTCGGCGCTTGAGCTGCTGCATTTCGTACGGGATTTGGAGCCCAAGCTGACATACTCCGGGACGCTCCTACTCACGAACTTACAAGAACAGGTTGTTCTGCTGCCAGTGAGGCGACCTCTCCCCGATCAAGGGGTGGCTGTTGTCCTGTCCTCCGCCGTTGCTTCATTTGATTTATCTCGTCGACCAACGCCTGCACTTGACTTTGCAACACCTTATACTTGCCTCCTCAGCTCCGAGTCAGTTGAGACGGCCCCGTTGGAGCCGATTCAGCATGAAGTATTGAAGATGAATGTCATTGTCGAGTAGGCTCAGGTTTCGTGGCTGCTACTGGGAGTGCTTTTTTCTTTCCTCTAACAATTTTCGGTAAAGTTATCAAAACTTTTTGTTACGTATTCCCACAGATGGCGCTAAAATGTTGATGCAAGAATTTAGTTCACCCTCACTGAGCTCTGATCACTCGCGTCGAGCCCTGTAAGCCTACACAAGAGAAGGAAAAAGGAGACCCTAACTAGAGTAGAGGACCCTCCGATGCCAAAGTCAGGCTAAGAATCTGGGTCTAAGTAGTGTAGATGGGGCTGAGGGTGTCAGATATTGCGTACCTGTTCCTGTAGATATGCCTCCTATTTATACCTTTTGGTTGAAGTAATCGTGCCTGTCATTCTCGGCATGACTATCGCCATTAGGCATGAACGACGTGTGCATTGATATTGACAATTATCTTGTAATCGTGCGCTAAAAACCACTCTTCACGTACGTTATTGGAGTTGATTCCTCATTGTGATTGCTGACCTCGTTCTTATCCATGTCCGACCCGCCCCTGTGATCTGAGTCCATCTTCTAACGGTCTGAAGCTATTCGTAGGTCGGCAAAGATCGGGTCGGAGCTAACAATGGAGGTGTGTAATGGCTTCTTCTGGGGTTCCAAGCTGATGTGATAGCTCTACAAAAGAACTTGGGAGTTGAACTTTGGTTACTACCAGATTGGGTTAGACTAGCTGTTGCTGCCGAGTCGAGGTTTTGCTCGTCGGCCTCGGTCGTTCGAATCCGTTTCCAATTTCTCAAGGATGTGGCCTTCTGCCTAGCTAAGTTTTCGATCGCCTAAGGGCCTGTTTGGATGCCTGTAAGTCATTTACAAGTGAAAGTCACTTATAGATAAGTCACAAGTGAAAGTCACTTATAGGTAGCTTGTTTGAATATAAGTTGCAAGTCACTTATAGGTAAGTTAGTTTTTCTGTTTGGGTAAACTGTAAGTTACTTATATGTGAAAACCTGTATATTCCCACCGAGCAAAGCTTGGATTAGGGAATTATTCCAAAATGCTATGATCATATAAGAATGAATAAGATCAAATATGTCATTTTATTAAACCCATCAAGATGAATATTTGAACTAATTATTAGTCCAAACTAATCATTAAGTGGGCTATAAAAGTGGCTCCATGAATTCAAAATATATATAATATGAAGCAATAACTCAATTTAAACATCAGGAATAAACTTAAAAATATTAATAGCAAATACAATAATCAATGTACATTAACAATGTCTTATTTAACGATAAAAAGTGCATTTAAAATTTGTCACTTAAGAATCATCCTCTCTAACCATTCATTCCTTTGGCTAACCATATGAATATTTTTTATATCCAGGCTGACCACCTGTTTTTCCACCTCATTTTAGGATGAAATCCCAAAACTTAAGTAGAGCCAAATCCCGGTTGGACCACACCATTAGAAATAGGCAATAAAGCCAATGGCTCCATTAATTACTCACAACTGTTTGCTATGGTGGGGTCCTCATGAGATTTGGATTTGCTTAATCTTTGATACCACGTCCTAAAATGAGTTGGAGAAACGAATGTATGGAGTGAATATATAACACATCATCAAGGTGGGCCCCACGATATACTTTTATTGTACTGAGTTTACTTAGTAAACTCATTTAGGCATACTGTAAACTGATTTAGGCACACCGTAAATGTGTGCGGCTTATCCAATCTGCCCCGTGATGTAAAACCCCATGGAACCCCAGGGCCCAACTTTTAATTTGATCTAACACTTTGGTGGGCCATGAAAAAACTTACAGTTTCCTCCGTTGATTTGCATCTCTTTTATATGGCCCACCAGAGTTTTAGGTTAGGTTGAAAATCGGTCCCGGGGCGTTTCATGGTATGCTGTATCACATGGACCATTCGAATTAGAGTCCCATGACACGTGTGTAAAGTTGCACACGTGCACAGTGAGCATGCCTCCACAATAGTAACACTTAAACCCCTCCCGTTTTTAAAGCAAAAAAAAAAGAAAAGAAAAAAGAAGGGAGGTTGCGATGAAAACCCTACCGTTTTGGGGAGGAGGAAACACCCGAGGACATGCAAGAATCTCAATGCAAATAGAAATTAGGAGTGTTTAAAAAATCATATGTTAAAATAGATTTGGGACCTACACAGAGAGAAGTTGCACTAACACAACAAGCCCCATTTATACAAAATGAACACTGGAATGTGGGCCCCACTATGATGTATTTGTTTTATCCCCACCATCTATCCATTCTTCTAGATCATTTTAAGAAATCAACTCAAAAATAAGGTACATCAAAATCCCAGTGAACCAAATCACTAGAAACAATGTTGATTGAAGGCCCACATTAAATACTTTTGATAGGTCACTGATGGTTTACATCAAGCTGATGTTTGTTTTGTTCCCTTCATCCAGGTCTTTCTGACCTAATCAACAGGTTGAATGTGAAACAATCATTATAGTGGCCCAAGGAGTTTTTTAACGGTGGACTTTCAATCATTACTATTTTGTGCGGTGTGGTCCACCTGAGATTTAGATATGCCTCATTTTTGGAATCAAGCCGTAAAACAATCCAAAATAATGAAAAATAATGAATGGACGGCATTAGTAAAACAAATACAGGATATCCCATGGACCATCGGACATTACCCACGCCTCTAGCCTAATTGCCTCCGTCAAACCCTATCAAAGATACAGGTAACTTGAAAAACAGTTCAAGTGCCTGTAGGTTTTTCGCCTCTTTCTCCCGGGAGAAAGTCGCGGGTCGAGTGCCTGTAGGTTTTTCGCCTCTTTCTCCCGGGAGAAAGTCGCGGGTCGAGAAAAAGTTACTCGTGACTTTCCTCCCCCAAACACCGACGAACTTTGTTACATTTTTGAAAAGTTACATGCATCCAAACAGGCCCTAATATGCGAATCGATGGATGGAAAGGAAGATTCTTTGGAAGACGTGGTGGAGTTTCTTCTTCGAAGCTCGAAATCAGGAAATATGCGAAGGAAGATCAATAACTTCATCAGCGATAGAAGAGAAAATGGAATCTGTCTCTGAAGATATGACGGAACGGAAGCAAAGTCTGTTGGGAGTTGAAGAAAAGGAAGAAATGGTGGAAAAGGTTGTGGGATTTGATTTTGAGGTTCGGTATCTCGGCAGCAAGAAGATGAGCAGTTCGGGAAGCTTGCCTCTGGTTGAAGAGGGATGTGAGGGAAGTTCGGGAAGCTTATCTGTGATTGAAGAAAAACCTCAAAATGATAAGGTGGTCGAATTCAGGAGTAACTGTGGAGATCTCGTTAAGGAGTCATCTCCGATCAAAGAATGGGGAAAGATTGTGGAGGATGAGAAGAACTCTGTCTATGGAGCTCCGTCTAAGGAGAACAGTTTGAGAGGATTGGAAGAAAGATTGGGAACTTTCTTGGCAACTGATGGGAAGTATGAAACTGGCAGAACCGAATCTGAATTTGTATGCCAGTCTCAATATGCTGGAAAGATGCCAAACAGTAGGCAAGGATGTGATAATTGCGAGTCGGATATAAAAAAACTGCAAGAAAGGGCGCTATGTGAGTACAGATGCAAAGGATGTGAGAAAAATTCAGAGAATGCCTCCAACAACAAAGAAAAGAAAGAAACAGTGGGGAAGGCTGGAAATGATGGCAGACAGAATGTGATAAAGGAAACGGTCGAACGTGAGGGGAAACTTTCTAGGCAAAGGGTGAAACATAATAGAAAAGGTTTGGAGAACGTCGATAATGGAAACAAGTTAAAATCCAATGCTGAAGTCCCAAATGCATGTGAGAAGGAGAAAGGATCCAAGAGAAGTTACTTGAGGAGTGAGCTGGAGGCGCTGAGGTATGTGAAGATTGAAGAACAACAGAGTAGATGGAATGATATATATTTAGGGCTGGGACCTGTTGTCTCTAGAGAGTTCGATCAAATCTCATTGGCTAATCAGAATCAGAGCCACAAGAATGCTGGTAAACGGCATTCCTTGGGAAAGAAGAAAGAGGCTGCCAAGGTTCTTGGTATGTATGGTTTTATTTTTACCTTTTTATTTCCTGTTTTGAATCTCTAGTTCTTTACTTTTGAGCGCGGATTAATATCTGATGCGCATTATAGTTCATTAACTCATGGGAATTTTGTTTGTTGAATGTGTCATAATCTCTGTTGGTTGTTTAGTAGTTCTTGTAGATTCATGAAATATATTGTAGAGAATTGAATTAAGTTACACATTAGAAACAAGCAGACTTTGGACAAAATATACTCTAAAAAAGCACTGGTACTATCTAAATACATATATCGTTGTAGGTATGCTGATTGTTGCTTTGTTTTTGGGTTCCATGTTCTACATCACACCAAATATCTGGAATCACACGGTATTATACTGTTAACATCATTAGTTTGGAGAGGAAAAGCTTAAAGGAATTCGTACAAGATACTGAGCATAGTATAAAAAAAATTGTTGAGTCGACGCAAAACTTGACTTGGTCAACTCGAGTCAATTGGATTTTGAGTCAAATCAAATGAGAAACTTGTTTCCATCGAGGCCTCCCTCCTGCTTGCATTGTTCAGTTGATTAAAAAACTCAACTTGATCTAATGTACTTTTGAGCCAAGTTGAGTTTTGAGGTTTTGAATGATGATGCCAATATACTTTAGCATAGGGCATATTAGATGAGTATTACTCGTACTATTATATTACTCAATATTATAAATTGTACAGTTGTAAAATAAAAAAAATGTAAATATAGTTGTTGGAAAAAATATCAATGCTTTATTATAAAACCAGTGTACGAGCTTGACGAATGCTTCATGAACCAAAGTATGAGCATAAAAGGTCTTTTAATGATTTGGAAAGCATCCAACCTTCACTCAATGCTAAGGCACCAAAATTTTTGAATCAGATATGGGAGACCCTAGAGTTTTATCAATACTATAAGGCGAGAAGGCTCCTTGGGTTAGTCTTAATAGTGCCAAAAAACCACTCTTTATATCAGCATATGTTAGATTTTATTAGAAATGGAGTGGAATCTGAACATGTTTTCTAAAATTTTTAGATTAACCTTATGATATCCTATCTTTGATGATTTTAGATTTCTAAAATTCATCTTTGATAATATTAAATTTCTAAAATTCTATACCAATGATGAACGGTGTAAATTGTACCTTAACACGATTCACATGATTTTGATATTTCCCAAATGGTTACCGATGCTGATCCTCCAATGTAGGTCTCTTCCCGAACTATACCAAATGGAGGGAGAGTGAGAGCCTTTGTCCGCCTCGGGGTAGGGCCAAGCAATGCACATCCACCTAGTGGGTCACCTCACATGTATATGGAGATGGGAGGAGGACGGTGAAAGCCTCTCTCTCTCTCTCTTTGGCACTAGGACCAATCTATCACTCAGATGGGGTTTGCCTCCTGAGAATAGGATATTTATTTATAAGGAGAGGTTTAGGATTTCTGGAGTGTATTGATTATGGTACTCCACCACCATACAAATTTTGATAACCCTTTCACACGAATGGGGACCTGTAACTGCCTTATCCATATACACATGATCCAATCCTTCCATTGTCATCGAGGTGTTCAATAACGGTAATGGTGGCCGTAACGGTCATTGCCGCCACTATTATGATACGGTTGTTACGGCCCCTGTAATGGCCGTTACGATTTTATTTATTTATTTATTTTTGAAAAAACATGTTTTTTGACCGTTACAGGGCCGTTATAGGTAGTTTTTTTTGTAACGGCTGTTTCAACCCCACAGCACGTAATGGTTATGGCCATTACTGTTACGTAACCCTTTTTTTATACCTTGACCTTCATGACCATGCACCATAGACCTGTATCCCATTATGATAAAATAGTAGATCATTAGATTTAGGCCATCAAATCATTATTAAGTGTGATGAAAATAGTTTTAACAGTTAAAACAAAACTTCACAGTTGAAAACCATTGTAAAGCCATTTAAAACCTTTCAAGCGTTAGGATTATTGGAAAACCGCTCAATGGAAAACCACTTGACGAGTCTTTGATCTATTAGATCTCATCATAAACTCATCCTTAAGAAACTAGTGGACCCTTCGTGGCCCATATAATAATCAATGGACCCAGATGGATGTACTTAGCTACACCCACTTTTGTTGGTCACGTGGTAGCCTTGTAAAGCGAGCCAATGCCATACAACCAAGATCCTAACCCTTACACATCCTCAGGTCTAAGGTTTAATTAACTTCTTATGCATCAGCTAGTTAGTCTAGGCTAATGGCCTCTCGGACTAGTGATTTGATCTTGATCCACCAATGTAAGTGCCCGAAGGTCTAACAAGATCCCGTATCCATGGAACGCTTACACTCTCATGTGGGGTAGGGCAAAGTCATATTGACACCAAGTCGGCCCCCCATGGTGGAGACTGTTCATCTTGACCCAAGTTAGTTCTCTCACGCAAGATGACCGTACTTTTCATTAACTAACGACCACATGTTTATCCTATAGCATGTGATGGTCATAATAGGGTACAATATCCATGGACCACAACTTTCCCTTGGTCAATGATTGTTGTGTCTAATCTCAAGTTCTTATGTACAACCAGAGGAATCACTCCACTTTAACTTGCATTTATGTTGGTTTAAAGTGATACCACATATTAACTAAGGCATAGCATTTTGTCCACCACAGACACTTAGTCTTCATGGTCTACAATTGAGATAATCATGATCACATCCATGTGGCTAGTGGATTGGGCTCATATTGGTTTTCCAGAGCACAACTCCAACAACATGGTTAGGACTTAGGAGGAGAGCAAACCATAACTTCAACCACTTACTAATGCCTTTCAGTTGGCAATTGGTTCTGTCTACCTTCATGTTGAAAAGTCAACCATAAGCTATAACATTTCCAAAGTTGACATCCTCATAATGAAATACTTTCCCAACACTAAATACTTTCCCAAAACTATCTTTCTTTGGACTCCCTGTGATGTTTCCATTGCAGTTGAACTCAAGGAAACCCTCCAAGACATTCTCTAGTAGGCTGGGACATGTCTACTTGGAAACTAGGACAAGAAAATCTGGTCAATTGGATGTTGCATAAAAAAGAATGTCTTTGTTTAGGTTGGTTAAAAGAAGAGGATTAATATTTTTCATCACTGTGGGGTGCTGTAAGCTAAATGTGGAAGGGTGCTAGATGGGGAACACAAGATGCTCTGGTGTGCATTAGAGACGATCAAGGAAGGATAAATCTAGCTTTCTCTGGATATCGGGGTTTTGGGATTCTAACCAAGTGGACTTGGAAGCGATAAGGACCTGGGTTGCATCTATCTAAAACTACCCATTGTTCGTTCAATTGGCTTATTATTGAAGGCATTCGTTGGTTGTCTGGACCCTAGGCAGTACCACAGAAGGTTAATGAAATAGGTGGATGATTTCACTGTCTTCTGTTGCTTTTTGTCAAATCCCTAGAGAGGCTTAGTCCCCGAGAGATTGTGAAGCACCCAGGCCATAGTGGCCTGCAGAGGTCCCAAGATGGCGTCCAGTTGATACACGTTAGGGAAGTCTTTGGTAGGGTGTCTGATTACATAGAGGGCTCCACAAATCCAACCATATCCTGCCCCTGCAGTTCCTGTTCAATTTCTTGGCCTAGCAGTGATTTCCGAAAAGTGTACAGCACCCAGAATCCCTTTTTAACAAGTTATAGCAGCCTGAATCAATTTTCAGCGACTTCAGCAAGCTGGTTTCCTATTTTCAGCAGTTTCTATTCAGATGTCAGCAAGCATGGAGCATTGAGTTGCAGTATGGGAAGCTTTACATTAAGAAGTTTCTGTTCATGGGAAGTAGTAGTGACTGTTGATATATTTGGGGAAAGATGCAGAAACCAGTTGGCTCTTTGGTCCTTACGGCTGTGTATACAGCGTTATTTAGAAATGGAAAAATTAGTTTCTTTTAGCAGTACCAGTTCACTATATTATATTTTCATTTTGACTACTCTTGATAGCAATTTTGTAAATTTACTGCTGAGATCATAACTATAATTAGGAAAAAAACAACTGCGGCTTGTAGGAACATGCTGTCTACAACCTATAAAAATGGAATACACCGAAACTTATGAGCCATTCCTTAATTGATGATTAAGTAAACAAGTTTATCATTATTATTATTATTATAAGTTTGACTTTCAGGAAATTTTGGGAAATTTCTTGTAAATTTCCAGGTGTCTCCCCTATACCGGCAATAATATTGTTGGCATCGCTGATAATATAGTTGGTATCACGATACTGGGGAGATTATGTACTGGGCTTGAGTGAAAATATTGGTGATAATGATATTATTGCTAGATATCGTCGATATTATTGAAACTATTGACGATATCAAGAAAGTATTTATTTACTTGGGGTTTCAGTATCGCTGAATAGGCAATACCGATATTATTGGCGATGGTTTTCATCAATATTGTCAATAATTGGAACACTAGGTGCGCCTATGTGTATCGGGCGTTGAAGGGTCAGTTGCACCTATGGTTAGCCTAGTGCCTTAAACTAGAATGATTATGCATACTTGTTTTTTATGATGTTTCAAGTTTTAAGTGTGTAGTCTTGTCTCTTTTAACTTTATTTATTTATTTTTTGTCTCTTTGAACATATCCTGAAGTTCCATTGAAAAATTCTACCGTTCTCCAATGTTTTCCAATGTTTCCCTCAGACAGTGATACATTACCTGATACATGCAATATTTCCCTTACAGTACTGACTTGTTTCTGTAACCCAAAGGTGTGATACATGCATTGATACTGATACTATGACCAATGAACAACCTCTACCATCAAACTGTAACCAGTGATGTTTTTATATTCACCATGCCTGAACAATAGAAACTATACATTCCCGATACAACTCATCCAATCTAGATCCATGTACATCCTGAAATTCAAACACTAACTTTGCATCATCCCCAAATCTACTTTTCCAGCCCCTAACCAAATCAACATAAGCCACTATTCGAAATATCTTCACACTGACAGCTCTTGTGCCCAAAGTCCATATCTAGATTCCATGATTTGTCCATAGTCCTTCAAAATTAAAACATGATCATCTCTTGATCGCGAAAAATCCTAGAAAAAAAAAAGAAAAGGCAAGGGATTTGAAGGACAAACTAGGTGCCCTAGGCTTTTCAAGGAGAATCTCTTCGGTAGAGAGATTGCTACCGGTGTCTTCATGGTCTACGTCGCTGAACTTGGGCTAGGTCCATTCGCTCAATGGCCCACTTGTTGAGGTGGGCATTGGTGAGTTTGCGCGCAACTCGGTTATTGAATTAATGAGATATCAACACCGAATTACAAAGAAGTAGACAAGAATTACACTCACAATAATATTTGAGTAGAGAGGGATAAATAACTTTATTGATATTGAACATCTTCTTACAATGCTTAAGAAAAGAACTCACACTGAAGACATTTTTAAAAATTGCTTACTCCACTTCCACTTTTATAGACCCTAAATGAATCTTTAATGAAAATCTCCTCAGCTAAGAGATTTATTTCAAACCAATCTAATCTGCCTAAAATGGTAAAAGCCTAGTAATAGTAAAAGCAAACATAGAAGTCCTAATTACATCTCTAAGTCATCCCCATATCTTCAATCACATCAATCAAATCTTTAAATCAACCCCCATATCTTCCAAAATAGTAATTTGCAATCCTTGATTTAGGCTCCCAAATCCATAAATAAACAATCCAAAAATCAACACATGTCGGACCCTGCTATGGGCTATGGGCCTCCCTCTTGCTGGGCCCTACAGTGGGCCGTGGCCCTGCATAATTCTCCATAGGTTGGAAATAACTTGACTCTGATGAGTTGGATGCTTCATACAAGTAGTAAAGATTCTCATCTAATCTTTTCAATTCGTCGCCTCTGATCCACGTGCATTCAAAACAGGGCTTGTTCTTCCATTTCACCAAGTATTGCTTGTGTTGGCCCCGTCGAGTATTAGTTGTCTTCATTTGCAACACCTTTTCAAATTCTTCCTTTTTCTTTGGGAGTTGTTTATCTATATTGATAATGGCTTTATCTTGCATATCTAATGCCTCGCCATGGCACTTGAATAAATCTGCCACATTGAAAGTCGGTGAGATATCTATGTCATCTGGCAACTTGATTTTATAGGCATTATTACCCAACTTTCTCTTGGCTCAGCATGGATCAATCTTTTTAGACTTGAGCTTAATGTAAGTTCCCCTCATAAACTTTTCTTTCCGATAGACCATAACTAAGTCACCTTCTTTATGTATCTTCTTATGCTAATGTTTGTTCGTAGCTTCTCGGTACCTGGTGTTGCTGTCTTCAATTTTCTTTGTTATTTGAGCTTCCAAGTCTTGAACGTGCTTGGCGAAAGCATCAACATTTTCTCTCACTTTATCTTGTACTAGTAATGGTACTAGGTCAAGCACATGATGTGGACTTTCCCATTTACGAACTCAAATGGGGATTTTTTGGTAGTACGATTTATTGAGTTGTTGTAGGCAAACTCGACTTAGGATAAAGCCAAGCCCCACTGAGATATGTTGTCGCCTACGATACTCCTCATGAGGTTACCGGTGCTCTTGTTGATTAACTCGGTTTGGCCGTATGTTTGAGGATGGTATGTGCTAGAGAATTAAAGCTTTGTCCTCAATCACTTCCACAAAGTGCGTCAAAAGTGGCCCACAAACTTCGAATCACGGTTCGAAGTTATTATTTTCAGTACCCCGTGAAGTGCACAATTTTTGTGAAAAATATGTTTGCGATATGCGACCATTGTCCTTTTGCATGGAATGAAGTGGGCCACCTTTGAAAAACTGTCCACCACAATGAAAATCGAATCCACTCTCTTTTAAGTCTTAGGAAGACCTAGAACGAAGTCTATAGAAATATCTATCCATGGTATGGCTAGAACGGGAAGTGGCGTATAAAGGTTGGTATTCTCATGACCTTTGGTGACTTGGCATTTGTGACATCGTGCCATGAACCATTCAATGTCATGGTGCATACAAGGCCAATAGTATTTTTCCTCCACCATGGCCAATGTTTTATCTTGTCCAAATTGTCCACCTAGTCCTCTTCCGTGTAGCTCGGATAGTATATTCTCTTGCAAAAATCTTTCAGAAATGTATAGGCGAGAACCCTTGAATAAATATCCATTGTGTGAGATGAATTCACACTTCGGATTTTGGCCATTCACACACCTGTCGAGTATTTTGCAAAAAATGGAGTCTTCTTTTTATTGTTCGTTTAATGCCTCGAATCCAACTTCTATGGTGAGATTTCCTAGTAAAACCACCCTCTTACTTAGAGCATCTACCACTTTGTTCTGATTTCTATCTTTGTGATGCAAAAGGAAAGTATATTCTTGTAGGTAAGCCATCCACTTCGCATGATAAAAACTTGGCTTCTTTTAGGAGTTGAGATATTTCAATGCCTCATGGTCCGAGTATAGAATAAATTCCAAGGAATCAAGTAATGTCTCCAATGTCATAGTGCCCGAACTACTGCATATACATGGAGTGGTTCTTCTATGCAGTATTAAGCTTCTAGCTAAAGAAGGTGATTGACTTCCCTTCTCAACTCAACACCGCGCCAATTTCAATACAAGATTTGGAGCTTTTATCATATTATTTTTTATGGCACCAAAGCGTTGATTCGTCGCTGTAGTTCATTCGAATTTGTCCCCCCCTGCATGCAATCGGTGATAGATGCGATGATGGTGCTGAAATTTCGAATAAATCTCCGGTAAAATGTAACAAACTTGTCGAAAGAACAAACCTCTGAAAGGGTTTCTAGGTGGGCCAATCCGCAATTGCTTTGATTTTCTTTTGATCAATCTTGATCCCTTCTACAGACATAATATACCCCAAAAACACAACACTATCGACAAGGAAGGGGCACTTTTTCAAGTAAGCAAATAGTGTCTACTTTCATTGTACATCAAATATTTGCCGTAAATGATCAAGATGAATAAATGAATCAGGAGAAAAAATAACAATATCATCAAAATAAACAACTAAGAACTTTCTTAGAAAGGGGCTGAGTACCTCCGTCATCAGCCTCACGAAAGTGCTTGTCGCATTTGAAAGGCTGAATGGCATGACAAACTACTCATATAACTTGTCCCGAGTCTTAAATGCGGTCTTTAGTTTGTCCTTGAGTCGAAAATGTATTTGATGATATCCGCTCCCGATGTTGATATTTGAAAAGACCTTTACTCCATGCAACATATCCAACATATTGTCCAAGTGAGGAATGGGAAACCGGTATAGTAATTCAGTTGATTGCATGACTGTCCACAAATGTCCTCCAAGATCCATCTTTCTTAGGGGGTTGTAATGCAAGAACAACACATGGTGATATGCTTTTTCGAATTAAATTCTTTTGTAGCAAGTCAATAACCTGTCGGTGGAGCTCAGCATGTTCATCCGGACTCATCCGATGATGCACAATATTTGGTATACTCGAACCCGATACCAAATTAATTTGGTGTTGAATGTTCCTCATAAGGAGGAAGTTCAACTAGGAATTTTTCTGGCACCAAGTCTTTATATTCATGAAGGAACTCTTGTATTCGAGGCAGAACATCTGACTGCTTTGTGTCTTCTTTAGCAACCAAGACATAAATAATGCCGGTCCCTTTGCTTACCTCTTCAAACTTACGCACGCTGAGTGATTTTTTACCCTCTTTATTCGATTTGGGTGTTGGAAGATGTTTCATTGAGTGCAATGTGATATCAAGACCATCATTTACAAAGGAATAGGTGTTGGCTCAAGTTAAATGCATCATATCTTGGTTTCATAACCACGGTCTCCCTAACAAATTGTAGTATGCATCCATAGGGACCATGTCACACCATACCTCATCCGTGTACTTATATCCAATAGAGAAGGAAACTTAACACATTGAGTTAACAAAAACTTCTTCTCCTTTCTTGAACCAACGAATCTTCTTTGGTCGCAGATACGTATATTTTTTGAGTTTTAATTTATCCACCATTTCTTGTAAGACAATTTTCTCATTGCTCCTTCTGTTGACTAAAATTATGCATATCTTCCCACTACAAGTACAAATGATGTAGAAGATAGTGTCGCAATCATCACCCCTCATCAAGCACCTAGGGCATCGATAACATAGACCATTGGATAACCAACAACTTTCCCCGATGACCATACATATTCGCTGCTACTTCCCCAACATGTATCTCATCCTCATATATAGGTAATTTGGGGGCATTTTCACACTAGGCTCGAGTGGGGTGGCCTGTGTGAAGTGAGGGCACACTTGGGGTGGGTGGCCCGTGTGAGGCGGGACTCATGTGAAGGGCCCACGAGGGGGGTTTGGTTGAGGGCCTGGCCTGGGCTATGAGATAAATGGATTGATTTGCCACACTCTATTAGTTCGAGCTTTTAGAGCAAGTGGTTAGTCATCCTGTGACAAAAGTGGTAGGATGTCTCGTGTTCGAGATTCCTCACCGGGGATGATTAATGTAGGGCATTTTCACTTTGGGCTCAAGTGGGGTGGCCTGTGTGAAGCGTGGGCACACTCGGGGTGGGCGTCCCGTGTGAGGTGCGTGGCTTGTGTGAGGCGGGACGTGAAGTGGGGCCCACAAGGGGGGGTTTGGCCGAGGGCTTGACTTGAGTTATGAAATAAAGGGATTGATTCGTCACGCTCGATCAGTTTGAGCTTTTAGAGCAAGTGATTAATTATCCGGCGTCAAAAGATTAATGCAGGGGCATTTTCACATCGAGCTCGAGTGGGGTGTCCTATGCAAAGCAGGGGCACACTTGGGGTGGGCGACTTGTGTGAGGCGGGGCCCATATGAAGTGGAGCCCACGAGGTGAGTTCGGTTGAGGGCTAGGCCATGAGATAAATGGATTAATTCGCCATATTCTATCAGTTCGAGCTTTTAGAACAAGTAGTTAGTTGTCCTGCATCAAAAGTGGTATTAAAGCGAGAGGTCTCATGTTCGAGACTCCTCACTGATGGTGATTAATGCATCACACCGGGCTTAAGTGGGGTGGCCTGTGTGAAGCGACGGCACACTCGAGGCAGGTGGCCTGTGTGAGGCGGGAACCATGCAAAGTAGGGCCCACGAGGGGGGTTCGACCGAGGGCCTGACCTGGGCTATGAGATAAAAAGATTGATTTGCTATGCTCTAACAGTTCGAGCTTTTAGAGCAAGTGGTTGGTTGTCCTATGCAGTGTTTTAAATATCGACAATATCGGCTGATATATCCCACTATATATCTTGTATCTCACCTGTGTGATACAAAACACACAAGTAGTAGGATATATCCCACATGTTTGATCCGGTGAGCAATTTTATTAAAAAAATTGTCGATCATTTTTTTCCTGTAAATCATGTTAAATCAGTGTCAAATTGCTACAAATCCATGGCATGAAAAATCATGAATTGGGAACTTCGATTTCAAGATTTGGAGGAGAAGGACCGAGTTGCGGATTTATTTATTTATTTAAAAATCAAATCAAACATGTATATAACCTAATCTAATGATTCTTCTTTTGCTTTTGAATGTATTGCTTGTGTTTCCACACGTCTTCGTACATTTATAAATTATATAAATAGACTTTGAATATACTTGCATTAATTCAGTTAGACAACGCATAGATTAGGACCCCATACAAATAAACCAATTATGTGCACTTGTTTTTTGTAATGTTTTGATTTCTAAGTGTGTATTAATGTCTTTTTTAACAATCACTAAAATTTTATTGAAAAATTCGACCAATTTCTAATGTTTCCACATGTTTCCAATAACAATGATACATTACGCGATACAACCGATATATCCCATGTGATAACTGATATGTATCTGTATCCCAAGGGTGAGATATGTAACGCGATACCGATATTTCGAACATTGGTCCTACGTCAACATGTGCTTCATATTCCGTATCTACTTCAACTTTCATTTGAATGTGGTGGGGAGTGTCTTCAACATATTCTCCATCCTTAGCCAAGTTATCTTTAATTGTGGCCTGAAGTTCAGGATATTGAAAAGAACAATGTCTCGGCTATTCACACTTAAAAGCACATGAAAGGAGTGTTACTTTGTCCCATCTTGGGTGCACTGCTACCTCATCCATTACCACCTCCCCTTGGGTTGAGGTTTGACTTCATTGTTGGACGTTGGCCTATCGTCTATTGGCCTATGGGAGGCCCTGTGGTTGCCTTACGTGGAAGTTAGCGCGTTGCCCCGTCTCATTTACAAACCTTAAATGAATCTTCAATGAAAATTCCCTCAACTAAGAAATTGATTTCAAATCAATCATAATTTATTTTAAGCTAATCTAATCCACCCAAGATGGTAAAAGCCTAATAATAGTAAAATAAAATATAGAAAGTAATCCTAATTTCATCTCTAAATTAGCCTCATATCGTCAATCTCATCAATCACATCCCCTTCATATCTTCAATCACATCAATCACATCTTTATATCAGCCTCCATATCTCCCAAAAATAGTAAATTGCAATTCTTTATTTAGGCCCCTAAATCTATAAATAAACAGTAAAAAAAATTAACACATGTTGGGCCTTACGGTGGGCTATGGGTCCACATCTTGCTTGGCCCTACGGTGGGCCCATCTTTGCTCTGGTGTTTGTGCTTTCATTATTGCAATACAAATACATCAAACTTCATGCTCAGGTCACCAACTTAACCTTTCGGCACTGGACAGGCGTGGTGTCGAGCTATTTTTCCACAGGACTTCCCTGCATCATGTCATGATCTTGACCTTGTTCTCGTCATTGTTGAATCACCTTTTTCACACCTGTCTGTCAGGTTATTTTATTTATTTATTTTTTAAATCCTCCTCTCCTTCATATTTCAATTGACAGGGAGAGTTACTGAAAGAAAAAGAGGTGTCAGAAAGAAGTACAGATTGGCAAAACTAGATTTGAATTTCTATGCCGGGCATTTCATACTCATAATTTGCACATACATGAGTGATGCATGTGGGGCTCACCAGTGTGTTTTTATGGAATGAAACCGTCTGGCATGGTTGTCCAAACATGGAAGTTGGACCCGCCAAAAATCAGGCCGATCCATCCATCGTATGGGCAATCACATGATTTTGGAGGTTTTTAGATGGTTATCTGTTGTTTCATATGTTGAGGTCCAGTGTGTCATGGTATTGAATGTGTAGAAAACAATAGAACCAGAAAAAAAACTCCAAAATCCCATGCTTCAAAAAACAATAGGTCCACCAGGTTGTGTATATGAAATCCGACCATGCATTACATGAATGGTGAATCCCACTATAATGATGGGATGCCCCAAAAATCAGTTGGTGGGCACACCATAGAAAATGAACAACCATCTGAAAACCCAATTTTTCCTAGAATTATAAGCAGAGGAACCGTCCTTTTATGGGTTCACTGTTAGAGTCATATAGATATGATGCTTTGGCAAATGGGCAGAGTATGATGCTTAGTATGCAAATGCAAGCAATCAAAATTTGGACACATGGCGTACATCAACTCAACCTCAAACAACTAAATTATGGAACCCAATGTTGCTAATTCACACTCCCAAAATCAGATTGGTTGAAAAATCCTTATCTTTGATTTGTGGAACTTGTGTGTTGAAATAGGACCATTAGATACTCTGAATTTTTAACTGTCCAATAAATGTCCACCGATCTTATAGTCAAGATCAAATGAGCTTAATTTCTGTATAGTACATGTGCACAATGCACACTGCTTGATGAATGGCTTGGAACTATGACATGTGTGCCATATGTCAAGATATGACATGTCTCTACCAATATGCAATGGTTTCCACCAACTCATGTGAGGGCCCTGTGACTGAAATTAAAGTAATAGGAGTCTAAGAAAATTTCCAAAGGCCCTTAATATCTTAACGAAATTTAAATTAGAAGGGCATTCACGTAATTTCACAGGGTTGTAGAAGACTTAGCCTATCCGCTTTAAGGCATAGTGTGCGCACGTGCGTGTCTGCACGTGTGCACATGTGGCTTCAGATGCCAGTAGACATAAATACTGCAATTTGATGTCTGTGTGTGTGTGTGGCTTGAGATGCCATGAGACATAAATATTGCAATGTGTGTGCACACAGGTAGGCGGGTGTGCGCGTGTGGGTGTGGCTAGAGATGCCATTAGACATAAAACATAGAACTCTTTCAAAACTTTGCAACTCTACAACATGGTATTCCAAATCGGTTACGTGATGGCCGTAACGGCCATTACGTAACGGTAACGGTCATAACCGTTAAGCGTTACGTGGTCGAAACGGCCGTTACAGAAAAACGCTCCGTAACGGTCCCATAACGGTCCAGTAAGAACATATTTCAAAAAATAAAAAATGGCCGTAACAGCCGATATGGGGGTTGTAACGGCCGTTACGGCTCGTATCATAACGGTAACGGTGGTGGCCGTTACGGCCACCATTACCGTTATGGAACACCTTGCTCTACAATAGAGTGAAGCCCAAATAAATATTTAGGACACGTAGTAGTTGCAGAGATTTGAACCAAAGACAGGGAAAGTCCAAAGTTAGGATCTTAAGAGGAGGAACTTGCCAAATTAACAGGGATTATGACTACCTATTTTTGTATTGTGGATCGTAGTAATCTATTTCTCTGAAACCATGAGTGAACCAAAATTAACATTGATCAATGATTTACGAACCACTTCTTCGACATAGAGACATTTGTTAATAACAAATGTCAGATTCAATTCCAGAAATGTCGGATTCAATTTTGAGGCTTGTCGTTGTAGTCAGTTCAATTCATTGCCAACCTAAAAAAACCAAGTATAGAAATTTACTAATCTAACTTTATACATTGCAATCAAGCCACCAAGATGAAATGATGAATAAAACCTATTAGAAGCTAAAATCCCTCAACAATGAACCACGTCATTGCTCTAGTTCTCATTGATGATGATGCTAATTTTACACATGAAATAAAAATCAGATTGTTGGAAAGATTCAAAATAGCCAATCTATGCAATTAAATATGACCAAAGGTTCTCCTTGGCAAAGGGGAGCCTCCTCTAATATATTTCACATTTTAAATTGGAAAGAGGTTAGTCACCCTACGGATGAAGGGGGTGCTGGTATTAGATGCGTGGTTGCTTTTTATGAGGCGTTGCTTCGTAAGTGGGTGTGGCATTTTGGTGTGGAAAGCTGCAGTTTCTAGAGAATGATCATAGTTGCTAAGTATGGGTTGATGGACTAAAAGATCCTTTGTATCCTTCCTCCTCTTTTCGGAAAGGCATTATCTTGAGTGGCTTCTAAAGTTTCAATGGCTCTAGTTTTGTGCTAGGTGAGGGGTCTAGGGTTTGATTATGGGAGGATGTTTGGTGTGGTGTTTTGCCACTTCAGGTGTCATTCCTGGGTTTAGCCCGTCTTTGCCCTATTTCTGATATCTTAATAGCAGATTGCTATTCTAGGGGGGGAATGGACCCCTCCACCCCCTTGTTGTTGTGACATTTCTGATGCCGGGTTTGACGATTTGCTTTCTTTTTTGGGCCATCTACAGAGGGTTTGTTACCGTTCCCTAGAGTTGAAGATTCTCTCTCATAGCTTTTAAGTTCGTTCCTTCTCTCCGAGTCTGACTCAGGCTGATGCTAGGAGCACTGCCTGTTAGTCATACCGCCCTTGTGTGGTCTTATAAAGCCCCCCTTAAAGTCTCCGCCTTTGCTTGGCTTGTTGGGAGGAACAAAGTTCTTATTGTTGATAATCTTTGGAAGAGATGGATGGTTTTGTTGAATGTTTTTGTGCTATGTATGAAAGTGGAGGTAGTGTTTGAAGTGCCTATATCGCCACAAGTTTCGCTGGTCGGGGATATAGAAACAGTATTGATATCGTTGACAACAAAAAATGCATGGAAACATTGGGGAAACATAGGAAAAACGGTGGAATTTTTTAGTGAAACTTCAGGAGATGCTAAAATATACATATTTGCATATTTAGGAATAAAAAAAATTGCAAAAAGAATGCATAAATGATGAGTTTCCATTTAATGGGGTCCTAAAAGCATGTGTAGTTGTAAGAAATCAGTTCACCCATCCCACCCATCCCATCTATCCATCCAACCTCCAACCTTCCATCCAAACATCCATTGATATTCAAAATATCGGCAACACACAATATTTGCAAACGATTCATCAACAATTGGAAAGGAAATGAAAGATTGTGGTCTCAATATCGCCTATGTTATGATAACAATAGTATAACAAATTATCGATATTGTCGTTGACAAATTGAACACTGTGTGCAACCTATGTTTTAAATTTCGACGATATTAGCCGATATATAATATCAGAGATATTTTGATAATATTAGATATACTTCAAACAATGAGTCAAGGAATTGGTAGACCACCTGTCCATTCATTGTTCATTTTCGAGGATTATTTGGTCTAGAATCCTTCGATGTTTAGGTGTGTCTTGGGTGATTTTGGGCTTGATCGAAGGCTTGTTCCATTCGTGGCATGCTGAAGGTGGTGGCAGGCTGTGCAAATCTAGATGGAAAGCTACGTTGCTAGCTACCCTTCGGTCATTGTGGAATGATAGTTGCAATCACTACTTCCATAATGTCAGTGGGCCTGTCAATGTTGTCCTTAATCGGGTTCATTTGTATCTTAGGGATTGGGTGCCCTAATTATGGGTGTGGGGTTAGTCTTTTGGTTTTATTACTTTTTGTTGCTCTTCTTTCCTTAGTGTTTTTTTTTTTTTTTTTTCGTCGCTTTTGTTTTTTGTTTTGTTGTCTCTTTGTTTTCATGGCCTTTGGAACTAATAAAATTCATCATCTTTTAAAATAATAAAAAGATCGGATAATATTTGTAGAACCTCCGTATAACATCACAATTTTTCTCCTACTAATGCCACGCCATTAATCTTTACCTTTATTAAGGAACAAAGGCATCAATGGGGCTCTCAAGATATGTATCACCACAATTCATCTAATGAAAGGAAACTCCTTTGCTATGCAAGTAATCTTGATGTTTGTCTCCTCCTTCCTTGATCTCCACTTGATGGTATACGAAGAAACCATCTATCAAAGGGGGCGATCTCGTAGTTCCTACGAGGTGGAGACGATGGGGTCAGTCCATGGATTTTCCTTCCTTTTGCCACATTTTGCTGGAAGGGTTGAAGGGGAATAGTGCATCAAGTTGTTTGAAAGGGCCTGTGGAAAGATTGATTCATTCGGATTGACATAAGGGTCCAACTCCATTGCATTGCCAGAATCTAGGCCGTATATTTGTAACAGGTTAACCTCTTTGCTTCACTCATGGAATAATCCTCTTCTCGCTCAGCTCCCATTTCTTCTCGGTCCACAAAGGCATACTACTTTGCGTTTTCTTACCTCATGCCTTATTTGAATGCAAGTGTTTTAAATAGCTATGCTATGTAGCATGTAGCTTATGCTACATAGCATAGCTTAGCCTTAACGCTATGTAGCTTATGAAAATAGCTAAGTCGTGTGTAACTTACACTACATGATAATTTGCATTAGCTACCCACTACATAGCTCACATTACAAGTTATTTTTGCTACAACATGGAAATCGATAAATGTTTTCAATGATTGGTTAAGTTATTTTATTTTTAATAAAAATAAGTTAAATCTTTTCAATGCTTTTAGTAAAATCAGTGTTCAAAATATTGGTATCACACTATGTATCACACCCTTGGGATATAGATACATATTAGTTATTGCACGGGATATATCATTTGTATTGGATAATTTGTCGCACCTTTTGGGAAACATGGGGAAACATTAGGAAAATGGTTGAATTTTTCAATGAAACTTTAGAGATTGTTAAAAAAGACCTTAATATACACTTTTAAAACATAACATCTCAAAAAATAAAAAATAAAAATGCAAATAATAGGTTTCCTCTGTATAGTGTCCTAAGCTATGCGCTGTCTGACTGAACAATGCAAATATATTCAAATTGAATGCATAACATTTATAAATGTATCAAGACATGTATGATCTATACTTATGCACACTAATGCATGAGATCAACACTGTTCATAACATGCAATTTGTTTTGGGGCCTGGGTCACCTCCAGGCCCTGGTGACCTCCTCACTAGGTTACACAACAAGTAGCAATAGAGTGAGCCCTAGGAAGGTTTGCAATGGGAAGTATTCATTTCCACTGTCCTGCTGTAGTGGGGGCCACTTGAACTCCAAATCCACCTCATGAGCGGGCCTTGTGTCCACATCCAGTGGACCTGATCAATGGCTGGATATCAAATAGACACCATGGTGGTTCCCAAGAAGTTTTCAACGGTAAGGTGTTTAATCACCACTTTTTTCAGCGTTTGGGACCATGTTTCTTGTAGTGTGGTCCACTTAAAACCTCATTGGTGCACCACTGTCTGGGACTGTGCATATAAGGCAAAGTTTGAGATCATGTAAGGCAGCGCGCAAATAAAGCTCACTGGTGGGCCACTGTTTCTTGTAGTGTGGTCCACTTGAAACTTGTATCTGCTTCATTTTTTGGGACCATTTCTTAAAATAAGATGTACAAATAAATGAATGGCATGGATATGCAATACATACATGCCGTAAGGAAAAAAATGAATATCAGCTTGATCCAAAACATCGGTGACCCTTAAGAATTTTTCAACGGTAGCTGTTCAATTCACACCGTTTCTTATGGTCTGGTCCGCTTGAGCTTTGGATATGCTTCAATTTTTGGGCCACCGTCCAGCCATTTTCAAAGCTTATTTTAGGGCATGATCTCAAAAATGAAGCATGCCCAAATCTTAGGTGGACCACACAACTATCATCTTGATCCAAAGCTTTTGTGGCCGACAAGAAGTTTTTAATGGTCGATTACTAATGTTTCTTGTACTATGGTCCATCTGAGATTTCGATCTGGTTCATTTCATTTTTTGGATCATGCCATAAAATGACTTTACAATGCAAATGGAAGGCAAGGATATAGTCACATATATCAAGGTGGGCCCCACGGGTCCCATGCACTTTGGTGGATCTGAAGTCTCACCTAATCAGCTCCCACTTTCGACAGAGTTGGGTAGTAGCCAATCCGCACCTGCAGCACATAAGACCTGAGATGCGGGTGGGACCTTGACTATGGGCCCCACCATGAAGTATGTGTTATATCCACACCGTCCATCCATTTGGAGACATCTTTTTAGGGCACGAACCAAAGAATGCGGCCAATCCAAAGCTCAAGTGGACCCCACCACAAAATAGGGGGACATTGACGGCCACTGTTAAAACCTTCCTAGGGCCCACCATGATGTTTATTTGAGATCCAACATGTTCATAAGCTCACACAAAAATGAATGAAGGGAAAACACAAATATCAGCTTGATCGAAAACTTCTGTCACCCCCAAGAAAATTTTATTGGTAGGCGTTCAATCCCCAATGTTTTATGTGGTGGGGTTCACTAGAGCTTTAGATCTGCCTCATTCTTTGGCTCATGCCCTAAAATGATCTCTCCAAATGGATGGACGGTGTGGATACAACATATACACCATGGTGGGGCCCATAGAACTTGGTGACGTCGTTTGATTACTTTTGAAAGGAGAGGATTAAGTGCAGCCCTAGCCTAACCCAAGACGGTACAACACTTATGGTGGGGCCCACCTTGGTATATTTATTGTATATGCAAGTGGTCCATACGTTGTTACAAATCATTTTAGGGCATGAGCCTAGAAATGAAGCAAATTCAAATCTCAGGTGGACCATACTGTAGGAAACAATGCTGATTGCTCATTAAAACTTCTAAATGGGTCGCTAAAGTTTTGGATTGATCTCATATTTGTTATTTTCCCTTCTTCCACGTTCTCGTGACCTTATCAGTAGGTTGGATGACAAATAAACATTATAGAAACATTAGGTGGGCCTTAACAAGTTTTTAATGGTGGAGGTTCAAATACCACTCTTTCTTAGAGTATGGTCCACCTGAGATTTGGATCTAATTCATTTTTATCTAATGCCATATAATGATCTGACAAAATGATGTAGAGCGGGTCGCGGACACTTTCATGCCCAGGATGGACCAGAGAAGACCCAATCGGAGGCATAAGTGATCCAGACCGTCAGTACCTTAAAATAGGCGTATCTTGCAAACTGGAATGAGTTACTCGATGTATTGTATATGATTTTAGGGTAGGAGAAGCTACTTTAGCCAACCAACTTGGCTATGCCGAGTTGCCCATGTTGAATTTGCGAGATTTCATCAAATCGACGGTTGAAAATCCATTTTATTTCCGTTTTTACAATTTATAGTAAGTTTTATTTTGATTATAACTCTTCATCCTTTGAGTTTTAGGAGTTGTGTCCAACATGAAAAGTGCTTAGAAAAATTAAGAGAATAACGTGGTTAAGCTAAATAGGACACTTACTATAAATAGTAAATTTACTATTTATAGTAAGTTACGAATTTTAGGGAGTTTGAGTTAGAGTTTGATTCTGAAACTTCTTCCAAGTTTTGGTATCACTATTTCAAGGATTGTAAATTCGTTTTTATTATCTACCAATGAAATTTTGAATTTTCTAGAATTTATTTTTATTTTATTTTATTATTTTTTTAAATTTTCCCTCGTGGATTTGAGGTATCTCTGTGAGGAGTCTAGAGAGGCTATGTGGATTTGGAGTAGTTATCCCTTTGAGGAAGACGGTGATCGACCTCAACACGTCCTTCCCTGCGTCACAAAATGTATGAACGACATGGATATACAATACATACATTAACGTGGGCCGCACTATAAGGGTCACATTCTATTTGGTGCAGCCGAGTCAGCACCAAATCCACTCCCTTAATTAAGGCAGAGAGTGAGAGAGTCCTTCGAAACTCTACTCATCTTCTTTGTTAAAGCTGCAAACTCGCAAGCCCTCATGCCCCATCTCGAGAATTCAAATCTGTTAAAATACCAAAAATCTCTCCCTAATTTCATTTTTTTTTCAAAACCCGGCCCAAATCCCCATAAACCTCGGCGGAAGTCTAGTTTCCCAATTCTCTTTGAAGAAAAAAATGGGTTTTAGGTTTCTTGTTACATGATTTGACGTTGTTGATTGCGATTGGCCTACCAAATCCAGGCAGATCTTGAGTAACAAGGTTAGAGATTTTTTTCCTATATTTTTTTATGTTTTTGAATTTTTGGAATGGTAAAGTGGATTGTTGCCAAAGATATCGACCGATATCTGGATCATAAACAAAGAAAAACACACGATATCGTGCGATATATCGCTGATATTGCCGATAAATTGCATTATCGTCCATATATCGTGCAAGATCAGGGCTTTTTTTTTTTTTTGGATACTCTTGGGCAGTTTCGTATCGCTGAATCGCGATACCGATAATATTGGCCGATATATTGGTTGATAGTATCGATATTGCGAACACTAAGCAAAATAATATAAGTAACAATGTTAAATCAGTTTCATTGCTCTTTCTTTACCTTTATATTTAATCATTGCCCTTTCCTATTACTTTAGGTTACATTTGGTTGCACCAAATATCATGGAAATTTGCTAAATTTCATTATTAATCAGTCTAACTTGGTGCAGAATATCATGAATTGGTGCAACCAAGTGCAACCTTGATTAAAATTCAAGAAGTAGCGTGTAGCTTACGCCTCTCGCTTTAGAGGTGAACACTATGCCACACACTATTTGCTGTTTAAAACTCCATTTACTCCAACTTATCTAGCTCTGCCCTAACCTCCTCTTCTTTGGTTAGTTTTTCATGGGTGTTGTCCTCTTCTTCGTTGATTTGGATAAATTCTAAGTTTACTAGACTTGGTCTCCTCCATATTCTTCTGAATATAGACTGCGATATAACTCCCCAATCATAGTGGTGTCTCTTGTGGAATTTCAATTTTTGTTCCATCCACTTCCAGGCTTTGAATGTGATTGATCCTCCTCTATGCATTTGCCAACTCTTTGATTTTCGATTTGAGTAACTTTAGTTTCAATCTCAACCTTCTAACCTACTTCCCTTCAACCCGGAATGAGTCCCAACAATCTTTGACCCTCAGGGTAAAACCTTCCTGGTAGACACACATTATGTGCCTACATTCCTGAAGCCCCATTATCTGAAAAATGGATGGGAATCAACCCCATAAGTCCTGTTTAGATGACAAGAGAATAGGTAAATTGTCTGAAATTGGCACTGGATTGCATGTTACCGCAGCTCCAGATATATTGCCTCCCACTCCCTTGAGACAGGATCTTCTTGATTGTTGGACCAAGCGAAGGCCGCTTCTTAAAGAGGGATATCAATCAAAGTATTCGGTAACAATAACGGTGGCTGTAACGGCTAGCCTTATGGTTGTTACGGTCTTGTAAGTTGTAACGGTAAATTTATTTAAGGAAAAAAAATAAAATATTGGCCCTGTATTGGCATGTCATGGGCCATTTTTTTGAATTGGGCATTATGATCCCTTATCGCATGATGGTCACCACCGTTACCATTGTGTAATGGCCGTTACAGCCATATCATAACCGTTTTTTAATACCATGTTGTTAATCAAGTCCATTCTATGAATCCAATTGAAAAAACTTCTTATACTTGTAGTTCTCTTCCACCACCCTACTTCTCATAGGCAAACCAGGACACATTGAAGTCTTCTCCTAAAAGACCAAGCCAGATCCCATTTTCCTACAATTAGATCCAGCTCATTCACTCTCTTCACAATTCAAATTTTGCTAAAGGCAAAAAGAAAAAAAACAAGCAAATACAACATTAGAGGGGCATAAAAGAGCTGACTTTTGAGTGACCTTTCATCCTGGCTGAATGCTTTGGTAGGAACCTTTCATATTGATTCTCCTAGAGAGCCTTGCTATATCTTGGCTAGTTAGATTCCGAGCCTCTTCCTCTGGGATGGCAAATGCCTTTGCAATCAACCAAATGAATCTGGTGCATTTTATTGATTCCAATATGATGGGAAATTATTACGGATTTTGTGGGACATTGCCTTCTATTCTAGACTGACGTATAATGATCATGGCAGGTGGACAATGTAGCTCTAATGGCAATAATCCTTCCTTGCCTTGTAAAGATAGCCGGGTCCCTTAAACTAGCTGACTCCTAGAATTTTTGGCCATGAATTTCTAGTAATGGCATTGTGTACCATTTGTGGAGGAAGATGAAGGTATTTCATTGCATGAACATGAATGCCACCCTGTAAAAGCTTAGTTGTGTACTGATAATTCATCTATACATGTGTGAACCCCACAGTCTTAACACCATAGTAAAGAGTGGTGACCGCCTCCCTGTAGAATCTGCCTCCATGTAAACAACTCTGCATAAAATTAAGGTAAAGGTGTAGTTGGGTAATCCACTCCAACCAGCAGGTCGGTGACCCAATTTTAGATCTAGGAAAAAAAAAACCAGATCTATATGTGATTAAGGTGGACCACACTGTTGAAAAGTGTACAAGCAACACTCACCCTCCAAACTGTTTCCCTCGGTGTGGCCCACTTGAATCACAGTAGGGTCTATATTTGGGCCTTGGGGCTAACATGGGATGGCTCACCTGGTGGTTGGGTCAGATTTCACCTAAACATCGCGGTGGGGCCCACTTGAGCAGTCTAAAAACTAAAGACCCTACTTAAAGTCTCTGCGGTCTGGTTCTTAGGAGACAACACTCCATATATATATATATATATATGCTCACTTGTGCACCAGTTATCACCACAACTTGTGAGTCACTTGTGCACCAGTTATCACCACAACTTGTGAGAACTTTTTGAGAACTCACCTCCCGTAATATGAGTGCAAGATCTAAACCGTCCACATGATGCAACACCCCATGAAACCCCCAGTCCCCAACTTTTACCCTAATTCAAAACTTTGGTGGGCCATGGCAAAAGAGAGAGGCAAATCAAGGGAGGAAACTGTTTTATTTTTCCATGGCCCACCGAAGTTTTGAATCGGGATAAAAGTTGGGTCTGGGAGTTTCATGGGGTGCTGCATCACGTGGACAGTTCAGATCTTGCACTTGTATCATGGGAGATGAGTTTTCAAAAAGTTCTCATGAGTTGTGAGAACTGGTGCACAGGTGAGCATTCCTCTCTCTCTCTCTCTCTCTCTCTCTCTCTCTCTATATATATATATATATATATATATATATGGTATTTCATTGCATGAACATGAATGCCATATATATATTGAAGGTATTTCATTGCATGAACATGAATGCCACCCTGTGAAAGCTTAGTCTTGTACTAATAATTCATCTATACATGTGTGCATAACCATCCATTAAATTCATACATTGATTTGTAATCCTTTTTTTTTTTTTTTTGTAATCGTAATATTCAATATATATATTGAATATTACGAAATGGTCTCCTGCACACCAGACTGTAAGCAAACATTTACGGTTTGGAGGGAAGCGGATTGCGTGGAGCACTGACCTTAGCAGTGGGTTGACATCACCGAGTACTGCGGGTCCCACCATATGTATGTGTTATATCCACATCGTCAATCCATTTTGCGAGATCATTTTATGGCATGGGCTAAAAAATAAGGTAGATTCAAAGCTCAAGTGGACCACACCACAGAAAGCAGTGAGGATTGAATGCCAAGCTGATGTTTGTTCTTTTCCCTTCATGGGTCTGTGTGACCTTATGAATAGGTTAGATGGTGAATAAATATCATGGTGGGCTTTAGGAAAGTTTCAATGATGGATGTCACTGTAATGACTAGTTTTTGTGATGTGGTCCACCTGAGCTTTGGATCCGACTCATTTTTTTTGGCACATCCCCTAAAATGATCTTGCAAAATGGATTGATGATGTGGATATAACACACATCATGGTGGGGTCCAAGGAACTTGGTGATCTTGACACACCACCGGGGTCGGTGGTCTGTGGAACACAATACAATCCGCTTCTAGTCCCGAGGCCTGACTGGTTAAGGTGGGCTCCACCATGATGTTTATGTGAAATCCACCTCGACCACCAAGTGCGTCTCCCATGTTAGGCCCAAAGCCTACATATCAACCCTATTTGTGACTCAAGTGGGCCATACTAGGGAAAACATTTTGGAGGGTTTGTGTTGTCTATACACCGTTTCCTATAAAATTGTCCACCGGAATCATAGATGAGGCTGATTTTTCATCCGTAGGTTTAAAGACGGGTCATTGACCTACTGGTTGGAAACTTGGAGTGGATTTTAAAAATACATGATGGTGGGGCCCACGCCATCTATACAACCCATCACTAGGAATTTATGTATTTTTTCTGACGTAAAAGGCTTTTACATGGAAGGGAATGCACAATGAGGCGGTTACACCTTTTAATGTGGGGTGAAGACTCTAGGGGGCTCTACCGTGATGTAGATGTTTTATTCGCATTGTCCTGACATTTCGCTGGTTCATTTTAGGGCACGAGCCCAAAATTGAAGCACTTCCAAAACTCAAGTTTACCACACCATAGAAAACAACATAAATTGAATGCCTAACGTTAAAAACTTGTTGGGCCCACAAACGTTTTGGATCAAGCTGATATTTGCATTTTCCATTCATCCAAGTCCATGTGACCTCATGACCAGTTTAGATGACAAATAAACATCATTGTACGCCCTAGAATGGTTTCCATGGTGGATGTTATTATCACGACCGTTTTCTGTGGTATGGTCCAATTTTTGTCTCAAGCCCTAAAAATAAGCTAGAGAAATGTATGGACGGTGTGGATAAAACACACGCATCACAGTGAACCCCACAGTCTTAACACCATAGTAAAGAGTGGTGACCGCCTCCCTTTAGAATCCGCCTCCATGTAAACAACTCTGTATAAAATTAAGGTAAAGGTGTAGTTGGGTTGAGCTCCACGATGATGTCGTTGGGGTGGGCTCCACCATCCTATATTTTAAAAATCCACTCCAACCAGCAGGTCGGTGACCCAATTTTAGATCTAGGAAAAAAAAACCAGCTCTATATGCGATTAAGGTGGACCACACTGTTGAAAAGTGTATAGGCAACACTCACCCTCCAAACTGTTTCCCTCGGTGTGGCCCACTTGAATCACAAATAGGGTCTATTTTTGGGCCTTGGGGCTAACATGGGATGGCTCACCTGGTGGTTGGGTCAGATTTCACCTAAACATCGCAGTGGGGCCCACTTGAGCAGTCTAAAAACTAAAGACCATACTTAAGGTCTCTGTGGTCTGGTTCTTAGGTGACCAGCACTCCATATATATATATATATATATATATATATATATATATATATATATATATATATATATATATTGATTCGGTGAAAAATCTCATGTCTTTTTCAGCACTACCTAAAATATATATGGAAAATTTCCCTTTCAAATTGAAGATCATTTATAAAGTTTGGTGGGTAGGAAGTGTTTGCAAAGAAAGCTATGATGTTATTCAAGAGTACAAGCCTTTTCTCTTTTCTGAATGAGTTTTCTGCTACTGTTTCTTCTCTTTGGTGTATGTAGATGATAGAGTCAATTTGATGGGTTTTCAAATGTCCACAGGTGTGACGAGGCATCAAAGAGAGGGACTGTTTGCTAATATGTACACAGTGAAGATTGCTAAAAGCAAACCAAAAATTCATGTGCAACATACTTATCGGGAACCACTAGACTTTGAATGCCTAGGCAGATGATACATTTTAAGCAGCATAGGCACATGGACAGATCTCTGTAGATGAAAGTGCTTTTTGTTGACCCTTTTGGATACTGATTGCTGAAAAAACACCCTCACATGTTGATATAATATGTTGTAATTGTACATGCAGAAATTGATTATATATGTTGTCAATTATGAGAAAAGTTAGTGGAAACTGCTAGGAACTTCAATTTTCACGAAGTACTTAAATGAAAATAAATTCTCCACATATGAAGTGGTGTTTGATGAACAATTTTCACATATTCTACTTCAACAAAGAAATATCTTCCAGCAAATATTTCTTAAATCTCATGTTGAATGACTAGATGCTCTTTTCTTGTTTATGTATTTTAGATGAAGTGCACTTTCAAAGCATGGAGGTGATCTCTGAAGAGGTGAATTCCTTTGATTTTGCTAGTGGTGACTTTGTGGATGTTAGTGAAGAGAGCCGCACCTTTGTAGAGGAGGCATGTGATGAAGATGAGAACAGTGATGATGAGTATGATAACATTCAGAGACCTGCCTTTTTAGTTGAAGGAGAACCTGATTTTGAATCCGGCCCACCACAGGATGGGCTAGAATATCTTAGACGAGTGAGGTACTACTACATAAATTTCAGCATACTTAATTTTTTTTTTTTTTTTTGGGTCTTATTGTTTCCTCTTTTGAATAATACTTTGATCATTAACCAAGCACATGCAGCATTTTATGAGTTTAGACAACATCTACTGTATTCGTGCATATTGTTTCTTGAATCAGATTAATCTTTTCAACCGAATGTTGTGTTTGAATCATTGATTAGAAAATTAATCTGATCTAATTGGATATGGTTTTGATGCAGAAGGAAACAATATCCTGAAACATGTATGTTGTCCGGCCAAGTTGGAATGAGTCATACTTTCAGTTCCTGGACGAGTAGCACTCCAAAACTGATTTTGATTTCTCAGTTTGAGCTTTGTATTCTTCTAAGCAGTGTTCAGAGTATCAATATCCTTACATGTAGCGCTGACTGGGGATACAGAGACGGGGCATAGATATCGCTGATGCTCTGAAAAATATCACTAACTGTGGAGAAACATTGGGAAGGGGGAATTTTCAGTGAAACATTAAGAGATGTCAAAAGACATGATTAATCATCTAGAAATTAAAATATTGCAAAAAATAAAATAAAATTTCATCCTAAAAAAATGATTTTATAGGGCCCTAAACAATGTGCCGTCAGGAAAAAAAGTGTAATTATATCTAAAATGAGTTCATATCATTCAAATATCATACAATGCAAGTAATAAAACATCCATTCTCAATTTGAGGCTAAAAACTGAGGAAATTAGGATTTCTCCAATTTCCCTTCTTCACCACTGAAATGTTGAGCCACAAATCCATGTCAAGGGAGGAGAATCATGCATAGACATTGCAATCCATTCTAACATTTGAACAAAAAATGAAGTTTTATGGATTTTTTGTTACCTTTCAGTTTTGGCCTCTCCGCTTTTGCGATTTCCCCCCAAAATTCAAGCTTTGATTCAACAAGAACCAAAAGGAGTGGTTGAAATCAGTGTTCGAAATATCGGTATCGCATTACGTATCGCATCCTTGGGATACAGATACGTATCAGTTATCGCACGGGATATATCGTTTGTATCGGGTAATTTATTGTACCTTTTGGGAAACATTGTGAAAATGGTTAAAATTTTCAATGAAACTTCAAAGATTGTTAAAAAAGATCTTAATACACACTTTTAAATCATAACATCTCAAAAAAGAAGTGTGCATAATAGGTTTCCTTTGTATAGGGTCCTAAGCTATGCTCTATTTAACTGAACTAACGCAACTATATTCAAATTGAATGCATAACATTTAGAGTGCGTGATGATCATTTCATCAAACACTCCTAAATACTTTGAAATTAGTCTCAATTGATAGCTGGTTGAAGGGAAATTTTGATATATTTTTTTGATATTTTAATAATTTTTAATTAAAATGATTTTTATTTTTCAAAAGTTGACAAGGACTTAACAAATCAGTAGACCAACCTTCATACATGCTTGATTTCATATTTGGAGTGCAACATTACAAGCAATTTGGGAGAAATTGGGGAAATTTTGAATTTTCCATAAATTTTCCTAAATCAAACCACCTACACTCAAAATTTGAAATTAGAGTGTATGTGATGATCATTTCATCAAATACTCATAACTATTTCGAAATTAGTCTCAATTTTTAGCTGGTTGAAGGAAAATTTAAAAAAAAACATGGAGAACATGAAGAACCAATGGATATCAAAATCAAAGCTCCAACTCCATGATTTTTCATGCAAAACATGAAGAACCAATGGATTTGTAATCATTTGATACTGATTTAATATAATTTCAACAAAAAAGGGATCGGAAATTGAAAATGTTCACTGGATCAAACATGTGGGATATATATTGGCACTAGTGCGTTTCGTATTGCACAGGTGGGATACAAGATATATCGTGGGATATATTGGCCGATATCGTTGATATTTAAAACATTGGTTGAAATCACCTAATGAAAAAAAAAATCCCCACAAAAAGTAATGATTTTTTATTTTCTGGATTTCCCCCTGAATTTCTTGCAAATTTCTATCGTTTTAAAAAAGTATCCCTGGTATTGGCGATATTATCGCTAGTATCGTTGATACCAGGGAAATTTTATACTACTCAGAGACCAAAATATTGCTGGTATTGTCAAATATCGTTGATATTATCGAAATTATCGGTGCTATTTGGAAATTTCTACATTGCTTGTGGTTTCAGTATCGTTGATCTAGTGATGCCGATAATATCAGTAATATTATCAATAATATTGCTGATATTTGGAACACTTTCCAAAACATATCTGCGGGTGAAGTTTGCTAGAAATTTTTTAGGGAGATTTCGTGTAGGTTTGAATAAGTATTTCTGTTTTACCAAAGAAGATGAGGTCATTTTGAACTTGTATCTTTGGAAACATCATCAAATGCATAGACACAAACATCCATGTGTACGAATCATGAACACATGCTGTAATGCATATTGTGTGTATATAGTCATGCAAGAATACATATAGATGCGTACATGGCTACATGCATTCATTTATGTAACAGGGATATGGATGGTAAAGTAAATCAGTCTTGGGTCTAATATATACCTTGGTAGCCCAAGCTTTGGACAATAATGTACTAAAAGCTTGGAACAAGAACTTGTTTGGGGATGTAATAAAGAAGTATAAAAATGGCGAAAGAATTAGTGGTCGTGTGATAAAGAATCTAGTTAAAGGAGGGTGGCTCGAGCCTTCTTTTTTCTTTTTTTTTTTTTTTAAAAATGAAGAATTCCACTTTTTAGTGGATGCGTGTCTAATTCTCTTGGAAACAGTTCATACAAAGCCTAGCCTTGTATGTTTAATTTATGTTATGGTTTACTTTTGGGGTACGTTTTTACATACTGTTGATTTTAAATTTGTTCTTGTTATTTATTTGTTTTTGGGACCTTCTTAGATATAAGTAATTAGGATACACTATTAAAATTTATTATTTTAACTATTTGTACAGATGTGCTGCAAATCAGACCTCTAAAATCCACCATGTCCAACACCCTAGATCTGTGTTTCACACTGCACCTCTGTCTTGACCAAGCTACGTAGGTATGCATGCATATGTGCACATTAAATCTTAATTGCATGATCCGTCTAACTGGGTGCCATTCCTGCTTTGTATCATGCTTCAAAATCGTGCCCCCACTCCCACTTCCTAGCTGATTATACTTGTTACATTTGCAAATTAACACTTCCCCGCTCCCGCACTTGAATCTGTTGGTGCTTCGCTTCATGCTTCGTGCCACTATACATTAAATTCATGGATGGTTAATCTATCAAAGCAAGAAAGGCACAAATACAACTAGGGATTGAATCCAAACAAACAGGTTCTAGACTCTCATAAAGCCTTTGACAATTCCAATTAGCGCCCCTCCAAATCCTTGTCACACTTTTAGCTCGTGGATGATGGTTCAGGAGATATTTCTTCTAGCACTCTCAGGTGCTTCAATTCAATCTCCCTTTTTGTTGTGTAATGTTAGTTATTCCCTCCCCCCCCCCCCCAAATCAGCCAAATTCTCAGTGTTGGTTAACGGATCTCCAAAAGGCTTCTTTTCGGCATCTAGAGGATTGTGGCCAAGGGATCTACTTTCTTTCTATTTGTTTGTGGTTGTGGCAGAGGCCTTACGCAGAGTGATAGATAGAGGTGTATTGGTGGGGATAATAGAAGGTTTCAAGGTGGATAGGTTGGACTTCCAGGTATCTCATCTATAGTATGCGGATGGCACAATGCTCTTCTGCGATGCGCGAAGAAAAAGTGGACAACCTGAGGAAAATTATCCCTATCTTTGAAGTGGTATCTGGTTTTAAGGTGAATATAAGCAAAAGTGAGCTGTTTGGGGTATCTCTCACAAATGAGGAGAGGAACAAGTTTGCAACTGTCTTTCGATGTAAAGTGACATCCTTCCCTAATTCATACTTGGGTTTGCCATTAAGCATTGGAAAAGCGGCTAAACACTTGTGGGACAAAGTAATTGAGAAGTTCGAAAGAAAACTCTCATGTTGGACGAGAAAACATCTTTCAATGGGAGGTAGTTTGACACTAATCAAGGCGGTAATGTCCAATCTTCTAGTCTACTTTCTCTTTTCCGATGCCCGAAGTCAGTGCTGGACAAATTGGAAAGATAAAGGAGAGATTTTCTATCGCAGGGAGCGTTAGACAAACACAAATTTCACCTGATGAAATGGGAAGAGGTATGTAATGTGAACGATTCAAAGGACGAGCTGGTCTAAGGAACTTAGAGATGGTGAATTATGCCCCACTCAGAAAATGGTTGTGGAGGTTTGGATCAGAGGAAGGCGGCCTATGGAAAGAAGTTATGGGGTATAAGAGGGGGGATGGTGTAGAGCTTCGTATTTATGGAAGTCAGTGACTAGGTTAAGGGGAAAACTTATGGAGGAGGTGGGCTATTCTTTGGGAAATGGAGAGGATATGTTTCTGGGAAGATATTTGGTTGGGACACAGTGTTGTGGGATGGTTTTCCAAGGCTAGAGGGAATCACATAGTGTTGTGGGATGGTTTTCCAAGGAGAATATTCTAATAGCACAAATGTGCATCTCTACTAGGAAAAGAGATGGTCTGGGCCTCGTCATGCTGCAGGCACATGACAAAGGAAGAAATGGAAGATTTTTTATGCGGACATCAGTGGTGCACCCTTTAAAGTGTACCAGAGGAGACGTTACTGACAGAGTACCAGAGCAGAGGAGTTGATGCGGATGGACGACAG
The DNA here is from genome assembly GCA_037074715.1 of Magnolia kwangsiensis. Classification (NCBI taxonomy): domain Eukaryota; kingdom Viridiplantae; phylum Streptophyta; class Magnoliopsida; order Magnoliales; family Magnoliaceae; genus Magnolia; species Magnolia kwangsiensis. The sequence goes on along the minus strand of CM073574.1, from coordinate 66,688,896 downwards.
GTCCATCGGACCCACTTTCTGACGCGCTACGAGTGTAGGAGCGGCATGACCACACCCCGACCATAGATCCATGGGTCGGATTTCACACCTTACCATACGAGTGTTCACCCCGACCATAGATCCATGGGTCAGATTTCACACCCTACCACACAGGTGTTTTAGTGTTACTTTTTTGTTGTTTTTCTTGTTTCAAGGGCTTTATTGCAACTTCTTTTTTTATTTTTCGTCTTTTTGTTATTTTTCTTGTTTCAAGGGGCTTTAGTGCACTTTTACTTTTCCATAGCTTATATATATGTTGTGAGAAACCCTATTTTCGTTATTATTGAATGAATAGAAATTCGTATCTTTTCTTCCTCTTTATTCAAGAGATTAGGGTTTTAGGATTGGCCCTTAGGTGTTGAGGATTCCACCTCGATTTCAGGTTTTCCTCTTTCTAAGATCTTTGAGGTACAGAAAAAGGTAAGAATCATCCTCCTTTTCTTTTGACGACAAAGACCTATACCTTCTTCATCTCGAACCCCTCATCCTTCACCCCTTTCTTTCCTCTCTGGATATTCCTTTTCTAGTTTGAACAGAAAAGAGGAATGGTTAGTCAACAGAATCAGATACAAGCTTAATTGTGGACTAATTTATGCTAGATCTAGGATATCCTCATATCCCGAGGTCCTCCCTTTTTACTGTTTATGTGATCTTATACTAAGGGGCATAATTCTGATGGAATAATCTCATCTTTGTGTTGAGATTTACCTAATCCCTTTGATTGGAAATAACTAGTTAATTGGTGTATTTATTTGAACATTCTTTAACCTGATTATACATACATCTAGGATTAGGTCATCACGTGTCCTTGCATCAAAGTTGGTATCATCGAACAGTTTTAGCATAGGTCAGTTTATTGTTAATCTGTCTTTGTGGTGAAAATTTCTATAGAAACCCTTGATCCAAATTTTAAAAATCATTTAGGTTTCGGGCGCTGCGTAGGGGTCATATTTCGTTGTGTTTAGTTAGCCCTTTTTCCTAGGTTTTGTTGAGTCCCCATATAGATCTAAGCCATATAAGGTAGTTGTATTGTATTGGTATCATCGTTTTTACCCTTTTCTCGCACATAGATCTAGGACCATTCACTTGTCATTCCTGGTGTATGCCCACGTGCATTGGTTGTGGATTCGGTCTCCATTACACTATGGACTCTGATCAATTTACCAAGGCTATGGAGGGCTTAACTAAGAGAATTGATCAACAGTTTCGAACCTTGAGGGATAATATCGTGCAGCAGTTTGCGCATTAGGATGGTAGGTTCACGCGTCTAGAGGAGAGAGTTGTGCGTCTAGAGGCTACTATTCCAACCGCCACCGTAGGTGGATCCTTGGCGACTCTTGATACTGGGGTTGTCGAGCAGTCCCAAGTTGTAGGCCCTGATCTGCCTAGGGATGGTTTGGGCGCAGACCAGGCTCGTGGGCCTGGCAACAGACACGATGAGGTGTATCCATTACCACCTACACACAATCGTGATCCTGTTCTTCCCGCCCAATGGGAGGGCCATGATGAGGTGCGTCATCAGCACGCGCACAAATATCATGAACATGAGGACCCTATTTCTAGGGTCATGAAGGGCATCAAGGTTGACGCCCTCAGTTTTGATGGGAGATTAGACTCCAAAGTTTTTTCTGATTGGTTAGCAGACATGGACCACTTCTTTGAGTGGCACGGTCTACTAGACCCACTACGAGTTGAATTCGCTACGATGAAATTGGTAGGCCAAGCAAAACTATATTGGGGGAATGTAGAGCGTCGCTGTGAGTGATTTGGAGAGAGACTAGTTCTCTTTTGGATTGAGATGAAAGAGATGTTGCAAGAGAAGTATGTTTCCTTTTCTTACAGGCAGAAGCTGTTGGATCAATGACGCATTTTGCACCAAGGATCCATGACGGTGATGGAATACATCGCCAAGTTCGATGAATATATGATGAGGAGCGATGTTGATGAAGACCCTACTGTGGTTCTCTCCCGTTTCCGTATGGGCCTCAGGCCTGAGCTTCAGCGGGAGCTCACGCTTCACATGGTCAACAGTCTGGAACATGCTTACCAGGTGGTGCAGGAACTGGAGCATTGTGTGCGCCAGTCCAATGTGAGGGACATTGATTTTCAACCTACTATGCCTAGAGTAGCTCCGTAGGGAGACGTCAGGTCGGAATTCAACCCAAAGTTTAACCTGGTACACAACCAGTCAACAAAAATTGAAGTAATGATATGGCTGGACCAATAGGCCCGCGATGCTAGGGTAGTGCTACCGCTGTGGTGGCATCGGTCACATTGCTACCGGGTTCAAATAAGGGTGGGCGCATTGCCTTTGTTTCCGAACACCCTACAGAAGAAGAAGTGGTAGATAAAGTTGATGGTGACTAGGGTGATGAGGAGATCATTATCCCCTCCCTTGACCCGGCTAGTGATGCCGAGGATGATACTGCGGAGACTATCCCACTTGTAGTGGTGAGGTGCACCTTGATCCAGATGAAGGAAAGCGAAGATTGGTGCAAAACCACCATTTTCCACACTTACGCCAAGTGCGGAGAAAAGAGCTGCAAAGTGATCATAGACAGCAGGAGCTATGAGAATGTAGTTTCCCCAGTTACTTTGAGTCGCCTTGGGTTGAAGCCAGTCCCTCACCCTAACCCATACAGAGTTTCTTGGGTAGATGCGACATCCCTTCCTGTGACCCAGCGATGCCTTGTTCTGATTGAGTTTGTACCATACAAGGACAAGTGGTGTGATGTGGTCACGATGGACGTTGGCTATATCATCTTGGAAAGGCCATGGCTCTATGACAAAAATGTCACAATATTCGGACGTACGAATAATTTTGTATTTAAGTATGAAGGAAAGATGGTTGTCTTGAGCCCGCTCCCTCCCGAATCGTCAACATGAGCAAAAGATGTTGCGTCCCCAGCCGGTCCTAAGAGTCAAAGGGCGTCTCAGTCGAAGTCTCTCCACATCATAGATGCTAAGGAGTTTGAGAGAGAGACGAAGGCGAGGACTATGGTGTACGACCTACTGGCTAGGGAGTGTATACCTGAGGTTGCTATAGGGATACCCCAGGAGGCTCGTCCGGTCTTAGAGGAGTTTCGGGATGTCTTCCCTGAGAACCGTCCAGACGAGCTTCCACCGATGTGAGACATTTAGCATGCGATAGATCTCGTCCCAAGGGTGACCCAACCAAACCTCCCTCACTACATAATGAACCCCACCGAGCATGCCGAGTTGAAGAGGCAGATGGATGAATTGCTTGAAAAGGGATTCATTCGTGAGAGTTTGAGCTCATGCATCGTGCCCGTGCTTCTTACGCCCAAGAAAGATGACACTTGGTGTATATGGGTTGATAGTAGAGCCATAAACAAGATCACTGTCAAGTATCAGTTTTCCATCCCAAGGCTTGATGACATGCTTGACATGATGACCACCTCTACTATCTTTTCAAAAATTGACCTCAAGAGTGGTTATCACCAAATTTGTGTTCACTTGAGAGATGAATGGAAAACTGCCTTCAAGACGAAGGACAGGTTGTACGAGTGGTTGGTTATGCCCTTTGGGTTAACCAATGCCCCAAGTACGTTTATGAGGGTGATGACTCAGGTGCTGCAATCCTTTATGGCAAGTTTTTAGTTGTGTACTTTGATGATATCCTCATCTATAGTACATCCCCTAGCCAGCACATCGAGCACTTGAGGCAGGTCTGCAATGCCTTGTGTGCAGAAAAGCTCTATGCGAACCTCAAGAAGTGTTCCTTCTTCTTGACCTCCCGTGTTATCTTCCTGGGGTTCGTTGCATTGTTAGAGGGTATGTCTGCAGACCCTGAGAAGGTCAAGGCCATTGTTAATTGGCCTGAGCCATGTACCATACTCGACGTGCGAAGCTTTCACGACCTAGCTGCGTTCTATTGGCGGCTCATCCGTGGATTTAGCTCGATTATGACTCCCATCACAAATTGCATACGAAAAGGGGAGTTTCAATGGACTAAAGCCGCGACATGGGCTTTCTCGAAAATTAAAAAGAAGATGATGGAAGTGGCAGTCATGTGTCTACCTGACTTTACCAAAGCCTTTGAGGCGCGTCAAGAATTGCCATAGGCGGAGTGTTAAGCCAAGAGGGACATCCTGTGGCCTTTTGCAGTGAGAAGCTGAACGAGGCTAAACAACGCTACTACACTTATGACAATGACTTCTATGCGGTTGTGCAATCATTGTGCCATTGGCGGCATTATTTATTATCCCAAGAATTCGTCATGTTCTCTGATCATGAGGCCTTGAAATATTTGAGCTCTCAAAAGAAGTTGAGCCCTAGGCAGGCCAAGTGGGCACAATTTCTTCAAGAGTACACGTTTGTGCATAAGCACAAGGTTGGAAAAGAGAATAAGGTTGCCGACGCGCTTAGCCGTCGTATCATGACGCTGTGGTACATGAGCATTGAAGTTACAAGCTTTGAGCAACTCAAGGGTGAGTACTCAAATTTTTCTGATTTTGGGATCATTTATGCATCATTGTCTAGTGACCCGCCCTCGAGGAGTGTGGAGTTCGTCCTCACAGATGGACATCTTTTTAGAGGGGACAAGCTTTGTATCCCATGCACATCCCTCCGCGATTTTCTAGTTTGGGAGCTGCATGCTGGAGGGATGATAGGTCATTTTGGTCAAAATAAAACAATTGTCCTTGTGTCTGATCGTTTCTATTGGCCTAATCTCCAGCGAGATGTGGCTAAGATTGTAGGGCAGTGTCGGACATGTCAACTGGCGAAACAGAGGAAGCAAAATACAAGTTTATATACTCCTTTGCCAGTTCCACATGCCCTGTGGCAAGATGTTAGTATGGACTTCGTGCTTGGGCTTCCCAAGACTATTCGTAAGCACGACTCCGTACTTGTGGTTGTTGATCGATTTTCTAAGATGACCTCTTTCCTACCCTGTTATAAAACCTCAGATGCCTCCCACGTCGCTAAGTTATTCTTTCAGGAGGTTGTGCAACTCCATGGAGTACCTAGATCCATCGTGTCTGAGAGAGATACTAGGTGATACTAGGTTCACTAGTTATTTTTGGAAGACCCTCTGGCATCTTTTGGGTACGAGTTTCCAGTTTTCTTCAGCATATCATCCCCAGTCAGATGGTCAAACAAAGGTAGTGAATCGTAGCCTAGGGAATTTGTTAAGATGTCTGGTTGGAGACCACCATAGGACCTGGGACACTGTTCTTCCCACAGCAGAGTTCGCGTATAATTATTCAGTGAACAGGTCCACAGGAATGAGCCCGTTTGAAATTGTTTCAGGTCTTAGACCTCGAGCCCCCATAAGTTTGATCCCCATGGCTACCCCACAACATCCGTCAGAGTTAGGAGAGTCCTTCGCCCAGCATATACATGCATTGCATAGTGAGATCAGGCGAAAGATTAATTCAAGTAACGAACATTATAAACTTTCTGCTGACACTCATAGGAGATTTAGGGAATTGCAACCTGGGGATGACGTCATGGTTCGTATTAGGTCTGATCGGTTTCTACCTGGATTCGTGAAGAAGCTTCATGCTCGTAGCATAGGCCCATATAAAATTGTGAAAAGGTTGGGGTCTAATGCTTCTGTTGTTGATATTTCACAAGCCATTACCTCTATCCACTGGTTCTCCTGTTTCTTCCCAGACCCCCCTATATATGGACCTTGGCCACAGCCTAATCTTCTTGTACCCATCTTACCTTCGCTTCCACCTGCACCGAGAAGAGACAAGATTGAGGAAATTTTGGACTTCGAGGCGGTTTCGATTTGCTCCAGGGATTTCTAGAAAGTCCTAGTCAAATGGAGGAACAGGCCTATTACAGATAACTCTTGGATTACAGAGGCAGAGCTGCAACACATCAACTCCGATTTGCTCGAGAGATACAGGAGTTCACTTTCTCCAGTGGCGAATTCTTCCTACCCGGGGAGAATTGATGCGGACATCAGTGGTGCACCCTTTAGAGTGTACCAGATGTCGCCAATAGAGTACCAGAGCGGAGGAGTTGATGTGGATGGACAATGGGTCCATCGGACCCACTTTCTGACACGCTACGAGTGCAGGAGCGGCATGACCGCACCCCGACCATAGTTCCATGGGTTGGATTTCACACCCTACCACACGGGTGTTCACCCTGAGCATAGATTCATGGGTCGGATTTCACACCCCACGACACATGTGTTTTAGTTTTAGACTTTTTTTTTGTTCCTTTTCTTGTTTCAAGGGCTTTATTGCAACTTTTTTTTTTCGTCTTTTTGTTATTTTTCTTGTTTCCAGGGGCTTTAGTGCACTTTTACTTTTCCATAGCTTATATATACGTTGTAAGAAACCCTATTTTCGTTATTATTGAATGAATAAAAATTTGTCTCTTTTCTTCCTCTTTGTTCAAGAGATTAGAGTTTCAGGATTGACCCTTGGGTTTTGAGGATTCAACCCCGATTTCAGGTTTCCCTCTTTCTAAGATTTTCGAGGTGCAGGAAAAGGTAAGAATCATCCTCTTTCTTTTCTTTTGACGACAAAAGTACCTATGCCTTCTTTATTTCGAACCCTTCATCCTTCACCCATTTCGTTCCTCTTCGGATATCCCCTTTCTAGTTCGAATGGAAAAAAAGGATGGTTAGTCAGTAGAATCAGATCCAAGCTTAATTGTGGGCTGACTTATGCTAGATCTGGGATATCCTCATATCCCGAGGTCTTCCTTTTTTACTGTTTACGTGATCTTATGCTAAGGGGCATGATCCTGACGGAATAACTTTATCTTTGTGTTGAGATTTACCTATTCCCTTTGAATGGAAACAACTAGTTAATTGGTGTATTTATTTGAACATTCTTTAACTTGACTATGCATACATCTGGGATTAGGTTATCACATGTCCCTGCATCAATTTTGTTCACCTATTAAAGATGTTACACTATGTGAGGTTGGTGTTCGAGGATAAAGATACTATTGTGTGGACCAAAGAGAAGTCAAGTTGATGCTCTGTGAAATCTATGTATAAACTATTCAGTGGGTCCTCTTTGGAAAGTCAGTTTCACCATATAGCTTTTATTTGGCCTCATGGGGCTCCATCTAAGGTTGTAGTTTTGGTCTGGTTAGTGGGAACAATGTGTTAACAATCGAAAATCTTTGTCGATGAAAGATGGTGCTATAGAATGTATGTTGTATTGTATGAAAGATGATGAGAGAATTAACCGTCTTTTTATTCATTGTTCGTTTGTTAGTGGGATAGCTTCTTACACTGTTTGGGATAACGTGGGCATCGCCCGGAATGATGAGGAATTTCTTTGGTGGAACTGTATTATGATGATTTGGGATAACTAGTCCAAATTCGAGGATGGGCCAACCCTCCTTGCAATTAAGCAAAAGATTAGTGGGGAAAAATTCTTTGATTTCATCGATGGCTGAAAATTATATAAACAGCTGTGGCATCCCACAAAATTCAAATTCAACACTCAATTAAAAATTCAAATTCAAGGCTAATCTACTCTTCTCACACAAGGTGAACTACTACCTTGATTGTTGGGATGTTATTTCAAAATCAAAATTCAAATCTAAATTCAAATGCAAATTCAAATTTATTGATTAAGTGGGGCTGCTTAGGGGTGCACACAGGTCGGTTCGGTCCGGTTCTGGGGTGAAATCGAAACCGAACCGTTTCTAACGGTTCTACAATTTTTGGAACCGGAACTGGACCGTTAGCACCCTAGAACTGAACCGGACCGTGAAAAACGGTTCGGTTCCAGATCGGTTCCACGGTTTTGGGTTTTTAAAAATCCAGCCCAGTTAGATAATGTTTTGATTTTTTCTCCTTTTTGGGTTATCCAATCAGTTGTGAGGCCCATCATTTAAAGGTTTTGGATCATTGCTAGTTTTTGTGAAAATTTTCCCGACACACGAAACTTTGCAATGCTCATGGGCCCCACTCGTAGAAACTGAAAACCGAATGCACCATTCAAACTTTGGGTGCAAGCATTGGCTATACTTCTTTGAAGAGAAATCTCTCTCCCTTTCCATTTCAATGTTTGTTAATGGAGTTGCAATTTCTGTAGTTAAGATTCTTAGCAGCTTGAAATCATTGTAGCAGCTAAAACCAAGACAGTCCATTCATCAATCATTAGTCAGGCTACACCATTGAAATCGATAGAAAGTTCTGATTCAATGTAAGTATATGTGGCCCACCTAATGAGTGGGGTGATGCTAAAGGGGTATCACCCAGTCTTCCATTGAAGTGATACATTGGTAGAAAATAACAAATAGTGTATGTGAGCAGTTCTCCACTCTAGGAGGGAACTGCACCATGTGTGGGGGCACAACATCTATTAATGTAGAAAATTGTTTAAGATTCAATGTTCGGATCGATGGTTCGGGCCACAGTTCAGATCTAGGGTTCGGATCTACGGTTCGATTCATGGTTCGGTTCGGTTCTACAGGGCTCTAAATCGGAACCGATCCGTATCCAACGGTTCTTGAAATTTTGGAACCGGAATCGATGTTGTCTAGAACTGGGCCAAATTGGACCGATCCAACGGTTTTGCTCCGGTTCCACGGTTCTACAGGTTCGATGTGCACCCCTAGGCCTACTTAGCCCACTCTGTTGGCCCAAATGTTTTGGTCCACTAGGCCCATTAGTTGACCTATGGATCCTAACATTCCCCACCCCTTGAGCAACAACCTCGTCCTCAAAGTTAGCATTGGGAAGTTGTTGCAAAAGACGATCTTGCTTGATCCATGAAGCATCTTTAAAAGGAAGGTTAGCCAATTGTACCACAACTTCTTTGATTATCTTCTGCCCTTGACGAGAACAACAATGATCCAAAATTGCTTGTGGAATGGGTCAATAATTTGGCATAAGAAACTGCCAGGAGAGTGGGGTTGATAGTGATGTGTGACCCTACGAATTTCTTCAAAGAAACATGGAAGACGGGATGTGCTTTACTGTTAGGGGGCAACTAAGTGATATGCGACTGGCCCAATTCGCTCCAACACCTTGTAAGGCTAAAAAAATGAGCACCCAATTTTTGGTTGGACCTTTAGAGGAGAGAGGATTGATGGTACGGTTTCAATCTTAGGAAAACCATGTCCCCACTTCAAATTAATGCTACAAGCTGTGCCGATCATGCTGCACTTTCATGTGATTCCACGACACTGATATTCTCTTTGAGGCCTTGGGGAATGGCATCCTTATCACGAAGTTCACGATTGACCATATCCATGCAAGTAGTTCCTGGAACATAGGACAAAACAGGAGGTGGTGGCTGACCATAGACGGCTTCAAATGGAGTCATGCCGGTGGCATAATGAAATGAAGTATTATAACTCCATTCAGCCTATGAGAGCCATCTTGCCCACTGTTTGGGTCAGTTGCTCACAAAACACCATAAATAAGCTTCTAGGCAACGATTTGGTACCTCCGTTTGTCCATCCATTTGTGGATGATAGGCAATGCTCATCTTTAGTTGTGCCCCCTGGAGAGAAGAATTTACGCTAAAACCTGCAAATGAATATGGGATCACGATCGCATACGATGGTCTGCGGCATGCCATGGAGCTTTGCCACATCTCGTACAAATGTGTCCGCCGTGATACATGCAGTGTGTGGATGCGAAAAACTAGTAAAATGGGCATATTTTGAAAGCTTATCAACAACCACTAATATGGATGTCTTTGCAGTCGATGTGGGTAGTTCATCGATGAAATCCATGGAGATAACTTCCCAAACTCAATTTGGAATCGGAAGTGGTTGTAGAAGTCTTGCCGGTGCAATTGTTTCATACTTGTTCCTTTGGCAAATTTCACATTGGGCTACAAATCTCTTAACATTTGACTTAAGCCCCTTCCAATATAAATTTTAAGATAATCGTTTATAAATGCGAAAGTATCCCAGATGGCCTGTTGTTGGTGTTGAATGAAATTCTCTCAATAAAGAATTCTAGAAAACAGATTGAGGAGGAATAACGGACCGTCTTTTATAAAGTAGTAGTTGATTTTGGACCCTGTGCACCGGTAAAGCCGTAGGGTCAGCACGTACCCGACGAATCATTGATTGAATTTCTGCACTTTCAGCAGCCTCGTTTTGCATAACAGCCCATAGATCAAGCTGTGGGGTGTAGATATCGAAAGATTGACCATCTATATGTTGCCGAGATAATGCATTTGCTACCACATTCTCGCATCCCGCCCGATAGACTCACAATCGTACCTTAATAACTTGGGTACCCACTTTTGTAGTTCCAATGTTGCCACTCTTTGATCTAGGAAGAATTTGAAACTCTTATGGTTGGTTAGAATTTTAAATCGACGACCCACCAAATAGGGATGCCGCTTTGTGACTGCTTGGATGATTGTAATCATCTCTTTTCCATAGGTTGACAAAGGCAATGCCTGCCTCGAAAGTGCCTTACTAAAGAATGTGATCGGCCATCCCTCTTACATAAGGACAACTTCGATCCCACCTTCTGAAGCATCAATTTCAAGTATGAATGTCTAGGAAAAATTAGGTAGTGCCAAAACAAGTGTGGAGGTCATTGCAATTTGAGATTTTGAAATGCCAATTCTGGTTCTTCCATCTAACGAAATTGGTCATTCCGTAACATGGTGGTAAGTGGGGTAGCCAGCTTGCCATAATCTCAAACAAAGCATCAGTAGTACCCTGTCAACCCTAAAAATCTATGAAGAGCCTTGATAGTGGACGGTTTTGGCTTGTCGATCATGCCGGCCACCTTCTTAGGATCAGCCACAACCCCATGTTGGGAAATAATGTGACCAAGATACCCAACTTCAGTTTGGTCAAGTGCGCATTTGGACATTTTCACGAACAATTGATGTTGGCATAATGCCTCCAAAATCATTTGAAGATGAAACAAGTGGTCCATCCATGAAAGGCTATGAATTAAAATATCATCAAAGAATACTAATACGAACCAGCAGAGAAGGGGCCTGAACACGTCATTCATGCTGCTTTGGAATGTCAATGGCGTGTTTGTCACCCCAAACGGCATCACTAGAGACTTGTAATGATTGTTGTGTTTACAAAAACGCTGCCTTTGGCACATACTCATCTCAAACACGAATCTGATGATAGCTAATCGGAGATTGAGCTTGGAGAAGTAATGAGCCCCATGTAGCTCATCTATAACGGGAATAGGAAATCTATCCTTCATGGTGATATGATTGAGTGCTCGATAATCAACGCAAAACCTCCAAGAGCCATCTATTTTTTCACAAGCAAGACCAGAAACAAGTAAGGGCTGTTGTTGGGCCGTACAATCCCTGCTTCGTGCATCTCCTTCACGATGCGCTCGATCTCATTCTTTTAGATATGTGGGTATTAATATGGTCTCACATTGGCTGGTGCGGCCCCTGGTAAAATCTTAATGCGGTGGTCTTGCGATCGGCATGGAGGTAGCCCTTTGGGTTCCTCAAAAATTGGAGCAAAATCACTAATTAAATGTTGTATGTTAGGATGTATGGAAGATTCAATACCTTTTTCACGTACCAGTTGTATAAGTATGCCACCAACATGCTGCTGGAACATTCTCTCCATGGAGTGAGCGCTTGTATCTTTTAGTGGCATATTGGGGTCGCCTTCAAGATGATACTTTCGGCATCCCATCGAGAAATCCATGGTGAGTTTGTTGAAATCCCATAGGAAGGGACCAATTTGTTGCAACCACTGGATACCGAGCACCATATCAGACCCTTTTAAGGGTAGCTAATATGTGTCAATTTTGAATTGGTAGCTTTGGATGTTAATCTCTTCATCTTTGCATCGACCCAAAGACTCCAACTTGCTTCCATTGGCTACCAATACATCAAAAGTTGGGGAGTGATGGATAGGCCATCTCAACTGATGTGCCAAGCCTCCATTGATGAAATTGTAAGTGCTTCCCTTGTTGATGAGGATGAAAATCTTTTGTCGTGTGATATACTTGACCACATGCATGGTTTAGTGGGATAGATGGCTTGAGAGGGCATGTATGGAGATCTTGGGTACCTCTTCTTTTGCTTTCTTTTTCCTCTCCAGGCGTGTTGTTGGTCTCCTCATCAGCCTTTAGCAAAAATAATTGCTGCGTTTTACATTGGTAGCCCAGTGCAAACTTTTCGTCACAAATATAACACAAGCTCTTTTCGAATCTAGTTTGCATTTCAAACCAATTGAGCCGCTTCCTAGAAGGTCTCCTCCTGGATTTTTGGTTGCAAAAGGTGATGGAGGTGTGGCTTCCCTTGTTGATGAGGATGAAAATCTTTTCTCGTGTGATATACTTGACCACATGCATGGTTTAGTGGGATAGATGGCTTGAGAGGGCATGTATGGAGATCTTGGGTACCTCTTCTTTTGCTTTCTTTTTCCTCTCCAGGCGTGTTGTTGGTCTCCTCATCAGCCTTTAGCAAAAATAATTGCTGCGTTTTACATTGGTAGCCCAGTGCAAACTTTTTGTCGCAAATATAACACAAGCTCTTTTCGAATCTAGTTTGCATTTCAAACCAATTGAGCCGCTTCCTAGAAGGTCTCCTCCTGGATTTTTGGTCGCAAAAGGTGATGGAGGTGCGGCTTCCCTTGTTGATGAGGATGAAAATCTTTTCTCGTGTGATATACTTGACCACATGCATGGTTTAGTGGGATAGATGGCTTGAGAGGGCATGTATGGAGATCTTGGGTACCTGTTCTTTTGCTTTCTTTTTCCTCTCCAGGCGTGTTGTTGGTCTCCTCATCAGCCTTTAGCAAAAATAATTGCTGCGTTTTACATTGGTAGCCCAGTGCAAACTTTTCGTCACAAATATAACACAAGCTCTTTTCGAATCTAGTTTGCATTTCAAACCAATTGAGCCGCTTCCTAGAAGGTCTCCTCCTGGATTGATGGTCGCAAAAGGTGATGGAGGTGCGGCAACCCTCAAAATGAAGGTTTTGGAGTTGTGTCGCAGCTTTTGTTATCGGTCTTCCTGCACACGAGCCAAATCCAGTGTGGCTAGCATCGTGGTTGGATGGAAAAGCTTAATGTCCACACGAATCTCATCTTTCAAGCACGCGATGAAACACCCAACCAGTGCTTTCTCAGGCCATCCTTCTACGTGGTTTGCCAACTTCTCAAACTGCATTTGATATTCATGAACTGTCCCTGTTTGGTGCAACCTTGACAAGGCCTCATCAAAGTCTTCATAGGTCAACGGCCCGAATTGCACAAACAAAGCCTTGACAAATGTAACCATTTTATCGTGGGATTGATGCGCTCGTACCATTGGAACCAATGGTTTGCTTCACCTTTTTAGTGAAAAGACGCAAGGAGCATCTGATCCTCTTTTGGTGTACCGTGAAATTTGAAGACTTGTTCTGCAGGATGCACCCACTCTGTTGGATATAATCCGACGAATTCTAGAAATTTAATCCTAGCATATCACCCTTGAATCGATCATCCTTTGTTAAAGTTTTTGCCGTTTGAAACCTCCGATTTTTCGTGGTCTTTGCGATTATGACATGTTTGATTTTGAAAGGTCTCATTCTGAATTAGGAGAGCTTCCATAGATTCATTGAATTCTTGCATGGCAGACTTCATTTCTTCTACATCCTTCTTGATGACCGTTACTCTGTCCTCCATCTTGTGCTTGGGCGTACCCAAACCTGTCTTTGATGCCAATTGGTGGAACTGTACTTGGATGATTTTGGATAACTAGCCCAAATTCAAGGATAGACCTACCCTCCTTGTAATTAAGCAAAAGATTACTGGGGGAAAATTCTCTGATTTCATTTATGGTTGAAATTTACATAAATAATTGTGGCATCCCACAAAATTCAAATTCAAGTTTGAATTAAGATTCAAATTCAAGGCTAATATACTCTTCTACAATCAAAGCCAATTACTCCCTTGATTGTTGAAATGTTATTTCAAAATCAAAATTCAAATTCAAATTTATTGACTATCTTAAGTGGGGCTGCTTACCCCACTTTGCTGGCCTGAATAGTTTGGCCCACTAGGCCTAGCAGTTGACCCATGGATCCTAATATTCTTTCTGGAGGGAAGGTAAGAGAGGGAAAACCATATGGAGGTTGTCCTTGATTGTTGGAATTTGGTCCTTATGGGAGGAGAGAAATAGGTGATATTTTAGAAACCAAAGTTTGCGGGTTTTGGATTGTTTCAACAGGGTGAAAACGAATGTTATAGGGTGGGCTATTGCTTTCAATGTAATAGGGTAAAAGATTTTATTTTCTTGTTTGCTAGTCAGATTTGTAATTATTTTGCTTCTGCATTTTGCTAATAAATGAAGTTAATGCCTATAAAAAAAAAGAGCCAAATCCAAGGATGTGTCCAAATATGGATCAATATTAATAGTCAAGCTAGTAGGAACAATATTAGGACTTGTCACCAAATGAGCATACTTCATGGTGACCTAAGGAAGAACTGGAGTACGAAGAATCATTCTTTCATATATCTTCAAGTCTGGTTTAGTTGATTGTGAATGAGAAACAACATTTTTTCTAACACTGTCAGGTTTAAAAAGAACAGAAACAATCGAACCAAACTAAATAACATGAACAGGATGAACCATTGCACTGTGCTTCCCGACCTATAGAAAAATATGGGGCATCTTTAAAAAACTCAACATTCATGGAGACAATGCTTTTTAATAACCAGATTAGAACACATATTCCTTTTGTGAAGATGAATATCCCAGGAAAATACATTTGACGGCTCAATATGGCAATTTATGTCAATGAGAATCGGTATTATAGATATAACAAACACACCAAAAAACCCATAGTGGAATTTCATGGATAGGATAAAACGTCGAAAAATATTAAATAGGAGACTAATAAGAAAGAACCTTGGTAGGCAAATGATTAATCAAACACTATACAATAAGGACAACTTCCGATAATAAAATTTTAAGAACAGGCATATCAATGAGAAGAGCGTAAGTAACTTGTCGGAGATACCTATTCTTTCTTTTATTCAATACCATTCTGGTGTGGGGTATACACACAAGTGGTTTGAGAATTATACCATGCTCCTAAGTTAAGAAATAATAAATGGGAAAGATATTTCTTTGTATTATTTATATGAAGAGTACCAACATTCTGATTAATTGAGTTTTAACCCAACTATGAAACACTTTGAAAATGGAGCTAACCTTATCTCTATTTTTCATCAAATAAATTCATGTCTTACGAGAAGAATCACCAATAAAAAGACAAAATACTTAAATCCATTAGAAGTAATGGGATTATGGGAATTGGATCGCAAATGCCAGAATGAGCCAAAGAAAAATTCTACTAGTCTTTTTTCTTCACAAGAGCATAAATATATTTATAATATTTGGCTAAAACACAGTGTCTCACATTGTAAATTCTTGATATATCTGGACTCAATTGACTGAGGCAATAAAGACTGTAAAACTAAACTATAAGGATGGCCAAACCGACAATGCCAAATATAAAGTTCTTTTTTATTTTTTTATTTTTTATTTTAATACTAAAAATATTTACTAAACTGACTTGAAGAATTCAAATAAAGAATGTATATAGTCCATCCTTCTCACATCCACCACCAAGCAGCTTTTTCGTCTTCAAATCCTGAAAAATATAATGATTAGGAAAAAAATGTCACACTACAATTTAAGTCTTTTGAAATTTGACTAATGGATAAGTTGACCAAATATCAACAAATCTTGATAATATTTAAAAATAAAAACAAATCACAAATACCTTATTGTTGGCCACAAAAGAATCGTTGTAAATCAGGATAAAAAGAACCAAAAAAAACCGTCCAAATGAAAATATCTAGCAAACCTTAGTTGCACAAACTAGTTTATGAAAAAATGGAAGAAAAATGCCTCAAAAACCTTATCAAAACTGAATGTCCAACAAATCATCAAAGAAAATTAGAAACTTAAGATCCTATCCTTGTTAATTACTTTCAATCAGTAATTAGGTTGCAAGGAATCTGAGAAGAAAGAAAAGAAGAGGAGAAGAAAAAAGAGAAAAAAGACAAGGGAAATCAAGAAGAGAGGATGTGGAGAAGACCCTAGTCAGAGAGAAAAAAAGCCTATGGGAGAAAAAAACTCTTAACTAGAGCTGAATCTCCAGCCCCCTTTATATTTATATCATGTGATGTTCCAAATTACATAAAATCGCCTTGGAACCAAGGGCAAAAGAGAGAAAACAAAAGAAAGAAAAATAATAAGAGAAATAAGAGGAGAATAAGAAATGGCCCATGGTGCAGAGATAGAAGGCCCACAGATCAGAAATATCTACACAATGCAAGTGATCAATATCAGAACCTTTTACTAGGCTGTCATCCAACAATACACTACAATCAGGAGGGCCTTGGATTGACCTAAAGGCTAGCAGTTTGAGTCTGGCATAGGAGCAAAACTGAGAATCAGCCGGTGGATTTCAGATGCCAAGTTCTCTCATTTTCATTCTCCTATGGGTGGAGAGATCCTCAAAACATTTCCAGCAGTCTGAGGTCAATCTTCTAAAGATTCCTTCAGAAGAGCAGTGTCCTGCTGGCTGCTGAACTGTTTGCCCAGACCATTAAAGAACTGATTCATCTTCACACCTTTCTTGGAAGCTAGCATCTATGGTGTTGTGTGCTTGATAAATGGTCTTTTTCCACATAACCATCATCCCAAAACTCTGATTCTTTACCTGCTGTGGGCTTTAAAGTGAATGCCTCGAGAGAAAATAGCTTGAATCCTAGGAAGACATCCAACAATACATTGTAACCGTAAGAGGGTCTTTGGATGAAGGCCAGTAGTTGGAGTGTCTGGGTCACCATCTGCAAGTAGATTTCAGATACTCAGTTCTCTCGTCCTGATCTCTTCTACGAGTGGAGACATCATCAAACCCTTCAGAAGTCTGAGGTTGATCTCTTCAAGATTCCTTCAAAAGAGCAACATCCAGCTGATCCACATGATTAAAAGCTGATTTATCCTCAAAACCTTCTTGGAAACTAGCCTCTATGGCATTGTGTACTTGATGGTCCCTTACCACATCCCGTATCCCCCGAAAACCTGATTCTTGATCCCATGCCCACCTTAAAGCAAATGCCTTAAGAGAAAATAGCTCCAACCCTTTGAATTGCTTTCAATGCCTGGGCCTCCAATATTTGGCTGATTCTATAAGTGTTTCAGCTCTGATCTTCCATGTGGTACTTGCTCGTTATAACTAAATGCATGCATATTCATGCTCATGCATGCATGTGAAACTTCACACTAAGCATATAACTAAAAATGCATGTATAGTCATGCATGTGCCCTTGTGCCTAGGATACCACATGCATGCATACTGTCAAGTTGGAGAAAATATAAAAGAAGCTTAATTACCTTTTGGGATGAATATATACAGAATTCATTTCAAATAAGCTGGTCAAGAAAGCCGCCATGCCCGATGCGTACACGGGAAATCATTAACCATAAAATTACAAGTTTCATTAGCCATGATACCCATGTCCTCTAAATACCTTACCTTGGAATACCCTGTTGCACATTTCATGACATGGGTACAAGTATGGGATTTGTGTCAGGTATGGGTCAGACATACGTGAATAATTGTTATTTAAAATTATGAAAAACATATTAAAGTTTAATGAGAATATGACAATATTTTAATATAGAATATACTGACACATGCCCGCCCGTCTGGACCGCCCCCCCAGGTCACACACACACACACACACACACACACACACATATATACATAATGCTATTTCTTTGATACCTAACAACTAATTCTGTTAAAGAGGTTGAGTAATGGTATACACCAATAACTGGTGGAAATTGCATATGGATGCTATTATGTATGCCTCAGTAACTTGTTAAACTTGGACATGGACAATATGGTTATTGTTAACTGTTGCCATTTGGACAAACATAGTTTTGAATTCTGTTCATTAATTGGTTCTGTGAGGATGGATTTTGTTAATAATCGCCATTTGGTCATTAGATGGGAAGTCATTTGAACTGGTTTGTCACCAAGCTTTGGGTCTTTGATAGCTTAAAATGTCAATGAATTCATTGCAGTCAAGTAGTTGACATAAGCAGTTTCCATTTGATTTTTTTTTTTTTCTGTGCAGAATATCATGAATAATCTTTTGTTTACACTTCTATGCATAGGTGGGAAGCTGCAAAAATTCCAAAAGTGAAAGTGGCAAAGCTTGACAAGGGTAAGCTTAACAGAGAACAGACGGCTTATATGCCCAATATTCCTGACATTGCAAAGTGCCCAGAGCAGCTAATGCCATCAAAACAATGGGAGGATGCTTTTCTTGCCGATTTCTCAGAGCTCAGACAGGTAACCTTGGCCTGTTTACTTATAATGAGGTTATCATAGAATGCTTGAACTGAGAACGTTTACCACTTTTTTTTTTCCTCGCTGATTGATGATATCTAGAGAAGTGTTATCAAGACACCTCTACTCAGCATTTTCCCATGCTGACAGTTGGAGACACTGGGGCACTACATTATATAATGAAAAACTTCAGGATTCCGTATAGATGGTGTCGCGAAAAAGAGAATCATGTCATATAACTCAAATGAGGTGTTTTCACATTATCTTTGGAAGTTACACTTCTGTTTTGCTTTTCATTTTCCATCATTCTATCGAGCAGGTTTCCATTGTTGATTCCAAAGGTATATCCTTTATCTCACACAGAAATATTTAAGGATGAGTCCGCATATTTCTCAGGGTTTACTGTCACTTGTTTCTCATTTTTTTTAATATAAGGTCACATGTTAAAGAAAATTCAACCTATTATTTTTGTATTAATATAAAGTCACATGTTAAAGTAAATTCAATGCATTAGTTTTTTTTTTTTTTTTTTGGAGGCATTTGATGTTCATTCCAAGATGTTTTGTATAGGCTATAATGTTTTTTAAACAATAGTTATTACATTATGTTTGTTGATTCCCAAATTGATGAGCTGCTTAGTCGGACATTTAGAAGTTGAAGTCAATTGGACCTAAATCAATCTCTTCAGATTTTATTTTATTTTTTTAAATCTTTTTCTTTGGTCAATTATTAATGTACATATCAGTCTCTAAAAGTACCCTTTAGTGCTAGATACTTGGAGGACACTTTGACATCGGGTACCAAGGCCATGTGTCCAGGTAACACTGATCTAGAGTTTCCTAGAGCTATTAGTTTTTATTCGGTAGTCTAAACCATTGGATACCCGCACACCAAATCTCCGCACAGATTGGAAGATGCAAGCCAATGGATATTTGGTCCTTTTTTCCTATCAAATTTGGGCTGTTTTTCTGTATTTTCTTGCTTAGCCTTGTGTTTTCTGTTTCCAATTGAAGGATTTCGGATCTTCCCACACGAGAGGTTTTTTGTGCAATGTCCATAATATGGTTTGTGTTATCTTATCAGTGATTGGATCCCTGATCTATGGACTTCATTTGTACCAACTAAAAGCTTGAGCGGCATGGTGTTCCATATCCGTTACGATACACACTTAAAGGCCAATACGTGTAGGTAATGGCCGTGACCGTTACACGATTGGGGGTGAAATGGGGCAGTTGGCTTTTTGGGACCGTATTGGCTGTTACGGTGGCCGTAAAGGCCATTACGAGGCATACTGACACATTACGGTTACCCCGTAATGTGTAACAGTCGAAAAACAACCACTTTTTTTTTCCTATTCAAATCCATTTTTCTCTTCATTTTTTCACTTTTCTCATTCCAAAAACTTTCCTAGATAATTTTACAACAGATTTCGACCACTCTTACTAAAGTTTTGAAGATTACAATCATAGATTGAAGTGATTTGAGTTAATAGAAGCTCCGAAGGCCTCTTTTTTTTTTTTAAAAAAATAAAAATTGAAAAAGTAGTATTTATGCCATTTTCATGATTTCTAGTTCTAATGCATGATTGTGATGTGTAAACATTAGACACATAATCATGTTTACAAATTCACTAGATAGCCCAATACAACACTCTCACCAAAGAGTGGACCGTTCCACCACCATAAACATGCTCAAAACAAAAAACGAACACATATTTGGAATATTTACATTATTCCGGATTTTCTATATATATATATATATATATCAGAATTTTTTGGGCAAAAGAAAATTTTCAACTGTTACGGGGGTTGTAACGGTCGTTATGCCCTTGTATCAGCCATAAGGGCCGATACCCGTATCAGTAATGGTGGTGACCGTTACGGCCACCGTTACTGATATAGAATACCTTGCTGAGTAGAGTTTAGATATTCTGTAGTTGAGTATAGTAGAAAAAATCTCATTTATCATTTCCTAGGAGAACAGTAATTTTTGCATTGTTACAATGTTCCTATCAACCGATTTCAGGTTCTGTCGCAGCTGGAAGGTTCCAGTATGGAAAATTTGCATGGCTTGCCATCTCCTGCATTGGTCAATGCAGGTTTGGCCAAAATTCCTGATGATCTCTTGAGCCCGAAGAGCAACCCAACAATGTCGGTGATTCTAGGTATGGATGCCGTTTCCCGAGCTAAGATGCTAAGAAGCCGCATAAACTCACTGCAGACTGCAGCCAGGCTATCCAGGGGTGATTGCTTGTGGGTATTTGCTCTCTCTGCGGCTGTTGATGTTCCCCTTGATGCAGAAATGAGTGCTTCCCTCAGGTGTTTGCTTAGGAAGTGCGCAAACCTCCGGGCTGGGAAATCAGAACTGGATGATGAAGTTGTGATGTTGAACATGCTGGTCGCAATCTCGGGAAAATATTTCCGACAATCTGAAAACTAGAATTTTTGAAAGGTTAAAAATCACTTGAGCAAGCTTTTGCTTTTGTTTATGTTCAGGGATTACAAATGTTTCCTTGGGTTCCATAATTTTGATATTAATGTAGAAATCAAAGTTGCTAACTAAAACAGTGGTCAGCTGTTTGTACATCTAAAATGATCACACAGCTTTGAAGCTATTGTTAGAAAATCCTTTGGATGCAGGAAAGATTGAAATGGACGAACAATGAGTGAAGATCAAAAGCTGCAATGATTTGTTTCGAGGTTTTAGGCGCAATTTTTGCATTGTTCCCAATGCTGTGGCCCATCCATGTTTTCTATTGGGCTGATCTTTTGCATATACAGTGAACATAAAGGGTTATCAGATGATGGACGTATTGGATGTCAAACATACAACATGGTGGCTCCCACAAAGCTTGGGTGTTGTGCACACTGCGTAAAACAGGGGTTGTAGACGATCATGGTCCCCTCCACAACAGAGAGAGGAAGGCTTGGTACGGAGGGCAAGCTTCTAGGCTTTATTGAAGAAGTTAAATGAATTTCCATTGTTGGCTCTTAATCACATGTATGGTAGAAACTATTAAAAAATTCATAGGCTATAACTTGTGAGGATTGAGTGAATTTTTTTGGTATTATAGCCAATGTAATTGGCTCGAGTAAAGTAAATCCAATGAATGAAAAATTTGAGTTCTTAAATGAAACAGTTCTTTATCGCCAGCGGATATGATTCTGATGATGAAAAATATGATGCTAATGATGATGGACGAGACAATGTAAGATGTTATAACATTGTGAATGTTGGACAAGGATGTAAAGGTGTTCACGGGTCCCTATTGGACTGGAGCATGGGCATGTATGATAGAATGGTAAGTATAGGGTTGGGCACGAATGAATTTATGATGTGACAGGATCCGGGATTCTGGCAAATTACAGAGCATACATCCAGTACATGACTAGCATGTAATGTGTGAGATCTAGACTACCACTGGCTTTAGATGAGACAGGATCAGGAATTCAGGCAAGTCAGAGCTCAAACTAGAAGTGTCTAGAATGCAATGTATGACTGCTTAGACTATCACGGGCCTTGTATGAGACAGGGTTAAGGGTTTTGGCAAGTCCCAAGCTGGAGTTAGTGTAATGTCTAGCAAAGATGAGTTGAGAGAAGTAATGATGTCATGAATGTCACTTGCATCATGCGCACCCCACTCGTTTCCTTTGGCACGACTCCAAGGGTGTGAAAGATTCACTTGACTTGTTTTCCTTGTGCAATACCTTTTCCAAGATTAATAAAATTGCTTGTCTGAGTAGTTAAGGAGTTGCCACTGGTCAAAAAAGTAAAAAGAATCTATAGTTGGCTAGGATTAGTAGAATCACCAAGAGAACGATGCATCCTCCCTCGAGCTACTCTCGGATTGATCTCCTCCATAGAGTATGGGCAATGGTTTCGGTTACAAAAAAAAGGAACAGGTTATACACCCTTTGTCCGCCCATGTAGAGCACGATCCTTTTTATGTTAAAATATATAAAATGGATTCAAGTAACTTCCAACAAACTAAAGAAATTACAGTATAATAATAACCTATAGAAAGGTCTATGTAAACAGTGAATTGACAAGACTACCACGTGTAGAGATTTTGGATGTGTAGGGAGCGTGCAGAAGGGAATAAGGATTAGCCCTCGGCTAGATAGTTGCTTTTGACTTCTCTATTGACGAAAAAAGAGAGGAGTATAGAGAAAGCTCGTAGAGAATTCTGCGGAGCTCTCTAGTTCTTCCTGCCTTTTTTTCTCTCTAACTCGGTCTCTAATAGCATTGGCCTCTCGCCTCCTTACTCTCTCTTCTTTTTCTTCTTTTGTTTTTTCTTTTGCCTTTGCTCTTTGGTCTCTCTTTTCTGAGTGTGGGGCCCTCCTTAAATAGGCGTTTTGGAGAAGGACCCTCCTTAAATAGGCATTTTGGAGAAGGGCATGTAAGGGTATATTGGTAGGTTCGGTTCTATTGAACCAAGCATCTGGTATTGTTGGCTTGGTTCAAAGTTTAGGCTTCCCTTACTTGGAATCTCGGATCGCAAACCAGGAGTCAATATAAGATACGAGTCTTCGGATTTCTCTAACCTTACATATTCCGCAGGTTCTAATTGACTGCGGGATTCTGAGATTAATTGGCTAGCGGCGACTCCAACGTCCATAAATCAGCCTAATCACCCCTACCACAAAAAATATAACATACAAATAAGCGTGGTCCCTGATTTCCAGTGTCTATAGAATGACGACTCCACTGGGGACGTGTTAGCTCACACTAGCTGAGGCTCGACTCAAAAGTATGTGGTACTTTAATCTTAAGGAACATCATCACTGAAATAAAAAGAAAACATCTTTGGCTTACATTTTTTCGGCACAGATTCGAACCATGTCACTCGATCTTGTGCAATCATAACCACCCAAGCTACTCATGAAGAAGAGCCAACAACTCAACCAACTACCAAAACATCGGCACCCGCACCTACACCAACGCCCGCATTGCTACCAATAGCTCCAACAGACCCACAGGCCAATACAACCACGCAAGAGCTACTACTTCGAATGATGTAAGAGTTACTACTTCGCTTAGTGTCAAGTGCCATACCGAATACACAGGCAACCCAGCCTAGTGTACAAAACAGTTCATTCTCTCAAACCCCTTTCGCCTTCTCCCCCATTCCTCCAGCAAATCCCGTGCTCTCTCTCCTAGGAGAGTCAGCACAAGATCAACAACAACTAGCAAACGGGAGCAACCCTTCCACACATCTCTACTCAGCATATCATAACAATCAGGTTACAACACAGGTTCCCCCTAACGGGAACAAAAGACAAAAATTGACAGATGCCCATGAAAGGGGTCAGTTTTGAGTCCAACTTACTCCCCCTAACGGGAGTAACATTCCGAAATTGACAGATATCCTAGGTGAGAACCATTTCCAAACATCACAACCTCCTCTGAAAGGGAGTGGCGTTCAATTTCAACTACCTCCTATCACCAGGAGTCCATCTTCTTTTCAACAACCTCCCATTCTCGATCCATATGAAGAGGAAGCGGCGTAAGCCCTACAACAAGGGGCAAGATATCCACTGCAAGGCAAGTATAAAATCGAGGAACCAGAAGAGCAGTTATAAATGGTGTAAAATCAACTCCAGAGGCAACAAGGAGTGGATCTCCCATCCATAAAGTTCAGGAATCTTTGTCCCTTCCTTGATGCAATGGTACCTCAAAACTTCGAGGTACCAAAATTCAAAAGATATGATGGTACGGGATGTCCTATGGACCATTTAAGAGCATTTTATGGAGAGCTTAATACTCTGGCAAGTAATAACGGAGCGTTGATCCGTTTGTTTCAAAAATCCTTGAAAGGAGATGCGTTAGATTAGTACATGTCATTAAACTACCATCGAATTAAAACTTGGGAACAACTTTCCCAAGCTTTCATTGATCGTTGTGTTTACAATCTTAATGTAACACCCAAAAGGACGGATCTTGCTGCCTTAAGGCAGAGGAATGATGAATCATTGTCAGCTTACGTTGGACGGTGGCGGGCAATGACCACTGGAATGAAAACATCCATTGATGACGAGGAGAAAATTTACATGATCATTCACTCAGTAAACCTGAGTATCTCTGGATACCTCGTCTCTTATCCATATGCTAACTTGACCCAACTCATCTGTGCTGGAGAACAAGTCGAAGCCGGAATAAGGGCTGGGACGATCTCCCTTTGGTAGCCTTATCAGGCCTCCTCGGTACAACGAATAGTGGAAGGAAGGCTTACTGGATACGAAAATGGTAACAGAAGCGTTCATGACCTCCATCTGACAGAAGAAGACAATCTTATTACCTCTACCTAGGGTGCTCAATTCGCTCCTCAAGAGGGACAATGGTAACAACAACAGCAAAGGGAGATTCCTCAGTACTCCAATCATGGTCAACAGATGAGGATGACTCGGGAACCTAGGAAGTTTACACCGATAGCCCAAACTTATAGTGAGATACTAGCTATGTTAGTCCAAAGGTAAATACTTACTCCGCTACTGCCTAAGCTCTCCTCAAACCCTTTGCCACCAAATCATAATGAGAATGAATACTGTGCATATCACCTATCCTAATGCCACACAACGGACCGTTGTTTTACCTTGAAACATGTAGTCCAAGATTTGATTGACAACCAAACGATTGTGGTTAACTCTCTTGCTGTTGCCACCACCAATTACGCCCTTCAAAATCCCCTACCACCGTATCAAGTATGCCCCAATTCATTAGGAACCCCTACTAATAATATTAGTCAAGGAGAGTCACCCCGGGTCAATCCAGTCCAATGCATCCATTCAATCACTGCCCGCGCAACAATAATACCCCCAAGTCTACAAGGGGCACACCCTGCCAGTCTAATCTCTTCGCTCTTAAATATGCAAGGGGCATCTCCAGCCGGTCTAGTCTCCATGCCCCCAAGTCTACAAGGGGCGTATCCTACCAGTCCAATCTCTTCGCTCTTAAATATGTAAGGGGCATCTCCATCCAGTCCAATCTCCATGCCCTTAAAGCTACCCCCAATCAATCCAATCATACATCCTCTGTCTCGCAAGGGGCATCATCTACCTATTCGACCCTTGCTCCAACTGTCATACTCCAAGAAAAATCTCCTTCCTTGATTAACATACTACATGCCCTGGCAAAATCAGGGCTCAGCTTCAATCATGTGGTAACTTTCTAAGATGGACATTTTGCTACTCAAAGGAATTTGCCTAGCTCTACTCAGTCTTCGATCCTTCAAGAGAAGAGTCTAGGATGGTTGGTCCCCGCCTCTAGGAAACAAGTCGAGGAAGATATTGAAGTCAAGATTCTGATTAGTCCTAAAACATCAACCATCGCTTTTCAGGTCTTTGACATCACAGCTTCATTTCATCACCTCGCTGATCAGTCTTGGATCCATAGAGTCAAGGCTCTCTCTTCGATTTTTCACCAAAAGGTCAAATACATTTTCAGAGACAAGGCGCTGATCGTTCTGGATGATCCTGAACAAATCTTTCCAAAGCAGTCAATCGTCAAGAGCTAGATATCCCGATCATAGACATACAATGCTCCGATGAGGATATCCCATACCATAGTCTCGAGTTTGAGACTGTGAATTACATACCTCTTGCATGTCTCATTGGATCAAACTATGTCTTCCCGCCAGTCGAGCACTAACATTTTTATTATTAGCTTGAATATCAAGAAAATGCAGACATGAGAGGACTGAGATATCAACCTCTTATGGGTGAGATACCAAAGCATAGATGTACTAGAGGAGGGCAAAATCGACAAGTGGAGGACGATCCCTTCATCCACACATCAATCAGATCCATCAGAGAAGGAATCATCCATCCGATTGGCAGGCCGAGATCCACCATGGGGGATTAAATGAGTGGAATGAGCTTAACCAAGCTATTTGGAAATGATTCGGGCAAGGGGCAAGAATTGCCTCTGATTGATTGGACCACAGTCTAGATCCCACCTGAGTTTGAAGAATTCGAAGGATCACAATGCATTGGGGATGAGCTGAAAAAAGTGACACCCAACACCAACTTAGAGCCTAATCTCAAACTCATCACGACATTTGGACATGACAATGAGGGCCCACTTATTGATCCGTCTGGCCCTGCCTCATGAGAGGATCGAGTGCAGGGCAATAGCTGGTTCGCAATCCCCAAGACGACACAATAAAAGAAAATAATGTTTGACTTCTTAAGTCGAATCAGGTAATCCTTGATTCACATCGCTATCTTTCTTAAAAAAAAAAAAATCAGAAAATTTTAAAAAACCAAAAACATTAGATATTTTTAAAATGGCAAAAAAATCAAATACTTTTCAAAATCCAAAAAAAAAAAATAAAAATCAGAAAATTTCAAAAAGCCAAAAACATTAGATATTTTCAAAATACCAAAAAAATTCAGATACTTGTCAAAATGCCAAAAATTCATATATTTGCCAAAATCCAAAAAAATTAGAAAATTCTCAAAACACAAAAACAATATAAAATCTTTCAAAACCCACAAGCAATAATGTGCCAAATGCATCTATTACAAAGTTTAAAGTTGACTCATATGATTTCGATCTAGAGTTAGACCTCAAACTCATGAATTTGGACGAAGCTCAGGATGTGGAAAATGATGATCTAACTCTCGAGCTAGAGGATTCCCTTAGAAAGTTTGAAACAAAGGCCAATGTTGTCACAGATGATTTTGAAATTATAAACTTGGGATCCCTTGAGCTCTTTAGAACGGTACGCATTAAGAGATCCTCGCCTCCTAAATGCAAGCAGACAATGACAAAATTCCTAAGACCCGGGGCTATCTAACTTTGGGTTCTCCTATGAAGCCTTACCCAGATTGAATGAAGAGCTAGTCATACGCCATACTCTATGAAGCCTGAAGTCAAGCCCGTCAAGCAAAGCTGTCAAGATTATGTCTGAAGTCCACGATGGAGTCCTACTGATGAACGATGGAGATAGACTATTGCAGCATATCAGGAAGTGCTTCAAGTATTTGAAGCTCACATAACGGATCCATGTGCATGCTACGAGTCTTTATAACCTGACAACACTCTAGCCCTTCTTCATTATGGGGTGTGGATATCATATAAAGAATGAGCCTAAAAGCATCCAATGTTCATGAGTACATTCTCATGAAAGACAAAAGCGAGCGTCGACAACATCCTACATCATCGATACGAATGAAAAAGAGAAGTCAAGGAATATGATTGGTGGTAATCTCGATAGAAACCAACTACAGCTTGCAGACATAAAGCGCACGGGGATCACTAGGACCAATGACAAGCAAGTTTGAAATAAAGGTTAGCAACATGGTAATCATGCACATCTTATCATTGTGCCTACTAGATCCAGGAGGCAACTCCAAGCTATCTTGAGACGGTCCGTTGATCATCCGCGAGGTTCTTCTGGGAGGTGCCCTTCGTCTCACCATCATTAGGGACAAAGATCTTCCGGAGCCCATCAACTCCGACAACATGGGTAATCCTACTTGATTATGTCAACAACTACAAACGTAAAACTAAAGTCAAACGACAAAAGGTTAGCATCCTGAGGTACATTCCATCATCATTCCTTTCCTCCAATAAGTGTTCCAAAAAATAAAGGGTTAAAAAAAAGATGAAGAAATAATAAAAAATGGATGGATAAAGTGCGCAGTCCAAAAAAAAAAGAAAAAAAGAAAAAAGAAGAAAAAAGAAAAAGAAAAGAAGAGTCGAACCCAATGAGTGAGAACACAAGTCGCCAACCCATTTCTCCTCAGGATAGTTTAACCCAATGTCAATAACTTTACGATCGTGATCGAAGACAAAGTCAAGTAGCTCACCAATCGGATGACAATGAATGAAGTCCAGCCTCCCTCCTTTGTTAATTTAAAAGAAAAAAAAATCAAAAGAGAAATAACATGTCTAAATGAAACGGGCGAGGTGAAAACCCGAAAGGGCGCCTTGAGTAAAAACAGCGGGCATGTAGTGGACTTGGTGAAAACCTGAAAAGGCACAAAGGGTAAAAAGAACACAGCTACCAAGGGGCAGACAAGAGCAAAAACTCGAGATATGGTCAAAATTCGAAAGGATGCCATGGGCAAAAATGACGAGAAAGCCAGTCATGGTGAAAACCTGAAAAGGCGCTACGGGTAAAAATGACTAAAAAAAATAAAATAAAAAATGCAGGAACAAGAGAAGCCAAGGCAATGAGTGAAGTGAATAAACACAAGGAAGAGATAAGTCCCGGATCAGAATTCTGTCAGACTTTGCCCAAATCGAAGGGGCATGATCTTAGTATGCGCTACTTTTAGGGAATCGAGATCCCTAGTAAACAACTCAAAATACTGGATTCGACGTGGGCTAAGTTCAATATTCTGATTCTACTATCCAAAGCACAAATTCAAACATAAGCAAATACTGACAAATTTGGCACAAACAAAAAATTTCATTCATTTCTAAAAAGTCTTTTTATACATCACTTTCATTTCTAAATTTATATATAAAAAAAATATTCATGCATATACAGGACAAGCAGCCAACAAAGTCGGGGATCCAAAAAGTCAAAGTCAAAGCCTCAAAAGGCCCACATTTTAAAGCCCCACAAGGCCCACATTTCAAAGCCTCTAAGGCCCATTTTCAAAAGTCCAAGGCTTATTTTCAAAAGCCCAAGCCCATTTTCAAAAGCCTAAGCCCACTTTCAAGGACCATTTTCAACGAGGCCATCTTCAAAAGCCCACTTCCAAAGCCCATTTTTAAAAGTCTAAGGTCCATTTTTAAAAGCCCAGGCCCACTTTCAAGGTCCATTTTAAAAAAGCCCATAAGGCCCAAGCCCATGTCCAGGCCCACTTAAGGAGCCCATAAGGCCCACTTTTCAAGGCCCATCTTCAAAGGCCCGCTTCCAAGGCCCATTTTCAAAAGTCCAAGGCCCACTTTTCAAGGCCCATCTTCAAAGGCCCACTTTCAAGGCCCATTTTCAAAAAGCATTATCCACACCAATGTGTCCATAACTTAAGTCCATCTTCACAAATCCATGGAAGTATCTGGCCACGTCAAGATCATGATGTGGGGCCCACTTAAAAAATCCCATCCATCCATCACCCACAAAAATGACCTATCAATCAAAATCTACACCACCAAAACACCAAGTGGACCCCAAATCACCCATCCAACGGTACAGATCGTTCAAAAAAAAAGAGGGAAAAGAAAACAACAAATAAAAGGTCGGGCTTCCTTTCTTATCACACCCCACTCTGACATACAAAAATGCAATAAATAAACAAATACAAATACAAAAAAATAAAATAAAATTTAGTTAACAATTTGGCCCAAAATAGAAAATCCAACGAAATCCAATGGCTGAGATCGAATTAAAAGGGATCAACAGCCCTGATCATGGCCCTCCCAAGGTCTAAGAGAAAATCCAACCCATCCATAACCCCTCAAATGATGATCCAGTAAAATCCAAACAAAAACTCCCCAAAATAGAAGAACAAATCACCTGAAAATGAGAGAAAGGGAGAATATGAGTAAGAATATAACAAAAAACACTAGCAAGGGAGCTTCCAGGGACCACAATGGAGTCCTTGGACACCCATGGTTCGTTTTCAAATAGAGGGAGAAGAACCACTGTTCGGACCAATGCACACTACGGATCAACGGTTCGTCTAATGGATCGACGGTAGCCAGACTACCGCTGGTGGCAATCCAACTGCCGCCCCTGACTAATAATTGCATGGGACAGCGTGCCGTCCCCCATGGTGTGATGTAGTGACCGGTCCTTCATTCAGACCATTGGACAAAAGCCAAGAAAAAATAAAAAAATCAATCAAAAAGCAAAGATTCTCTTTTCCATTTCAAAATATCGCGAGAAATTCAAAATCTCACGATAAATTGAGAATTCAGGGATACACTACTCTAAAATTGTTGGAAAATTGTACAAAATGCAAAAATAATATGAAAAAAAAAAATTTCAAAAAAGGATCCCCAGGGAGTCTAGCTCTAAAGAGGATGATTCATTCAAAAAAAAAAAAAATCTAAACTATTAGCCTCATTCATGTATTAGTAGAGGCTATCTGACTTTTCTATAAATAAAAAACTGAACGACGACCGCGAGATCGAACGGATATTTTTTAAAAAATTGAAAAATACTTTCCAATAAAATCCCCAAGGAGTCTAGTTCCGAAGGGAATAACTTTCAAACAAAGTTTTAAAAAAATGCACGCGGCGTGCAGTACACTGAGGAACCTTCCATATTCTCCAGTTGTGGTCAGTGCAAATAGCTAAATAAGATTCGGTCTCCCCCAGTTTTTTCGAAGGATAATCGAATCCATACATGATACATGTATGATTGGCCTGATCTCTATATCTGGACAGTCATACGAATGCTAGTAAAAATGATTGGATCTATCTCTAGAAAGAATAATCAAACTCAAAGTGGTGACAATCCATTGTAACCAAAGTATTAGAAACAAAAGATTGCATGACAAAAGATTACCTGCACATACCTAGTCCGGAATGTTCACAAAATTTGATTGAGTCCAAGTCGGCATAGTGAGTTCCCCGTAAGGCCGCACTGACGTGCAGGGAAGCTAACCATTTTGACGATCAAATGGATCAGATATTCCTAAGGTGATTATGTAGCAAAGGAACAACAGACCTAATAGTACGAGAATTCTCATAAAGCCGCACCAACACGCAGAGACCCTACTTTCAGACTTACCCTCCAATGTAATTAACAGTCTGACATGAAAGAGTTGTGATTGGTGACCCGTAAAGCCACGAAAAATGCGTAGGGGACAATCACAACGTTTTTCTCAACACTCGTGATATGTTCAAGTCATCTTTCTTTGGACAATCAGCTGACGATGATACAATGGCAGACAACGGATTTAAATCACTATCCTTTCTGACCAGAGGTGTGGGGTGTCCACTCACTTTGACCTTCGGTTGCTCACAACCTCGGTTAAAGAGGGGCATCTGTAGACACCCCACCCAGGCTAACATCTTGAGAAGGCTAAGACAATCTAGGAACCATGATCATAACTTGAACCAAACCCTAATCCCAACCTAAACCTAACCTTGACCTAAAACTCTCTAAACTTCCAAATCGAAACCCAAAACCTTGATCTAAATCATTCAACCCGCATATAGCCCCCTCCTGTACCATATATCCATACTAGAACCCTTTACCCAAACCTAAGCCCACCTATTTGAGTCGCAAAAACCCCAAGAGGAGACCAATGGACGTACCGGCGCATCAAACAAAAACCACATGGTCGAGCTCAGCCCGAACACTGCCCGGGCGGTAGTTGGACTGCCGGCGGCGGTACTCGGAGTGCCTCTACTTGCGGCCTGCATGTGAATGCCTAGAGACAGCTGTTCCAACATCCAAAAGTAACTTTCTCAGAAAATTACCCCCCTATTCGAGCTTATTTACCATTTTATCAACCCCAATAGCCAATGAGAGTGTGCCATGTGGCATATCTCTCTCCTTAACCAATCACCACTTACCACCTCGGCTTTTAACCCTCTCAAACCCAATAATTACAGCAATGCCATTGGAGAAGGCTATAAATAGCCCTCTCCTCTTCACATTTGGAGATAAAAAAAAAACCAAAGGGGGAGAGAGAGAAAGAGAGAAAGAGAGTGAGGGTGGGAAGGAGCTCCCGAGCCCCAAAGTCTTGATTTTCCAGCCTCTTCTTAGCCTCACCTCAACCATCTCAACCCTTTAGTCTAGCCTGAGTACTCCATGTTCTAGCCATCTTAAGAGCAAGCTAAAGATCCATTCATTTTACATACAAGCATTCATCATGACATCTATTTCCTTCTCAACCCCCCTGCTTCTCTAGATCTTTAGTGAACGTATGCTCTATGATTTGCCGTACATCGGATCCTGTCATATCAGATCCATTTTTCTTACCTCTTTGTATAAGCATCATCACACGCCGTTGGATGTATGCTCTGTGACTTCCTGAAATCTTGGATCTTGCTGCATTAGAAATGCATATGTATGCCTAGTCCTATCTTGACCACATCATACATCCCTTGAGATTTTTTACCACACAAAGTAGAGACTGGAAGTTCGTACAGGCAGAGAAGGTGCCTAACACCTTTCCTCTTTGTAACCGAGGTCCCTTGGAATCCCGAATCGCAGACTAGGAGTCAATCTAAGGTAGTAGAGTCTTCGAATTTCTCTAACCTTACATATTCTGCGGGTTCTAACGGACTGCGGGATTCTGAGATTAATTGGCTAGTGGTGACTCCAACATCCATAAATCAGCCTAATCATTCCCACCACCAAAAACATAACATACAAATCAGCGTAGGCGTCAATTTTCAGTATCTACAGATAGTTTTACTACTTGTAATAGTAATTGTTGGGATGTACATTACCAAATTTCGAGGGCGAGATTCTCTTTAAGGGGGTAGATTGTAACACCTCGTACTTTTCAGTACTCAGTTGTTACCATTTAAATCAAATTGAACATGAACACGGGTGAGAACACCTATAACATATAACTTGCACATCGCTTGATTGCTCATAATTCGCCATTTAATTGCCTAATGTTGGGATACATAACGTACCTGTCTGATTTGAGATCAACCAACCCTTGAATTAACCCAGGACTTCTCAATGTAGGATTACATCATTTATGATTATTCAACCCATGATTTGAACCTACCATTGAGGCGTGTAATATCACACCTAAACATCTCAAATCGAGCCAAATATAAAGATAAACCAATCTCTCAAATTTAGTCCTAAATTGATATGAACAATCTTCATCTTAACCATGGAATAAGGCCAAATCATGTAATCGACCTCGAGATCAGCTTATAAACTCAAACATACATCAATCTAACCCTCTAGAATAATCTTCATCCATGGATCCAACCATCCATCCGTTGGTTTACAAGATTGACCATCACATCATATGAAAAACCCATTTTTAGATGGAACCATCCACCTTAGATTTAGAAGTTTGAATCATGAAATCTACCTTTCATCAAACCGACAACGTCCTGTAAGACAGCTTGGGTACTTAATTAAACAATATAGTCACTAGACTTTGAAAGCAATGGTGTAAGTGTATCCAGGTTAGCCTAGGAACGTTTAAGAACATTGATATCAAATATGAGCATGATTTGACCGTTGAGTCATTAGGTATCATTAGATAGAATGCAATATCATCTGATGTGGTCCACCTGATCTATGTATCTACCCCATCTATGGACTAGAGTTCTAATAGGACTATTAGGAATTATAGGACATCATAGATCTCTTGACACATCACTGTGGACCCCACCTTTGCATTGAGTGTACACAACAGGGTGTACGCCCGCAATCTACTGAACCTGATCAAATAGTTTTTGACTGAAAACCAAATAGTAAGAGGAAGGGATTTTGATCGTACTTGCCTCGTTCTATCCTCAAATTCTCAAAAGGGATTCCATTTTCCATATATTCCGAGGGTGGCCTTCTGACAAGAGCTGGTGTTTTTTTCTCAAATCAAAATGCCCTTATCCTTGTATCAGTAGTTGTATGGTTTTAAGTGTGGACGAAGTCACATATTATTTCAATCACAAGAAAGTGACATAGACAGATATTTTCATTGTGCACGGTGGAATATAGATATAAGTTCTTTGCTGGCGTTACAGAAAGTGACAAGAGCTGGTGTTTGAAGCTCTTTATTTTTATAGTAAGATGTTAAGATCTTGCTGACGTCATCTCTCCGTGGCCCACAAAACCCGATAAACCTTAACGGTGTTCGTTCTATAAGAAATATTTTCCTATGATGTGGTCAATTTGACTAATAGATATGGATCATTCTTCTAATCATGGTTATCCATGAAATTCTGAGGTTAATAGATGCAACGGATGAAGTGGAATCTGCACATATGTGATGGAGTACCCCTACATATAGTGTATGTGCAGTGATAGAAAGGGCCAAACGTTGCCTTTATTCACTTTTTATAGACTTTCTTCTTTTATCATTTTCCTAGAAAAGTGAAGATTGATGAACTCATTGCCAGTGATGGACGTTGTTTCTCTCTGTCATTTCTCTCATCTAAAAGCTTCCTCCACCACAAGGTTAGCATTTTATTTTAGTCATTTGCTAAGGTAAAGGAAGATTGATGTAAAGAAGGTGAGGGTTGTAGTTGTCACGTAAAGGGAGCTTACCGTAGGGCACATCTTGATCAAACCGCAACCAATGTCAGTTGAAACCTCGACCATTGACAGTGACAACCACAACCCTCTATAGATGACAACCTCGACCCTTTAAGAATTAAAAAATCGACCCGTCTTATTTGACAACCACGACCCTTTTCATATGATAACCATGACCCTTCACGTAGTCAAACCATGACCCTTCATAGTTGACAACCACAATCTTTCATTGTTGATAACCATGACCCTTCACATTGTCAAACCACAACCCTTCATAGTTGATAATCACGACCCTTCATGTTGTCAAACCATGACCCTCCATAGCTGACAACAATGACCTTTTTCAGATGACAACTATGACCCTTAACAAATGGCAACCATAATGCTTAACAAATGACAACCACGACCCATAACAGATGACAATCACGACCCTTCTTATTTGACAAACACGACCCTTAACAGATGACAAACATGACCCTTAACACATGACAATCACGACCCTTCATTTCTGACAATCACGACCCATTACAGATGACAACCACAACCACTAACGGATGACAACCACGATCCTTTTTGTCTGACAAGTTGTACCCATTCATTTTTATTGCAGGTTAATCAATCTTAGAAGAATATGGCTCGTAAGCCCATCCTATGCTATTATGATGGAGAGTATATACGACAAGGGGATTTTTTTGTACATTGGTGGAGACTCGAAAGGATTTGTTATGAGAGATGATATTACGTATCAGCAGCTCCTACATAAAATGTATCAAATTAGGAAGACTACATCTGATGAATTTGATTTGATAATTAAGGTTGTGTATGGTGATGCAGTACTTGGATCCCTCCGTACACAAAATAAAAGACAATGAAGATCTTGAAGCATATATGCTATTTTGTGGACAGATTCCACCAACTCAAATACCATTGTATGTAGAGAAAGTGAGGTGTATACCTATCGTAAAAGAGAATAACATACATTCTACTTTACATTTGAATATATCGTCTCTTAATTTCGAGCCTTCATGTAATGATCGGGGAGTTGATGATTCCGATATACCTCGCCCTTCAAGGAACAATACATCTCATGATCGAGGACATGATGACTGTGATATACCTAGCCCTTCAAGTAATGATAGATATCATAATTGAGTACTTGATGATTGCGATATACTCGGCCCTTCAAGTAACACTCAATTTTAAAGAACAGTTGACAATTGCAATATCCAAATCCCTTTCGTCAATGTTACGTCTTTTGATCCCTTTGTGCAGTTCAATCCACAACCTATAAACTTAAATTTACCTATATCAGTCAATAAAGAAAATGAAGATTCTTGGATCACTAGATACTGTCTTCGCTCCATCTAATGAAGCTTTTGTTAATTCAGATCATCAAGGATATCTGGATTTGGTGGAAGATCCAATTGAAATATCTATCAAACAAGTGTTCAAGGATAAAGGCTGATTACAATAATTTCTGAATAAATACGCGATGCGCCATAACTTCCAATATAAAGTCATAAAGTCTTGAAGTCTAACAAGCCGAAATATATGATTAGGTGAATTATAGGAAATTGTAGTTGGAGGATGCATGCTTCAAAATTGGACGGTATAAGGATGTTCAAAATAAAAACTTACAACTCCAAGCATACATGCAGCATGTCGTTTGAGGTGATATGCCACTCTAAATCAACAATCGTGGAGGACGAACATAATATGGTAACTTTGAAGAGGAAGAGAAGAGATCATCGCCAAGCCAGCAGTCTAATAAGTGGTAAATTTGACATTAGTTGTATAAGTTCGGGACTGACTTGCACCTAAAAGAAATTTAATATCGAATGAGTGAGACGTACAGGGTTGAGATCAGCTACAATAAAGCATCGAAAGGTAAATAGATTGTAATGGAACAAGTCTTGAGATCTTACGAGGATTCTTATAATGAGCTCTCGGTGTATCTTTATGAGTTAAGAAATGTCAATTTAGGGATTGTGACGGAGTTACAGGTGAACGAAGAAATAAACAGTTTTGAAAGATGCTTCATTGCAATTGGACAGTGTATCCGAAGCTTACATCTGCATATTCGAAGGGTTTTATGTGTTGATGCAACACGTTTGACAAGAAGGTACAAGGGTGTTCTTTTCATGGCTAATACATTGGATGAAAATAATCACATCCTCCTTATAGCATATGAGATCGGAGAATCGGAGAACAATAGTAGCTGGAAGTGGTTCCGTAGGAATTTATCCAAAACAATTAGGATTCTTTCAAGACTTGTTATAATGTCAGATCGTCACAAAGGGTAGGTCAGTGAAATCCCTAACATCTTTCCTTACGCAATCCATGGATATTGTGCTTATCATATTTTGAAAAACATGAAGAAGGTGTGTTAGGATGATTCTGTGAAGGAATACTTTTGGGGTGCTTTTAAGACATGCATGACATCCATGTTCTGGAAGATAATGCGATGCATTCAAATAGTGAACCCTACAACATATTAGTTTCTTAATGGTATAAAAAAGGAAGGATGGACATCCATATTCTTTCTTGGCATGAGGTATAATATCGTAATCACTAACATCATCAAGAGCATGAATGCATTGTTTGTAGATCCACGAGAGTACTACGTCACGAAACTTCTCGAAATAGTAAGGAGTAAAATTCAAGACTTCTTCCTCCCTAGAAGAGATGGGGCCTCATCTAGCAATGAAATTTTGACTCCTTAGGTAGAAAAAAGATTGAGCGAACTTTATCACTCAGAAGTGCGAAAGACACAATGTACTGCAATTTCCATGGATGAGTTCCAAGTGACAGCGCAGGACATGACTGATATAGTGAAGCTAAAAGGAATGAAGTGTACATGCGGTGAGTTTAGTTCTATATTGCTACCTCGTGTTCATGTGATTGTGGCTTCTGATAAGTATCAGCTTGATATTTACAAATACTGCTCTTCATTCGACACAAAATAATTATTACGTAGAACATACTAAGAGTTAGTTTACCAGTACTTGACAAGACTCAATGGAACATTCTAAATAAAGTGAAAATTTTATGTGAGAATATGAAACCTCCACAAATAAGAAGATCTACTAGAAGAATGAAAAAAATTAGAATTACATCTCAAGGAGAAGATAGGCTAGCACCTAAATGCTCGATGTGCAATCGAATAGGTCACAATTGGCGTCGATGCACCTTCATCCCTGCAGGCTAAGACTGTTGAGGATTTTATTACTTTCCAAATTATTATTATTATTTTTTGCCATAATGTAATCACACTAATGAAAATTTTGGGCGCCTTCGAATTGTATCTACTTATTGACGATGATATTTAAGTATATGACAACCTCAACCCTTTATAATTTTCTGTCAAGCACGACCCATTGTGGATAACAACCACTATCCCTTCTATGTAATTGTCAACCACGACCCATTGTGCATTTTAACCATAGCCCATTATGGCTGTCATCCACGACTCACCATAAATGGCAATTACGACCCATTGTGGATGATAACCACGACCCATTGTGGATGGAAACCACGACCTACTGTGAACGACAACCATGATCCTGTCGAATTTTCTATCAACCACAACCCACTATAAATGACAACTACGACCCATTGTGGATGACAACCATGACCCACTGTGGATGACAACTACGACAACTACGACCCATTGTGGATGACAACCATGACCCACTATGAATGACAACCACAATCCTTTCAAAATTTTTGTCAACCATGACCCACCGTAAATGGCAATTACGACCCATCGTGGATGACAACTATGACCCACCTTGGATGATAACTACGACCCATTATAGATGAAAACCATGACCCATTGTGGACGACAACTACGACCCATTATGGATGACAACTGCGACCTATTGTGGATGACAACCATGACCCACTGTGGATGACAACTATGACCCACTGTGGATGACAACCACGACCCATAGTGGAACACAACTACGACCCATTTCATTCACCAATCCATTATAGACATTATAATTAAAAAACAATATCAACACCAATCCATTCAAAAACAATATCATCAACAATCCATTCCACAAATAATATCAACACCAATCCATTAAAAAATAACACCAATCCATTTAAAAGCAATATCATTAACAATCATCTAAGTGTTATTATGTTTAACACACGTGTTACACCTGGTTTGTCAAAGTTCGTTTTGTCAAAATAACTTAGTATAATGTTCTTAGAGTTAAAGACAAGCTCATGTTCAAGTTGAAGTCTAGCTTATGTTCAAGTTGAAGTCAAGTTAAAGTTCAAGTCACGTGAATCAAGATGAAAAGTTTACCTTCAAGTTCAAGTTCCACTAAAAATGCTAGTAGAAGATCAAGCTTCGAGTGCAAGATCAAGCTTCAGGTTCAAGTTCAAGTTCTACTAAAAATGATAATAAAAGATCAAGTTCCAAGTACAAGTTCAACTCCTACTGATGAATCTTATAAGTATAAGATCATACTCCTATTGAGAACTTCAAGTTTCTATAAATTCAGTCCATACAGGTAATTTAAACCCTAGAAAGACTTTATGTTTAGGGACTTTTAAAACATATTTAATTTGAGTTATTATTATTATAATTGATTGAATTTTGACTTTTCAAAATTCTGCTTCGACCAGTCTAGGAAATTCCTCGAGTAGTCTAAGGAACAACTGAAGTATAACAGAATTTTTGTTGCATCTTCGACTAGTCGAGTGGAGTCCTCGACCAATCGAAGAACCCCCTTTGACCGGTCGAAAGTTCCTCAACTCGAAGTCTAGCAATTATAATCTAATCAGATTCAGCTTGCTCGACCAGTCGAACAGGCTATTCAACTAAGATTTGTTGGAACTTATTCTGTTCAAATTTGAAAATTTGTTGGAACTGAATCTGGTGCTTCGACTAATCAAAGACTGTCTTCGACCAGTCGAAGGAACAAATTTTGTGACTATAAATAGAGGTCCTTTCTCAATTCAAAAATATAACTTAAGCCTATCAAAGCCCTAATTTAAGAGAGAGAGAGAAACCTCATTTATTGTCAAGCTATCCTATCAAGTGGTATTTATAATTTTATTTTATAACTTTTTCATTAATTCATTTATCTCAAAATTCTGTCATTCTGATTTATCAAAAAGAGTGTTTACTCTTATTGAGATTTGAGAAAATTAATGCAAGTAGCCTTTAGGTTTAAAACTAATTAAAATCAATTAGAACCCTGAACCTTTTATATTGGATTGAACATCAAACATTCGTCATTTAAGAAAAGTGATCTATGGCTACAACTTCTTCTTTGGTGAAGATAAGTATCATTGTATTTTTTATATTTGATTTTTTATGAGATAGCTAGAAAATCTCATTTGTTGGTTTTTCTGAGATAGCTAGAAAATCTCAGTGTGGAGTTTTTGCTTGTGATAACCCTTTAAAATCACAAATGTATCAGGTTTTAAGGTGACCCTGTGAAAACCTTATTTTTAGCGAAAGTCAATATCACGTGGATTGTGATTATTGGGAGTGGAGTAGGTGTAGCTGTTTGAGAACAGTTAGTATACACACTAAACCACTATAATTCTTGGTGTTGTGGTGAATCCTTACTTTTTGCATATATGGAGAATGATTGTAATTTTATTATGCAAATGTGGTAAATGTTTGTAATAGATATGTTTTTTATCTCTTGCTTGGTTTGATATCTTGATCCTTAGAAACGTTCGTAAAATAAGATTGTCCTACTTAAAACTTTGTTTTTGGTAAAGGTTGTCATACGAACCACTATAAATCTTGGTGTTGTGGTGAATGCTTACTTTTTGCATATATGGAGAATGATTGTAATTTTATTATGCAAATGTGGTGAATGTTTATAACAGATATTTTTATTATTTCTTTCTTGGTTTGATATCTTGATCCTTGCAAATGTTCTCCTACCTAAAACTTTATTTTTGGTGAAGGTTATCATACAAACTAAGTTTGAATCAATTTTTCAATACTAGTGCTATTGAGATTTTTAATTTATTTATTATTTCAGTAAGTTAATTTTTTATTTGGCATACCCCGCCCCCCCTCTCTAGGACTGTTAAGCTTGCCCTTTTCAAATCCATTTGAAAACAATTCATTAATATCAGTGTTTGGATTTTTGTTGTTGGTCTAATTGTTCTTTGTTGTTGTTTTGCCAAGAAGGGAGCATAAGATTCTTTCTTGTACTGTAGGCAGTCGTACGCGATTGTCTTTTAGAATTTAGGGATTTCTTCCAATAAGAAAGTATGAAATAATATTAAAACAAAATACTAAACAATTAAGATTTAATATAGATGAATAAAATATATATTTACAGGTTGAAAATCAATTGCATTCATGATATTTAGGAAGTGTATAAATTTTAGCATGTATACTCTATAATCATCTCTGTTCTA
The DNA here is from genome assembly GCA_037074715.1 of Magnolia kwangsiensis. Lineage (NCBI taxonomy): Eukaryota > Viridiplantae > Streptophyta > Magnoliopsida > Magnoliales > Magnoliaceae > Magnolia > Magnolia kwangsiensis. The sequence goes on along the minus strand of CM073574.1, from coordinate 66,648,035 downwards.
TTATGTCGGTCTATCGGTTATTATCTTCACATTCCATGTCTTCTCCCAAAACTTACATCCACCGTCAAGAATCTGAAATAACCACTTAAGGCCTTCCGTTAGTTATGCAACGACCAAATCATTTTTGCCTTTCCACTCGATATTTGCGCCGTCATACAAAATGACCCCTCTTCTTCGGATAAACAACACCCTTTAACCAGTGTTGTTATCTTACATTCAATGGGATGTATATTTATCAAGCACAACAAATAAGACAACAGTTAAACGCATGCTTTTCTAAAGTTGATAATATCATTTAAGACTAAGTACATGTACAAGTAAAATTTTACTACTTCATATTTTCACAATTGCTTTGGTCCACTAACACCTTCGACTATAGTCACAAGATTTTCATTTACTTTTTCCATCTTTATAAGGTGTTGGTCCTTGTGGTTCCCAGTTCCATAATTACACGAGTCAAGTTGAACCTCCATGATTTGCTATTGCAATATTAGATAATATTAGAAAACATAAATAATTAATGATGCGATAAAGAAAACAATAATTTACAATTTCACATTACCGTAAAAATGGATTGTGCGAATGCGCAGTCCTATTGATAGACATGTGAGCAGTTAACTTAACGCTCTAACAAGTAGCTTAGGTATAAATCCACGCCTTATGTAATGAGAAAAATGTGTCATATAATATTTATACAATGACTTATATTAAATAAAGAAAGAGAAATGATAGAAACTAACTTCAGAATTGACCTAAGAATTTAAGTCATAAATGTTATTTAGTCATTGATAGGCATCTGACTCCCTGACAAGTTTCAACTCATTATCTTTCTCATTAGTTAGAGCTCTGTGTGGATCCACAAACCCCTGACGATAATCATTTATAAGAGAAGAATGTGGAGCTGTATAAGGAGAGGACATCCATTTCGAAGCGGGTGCATTATGTTAGGGCCTATGGACATCCGCAACCGAAGTAACAATCGATGCACCTAAGTCAGTAGCATCCCGCCCACTTGCATCTCTCATACCTGTAGGGTGTCCTCCCCCTTCCTCACTCAAATGCGTTGAACTGATGATGACATCTATTAAAATAATATATTATCTATGTAATTCATAATGTCTTATTAAAGATTAAAACAAATGCAATTTAACTTACATTTTTTGTTTGAAACTCTTCCCTTAATAGCTTCATCTCTTGTCTTAATGAAGTATTATCCTCCTTCAAATGCCTCATCTCTTCTTCATCTTGCATCAAAGTGATGGTGACATATATTAAAATCATATATTATTTATGTATTTCATAATGTCTTGTTAAAGATTAAAATAAATACAATTTCACATACTTTAGTTGCTTGAAACTCTTCTCTTAATAGCTTTGTCTCTTGCCTTAACGAAGCATTCTCCTCCTTGAGATGGCTCATCACATCTTCAACTCGTATAGAGTTGCTGGTGACCTGTATTAAAATCATATATTATCTATGTATTTCATAATATCTTGTTAAATATTAAAACAAATGCAATTTCACATATCTTGTTTGCTTGAAATTCTTCCATCAATAGCTTCATCTCTTGCCTCGATGAAGCATTCTTCTAATTGAGATGGTTCATCTCATCTTCAAATTGCGTAAACTTGCTGGTGACTTATATTAAAATCATATATTAGATATTGTATTAACCTCCTCCCTCACTAACTTCACCTCTTCACGTATAGAAGCATTCTTCTCCTTGAGATGCTTGATTTCCTCTTCCAACCCATTAATATACTTCATATCCTCCCTCATTTATTCCACTTCTTTGATAAGGAACTCAAGTTAGTAGTCAAAATTCTTTATAGCAAATCTTGTTTTCTTATTATGTTTGAAGACCTTGTCGGCAAGTGTCTCAAGTGAGGCAAGAAGGTCAACTTCAAGTTTACTTTCCTCACTCACTCTCCTTATTTCCTCGACCTCTTCGTGTCTGTTTTCCTCTTCAACTCCCATTTCTGTAGCCTTCCTCTTCAACTTCTTTAGTTCATTTTCTACTTAAACTCTGGTTTCTTTTCTCTTGAGCCTCCTTATGGCAATATGTTTTATAAACATGTCCTCGATCAAACTCTTCGTCGTAGTTGTCACCCGTAAAGCCTTGTCCTTTTTGTATGTATTATCATTTATAGTTTTAACAACCTCGGTCTCTCTTTCTTCGACCGTTGGTTGAAGCTCCGAAGCAAGCACCACCTATAGGAGCAACAATGAGAATCACTCTTACTGGCACAACCTTGAAGATGACTAAGATCGAAGGATATCAACCTACCCTAAAAGGATCCTAATCGAGTATTTGAGGAATCATTATGGGTAATCATCTTGCAACCCACCTCCTATCACCAATCAACATAAGGAATCGCTCGTATGCCCATATCTATTTAAAGTCCACTATCATGCATTACACATCAGTTAACATGTAAGAAACCAAAAGTCAAACACAAACTCTGACTGGGGATAAGAATAACTTACTTGTAAGGCATACGTGCATCTATAGATGTTGTATGAATGTGGGCACTGACCACTCTCACGAACACCACCAATTACAATATTAACCCCCTCCATCAAATATTCGTACCCCATGCTACCCCAGGGGTAATTATTGAAATAATCCAAGTTATTAACCACGTCAATATATTTATCAACACAATTATTTTTCTATGAAGATGCAACTATTAGATTCTCCACACAAATTATAAGTGTCAGCTTCACCGCATTCGTATATTTTTTTTCCCGGTGAGCGACAGATAAGCTTCTTTCAATTCTTCCTTTTTCACACCACTTGCTTTTAGGTATCTCTGCCTGATTCCTTTTCCTAACTTTTACTTTGTGGTCTTACCATCTCCATCCCTAGTTACCCTAATAGGTCCAAACCTAAGACCCATGATTAGTGCAAAGTCGAGCTCAATAAACTTCAGTATGGTGCCCTGAACATCGAAGGTTGGGTCACCAATATGCCTCTGCATTAGGTAGTACATGACTTAAGCATGGGCCTTCCACCCAGTCAATGGAAAGTCAAGTAGATATCCAAAATAACTTTTCTTAAACAAAGTTTTTCTGCTAGGATTCTTGTCAGAATCTTCCAGCATGTATTCCTTCATGAAACTAATAAAACACTTTAGAGATACTTGTGCCTTCTTAAAGTCCAAATAAGTGGTCCTTCCTGATTGGTTTCGACTTGCATTCCAATAAGGTTCTCTATTGTTAACCAATAAGAGTATAAGATGGTGTTCACAACCCCATGTGTAGGGTCGCGATGCAGTAATAATCTCGGTGAGACCGAAGTCGAATCCACAGAGACTAAATTCGTACGTTTCTAAAAGTAATTAGAACTAGAGCTAGAAGAAGATCTAAATTAGAAATCTGGAATAAAGGGAGTAATTGTGAATATTGTAGATTGAAACTTGTGAATTTAAAGGTGGGAACTAAGATGTCAAGGATCCACTTGTAGCTATTGGGATGCTACGTTACTTGATTCAAGAGATCCAATTGGAATCAGAGTCCTATCTTATCCGATTGGAAAATTAGATGATCAAATCTCTTAACTTCTCATTGATCTAGCCTCAATGGAATAAAATTGTGAATATTTAGAAGGAATTTTGTCACCAAACCATGTCCAAGAGACAATGACAAGCAATAGGATTTATCAATCTCATAATCTTAAATAAGAAAAGAAGATATTCAAAGCTATTGTAGAGTTTATTGTAATTTGGGTCACAACAAATCATAGAAAACTGAAAATATTCCTTAAAATCAACTAGAAATCAATGAAGTTCAATATAAACAAGAATCAAAGGAAGATAAGTATCCTAATCACACTACAAGCTTCACCTCTTAGCCCTAGCTAAGATATTTAGCCAACCATAAACATGATTGAACTAAAAACTCTTAAAGAAAGTATAAAAATAATTAAGGAATAAGAAGAAAACTCTTGGTAGTAACTTTTCACCATTTTTCTTCACTCCTTAAACCCTATAAGATACCCAGGAACATCCTAGGTATTCCTATTTATACTTATGAAGCTCTATCTTACGCACCGTCTTGAAAATTCCGCAATCCGATCGCGAAAGCATCTTAATTTACACAGTCATGTTATGCATCGATCGGACTGAAATTACCTTCGCTTGTCTGCTCATGTTGAAAAAGATATTAATGTCATATTTCTAAAAGACAAATTCATGACCCCATTCCTATAGTTGATGATACCATTGGATGTAGAAAGGAACGGGCGGCCAAGTATGACAGGGATTTGAGTGCTCATGTCTATGATGGGCTGAGTATCTAAGACGATAAAATCCACTAGATAATAGAGTTTTTTAACTTAAACTAATGTATCCTTAATCATCCTTCTTGGTACATGAACTGAGCGATTAGCAAGTGGTAACGTGGTCCATGTGGGTTTTAATTCACCTAGACTCAGTTGTTCGTATACCGAGTAAGGGATCAGATTTACACTTGCCCCCAAGTCAAAAAGTGCATTCTTAATTTGGTGATTCCCAATTACACAAGTGATAGTTGGGCTACCTGGATCTTTATATTTTTGTGGCACGTTTTGTTTGAGGATGACACTCACTTTATCTTTCAGGAAAATTTTCTTTTTGATACTTTGCTGCCTCTTAGTTATGCATAGGTCTTTAAAAATTTTGAAATATAAAGGAATTTATTTTACAACATCTAGAAGAGGGATATTGACCTTCACTTGTTTTAACACCTCTAGGATATTCTGTCAGTTAGCTAGAGGTTTTGTTACAATCAATTGCTGGGAGAATGGAGCAATAGGCTTGCTCAGAGGTTCCGGTTCTAATCCATGTGGAGTTGTACTAAGTTTATCATCCGTGTCTTCTTCTGGGTCCTTAGAATTTTTTACCATTACTGGAATAAATTTGTCAATTATTTTTCCACTCCTAAGAGTGGTGATAGACTTGGCTTGCTCCATTAGGTTTGAAGAGCTTGATTCACTAACTCTATATTACGGTTTAGGATTCAGGATATGTTAAGCTAGGAGGATCCTTTTCTCCATAACTACAACGCCTGAGTTTATCTTTTGTATAGCCTTTGTAAGTTCTTATAAGGCTTGGAGAGTACTTTGCTAAATGAGCTCTTGAGGATTTTGAACCAATTCCTCTTGAGGTTTCCATTAATTTAAGAATTGGTTAAGGATTCCTTGAGGAGTAGCGGTTTTTTCATTCCTCCAACTGAAGTTTGAATGATTTCTCCAACTTGAATTGTATGTGTTTGAAGTGGGTCCTTTGAAAGGCCTTTGGTAGTTGTTCATGGCATTCGATTGATCATTCAATATTTCTTGAAAAGTAGGTATTATTGGACAATTCTTAGTTGTATGAATGTTACAAGCACAATTACCACAGACAACTTCCTTAGCCTTATCCTTCTTAAGTTCTGTGGCCTCGAGTTTCCTTGTGAGACTGGCCACTTTAGCATTTATATCATCTTCCTCTTTTAAAAGATATATTCTGCCCTTCTCCTTTGATTGAGCAAGCTTAGAAGTGGTCCTAGGTCTTGGGGAGATGTCCCATGAGTGTGTGGTTTCAACGAGTTTGTCAAAGTAATCCCACACATCATCGACATCTTTGTTCATGAATTCCCCATTGCATATCGTTTCGACGAATTGGAGCATGAAATATGTCAGTCCTTCATGGAATAAATTTGTAATGCACCATGTCTCAAAACCGTATTGTGGGCATGAATTGACAAGATCCTTAAACCGCTCATAACATTGGAAGAATGTTTCATCTTCCTTTTGGGCAAAGTTTATGATTGAAATTGTGATGGTGTTTGTTTTATGGTATGAGAAGAATTTCTTTATGAATTCCCTTGTTATGTCATTCCATCTGCCAATAGATTGTGGACGTAGTGAATGCAACCACGTCTTAGCCTTTTCTTTTAAGGAGAAAGAAAAGAGTTTTAGCCTGATCGTGTCCTTAGACACATTAGGAAAATATAAAGTGGCAATTATCTCGTTAAACTCTTTCAAATGTAGATTCAAGTCCATGAAACTTTTGAAGGAGTTAGATTACTCATAGCTTGATATGCGTATTTCCTGTATTTTTTGAAAAAAGCATACGAGATGGTGTGTTGTATGACCCGTATCTTAGTCCGTATTGTTTCGTCGACTCCCGCGATTCTTTCCCTCGAATTTCGGCAACCTGTGACCTATAATCGACGTTTGCACACAATCCTAAGTCATATCCTGTATATTTGAGTTGGCTTAATCTGAGACCTGTACCATTGCGACCGCACCGTCGCCGCGGTTCCAACGCCGTGACTCGTGCCCCAATCCGACGCTTCGATCATAAGATGTGGACCGTGCATTATAATGACGGTGGATCGCATATTGCGGGACTCACCCTTCCTATGTGGCACCAATCCCTAAGTAATTATGAGGGTGATGGATGACATCACCCTAGCTATAGCCACCCTACCCCCTAACCTACTTACAAGAACTTATGGCTAGCCAACCTACTCCCCAGCCTTCTTACAAGCACTTATGGCTAGCCACCCTATCCCTAGCCCTCTTACAAGCATTTATTGCTAGCCACCCTCTCTTACAAGTAATTATGGCCTACCTAAGCTATTTTCTCTCTCTCTTTACAACCCCCCCTCTCTCTCTCTCATTTCTCAACACACCTTCCAAGCAAGGGAAGAGAGTGCACGTCCAAGCCATCCCATGGAGAGAAAAGAGTGATTTTGGTGGCCCACTTTTCTCTCCCAAAATCCTTCATCCTAGCCCTTCAACTCTCATCATCCACCATCAAAGTGAGACATAAGGAGATCGGCTTTCCAATGGACCGAGAAGATCGAACGGTGGGTGCTTCTATAGGATAGTTTTCATGTTTCTATGATGGGCCAAGTGAGGCCTACCGATTGATGGTATGGATCTCACTTTGGACCCTAAAATGTGGCCGATGACCCACCTCGATCCTCATGATCATCCCATGATGGGGCCTTTCTCCGTGGACTCCGTCATGACGTTTATTTTTCTTGCATGGATAGGGTTATCTAGACCTTCCATTTCGGTGGAGAAAGGATCTCCACCGTTGATTTTGAATCGGAGGGCCCATATGTAATGGGACCCACTTGATGTATGATTAAATACAAGGAAGGGCTCCATCACACGTTTCCCTCTTCTCTCTTTCTCTCTCTCCCTCTCTTTCATTGTTCCTATTTTTATGTGATGATGTGGTTGTGTGGCCCACTCGGATCGACGCCACCATGAAGCATGTATTTTGTCTAAGCCATATGTAGGTGGGGCCCACTTTACATGTGTTGTATCTACACCATCTATCAATTGGTGGCTCACCTGAGCAGGGCCCACCTTATGTACTTGGTTTGCCCAAATCGTCTAGCGTCCAGGGACGCTAAACGTCAAATGAAAAACACAAATATTAGCTTTGTTTCAAAGCCTTTAGGAAGGGTTGCTCATGTAGGCCCCACTTTGATATATGGATTCAATCCATGCCGTCCATCCTATTTACCAACTCATTTTAGGCGTTGAGCTGAAAAAATGAGTCAATACGATTTTCTGGTGGGCCATAGCGTTGAAAACAGTTTCATTACCGTTGAAATCTACCATTATTTTTCTATACCCCAAAATATATTGAATATTGGGATTGTTTGGTCCATCTTGAGTCTTGAAATCCAATGGTTGGGATGGATTCCCCTGATGTGGGCCCTACTGTAGAAAAACCGCAGAAAAACTTCTTTTTCAAAAAAAAATACACATGCAACAGCTGACGCTGCTGCTGTTAGAGGCGCAGGCAGCGCCTGCTGCGCTGGCGGGTGGACGAGCAAGGACCCACAGTCCCAGCCATGGGCCCCACCATGATGCGTGTTTTGTATATCCACACCATCCATTTTGTAGGCCCTTAGGGCAGTGGGCCGCCCTCCAAAAATCAGCTTGATCTGGGACTCAAGTGGCCCACATTATAGGAAACAGCGGTGATTTAACATCTACCATTGAAACACTTTTTGGGTTCATAGAAGCTTTGGATCAAGATGAAATTTATTTTTCCTTTTCATCCAGGTCCATGTGACCTTACCAACGGGTTGGATTGCAAATAAGCATTATGGTGGGCCCCACGTGGGACCCACAGTGATATATGTGTTTCATTCACACCGTCCACTGACCGTGGATGGTGGAGCCCACCATGATTTATGTGTTCTATCCACATTGTCCACACTGGACAGTGGGACCCACCCCACGTGTGGGACTGCAGTGTGTATATATATATATATATATATATATATATATATATATATAGATTATATATTATATTATATATAATATATACATGATGGTGGGCCTTCATGTGGACCCCTACAATGATGCATGTGTTACATCCAATCTGTCTAACCATTTTGAAGGCTTGTTTTAGGACTTGAGGCTAAAAATAAGATAGATCTATAGTTCAAGTGGAACCCACTTGATATATGCATGAGGCTCATGTGATTAAGCCCAACTTGATGTATTTGTGGCCCGTTGTTGAGGCCCACTTGATATATTCATGAGGCCCATGTGATTAAGCCCACCTTGATGTATTTGTGGCTCGTTGTTGAGGCCCACTTGGTATATGCATGAGGCCCATGTGATTAGGCCCACCTTGATGTACTTTATGGCCCATCCGTCAGGCCCACTTTGATGTATTTTGTGGCCTAATCAAGAGAGCCACTTTGATATACATGTGACTCATCAGGATATATTTTTGACCCATGAGCGGAGCCCACCTGTTGCGTGTTTACCTGTTAAGTATTTGAGGTCCGCGTATAGAGGCCCATTGTGATGAATGTGGGGCCCATGGGTCGAGGCCCATTGTGATGTATTAGGGCCCATGGGTTGAGGCCCATTGTGATGTATAAGGGCTCGTGGGTTGAGGCCCATTGTGCTGTATTTGGAGCTCATAGATTAAGGCCCATTGTGATGTATTAGGGCCCATGGGTCGAGGCCCATTTGATGCATACAAGGTCTATTGCATTGTGTGATTCCACCATGGGTTATGTAATAACATTTATGGTGGGCCATGCCTTGGGAGCAATGTTAGTTTGACGTTCACATTGTAATAATAATGTTGGTTAAATGTCCGCATTATAACTCTTCCTAGGGCCCATTGATAGGCCCATACTTGTTGTGTGTAGGCCTTCAAGGCCCATCTTCATTGTGAGGATAGTTCATCACCATATAAAATGCTTAGTATAACTCTATGATTCATGCCCATACACATCATATGTATGCCTGATATGAGGAATGTTTGATCATAGAATAAGCCATTGAGCAGACTATTTACGGGACTCCTTATGAGATGGAGTGCCCACATTATCACGCCGTACGCACAGGATTGCTGCATGACTGGATAGTGTGACTTATGCATCTCGCATATATGTGACTTGATCATTGTATGCCCTAGAGACATCAGGGTCGTGGCCTCCACAGGCACATCGTGGATGACTAAATGGGAGGCAGAAAATACTTGGTTCTAGCATTGTGGGCAGTTAGGATGTCCTTGGGTGAAAATCTCAAAACCTTCATGGTACTAGAAAATGCTCTAACGTCTAGACTGAGTGGAATATGAGCATCTGTGCCTATACCATGAGGCCGTGTCTCCCACTATGTCGTGATCGGTTGGAAGGAGTATGGTCTTATCCGCCCGAGTGAGGGGGCTATAAGCTAGGCTAAGTTTGATCAGCTTACAAATGAGTCCGCTATCGACGAGCCAGGTAGGTATTGACAGACTACTGGCTAGGTGGATAGTGAGGTCTCTTCCACTCGCTGGGCTGTGCGGCTAGGGAGGCAGCAGTCAGTGTGTAGTGTAATAGACCCCGGTGATTTCTCAGAGAGGAACCGTACTGATATGTGGACTTGATATGAAGACCGACATGATATTATGACACCTCGTCACTCTTGCACTTGTGGGCGGGCGCACGTGGGCGGGTGTGACGTGGGTGGGGTTGAGACCTAGGCGGGCTATCACACTGGGTGAGCTACCAGCGGTTGGCAGGCTACTATGCTGGCAGGCTACTGTACAGGAGTTACATACTCATTCATTCATCCATTCGCTATCCACTTGGGCTGGTGGTGCGCAACTATTTGTTACGTGTACCTTTGTAATGGCTAGGATTTCGATTGGGGCCCGCGACTAACCTGAGATCAGGAGTTTACCACATTGAGTCCGAATATCCAAATTTAGGTATGGGTCTAGTTTAAATAGAATTCCCTTGTGATGGACCCCATAACATGCAATACTACGTACTATCATCCCGACTTCACACTTCAACATGGTCATTTCATTCGCACCGCGTATTGCATTACATCCATGACATATGACATTTTGGATTACTGTATTTATGCATTTATGTGGTCTAGGTACGACTAGCGCTATTTGTGAACTCATCAGGATTTGCATATTGCATTGCATCATCATCATCTGTTATTGTCTTGTTATGTCTTGCATCACATAGTCTTGGTACGGCTGATAGCACTCATGGACTTACTAGTTTATTTCCGCTTACTCTGATATTGTATAATTCATGATATTGTCAGTATTTTTGCTTTCCAATGGTGTATAATTTATGGGCTTTATTGTATACTTGACATTTACCCTACACACACTTTCACCATCCTTTAAGCTTTCTGTAAGGTTATGCACGATAGATGCGTGCAAGTGGCGTTAGGTTGCAGCAGCGTCGAGCTTGGATCATGCACTGGACTTCTGGACCTTTGATTTTGATACATATGTATTTTCCTTTTTGCACTGTATTCAACTTACTATATTAGTGGATATGTGATGATGATGTTGTTCTTGTAACTTGGTTATGCTTGTGGTTATGCTCCATTACAAAAAAGAAATAAAATTCATACTGAAAATCCTCCTTATAGGATCCCTGGTCAGAATCTGGCACATGCGGCGTTGAGAGCTGAGAATGAGGTACTACGGAGGCTGTCGGCACCGGATTCGGCAATCGGGAATTTTGTGAGCCCGATTTCTGAGTTTGGGGCGTGACATGTGCCCCATTGGTTGTAAATAGTCTCGTAAAGTACGAGGCGGGGGTGCATGATGCACCTCATTCTCATCTTGGGTCTCATCAGCCGGAGGTTGAGGTTAATTTGCAGGTTGATTAGCAGCCATCACTTCCATTGACTCTGAAGATATCAAGTGGTGTCTAATCCTATGACAGATAGTCAACCCTTCAACTAATCCTCCTTCACTCAAGAGACGTAGAGTGTTATCACGAATCCACTTAGGTATGAAACACTCTCAGCTTTCAAGTACAGAATCTAACCTAAAATCTAAGAATTGAAAACTACAGCAAATAAGAAGTAAGAGAGAGAGAGAGAGAGAGAGAGAGAGAGTAAGAACGAAGTTACCAGATAGAAGATGTTAGGTTAAGATCCTACAAACAGAGAACAAAGTTAGTTTCTAAAAATAAGTTCAGACAAATTCCTAACCTAGAAACAAAATAGAAAGTTAATCATAATCTTAACCTAACTCCAAAACTAATTAAATTCAAAAAAGTGTAACCATAGTCCCCGACAACAGCGCCAAAAACTTGTTTACAACCCTAAGTGTAGTGTTGTGATGTAGTAATAATCTCAGTGAGATCGAGGTCAAATCCACAGGGACTAAACTCGTACATTTCTGAAAGTAATTAGAACTAGTGCTAGAAGAAGATCTAAATTAGAAATCTGGAATAAATTGAGTAATTGTGAATACTGTATATTAAAACTTGTGAATTTAAAGGTGAGAACTAGGGAGCGAAGGATCCATTTGTAGCTATTAGGAAGCGAAGGATCCATTTGTAGCTATTAGGATGCTACCTTACTTAATGCAAGAGATCCAATTGGAATCAGAGTCCCATCTTATCCGATTGGAAAATGCGATGATCAAATCTCTAAACTTTTCATTGATCTAGCCTCAATGGAAGAGAATTGTGAATATTTGGAAGGGATTTTGTCACCAAAGCATGCCCAGGAGACAATGACAAACAACAAGATTTACCAATCTCATAATCTCAAATAAGAAAAGAAGATATTCAAAGCTATTGCAAAGTCTATTGTAATTTGAGTCACAACAAACCATAAAAAAATGAAAGTATTCCTTAAAATTAACTAGAAATCAATGAAGTTCAATATAAACAAGAATCAAAGGAAGATAAACATAAATATGATTGAACTAAAAACTCTTAAAGAAAGCATAAAAATAATTAAGGAATAAGAAGAAAAACTCTTGACAGCGGCTCTCCACCCTTTTGCTTCACTCCTTAAACCCTATAAGATACCTAGGAACGTCCTAGGTAATCCTATTTATACTTGTGAAGCTCCATCTTATGCACTGTCTTGGAATTTTCAAAATCTGATCACGTAAGCATCTTAATTTACACAGCTGTGTTACGCATCAGTAGGACCGAAGTCACCTTCGGTCGGACTGTAGTCGAATCTGAAGTCGAGTTCGAAGTTGGAAAGGATTCTATTTCAACAGTTGCCCGATTTCGGTCAAATCAAACTTAAGTTATCGGTCGGACCGAATTAATCTTTGGTCGAACCGAATTAATTTTAAAATTCATCATTCTTCGCTGTAGCTTTTTATGCACTTTCGGTGGCACCAAATCCTCCTTTTGGTCAAACCGAACTAGGTTTCGGTCGAAACGAATTATCTTTTGGATTTCATCATTAGCCGTTGGATTGTTTTGTGCAATTTTGGTCAGACTAAACATGGGTTCAGTTGAACCGAACTTGTCTATTTTCTATTACAGATTTTACGATCTTTTGAGTCCTTTTTTCAACTTTTGTACTTGGTTTCCTTGGATCTTTGGCATTTTAATTATTCATTCTTGGTCTTCTAAGGTTCCTTTTTTGCCTTTGTGATTCTTAAGCATTAAATCTATACTTTTAACATTCTTTTCAATCTAAGCTCTTAGATTCACTTTGCAACACAAACATGCATAAAATATACCTTTAAGCCTTATCATGTTCATAAAACCAAGTATAAATAAGAGAAAATATGCAATATTTGACACTCAATAGATGGTCTTGCAATAATGGAAGGAGTTGACAGTAGGACAGCATGGGTTGTGGTTCACATGCACAATGGGCCGTGGTTTTCATCCATAATGGGTCGTGATTGACATTTACAATGGGACATATTTGTATTACTTAATGGGTCGTGGTTGATAGGAATAATGTGTCGTGGTTGAAAGGAACAATGGGTCATGGTTGATAGCAGATTGTGAATGGTCGTGGTTAACATGCACGATGGGTTGTGGTTGTCATCCACAATTGGTTGTGGTTGATAGCAGATTAAGAAGGATCGTGGTTGACAGGATCAATGGGTCGTGGTTGATAGCAGATTGAGAAGGGTTGTGGCTCACATGCACAATCGGTCGTGGTTGACGTAAACAATGTGTCGTAATTGTGAACCACGAGCCATTGTGCATGTGAACCACTATCCATTGTGCCTATCAAGCATGATCTACTGTACATGTCAACCACGAACACAATTACGACCCATTATTCATGTAAACCACGACCCATTGTTCATAATAACCATAAGCCTCCTCAATCTGCTGTCAACCATGACCCTTTTAGTCTATCTGTCAACCACGACCCATTACGGATGACAACCACGACCCATTGTGCATGTCTACCTTGACCCAATTAAATGTTGGCATCTATTGATGGTCGAGGTTAACCTCCCCATTGGGTACAATTAACATACACAATGGGATGATGTGATTGGTAAGATAAGAATAATTGAGGGTCATGGTTGTCAACCACGACCCATTGCGGATGACAACCACGACCCATTATGCATGTCAACCATGACCTAATTGAAGGTTAACATCCACTGATGGTCGAGGTCGACATCCACATTGTGTTATGGTTAACCTTCACGTTGGGTATAATTGACATACACAATGGGACAATGTGATTGATAAGAAAAGAATAAATGAGGGTCGTGGTTGACAACCATGACCCATTGTGCATGTGAACCACGATCCATTGTACCTGTCAACCATGATCCACTGTGCATGTCAACCACGACCTATTGTTCATGTAAAACACAACCTATTGTTCATAAGAACCACGACACTTATCAATTTGTAATCAACCACGACCCATTGTGGATGACAACCACAACCTGTTGTGCATGCCAACCATGACCCAATTGAAGGTTGGCATCCACTGATGGTCGAGGTCGACATCCACATTGTGTCGAGGTTAACCTCCACATTGGGTATAGTTGACATACACAATTAGACGATGTGATTGGTAAGATAGGAATAAATGAGGGTCGTGGTTGTCAACCACGACCCATTGTGCATGTGAACCATGATCCATTGTACTTGTCAACCACAATCTACTGTGCATATCAACCATGACCCATTGTTCATGTAAACCATGACATATTGTTCATAATAATCACGACCCTTATCAAGCCGCAATCAACCACGATCCATTGTGAATGACAACCACAACCCATTGTGGATGACAACCATGACCCAATTGAAGGTTGACATCTACTGATGGCCGAGGTCGACATCCACATTGTGTCAAGATTAACCTCCACATTGGGTATAGTTGACATACACAATGGGACATTGTGATTAGTAAGATAGGAATAATTGAGGGTTGTGGTTGTCAACTGTGACCTATTGCGGATGACATCCACGACCCATTATTCATGTCAACCACGACCCATTCTTCATAATAACCACGAGCCTTCTCAATCTGTAGTCAACCATGACCCTTTTAGTCTATCTATCAACCACAACCCATTGCGGATGACAACCACGACCCATTGTGCATTTCAATCACGACCTAATTGAAGGTTGGCATCCACTGATGGTCGAGGACGACATCCACATTGGGTCAATGTTAACCTCCACATTGGATCGTGGTTGACATACCCAATGGGACGATGTGATTGTGCATGTTAACCATGATCCACATTTGTTCGTCGAATTACACTGACGGTCAACCGAGGTTGGCATACTCGGAGGGGTCGAGGTTGGCATACACTTAGGCATGGATTGAGGGTGGTGTTTGGCATACACAAGATTTTGTCCACATACCTCAGTTTGCCATTTCTATGGAAAGATGCAAGGGCTGGAATGAAGAAGTGATAAACATGGTGAGTGGCGGTGGAAGGTCCCAGAGAAGAAGCTTTAAATGATAGTGGCAGGGTCGGGGTTCGGTATGGAGCCATGCGGTCTTTTTTGACTTTATGTACATACCTCCATACGATGTATCTAGGTCCTATTATGGGCTTTTGGTCTAATCCGCTCCATCCATTCTCTTAGTAAACTTTAAGAAGGCAAATGTCCAAAGAATGATCAAAATCTTCAAATCTAGTGGCCCACAACATTTCAAGACAGTAGGTATTCTATAAGCAAAACATTGATCCTTTTTTCTCACTGTGGGCCAATGATAGCTCAATACGTTGTTAAGATTACACATTTTTAAGGAAATCATAAGCCTTGAATATTATTAATGGATTAGATCTGATTTTTGATGGGCCCAATGATCAAAATGATAGGATCAATGCTTGGTTTTAGGGCATCGGGAATCGTGAGTGAATCTATCTGAATTCTCATGCCATTTTTTCTATACCTACCTGTGATTAATCAAAACAGTACAAGTAAGATCTGTGGGGCCCAAAGTGATATTTACATGTCATCTAACCTATTCATTATATGTAATATAATATATAAAGGGATAACATAAATATCATATTTATCAGAAAGGTGTCTGGCCTACTTGGTAGTTTATAAGAGATATTGAGCTTGTGTGTGAATATATGTAAAGTACCTAGCATACAATTCCATTCAAGTATTCGTACGACTTAATTAATCAAACACATATGCATTAATAAAATTGTACTAAAATGACAATAACAAATACAAGCATATATAGTAGTTCAGTTTCTCTACTTCACTCCCAGTGGATGCACTCTCTTCAAGTAAACTGATTTTCACTATCTTAGGATTTTTCAATAAGTTAACTCCTAACCTTTACAACCCTACATAAGGACCTAACGCACGTACACTATAGTATTCAAGGGTAGGTTGTAGGATTTTCTTTTCTTTTTTCTTTTTCATATAATTGTTGCTCCGTATGGTGGTCCTAAGGCATAACTGGGTAGGGGTGCACAAATTTGCTCCATCATTTGTCTATTTTAGTGTTAGCCAATCGAATCCTATGGTTATTTCTTGAAGACACCAAAGATTTTTTTTTTTTTTTTTTGCCTAATTTTTGTGAATCTTTGGTATTGTTGGAGTCTGCCCGATGTGGCTCAAATGGTTTGTGACCCCTGGATACCAAAGGCGAGAGGCTGCGATATGGTTAAACGGTTCACAAGCCTATCAATCCATTTTGTTGACCATCTTTAGGTTGCTCCAAGAGTCTTTCTTAATTGGCTCGTCCTAGCTTTTTAAGGCCCTTGTGGTTAGTTAGGAGTAACTTTATCGAAATAATGCAAATTTTGAATTCTTGGAAGACCCTAATGATTTGGTAAGAATTGGATTGGTGGGTCCTTCGATCTGTCAATCCGGCTTGTCAATTGCTTATGAGGCCCGCCTAAGTCATGCCCTCTCAAACTTCCATGGCCTCATGACGAGTGTCAAGCCATATGGATACTTTTGATTGAAGTCAAATAATAGTTTTAATCTTGTTTTCGGGTGAGTGTTTACAGTCCCACGTGACAGATGATCCACATCAAAGGTGGGCCTGCTTGATGGAACGTCTACATCAAAGGTGGTCCTAACATGATAGACAATTGACATCAAAGGCAGGCCCCACATGATGGAAAATCTACATCGAAGGCAGTCCTAACATAGTAGATAGTCCTTACAAAAGGTGGGCCCGAATGATGGAAGGTCCGCATTGAAGGTGGGCCTACCATGATAGACTATTCACGTCGAAGGTAGGCATCAGAGGATGAATATTTGACATTATGTAATGACCCATGTTTTAATTATATTTAATTCACCTAAATATGTATGTATTATTATAGTGTAATAGTTAGAGTAAGATTAAGTGATGTACATAGCAAACAAATGTACTCAGGCCCCGTTTGTTAAATTTGATGTCTAAAGGCTGAATCTGAAATCTGAATCCTGAATTTGAAATCTGAAGTCAAAAAACTTGTTTGATAATTATGGTTGAAGTCTGAAAATTAAGTACTGAATTTAAAATAACATGTTTGTTAACAAAGATCTTAAATGTCTGAAATATGTTAATTTGACACATTTGCCCTTATCTCCCGTTTGGAAATGTTTTACATTATAAAGAAATTATTTTTTATTAAATGAAAATAAAATCATTATATTTAATTCAAATAAAGTAAAATATTTAATAGAAAACTAAAATATCATTATTCATAATGCTCTCAATTCCTCTTAGCAGGAAGATTGTCACTATGTGTCGTGTAGGGTTGACAAACTTTAGCAACAAAACCTTCTAATAAGGCCCACCTTGATGTTTATATGCTATCCAAACCATTTATAAGGTCATTACCAATTGGATGAAGTGAAAATCCATAAAATATAGCTTGATGCAAAACATTTATGGCCATAAAAATGATTCAACGGTGCTCACTTAATGCTATCCAAACCATAACGTTTATTTTCCATCCAATATGTTCATAAGGTCACAAATAATTGTATGAAGAGGAAAAAAAAATCATATTGATCCAAAACTTCCGTGACCCCAAAAGGTGTAGTCCACATGATAGTTCGATATGTCTTATTTTTAGTCTCAAGCCTTCATACGAGCTCGCCAAATGGATGGACGATTTGGATATAACACAGCTCATGATGGGACCCACAGAACTTTCGGACATCAATAGAGCATCTACATAGTTTGAGTGAGGTATACCAGCCAATCCGCATCATACTTGAATGCGGATTAGCTACTCACAGGTTGAATAGCAAGATTCGCTATCGAAGTGACGTCACCAAGTTCTATGGGCAACTATGATGTATGTGGGCTGTACTATGATGTATGTGCTTTATCTACATCGTTCATCTATTTGGAGATTTAATTTTAGGGTATGATTTAAAAAATGAGGCAGATCCAAATATGTAGTTGACCCGACTACAAAAAACACTTGGGAGATTGATGCCTACCGTTGAAACCTTCCTAAGGCACGTCGTGATTTTTTTTTTTTGAAATCCAATCTGTTCACAAGTTAACACGCATATGAAAGAAAGGAAAAAATAAATATCAGCTTGATTAAGAACTTTTGTGGCCTATTTAAGTTTTTAATGATGGGCGTCACTCTCCCCGTTGTTTTCTATGGTGAGGTCTACTTGGATTTGATTCATTCTTTAGATCTTTACTTAAAATTATATTTCCAAATGGATGGACAGCGTGGATACAAAACATACATTATGATGGGGACACATAACTTAAGCCTCGTTTGTTAAATATGAAGTCTAAAGCCTGAATCTGAAATCTAAAGCTGAATCTGAAGCCTGACTCTAAAATCTAAAGTCAAAAAACTTGTTTGGTAATTATGGCTGAGGTCTGAAAATTAAGTACTGAATTTGAAACAATCTGTTTGTTAACAAACATATGAGTTGTCTGAAATATGTTAATTTGACACATTTGCCCCTATCTCCTGTTTGTAAATATTTTACATTATAAATAAATTATTTTTTATTAAATGAAAATAAAATTATTTTATTTAATTCAAATAAACTATAAAATACTTAATAGAAAATTAAAATATCATTATTCATGAATACAGATTGCAAATTAATGATTTGTATGTATAAGCGTGGCGGAATTTTTTGGGATAAAGATATAAAATGATATGTAAAAAATGAATGAACTGAATGGATGAAACACATACATCATGGGGCCTCACAGCATCGACCATCACCCACCAGGCTGGTGGCTGGGGAGTAGCTAATCCGTTTTTGTATCACACGTGGGTACGTGTCGTGCGAAGACACTAGCCTTGTATGAACGTTTCAAAGGAGATCAAAGTTACATAGGCACTACAATAATGTATTTATTATATCTGCATTGTTCATAAAATTTTCAAGATTATTTTAGAACATTGTCCAAAAAATGAATCATATCCAAAAGTCAAATGGACCACACCAAAAATAGCAGTGGGGTAATGATTTTCACCGTTAAAAAATTTGCAGGGCCCACTATAACGTTTATTTTCCATCTAATCTATTCATAAGGTCAAAAATATCTAGACGAAGAGGAAAAAAAATTTCATATTGATCTGAAACTTCTGTGACCCCAAAAGGGTTTCAATGGTACACGTTCAATCCCCTACTGCTTTTGCATTGTGGTCCAGTTTATCTTTATATATGTCTTTTTTTTCAACTCAAGTCTTACGGCGAGCTCTGAAAATGGATGGATGGTTTGGATATAACAAATACATCTTGATGGTACCCACATAACTTGCTTACGGCAACACACCAGCCAATCCACTTCCCAATCCCGTCCCTGACTCGGACGGGGATTCCTTGCGAAAGGCTTTCGCATGAAGTTCCTGTGTTGAGAACTTAGGTGGGGCCTACCATGATGTTTGTAAGAAATCCACTCCATTCATCTATTTTATGAGTTCATTTTAGGACATAAGAACAAAAATGAACTGTCTCCGATACTAAGGTGGGCTAAAAATGTGAGTATTGAACGTCAACAGTTGAAATATTTGTGTGGCCATAGAAGCTTTGAATTAGGATAATATTTTTATTTTCATTTCATCCCAGTATGAATGACATTATAAACGGTATATAAGGCACATAAACATCACTGTCTGCGCCAGGAACGTTTAAACGATAGGAATTTCCCTATACACATTTTCCTTTATTGCGGCCCACTTGAGTCTTGGATCCTTCTTCATTTTTTTCTCAAGTCTAAAATGATCTCAAAAATCAGATGGACAGGGTGTATTTCTCACAAACATCCCAGTGGCCCCACCTGCGTTCCCAGCGCAGGAACTTCCTGCGAAAGGCTTTAGTAGGGATCTGTGTCCAGCCCAGGACGGAAACAGATTGACTACTCCCCTAGCCACCATGGTCGGTGCTCTGTTAGCCCCTCCACGATGTATGTTTTCATCCATTCCGTTCATCTATTTTTATAGATCATTCTATTGCTTCATCCCAAAAATTAGAGGGATATAAATCTCAGGTATACCACACCATAGGAAAACAATAATGATTGGATATGCATCATTAAAATCCTCTTAAGGCCCACTATACTGTTTATTTGACATCCAATCTTTTTATTAGGTCACACAGGCCCAGATGAAGGGAAAAAAAACAAAGATCATCTTGATCTAAAACTTTTATGGCCCCCAAAAATTTTTTAATGGTCGACGCTCATTCAACACAGTTTCTTGTAATGTGGCCCAATTGAGATTTTGATATACCTAATTTTTTGTCCCATACCATGAAATGATCTGAAAAAATAGATGGATGGCATGGATGAAACACATACATCATGTTAGGGCCCACAGAGCACTGATCACCAGCCATCGGCCGATGGCAGTGGGAGTAGCCAATCCGTTCTCGTCTTGGTGGCGTGTTTAATGAGGACGCAGATTGTGTACTACCCCCGCCCGTCCCTGGCTCCGAACGGGCAGTTCTATAGGTGAGCCCATCGTAATGTATATGTACATCCAAACCGTCAATCCCTTTTCTCAGATTATTTTAAGGCATGAACACAAAAATGAGGCAAATCCAATGCTCAAGTGGACCATACCAAATAATAATCTTGGTTGCATTAAAATGCACCAGTTGCATTAAATGCAAGAGTCATCTGTGATGTGGTCCATTTGATTGTTGGATCTGCCTCATTTTTTTTTATGCCTTAAAATAATATGAGAAAAGAGATAGAGGGTTTGGATGTACAAATACATCACGATGGGCCCACCCACACAACTACCCATCCACCCACACAACTGCCCATTCTGAGTTAGGGACGGGCGGGGGTAGAAGGCAGTCCGCGTCCATTGTACGAACGATTCAAAGAGATCAAAGTTACATGGGCCACTGTGATGTTTTTTTTGCCATCCAACCTATTCATTAGGTCATTTAGACGTGGATGAAGTGAAAACACAAATATCAGCTTGATCTGTAACTTCTCCAATTCTCAAGAAGTTTTTAATGGTGGACGTTCAATCCCCACCTTATGGTCTAATTAATCATTAGACCTGCCTCTTTTATTGGATCACACCTTAAATTATCTGAAAAAGTTGATGGACGGTGTGGATCAAACACATAAATCATGGTGGGGCATAAAGAAGTTTCACAGGTGAAAAGTTGATTTTGTATTGCGCAAACAAAAAATTTTCTGTAGTAACTTGAAAAGGGGTATTTTTGGAAGCAAAAAATTTTTGTTTAATGAAAAATCACGAAGTGCATTCCGCGTTCACCTTTAAGCCAGATTCCTATCACGAAAAGAATTCAGTGAAAAACCACTTAGTGCTTTCCATCTTCTGCATTAACAACGCATTAACAAACACCACTAAACACAGAAAAATTTCCCCATTCTGCGTTAACTAACACAACCTTAGTGACGTCACTTTATTGGCGATTCTCGCTATTGGCGATTCTCGCTACTCAACCTGTTAGTATCCAATCCGCGTCCACAACAACAGATTGGCTACTCACCTGTCACCTGTGGTTGGTGCTTTGTGGGCCCCACCATGATATATATGTTTCATCCATGCCGTCCATCTATGTTTCTAGATCATTTTATAGTATGAGAACAAAAGGTATATCCCTATCTCAAGTGGACTACATTACAAGAAAACAATGTTAAATGAATGTCAACAATTAAAAACTTTTTGGGGGCCATAAAAGTTTTGGATCAAGCTTATCTTTGTTTTTATCATTCATCTGGGTCTATATGACCTAATCAACAGATTGGATGTCAAATAAACAGTACATTGGGCCTTAGGAGAATTTTAATGGTGTATATCCAATCACTATTGTTGTCCTGTGGTGTGGTCCACCTGAGATTTATATTACTCTCATTTTTGGTAACAAGCCCCAAAATGATATTTAAAAATGGATGAATGGAATGGATGAAACACATACATCATGGTGGGCTCAAAGAAGTGGCCCATGTTAAAAGCTAGGATGTGTACTCTACAGATGAGAAAATCTCTCTCACAAATGATAATTTTGGATTAAAATATTAATAATCACATAGCGCATTCTCCATTCCCCATTAACCTAGACTCCCATCATGAAAAAATTTTAACATGAAGGGCTCAAAAAATTTTGAACATAAAATCGTGGAGCACTTTTCTTCTTATGCGTTAACAAACGCCACTAAACATGAAATATTTTTCAAATTCTGTGTTAAGTACAAAAATTCAGCGTTAACAAATAAAACCTTAGTAAGTTACCTCTTATGCCAATTAGAGGCCGCTACGAATCCAAAAAGGTGACTAATTAAAATTTATTCCTAAAAGGTTGTAATAATAGCCAGAATGTCTAAAATCGTTCTTAACCATTCGTTGGTAGGCCATTGATCTTGATATTATAAGGATATGTTAGTCTCAGTGGGCTTGGCCTTATATATGGATTATATTTTCTAGATAGAGTCCTGAATGGTACAACTTAAATAAAAACTAAAGAGTGTGAATTGCACGACTCACTTCAAATTTTCATATGAGACTATATATGTGAAATTCATTAGAAAATAGTTAGAAAAATTAGGTTTTTGAATTTTTAGGATTTTAAGAGTTTTTAAGCTGGGAAATCTGAAAATTGTAGTTGTTCTTCCATCTAATCATTTCCAAACATGAATTTAAGGTAAGCTTTCATCATAGGTATGAATTTAGAGATTCAAATTTGGGTATTTCTTGCCGTAAATGAAATTCATCTTAAATTTTTGTAGGGTTTCAGGGTTTTCTTGAGATTTTGTTGTTCGGAAGTCGAATCGAGTTTATAGGTGAGGACTATTCTCTCAAGTTACTTTTTATCAGCCTCTAATAGTTTTCAGTTAATGAATTTGGGTTTATTCAATTTCTTTTTATTTGAGAATTATGATTGTTATTAGATTAGGAATTTTGTGATATTATGGAAATTGATAATATGATTTGTGAGTTGTTGAAAATATAATTCAGATAATTTGAATTTTGTTGTAAATTTATGGAATTATGACATTGGCATGCTTAGGTGCTTGATCAATTGCCTGAATGGGAATTATTGTTGAATTTGATTAAATATGAAGTATGGGCATGTATAGAATATTATGGACTGTTTCACTAAAGATCATCTAAAATTTTATAATAATAGGATTGCTTATGTTGAAATTTGTAATTAGGGGCATGTTCGATTGATTAAAGTTGAACTAGGATGATCAACTAAAGAATGGGTGTCTAAAGAGTTGTTTTGCACCCAAGGTTTGTTTAGTCCATGTTCCTTAAATCAACCGAATTTTGTCTAAATGTACTATGAATGATATCACATATTTGACCAAATCCAGTATACCACGATTGCCATTTATGAACGGTTACCATTTATAACAATTGCTAAATATGATTTAACGTGCTACCATTGTAGCTCATGGGTCAAACGTTATGGTATGACACAGTGTCTGTAATGTCTTTGACCTGTGTAAGTGGGAGAACCTTACAGTGAGTCTTTAGCACTTTAGCACTGATGGAGATGACGAGCCTATCGTTATCGATCTTGGGTGATGACCTAAGATCATATGAAATTATGTTTGGGTTGATGCTTAAATTAACAATATTGTTAATTGTTGATTAGAATGGTTATGGACCCTGGGGACGTGCCATGTTGTTCCTATGCACTTGACTTGTGATACAATTGTGGTAATTTGGCTTCGTTAATATTACTGCTTGAATACGAAAGCATAAAGGTCAAACAATCATGCATTTATGTGCATGATTACGTACGGGAGTTTGCATGCCTAGTTGGTCGTTGATAACTAGCGGTGAACTCTACCCTTAGCATATTGTCTGTGGTAAGAGGCCCACCTCGTGGTGGGCGGGAGAGCCCCTCATTTATGTTATTCGGACCATGCATTCATGCTTTAAACAAGTATAATGGGATTGTTTGAATACTATGTTTTATTATCTTAATCTTGATTGTGTTGATATTATATTTAACTTAGGGAATGATAGCATTGAGTTGATTACTCACTCCCTTGAGGGGTGGTTTTAAAACACCAAATAGATGCTTGTAACACATGTACAGGTAGAACCATAGGAGAAGATGATGGGATGGTAAACCTGATCTCTTCTGGGTTTTATTATCAATTTGCAGACAACTAGTTATAGATTGCGGTGTCTTGTTTTGGTTTTGTGGTCAGGGAGACTAGTGGGGAGGACAAACACAATTTTATTTTATTTTTGACACACACACACACACAAACACAATTTTATTTTATTTTTGACTCACACACACACACACACACACACACACACACACACATATATATATATATATATATATATATATATATATTCACTATTGTGGTTGAGTTTCTTTACCATGATTTTATACCTTGTAAATTATGCTTTTAAATTCATAATTTACATTAAAAGTGATACGGAAAAAATTGAGAATTTCGATTATATACAATTCCTAGATTTAGGGTGTTACACATTAAAGGTGGGCCCACATGATGGATGATTCACAACAAAGCTGGGTTAAACTTGATGGACAACCAACACCAAAAGTGACCTCATATGATGACATTCCATGTGGAAGGTGGGCCCATATGATGGATGGTTCTCATCAAAGGTAGGCCCTATATGATGGACAGTCCGAGTGGGCCCGACATGATAGATGGTTCACGTGATGGAGGTTCACACGGAAGGTGGCCCCACATGATGGATGGTCCACGTGATAATGCATTTTTGGTTGCTTCCCTTCTTTTTCTTTTTTCTTGAATCCGACTTCCAAATAACATTACGAGAAAAATATACAAAATGTTATCGTCATCTAAATAGTACTTACATATAAATCTAGATTTATGAACAAAGTTTTTAGAGTTGACTATCCATTCAACTTAGCTTCATTTTTTTTTTTTTTCTTCATAGTAGCTAGCAAACAAGCCATAAGCGGTTAATATGGTGACTCACCATGTATGATCTATCCACCACTATCCTAGAGATCGAAGGATCCTGTTCATCCTCATTATCATTATTCCCTGCAAGAACTAATTAGAGGGAGTTACATGTGATATGTACAGATACGCATTGTATATTTGAAGATCTACAAATATGTATGAGAAGATTTCTTGATTATAGCAACATAACGTATCAACGTGTCATTGTTTGAGCGACTGATGAAGAAGCAAACGTGTGAAATGGTTACAGGACAGGTGGGAAAAGAGAGGGATAATGGAAGTCAAGTAATGATTAATGGTTTTAGATGGCCAGATTAATTAAAGTTATAAATAGCAGAAGAATTGAAGAGAAAAACCTCATCACATGCCAACCCAAACAACTTAAATTTTTCTTTCAATTATCCCTTTAATTATAAGTCCATTTACATTCTAGAGTATAATTAATAATTTACTTCTTTGTTAAGCAAATTACATTTCTCAGTATAATTCTTTACTTTTCAGTCAGCTGTTTACATTCCGTAGTGTAATTTATAGCATTAACCAAGTAGCTGGTAATTTTAGCTGTAATTTGAGTCTGCACTTGCACGCTGGATTCAATTCATCAACTGCTAAGGTGTTTTGTAGCTGCTCTTCGCAACCGAATGTAAGAATTCCTTCCTCATTTCTATTTATTTATATTGAAAAATCCTTTTGTACGTAAAATAAAATGTGTAACCCACACAAATCTCAACCCTGAATATTATTTGAATCTTTTAACATATTAAGTCAATGCCTAAGTAGGCTGTAGATCTCATCAGATCTCAGTCATACCTAGCAATACATATATTGGTGCTTGCTTCATAATTGTTCCGCTTGAATTGAAGCTGCCATTTCAATTCGTGCACACACTTGAGCTGAAAACGACCCGAACAGGTCCCGCCCAAGGAATTAGCCTTTTTATCGTTTATTTGCTGGAGGCATGTTACGTATGGACGCTGTTTGCCTACTGACTTGCTCAGTAACTTATGCGGGGCCCACTGATATGTACGTGTCTTATCCACAACGTCCATCCGTCTTATCAGTTTATTTTAGGGCATGATTCCAAAATTGAAGCATATTCAAGGTTCACGTGGACCACACCACAAGAAACAGTGGGTATAAACGTCCACCGTTGAAACCTTCCTAGGTCCTACAGTGATGTTCTTTTTTGTCATCAAACCTATTTGTAAGGTCACACAGACATGGATGAAGGAAAAAATCAGAAAAATCAGCTTATCCAAAACTTCTGTGGCCCGCAAGAAGTTTTCAACGGTAGAAGCTCAATTCCAACTGTTTTCTATGGTGTGTTCCACTTGAATATTGGATATGCGTCAGTTTTTGGCCCATGCCCTATAATGAATTGAAAAAAAATGGATGGACGGCGTGGATAAGACAGATACATCAATGTGAGCCCCACGGAATTTAAACAGTAGGCTATAGCATACTGATTCGCGTTCGGAGTACATGGGTCATCCAAAGCGGCCCACCCTACGTACTCTTGGCTACCTACAAAACGTTTCGGGAAAGCAGGACTAACAGCCACTACTGCGTCCACAGCACACTACTGCATACATGTGGGTCGATCTAGACCATGAAAACTGCAGGCCCTATTCTGGAAATATCATAGCCCAAAAATCAAACGATCTTACTCATTACTATTGATAATCAGAATGAACGATCTGGATTCACCCACTATAAAAGCAGGACTAACAGCCAACCATAAGATTCGGCCTTTATCAAAACTCTTTTATATGGGAAAAATAAATAAATTTGTTCATCTAGTGGGACATAGAATGACAATATTAAATGCATTATAGGATTTACATGTAGCCAAGGTCATCCAATTTCTATTGTTGATGGAGGAGAAAGAGAACAATATCTATCCGTTAACTCTTGAAATAGATGTTGTTGGTTTTTTTTTTTTTTTTTTAAAAAAAAATAAATAAATAAAAATAAAAATTGAAAATAAAATTTAAACTTAAAAAAGAGAATTTAGAAAAAGTATAGTCATGACTTTCCATGATTGTTGATTACTATTCATGTGTGAATAGTGGTGCTTCTAAGTAAATAAAGTATCTTTTGAATTTGAAATGGTAATAAAAATATGTCATTAATGATGTAAAAATGCCATTGTTGAAAAGACATTGTGAAAGAAGTCTTTTCATGAAAAAAATCTTAAAGCATTTCATGTGACTCTATATAAACTCATATTTAGGTCAATTTGAAAATAACAATTTCAATAATTGTCTCTTTATCTTCTTTTTTTTTAAAAAAAAAAATTAATTTTTTTTTTAAAAAAATTTAATTTTTTTTTTAAAAATTTATAATTTTTGAACGCTAAACTGCAAATAAATTTTAGGAGTTAAACTGTAACAGCACAGAAGTAAGGGGATATACATAGTAAAAGTGTGTTTGGGTGCACAAGTGAACGCCCGCATTTCTTCTGTCTAAGCTTATTGTATCTTAGAGGTGAATTTAATTAATCACCAGTAGAATGCGAATATCACCTTAAAGATAACGACATCATAACGCACATTAAGTCTATATTTAAGTGATTAATTTTGTTATATTTTCACCTCAACTCTAACATTAAATGGCCAAAAAATTTTAAAACAAATAAAAAACACTGATATATGGAAGAAGATACATCTAAGCAATCATTGTATTTAATTCATCTCGGATGAGGGCCTCTTCATGATTGCTATAGCATCTTTCATAGTCATCCTCATCTTCATCATCAGCATCATATGCTTCTTCTTCTTCATTCACTTGTTCATATCCTACTTCATTAATTATAGAGAGTAGTTCCTCTCCACGAAACTCCTCCAACGTCATACAGAAAAGAAAATCATCATCTTTTTCTCCTCCTCCTCCTCCTCCTCCTCCTCCTCCTCCTGTTGTTTCTTCTTCATATAGTCCGAATTCTCCGCTGAGAATGGCGAGTCTTGATGATGCTAAGGGGTCAGGCATGCCTATGAAAGAACCCAACCAACAAATTGTCGCTCTCTCTTCAACTCTACCCATTGCTTCGTGTCTTTCCATAGACGTTGCGTTAACGAGAGAGACGTCAGCTTCCTCTTACAACTCAAGTCGCCTCCATCACGCCATTCCCCTAACCTTATGTTTGTACTCAGATTCGGTAGTCAGGTAGGTGTTTTATGGCCCCCACCATGATGTATGTGATATATCCACGCCGTCCATCCATTTTCTCATATCATTTTATGACGTGACGTAAAAAATAATGCAGATCTATATCTCAAGTAGACTGCACCACGAGACAGTAGTGATTAAACGCTCACCATTAAAAACTTATTGGGGGCCACAAAAAGTTTTGGATCAAGCTGATATTTATGTTTTCCCTTAATTCAGGTATGTGTAACTTAGTCAGCAGGTTAATTGGAAAAGAAACGTTACAGTGGGCCCTGCGAAGTTTTCAATGGTGAGCGTCCAATCACCACTGTTTCCTATGGTGTGGTCCACAAGAGATTTAGATCTGTCTAATTTTTGTAATAAAACCTTAAAATGAGCTGTAAAAATGAATGTACGGCATGGATATAATAAATGCATCATGGTGAAGCTCACAGAGCACTGATGAGCACGCCTTTGGCGATAGAGTGGTCACTCTCGAATCCGATTCCCGTTTCTCCGTCTCATTTTAGTACATGGGTACAAACGGGTGAGGTGATACAAAATTCAGGTGGGCCACATTAAAAAAAAAAAAAAGAAAGAAAGAAAGTGGGGATTGAATGCCCTTCCTTCTAACGTTCTTTGGACCACACAAGTTTTGAAGGAGCCTGATATTTGTGTTTTCCCTTCATTCATGTGAGAATCACCTTATGAAGGTGCTGCATGGAATATAAACTAGTCCCGGAGAGGTTTCAATGGTGGGCCATTCCATCCCCAGTGTCGTACGTGTGACCTTCTTGAGCTTTGGATCTGCCTCACTTTCGGTCTCATCTCTTAACGTTAGCAGCACAAACTAATGGATGGAGTGGATCTCTCACGGACATCTCAATTGGCTGTCATTGTAACCATTGAGTATAATCAGTGAGGGTGGAATATTCAATACCAGAGCTTTCTTGGAGCATTGTATCGAAGGGAAGAACCTCCAAATAAACGGTTTGAATCATTGTAAAAACACAAAATCCAACTACTCGAGACGTATCTTGTTCAAACACACGGGGGACTTATCCAGTTGTATATCCACGCCGTTCATATGTTATTGTAGGGATATAAGTTTTAGGTAGACCAAAATCGGAGTCCAACGCCGATTGTCTGCCGCTGTAACTTTCTGCGATAGGATGATATAGCTGGGGCCCACGGGGCCACGGTGATGTCTGTGATAAATCGACCCCGTCCATCCGTTCTGCCCATTCATGTTACCTCAAGGCCTAAAAAGGAGGAAGGGAAAAGTGGGTAGGGAGATTACTACCGTTGAAGCCTCCCTGGGTCCATGTCGAAAAACGGAGGAACACGTACATCGTAGTTGGCCTAGCGGTGAATGAGTCATGAGTCATTGGTTGCAATGGATCGACTTTGTATGGCTGTGTATCTGAGGGCGTTTTCACATTTTCTACTGTTCTTTGCAGGGGTGTACAGGGTTCGGTTCGGTAATCCTTACTCTCTCATCACATTCTCATGTGTCTACATCCAAATCAGCTGAAAGGGATGGATCCCTGTTTTCACACATATATCCTAATACACCTAATCCGATCAGGAGATTCTTTATAGTTTATACCCTGAGACAGCCACCCAACGAATTCCAGCCATCCAAATATACCCTTAAGTTACAAGCCCAAAAGTAGGCAGATCCAAGGCTCGAGTAGACGCCTACTTTTTAAAGCTTCCTGGGGCCAAGCTGATATTTTTGTTTTCCCTCCATCCAGTATTACGTGACCTTAATTAGAATAGACAGGATGGCAAATAAACATCATGGTGGGCATCATTATCACCATTGCTCCTCGTGTTGTGGTCCCTTGAGTTTTGGATCCGCCTCATTTTTTATTTTGTACGCTAAAATGATATGATAAAATGGATGGAAGGTGCAGATAAAACTATACATCACGGAGGCCACCTAAGAGCCCTTCGGTATGCCTAGTTCTCGGAGTAGTATATGCAATCCACGTCCCATGAAAGCACGAAAGCGGATCACGTGCAGCCCGGGCCTCTCACAACACAGTAGGGCCCTGGCTAGAGCTGTACACAAACCGAGTTAGCTCGGTTAACTCACTCAACTCGACTCAAACAAGCTTGATTCAACTCGGTTCAAAATTGAGTTCAAGATGAGTCAAGCTAAATTTTGGAGCTTGGCCGAACTCAAATCGAACCCGGATCGAACCAATTCGGTGACTCGGTTATTTTGATATTGATGTTCCTCACCAAGTGTTAGATTAAATGACTCAACAAAGTGTTGTTTTGGGTGCATACATTCTCCGTGGGATCAACTGGTAGTGAGGAAGGTATGGATACGAAACAAATCACAATGAAAATTGAGATCTTGATTTTGATGCTACTTACCGAGTGTTTGATGAAATACCTAGAAACTTTTTTTTTTTTTTTTTACTCGCACACATGCACCCCCCCCACCCCCCCCCCACACACACACACACTCACGCCACATGCATACACACCCCACACACGCACACTGTGGGATTTCACCACCATGGGTACTTGAACCCTTGACCCGGTGTTGAAACTCCAAGGAGTCTACCACCCGGGTAAGAGTAAGGACCCAAATACCTGGAAATTGCTATTGTTTTGCATACTATGAGAAATTGAAGGTTCACTTCATGTGTTTAGAAAAATGTCGTACATGCTCAAACTTAGCTCAAATTGAGTTGAGTTGCTGTTCGTATTGAGCCAAGCTGGCCAGTCAAGCCCGAGGACCTAGTCGAGCCAATTTCAAGCTGGGATGTACGGTTTCTAGCCTGGACCATGGCCCAATTTGATATATCTATTGTATATCCATGCCGTCCATACGATTTTCCAGCACATTTTAAAGCATGATATGATTGAAGAAGATTCAAATCTAAGGTCTATCATACCATAGGAAACAGTATTTACTAAACGACAACCATTAAAAACGGCCTATGGCCCATTGTAATTCCCATCGTAATGTTTGTTATGCATCCAAAGTGTTTATAGGATCATGGATGAAGGTAAAAAATAAATATAAGACTGATCCAAAATATCTGTGGCTGACAAGAAGTTTTTAATGGCCAATCACCACTGTTTCATGTGCTGTGGTCCACCTAAGATTTTTATTTGCTTCATTTTCTATCAAATGCCATAAAATTATCTATAAACACGGATGGGCGGAGTTGATATACAATAGATACATCGGTGGGGCACCAAGCTGGGCAAGGCCGAGGCCGCACCTAATCTTGCTTATATACTACAAAAAATCTCACTTTTAGCGACGAAACTTTTCGTCGCTAAAAGTCAATTTTTCGTACCAAATCACTTTTAGCGACGAAACTTTTCGTCGCTGAATTCGTCACTAATACTCCAACGACCAAGGTTATTATCAACGGAAAATTTGAATTCGTCACTAATACTTCGATGAGCAAGGTTATGATCGACGGAAAATTTGAATCGTAAGCTTTTTAGCGACGGAAATTTTCGTCGCTAAAATTTTTTTAGTAAATAAAAACTTTTAGCTACGAAAAGTTTCATTGCTAAAAATATTTTGCAAAACTTTTACCTACGAAAATTTTTGTCGCTAACAAATATTTGCAAAACTTTTAGATACGAAAATTTTCATCGCTAAAAAATATTGTAAAATTACCAAACTGTTTTTAATGGTCGACCCTCATTCAACACTATTTCTTGTAATGTGGGGTCAACGCTCATTCAACACTGTTTCTTTTAATGTGGTCCACTTGAGATTTGGATATATCTCATTTTTTGTCTCATATTATAAAATTATCTGTAAAAATATATGGATGGTGTGGATGAAACACATACATCATGGTGGGCCCATACCATCTAAAATCATGTGAAGAAACGCCTAAAACATATAAAAGCACTTGGTGGGGCCCACCTGAAATTTTTATGCATATGAAATTAGGTCTGACTCCTCATCCAAGTGGGACACACATAATGGATAGGCTAGATTTGTGAACCACATCTTGGTGGGCCTAACAAATGATTATGAATATTTTAATGGAGGGTAACCCCTCTCAACTTTTGTATGTGGTGTGGCCCAAAAAAGTCACAGATTGACTTGATTTTTAAGCCCTAGGCCCATCATGGAATGGTGCATCTGACCGGTGGGGTAGATGTGGGCTCACTTTGATTTATATATTGTATATCCATATGATCCATTTGTTTCTCTTACCATACCCTGCCTCTTTTTTTTTTTTTTTTCTACCCTAGCCGCTGCCTGCACGGCCGCACCTAACAATCCAGCACGCTGCCCGCCGGTCACCATCTCCGCCTCTCTATTTCTCTCTCACTCTCATTCTCCCGGTCTCTTCAAGGATCCGAGCCAACCTGCGCCCAATCCCGACTCAGCCTGATCTCTCCGAAGTAGGTGTTTAACTTGTTTTTTTATTTATTTAACTTGTATATTTATATGATTGTAGATTTATTTTAGATTTATGGTTGAGGGGCTAGGTTGGGTCAGGTTGGGGTTTGAATCGGGTTGGGAGGGCTGGATTAGGTCGAGTTAGAGGTTTTTTATACTTAACATGATTGACATTTAATTTATATTATTTAGTCAAAAATATAATAAGTTAACATATGAGCAAGCTCCACTCGACTCGACTCGAATCGCTATCTTAACTCAATAGCTTTGGCAAACAAGCCATGCTTCAATGCTGAGCTTGAGGTCAAGTATAGCATGGACAAGTCAAGCCCAACTTGGCCCACCTTGACTCGACTCAGCTTGGCTCGATGTATAGCCATAGTGACTCTAGAGTAGGCAACGTTTAAAAATTGGAGGTAATTCTTTAGCTGTACGGGTGGCATGGTTTTATAGTAATTACAACCGTCCAAATCACTAAACCAGGTGTGGATGGAGTATAACTGAAAAATGACAAAGAGAAGATTATTAACCATGCACCTGATTTTTTACTTTGAATTTGGACCACTCACTACTTACTTTGCATAATCTATTTGATGGCCATTAATTGGATGGTCAAGATTACTTGACCTTGTGGTTCTAGAGATTTGCTTAATCTCACAATTTGGATGGTCTGAATAGTTGTACATCACTGTCACGTGTAAGGAGAATGAATGGACAATCAGCCTGTTTTTAGAGAAGGACTATCTTCATTGAGGGGCCTGCCTTTTTCATGGTACTGATGTTCTTCATAAATGACATGGTAACGCGAGCCATGGTACCATTGTATGTAGGTGATCAGTTCTCTTTTTAAAATGTTGAAATATCAATATTGTATTTTGAGCTTTGATAAGCCCACACGCATGTGCAATACAGCTCGAGTACATGCCATATATTTGCCAGCATGGCACAATAGATCTGATATCTAGTCCATCCATCAAAACAGAAACACAATAATAATAACTTAATTCAAGAATCCGATTGGTCCACGTGTTATGTGGGCCACAATTTGTAAAAAAAAAGTACGGCTCTGAAAAACCTGGTTGAAGTTTTCTAACCCATCCGTTGTTTCCAAATTGAGGCCTACATACTCATTGGACCAGATTTTATTTTGAAGAAAAAAACATATACAGAGTAGGACCAACCTGATGGATGGGTGAGATATAGCATATATGTGCCATGCTGGCATATGTGTGGCATGTACACGAGTTTAATTGCACACGCGTGTGTGCTTAGCAAAGCTCTACGATGTACTATCATTTTCTACTGTCAATATAGAATTTCAGAAGATGCAAATCATACCAAACTCAAATGAATAATTTTAGAAGCTTCTTACCATTCGATTGAAATTATCATATGAATAATTTTGGAACCTCAGTCAGGCTACATATGAGAAAGATATTGGGCATACAAGATTGAACAACAATTTCAGTGAAATTTGATTTAAACATCTGAAGTTATTTACTTTCAATTTGAATTGATTAGATTGTCCAAAAACGATTAAAGATTCAATTAGTGGATGTGCCTAATAATTTAGTAATTTTATTTTCACAAATAAATTTCAATTTCCTTTTCAAAATAACATTTTTTTTTTCAAAATGTATATTTTTTTTACTCTTTTAACCAAATATCATTTTTATTATAAAATATTTCAAAAATATTTAAAATACAAATTTTGAATTTTTATTTTCAAAATCTCAAAAAAAAAATTTCATATTTTAATTTTTTTTCTCAAAAATTCAAAATGTCAATTTTTTTCTTCAAAAGCATTATTTTGTTCTCAAAATTTTTCTTAAACATAGTTAAAATTTCTAAAATTTTCAATATTCCTTTTTATGTGATATTACAAATCATTTAAATATTACCTTTTAATTATATATATAAAACAAATTCCATTCATATGATATAAAAACTATACACACACACACACACACATTTTTACCGACAAAAAATTTTTAAAATAAAAACATTTCTACATTATTATAAAAATATACACATTTTTACATTAGGAAAAACACTTTTACCGACGAACATTTTCATCGGAAAAAGTCTTACCGCTCGAAATTATTTTGTTGAAAATCAAAATACCCTGTAGCGACGAAACTTTTCGTTGCTAAAAGCCACCTTTAGCTACGAAATTAATTTCGTCGCTAAAGAAAACATCCCAACATTTTGTTTTTTATCACAAATTCAAAATACACATTAGCAACGAAACTTTTCGTCGCTAAAAGCCCAATTTAACTATGAAATTAATTTCGTTGCTACGAAACTTTTCGTCGCTAAAAGCCCAATTTAACTATGAAATTAATTTCGTTGCTAAAAGGAAACGTTTCAGAAATGTAAAAATTCAAAACACCCTTTAGCGACGAAACCTTTTGCCACTAAAAGTACCATTTAGCTACGAAATTAATTTCGTCGCCAAAAGGAGACGTCTCGACTTTTTGTTTTTTCAAAATTTCAAAACACCCCTTAGCGACACAAATTTTCGTTGCTAAAAGTGTCATCAACGTTTTTTAGCTACGAAATGTTTCGTAGCTAAAAGTAAACCTTTCAAATTTTTTAATAACAGATTACAGCCTTTCGCGACGATAAGTTTCGTCGCTAAAAGTCTCAAAAGTTCACAGCCTTTAGGGACGAATAGTTTCGTCGCTAACAATCTCTTCCACGTTCTTTAGCTATGAACAATTACGTAGCTGAAAGTAAAAGTCTCCTAGAGAAAACCAAACCATTCAATTTTTTTTGAAAAATCAGCTTTTAGCAACGAAAATGTTTGTCATAAAAAATCTACTCCACGTTTTTTAGCTACGAAAATTTTCGTAGCTAAAAGTAAGCCTATTGATTTTTCCAAAAGTTTACAGCCTTTAGTGGAGAAGCCTTTCGTCACTTAGCTATGAAAACTTTTGTAGCTAAAGTAAACTTTCCAGTTATTTTTGAAAATTGTTTACAACCTTTAGCGACGAAAACTTTCATCGCTAAAAGTCTCATCCACGTTTTTTAGCTACGAAAATAGCTAAAAGTAAGCCTATCGATTTTTTTACAGCCTTTAGCGACGAAAACTTTTGTCGCTAAAAGTCTCATCCACGTTTTTAATTTTCATAGCTCTTAGAGGGCTAAGTTTCATCGCTAAAAGTGGCTTTTTAGCTACAAATTTAAAATGGTTTGCAGCCTTTAGCAACGAAGACTTTCGTCGCTAAAAGTCTCATCCACGTTTTTTAGCTATGAAAATTGTCGTAGCTAAAAGTAATTCAAAAATTGTTTGCAGCATTTAGCGACGAAAACTTTTTTTTGTTGGCAAAAGTCACTTTTAGTGATGAAAAAAAATTTCATCGCTAAAAGTTTCATCATTAAAAACCCTCTTCCTTGTAGTGGTAAGAGAACACCGTATACTAACAACCAAGAAAAGCAAGAGATGACTAGTACACCAATCAATGAATAAGATTCAACTTGTATAGAAATTCTTTTGTATAAGAAAAACTCACCATTCATCTGGTGGGGCCCACAATGGCATGCATTATTAGATTTACATGATTTTTTTCCCTTCAAGAACTTGCTGATAGATGGAAGAAAGATTGAAAGAGAAGAAGAAGATCCATCTAAGAGAATCATTATATTGGTGTCATATGATTGCTATAGCATCTTTCATAGTCATGCTCGTCTCCCTCATCTTCTTTGTCATCAGAATCATTTGCTTCTTCTTCTTCATTCACCTGTTTATATCACATACTGAATGGAAAATAATCTTATTCTTCTTTCTTTGTATCGTCCAAATTCTCCGCTGACAATGACGAGTCGTGCTGATGCAAAGGGATCAGTCATGTCTAGGAAAGAATCCATCCAAGCAATTTGTGCTCTCTCATCAACTCTACGAACGCGGTTTGGCTAGTGGTCGGTGCTTTGTGGCCCCCACCATGATCGGATGTTTTATCCACACTGTCCATCCATTTTTACACATCATTTTAATAATGTATCCCATAAATGAGGTAGATCAAAATCTCTGGTGGAACACACCACGGGAAAACAGTAGTGATTGAACGTCTACCATTAAAAACCTTCTAGGGCTTACTTTAATGTTTATTTGACATCTAAGATGTAGATTACTTCATATATATATATATATATATATATATATATATATATATATATATATATATATATATATATATATATATATATATATATCAGTTTGATCCAAAACTTTTGAAGCCCCGGTAAGTTTTTAACACTGAAAATTCAATCAACACTATGTCGACTATCGAGAATTTGTTAGGAATTTCACAATCTAGGGCCTGCCCGGTTTATTAGGGTGTGCCTCTCATTGTTTGCAGGGCTAGATGTGCAGCTTTCAGGCCCATTCTGGAAAAGATAGAAGGCCGTATCTCTAGTTGGAAAGCTAGGGGCCTCTCTCAAGCTGGGAGAGTGGTTCTGATTCAGCATGTTCTGGGAAGCATTCCCATCCATTCCATGGCTACTTCCTTAGTTCCAATCTTTGTGCTAAAAGAGATAGATAGAAGGTCCGTGTCACGCCCCAAAGTCAGAAACCGGGCTCACAAAATTTTTGATTGCCGAATCTGGCGCCAACAGCCTCTGTAAAACCCCATTCTCGACTCCCAATGCTCATTCACCAGGTTCCGATCCTGGAATGCTACGAGGAGGATTTTCAACATCAATTTGATTCGTAATAAGCATAACCAAAGACAACCCACAAACAATAACCAAAAACTCCATTACATTTTCACTATGATCAAAAACCTTACAAGTACAATGAGCATAAAGGAAAATACAATAATGATGAACAAAAACTTCAAGATGATCTGCAAAGCACTCCTGCCTCAGCACTGTTGTGCCCCAACGTCACCTGCACACAACGGTCGTGCATAGGCTTATAGAAAGCTTAGAGGGTGGTGAAAGTATGTGCGCAAGGTGGTAATATAGTTATGTAGTATCAAAGTAATGTGAAACATGCTGATAAAAGCTAAGAATACCACTAGCTGTACCAAGGCTATGCGATGCAAGATATGAATGATGTCGGCCATACCAAGGCCATGCGGTGTGAGATGCAACTCAAGCATGCGAATTCTCATCTAAGTCCACATATCAATACAGCTCAAATCTGGGATATCACTGGGGTCTAGTACACTCTAAACCAGATCACCGCCCTATCGCGCACAATAAGGTAGTGGAAGAGACCTCACTATCCATCTACCAATATCGGGCTCGACTC
The DNA here is from genome assembly GCA_037074715.1 of Magnolia kwangsiensis. Taxonomy (NCBI): domain Eukaryota; kingdom Viridiplantae; phylum Streptophyta; class Magnoliopsida; order Magnoliales; family Magnoliaceae; genus Magnolia; species Magnolia kwangsiensis. The sequence continues at coordinate 66,610,129 of CM073574.1, read as the reverse complement.
GTTGATAGCGGACCCATTCCTCGAGCTGGTCAAACTCAACCTAGCTATGCCCCCTACTCTCGGGTGGGTAAGGCCGTACCCCCTTCCAACCGACCACGACACAGTGAAAAGCGCGACCGTCTAGTAGTCGGCACTTGGTGCTCCTATACCCACTCGGTCTAGACGTTGGAGCAACCTTTTAGTACTATAAGGGTTTAGAGACTTCACCTAGGGATATCTATACCACCCTATGTAGAGCAAGATTTCTGGTATCCAATCATGCCAACCACGATACGTCTGTAGAGGCTACGACCCCGATGTCGCTAGGACGTATAGTAACCATATCACACAATGCGAAATGCATGAATCACACTATCTAATCATGCAGCAATCCTGCGCGTATCGTGGGCTCATGTAGGGCAACACCGCCCAATCGGGGTCCCATAAACAATCTGTTCGAAGGCATATGCTATGATCAATCACTTCTCATATCAAACATACATATGATGCATATGATCGTGAGTCATTGAGCTATATTAAACATGTAATAAAGTAATGAACTATCTTTACAATGCAGATGGACCTAGACAGCCTATACACAATAAGTACGGGCCTAACGATGGGCCCTAGGGAGAGTCGTAAATGTGGACATCCAACCAACATTATACTCGCAATGTGGACGTCAAACCAACATTGCTCCCAAGGCACGATCGTCGTAAACATCATTATATAATCTATGTTGGGATCACACATTGTAATGGACCTTAGGTACATCCCATTGGGCCTTAAATACATCAAATGGGCCATATCATATGGGCCTTATGTTCATCACGTGGGCCACATCAATGGGCCGCATCAATGGGCCTTATGTGCATTGCAATGGGTCATAACTCGTGGGCCTTAGAATGCATCAAATGGGCCTAAACACATGGGTCTTATGTGCACCAAATGGGCCACACCTATTGGGCCCCATATGTACTTCAAATGGGCCTCAACACATAGGCCCTAATACATCTCAATGGGCCTTCACCCATTGGCCCTCTAACACATCAAATGGGCCTTAACCCATGGGCCTTTCAAATAACAATGTGGGCCTCAACAGATGGGTCACAAATAAACCAAGATGGGCCTCATGACATAACAAGGTGGGGTCCACTTGAACAATGGATCTGGCTCATTCTATGGCTCATGCCAAGAAATGAGCTTTTAAAATGGATAGACGGTTTGGATTCAACCCATGCATCACGGTGGGGTCCACGTGAGCTAAGGATCTGACTCATCCTTTTAGCTCAAGCCATAAAATGAGCTTCCAAAATGGGTGGATGGACAGGATGCAACACATGTATCGTGGTGGGCCCCAATGTCATTAGATAGTGTGCATAAAACACGTGCATCAGGGGTCCATCGTCCAGGCGGATGGTGTGAATAAAACCCACATATTATGGTGGGTTCCACCGTCCATGCCAATGGACGGTGTGAATAAAAATGCATACATCATTGTGGGTTCCCACGTGGGGCCCACTGTAATGTTTGCTTGCCATCCAATCCATTCATACGGCCACAGAGGCCTGGACGAAGGGTAAAAACAAATTTCATGTTGAATCCAAAACTTCTGGGCCACAAAAGGTTTCAATAGAAGACATTTAATCACCGCTGTTTCCTGTGATGTGGGTCACGTGCGCATCAGATGGGGCCCATTTTTGGAGGGGGCTCACCTCAGGGGGTGGCCTACCTAATGGATGGGTTAGATGAAAAATACACATCATGGTGGGGCCCATGGCTGGAGCCGTGGGTGGCTGTCGTCCCCCCGTCCGCCAGCGCCTTTAACAGCAGCAACAGCAATGCTGCTGCATGTTTTTATAAATATTTTTTGTTTGGTTTTCTTGAGAAATTTCACATGTGGGGCCCACTCCTTAAAAATTTACTCCGTCCAATGGATTCTAGGGCTCAAAACACACTGAACAAGTCCAATGTTCGGTATTTTTAATATGTAGATACAACAAGGTGGGTCATAATAGCTTTGAATGGTAAGAAACACAGTTTTCTATGGTATGGGCCGCCTGATTAACAAATCAGCCTTATTTTTCAGCTCAACGCCTAAAATGAGTTGGAAAAAGGGATGAACGACATGGATTAAACACATATATCAAGGTGGGGCCTGCATGAGCCGTCCCACCTAAAACCTTTTTTTTTTTTGCTACTGACGTGAGTACGCCCATGTCAGTACACATACTCCATGTTAGCCACCCCACACGGATCAATACAAAGACCTCCAGTGAAGAAACGAGGCATCTTTCACTCGGTCTCCCACGTGAGTTATGGAGGTGGGGCCCACACGTCAGATCACACTTCACTGGTAGCCACACCCCACTATTAGCCACAACAAGGTGGGCCCCCCTCTATGGATGGTTGGGATGGCATATAAATAACATGGTGTGTCCCACATAAATGGGGTCCACCGGTAGATGGCATGGATGAAATACACTCATCATAAGTGGGCCATGATCATAGAGAGAGAGAGAGACATCAGCAAGAATGGAGGGGCCCCGCCACTATGGACCCCTCTTTGATACAAGGCTTACATCAAGGTGGGTCCCACAATAAGTGGGCCCTTACATCACAAAAGAAATAAGGAAATGAAGATCAAAGATCACCCACCGGCTTCTTCTTGCATCATAGGCTTCCTTAGCTCCTTAGCTTCGATTCCAACGGAGGAGAAGAGGTTTGGATGGTTGAGATGGAAGATGAGAGGGGAGGAAGTGGACCATACACAAAGCTCTCATGGAGGGTTTGGGAAGAGCTTGGACGGATGGAATTTCTCTTACTTGGAGAGTGTTTTGAGAATGAGAGAGAGAGTGAGTTGTAAAGAGAGAGAGAGATGTGATAGAGTGATGGATGGGAGAGAGAGGGATGGGTGTGTAAGAACTTTTTGACTTTTGTGTAAGAAAGGTATGGGTGGTGTAAGAAACTTTTGACTTTGGGGTTTCTTAGGGAAGGGTGAAAGGTGATGTATACTTGACTTGATGGGATTTGATTGATTGATGGATTGATGGGTTGATAGATTGATCTGACAAGTCGTAGAGATTCTCTTAGGTTTTGCAACGCGCGGTATTTTTCTCGCACCGAACGCTGGCCTACATCTCCTGACCAGGGTATCCCCTTGGCGCGCGAGTCGCGGCATCGGAACCGTGGTGATGGCGCGGTCGCTATGGCACAAGTCTCGAGTTGAGTCGACTCGGGTTGATGGCGTGAGTCTTAGGGTCGTGCGCAATTACCAGTTAAGGGTCAAAGGTTACCAAAATTCAAACGAGAAGACCGCAGAAGTCTACAGAACGGTACGGTCTAGGATACGGGGCTTACAACACCAATTTTTTTAGAGGAGGGTCGATGGAAAGCGGAAGCTTTATTGGAAAAATTGGAAAGATTTATCTAAGCCTAAGGCCGAAGGTGGTCTTGGATTCAGAAAGTTGAAAAAAGTAATGAAGGCGCTCCATCTCAAGATGGCTTGGACAACAAAATTCGGTTCTACTTCCAGTCTTTGGAGTGGGGCAATGCGAGCTAAATATGGACCAGATCTATGCAGGAGCTCTGCGGCTCCTTCTCCTGCTCCGTCGCTTCTATGGAAGAGTATTCGCTCCATGCTCCCTTTGTTGGTCAAAACAACTCAGTCGTCAGTGGGCCAGGGCCTTGACAACCTATGTGTTGCCAACTGGGCCAGTCCGAGCCCTCTGGCTGACCTTTCTTCAAGGCCTATTCCCCCAACGCTTTCTGGCCTTCATATCAGAGAGTTCCTTGGCCCTGAGGAGCCTCTCCCTCCTTCTGTCTTCTCCTTTTTGCTGCAGGAGGTCATAGAAGTTATCTTCTTAGGCGGTTTCTGTATTTCTGATCGTCCTACCTCAATTTTTTAGCCACTGGAACCATCTGGGAAATTCTCTGTTAGATCAGTGTGGAACGTCTCTAGGGCTCGTTCCCCTCGTCCAAGATGGGCCAAATGGGTCTAGCACAGATTGTTGCCCCCCAAGGTGTTTGTACTTGTCTAGAGGTTGATGCACAAGGCCATCCCAGTGGATGAATCCATCCAATGCAAAGGTATCCAGCTGGCCTCGATGTGCTCCTGCTGTCGAGCAAACCAAGGCAGTAGGCCCGCTGCAGAATCCCTGCTCCACGTTTTCCTTCGCTGCAGCCTGACATCCAAAATTTAGGCCTATTTTGCCTCTGTTTTCGGTGTGGCCCGATCGTTAGCCCCCTCAATTTCTGATTGGATGGAAAGATGGTGGCTTCCCCCAGCGTTGTCGACTCATGTTCCTCTTCTACAAGGTCTTGCCCCATGCTTGATTCTACGGGAGCTTTGGCTAGCCAGATTCGATGGCATTCTGCCCGTGCTCTCCTCGATTATTTCCAAGATCAAATGGAGAATGTGGTCTCTGATTAGCGTGTATGGTGTATCTTCTTGCCACTTCCTATTGTGGCTGCAAAGGCTAGGCATGCGGGTTCCCTTCTCTCTCCGGCCCTCCCCTTTAATAGTAAAATGGACCCGGCCGAACAGGGGGTCAATTAAGCTCAATGTATATGGCTCCACCTTGGGTGACCTTAGGATCTCAGGTGGTGGTGACGTCTGTAGAAATCACAAAGGGGACTTACTTTTTGCTTTCTCGGTATTCTATGGCATCGGCTCTAATACCAGAGCCGAGCTCAGGGCTATGTACAATGGCCTGTTGCTCTGTTCCGAGTTCAGTTACAACCAGGTTGAGGTCGAATCAGACTTCGCATCTGTTGTGGTGCTTCTCAATGGCTTGATGGAACTTGGTTGGCGCTGGACCTACTGGCTTCAGAGGATTGATAGATTGAGGGCGGTCGGATCAGTAACGTTCAGCCACATCCTCAAGGAGGGTAATGTACCAGCAGATGGGATGGCCCGTGAGGGTTCCACCACCCAGTGTTCCTTCTTTACGCAGCACGCTGTGACACTCCCACCAAATATTAGAGGTGCGATATTCCTTGACAAGGTGGGGCTTGGAGTCATTAGAGGCCCTCCTTCCCCAGGGCCTGGCCCTAGTAGATAGTGATCCCTTTCCTTTTTGGTTTCCTTTTGGTTTTCTGCTTTTGTTTGGCCGCTGGTGTGACTTTTTGTTTCGTCTGGCTCGCATCCCGAGTGTCCCGTATAGTGAGATAGATTCCCTTGTATCTCCTTTTACGATAGGTGGGTCCTTATCTCTTTTTGTTCTCGGACCCGTCCGAAATCTCACCATGTAATTATCTCTGATCAATGAACAAAGACATTTTCCAAAAAAAAAAAAAATAATAAAATAAAACACTATGTAGCTCACTTGAAATTTTGATCTATATCAGTTTTGGATTAATACTATAAAATTATCTAGAAAAATGGATGGACGGCATGTATGAGACACATACATCATGTCGGAGGTCCACAGAGCACCAAACACTAGTGGCAAGGGAGTAGGCAATCCATTTCCCAACTTCTACCCATTAGTGTTAAGAAACGGTGTTTAACAGGAAGTTCTGCACTGAAACCTAGGTGGGCTAACCTAATGTTTGTGAGAAATCTACCCCATTCATCTTCCTTTTGAGATCATTCTAGTGAAATTGCAGGTAAACTGCTACTAGTGAAGTACGGAATTATATTCAAGTGTCCTATAGGAGGTGAATAGGACTTTTCAAAAATCTTAATTTTACTTAATGCAAATATCAACTTTTAAACAATAGTAAGTAAGATTAATTGGTAGCAATAACTCTCTCAAAGCTCTCTTTAATACTCGCTCAAAAAGCCAAGAAACAACTCCAAGTGATTTATAGAATAAAATCCCAACAGTATAAAAAAAAAATGAGCTGAAATCTGTCGTTGTCGGTGTCATTGAATCTTCTTCGATGCCATTGACTCTTGCATCAAGATTTTTCAAATAGGTACTGGACAAATCTAGTCTGAAGTCATTGATCATCCTTCAATGCCATCGAAAGATGACTCGATGCCATTGAGATTTTCCTTCAAAAATACACTGAGTTTTCTGGACAATCCGAGAACTATTTCGATGTCGTCGAACATTCTTTGATGCCATCGAAGTTCGAAGTTTGAATTTTGATGTCATCGAAGACATTTCGATGTCATCGAGAATAAATTGATTTTCCCTTGAAAACTCTCCGGACAGTTTTGTCCATATTTCAATGCCATCGAGAAGCCTTTCGATATCATCGAAATTTGAATTTCGATGTTATCGAAAGTGCTTTAATGCCATAGAGAAATATATGATTTTTCTTATAAACTCTCTAGACAAACTGGTTCAAGTATTGATGTCATCGAACCTTCTTTAATGCCATCGATAACTTAACTTCGATGTCATCGAAGGCAGTTCGATTGCATCGAAAATATAAGAGTTCATTCAAAGCTTGTTGGAGAGATTAATTTGGCCTAATTTCTATGTCATCGAAGTAGGTTCGATGCCATCGAAACTTAAGTTTATATCCATTATTTTTATAGTTTGTTTGTCAGACTGTTAGGTTGTTATTTCGATGCCATCGGACAGGTCTTCAATGACATCGAAGATGTCTCGATTGCACTTCGATGATATCGACAGAACATGTAATTTTCTAATTTGTTTCATTCTTTATAAACTTTAAACTAACTCTATATCTAAACTTACCAAGGGTTTTGCAAATATAATTTTGGACAAGTTTAGACCATTTTAAGTGGGGTTATTACCTGATAGGGTTTGGTTAGGGATGCGAAGCTTAATTTACTTATATAGCGCACTTGAACCGCTTTAACTTGATCTGTCTTCGGTCTTGTATTCTTTATATGAGGTTCACTGGACTCTAAGACTCGTCATTCACATTAATTGACAAACAATGTCACTTTCATTTAGGACATGGGACCAAAAATGAGCCAGATCCAATACTCAAGTGTGCCGAAAACATGATGATTGAACATCCACAGTTGAAATATTAATGGGGTCACAAAAGTTTTGAATCAAGATAATATTTGTGTTTTCAGTTCATCTCAACAGAAATAATGTTATGAATAGTGTGGATAACATGTAAATATCACTGTTGACCCCATAAAGGTTTTAACCGTAGCAATCTACCTACTTGAATCTTTGATTCTTCTTATTTTTAGTCTAAGTCTCAAAACAAGCTCACAAAATGGATGGAGGGGTAGATTTCTCACCAACTTTACTGTGGATCCACTTAGATTTCCAATGCACGGACTTAAGCGAAAGGCACGCGGACGCATATTAGCTACTGACAAGTTGGATAGCCAGGCTGGCTATTAAAGTGACATCACCAAGTTATGTACGCCCCACCATAATATATGCATTGAATCCACACCGTCCATCCATTTAGAGATGTCATTTTACAACATGGGCCAAATAATGAGGCAAATCCAAAGCTTGAGTGGATCCCACCACAGAAAAACAATGGTGAGATTGATGCCCACGATTGAAACCTTTCTAAGGCCCACCATGGATCATGTTTATTTGAAATCTAACCTGTTCACAAGTTAACAAAGACATAAAAGAAGGGAAAACAGCCATGATGTTTATTTGAAATCCACCTGTTCTCAAGTTAACAAAGACATGAAAAAAGAGAAAACATAAATATCAGCTTTTTCGAAAACTTTTGTGACCTTTACGAGTTTTTAACAGTGGGCATCACTCTCCCCACTGTTTTTAGTGATGGGGTCTACTGGAGATGTGAATTTGACTCATTCTCTGGATCTTTCGCTAAAATGACCTTTCCAAATGAATGGACTGCATGGATACAAAACATACATCATGGAGGCGTCCACATAACTTGGTGACGTCACTTCGGTAGCCACTCTGGCTAGTCAACCTGTCAGTAGCCAGGTGGCTACTTAGACAGTGCTCTTGGGCCTCACCATGATATATTCGTTTCATGAACTTTCCATAACATTTTGGGCAAAAAATCAAAAATGGGATTGATTACACTCTTAAGTGGACCACACCACAGGAAAATAGAGGTGATCGAATGCCCACCATTAAAAACTTCCTAAAGCTTAGTAAAATATTTATTTTCCATCCAACCCTGTTGATTAGGTCACACAGACGTGGATGTGAAAAAAAAAATATCAGGTTCATCCAGAACCTTTATGGCGCCAAGAAGTTTTTAAGGATGGGCTTTCAATCCCGTGTAGTGGTCCACAGGATATTTGGAGCTGCCTCATTTTTGGGCTCATGCCTTAAAATAACCTATAAAACATATAGACAACATGGATGAAACGAAAACATCCTGGTGGGACCCACGAAGCACCGTCCAATCCGGATTTCCTGCTCGAGGCTTTTTCAGGAAGTGAAGCTCTTGAGCTGGGAAGTTCGGTGAGGTCAACTTGATTTTTGTGATAAATCAACGCCGTTCATCCGTTTTTACAGCTCATTTTAGGACATGAACTAAAACCGTGGTGGATCCAAAACTCAAGTATAGTTCACATGAGAATAAACAGTGCGGAAAGAAATGCCTACCGTTGGAACCTTCCTAGGTCCACCTTGATGTTCCTGTGTCATCCAAGCCCTTTATAAAGTCATACCCACCGCGATGAACCGAAAAACAAAGAAAACACTGCCCCGATACAAAACTTCTGTGCCCATACCCATACGAATGTTTCAAAATTGGTTGTTAAATCCCCACTGTTTCCTATCGTGTGGCCTAATTAAGATTCAGATCGACGTCATTTTTGGCATCAAGTCCTTAAATGATCCGTGAAATCAGATGGACGGATTGGATTTATCACAGACATTACAGTGATCCCCACCTAGCTTCCCAGAGCTAAGAAAACTCTTCCCATGCAATCCACGTGGCAGCGATGCAAAAACTGGTTTTAGGGACTGTTTGATTTTCTAATTACAGTAGTGATTCAAGGTATATGGGTAATAATTATTTACATTTGTATTTCCGGTTGGATTTTCAAGGCGATGTTGAGTGCCACTTCATTTATAGCACTCCCGGTGTCAATGGAGGAGAAAAATATTAAATTTTGGGGCCCTCCGTGATGTGCGTATCTTATCCACACTGTCCATCCCTTTAGCCATCTCACTTTAGCTCATAAACCGAAAATTGAGGCAGATCCAAAGCTAAAGGAGACCACACCATAGGAAACAATGGAAATTGAACTCCTACCATTGAAAGCTTCTTGAGGATCGCATAAGTTTTGGATCAAGCTGATATTTTTGTTTCCCCTTTATCTATGACTGCGTGACCTTATGAACAGGTTGGATGACAAATAAACATCAATGTGGGCCCTAGCGAGAAAACAACTTTGAACCGTTAACGTGTATATGATAATTGTTCCTAAGATGTGGTCTACTTGAGGTTTTTATTTGCCAAAATTTTGAGCGCATGTCTTAAAATATGCTGTTAAAAAGGATGGATGGTGTGGATTAGATCATATATATCATTGTAGGGCCCATATATTTAAATAAGTAATAACATGATTTTTATGAACCAAATTTCAAAACGTAATTCCTGGCAAATTTCAAACAGGTGGAGTAGGTCATAAAAATTAAAGTAATTAATCTCGTCCGGATTCGATCCTGGTGAAAAATAAAGACTTAACTCGGATTCGGCACTATAACATCTGGCCCCTGACTCGACTCTACACTTGCAGCGTCTATTAAGTCTTTCACCTGTCTACTTAGAATGGTTTCAACGGTGGGAGTTTCCATGTCCACTGTTTCCTGTCGCGTGGCCCACCTGAGCTTTGTATCTGCCTCACTTTCAGGCTCATCTACTAATATAAGGTGTACAAACTAATGGACGGAGTGGATCTGTTACTGACATCACGGTTGACCACACAGAGCTTCCACTACTGCCTGGGTGGCCCACCATGTTATTTAGATCCTTTCATAATTTGGGTACTTTTACTTTAATAAACATGAATGGCCATCGTAGGTTTGTGTTGGAATACCCAGACATCTTCAAGCATCCTCATCGAAGGGAAGCCCAATCAGATAAACGGTTTGGATCGTTGAAGAAACACAAAATCCAACAACAGCTAGATGAAGACGTATCTTGTCGTAACACGCGGGGGACGTATCCCAGCAAACCGGGACACGGATTCCTGCGCTGGAAACATATGTGGGGTCCAGCATAATGTTTGTGAGAAATCCACACTGTCCATCCGTTTTGTGACCTCAGTCTAAAACTGAGCAGAATCAAGTGGGCCGTACTAAAGGAAAAAAGTGTTTAGGGAAATTCATACCGTTGAAACCTCCCTGGGGTGGAACGTGATGTTTACGTGCCATCCATACCGTTCATAACGTAATTCCTGCTGGGATGAACTGAAAACACAGATATTAGCATGATTTAAAATTTCTTTGGCTCACGAATATTTCAACTGTGGAAGTTCAAGCCTCAGGTTTCCAGCCCACCTGAGTATTGGTTCCCGTTCATTATTCTCTTGGCGTCCTAAATTGAACTCAAAAAACGGATGGACGGTGTGGATTTCTCACAAACATCACATTGCGCCCCACCTAAGTTTCCACCGCAGGAACTGGCTTTTGCACGAAATCGGCGTGCAGCAAACCTATGATGTAACTCTCTCTCTCTCGGACGCGGATTTCCTGCGAAAGAAGTTCCTGCGCAAGGATTTTAGATGGGGCCTACTGTGATGTTTGTTATAAATGCAACCCGTCCATCCGTTTTTTTAGCTCATTTTAGCCCTTCAGACCCAAAATTATTAGGATCCAAAACTCAAGTGGGCCATACTAGATGAAACAGTGGGGAAAGGAATTTCTACCGTTGAAACCTTCCCAGGATCCACCTTGATGTTTATATTCCATCCAAACCGTTTATAAGGTCATTTTCACTGAGATAAATTGAAAAGGCCAAGAAATTAGACCGATACAAAACTTTTGTGGCCATATAAATGTTTCAACGGTGGTCACTAAATCCACACTGTTGCCTCTAATATGGCCCACTTAAGTTTTGGATCTTCCTCATTTTCGGTCTCATATCCTAAGATGAACTCAAAAAACGGATGGCCGGTTTGAATTTCTAACAGACATCACAGTGGGCCCATCTAGAATCGTTGCGCAGGAACTTCCTGCTAAAGGCTTTCGCAGGAAATCCGCGTCCCTCTCTCTATATATATAGAGAGAGAGTCTATAATATTTGTAGAGAATTTTGTTGGTAGTGGATGTGATGGAAGCAAATCCCAGTGATGAAGAAAATTCTTTCACAGACATTGTTCTTGGATTGAAACGGCTCTCTATCACCATCAATGAAGGAGAAGGAAGAGGAGGGGATGAAGAAGCAGCAGAAGCAGAACGTCGTGTCCACGAAGACTTTTCTTTCTTGAAGGAGATAACTGAAAGAGGAGGAGAAGATGAAGAAGAAGAAATAGGAAGAGAAGAAGAACATACAAGCCAAGAAAGTTTTTCTTTATTCACACAGATGCTTGAAGAAGAAGAAGAAGAAGAAGAAGAAGGTGGTATCTACGAAGACTTGGGTTTCTTTCCACAGACGCCTGAAGAAGGATATGAAGAATATTATAACTATGGAATTGGAAGATGCTATACAAGTAATAATAAGGCAGTGATCGATGATGTTGAGTGCTTAGTTTTAGTTGTAGATAGATAGATAGATAGGCATGTGGAGTGAGGGAACCTCAATTTAATTTAATTTTATTTTATTTTATTTTATTTTGAGAAGATTTGGAATTCGCCTCATTTGGCACCGTGGATTCAGAATACTCATATTAGAAATCTCCAAGGATTTGAAATACCTGAATTTGGAATCCTCCAATTGTGTTTGGCACACTAGATTAGAATGCATTGTGATCTAAAAATACTAATGCACTTAAGTTATGTAATATATTTATAAGAGTTTGAATTTAATTAATAAATCAACTCTAACATCCCTAATCAGTATACGGATATAATGTTTGACATAATTATTGTAACAAGTTCATTATTTTTTAACTGTTCATTTACATAAACAATGTTTGAACTGCTCGTATCATTCCATTGAAATAGTTATGGTGATGCCGTTGATAATCTGATTACAGATTGTTTTGGGTATCATCAATAGGCCACGTGCCGAATAAATTAGAAATCTGGATCCTCTATTAGACACAAGTAAAAAAATTTTTACTGGTTGGTATTTAATTGGGCGACATCATCATACATTGCATTTAATGCATAATGCCGATAACCTGAGTGATGCAGGAAAATAGAATTTCCCTGCTTGCCGCAGGCAGAAGACCTCAGACTTCATAGATTAGTACTCCCACACATGTTATATATAACGTAAAAAATAAAAAATAAATAAATAAATAATAACAATAAAAAAAAGAGAGTAGGAAATCCAAGCAAAAAGAGGGCTTGCAAAGCTCACCTAAAGTTAGGATTCCAATCCCCTCCAGGATTTGTAATACCCTCTGATCTACCCTGCCGTGGTGCCAAACGAGGTCTCTTGTGTAAATTTAAATAAATAAATAAAAGACACGACGGTCTCAGAAAATTTTAAGATTGGTTTCATAAAGGGAATCTACCTCTTTTATTTACAACATATGTGGATGAGATCTGCACCATCCATCGGCTGCGCCACCTTTGTTTGGCCTTTGATGCCAAAAATCAAGTCAATTCAAAACACAGGTGGGCCATGCCATAGGTAAACAGTGCAAAATCGTATGCTTAAAAATAAAATTAAAAAAAATGACATGATCTGGTTTGGTAAACTTTTTGGGCATCCATTCATCCCATTTATGCACCAAACTGGGCCGTACATGCAACTAATTGTTGGAGTTCCCATGGTTTGATCTACATATCTCATGTGGTTCCCCACCTGTGTGCGGGGCATAAAATACCCAAGCTCTTTGGAGCCACTATATTTGTAAATGTGAAATCCATTCCGTCCATCAGGTCCGCTCCTCGATTGTGGCCACAGAACCCAAAATCAGCGAGATTCACAACTCAAGTGGGCCACTTCACAGGATAAAATGGGGATGGATTGCTAAGCGTAGGTTAGTGTATGGGGTTTATTATGGAGTGTATCAATTTTATGGCCACAGATCAAATGGATAGATTTGTCTAATCAGAGTGATCTTTGATCTTTGAGACAAACTATATATGCACGTGGGCTGACCTGATCTGGACCGTACACTGAGTGTATCCCACCATGTGCAACCTACAAATAGATTGTTCCAAATTAGTCCATATCAAGGGTACAGCCACCTGAAGAACCCTCCAGATCATGGACCATCATGCCACACGTGCATGATCCTCGGCCGAACCCTCAGGAAGCGTGTAAACAGTTTTGTGCAGTATCAATACAATCCCTATCACTCAAAACTGGTGGATAAAATATCCAATAGTTACAGGAACACATTTTCTTTTGTCCCTGAAGGGTTTTTATAATGAGTTCATTCAGACTCCACAGATGAATGGTCAAGATTCACACATGACATTTTTTGCTAGAGCTGCAATATCTAACTTGCCGATAGCCAGTAGTCCACTCATCACCTGGCACCAAAATAATAATAATAAAAAATAAATAAATAAATAAATCAGCTTGGCCACGCTTTTGAATTCAAAATGGATAGCAAATGGCCTGACCCACTGTATCAGTGTGCCAGCCTGATGAGTTAGCAACTACTTCCACACGAGACGATCTAACAGTGTAATAGCAATTCCAAAAGACGTAGAGACCCGGAAATGGGATAGGCATTAGCAAAAATCTATCAGAAGAATCTTGTATTGTCTTCAATGCCCCTCCTTCCGAACCTCTTTTGGGTGGATTGGAGAGGTTTGTTCATTAAGACAGCGGGTGCAAAATCATTTCTTTTGATCCAATAGACACCAATTCTCCATTTCCTTTTCTTCTTTTTTTTTCGGGGTTGTTTTAGAGCATGGATTTGAAACCCTAGAATTTGAACCCTCCCTAAACTACAGACTCAAACCCAACCTGAATTTTCAAAAATCGTGTTCGGTAGCCTGGATTTCAACTTTGAAGATGCATATATCCATAGGATAATGACTTGTGATGGGGTAAATTGTCTGAAAATATTTTAATATGACACACATATGCAACATGTAAGAAAATCATTGCATTGAGCCCATTATAAGCTAGCCTCGGTCAAAATAAGGCACTTCCAAGCATCAGGCTGCCCACAAATAGGGGCTCACTGATTTTACAAGTAAAACAAAATCTCATATTTCTATTTTGTGGTTTTCAATTTTTTCTATGATGTGGCCCACATAATGATTTTGTTGTATTACATCATCATGGTGCGAATTAGGGGTGTCAATGGGCCGTGCTTGGATCTGAAAAAATCAGATAGGGCCAGCCCCTCAGCCCAGCTTAAAACAGTTCAAAATCCGGGCCTAGACTTACAGGCCTAGCCCGTTGACAGCCCTAGTGCAAATGCAAGTGAAAATATCCAACGATATAAATGAGTATAAATACCTTAATGAGGAAAAAATGATAGTTATGTTCAAGCCCCGAGGGGATTGAAAATCCTTAGTTTTGCAACTAAGATTTTTTCTACGTTTTAAGAAAGGCCAAAATCCTCAATTTCAAATCTTGTTAGAATTGGAATCAGGGATTTCAAGGGTGCCAAAGTTCCCAACCGCCCCCAAAATCCTGGATTTTCCAGGGGGACAAACAACCCCTTATCTAATCTTGTGGGATTACCAACAGGGTTCAGATAACATATAACAGTTCACACCTGAAATGCAAGTCCCATGGCACTGATGATACCCATTTCTACCTTGAAAAAATAATTGATAACTTGATTATGATAATACGATTACAGGGTTACGCACATCATATGCGATCACATTGTTAATTAAGAACCCAAATCGGCAATATTGAATTTGAATTGAAGAATTATAAATTCCGAGAGGCCAGCATGTCACCGTTGTCTTTAGGTGGGACAAACTGCATGGAGAAGAGAAGGAAATAAACAACCAGAAAAAGAAAGAAGTTGCATAAATGGATGTGCATGAAGCTGTCGTAGGTTGCAGTAGAGTGAAATAACACAAACTTGCAATGGAACTGAGAGCAGATATGATATAGCGAGAGGGACAAGTACATGACAACACCAACTTCCAATACTGAATGAGATGAAATTGCATTCCTTTCCAGTGGTACCCTTGTTTTCTTACAGTTCCCCTTGTCATCCTTTTTCTTAGCTCAATAAAACTCTTCACATTTTTCACTCTTTTTTAATGCTACATTATCATTACAAGTTGAGAACTGCAGAGAAAAGACCATAGCTGTATTCATGTTCTGATATTATTATACCATCTTATGATTCTGTGTCACTTCAGTGTATTTCATTTTAGAGCAAACTGCAACTATGACCTTGTGTCATGATTGTTTTGCAATTAGAACAGGTGACGCTAAAAGGTTAACATTGGAACTGCACCCACTTTTTAAAAAAGCCTCTTCTTATGCCGCCATCTATATTGTTGGGTCAGGAAGTTCAGGAAAAAGATGCCCTTCACGCCGCTTCAGCCACCCCTCCAGTGGACAGTGGAAGAGGAAAGGTGAGTTTTATGTGTGAAAATGAGGCCTATGGTTCGGTGATAGAGACTATTGACCTGATGCGCTCCAACATTAATCAATCATATTATGTATTAACCTCCCAGATTGAGAATATTAATAATCCAATCATTGATTTTTAATATTTTTTGAATGTCTATATGATGTTGTCATATCTTTATTCATTCAATCATTTTTTAATTACTTTTTACTTTTACTTTTGAATATTAGATTGCAAAAATGATCATGTCAAGGGCAACAATGCAGAATTGTCATAACATGGAGGCATGGGTGCAATTTGATCTTTATTCACATATTAATATAATTCTTTTAAAAACTAATGCAGTAGAATCATCAACATTACTGCCGCTGTCATCATCAGTCTTGTCCCAGCAATTTAAGTTGATAACTAATATTCATAGAATATCACTGGCACACTGATCCACTGTCTCAACCTGCATGTTGCAGCGACGTGCAAAGTGATCAAGACCATTGACACCATGGGGATAAGCTCATAGCCAAAAGGGTCATTGGGATAGGATGGTAGTGCCTCAGTGGTCTCATTGGATTTTTATGAAATGCAACTGAATTTTATAGGGTTTTCGAAAAAACTGAATTTAAAATTAGCCCTAGGATTCCCCGTCTTTAATAATCTCAAATTTCTACAAAATCTAAAACCCGAGAAATTAATGGTTTAGATTGCCAAAAATGGACGCGAGCAATGTAGAATGTAGAACCGTTGCCGATGCTGCTCTACGAGCATAGGAAGTGTCTCTACAATCTATCCCAAGTGTAGGTGAGATTTCTATGCCAGCCCTCGGGGTAAGGCTGAAGCGATACACGTCCATGCCAAGTGGACCCCACATGCACGTAGCATGAAGGGTGACATGAGATAAAAGATGGACCCTCCCTCCCTCCTTGCTAGGGTGGGGGTCGAAGATAGAAGTTATTTATAAGGGTTAGGGTTACAAGGGTGTACCGCTTGGCGTTCCACTACCCTACAGTTTTCCAGTCTCTACATGAATGGAAACCCGCAACCGGCCTTATACATGTATGTGCTTAAGAACCAATCCTTCCACTAGCATGGCCATCCCCAAAGACCCATAACACATTAACGATCAAGTGGTGGACCATCAGATTTTTTTTTTCCTTTTTTCTGTTGTGTTTACCATCACCAAAGACCATCAAATTACCATTAAGTGTAATTAAAACAATTTCAACGCTTAAAATAAAACTTCACTGGTTGAAAACCTTTGTAAAGCCCTTTTAAAGCCATGTAAGTACTGGGCCCAGCCAAAAAACCACTTGATGAACCTCTGATCTCTTGGATCTCCTCAATAAATTAGTCCCTAATAAACCAATGGATCCCTCGCTGGCCCGTGTAAGGATCAACAGACCCTGACTGATGCACCCGGCCACACCCACTTTTATTAACCATGTGGTAGCCTCATAAAGAGAGTCAAAGCACATAGAAATTCACACCCTAACACGTTCACAAGTCTAAGGATTAATTGTTCTAATGCATCAAGTCTAATCGTAGTCCAGACGAATGGGCCCCCCACACTAGCGACTTGATATCAATCCACCAACACAAGTGCCTAAGAGGTTGAACAAGATCTTGTATCAATGGCACACTCATACTCCTGTATGGGGTAGGGCCATGGATATGAATATCGGTATCGTATCGGCCAATACGGTTGTATCATATCCATATCGGCACAAAACGATACAAGATACAGGGTCGTATCGGCCCGATATAAAAAAACCTGACACGTATCGGTCCGTATCGGCCAATATGGGGCATATCGATAGTGATGCGGGGCCAATATACCCATAAAAGCTCAATTTTGAATTATTATTTTTTGCAAAATTTCACTCGTCTCTTCTTCTTCTCTTTTTTCCATTTAAACCATGAAAGAAGCTTAAAGATTCATTTTAGGCTAGATCTAGACCTATTTTGAGATCAAAACAAATTATTTGAATAAGATTCAACAAATCGAAGCAAAGCGGACCATTATGGGAAAAATTGAAAAGGGTAAACATTCACTTTCTTTTTTATATTTTCATACTTTTGTTGCATTTCAATTTAATGGGGCCATTTTTCACCAAATCATGCTTGATTTGTATTTAATTAGGACCCACTTAGTTGACCATCAAGAAGTCAAATCGACAGACAACATTCTCATCAAAAAATGGGTTGATACACCATTGAATACATGGTCAAAATACAAAAATAAATAAATAAATAAATAAATCTGATAGATTCTTGTGTATCTTATTTTTTCCCATATTTTTTTTTGCTTTAAGAAATGATCTGAACAATACAAGCCGATACGCCCCAATACCAATACGCAACAATGTATTGTATCATTTTTCCGCCTAGCCGATACGTCGACCGATACTGACATTCAAAACCATTGGTAGGGAGAAAGGATACCCACACCAAGTCAAGCCTAATGGTGGAGATTATCTATCCTAACCCAAGTTAGTCCTCTCACACAAGATTATCATATCTTCTATCATATGATGACCATAGGTTTGTCCTAAAACCTACGATGGTCATGGCATATAAGGTACCGAGATTCATGGACCACAATTCTCCCATGGTCAATGATCGGTATCTTATCTTGAGTTCCCAATGACAACCAAAGGAATCACTCCTCCACTTAACCCATATCCATGCATGTTTAAGGTGACTTCACATATTAACTAAGGCACAAGAATTTGTCCATCTAGGACACTTGGTCATCATGATTTGCGGTTGAAATCATCATCACATCCACATTGCCAATGGATTGGGCTCACATTGGGTTTTTTAGGCACAACTCTCACTTACCCTAAAACCAATCCGTGCTTAAATCCGTCAAGCATACACGTCGGACCGGACTTATAAGCCAAGATGATTAAGGAGCCATATTAGTCCTCTCAAAGTCCAAATTGTCTCTCTAATGGCAACTCCCACTAACCTACACAATTATCCACAAACTAGGTATAGCTGCACATCACGCTAGTTCCACAGTTGTCAGGTCTATAGCATGCATTTGAACCACAATCATAACCCAATCACCCGATAACTCTAGTTCACTCAAGAACTCCATGATCCATTGAGAGAGTAATGTATCTCGCACACTTGGATCATCATGGAACTGACCAGCATATCTTATGCTAAACCAAACAGTGTTACCATAAGAGTAACTCAAGCAAACCAGTATTGGACACATCACCATGAGAGACCTTACACCCACATAAGTGGATCCAAAATCGAAAGTTGTTCTAACACGAACATCCTCCAGTACAAGCACTAAACCATGGTGTTTACAGTGTCCGTTTTCCTCTAACTAGGACATCTTGTCTCTACTTTCATCCAATACACACAAGTGCACCCTATTCCATCCCTAGTGGGGGTGGCTACCAGTGAGGTCTTCGTATTGATCCCTAGTGGGGGTGGCTAACAGTGAAGTGTGAACTGATAGTGGGGTGTACTAACAAGCTAACCAAAAAAAAAGAAAAAAAGTGCACCCTATTCCATCCAGCCCAAAGGCAAGGAACATTTCGCCTTAGAGATTTATTGTGAACTAATTAACCATGCCTTTCGGCATCCATCCCTAAGTGATATGTCTGAGTTAATGTCACCTAAGTAACGTCTTAGAACAAACCCATACCATGAAAGGAAAATAGTCACACTAGCAACGTTGTCAAATGGAATAAGTGATCTCTTGTGACCTAAAGGGTTACTGCGCTTATGCAATGGCATATTCGCATATGCGATAACAGAGTCCCCAAACTTTTTTCTTTTTTGCAGGAAATTCAAAGAAAAATGATAAAACTAAATGAAAATTTATGTTAACTACCAGTGTAGGGAATTGTTTTTTGGAGTATAAGACCATAACAAGTCAACTAGCAACTACTCAAATGAATGCATATACTAAAAGATGTGAAAAAACAACATATAAATTTTGTTGATGTCATTGTAAGGGAGAATGATGTAATAGAGTATGAGAGAGAGAGAGAGTAAGAGACTTAAGAGATTAGAGAGATTGAGAGATGAGAGTATGAGAGATGTCATTTTAAGAAAGAATGATAGTAATAGAGTATGGGATATATATATATATATATATATATATATATATATATATATATATATATATATATATATATATAGAGAGAGAGAGAGAGAGAGAGAGAGAATAAAAGAGTAATAGACTTGTGAAAAATTGGAGGCTATGCAATCGCATATTGTTTAAACAATGGCATAACTGCATACCTATGGCTTATGCAGTCACATGCTTCTTTGTGTGACTGCGTAAGCCCCAAAGGCACAATAACTGCATATGTCACTATGGCATATATGGTCCACTGGGCTAAACTGGTATATGCAATGGCAAAAGTGCTTATGTAATCACATATGACAACACTACACACTAGTAATATAGCTCTCCATCACATACAATGTGATCAACATCTCTATCCCTAGTGCTCACAATCAAGCGAGATCATGTATTCGTTCATGCATCACACTAGTGTTATCAACCATGCCTTTCAACATCCATCCCTAATTGATATCTCTAGGTTAGTGTCATTTAAGTAATGCCTCAAATCAAACCCATACCATGAAAGGAAAATAGTCACACTAGTAACACAGCTCTCCATCACATACAATGTAATCAACATCTCTGTCCCTAGCGCTCACAATCAGGCAAGATCAACATGTTATTCATTCATGCATCAAACTACTGTTATTTGTGGGAATAGGTCTCTCTTGTGATTCATAATGTATCACCAAGCTTCAGTTCCCCATCACCATCATCTAGCACATGGGTGGTGACTAAAATCGTTTTACAAATATCAGGACATGTGATTGGATTGATGTGCATGTACCGAGAACTTCTACCCAATCCCTATCATCCCAAAAATCCCCACAAGACATTGGTATCAATCTTTACTGAGACTTGATGGAATCCCGTGACTAATGCATTATATCTCTTTGAGGCCCATGGAAGGAAAGCAAAACCCAGTCCCCAAAACAGGATTAACCTTAGAGAGTGAAAAGAACCAATCATTTCTGCATCCCAAGCATGAATCACATCACAAGACAATGCTAAAACATATAGAAACCATAAAGGAGGAATCAAAACCATCATCATGTATGATTAACCACCATTTCTCAAACGAATGGCTATAATTTAGTTTTGAAACAAACTAAAGCACGTAAGTTGGGTTATAGACCCTAAACCCAAGTTCTCGAGTAGTCTATTGTAGGTCCATACTCCAAGCCTCGATTAGCTCCTCTGCTCCTACCTAGGCCTATGCACGCTCGTCCCTTTCTTCACTTTCCATCCTGTCCTTTCTGATTCTCTATATCGGCACAGTTTAGCAGTTTGTCAAATTAACCTATGGGATCTCAGGAAAGTGAAAGGAGAGAGCCTTTCCTTCGTTTGCTTCCCTAACGAGTTGCTTCTTGTATGTCATGCACTTATTCCTTAATTCTAATCCACATCAATGTTTCCAACAGGCTTGGGCAACAATTGTTCCGTTTTCAATGCAACCAGCTAGTGCAATCCAAATGTGATATCCCAGAGATTCCAGGATCACCATGGGAACAATGTATAATCCCCAAACATGGAATGGGATTTGGTGTAAAACTCTCAATTCCAAGATAATCCCTAATGGTTGGTAATTATTACTTTAAGACAATTCCATTTATTCCATCCCACCTAATCCCATGCACCAAACAAGCATACTACCTAATCTCATGCACGTAGTGTTTTAAATAGCAAATAGCGTGTAGCATAGCGTTCACCCCTTTGAAGTGTGAGGTGTAGACTAAATAGCGTGTTGCGTAAGCTACATGCTACTTCTAGATTTTTAATGAAGGTTGCGCTTGGTTGCACCAATTTCATTATATTCTACACCAAATTATACTGATTAGTAATGAAATCTTAACAAAATTTCACCATATTTGGTGCAACCAAACGCAACCTAAAGTAATAGGAAAGCATAATGATAAAGTATAAAGGTAAAGAAAGAGCATTGGAACTAATTTAATACTATTACTTATACGATTTTTACTAGAAGCATTGAAAAGATTAATGAATTTTTATTGAAAATAGAAAAAATGTAACATATCATTGAAAACAGTGACTGATTTTATTGTAGTGAAAAATAACATCTAATGTGATCCAATTAGCATGTAGCATATGCAAATTATCATACAACCTAGGTTACACACGACTTTAAGCTATTTTC
Source organism: Magnolia kwangsiensis (assembly GCA_037074715.1). Taxonomy (NCBI): domain Eukaryota; kingdom Viridiplantae; phylum Streptophyta; class Magnoliopsida; order Magnoliales; family Magnoliaceae; genus Magnolia; species Magnolia kwangsiensis. Next base: position 66,588,391 of record CM073574.1, on the reverse strand, counting down.
ATGAGCTACATGGCGTTAAGGCGAAGCTACGCTACATAGCATCAACTACACGCTACATAGTGTAGCTATTTAAAACACTGAGTGCATAGGATTAGGTGGGATGGAATTGTCTTAAAGTAATAATTACCAGTAGTCAAGGATTGTCGTAGAATTGGGAGTTGTACACCAAATCTCATTCCATATTTGGATTGTACAATCCCCATGATGATCCTCGAATCTCTAGGATACCACGTTTGGATTGTACCAGGTGGTTCCATTGAAAACGAAACGACTATGGCCCAAGCCTGTTTGGAGACATTGACATGGATTAGAATAAGCCATGTTTGGATTGCGACGTGGTTATACATGGATCAGTGTGTCTTGCCAACACCACCCTTGCCGAGAATGTTCGTTGCTGTTGTGTGGCCCACGAAGATAGATGACTCATTTGACCGCACCCTCAATGTCATCATCTATTACAGCACCTATCCAAATGGGACAGAAATGGATTGGAAAGAAGATCTGAATTACACAATTGTTCCATGAAATAGACAAGCCCTGTGGCCACCATTAGAATTGAACAAGGTCCAAAATACACAAAATAAATATTTCCAAGTGTAGAAAAAATCATATTGCACTTTGCTCTACAATGAAAAATTGGAAGAATCTCAAATAAGGGAAGGCTCAATTGTCTAATTATTCTTTGATCCAAGAAATTTTTTAAAATGAAGCATCTGTACTTGGACGTGCAAGACACATACCGAAAGTGAAGGTGGCATCTCCCTCAGACACCATTCTAAAAAAAAATAGCCCTCAAGACCTTTCTGGAAGATCTTGATCAGAATGAATCCCCTACTCGTTGTTCAACTATACCAATTGGAATATCATATACAAACAAAAAACTCAACAGCGAATGGAAACCCTACAGCGAATGGAAACCCTACGGATGGCTAACCAAAGGCTTCCATCATACAATCCGTCGATCGGTCACTGGCTACAATGAAGGCAAACGACAAAGTTGACTCCTTCAAGTTTCATCCTTTTATCAAGCAATGGATTTGGAGGATTCACTGCAAGCCTCAAAGACGATTTTTTCTCTCTCAAATCTGTCGAGGAATTCACTAGATATGATAGCCGATCTTGCAAATCAAAGACAGATTGGGAGAATCCCTCTTAAATCGATACTTTACGAGCGTGGATTACAATGCCCTAAACCATCATCGATGGATAAGTCCCCAAATGAGGGGTTGGGTTCGAAACGTGGTGACGTAGTATGATGGAAATATCGTAGAATGCAAGACGAGAAATCAATTTACACATTAATTTCAGCAATCAACATGTAAAATAAAACATATTCACATAATAGATTTGGAAATTCAAATTTATAACACGAAAGTCAAGGTTATCACATACATGGTGCACGAAAATATAAATAATTCAAGAGCGGCCCACTTGGAAGTAGGGAGTTCCAACCTAGCATGGGTAGTGCAACAACCATGTGGATAAATGATGATGCAATCAAAATTCTGATTTAGGGAAAGTTTCACCAATAAAAAATATAAAAATAAAAATAAGATTTTCATTAGGGTTTTGAATTCGTAGATCGGTAGATGGAGATTTAGGATTGGGTTTTTTTTTTTTTTTTTTTTTTTTGGGGGGGGGGGGGGGAGGGAGGGGAGAGAGAGAGAGAGAGAGAGGGGTGTTCAAAGGATCTAGGGATTAGGGAGGTTTGGAGGAAAAACCCCAAACGGGGGCCCACACGTGGATTCCCATATGGACGCACGTGGCTAGGTAAAAGGGAAGAAAGAGGGGGAGGATTGAGTAGGGTTTTGATGGGTTGAGAGGATTGTAATGGAAGGAGAAGGAAGAAGACAAGCGAAGAAGAATACCCTTTTGAAGAAGAAAAAGAGAAACGATGCACCTTGGGGAATCCACCACCAAACAAACCTCTACCCTTCCACAATTCAATTGGAATGGAGGGTTTCTCACAAATCCTAAAACACAAGGAGAAAATTTCATTCTCACAAGAGACTTCACTCTTCTTTTTTCTTCTCAATAACTCTACTAGGGTCTCCTCCACTTGCTTGGTTATGTGTTGGGGAGATAGACAATGTCCAAATGAGAACGCTAATGAGAGGTGGATTAGACATCAGGATTGGCATGATGATTTGCATATGACATTCATGCATTGCATCATATTTGGTATTCATATACTTAGGATTGTGGATGCGTAAATACAATTAGTGACATACATACTGTGGACCACGACCCCCAATACGTATGGGACTATTCGGGATACATCCTAGAATTACTTCACATATAAGGTCTGAGACTAGCATGTGTTGTAACCCTAGGTGCAAGACCCTACCGGTGCACGATACTACACACCATGACTCAATCATTTAACATTCGCTCTTAAATTCTTGTATCATGTCTATGTGATGACATGCCTCTCTCACGTTATTTCATAGCATATATTGTATAACCTTGGTACGGCTAGATGTATGATTAACCTCCATCATTCTGCTTACTCTGATATTGATATATTGATGCAATATAATGTCACACATACACACGCTCTACAAAGCTTTATAAAAAGCTTAGCATTTGATGTGTATGAGCATATGAATAGGCGTGGTATGCATTACACTAATCATATTATCAGTGTCAAACATATCAGGCCAGGTATACTAGCATGTTACCGATCATGGCGCACATATACATATTCTCATTCGTACATGCCATTTAGGTCCACAACACATTACATGGTCTAATAGAAAGAGAGGGTCATATCAATATGCCATAGCAATCATACGCGTAGCCATCATAGCAATCACAAGAGGTAGATCCTACTTGGAACGCCTAAATACACAAATAATCATAGTGGGGTTCACAACGAACTCCTAACAAGTTGGATGGCAAATAAATAGTACAATAAGCACTTGGAAGTATTTAATGGTAGGCATTCAATCACCACTATTCTCTTTGTGGGGCCCACACCAAAATCGGGCCATGTATGGTCAAATGAGCAGCCTCACAGATGGAAAGAGTGTATACAACATCAAGTGTATCCCACAATCTAAGATGATCTCACAAAAGTGGTGGATGGTGCAGATAATGTATATATATCATGGTGGGTCCCACAAGTACCCAATCATGGTGAACCAAGGAAGGTTTCAACAGTGGATGCTCCACCTCACTGTTTCCTATGGTGGTGTTCACCTAAGATTTGGATGCAACTCTTAGGGCTTCACGTTCAGTGGGTGGGTCCCACTGATGAAGTGGGTCCACTCCTAGTGGTTACAAGAACAAATGGATGGAGCAGATGAACAATGCCATCATCATGTATGCAAATCAGTGAGGTTTCTAATGTAGGGGCATTTCACACCGAACTTGGGGTAGCTCGTGGGATGCGGGGACACTCGAAGTGGGCGGCCCATGTGATTTGGGGCCCACGGGCCCACGAGGGGGTTTAGCCGAGGTCCTAACCCATGAGATGTGGGGCCTAGGCTATGAGATAAAGGGATTAATTCATCATACTCTAAAAGTTCAAGCTTTTAAAACAAGTGGTTAATTGTCTTGCATTAAATTGGTATCAGAGCGGGAGGTCTCGGATTCGAAACTCCTCACCGGGGGTGATTAATGCAGGGGCATTTCACGCTGGGCTCGATTGGGCTAGCCTGTGGGATGTAGGGACACACTTGGGGTGGGCAGCCCATGTGATTTAGGGCCCACGAGCCCACGAGGGGGGTTTCAGCCGAGGTCCTAACCCATGAGATGTAGGGCCTAGGCTATGAGATAAAGGGATTAATTCGTCGTACTCTAACAGTTCAAGCTTTTAAAGCAAATGGTTAATTCTCCTACATCATTTCCACAGTAGATAGGTATGTCCCCATTTAGAATGGGCTGTATAAATGGGTGGACGGTTGGATATAACACATACAACATGGTGGCATTCACAATGAAACACACGATTCAACACGTTACAAGAGTCCCCACTATCTAGTGGACCCCTGGATGGTCTAGATCTTGGACAGGGTGGGTGGTGTAGACAAACCCATTCATCACTGTAGACCCCACAGCTTTTGTTGAGCCACGGCTTGTAACCAAGCTAACATTTTCATATAAGTCCATTTGACCTCCTCAACAAGTATGATGGTAAATAAATACCACTGTGGGCCAAGGAAGCATTCAATGGCAGACGTTCAATCCAACGTTATCTAGTAGGCCCACTCTAATAAGCTAGAAAACAAATGGATGTCCAGGCATGCAACACATCTTGCAAGGTGGGTGCCCAGGGAGTTTTCAATTGTGGTCACTCCCACTGATTTCAACCGTGTGGCCCACCTAAACTTTCGGTCTGCCTCAAACGTGTGGGCCATGGGAAAGGTTACAACAATAGGCGTCACTATCTCCACTTTTTTTACGGTTAAGCCCACACAAGCTTTTGAATCAAGCTGATATTTGTGTGGTCCCTCCATACAGATCCGCATGACCTTATGGATGGGTTAGATGGCAAAGAAACATCATGGTGGGGCCTTAAGAAGGTTTCAATGGTGGACGCCACCATCCCCACTGTTTTCAATTGTGTTACCCACCTAAGATGTAGATATGTCTCAATTTTAAGCTTCGGCCCAAAAATGATTTGGGAAGATGAATGGACGACGTAGATGAAACACATGCATAATGCCCAAAGGGGCTTCCGCCCTTCTCACGCTATTGGACGCAGCATCCTCTAAATGCTACTATTCCAATGGCATTTATTTTTTTCCTTGTCCTTTTGTTTTCTTCTTTCTTCTTTTTTTTTTGTACTGGCTAGGTGGGGCCCTTTTTGGATGATCTGGTCCGTCCATTATGCCAGGCAGCCCAAGGCAAGCCCAGAGAGACCTTGTTTGAGTATTTTTGGTAGCATATAAACACCACAAAGGCCTTAGAAAAGGTTTCAACAGTAGACATTCAACCCCACTATTTCGTGTAGTATGGCCCACCTGAGGTTTGGATGTCTCATTTTTTGGGCCTAGCCCCAAAATGATATGGCAAAGATGGATGGACAGTATGGATGACACATATACATCATGGTGGGGCCCATGAATGGGACCCCTTTCCCATGTGCGCACATAGGGTGGAGAGGGTGGTAGCAACACCACCTTGGAGCCAAGACGGCGGAGTTACCACCTTCTTCGCTCCAAAACAATGGGGCCACCGTCGTCTTCACTCCAAATCAGCTTGATTCGCCCCTAGGCTACTTCCATAATCCAGATCTGCATGATACATGATTAAAAATAAAAACAAACGCCATGGTTTGACGACTCGGATCATAAGGCCATTTCACTAATAACCCTCTACTACTAATCTTCTCTCTACCTTTGAATCCGATCGCGGAAGCCTGCTTAAAATAGAGGGATTTTGGGTGACACATAAGGGTAAAAGGGATAAGATCATCTGAAGCATTACCCATCCGAACCTGGAAGGGTGTATTTTCGCCAAGCTCAGGCGAGCCGAAGCAGATAATAATTGAGGAAATTGGAAATTTTTCCTTACCGCACATTCTAGCATAATCCAACTCAATCTGACCTGACAGTTATCTGACCGGCATTATTTTACCTATGAAACTATTCTCTGGGTATGGTTTATCTGAGCCCTGAGGTGTCTATAATGGACAAAAAGGAATTTTTAAAGGTCTAGGTATAACTGTGATTCAACGTAACATGTGTGCATGTCCTGTATACAAAATGACCAATAGTTTTCAGTTGTACCCCATGTGTTTCGTAATGATCAGTTTATTTTGATATTTTGGTGGCCCATTTGGTGGATACAAGTATGATAGACAGATAATAGAAAAAAATTGAAGTAATCGAATGGTTAGAACCTTGATCATGCAATCGCATCATTGTACGGTTAATTTTATAAATAGACAAGCACAAAGTGGGTTTTTGGGGTGATCTATGTATATTGATAGGTTCAAATGATTGTTCGCGCGTACAGGTTACTCGGATCATCGATCCAACGGTAGGTTAAGCATACTCATAGGTGACGAACAAGATGAATGGATCTAAATCTTAATTTGATGTGTAAAAAAGTGGATATGGACATCTTTTAGTTGGTTTATTACAATCACGTGGTCCAAAATCAACGTGAACAATTAGATATCTTCATCTAGTGGCGAGTAGTCAATTAGACATTTGGTCTTTGACGTTAGGAATGAATACCATACCACGGTATAGGCCTCACACACACACGCGCACACGCACACACACCCCTTGTTGTCTCTTTCCTACTTAAGAGCATTTAGTTGAGACAACTAATGTTTCTTCAACATCACTACGATTAGGAGTTGGAGGGTAAAGCTCGTGAATACTAGCTCAAGCCTATGGACCAGTTTACGAAATTCTTCCTAGTTACTTCTAGGAAGTGATTACTTTAGATACTGTGTTTAGCTTCGACATCATCCACTCCATGACGAAACAATGCCTTCGGTTAATTTGTGTCCCTTTCATCTAATGTGAAGGCATATATTTTAAGCACATAAATGCTAAGGTCGTCAAGTCATGCCCCCTAACACAACAAGTCACTGCACAAAGCAGTCCAGGATGACCAAATCAGGTCATGTGGGAAGATCGAGCTGTAATGTCAATTCTCCCACACAGCCTGACTCATCATAATCATGCCTCATATCATATCAATACATCCATTGTCTCAAAGTGCTAAACTATAATAAAATGGATTTGGAATACATTTGAAGGAATTGTCTTATACCATCTAATGTAATACGGCATCTATGTTCATGACTAGTGCACCATCCGAGTTTGTGGAGCCTTGAGTACAATTCACATCATATACATGGGATCAGTGTTCGAAATATCGATATCGCATTACGTATCGCATCCTTGGGATACAGATACGTATCGGTTATCGCACGGGACAGATCGTCTGTATCGGGTAATTCATCATACTTTTTGGGAAACATTAGGAAAAATGGTTGAATTTTTTAATGAAACTTCAAGGATTGTTAAAAAATGACCTTAATACACACTTTTAAATCATAAGATCTCAAAAAAGAAGTGCACGTAATAGGTTTCCTTTGTATAGGGTCCTAAGATATGCGCCATCTACCTGAACTAATGCAACTATATTCAAATTGAATGCATAACATTTCGAGTATATGTGATGATCATTTCATCAAACACTCCTAAATACTTTGAAATTAGTCTCAATTGACAATAGGTTGAAGGGAAATTTTAAAAAATAATAATAATAATAATTGATATTTTAATAATTTTTAATTAAAATGATTTTTATTTTTCGAAATTGATAAGGACTAAACAAATCAGTAGACCAGCCCTCATACATGATTGATTTCATGTTTGGAGTGCAACATTGCAAGCAATTTGAGAGAAATTGGGGAAATTTTGAACTTTCCTTAGTTTTCCCCAAATCAAACCACCTACACTCAAATTTCAAAATTAGAGTGTATGTGATGATCATTTCATCAAATATTTCGAAATAAGTCTCAATTGATAGCTGGTTGAAGTAAAATTTTGAAAAATAAAAATAAAAAATAGAGAACATGAAAAACCAATGGATATCGAAATCAAAGCTCCAACTCCATGATTTTTCATGCAAAACATGAAGAACCAATGGATTTATAACCATTTGATACTGACTTGACATAATTTCAACAAAAAAGGGGATTGGAAATTGAAAATGCTCATTGGATCGAACACGTGGGATACATTGGCACTATCTATGCGTTTCGTATCGCACAGGTGGGATACAAGATATATCGTGGGATATATCGGCTGATATCACTGATATTTAAAACATTGCATGGGATTATTCATGCTCTCCATTCCTCAATAACGGTGTTTAACGCTTGTGCTTGTCTAACAACGTTATATGCTAACCTTATCTAAAATACACCATCCATGCCTAATAAAGCCAAGACACTTTGTTACCGAAGAAACTACACAGATCAGTAGAAACAATCTCATGCTTCATTTTAGGTTTTTGTCCTTCTAAATCTTCTGTAATTCTTACAGATATTGCCCAAAAAAAAAAAAAAAACTAATTTTATGGAAGTTTCTGTTTCATGAGATTCTACTCAATAATCATACTATTTTTAACAGTGCAACATGATAAGAGTTCACCATATCATATCTAATAAGCACTTGCAAGCTACAGCATTCCATTGCAAAGAGGTTGCTTACCAGGCCAAGTGCTTCCACAGCAATTCTTTGATTTTCAGCCCCACATACTCCCTCGAGTAGCTTCAATAGGTGCTCCCTTTGCTCTAATTTTAAATGTTTCTCAAGTCCTCGTGCCACCATCTCCATTTCAGGCTGCACGTAAAAGTTCGCAAAGGGTAATCAGTTGTGGAATGATTACCATCTACCAGTGACTACATACATATATCAAGTAAAACTTAAAGAAGAAAGTAATGAATTAGGCAGCAGTTTCACTCTTCAGGAAGGTCACTGGGACTGGGAAAATAATCTTTATAGTTAGAGTGGCCAATAACTTGACAGCTAAGATGACATGAGCATGGAGAACTTATCAAGAACCTGTAAGCCAACATTTGTAATTCTTAATAGCTACAAAGTGAAGCCGGTTGTACAACCAGGAGGTGATTACTTAGGGAAGAGTTTCCACTTTATACACAATGCTCTTCCCATTTTGTTGTAAAATTCCGATAAATGTCAAAGTTAAATGGCATCAGAAGTAAATATGCAATTTCTTCCGGGGCACTTGCATGGGTGTTCTTGCAATTTCTTCTGGTAAACAGAAAAAAGAATACCTCTAAAGGAAGCAAATATAGAATGCAGGCTATAGCCCAAATGCTAGAACGAACTGCAAGTTGAAGTCAAGGTAGGTAAGGCAAAATCCTAGATGATGTTGTTTCAAGGCCAGGTCCAGTGGCCTCTATAATGCGGGCATCATTAAAGACCACTATTTTTAAGTAAAAAAAAAATGCCATAAAATCCCCATCAAAATATGATATGCATGCATGAAAGTGATTCCAAAGGTAATAGCCACCTTTTTTCTGCTGGAAGACTGACAGGAAATATTTCATTGAGAACCTATGAAGCATAATAGAGATGTAAAGACTAAGACTTGATAGGAGCAAGGCCCTAAGGTGCCATTTGATAAAACTTATTTTCAGCACTTTGTCACTTATTTTCAGCATTAATACGATTCAGATGGTTGGAAAATCCAGATTATTAAGTGCTTAAATTAATTTTCACTGAAAAAAAAAAAAGTATTGAATTGATTAATACATCCAATCCTATGTTGTTGAGGATCCCTTTTCCTCTGCCATAGTTCCTTGGCTTTCTATCTATATGTCTCATTTCATTGATAATAATAAAAGAAAATTAACATACCCCTTGGTAATGAGAAAACGACAGATAGGAAAACAACTATAAAACCCTAACAACCATATGAGCACAGCAACATTCCTTTACATTATGTAACCACTGGTTAAAAATAAGATCCAGAAGTTACAAACAAGAAAACATCAAACATGTGAGAATCTATAATGCTTATGCTGAATGTTGCACGTGCAATGACGAACCCGGAGGAAAAAAAATAAAATTAAGTGGATGTACAAGGAAAAGAAGGCAACCCAATTACACATGGAGTATGGACATAAACTAAATGCATACTGAATATTCTTCAGGAGGAAATATCTGATGAATAGCACAGATCTTCAGCAGTTCATCCAATGCTTCAGACCGTTTCCCTTGAATTTCCAAAGCCTGCAATCAAAGAAGCCATGTTTAGCAAGCCACTTCCAACACAATTGCCTACCATGACAATTGCCTACCATGACCACCACCATCATAGTCATTGCCTTGCTTAAATAGTATATTCACAAACAATTGACACTGCCAACCACTCATCAACCTTCATCTTTTACCAAGGCTCTAGAATGACCATCATGGAGACTCACATAAACAAAGTTATACATGAATTGCTAGGTGGACCCTGCCTCAATCAAGCGCCCTAGAGCTTAATTGTAGTGGGTGCTTTCTGGGAAATGCGAGTCCCTTTGGCCTGGGTGGAGTCTTAAGAAATTATAAAGGAGAGATCTTGACGATGTTTTCAGGCCTTGCAAGAAGGTGCTGATGCGGGAACATGTGATAACCTAACCCTAGATGCATGTATAATTAAGTTAAAGAATGTTCAAATAAATACACCAATTAACTAACCGTTTCCAATCAAAGGGTTGGGGTAAATCTCAACACAAAGATGAAGTCATTCCGTCAGGATCATACCCCTTAACATAAAATCACATAAACAATAAAAAGGAAAGACCAAAGGATATGAGGATATCTCAGATCCAGCATAAGTCAGTCCACGGTCAAGTTTGGATCTGATTCTACTGACTAATCATCCCTCTTCTCCGTTCAAACTAGAAAAGAGATATCCAGAGAGGAACGAAAGGGGTAAAGAATGAAGAGTTCAAGATGAAGAAAGTACAGGTCCTTTTGTCGTCAAAAGAAAAAGAGGATGATGATTCTTACCTTTTACTGCACCTCGAAGATCTAAAAAGAAGGGAACCTGAAATCAAGGTGAAATCCTCAACACCCAAGGGCCAATCCTGAAACCCTAATCTCTTGAATAAAGAGGAATAAAAAATACGAATTTCTATTCATTTAATAATAATGAAAATACGGTTTCTCATAACGTATATATGAGCTATGGAAAAGTAAAAGTGCACTAAAGCCCCTGAAAACAAGAAAAATAATAAAAAGACGAAAAAATAAAGAAAGTGCAATAAAGCCCATGAAATAGAAAAAAAAAAAAAAAAAAACTAAAAACTAAAACACTTGTGTAGGAAGGTGTGAAATCCGACCCATGGATCTATGATCAAGGTGCGGTCATGCAGCTCCTGCACTCGTATCGCGTCAGAAAATGGGTCCGGTGGACCCGACGTCCATCCACATCACCTCCTTTGCTCCAGTACTTTGTCGGCAACACCTCCTCCTTTGGTACACTCTAAAGGGTGCACCACTGATGTCCGCATCAGGTGGCTATATTGTCACGGAGTTCTCTCTCCATAAAAGAAGGGCTTCACATCTCATCTTCGTTTTCAGAGTAGTTGATTATTGACGGGAACTCTAGGAATGCCATCCAACGGGCCTTGTCCCAAGGTTTACATCTTGTATGCTAGAAATCGCCTTTTCTTACCAAGATGAAAATGAAGTGTTCTTTAGTTCAGAGGGTTACGAATGAAGTGGTCGATAAACTCAAGAACAGCAAGTAACAAGAGGGTCACTAGCGAAGGTGTAGTAATATTGGTATTCATAAGCTGAAATTTGAAGTTGCTTTGCAAGTGATGTGGTTAAAGCCTCCATGGGAGATTTTCTAGTTGAATGTAGGGCATCATGAATCAACTCAACAATGTATGGTGGAGGTGGGTCTTCTCTTGGTCAATGCGGTGTGTGCATTTTCTCATTATTATGGGTACTGCACAAACGTAATAGCTGAAATTCGAGCATTAACTAATGGTTTGCAGTATTGCAGTTACCTCAGAATTGGTAGTTCAAGTTCAAGAAGAAGATATTCCAAAAACATCTCTCACAATGACTGCTATGAACTCACAAATGCATAGAGACACTATAAAACATACATGGGCCAGGTGAAGTTCTAGCTGGCAAAGAAATGGTCATGCTAACCAAATCCTCAGAAATTATGACATGAACAAGTTATAGCAGAAGTGGCCTAGGAAGCTGGGGGGAAAAAATCAGCGATAGACAGCCTTACCCAAGCCTGCAGAAAACGTGAACGTGTGCATGCGGCAACAGCTGCACACACAATTGTTGCAGCCCGAGCATCCTCAAGCCCAATATTATCTGCAAACCCCGCAACAAACTGACGGAGTTCCTCACCATCAATGTGAACAAGGTTAGGCTGGCACATTGCACTGCACCAGAAAGGTCCCAACTTCAAAATAGAATTAAGAACAAGGCAAACTTGAACCAGGTAGTAACGAAGTAGCAAGTAAACTAACAAATAGGAAGGCCAACAAAATTCAGTGTTAAAGAAATGCAAAGAAATAATACTTGCTGCAAGTGTTCAGAACAAAATCAACTGATGCACGATACAACGAATCACGTGCATTGGCTGTCTCAATTGAGACCTTCACACCAGAGGTCCTGCATATTCGACGCAGCTGCTCCGATGAAACAAAGAAAATCTAGTCCGTCAATAACTCAACAATTCAATGATTAAGTATATGGTTCTAACATCAAATAGCAACTACTGGACGCCTCTTTGCAGAGAAGAAGAAGAAGAAGAAGAAAAAATAAAATGCAAGGACTAAATGCATTCCCCCAACAACTAATACCAGTTACACAGAAAAAGAAACCATCCAAGTATAAGAAACGTGGAGTAGTTAGCACATGGTTGGAAGCTCATGTTTCTTCTTGCAACCAACAAACTCTGTGCAGTGGGTACTCATGTTTTTCTTGCAACCAACCAACAGTCTGCAGGGACACGCATGCTCTTCTTGAAACCAACAAAGTGTGCGCAGGGACACTGGAAATTTCACAATTGATAAAGGGAAAATAGTAATCTCAAAGTGGCTAAATGCATACATGATTCATTCATCTGATGTGTGTGTGTTCATGTGCATGTGTGAGTTTGAACATAATGAACACATATTGTGTATGAGTGTATATGAGCACCTGAATATGTATGAATGTATGTATAGATTCTTTTTTCTTTTTATTTTTCATTTTTTGGAAGGATGGTATCATCATAATCATCATCATAGCCTTATCCCAATTATTTGGGGTCATCTACATGAATTCTTTTACGCCATTCCACTCTATCAAGGGCCATAACTTCAGTTAGACCATAGGTCTTCAAGTCTTTTCTTACTGCCTCCACCCATTTCCTTTTGGGCCTTCTCCTTGCCCTTGTACAGCCTTCGACTTGTACCAACTCATTCATTCTAACCAGCACAGTTTTTGGTCACCATTGCTTTAATCACATGGTAAGCATATAGCTTTAACCACATGCCTAATTAGGAGAAAACTTTAGAACATATACAAGGACCTTGTTGAGATGGACGTGTTGGATGTTTAGGAAGGATAGGATGAAGAATCAGGTCATAGTAAGAATGCCAGTAGAAAGAGAGAATGATGGATTGCACATTGAGATGGTATGGCCATGTGCAATAAGGACCAGATATGGCTCCAGCATGGAGGTGAAAATTAATTAGGGTTGAAGAGCCTGAAAAGAGAATGAGAGGAAGACCTTAAACAACTAAGATTGAGGGGGAGGTGGGGCGGGGGGGATTTCCATCCATACGCGTCATATTTTGGGATTGTTTTAAAGTAACATACAAAGACTGTCTTTGTGAATGTTGTGCGGTGATGGTATTGTGAGAATAAGTAATTAAAATAATTATAGTCTTTTTTATTTTCTTCTCTTGAAGAGGGTGAAAACCCCAATCTCAGACTCCAAAAGTGTGGAACAGTGATCCATTCTTTTTCTATTCTTGTCCGTACAAGATATTTCCACCTTACATCAAATTGAAATCAGAGAAAGTTCATCCATGGTCTTTATTGAGATCAATAATGAGCAACAAGAGGAATATCTTAGAGAAGTGGTTAGGACAAATACCGATTGGAAGGAGCTACTCAAGAGATATTGAATAGATTGGATCAGTTGGCACTGTCTAAACAGTGTCAAGGAGAGCCTCCTCATACATGATATGTGACCGATAGGAGGATCATGAACACAACTATGAGGAATTAGGAATACGCACCAAATTCTACTGAATCTGCAGTCGGATAACTCTCTATTAGTTGGCTCATGTAGAGCAAACTTTTAATGGAAGGAGATGATGGACAAAGAAGTTAAGCTCGTGGCAACTCAATTATAAGTTTATAACATCATGTGTTCTTTTGGTAGACCCAACCCTAGAATACCCACAGTGCTTCAGGTAGTTAGAGAGTTGGAAGAAAATTTTGGATGCAATACAGCAAAAGTTCTTGCCATCAAATTATGAGTAACAACTTTGTGATTTAGGCTCCATCACTTCAGCAAAAAGATCTGGCTGCTTGAGCTTATACGGAGTTACAGAGCCTCATGATCCTTAACAACCTCAATGAATTAATCGATCAAGTGGTAGCAAGGTAAGCCAACAGGTTGAAGTACAAGATCAAACAAAATATATCAGTGACCAAAGCTTACCAAATTCAATCGAAAGCTAAAGCACGCATAAGAAATGAGGATGTGGGTAGCTCAAAATTCTCCCATGAGTTTGTGAAAGGAAAACGGAATGGGTCTTTTTCAAATCCAAACCCACCGAACCCCAATAAATGGCTGGAGAAAAAGAAGTGGATCAAGAGCCACCCAGGCATGATAGGGATAAAAAGAAGTGCTACAAGTGCCTCAAATTTGGCACCGTTCCATTGATTATCTGAAAAGGCAATTTAAAGACGAAGTTCAGTTGGCAGAGAATAAGAAAGATGATGAATGCAACAAAGTCAGATAGAGGTTGCGATGAAGAGATAGTTATGCAGGAATTTGTACATGGAGATCGAATGCCAAATTTCTTTGTACAGCATGCTCTGTGTTTCAAAAATCTTCACAAGTAGAAGAATGGAGTAGCAATGCCTTCGTGACAACTTGCATAGTGAAAGGGAGAGCATATGTCAGACCTAAATGATGAATAGAACACAAACTACCCACAGAAATCAAGTTAGAAATAAAAGTCATGATCTACAGGAATTCAAATATATAACATTTTGGCAAATAGTCTAGAAGTATGTGGAAGATGTGGTGCCTCATAGAAAACCAACAAAAAGCTCTCTCTAAGTGATGAAGATAAATTCAGTATTGGACTGATGAGAAAATCCACTAATCTCCAACAACAAGCCATAGAACCTATACTACGTAAGTACAGTTGCAGGTATCTGATAGAGCAAGGATTGGGTTTGGAGGATCCTCATAATCCAATTTCCTAGGATACAGATACAGTAGGGATTGATTACTGCCCACAAATATAATCACATTACAAGTACATCTACAACAACACTGCAAGTTGAATTTGTACCCAATTAGTAAGATAAATATGCTATTAATTAACAGTTTGAGAGTTGAATGCCCTAGAGGATATGAATATCCTGTCTCAAGAAAGGGGGATCCTTATCCTTACCTTGAGCATCCAATTAACAGACTCAGTACTCCAGTTTTTTGAAAGATCTGAGCATCATACCACCTAATGCACAGCATTCATGATGCATACGATAAAAGGATCACTAATCCCTAGCAATAGATTAAAGAAAACTCTCTTTTTTCTCAATATGTAACCTGGCTTGAACCTGAGACCTCAATGTTGAAATGCAGGCTGTCTCGAATTGGTTATTGTTCATATGTACGAGTAGTGAAAAATGAGTGTATAACACTCATAGAGAATAGCCTATTTAGCAAATAGCAGTACCAATCTGGTAATAGTCATACGACGAATTGGGTTGAATGTCTCAACTAAACCAAGAACGCATGGTTAATTGCTTCCCTTTGAAACTGAACTCCCTTTTGCAGATGGTCTCTCTGCAATGTGAAAGCAATGACTGGACAGGAACTGTCTATCCGGTGAACACAGCAGGCAGCAAATCACCTACTAACAGGTCTGGTCTCAATCATATAACTAGGTCAATGGCTAAGAGGTTGAAGTTCTGACTTTTATCATTTTGAAGATGCACTCGGGTTGGAACTCTTTAAAGCTCAATGAAAGAAAAATGCTATTAGTACAGGGAATGTGTTGCCTTGTGGGTCGCATCAGAGATCCTAAACACTTATTGCCACAACATGACACTTCCCCATGCACGGGAGTACTGTATCTTGATGCTAAACAGATAAACCAAATGAAAATTTATTCAGAACAAAGTTCTTGTTTGCTGTCATCATCAAATCATGTACCATCAATGTAAGCACTGGTATCCTTTCTATCTGTACTTCGCAGATCATTGAGTAAATATTAGCATAATAACTGACCATGAAATTGACAACCCACTACATGTCATGACCAGTAATGCATAAATAGAACTACAATATCATTTTTCCTTGTTGAAATAAAAAAATATAAAATAAAATAAAAACTCAGAAATCAATGTTACCAAAGTATAAAATTGACTATTGAGACTAAAGCCGATAGTCCATACAAATCGTTTCACCCACTGGAATAATGTGCATTGATTTAAAACGGATAGCCCAAACATAAACATATTCCAAATGAAGTTCCTTTTCATTTGCCGTTATCGCAAAATCCCGTGCCATCAGCATAAGCATTGGGTTCCTCATATTGAAGATCACTGAGTAAATATGTGGCATAGCAAGTGATCGTGGCATACCACCAACCATAATGACCAGTAATGCACAAATAGAACCTTAATCTCATTTTTTATTGTTGCAACAGAAAATGAGCTGTAAACTTTAAGAAAATAAAATTTAAATGTAGAAACTAAAAAAAGTTTCTATAAAATATAAAGACAATCTAATTGGATGATATATATGTGCGTGCTTGTATGCATTTATAACAATTCTTGGGATAATTTATCTATTTCGCAAAGCAGAACAAATTATACACAAAGAAGCACACATCGCCTCGCTATCTAAGATTTAGACATGATGAATTTCATGTGGCATTTGAAGGATAAGACACTGCCAATCTAATATGTCATCTAAATGATGAGGCATTGCAGGCTAGTAGAAAGATATTAACCATAACTGCAAGTGTACATATGAACTACAGAAGATACATACAAGTAGAGACAAAATAGACAACCAAAAAAACTAACTTGGATAATATCATCTTCAGTAAGATCCTTTCCGCTCATTCTATTATCCATGATTGCTGTAAACCAAGTCAATAACTAGTGATTCGAAGGAGAAAAACACCAACCATAGCATTCATGAAATTGTTCCCAGGACAAGGGGAGATTTGACTTTACCTACAAAATAACCAAGCAACCAACTGGTGTTTAATGAATTGGTTCCCTTCTGAACAAATTAAACAAAAGCAAGAATGATCACAAACTCTCATACTACTAACCCAAAAAAAGAAATCATACAACACTGTTACAGGACATACATTTCATACAGGAAAAAACAAAAAAAGCACAGCTGCTGCAAATCTTAGCTCAAAGTGGTAAAGATTCCAAAGAAGTTGGAACCACTACATGCAGAAGGGGCCTATGGAAATGTTGTGCACATGAAATCAAACAAAGAAAGTAAATCATGTCCAATTAGTCATCCTGAACCAATAGTAGAAAGTTTTGTTTCATATAAGAATTTTTATAACACATCATCAGTTGTTTATAAGAATCGAATGTATCAAATTTTGAGTGTCACACCAAACCTGGAGTGGACAAAATAAAACAAAAATAGACAAAAGTGGCAGATGAAGAAATGGAAGCCTTGTCAAGAAAATCAGGGAGAGGTAGCACCCAGATATGAAGGAAAGAATGTGATTAGCTGCAAATGGAAAGGGTTGAACTTCTTATTGTAATTAAAACAATATCCAACCTGTTGGCATAGTTGTCAAAATTCTATTATATACGATTAATGATTTACAATTTGAGTCAAATCTTAAGCAAAACTATTTGATTCCCACCTTGAATCCCTTTTTATATGAATCCTATGATTTAGGATTCAAATTATAATTGTTCTCTTCTATTTTAATATTTACTTGATTTCGTTTTAGCTTTTTTGATTGGTGGGGGCTTTAAGAATTGGTTTAGAAAATGTCAATTATTTTATTTTGTTATTTATAAGAGATCAAATCACATACATTCTCTTCAACATAAAATAATGGAGCTTTTTCTTATGATTTCTTACTTAACCAGTCAAAA
The DNA here is from genome assembly GCA_037074715.1 of Magnolia kwangsiensis. Classification (NCBI taxonomy): domain Eukaryota; kingdom Viridiplantae; phylum Streptophyta; class Magnoliopsida; order Magnoliales; family Magnoliaceae; genus Magnolia; species Magnolia kwangsiensis. The sequence goes on along the minus strand of CM073574.1, from coordinate 66,570,545 downwards.
CACCAAATTGATGACTCATCTGGAATGTTTTTGTGGATATTTATGATCATGCTGACCTATATGTATTGTGGTAATGATTATTAGGAATCAAAATATCTTCCTTCATCATTCTAGAAAATCAAATGCCGCTTTTTCCAACATGATTCTACATTCAAAAAAAGGCAAAAAGAACATAAATTATTAAAGGATCCTCAAATGTTTTTTATGGTAAACTTCTTGAAAGGAAAAAAGAAAGGAGAGGTAAGAATCCTTTGACACTATCATGATATGGTATTACTTGGTGCATATTGTTGGGAAATGGATGATTGATGAGTTTCCTAATTTTTTCTGATTTATTTATATTTTTCAGACTTTTCAATTTTTTAAGAAAATCATAAAACATTTACGATTTAAGATGCAATTTGTAATTAGATACAATTCAACCTTATGATGATTTGCAATATAATAACGATTTTGACAACATAGAGTTGGCCAATTGACCTCTTTAAGAGTTCTCTCTTTCTTCTTCTTCTTTTTTTCTTTTTTTTTCTTTTTTTTTTCACAAATTAAGTGGATAATTTATTGAAAGGTGCAAAAAGCACGAAGAATTACAAACTGAGCAAAAAAGATAAACTACAATCTTGTAAAGATTTTATACAAGAAGCCCATTCAACACCCAAATTCTTGATTTTCATAATGACTTTCTAATGTAGAGCGGGCCGCAGACCTATTCTTGGCACAATTGGACGAAAGAAGCCCGAACAGAAGTGACATAGTCAAATCCGAGCCTGGTCTTACGTAGGGCATGACGTAACTGGGCTCCAAGCACATCTAACTCGAAGAAATTCATTCCAGATATAGAAATTGTCATTCGAAGTGTGAACTGTAAATCGGCTATAACTTTTGATCTAGGTATTGTTACGGGACGCACAACTTATCATTCTTTATGTAGCAAGCCGTCCGAGGTCAATCGACCTCCATAGCAGATCGCATCGGTCCATTTCGCGAGGAAACACTTACTTCCGATTCAAATTTGTGATTTTAGAAAGAAAAAAAAGAGGGTACTATTTTTAGTATTTTCTAATTTTGACGTATCTCCTTCATTTAAGAGTTTTAATATATGCAGTCTTCTTAAAAATTGCTTGTAAACATGCTAGGAATCATCTAGCATGATTAATTTAGAACTTTTTATTTTTTCACATTTCGAATTTTCATTTTTATCTTGTGAATTCAAGGTTTTGACTACTTGAGAAAGATGGTGACCTTTCTCATTATTGTTTCATGCTCTTCCCTGCGTCACTTTCCAAACTCTATAAGCCTCATCCTAGAAACATCTACCATTTTCCCCTCCCAAACAAGTCCAAAGGACAGCTTGCAAAGACAACTGCCAAATATGCCAAATCTTTCTTTCAAAGCATACATTGTGCCACAATAGGAATAGCTCCTTGAAGTTTTCTGACATAGACCACGAGAGACCAAACAAGGTGAAGATAAAACACCAAATCCCGCTAGTGCATGAAAAATGAATGAAGAGGTGATTAATTGACCCTGCATCCATCTTGCACAACAAGCAAACATTCGGCATATACATGCTCCTCTTTTGAAGGTTGTCGATTTTGAGTGCCTTTAACTATGAATTACCCAAAAGCTGCCACTTTTGGAGGGGCTCCATCGTGCCACATAAACTCTGTGCAACCATTTGAAGTTATGTAATCATTGCACCTAAGGTGATTGTATAAGGAACTCACCGAGAATCTACATGTCTTCTCTTTCTCCCATACTAGTTTATCCTAGTGTTTACTGTATCAGTATTGCGTTATGTATCGCACTCTTGGGATATGGGTACATATGGATTATCGCATGGGATATATTGATTGTATTGGGGAATTTATCGCAATTTTTGCAAAACATGGGAAAACATTGAGAAATTGGTCAAATTTTTCAATGAAACTTTAGGGATTGAGATCAGCTCCAATCACTCTCTCCTAATCCAGCAAATCCTTAATGATCGAGATAACCACCTACTCTTCCCCTACCTGAATCAAGATGGTATCTGACATCTTTATAGATTTCTTCTTCTTGATGAAGCATTTCACCACTCTGACATCCCAACCTTCCTCCGTAACAAGATCAATCATTAACAACTGCCCTAAACATTCCTTGATGAGATCAAAGGTTTTTGGGATCCAAAGTTCCAACAAAAGCCCCTCGATCTGATTCCATCCTCTATCCCACCCAAATACCGATGTTTCTTCCCAAAGTCGAAGACAAAGAACTGCGCCATCTACATGAATGGCTCTTGAAACTAGGATATGATCGAGGTCCATATCATCCTTGAAGGAAATTCAAACCTCATAATCAAACAAAGATCTAAGATAAAAATCCCCTAAAGACACTTCCCCACAACTTAGAATCCATCAATTTCCCTCTTCTGGGGTGGATTCAGGTCTCACCTCCTCCACCAGACTCCACCGCAAGAGTTCTCGAACCTTTTCGACAACCTTTAAATGGGCATGAATGATCAGTACTCCTACCTGCTCCTCCTTCCATGAACTTTTACCTTCTTAGGCTCCAATATCGATTGAGTACCTTCTTCATTGCCTTTGGCCACTGCACTTCCAGAGGTTCCGCTACTGACCATGCCCCTATATGATGGCTTAGTTTTCTACCTTGGGTCCTTACCAGATTCTCCATTGCTACTTCTTGGTGCCACTACTTTGTTTACCACACCACCCTTCTCTTTCTTCCTCTTCTCGATCTTCCTTGCAATTTGGTGGTTGGCCTTGCCCAGGCCGTATTTGACTCTCTGAATTTGGAGTTCCTTCCCTTCAAACCTATTCCAGTGCAATGTCGCCACCACCTTCTTGACATCCTCCTCCTTCAACCTCACAAAGGTAGAACCCAGTAATTTCCCTGATCCCTTCTCTCCAAGCATAATCACCTCCTAGACCTCTCCCTCCTTACAGAAAACCCTCTGAAAATGGATGTTCGTTCACCTATTTGGAAAGTTTTCCACGGACAAGGTGGGGAACACCTACCACAGCCCACCAAATTCACCACCTCCCCCTTTCTTGCCTAGCCTTACCCACCCCTCTCCAAATTTCTCTAACCCCAAATCTCCTTCCCTTCCCCATTTTCTCCTCCTCCTCTACTCTCTTACCCTTACTAAACCCTTTCTCCCACCCTATGTGAATCTCCTTACTACTCTTATTCCCCTCTCCCCTGACCCTACCCATTGTCCCCCTTAGCCCTATTATCTCCCTCACCATGATTCCCCTAACTACCATCTGAGGGATCGAGAAGCTATTTTGGATTAAGACTTTGTCTAGTACTTCATGCTCCACAAACCCTCTTATCGCACATCTTCTTTCCGCAACCACTGGCCCTACACCAGAAGGACCATTGAGGATCACCTGGTTCTCTGCTCGATTCTCCTTGTCGGTGTTTTAAATAGCGTCGCTACATAGCATGTAGTGTACGCTACATAGCATAGCGTAGCCTACACGCTACATAGCGTGAGTAAATAGCGTAATTCCCATGTTGCATATGCTATATGTACTGTAGCGTACGCTACAAGCTTGTAATGTGTAACATGCATAGCTTACGCTACACCATACCACCTGCTAGCATCTCTCAGAACAGTCTACAAACTCTAGAAGCAACTACTAGGATTTGCGATTCGAGTACAGGTTTGGGTTCAGGTCAACCTCTAGAACACTCTATGACCTCTTTAAGAGTAATACCAAACCCTATTAGGATTTGCGGTTTGATAAACGTTTGGGTTTAGGTCAACCCAAACCTAATTGATCCAACTGAGCTCGAGTCTAGTTGGCATGGTCCACAAGTCAGGTTAAAGTTGGAAAACTCCAATCCATTTTAAAACCGGTAGGATTCAGGCTAAGGAAAATCAAGTCAACTGAGGTTAGGTTGGGAATGATCACGTTTATTTCATTTGAGTCAAGTCCAATCAGTTTAGGGTTAAGCATAGAGGATTGGGTTCAGTTGATCACCTTAGGTTGGAATTTGGGTCGGGTTGTGGGGGTTGGGTCATTTTGAGGTTGGGCCAGGCTCGGGTTGACCCTCAACCTTACCCAACCCACTCAAGTTGCACACCTATTCAAGAGTATTCCTTTCACGGCGTCTATGCTAGAAACATACTTGAAACTAAAATGCTTTTCCCCATCAATGTCAAAATAAAAAGAAAGCATGTAATGAACTAAGTGCAGAGAACCTCAACATCTAACTATTAAATGTTGAAACGAAAAAACCATGGGACTATGGACGTGTTAAATTACGAATGCATGTATGCTTCCTTTTTTTCCAAGATCAGAAAGTATGAAACTTCACTAGGGAAAGAACACAATATGAAGATCCATTAAGGCAATGGATACCGGAAGCCCACAACAAGACTGTTTTGTCGGAGAACAATGCAGCACCCATTTTGCCATGTCAATGTAATGCTCTTTTTTCTGAAAGATGACAATTTATGAATAAAAGGCCAGCTCTATACAATATTTACAATGCAGCCAAATCACTGTCTAAGAAATTACAGTCTCTCAAAGCAAGAGACACCATTGCTCAATCAATTACATCACTATTGGCCCTACTAAAAACCAAAAAGGAATTTCCCAACATATTCTTGAAGCATTTGTTATTCCTTCCCTTCCAAATTTGCCCACAACAGCGCAAGCAAATCCAACCTCCAAGCACATCTCCCTATCTTACCAGCCCCTCGTCCATGCTAGGCCTATAATAGTTTCAAGATCAACTTAGGCATCACCCACACCATCCCAAATAAAGATCACTATTTATCCCAAACCACCCAAGCAAAAGGACAGTGGATAAAAAGGTGATCAACTAATTCATTATGCTTCCAACAAAGAGAGCACACATTTGTATGGATCATCTCCCTTTTGTGAAGGTTATCGATGGTGAGCACCTTATTCCAACCAGCCAACCAAGCAAGAAGACCACAACCTTCTTTGGCACCCTGTAGGACCAAACAAAGGACGAATGGGCCAAGCTTCTTTTAGGATAGCTCCACTTAACACTTTAAAGAAGGATTTGACTATGAATAAGCCCAACTTGTCTCAGAGCCATTTCATTGAATCCTTATCTGAGCTGAGAAATACATCCGAGGGCTGCTTCGAGAGCGGAAGGAACTCAGCCTACTCCTCTTTCAAGTTCCTTCTACATGGTGGAGTCCAGACAACCATCGAATCCACCCTTAAAAAGCATTAGGCCAGAGACACACCTAGGTCCAAGGACACCAACACCAGCCAGGGGTAATCATCTTTCAACCTAGTGGTCCCCAACCAAACACCATCCCAAAACCTTCCCTTCAAGCTCGCAACTGCCTTTCACAAACCTATTGCCTTATGCATAGACGATTTCTTTGGCTACCACCCCCATTTACTCCACCCCATATTTTTTCACTACCATGTCTTTTCAATGACTATCCTTTTCCTAACCAAATCTCCAAAGCCATTTGCTAAACAATGCCTTGTTCATAGTCTATGGTTTTCCAATGCCCACACCTCCACAAACATTGGTCTACACATGTTGCCATGGAATTTTCTCTTTTCCTTAGCCCCTTTACATAAGAAATCATTTCTAAGTTTTTTCCAGCTTGTTTAACCCCCATAGGCCATTTGAAGAGAAAAATAATAATAAGAAGAATAATAATAGATCTGAAAGAGTTGCCTTGGTGAGGACCAGCCTACTGCCCAATGATAGATGATGCCACTTCCATGACAACAATTTCTTTTTGAACCTTCAATCACCCGATCCCATAGATGCATGGTGTGTCATAACGGCCGTTACAGGGCCGTTAGGCTGTTACGTAAAGGTAATGGTGGCAACCACTACACGTTACGAGGTCATAACAACCATTATGGAAAAAATGACATATAATCGTCATTACAGCACCTGTAACAACCCGTTATGCCCCCCCCCCCCCCCCCCCCCCCCCCGGTTAAAGCTGTAACAGGCTCGTAACGTTTTTCAAGTTTTTTCTTTCCAATTTAAAAATAATAAATAAATAAATAAAGCCGTTACAACTCATATTGTAAAGGTAATAATGGTGGTCGTTACGGCCTGCTATGGAATACCTTGCATAAATGATTAACAAGCTTACCAACACAAAGTGCAACCCCAAACACTTGGATGGGAAGGAGCCCGCCCTACACCCGAATACAGCAACCAGCTCCTCTACCCTTTCCTTAGGAATACCAATTCCCAATATTTTACATTTAGTAAAATTCACCTTTAAACTCGAAACCATCTCAAAGCAACAAATAATCTTCCTCACATTGTCCACTTGGCCCTCATTTGCATTATAAAACAAAAGAATATCGTCCTCATTGTAATGTAGGAGACTCATAACTAAACAAGAAACAATTACTAAGGCACCAACGAAATATTGAGAAGCAAAAAATAAAAATAAAAAAGACATCATCTTCGTCCAGTTGAATTGAATATTTGAATATTTCCATTGATTAAAAAAATAAAAAATAATAAAAAAAAGATTCTAGATAGTAAAGGTTCCAATTGTCCTAAAAATTTTAACAAAAAATAAATAAATAAATAAGTATGCACTCAATATTATTGTCAAATTTGGCGTGGAAAGTAGCACACTTAGTGTTGTAATGTGCGATCGCACATTTGCATATGCGCACATGTGCAATGATTGCATATGCGATCACTGCACATATGCGATGTATGCGATCGCATATTAGCCAACGGTTAGAAATCTGACCGTTGGAAATTATTTTTTTAAATCCTGAATTTTTTTTCTCTATAAAAAGGGATTCTAAGCACTCCTACATGCACTCAAAGCTCAATCTCTCTCTATCTCTATTTTGCTCTCTTACACAATTCCAAGCCTCAAGCTCCACTCCATCTATATTTCTTTCAAGAATCAAGATTGAGATTGAAGTTTCAATCAAGGGATAAGTATATACATTCACAAGGATTCAAGAATCAAGATTCAAGAGACAATACAAGACAACCAAGCTCTCCATCCATTGAATTGAACTCTCTTTCTAGTTTTTAATTTTTCCATGTTATAAATATTCACACAACACACCCACCACTCTCTCTTTCTAGTTTCTAATCTATTATCTATCTCTTTTTCTATCTCTCTTTCCATCTCATTCTCTCTTAAAGTTTCATAATATCCAAGTTCTAAGTTTTCTAACAACTTTTAGTTTGTTTGTTACTTTGTTACAAGTTACAAGTTACAAGTTAGTGTTGTGTTAGTGACTTAGTGTTACAACTTACAACTTACAAGTTACAACAATACAACTTTACAAGTCTACATTATACATAATTCTAGAATCAAGATCAAGACTCAAGTCAAGGGTTAAGGACTCGAGGCAAAGGTGAAGAAAAGACAACTTAGACAAGAAGTGAAAATTGAAGAATTTGAAACCTCTTTTTAAACTTGTAATTGTAATTTTGTTTGTATGTAAATCTCTTTCTCTATCTCCCCTCTTTTCTACAAGTCTACAAGTGTAACTCTAACTAAACTCTCTCTCTCTCCTTTTCTTTTCCCTCTTCTCCCTTTCTACAAGTGTAACTCAATTCTCTCTCTCTCTCTCCATCTCCCTTTCTTTTCCCTATCCCTTTCTAATTTCTACTAGACTACTACTAGTCTACTACAAGTGTGTAAGTGTGAGTGTGCAACTCTCTCTCTCTCTCTCTCTCTCTCTCTCTCTCTCTCTCTCTCTCTCTCTCTCTCTCAAGTCCCATCTCTTTAGTCTCTTTACTCTTAGTCTTTAACTTTAGTTTTTACTTTTATTTTCTAGTTACTTTTTAGTACTAGGCTACTAGCAATCAATACACACACCACCAACATAATGTCTTTTTTCCAATCTTTCTCTTTGAAACCTAAGTTGAATGACCTAAGTTGGAAGTATGGGCACTACTGTAGTATTACGGAAAAGACATACACAGTATGTGAGTTATGTAGGTATGTGAGTTCCGATGGCATTGCAAGGCACAAGCAACACCTTGCACATTTACCGGGGTCAAATGCAAAAGCATGCAACAAAATTACTCCAGAAATTCGAAGGGAGATCATAAAGTATATAAAAAAAATAGTCAAGAAAGATATGCAATAGTGCCTTACGTTAGAAGGAATATTTAGAACAAGATGCATATAAAGATATAAACATAGTTAATGTAGCTGAAACTAGTCTCACCCCCCTACTTCGACAGGTCGGTCTACACCACAAGTACAACCAATGGTCTTAAAAAGAGCCCGAGGGCATGGGCCTATAGATAGATAGTGTAGACCACACCCCGAGGATGTGATTGACCAAAGGGGTAAAGGAAAATGGCCGGCTCAAACAACTTTAGAGAACTGATATCAACAAAAAGATAGGAAAACCACTATTCAATATATTGTTAAGTGATTTTACCAAACCGGCATTGCTTTCAACGCCGTTAAATCGAGAAGCTTCAAAGTAATGATTGAGGCTATAGGTCAATGTGGACCTGGGCTTAAACCTCCTTTATATCATGAAATGAGAGATATGCCTAAAAACCGAAGTTGAATATACACAATCCTTCATAACTGAATATAAGGAATCGTGAAAAACATATGGGTGTTCACTAATGGCTGATGGATTGACCCAATAGATCCAGTCGGTATCACATTAACTTTTTGGTAAATTGTCTAGCTAAGACCATGTTCTTGCAGTCTGTGAATGCATTAGGTCATTCACACACAGGAGAATATTTGTTTAGCTTACTAGATAGTGTAGTTGAAGAAATAAGTGAAGAATACATCATACAAGTAATTACAGACAATGCAGCCTCGTATGTAATGGTTGGTCGTCTTCTTTTGAAGAAGAGGCGACGTTTATTTTGGACCCCCTGTGCGGCCCATTATGTTGATCTTATGTTAGAAGATATAAGTAGATTACTTACAAATGTGATTGCAAGAGCTAGAAGAATCTCGGTTTTTATGTACAAACACACCATTCTTCTCAGTCGAATGAAAAAACACATTTGGGGTAACTTGCTATGTCCAGCAGTCGCCTGTTTCGCTACAACCTTTTTAACACTACAAAGATTACATGTAAAGAAATTGGAACTTAGAAGCTTTGTACTGTCAACCGATTTTACAAGTGGGTCTTGGTCAAAGAAAGCTGAAGGGAAACAGGTTCAACCAACAATCTTTTCTTAAAGTTTTTGGACACAAGTGGTAAAGGTACTAAAAGCATCCGAGCCCTTAGTCACTGTGTTGCGATTGGTAGATGGGGATGAGAAGCCTGCGATGGGCTACATATATGATGCGATGGAGAGGGCGAAAAATAAGATCATAGACCATTTTAACAATAAATACCGTGATTACAAGCCAATTTTAGATATTATAGATAGAAAATGGGGCAACCAAATGTCATCTCCATTGTATTCGGCTGCTTACATCCTTAACCAAGTCTGTTTATTCACTTCTACTGATCCAGCAGAATCACTAACTATGCATATGGTTGGATTTATTGATGTCTTGAAAATAATGATACCGGATAGGAGAACAGGATAAGATCTCAACTTTGCTGGACTTCTACACAAAAAGTGAGAGGATTTTCTCAAGGGATATCATAATAAGGCATCGGACAATGAAATTACCCAGTAAGTACTACTATGAATGTCAGTCTTAGTGTCTTACAAATAGTTTTTCTACAAAGTGTCCCTAACCTGCTTAAACTATTTTTCTCAGCTAACTGGTAAGCTGCCTATGGAGTGGACCCGAACAGAAAGGATCCAGCTCTAAAGAAGCTGGCTATGAGGATTCTTGGACTCACGTATTCTGCTAGTGGTTGCGTGCGCAATTGGAGCACGTTCAAGGCGATAAGTTTAGACGTTTAGTAATTGTAAACTTCAATTTTTTAACATAAGGCTTAAGCTAAATTAATTAGCTAAATAGCTAACACCAAATGCGCTTTCTTTCTTGCAGATTCACACCAAAAAAAGGAATCGCCTTGAGTAAAAAAAAAAACTCAATGAATTGGTTTTCGTTCAATACAATCAAAAACCAAGAAAGAAAAGCCCGGTTCCTTTGACCCTATCTGCTTAGATGAATTGGATGCAAATAATGAGTGGCTCGTAGATACGGAGGACCAGGTATTTGCTGGAGAGGACCTGACATGGGCACAAGTTGAAAATGCCACATACGGATCGACACCTGGTGAAGGTAGTACCATTCGAAGGTGAAGGATAAGGGGAGCCGAGGGGGCAAGTAGTAGCCATCAACCCGTTGAAAAGATTGAGGAAATGGATGAAGGAGATAATGATAATAATGATCAAGCTAAAGATCATCCACCATTGGATGTTAATGAAGTATTAATACGTACCAAGGTATTCCATGTCGATATCGGTGGGTGTAACGGTGCCCACCGATACCGATACGGAATACCTTGGTACGTATTAATACTTCATCGGTATTGGTGGGCGTAACGGTGTCCACCGATACCGATACGAATGTTGATGAAGTATTAATAGTTACCAAGGTATTGCGTATCGATATCAGTGGGCGTAACGGTGCCCACCGATACCGATACGGATACGGGGGTGTAACGACGATATGGGGGCGTAACAGCCCGTAACGATGCAATTTTATTTTATTTTTTTGCCAAAAAAATATTAAAAAAATATGGATTAAATCCGGAATATTCTAAGCATGCCAAATGTGCATTCATTTATAAATTAGAACATGTTTATGGTGGTGTAACGGTCCACTCTTTGGTGAGAAGTTATATCGGACTGTCTGATGAATTTATGAACCAGACAACCTGGATTTGACTGCAAAACTCATATATTTAATTTTCTAACTATCTATTATCAATGATAGATATATTAAAATCAATGTAATATGAAAATATCTTACATGTGTAGGTGTTTGCAATTATTTTTCATAATTTATTCTATATTAAGTTATTAACAATTTAACATACTTATTCTAAATTAGAACATGTTTATGGTGGTGTAACGGTCCACTCTTTGGTGAGAAGTTATATCGGACTGTCTGATGAATTTATGAACCAGACAACCTGGATTTGACTGCAAAACTCATATATTTAATTTTCTAACTATCTATTATCAATGATAGATATATTAAAATCAATGTAATATGAAAATATCTTACATGTGTAGGTGTTTGCAATTATTTTTCATAATTTATTCTATATTAAGTTATTAACAATTTAACATACTTGTGATTGTGACTGTGACTCCTATCCTGTGACCTGTCATCCTCAAGTCAAGAATATTAAATAATAATTTTAAAAAAAAAAAAAATTAGTCGTGTCTGATATACTCCCATGCAACTTGATTAAGGATTACTTAATTAGTTGTCAGGGGAGCTATTTTAAATATAAGTTCAGCAGTGTCAAGTGTGTGCTTGGCTACTTGAAATAATACTGTTGTCTGTTGCAAATACTTACCTTAATACAAATATATACTTACAATCAAAAGTCACCACCAAAATGAAAATCTGTTTTTTTGTGGTTGCTCGACCTCCACATCATCATTATCGTCATCATCAGGCTGAGGCTGTCCAATAGGTGAAGGTGTTGCATATCCATAATATTCAGTGCCAGAAGGAAATACTAAATCAATGAAACCAGAGAATGACTGATCCTGAATAGGCAATGACTCCGACCCCGACCCCGAGTAAGGATATCCACTGGTGCTCGTCAAATAGCCATACTAGTGCCCGTACTCGGGCTGTTGATAATCTTAAGATTGAAAGTGTGTCTGTGATGAGTAACTTGAATTTGGATCTGGATATCTATAATCATATGGATATGGATCGGGAGGACTACTCCAACATGAATGTAATGGAACAAGCTCAGTATAACTATAATCATAATTCATTTGGCCATAAAAATATCCATCATAATAACCAGAACCATGAGCTTGCTGATGTTGCAGACCTCCCGGACCCGGTGCACCACTAAACCTACCCTCATCTTGCTGGCTGTATCGTGACTCAGTACACTCATAAGTCCGACCTTGTGTACTATCTTGTCGATGTTCATCGGCATCACAATCTATAGATGGTTGTATGGTGTGTTGAGCAAAATCAGAAGTGCTAACACCAGAGGCAGGGGCGTCATCATCACCATCATCCGACACGGTCACGCTACCACTGCTCGTACTCTTTTGTTGATCTTGAGTCATACTTGGCATAAAAGCTACCCCTCTTACTGGGTCCAACACATCTGCACGACTCTCTTGTTACATTGTGCGTATTAGTGGGTCATCAATTTTTATTTCTTCACTATCCTCTTCAATTTGTTTTTTCCTTGTTTCTAGCCAAGGTAAAAGCGGGTTATCCTCATAATAAATATTGTCCAAGTTTATTAGACAGCAGCCTATGTCATCGGCGGCCGTTATACTCTTATGATGTCATTGCATTCTTAGCTTCATATTGTAGTGCATGAAGACAAGTCTATCCAATGTCCTAGTCTGCAATTTGTTCCTATTCTTTGAAAGAATAAACGCAAAACAACTCCAATTCCTTTCGCAACTAGAAGAATATGTTGTCTGGCTCAAAACTTTTACTTCAATTTTTTGGAGAGCCTTCGTACTCTCTGAAATTCATCCACCATTCGGCCGGTTGCAACCTAGATACTGCATGCTGTGCAAGAGCTTCTCCAAAGCTACCCCGACGATTTCAAATATATCTAATTCATTCAACGCCTTTATTTGCATATCTAAGTCAGGCTCTAACCTCTTTATTACATTCTTTAGCCCAACACAAACTTCATTATCCGCAACAAATTATTGGACATATCTGTACCTAAGATTTAGGTAGTAAATTGCTATATGAAGATCGTGATAGAGTTGTCTTGTCCATCTCTTGTCGATCATCCTCCAATAAGACTCTCTACTTCTACAATCACGTTGAATTGCCGACTTTACCTTATACATGGCATCGTATAGGAAGCCCATGGTAGGTGCTTCGTCAGTTTCAACAAGACGGAGTACCCTCATTAGTGGCTCTATCACCTTTAGGATCGACTTGACCCTCTTCCAATATTTATTGTCCCGTATGGTGTTCGCAACTTCAACCGGTATTCCTGATGTCTTATGCTCATGTTTTGTGTTGAGCCAATCTTGGGAAGTGAACATCTCAGTCAAACTCTCCTATGTTGATATAAACTCTATAATGTTATAAAGTTTGTTGCGAATCTAGTCGTCGCAGGCCTCAATAACTCTCGTCCTTTCGTGAACTTCCTCATTATTGCGACTACTTGATTATGGTTATAAATAAACGTCGTCACTTCTCTTGCCCTTTCGTTTATTTCCTTAAAATTCTTCCCAATATCTTCCAATATAAGATCAATACAATGGGCAGCACATGGTGACCAAAAAAGTTGTGTTATCTTTTTCATCAACTTATATTTGGCAAGCTTATATGATACTTTATTATTTGTCACAATTTGCACTACATTCTCCTCTCCAATCTCATCCACAACTTTATCCATTAGTTCAATCATATAATTAGAATCTTTTGTTACGTCTGAGGAATCAATTGACTTGTGGCATATAGTTCCTAAGTGGCAGTACACTAAGAAGCTGATCATGCTGCGTCTGATTAGGCCAATCCAACCATCACACATGATCGTGCATCCTCTGACTTGTCATACAGGTTTAAAGGTAGCCACGTATGCTTTCACATCTGTATACTCAGCATCTGTCCATTTTCCCCTAATATCCCTAGCCGTGGGAGCTTTAATTCATTCACTTGCTTCTGCTGCTGCATCAATTACCACTTGCCAATATGGAGAATTGGCTGTGTTAGGAAGTATGTTGGCATGTATAAATAACTTTGTTGTTGCCCTACCTCGCTTCTCAACGGAGGTTCCACTCCACATTTGTTTTATCTTCTTTTGTTTACTTGATTCTTTCCTAAACAGGATTGGATCAATAGAGGGTCTCATAGGCTCATACTTCTTCATCCAAATATTTAGGGGCGACTGATGGTGATCACCAATGGTCATCGGCGAGCATTAGAAGAGCATGGATGGCATGGATCATATTTGGAGACCATCCCACCGTTGATCATGGTCAACATGATCGTCCATCCACTGGATCATCTTGTGTCTCATCATAGAGCTATCCGATGGTTGGATTATGTTGGACCCTTTTGTTAGTTAGCTTAGACTTTTTACCTTTTCAGACATGATGAGAATTTTGCTTTTGTTACTAAATGGGCAGATTTGTCATTGCAACAATTTCTTGGAATAATATAAAGTGGGTCGGGGACGTCCAACCCTAATGTAAGTTTGGATAAAATCTTAAGGAGGCTTTGTGGGAGTTGCTTTCTTCCTTCATTGCTATGAAGGCTAGATCTTTTGTTTTGATAGAAGCCTAGAGGATGTGAAGCCACTCTATCCTTCGTCCCTAATATACTTCTTCTTCCACTTCATGCTTGATGAATCGTAGGTGGTAGGTCTCTTTGAATCTTCGATCCTAAGGTAAGATCTTTTCATTGTTTTCACTTGGATCTAATTTTACTTGATCATACGGGCCACTTAAACCCATCTTCCATTATTAACGGACCCGACCCAAGCGTGGACCACACAATCAACCCACACATGTGATCGTACAGCCACCCATGTGATTGCCACACACACACGTGTGGGGCCCACTTGATCTGATTTTCAATCGGTTATATTCCTTTGTCCATAATAGGCAACTCAGTTTTGGCCGTTTACGTTTAATATTCCGATATCTCAAGATTTTTGCGTTGGAACTACCTTGGTCCAACCCAGGAAAGATCAAACTTTCACCTATTGAACCCGGATTACTCCTATGCTAGTCAGAAGATCTTTATCTTCCTTCGGCCCAATTTTCTAAGTGTTTTGTTTGGTTAAAGGGCTGATGACTGTGATTTGGCATCGAATCATACCTATCATCTCTTGGGCTTCATGTTGTTTGCATGTGAATCACACTTTAGTTTGATTATTTTATGTATTCCTTTGATTTTAAGTTAAATCTCAGTTGCATTGCTAGTTTTGCATCATCCTACATCAAGTATTAGCGGGGATATTAGCAAGACCTAAAAAGAATGATGTGGGTGTATTGGTCCATATTAAATGATACAAACCCATATCAGCCATTTTCTTCCCCAAAAGAAATCCTTAAAAAATAATGCGACAATAGGAAAAAATGTAAAAATATTAGAATCTCACTTTTTTTTTCCTTTTTTTCTTTTTTTCTTTTTTTGGTATATGTAACTAGTGTTCGAAATATCGGTAACGCGCTCTCAAGATATAGATATGTATTAGTTATCGCACGGGATATATCATTTGCATTGGGTAATTTATCGCACTTTTTGGGAAACATGGGAAAACATTGGGAAAATGGTTAAATTTTTCAATGAAACTTTAGGAATTGTTAAAAAAAAAAACCTTAATACACACTTTTAGATCAATTAATCTCAAAAAAGAAGTGCATATGATAGGTTTCCTTTGTATAGGGTCCGAAGCTATGCGCTGTCTAACTGAATCATGCAAGTATATTCAAATTGAATGCATAACATTTAGAGTGTATGTGATGATCGTTTCATCAAACACTCCTAAATACTTCAAAATTAGTCTCAATTGACAGCTGGTTGAAGGGAAATTTCGAAAAAAAAAAAAAAAAAAACATTTTAATAAATTTCTAAAATTTTTAATTAAAATAATTTTTATTTTTCAAAAATTGGTAAGGACTAGACAAATCAGTAGATCAACCCTCATACATGCTTGATTTCATGGTTGGTGTGTAAAATTACAGGCAATTTGGGAGAAATTGGGGAAATTTTGAATTTTCCCCATTTTTTCTCAAATCGAACCACCTACACTCAAATTTCGAAATTAGAGAATATGTGATGATCATTTCATCAAATACTCCTAAATACTTTGAAATTAGTATCAATTGACAGCTGATTGAAGAAAAATTTTGTAAAAAACATGGAGAACATGAAGAACTAATGGACGTCGAAATCAAAGATCTAACTCCATGATTTTTCATACAAAACATGAAGAACCAATGGATTTGTAACCGTTTAACACTAATTTAACATAATTTCAACAAATTAAAAAAAAAAAAACGTTCAGATTCTTCACCAAACTTCCTAAATCAAATCCCACTAGCAAAGGATTTGAGTTTCAAATTGGTACATATTTATCTCTGTTAAAAACGTTCAGATTCTTCACCAAACTTCCTAAATCACATGCCAGATTGGGTCATGTACTAGCATGCAGATGGAACAGGCTACACGCATGTAGGATTAGAGCAAATCTTCATATAACATACCCATACTCAATGATGAATCCTAACAATCAACAAATATTCATGGCGAGTTCTGAAATTGAAACTGGATTTCCAATAACTTGTAAATCCCCAAAAAATAAAAAAACATGCTGACCTCGAATGAGCCTACCAGCCTCCCTCTGAGACTCCTTTTCCACTGTCCCAACCGGCTTGGTAATTAAATTTGGCCACCACGAAGGCAGTGTCTCCTTCTTAGAAACCCGACGTTTGTCCAAAACCCGATCCCCGCTTCTCCTCTCCGTCCCTCTAACATACGAAAGAGGATTCACCGAAACCATAAAACCACCCCTCTCCTTAATTCTCTTACCAACAACAACCTCTCTTCCTGCAAGACTCCGATCCCGCCTCCGAACCATATGCCAGTTACCGAGCCCTGACCGCAGTCCTAACTTCACCAAAACCCTAACAGCGAAAACGAGAATGAAGCTCAAGACGGTGAGATTCGCCAAGAATTCCAGAGACGATCGACGACAGGCAACAACCATCCGTCCTTTCCGGTCAAAAGTGACGAGAGTCTGCAAATCAGTGAAGGTTTCAGCACCAGCAGAGACGAATTCACGGAATCTGAATTCCGATGATCGGAAGAACCTCCGCAGTGACATCGAGGCCTGATTCGAGATGTCTTCCAGATCAATTACCATCTCGAGCTTTCGTTCAGCGGGAGACGACTTGGGAGATTTCTTGGGGTTGCGACGGCGAAGAGAAGAGAAGATCTGGAGATGTTGGGGAATTCTAGGGCTTACTTTCACGCCATCGCAGAGAAAGGGGATTTTTTCTGTGCGGCATTGGCCATGACAGGAGCAGAAGCAGAGGGAGTGAGAGGAGGATGAGAGAGAGAACATTTATTACATGGGATTTTTGGAGAGGGAAATGAGGAAGATGTGTTTTTAAAGACGTTGGCCAATCTGCACAATTTAAAAAAGAACAGATGGTGGTGACTCATCTCCTCACATGTGGCACCGTTTTACAGCTATCCAGACCATCCAAATTGTGGGTCCCATTGTTGATGGGACCAAAGTCTAAAACTAGACTGATTAGGTATTACTATACATCTCCGGTTGATAGGTATTAAATCAATGGTTAAAAATAGCATATTAATTCAGAGGGAATATCAGACGGTTGTAGTATCTTCTCATTGTAAGTTTTGGAGCACGGTTGAGTCGGTACTTTGGACGGCCTGGATTTACCTTTCGGCTTAAAAATGGTGAAGAACCAGCACAGGAGTCGAGGTATCTTCAAATCTTAGGCTGCACATGTTGCCGACTGTGCACGTAGGGAATTTTTTACAGGGAGTTTGATGTATGGACGCGGATTACGCCCTACCCTACCTAGCCCGTCTCTGGCCACGAACGGGCAGTTCTGTGAGTGGGCCCACAGTGATCTATCCGTACATCCACATCATCCATCCATTTTCTCCATCATTTTTAAAGTATTTGCACGAAAATGAGTCAGATCCAACGCTCAAGTGGACCACACCAAATAATAAGCTTGGTTACATTAAATGCAACAAACATCTTTGGTGTGGTCCACTTAAGCGTTGGATCTAACTTAATTTTGTGTACATATATTGAAATGATCTGACAGAAAGGATGAACGGTGTAGATAAATAGATACATCACGGTGGGCCCACCCACACAACCACGCCGTCCATCCGCTTTGATAGCTCATTGTATGGCATGATTCCAAAATTTATGTACATCTAAATCTCAGTAGCCCATATGACAGAAAACATTGATGATTGAATACCCATCATTAAAAACTTGTTGTGGCTACTGAAATGTTTATTTTCCATCCAATCTGATGATAAGGTTACAAAGAAGCAAATAAAGGGACCATACAAATATCAACTTGGTCCAAAACTTTTGTAGCCCGCGAGAAGTTTTTAATAGTCAATCCCAACCACTTCCTATGATGTGACCCACTTGAGATTTGGATCTATTTCATTTCTAAGATCATGCCCTAAAATAAGCGGTCAAAAGGGATGAACAGCGTGGATGTAAGGCATATACATCACAGTGGCCTCCATAGTCAGAGATCCACCAAAGTCGGGTCCTTCCCTTCCCTTGTTAAACGATGACTCAATAGTTTTTTTTTTTTTTTTTTTTTTTTTTTTTTTTTTTTTTTTTGGAGGGGGTGTTTAATTTCACCCTATGGATTTTTTATTTTTTTTTATTTTTTTTATTTTTAACACAAACCCCCATAAACTCACACCTTAGTGGGATTTCACCCTATGGATGCTCGAACCCTTGATCGGGTGTTAAAACTCCTAAGAGTCTACCACCGGAGCAAGAGTAAGGATCCCATGACTCAACCATTTACTTGTAAGTTCAGAAAGCCCTTTGCCACCGGAACCATTTACCTTATTTTTGATAAGAAGAAATGCTCTCCTCCAACTGGTTCTCATGAGACTCAAGGATCTAAGGATCTGGACAGTTCATTAGAAGAATTACCTCATGAAACTCCTAAGCATCTAAAAATCTAGTGAGTCATAGTAAAGTGAGAGGCAAATCAAAGGACTCAGTGTTTTCACTTTGCTATAACCTGTTTTTTTAGATCAGGCCAAAAATTTAGCTGAGTTTCATAAAATGACTCATTCAGTGGACCGTCTCGATTTTGTGGCCACATCACATGTTAAAAGTTCTCACAAAGTTTTCATGAGAACAAGTTCATATGAGAGCATTTAGGCTGCTATTAGTTACTAACATAATGCCCATTTTCATATGCGATCCAACTCATTCGTAAGGATATTTCCACTAAGATTAAGTCTAAATACAAAGATATGCTTAATCCAAAGCTTCTCCAAGTCCTGAGAAGGTTTCAATGGTGGACGTCCTATCTGCTCAGACTTTTGAATCTACCCAAGTTTTAAGCACATGGCCTAAACATGAATTGGTGCAACAAATGAATTAAATATATTTCATACAAACATTATAGTGAAGCCACATCAGTTCCATTCCCAAATAATCATTTTCATCACTTTTGTGCTGCTTCAGAGTTAAAATGAAGGCACTTTATATTTTATTTAGATAAGGTAAGGTTTATTTAATAATAATAATAAGGGAGGGATTTCTATGACAATGGACTAACTATTAGAGGTCTAAATGTCAAAAGCCCCCTTTTATTTAATAAAAGGAAATATGGTACTAAACAATTAAGGGCGAGTTTGGTCCAAACAAATTTCATGAAATATCACGATAATTTGCACCAAATTAGACGGTTTAATTATGAAATCTTATGATATTGTTGCAGCCAAACGCAGCCTAAACAACAAGTGGAAACGACTGACTTCATTGAACTAATAAGTACATCCGCTCATCGAATGACTTTTGGGCATAACAGCATCTTCTAAATGGCTAGCATCCCCTATCATGGTCCGATTGGCATCTTCCCTAAGGTGGTGGGCCCACCATATGGGGTAAGTATGTTTGAGATCCAAGCCATACATCAGATGGGGCTCACCATTTAAAATACCTTGGTCCAAAAATAGCATCAGTCCCATACTTTAGGTGGCTCACATGTCCATAAAGGAAACAAAAGTTCAGCGAATTTGGCCAATGGCCCACCTTCAATTTAATATGTGACCCCTGGATGAGCAGACAGCCTAATTTTGGACAGTGCGCAAAGCAGGCCCTCTGATGTGACAGACTTGGGCTTCACACACATTCGCATTGGCACAAGCATGAGTAAGCAGTGGAGTGTCTCTCACCCCAGCCACAGTCCCAAGGGTTTAATAGCTTAACCTTACACATTCCATCAGTCCCATGGCTTTTGGCCTATTGATTGGGTTCTTAACAATTGGTGTCAAAGCCAACACCATGTCCGCCACAGCATGAGTTTGATTCATAGAAGGGTCTACCACAGCATGAGTTTGATTCATAGAAGGGTCTACCACAGCATGAGTTTGATTCACAGAAGGGTTGACCCTTGGAAGGGGCAATGTGGACTAAAGTGAATGCCTTAACCTTACACATGCCATCAGTCTCATGGCTTTCAGCTTATTGATTAGGTTCTTAACAATTGGTGTCAAAGCCAACATTATGTCTGCCACAGCATGAGTTCGATTCACAAAAGGGTCTACCAGAGCATGAGTTCGATTCACAAAAGGGGTGACCCTTGGAAGGGGCAACGTGGACCAAAGTGAAGGACGGCTACCTGAAAAAGAGGGCAGAGTAAGTGCCTCCACAGGGTAGGAGGCTGCAGATGTTGGTTGTGGAGTGTGATGGGATGTTAGCATCCAAAGGGTTTAATAGCTTAACTTTATACATTCCACTGGACTGCTGCAGACTTCAGCGTGGTGGAATGTTACCATCTCAATGCTTTAATAGTTTAACTTTACACATACCATCAGTCCCAGGGCTTTTGGCATATTAGTTAGGTTCTTAGTAATCTGGACCAGTCGTCAGTTTGGCTCCACAATGCACATCAGATCATTGCATGTGTACGTAATGGACTGTTAAAAGGAATTTACGAATAACAAGCACATATGGCTAGCCAACAACGGCAGGTCTCATTTCATGGGCAATGGCACATAAACGTGGCCCACTGGGGTGAGCCAAACCAACCGATTCTTGCATGCTGTAGCACTCGTTGGGAGTTGGAAGAGTAAGATTCCCGTTCCCAGATATCAAACTTTGTTGACCATTCATCTTCTTTCTTTTTTCTATACTAACCGTTGGATTCGTTTTCATTTTTGGGTTCTCACCCCCAAGTGGATCCTTCCCTGTCAGTAGCTCAGATATCATACATATCCAGAGTATGTATGGAATCCAAGATAGCTGCCAAAAAGTGGCCAAGCAATCACGCCTGGTTTGAAATGGTTGACGTTTGCTGCAACACATCCCAAAACCAATTACAAAAGGTGGGGAGTTTCGCCTTTGGATCTGAAGTCATCTTTAAATGATCCAACCATTTATATGATGGGACTGACCTTGGATGAGTGATAATTAGTGATAACTGAAAAACAAGAATTCATGGATTGGGGTATTTTCACCCTTTGATCATTTGAATCTTTTCCTTTGAATACGGATAGTCTTCTTGGCCTTGAATAATCAGATCGTTCAAATGTTTCAATCTGGGAGTGTTTTTGGGCATCCTCCATCCATGGTAAGGCTCATCATCTAAGCAGTTTGGCTCACCGAAAGGACCCTGATCCAACAGCGGATGTCATGGAGTATCCTATTGCAACATGTCAAAGGTTCTCATTCTAGCAAACCTCTGAAATGGACCGAAGTAAGGGAATTTAGCATCGTAGTTCCTCCACAACTGGGGCAAGGAGAGTAGTCAAAATCAATGGTCTTGTCGACTGGGTTGTATTTGGATGCCTCAGGCAATCTCTTCAGGCGCTGCCATCCCAAAAGCATTAGCAGAATGGATTGCTTTCCATTTGGCCACAATATCCACTCCATTCCCAATTTGGCAGACATCCAAACACAGCCTTAATCCATTGTACGAGTCAGATACAATTGTGCAGAGAGAGAGAGAGAGAGAGAGAGAGAGAATAGCAGAGGACTATTTTCTGCATATGTAAAAATAACTCCATAATTCCTCATCACTCCTTCCAACAATCCATATACCTTTCCGTTTGCATGTTATATAAAGAAAAAAGTAAAAGAAAAATAGTCCTATTGGAATGTCCAAGGAACACGCAAGGAGAAAAGGAAACAGCAAGAGAAGGCAAATCCATTTGATTATCTATCTCATACTAATAAAATACAAATAATAGTACCTCTCATCAGCATACATTTCTTGGCAAGGAGGATTTTGCTGCTTCTCTCAAAACTAAATTCATTTTCTTGTTTCAGAACCGACTCTCCCACCTTCTCTTCTTCTACTTGCTCGCTTGAAGCTACAGTACAAGAATTACGAATGCCAAACAGGCATCAAAAAAAAATTTCTTCTTTTCTTCTTTCTTTCTTTATTTTTTTTTTTAATACATCCATCTTATTTTATTGGTCTTAGTATGAACTGGCTCATCTCTAAACCATGAAACAAGCCCAGCCAAAAGAATCTCCTGACAAAATATTACCTGCAAGAGATTGGCAGTGGAAATAAACTAAGAGGCACAAACAAAGAAACAATGTAAAATAAACATGATATTGTGGTTTATAACATTACTAGGGGAAGTGGGAGAGAGAGAGAGAGAGAGAGAGAGAGAGAGAGTAGGAGAAATCAAAAAAAGGGGAAATAGAAACAGAACTTGTAGCAAAGGTGCCAACATGCAGAAGGGAATCAAGGTTTCAACAGTGGGCGATCCCCATCCATGTTTTTTTGTCTGACATCCTAATATGAGCAGGCGCAATAAATGTACAGTATGTACTTCACATAATCATGACAGTGGACCCCACAAAAGCTTTGTTGCACAGTATTATCATGTTGCGTGGGGGCTACAGATAAAGAGGAGAAGCTCCAGTGGGTCACTTGCATTAAAGAATTGAAAAGATGCAGGTAAAATCCAAGCCATTGCAGGCTTTTTGCAGAGCTGAAATCTGAACACTAAGCTAGACAACAAAAACCACATTTTCCAGTTCCCAAAATACCCCCATCTGCATTTAAAATGTCTTCTCATGTCCTTTAAATATTCAAAGTTTTCAACCCTATGAAACCAATTGGGGGCAAAAATCCAAAAGCTACTACTTGTTATATATAGTATAGATACAATTTTAAGAAAACATCTTGAGGTAAGCCATACTTGAATAGAAACAAGCACTATATAATCAGATGACAATCATTCACCTGATCAAGTGGAAATAACCAGACATGGTAATATCCAAAGGGCCAATTTCATAGACACCTAGAAATGAGTCCATGCATGGCATTAGAAAACAGTTACATTGCAGCCATAACAACTGTTAACAGTGGTGCCAATTATGCGCTATGGCCCATAATGCCCGATTTGAAAAGAATGACCTGTAACGGACCAATACAAGACTGTAATGGACCTATACAAGGCTGTAATGGACCAATACAAGCCAATAACGGGCCAGGACAAGGATGATATGGGGCCTATACATTTTTTTTCCTTTAAAAAACAACTATTATGGGAACCATAATGGCTATTATGGCCCAGATTGTAATGGCCATACGGCTGGCCGTTGGTCACCGGTTACCGTTATTAAATACCATGAGTTCATGTCATTTTATTTAATCATCACTGTGTATTTGAGATCAGGATTGTTGGTTATCAAGATTATTTTTAATCTCTTACCAAAAGGAAATATGATCTCTAATAGTTAATAGTTACAGTTAACTAGGCATTTAGCAAATAGGCACTAAGCATTCATAATGAGCAAGGCGTGCCGTAACAGCCATTATGGGGCTGTCTCGGTCGTAGCATGTTATGGGGTTGGAGAGAGGGAGAGACCATAATGTCTGCTATGGGGGCCGCAATAGCCGTTACAGCCCGTATCGTAACAGTAACGGTGGTCGTAACGACCATCACCATTACCGTTACAGCACATCATGGTAATGAGGGCCTCTGCTCCAAGTTCCAAAACATTAGCTTCATATTGGAGATGAAAGGAACAAAACTGCAACTCAAGGGGTACTTCCCCATTCTGAATGCTGGTAAATATCAATAGAATGTCAAAAATTCTACTTTCTGCATCAAATACAACCTATACACTAATCTTCAGAGTGTTATAGCAAACCAAGGAATTTTATTAATTAAAAAATAATAATTACAACCAACAGGAGTGGGACATGAAAATCGCACCTCCCAGAAAAACAAACTGAAAAAACTAAACCACACAAAATAACCCATATTAATGTCTAAGGCACCAACTTTATCAAGAAAGAAGCTAAGTGGCATCTCCTCCAGACAGCAATAAAAAAGAAACATGAAATAGGATTTTACAAAGCCATTGGCATGGTGTTCCCTGTCGATAACTGTGGCCATAATGGTCACCACCATTACTGATACGGAGTATTGGCGTAACGGCCGATATGGGGGGCATAACAGCTGATACGAGTATACGACCCCATCTTAGTTGATTAATTATTATTTTTTTGCTCAAAACATTCTGAAAAAATATCCAAAAAATCTAGAAAATGTAATTATTCCAAATATGCATTTATTTCTTGTTTTGAACATGTTTGTGGTAGTGTGGTCCACTCTTTTGTGAGAAAGTTATATCGGGCTGTCTGATGAATTTATGAACCTAACAACTTGGTATTAACTGCAAACCTTCTATATTTAATTTTCTTAACTATATAATATCAATGATAAATTTATTAGAGTGAATGTAATACCAAAACATCTCACATTTGCAGGTTTTACTATTATTTACAATATTGGTTCATTACATATCTCATGACTCACATACATTTCATTTCAGCATTCGGAGTCTAGATACTTTTGTGTGTCCTATTATATAATTCCCATACCTAACAATTGGATTTTCCCCCAATAAATCTTATGAAAGAATTGAAACTAAATTCGGGTGAATAGTGTTGTTGATTTGGGACCGATTTGGTGGACCACTCGATGCCCCAAATCACCATAAATTCATCCAATCCATTGGCACTAATCCCACTAATGGATCGGTAGACATTTATTGCACGGTCAAGAATGAAAAATATCAAACGGGGCCATTTCAAAAACAAGTGTCTACAAATTAATTGTTAAAATCGTTCAAACAATTTGATTTTGGGATTGTGACTTAGCAACAATGGTCCCATAATTTAATTGGTTAATTTCGAGTAAATATATGCCTCATGTATAATTTTTTTAGGACCCTGTCCGTGGGGCTCACCTTGATGTATGTGTTGTATATCCATGCCGTCCATTCGTTTTACCAACTCATTTTAGGGCATGGTCAAAAAATGAGGTAGATCCAAATCTTAGGTAGACCACTAGTAGGTGAGGCCCTAAATGTGGGGCCCACCTCGATCTTTGTGTTGTATATCCATGTCTTCGATCTGTTTTTCAGACTCATTTTAAGGCATGGTCCCAAAAATGAGGTAGATCCAAATCTCAGGTGGATCACTAGTAGGTGAGGCCCTAAATGTGGGGCCCACCTCAGTGTATGTGTTGTATACCTATGGCCATCCATCCGTTTTGTTGGCTCATTTAGGGCATGGTCCAAAACATGAGGTAGATCCAAATCTCAAGGGAACCACACAATAGGGATTAACTTCCCACCATTAAAAATTTCTTGGAACCACAAAAGTTTTGGACTAAGCTACTATTTGTGTTTTTCCCTTCATCCAGGTCTATGTGACCTTATCAACAAGTTAGATGGCAAATGAACATTACAATGGGCCCTAAGAAATTTTTAATATTGGCCATTTAATCACTAATGTTTTCCTATGGTGTGGTCCATATGAGATTTGGGTCTCCTCATTTTTGGGACCATGCCCTAAATTGAGCTAGCAAAATTGATGGACAAAGTGGATAAACAACACATACATCGAAGTGGGACCCAAAAGAACTCGATGAAGGGGTTGAATGGTGGAAAAGTCATCATTTATCATTGGGCAGTCACCTGAAGCTAAAGATAAGAGGCGTTCACAATCACAAATACGATTCTTTATTTTATGTCCTCATTCACATGTCCTCAGTCCATGTCAGAGAAGTTGGAAAAGCTTTGACAAGACTTCCCCTGTGATGGGGATTGGCAGGTTAAGGACTCATCGCGATATAGAGCGTCCGGATTTTGGAATGTTATCTTCACAGTGACCCCCAAGCTCAAAAGAGTGTCCTTTTATGTGGGAAATGGTAGTCGCATATGTTATTGATGCGGACATCTGAGCACCATACAAGATGAGGGTTGATCCAGTCTCATTATGGCTAAACGACCATTACATAGGGCCCACTTGGTCCAATTTACATTCCTGGCTACGTTAAAGACCCCACGTGCATGTTCGTGCATTTTTGAGGACCCCACACTGCGAAGATGCATGTGGGCTACATATAGGAACTTGATGGACATCGAACCGTTGGATTGAGTGGACAGGATGATTGGACCGTTGGATCATCATCATCGAACAACTTGATCATGGACCCCCATGGGCCACGAAATAGCTTAGTTGCTTAGTTTGTTTACATGTTTCGATATTTTTGGTGTATCACATATCTGTATTGAGATTAGGGAGTTAGGAACAACTTTTAATTCTTTAAGTGTCTTTATGTTGAGAATCTTATCTGAGAGCGCCTTTTTGTAAAAGGTCTTTTCTGATACTATAAAGGGTTGGACATCCCAACCCTAGCCATTATACATGTTATGAATGAAAGAGATTTCTCTCCTTTTACTTTGAGATTGAGCAAAATTTCATCATGTAATTGGATTGGTAGTGCAAAACCACAGGGAGTGATTTCCTAGTTATCTTTTTTACTTTTCTCTCCTCTCAACAAGGTATCATCTTCTCTTATCTTCTTCCTTCATTCCTTCTTCATCTCTGTTTTGTTTCTTCTTCTTTTAAACCTACATTCTTATTCTTTCTACAATCCCTAATCCATCTAAACCTAGTTTTCAAAACCCTAGTTCTTAAAACACTAAATCTCTAAAACCCTAATCCTAATCTCCCTAAAATCCTAGCCCTAAAATTTTCAAATTCCAAAATCCCTTGTTCAAATCATAAATCCCTAATTTCCACAACCTAAAACTCACATTCCCAATTCTAGAAACCCTAAATCCTAAATCTCTTAAACCTAAAATCCGAAATCTTAACCCAAAACCTCCCAAAACCTCAACTCTAATTCTTCTAAGTTTAGATAACCCAAACTCATTTCCTACATTCCCTAGCCTTTAAATAGCCCTAAGATATTAAGACTCCTACAAGACACGATTTCCATTGAATTCAGATTTAACCCTATGCTAGAATGAGGGTTCCATCTGTTTGTGCACTTATTTGTACACCTTGTCTATCAATCAAGTGTGTTAGTGTGTCAGGGAGTTGGTTGAGCTATCGGAAGTTGAAGACCGAAGACGCGTGAAGACTTGGAGCATCAAGAAGCAAAGAATAGGTATATGAGGTACTTTGGTGACCCTAACCTTGACCCAAAACAACCAATACTTCTAGATAGTCATAAACTTAATAAGTAAACTCTTGGTGATCATCCCTTAGCCTTAGAGGTCCAATTGGAACATGATAAATAAGGCTAGATGAGGTACAAAGCTATTGTATATGTAATTGCCCCAAAACAGCAGTTTTCAATGGATGTTTGATCCCATTGAGCAATCATCGAAGGTGCCCATAAATGTCCAACAACTAAATGTCTATTTTCTGAAATTTCTCAATCCCATTGAGGGACCCTTCGAAGGGGAATTTGATCGATTGAAGGCATCACTCGATCGATCGAACCGGCCGTTTTCTGTCCATTTTTTTACCGTTGAATCTTTACTCCTTTAAAGGGGCATACGGGCCTTGGGCAAAAGCATGGTTTGTGAGTGAATTTGAAGCCCTAATGTATCCCAATACTTCCCAACACTTCTAAGCTCTCATCAAAAGGGGTTCAAGTCACATTGCATGTGTGTAATCACTTTAACGAGCATTCCAAGCTTTATATAAAGATGATCTTATTTCCTTGCATTCTTTAGAGGATAGATACCAATCCAATAGGAAAACTCTTGGTCTTTCAAACCTCTAGAATGCCCTTCTAAGTGAATCCGCATTTGGAAACCAACTAAGCCTTTAGTTGTAGAAGATTTAACCAAACCCCTTCCATTACCTTGCCAACCTCATTAGAGCATCATTGCAAGGTGACCGATTCAAGAAAGTGGAAGAAGACCCACTTCAACAATCTAGGAAGCACAAGGGAAGCTGATTGAAGCACATGAGAGCATCGATCAAGCAACTCAAGCGTGGCGCGTTAAAGGGGCTTAATTCAAAAAGTGTCTATTAGTGAGTCCATACTCTCCATACTCAAACTTGAATAGGTTCTTGTGTAGAACCATGACAATTGTGTATGATCAAATTCACCGGACACACATACGTGTTAGTCTTCATGGGAGCCTCCGGTAAGAGTAAACATAAGTCCTTAAACTAGGACTGAGGTTGTTGGTTAGCAGATAAAAAAACTAACCAAAGTCTCTTACGGGAGTGCACGCTAGGTAAATCCTTGTGTAGGCTACCGACACAGGTGTATATGTGGTAATTCCTTGTGTAGGCCATCGACACGAGTGAAGACGTGGTAGGTCCTTGAATAGGGCCGTAAAGATTAGAGGTGAACCTGATTTAAAACCTTCGATAGTTAATACTGGAACACTCGATGTGAGTGCGTCTGCCGAGAGCAGAGTAGGAAACCGAACCACTATACATGCTTATGTTTGGAATCGTCATTTGAGCACTTTTCTAATTATCTTTATGTGATTGTTTAGTTGAATTATATTTATGCATAATTAGATGAATGCTATAGTTGATATAGTTAGCACATCCCACACACATATATACACTATCAATTATAAACTAGTTGCCTAATTGGTAAATCTTTTGTAGTTTATGCGATTGGACCCACTATTGGCTTGGAAGCCTTAGTATGAATTGCCTTCTTAGTTTAAATTGGAATATTAGTTTCAATTGTGATTTGACCCCCCCCCCCAAAAAAAAAAAAAAAAAAAAAACCATTCATTCCTTAACTTCTATAAGCTTCCGCGCATGGTCATGGTATCCCACCACGCATGGTCATGACATTGCACTATGCAATTTCACTCTCTCTCATAGGTCCCAGTTAATCAATAATTTATGAGATTCGCATTGCGGGACTATCGCAGGCTTCAATTTGGACATGTCATGAATATGAAATTTCTAAATTTATGGTAAATTAGTTTTATTTTGTTGTGCCATTGCTCTAATTAATGTCTTTTAATTTCATGGCATCATAATAGGTTACATCATTCCGTCCTGCATCATTTTTTAGAAGGATTCATGGTTAGGTGGAAGATAATTAAAGGAGATGTTCTTAAGGTTCGCCAATCTTGCGCTAGACAGGAAGTCTCAGATTCTTAGTAGCTTGTCATTATTCCAGGATCAGTGGTGAGGTGGTGTGAGCTCCCCCGTGTCAAAGGCGCCTTCTGGATGAGGAAGTGGCTAATTGAATTAGACTTTTGGATAGCCTCAAATCATTGTTCCATAGGCAGAGGTAAAAGATGTGGTAGTGTAGCTCATAACTTGGGAATGTTTTTAATTCAGTCTCTCTATGATCTACTTACTCAACCTAAATCGGTTGATCACCACAATTACCGGTTTTGGATGATGGAGCACCCTCAAAGGTTATAGCTTTTGTTGGTTAACAGGAAGAAAGAAGGTTCTCACCATTGACAATCTCATTAAGAGATCCATGGTGCTCCCCAACATATGTGTTATGTGAATGAGCAATGCCAAATCGGTGGATCATTGGTTCCTCTATTGTTCGTTTGCTAGGAAGATTTGGGAAAGCCTCTTATCTACCCTTAACACTCAATGGGTGATGCTAGAATCTATTCTAGACTTCTTGACTGCATGGCATGTGAGCAGAGCGGACGAAGAGGAGAAGATGGTTTGGCAGTTAGCAGTGATGGTTGCCTTGTAAGCGATATGGGGTGAAAGGAACCATTGTTTTGAGAACAAGTCCAGGTCTATGAGGAAGGTTGTTAGAAAGATTGTATATTGGGTTGTTGAGTGGGCATTTGGTTTTAGCGATATGGATGCTTGTGTTCTCATTGCCCTTTTGGGCCTATAATCACTTTGTACTCTTTACCGTCTTAGCTTCCTAAGGTGGCTTCTCAATAAAATCCATTGCCTTCCAAGAAAAAGAAAAAGGACAAAAAAAAAGGAGTTAGGGATCAAAATTTTGGATGTAAGGTTGGGAAAATTGAACTTATTAGGGTTAGGTTACGGCTGGACAAATGTGGGGAAAAGGAAATGGGGAAAGAAAAAAAAAAGGACAGGTTCCCTAGGAAAGAACTTGCTCTGATAGCATAATTGAAGAAGCAACTAGTATGGAATTGAATAGACTTACTGTAGATATGAAAACATATCGATTTGCTGATCTTAGCATACCTTAGATGCCAAAGCTTCTCACTATCCACCATTACAACAAGTAAAGAAATAAATGGAAAAAGGATAAATGTGGAGTCTCATCCAATGGAAGATAGGTCAAGGTTTGTGCAGGTTGAACTGTGGGACCTACATACAATCAGATGGCCCAGTTTTCCATCAATTGGACTGTGTAGTCTACATATCCAATCAATAGTCTTTTTCGGAATTTATATATGAAACCTTTTCCATTGGTGAGACTCCACATAACCTTTTCTATTGGATGAAACCTCCCTCATGGTTTTGAAATGATACAAATACATAAACCTCATCTATTTTATTTTATTTTATTATAGAAATGCGAGTAATCTGCATACTTGACCAAGATATCATCAGAAATCATAGCACCAATATCCCGAGTTTTTAAACACTGGTATAGACCAACCGATGGATGATCCCAGTTCCCAGAAACGAAATTCTTCGGTGAGACGAGATGAAGGGCCTTTTATTGCACCGTTTTCCCTCCTAATGCCAGTGATTCAACCTTATGGACCCAGTGACGATCTCATAAAGACTTCACTGTTAACGCGATGATCATATGAATGGAGCAAACAAAAGGTGTAGTCATAAGTTTAAAAAGCCGCAGGAGAAATTTGTATCATTTCAAGACCATGAGGTTTCAATATTACTAAAGGTTTAGAAATTCACAACCCAACTCAAACTCAATGAGGACCTGTATTCATATTACCTCAAACTTGGCAGGCATTCCCAATTTCATGAGTTTGAAAAGTTTTTACTGTTTTCTTATCTGCTTTACTTTTTGGAGAACAAGGTCAAGGTTTTCAATATCAATTCAATTCTGTGAGGACTTCATCAGATCATTTGACTACTTGATATGCTTTTGAAATTTGTAGAGGATTCATGTTTACTAAGTACCAGTGTTCGTAATATCAGTATCGTTACATGTATTGCCGACCAGGGATACAGAAACATGTATCAATATCACAGATACCTTGAAATGTATTGCTGAAGGAAACATTGGAGAAACATGGGGTAAATGGTGAAACTTCAGGAGATGCTAAAATATACATATTTTCACATTTAGGAACCAAACAAATTGCAAAAAAGAACCATACATAATAAGTTTATGTTTAATAGAAGCCTAAAGCATGTGTTGTCGTAAAATTTCGGTGCAATAGTAAAGAAAATTAGTTCATTTCACACCAATAATATCATTAGGGCCAATAATCGCATACAGTTGTTTTAAAAAAATTTATAAAAAAAAAGTCATACATCATCCATCCATGCATGCATGCATCCATCCATCCACGCATGCATACATACGTTAATACATCCATCCACACATACATACATACATACATACAAACATATATTCATTAATCCACCCACCCATCCATGCATACGTACACTAACACACCATCCATTCATGCATACAAACATCCATCCATGGATACACACATACCTGATCTGTCCACCCAACCATCCATATACGCATGTATGCATATACATACATACACGATCCATCCATCCATTCATCCAGCCATCCATGCATGCATGCATATACACACATACATGATCCATCCATGCATGCATACACTAATAGATCCATCCATCCATGCATACATATTACATACACACATGATACATCCATACATGTCTATCCATCCATGAATACGCTAATACATCCATCCATCCATGCATACAAGCATGTATCCATGATCAATCCATACATCCACAACACAATTCATCCATTCACCAATGCACACAGCCACACATACATATATCATACATCCCTCTATACATCCATATATGATTATGATTATAAAATAAATACTTTTTAAAAGTAAAATAAAATTTTTAGTTTTTCACAATTTTTAAAACTCCGAAAAATATTTTTTAAAATAAAAATTGCAACATATTACTCATCAATATTCATCCATAAATTTTTTAAAAAAAAATGAATACGTTTTTATGCATTTCTTAATTTTAAATAATTATTTTTTTTTCAAAAAATGAATGGTGTGGTCAAAATCCACTCCCCAACCAGATCCGTGAAAAATAAATAAATAAATAAAATAATAATAATAATAAAAAATCTAATAGAAATTGAATTTCCTATGTTTTGAACTTTTTTCTGATTTTTGTAGTGTTTACACACGTTTTTCTCCCTAAAACTAGGGATTTGATTTACAAAAACTAGAAAAGAGTCATTGAAATCCACTCCCCAAGTAAGATGCCCCAAAAACATTTTTTTTAAAAAAATCGATTTTCCTTTTTTTTTTTTTGTATTGTTATGATTTTCACGGTATTTGTGCACATTTTCCCCCTTGATTTTTTCCCCAAATTAGAGATTTGCTTCAAAAAAACTAGGGAGGAGTTGTCAAAATCTACTACCAATAATATTGCTAATAATATCAATATCATTGCCGATGTTCGAAACACCGTAGATTACTCGGGTGTTTTAGGAAACCTAGTAGCCAATGTGTCGTGTCAAGTCTACAAGTTTATCAAGCAATCAATTGAGTTTGTAAACTCTAGTTCTAGCGTGTTACGTGATATCATATCCAAATAAGAGAGATTGAGGTGTAGTGGCATGCCTCAAAAGTAACATCATTTAGGGAGAAGCGGTTCTCTGTCACTAGATCCAACATGATGGCTAGCCTGAAAATTAGAAGAAGAAAAAAATCATTCTAAAGGTAGAACCATTTCAACTTATTTATCTAAGAATCTATAAATAAAACATTACTCACTTCCTCAGTTGCTCCAGCCGCCATATTTATGAAGGATGAATCCTTCAACCTGAGAATAAGTGTGCCTTATATAAGCAGATAATCCAGAAAAGAAAACTTAAACATTTGTAAGTGATGATGTGAAAGCATAGGTGCATTAACTACTCTAGCTAAATAAATGACAACAGTTATGAACAAGTATATAGAATTATTCTTTGTAACAGTAGCACTGCTACTTGAGACCAATGTTGTCAAAAACCTATGATTTACGTATACAATTTAAGTTGAATCTTAAGCAAAACAATTTGAATCCCTATTCATATGAATCCTACAATTTACGATTTAAATTATACTTGTTTTCCTCTATTTAAGCTTCACTTGGCTTCCATTTTAATGCTTTTACATTGGTTGGGGCTTTAAGAATCATTTACAAAAAAAAACTTATAATAATTAAAAAATTAAAAATTAAAAATAATCATTTAGAAAAGGTAAATTATTTTATTTTGTCCTTTATTAAGTGATCAAATGATATATATTCTCTTCAATGTTAAATCATGGAGGTTTTTTTATGATTCCATACTTCTTTACTGGTCGAAACACCAAATAGATGTATGACTTATCTGGAATGTTTTTATAGATGGTTACAATCATGTTGACTTATTTATTGTGGAATGATAGTTAGAAATCAAAATATCTTTTTTTGTTGGTCTACATAATCAAATGTCGCTTTTCCAAATGTGATTCTACATTCAAGAAAGGTAACAACAACATAAATTATTAAAGGATCTTGTATGTTTTTTAAGGAAAATTTCTTGAAAGACCAAAAGAAAAAAAGAAAGATAAGAATCCTTTAACGTTATCGTGACACAGTATTACTTGGTGCATATTGATGGGAAAAGGATGATTGCTAAGTTTTTTTCTGATTTATTTATATTTTTCACATTTTTAAGAAAATCATTAAAAATCTAATGACTTATGATGTGATTTATGATTCAATACAATTCAACCCCTATTATGGTTTGCGATGCGATAACAATTTTGACAAAATTGCTTGAGACAACAAAAAAAAGTTCCAAATAGAGTTTAAATACACTATAATAGAATTGTTGGTGTTCAATGTTCATATGTTGAGTTTGTAAAATCTAAAAAGAAAAATGAAGGATAAGTGCATAAAAGAATAAGCAAAATATTTACTAAAAAAAGTGGAATGCCACAAAGATTAAATTGGAAAGCTTCTCTGCAAAGAAAAATTTTAAATATATTTAAGAGATGTTTTGGGATTAAGAAACGAGGGGAAAGAGGGAGAGATGTCTCTAATGATCCATGCCATCTCCAGTGACCATCCCCAACCATTAACAGAGAAAGGGCCGAGTTATACAGTAGGGGGAAGGAAATTCATCATAGGTGACTATCGCGGAATCATTTATGGAAAAAAGGGGTCAAGCTCTAGAATTGGCTACCTCCATCACATAGTTCCTAGTCTCGACCCCTAAGGGCTAGTTTGGACACAGCAAAAAAATTGGAGGCAACAGTATTTCCTGGGAAACCTTTTTCTCAAGAAGCTATGGGAAAGGGAACTCTTTTGGCTATTTTTTTCTCAACAAGATTTTTCTAGAAAATTGGGCCCAATTTCCAAATTTGTTGTTTGACAAAACAAAATTTTCCTTGGAAATTTGTCTTGGTAATTGCTAGCATGTCCACATTGGCATGCGTGAGAGGATGGACGGTGGTAGTGCACTTAAAGAAGGATGGCGGCACATGTGCACATAAGGGGATGATGGACAGTGGCATGTGGCACCCATTGCACATATGGGGCACTTGAAGATCAACGATGCCATATGGCACATTAGGTGCAAGTGCTGATGAACAACAACACATCTGGGGACACTAAAGGTGGATAGTGGCACGTGCAACATAAGAGAAGATGGATGAAGGCATGTGTGTACATGTGGAGAGCAATTGAATGGAGGTCAAGTGAAATAAAGTCTCCTCCTGAAAAAGGAAAGTGCGTTGGGTTTGGGACATTTTTCTGGAAAATCGGGAGTAATAAATATGTTGTCCACTCCCACCCTTCACATGAATCCTAGTAGTTCAAAAAGGTTGTTAGACCCATTCTGAATCACCCGATCCAAGTTATGGGGTCATTCAAGATCTGGATCATAATTTTTACCAGCCCAAAATTACAATTCTTATTTCTTTTTTGTTAATTAAGCTGTGGTGTAAATTTGTATTTAGAATGTACAGATTTTTTTTTACTAAGTAAGCTAGGCTTGAAATTAGCCTGAGCTTTGTGCTCACATTGTATGTCCCAAGCTCAGATAGAGGGTTGCCAGCTTGAGCTTTGTGCGCGCATTGTATAACCTAACCTTGGATAGAGGGTTACATTATGTTGGCAACTAGCATGAAACTTTTACAACTTTTATCATGAATCCTAACAATATGGAAATGGTCTCAACCTTCAATATATATATATATATATATATATATATATATATATATATATATATAGAGAGAGAGAGAGAGAGAGAGAGAGAGAGAGAATATATATATATATATAGAGAGAGAGAGAGGAATGTTCACCTGCGCACCTTCTTATGTGAGCACCATGCGCACCTTTGCATAAGTGTCTTAGGCACAAAATTTGAACGGTCCATGTGATGCGGCACCCCTTGAAACCTCACAGCCCAACTTTCAGCCCGATACAAAACCCTGGTGGGCCATGGCAAAAGGAAACAGTTTGCTCCCTTGATTTGCATTTCTCTTTGTTATCGCCCACTAGAGTTTTGGATTGGGCTGGAAATTAGGCCCATGGAGTTTCAAGGGGTGCCGCATCACGAGGACCGTTCGGATTTCATGCCTAAGAAACGTGCGCAAAGGTGCTCACGTAAGAAGGTGAGCAGATGAGCATTCCTCTCTCTCTCTCTCTCTCTCTCTCTCTCTCTCTCTCTCTCTCACTGTGTGTGTGTATGGTCCACGAGTGGAAAGGCGGAACACAATTCGTGTGGTTGATCCCAATTGGTTGGGAGAAAGATCCCTTCTCGACCACACGCATAGTAATATCAAAATCAAAAGAAAGCAGAAAAAAGGTGCAAATCACAACACAGAGATTTACGTGGTTCTTTTTCAGTACATCTACGGATTCACGCCAATTCACTATGCTGAGAGGCAAAAAAAAAAAAAAAACGAAGAAGCGGCTCTCAGTACAATCAGACGGCGCTCTCTCTCTCTCTCTCTCTCTCTCTCTCTCTCTCTGACACGACAATATATATTATCCCAAATGAACTAGGGTTTACATAAAACTCCATGTGAAATTACAGAATTAGCCGCAAAAGTGATGGTTGGATGAACAGTACACCTCTAATTATTAGGCTCCATAGATCCTAACACCAGTTAGTTGGGATAAGGCTTATACGATGACGATGAGATAGGTTGGGCTCAAATCCGAGACCTCAACATCAAAACATGCCTTATCAACCATTGGGCTACATGCTCAAACTTAGAAATACAATTTAAATTCGACTATACAATTGTAGGCATATGGTATAATACCATGAAAGTATGAATGTAGAATCTACAATAATAACATTCAAATTTTCATTTCTAAATGAAAATAACAATATATATATATATATATATATATATATATATATATATATATATATATATATATATATATATATATATATATATATATATATCGCATGTACTCAATAGTATGCATCGTAGCAACCAAAATGAACTTCCCCATAGCGAAACACGTATTAAAGGTTTGAAACGAATGCAGCCCTAGCGTACCATGTATTAAAGTAATTTACCATGTACCGGCACACCCCATGATCCAGGTAACGTTGGTTCATATGTTTTTGTAATTAAGGGATCTCATCTTCATGTAATAAAATTAGCAGCTAGGAGAT
Source organism: Magnolia kwangsiensis (assembly GCA_037074715.1). Lineage (NCBI taxonomy): Eukaryota > Viridiplantae > Streptophyta > Magnoliopsida > Magnoliales > Magnoliaceae > Magnolia > Magnolia kwangsiensis. Next base: position 66,533,614 of record CM073574.1, on the reverse strand, counting down.
CCTCTTAACTTTTTTCCCCCTTTTATTGATAATGAAATACAATCACGCATTTGCCAAGATTCATTCTTGGTTTCAACGGGGCCATTACAATAGTTATAGGACCATTGCAGGATCAAATATGTGTGTGCGCAAGTGTGCGGCGGTTGTTACGGCCGCCATTATCGTTATGGAATACCTTGGCCTTGGACTTGGCCCTGGCCCCAATGGTTCGACCCAATAAGGAAAAGAGTGAAATTATCGAAGGTATGAAGTGATCCAATATATGAAATCTTTTGGGGTATCCACTCCATCCATGACCAGACCCATCATATGAATGGTTTTTGTCATAGAAACATGACCCCAAAGCCAAAAGAGATTTGAAACTAAGCTTGTACGTTGAAAGGGGACCACACGTGTCTTTAAAGTGCCCATTCATATAGTATAATGGTGACCCACTTGACGATTAGATTGGACTAGGCTAGGCCGGCCCATTCATCATTAGCCCTAGTCCTAACACTAGGCCTAGATTTCAAGCCTAAGTTCAACCCTCAAGCCAAGTTTAGGGGCTCAATTCCTGGCCCTACAAGGCTTGGCCAACCACCAAGCCGATCTCCACCCATAATTTGGCCAATTTTACTCCTACAGCTAGTCACAGGAAGGGGCATAAGCTGTTGACAACATAATGTGTCTAGTCTAGCCCTTCAACCAAGGACATTTTTGTCATTTTAATCTTCCATGCGAGTAGCCCGCCCCCCACATCTCTTTGCATGTAACCCACACTGACAACGTAATATTAGGGAGGTGCCACAAAGGCTCTATGGGACCCACTGTGATGACTGTATGGCATCCACTTCACTCATCCGTTGCACTGGCTCATTTTAGGTTGTCATCCAAAAGACTGGACAAATTTAAATCTCAAGTAGACCACAACACCGAAAAAAAGTAGGTATGCGTCACCTACCGTTGAAACCATTATGAGCACCTTTTCTCTTTATCACTCTGAGGTTTAGCATGCACCTACGTGTAGCCACACCCTTTGCCTCTATCTCTATCCATTTTTCTCTCCTCTACTCCCTCGTTCATTGCACATGCCATGTCTCCAAGTTCCAATAGGGAGAAATGTGAGCAAGTTGTTGAGAAAGTTCCAATAGGAAGAAAGGGGAGCAAGTTCTTCAGATGAGGACAACAATTTGACAACATGTCTCAAGTTGGTGAGAGTTCAGCAAAGATGAAAACGGAAGTTATTACAAGTGTGTGTAGAATATGGAGGTCTACCAACCCACACATGTGTAAAGCATTGCTCATGTCAACACCATTGCATGTGCTGATATGGCACGTGCTAGATCCAATCTTTCCATGAGATGGACCACATCTTTTAGAACATCTGGTTTGAAACAAATAAGTTTAAATGATTCTTTCTGGCCATTCTTTTCTTCTTCTTTTTTGTATTTGGTGGCCCATATTAGGAGTGAACCAGCCAGATTCATGGGCCAAATGACCCGAAGCGCACATCATGGAAAGTTGAATCTTGCACATATTGGCACACGTACTGGCATGAACATGAGCAAGGCTGTTCATGCATGTTAGCTTAGCAAACCTCTAGAATAGGAGGAGTAAGAAGCTAACTCAAAAGAAAACATAAGAGATGAGGCAGAACTTGAAGTCAAAGATGTCCCTTTACTATTAACTCGCAACTGTCTAAGCTCCTAGTTGATAAGAGAGGACAATCACTTGGCCTGCTTCAGATGACTCAAAAACTTTGGTTATTACCAGTGTTCGAAGTATCAATATCGCTACTAGTTTCGTTGGCCAGGGATACAGCAACAATATTAATATTGTTGGGAATATCACTGATAACTGAAAATGTGGGGAAACATAGGGAAAATTGAAGAATTTTCAGAGAAACTTCAGAAGATGTTAAAATGTACATATTATCATTTTTTTTAAAATTTTTTTATTTTTTTTTAAATGCAAAAAGAATACATACATAACGAGTTTCCATTTAATGGGGCCTTAAAAGCATGTGTTGTTGTAAGAAATCAGTCCAACCATCTCCTCCGGCCTATTTACCATCCAACCTTCCATCCAAACATCCATCAATATTGCAAAATATCAACAACATGTGATATTTCACCAAGAAATCATCAACAATTGGAAAGGAAACGAAAAATTGTGGTCTCAAATATCTCGCATGTTGCGAGATCAATAATATCGAGATATTATCAATATTATCAATGACAAATTGAACACTACATACAACCATCTGCCCATGAAAAAAAAAAAATTGAAATAAAAATTCTGATGATATCTATACATAGGCGATATTATTGAAATATGGTCGATACACTTATAATACAAGTGTTACCAAGAATTTAAATAGTAAAAAATATTGGTGATACATTAGCGATATTGATGCATAGACAATACAAGTGCCACCTAGAATTTACATAGTTGAAAATATTGACGATTAAATTAATGATATTGATACGTTGGCAATACATTGCTAATACCTGAAATTTCTGATACTACTAGCGATATCGATATCGATATCACTACTACCAGTGTTATCGGTATCGCTAAGTTGGAGATAAAGATAATATCAGAGATATTTTGATAATATCGGAGATAATTCGAACACTAGTTATTACTAATAAATTCTGATGATATCTATACATTGGCAATATTATTGAAATATCGTCAATACACTTATGATACAAGTATTACCAAGAATTTAAATAGTAAAAAATATTGGTGATACATTGGCGATATTGATGCATAGACAATACAAGTGACACCTAGAATTTACACAGTTGAAAATATTGATGATTAAATTAGTGATATTGATAGGGTGGCGATACATTGCTAATACCTGAAATTTCTAATACTACCAATGATATCGATATCGATATCACTACTACCGGTGTTATCGGTATCGCTAAGCTGGAGATAAAGATAATATCGGAGATATTTCGATAATATTGGAGATAATTCGAACACTAGCTATTACCAATATATTCCATAAAAGGGTAAGAGCATCACCACTCTAGTAAGAAATCATTTAATAAATCTTAAATGTCAGCCAATAAGCTATACAATAGCTGATATCTAGTACCATGTTACAAATTATTGCAATCAAAACAAAATACAGACCTGTGACTATTCTGAACATCCATCATATCTAAAGTACCATTTTGTGCTTCCTCTTTGACTTTCGAAAGGGGAGAAAAGAACTGAAAGGAAAAGAATACATAAGTGCATACTACAAAATAGCAATGAGATGAGAAATATTTTGGATTGCAATTATTACCTGGTGCATCGAGATAAAAACAATTGAAATTCCTAATATAAAGTTTATAGTCAGAGTATGACCGAACAATGCAGCAGATGCTATCCCAGTGAAAATTGTCGCCACAGTTGATGAATATTTCTTCAATATTGTGTCTGCAAGCATCAAAGAATCATTAATGTAGCAGGCACAACAACAACAACAAAAAGGCGATTACAATGACTTTACGGGTTGACAGTAAAAAATGTTGCCCTACTAGACTAAAAGGTGAGACAATAATAGAAATGCTGCAAACTCATCCAACCTGCATATTTGAAAAAGAATGAGGACAGGATGCCTTGTGCTGCATTGTTGAATATAAGAAACATTGTAGCCTTTGAATGTCCCTGCAGGATATCAAAGCTGCTGGGGCCTGAAGACATTTAAAACAACAGAACTAAGTTTTAACGTGGCAGGAAGGATAACAGCATGTGCTTTACACTGCAGGTGTACACTGAGAAGTCTATGAGCACATGGATGCAACGCAGTAATGTATCAACAACCAAAATGCACACATCGTAAATAGTGTGCCATGAAAGATGAAAGCAATTTCATCTAATAGATTTCCAGACATCTTAAAGTGCCCGGCATCCCTTGTTTTGAGAAGATTCTTGATTTCCAACGCATGGGCATCTCATATTTTTCGGAAAAACCTAAATAACGATGAACTTTTCACACGAGGCAAGAAGGCATGGAACAAAGTCCTCGGAGAGGCATCATGTGTTTCTCAATTAATTAAGCATTAGAATGTAGCAAATACCCAAATTCAATGAGAAAGTTAGTCTAAATTGTAGAAATGGTTCAATTGGATATGCATACCATAATACAAATGCAAATTTGGGATTATACTGGTGAGTCTAATAAGCACATCAGCATTTTATTTTCCTCAAGGAACTGTAATTTCATAAGTGAATTGCAATTTTGGTTAGCAATAGGATGTGTGTTACCATGTGTAGCAATAGGAGGAAACATATGTTTAATTCTAAAACTTATATTTAGCCATATTTATATCCTGAATTGTGGTTTTGCATAGAATATCTGGCATGCTGATACTTTAACGCATCCATCTGTAACATGGTATTGTATCTGATTAAACTTATTACATAAAATGCTCTGTTTAATGGTTCCTTCAAAAATTAGGTAAACAACCAGTGAACATTAGTGAACAATGAAATAAATAAAGAAAGAGAATGATTAAAGGAGCAAAAGTGAACATAACAGCCTGATGTTAATTCACCAGGAAAACATAAATCCAGAAATCTATATCACTATTATCAGGAACAAGCTCACTAAACTAAGTTTTGCCTCATCTTTGTGACATAATCTGTTTGCATATTATATTTGTGAATGAATTATCTACCCTCCTCCCTTGTGCTCTCTTGCTGATCTGTGTTTTCCCCCTTCCTCATGACATTATCTGTTTGCATATTATCCATGACTGAATTCTCTCCTCTTGTGCTCCCATGCTAGCTACATCTGCATTTCCTCCCACTGTCCCATTAGCCGATATGAGTCAGGAGTCGGGATCTCTAATTGCAAGGTATCTGCCCCAATCCCCACCTTTCGTACAGAGCATATGCTCCCATAACTGTTATCAAGATCTTGCTTTTTCAATTAATGAACTTGTGCCAATGCAGCTTCTCCACAACCTTATTCAGATGAAAAGAATAGAGTGATTGCCAGTTCTGTTATCAAAAATTTATGATTTGCTATTCATTTTGTATGTTTGAATCCCATCATGTGGCATCTACGATTTACGGTTCATACTATATCTTCAGAATCTCATCACATGGTTATCCAAACCAATCACCATCTTTCTGGTTTTCCTTCAGTGCAGAACCTATGTTATCTGTAACTGTTTTCAAGGGATCATGCTTTTCAAAATCATTAACTTGTGTCAATGAAGATCTTCCACATCCTTACTCAGGCGGAAAGCATAAGGGCCCGTTTGGGAGCGTAGATTCGGAACCCCCTGGATTCAGAACCCCCTGGATTTGAAACCCTCCTATTGTGTTTGGCACCCTGGATTGGGAATCAAATTTAATCCAAAAGTAGCTATGCATGGTATATTTACAGGGGTTTGAATTTAATTACTAAATCAACTTTAATATCTCTAATTAGTGAAGGTATGTAATGTTTGACACAATGGCTGTAATAAGCCCACTGAAATATATAGTTTGCCCGAAAATGATGAAATTCCAAGTCTCGGATGGGCCACAAGCACGAGATCATGTCTATGTGACTAACCAACAATTTTAACCGTTGATTTAAATGGACAATGTTTGGACGGCACTGATCATCATATTAAAGTAATTATAGCGATGCAATTGATAATCTAGTTGTTTTGGGATATCATTAGTGGGCCATTTGCCCAATAGTTTAGTAGTCTAGTGACACACATATTACACATGCAACTCTTGGAAGGATTTTAGATGTAATCCAAGCTCTCACCGTGGATTTCATACCCCCTCTTTGAGGGGATTTGAAACCCCCAGTTACTTTATGGTGCCAAACAACTAGGGGATTTGAAATCCCCCCAAATCCATGGTGTCAAACGACCCCTAAAGTGATTGCCAGTTCTATTCTTAAAATTATATGACCTGCGATTCAGATTGTATGGCTTGGATCAATTCTTCTTCGCTTTTCAACCAAAAACACTACTTTATCCCACTTTTTGTCTTCTAAGAGAGATGAGAATTTTGTTGCTGTTGATCTAAATAAGATTCCATCTTTCGCAAAGAGTTCCTGAATCTGAGAAGAGAAAACAAACTCTTTCTTTCTGTGGGATAAGAGAAAAACAAACATTCCTCTCAAATGTTCGACTCTTTGGATAAATTTGAGAAGTGTGGAGTTTTTCAAAACCCTACACTACAAGAAGAAAGAGTCTCTGGCTTCTGTGGTGTGCTACTTCATCCAAGGAAGAACAAGTCATCTTGGTGAGAATTCAAATAATAATAAAAATAAAAATAAAAAATCTTAGTCTCTTGGTTTTGGGAGGAGGCGTACTACATTTCACTACATCTTAACGAAATCAGCAACATTCAGAATGGCAAGCACTGTTTTAAATATCGACGATACCGGCCGATATATGATCCCACTTGTTCGATACTAAACACACAAGTAGTGCCGATATATCCAACATGTTCGATCTAGTGAGCATTTTCAATTTCCAATCCTTTTTTTTTTTTTTTTTTTGAAATTATGTTAAATCGGTGTCAAATAGTTATAAATCCATTGGTTCTTCATGTTTTGAATGAAAAATCATGGAGTTGGAGCTTTGATTTCGATATCCATTGGTTCTTCACGTTCTCCATGTTTTTTCTGAAATTTTCCTTCAACTAGCTATCAGACTAATTTCAAAGTATTTAGAAGTATTTGATGATCTAAATATGATGAAATGATCACCACATACACTCTAATTTCGATATTTGAGTGTAGTTGGTTTGATTTCGAAAAAATTCAAAATTTCCCCAATTTATCCCAAATTGCTTGCAATGTTGCACTCCAAACATGAAATCAAACATTTATGAGGGTTGATCTCCTGATTTGTTAAGTCCTTGTCAATTTTCAGAAAATAAAAATCATTTTTTAAGTAAAAATTATTAAAATTATTAAAATATTCTTTTCAAAATTTCCCTTCAACCAGCTATCAATTGAGACTAATTTCAAAGTATTTAGGAGTGTTTGATGAAATGATCATCACATACACTCTAAATGTTATGCATTCAATATGAATATAGTTGCATTAGTTAAGTCAGACAGCACATAGCTTAGGACGCTATACAAAGGAAACATATTGTGTGCACTTCCTTTTTGAGTTCTTACGATTTAAAAGTGTGTATTAAGGTCTTTTTTAACAATCCTTGAAGTTTCATTGAAAAATTCAACCATTTCGCCAATGTTTCCCAAAACGTGCGATAAATTACCTGATACAAACAATATATCTTGTGCGACAACTGATACATATCTGTATCACAAGGATATGATACGTAACGCGATACTGATATTTTGAACACTGATGGCAAGGAAGACAATGATGACATGGATGACACTCATAATGAATGAATTCATTTTTTTTATTTAAATACTTCACTTTTTTTTATTTATAGTATGGGATGAATGGATCAATCGACTCTTAAAAAAGACTTGAATGGTTATTATGTACAGACCTTATCGACCACATGAAGTGTTCATAGGATTGCATGTTTACTTGATAAATATTGCTGGGAAAATGGTTTGTCGACATATTATTATTTCTAGTATTTTTCATATATTTTTTATGAACTCTTTTAAAAATGGGATCGAATCTTGCAGTTCATTATACGACTTGATTTGACATCAAGAGAGTTTTATAATAAACTAACAGTTTGATAACCTTGACTGCCAGGAAGATTGCATTTCATCTGGGTCAAATCCTTTTGTGCCCTTATGCCCTTGTGCAATGATAAGCTTTTTGCAAGTTTTGAAAATTTTCTTTTGTGTCCAGGGAAAGATCTTGAGACTTCTCCATGAAGGGTGAATGTTCATGGGTGAGGATTCAATTTTTTCAAATACCACCAGCTATTCATTTGCAGTTCTTTCCTTTTCCCCTATTGTATTCAGAAAGGAAACATCACAGAGCTGCACTGAATTATTGAAAGATGATTTCATCAGCCCAATCTCGTTCCCTCCCACACAACAACTCTCCTTAGCATCTACCTCATTAATTAATTAATGAATTCTGCCATTAAGCTGAGGATACATGGTATTTTCTTAAATAATACAGCAAATAATGGACTTTATAAACATGCGATGTGATTGATTCAGTACATAATTGGCATTTTCCTACCTTTGACAATGACTGTTCCAAGAATGCCAAGAAAATTGAATATGGCACCATAGCCATATAGAAACAAGTTCTGCAAAACAAGAAATGTTAGCGGTTGAAAGATTTATCAACTCAATGAAATCAAAGAAGCATAAACATAGACAGCATCAAATTGCAGTACATCAAAAAGAAAAGGGAGATTCCTTCTTATTACTATTAGTGAAATCAAGAATCTAGCCAGTAACTTGATAATACAATTTAATGATTCCAATGAAAAACACACCTTCAAATATTTTAGAATAATGATTCTACACACACACACACACACACACACACACACTCTATGTCTAGACCAATGTTTTAAATAACTACGCTATGCCGCGTAGCTTAGCCTCGACACAATTTAGCTCACAAAAATAGTTCAAGTCGCATGTAACCTACGCTACACAGTACGTAGCTCACATTACAAGTTATTTTCCACTATAACATTAAAATCAATTAATAATTTCAAATTTTTGTTACATATTTTTCTATTTTCAATAAAAATTAGTTAATATTTTCAATGTTTTTAGTAAAATAATATAAGTAACATTATTAAATTAGTTTTGTTGCTCTTTCTTTCCTTCGTACTAACCATTGCCCTTTCCTATTACTTTAGGTTGCATTTGGTTGCATCAAATATAATGAAATTTTGTTAAATTTCATTACTAATCAGTCTTATTTGGTGCAAAATATCATGAAATTGGTGCAACCAAAAGCAACCTCGATAAAAAAATCTAGAAGTAGCATGTAGCTTAACACCACATGCTATTCGCTATTTAAAACACTGGTCCAGACACCATGCATGTATTGAGAAGTAACAAAGTCAACTAAAGGTAGTGGTAATTACGTTTTTCTTGAATATATAAAACGAAAAGCAAGTTGCAATTTATTTATTTATTCCTTTTTGTGAATAAAAGAGGCATCAACCTCACAACCATGAGATTCCAAGTGAAATACTAGCTTCCATAGGAAAGCAACCACAGTCAATGTTAATACCTGAAGATAGATGCTTGTCTCAAACTGGCTCTTCAGAGCATACTCGTTGTAAACTGAAGCCATAGACGGTACAGTTACCTGAAACCAAGGTTCAAACAATAGCATTATGAACTTAGAACAGCCAATAGCCAATGTCATCCTATAACAGCAGCAGAATTTGACAGATTTTTATGTTTTTTTAAAATCATAACTCTGTGTTTTACCATTCCACTCTTCTTCTACAACTGTGAAAATTTTACGGAAATTGAATGGATCAGCATCTTTGAATAGAACCATTCCTTGTTAACGGTCTTGTCCATCTATTTGTATTCCATTGAGTGGATGAATTGGAGCATCTAATCAGTTTGATTTTTCCAAGGCAGACTATGAAGGGCAGACTGAACATAATTGATGCTCCGGATAGGTGATGTGGATGCCAACATGTCCAGATTCAACAGTGTCCATTGGGAGCTTTCCATACACTTAGCTCACTTATCATTTCTCCTTAATAAGTTTCACTTATCAAACAATGTCATAATGACAAGAAATTGGTCTTGTTAGATAGCCTATTGAGTTAGATTTCAAACAAGCCCAACATCACGCAATTCCAATGTTGCTTCAGTGAGTTGTGGCCAATCAACATAAGGCATATATAGTTGTGACGGGTTCAAGGGCATTTTGGTCAGTTTCCTATTGTATTAGGGTTTCCTTTAATTGCTGATGTCTACAAAAAAAAAAGAATCTCCTCAATTGTAACAGCCGATTATGATGTTTTGTAATAAAAATCAGATTTGCAGTTTTATTTTGGTTCCATTCATTAGAAGCAGGTTGGTGATCATGAGCACTTCACTAGTGGATTGTTGCTGCTTTCCCACAATCTTCTTTCTACAATGTTTCATCCACATTGCATCTCTAGCTGCATCGAATTGGTGTGAGAGAAGAAAAGGACATAGATATATACTCCTCACTGTGGTCTTCACACTAAGCACATGGGTGAGCAAAGCACCCTTCGTAGACAATCCCCAATGGGGAACACTTTACATTGAACCCTAGGCCCATAGTGATTGCACCATTGGACAGCACAGGCACACACTGGCTCACACCGTCCGTATACTCCACACCATGCTCTTAGCACCAGTTCAACTAGCACTGGTTCGTCCTTACAATTGTGGGTTCTCCCCACAATCATTGCTCATTTTTTTTCCCCATGTGCATCCCACGTGCTTGGCTCTTCCACAAATCTCCCACTTTAATACATTAACACTTCCTAATAGATGTACAATTACAATAATACCCTCCACTTGAGTAAAAACATAAACTAAGGTGCATAGCACTAATGTAAACCATAACTCACAGAGAATAAAGTTCAAGTGAAAGACGCACGTGGGCCACTTATAACTTTCTTGCCATCATCTATCAATGTACGAGGTGGGCCACATACAATCATGATCATCCATCACAGTCCACCAACAATAACTACTCTTGAAACACAATTGGAATTTTATCCCTAAAAGTGATTGGCATTTGAAAAGATTAATTTAATTTCAAACTCTTCAGGATTAAAACAGAATCTACCAGCTCACATATGCCTGCTGTGCATCTGGAGTATGCGTATCTCATACCTATTCGAAGATCAATTCAGAGTAGCATTAGACTGTTTACAGTGAAGTGGGGAATGTTAGAAGTAGATCAAAATATTTATATTGAAAATAAGACCAACAACCACCATGCTTCATAGTATTGTTCCTGCTTCAGAAAGGACAACCCCCCCACTTTCGGTTAAATCATGATATCTCAATGTGGACCCGGCTTCTAGAAGTAATCAATGTCAAGATTCTTACCAGAAATCCAAATTCAAGGAAATGGAACACAAAGTTTGATACTTACAAAGATCAAGGTATACAGGTATGCACTTGTTGCAAGTGGAAGATCCAATGTAGTAGTACCCGCAGGTAGTGATCGAAGTTGATTCACGCTGATCCCAATAAGCAACAAAGCAAGTGCTTCCCACTGTGTCAGATTAACAGGAGTCATGCCCACAGAAGTATCTGTGAATTGCTAAATAAAAGAAAAAAAGAAAAAATGTGTCTCTAATCCATTTATTCGTAACCATGTAAAGTCAAACAAAGGCAGTATGATCATGGATAGAAGTTCATATGTGATCATATGTCATCTGAACTTTTGAATCTGACCTAAAGAAGATTCATACAAAAGTCGATCTGACCTGAATGATGGAAAACTTCCGTCTCATGATAATCTTCAATAGGACAGCAATTACCAAAACCTACACAAGTTTGAGGTTACAAAAAGAAATTTGATTACATATTCTGAAAAAAGTCAATGATATGAGACGAGACTAATCTTTTTTATCAGATAAACTTAACATTTTATGATCAGATGCATGAACAAATAACAAATGACAAAAAAAAAGAAGAAGCAGAGATTGAAAGGGTGGATGTTGATCTCACATGCACAAGCACGAGATCCTAGCCACTCACCAGGCTGGCAACCATTGATGTATCCTGGTCATAAAGACAGGTTGGTCAGACAATTCCTAACCCCCCACAAGGAACGGAGGACTAAGAAAAAGTTGACAAGAAGTCCACAGTCGACTTCTCAAATTCAGTGGTTAGAATTGTTCAACTGGCAACTCATTGATTGTAATCAACCCATGTAATAAAGCATTAGACAGTGCTTGATTGTAATCAACCTATGTAATAGTATATTAGGGCGTGTTTGGATTAGAGTGACGGATTGTAGAGTATCGTATTAGGGGGCTTGATGGGACATGTCCCTCATTTGGAAACGAGCGGTCAGGAGACGTATTCGATGCGCACAAATACAGCGTGTAACCAGTTGGCGTGATCGATTGCATTGCACGAGCGGATGGCTATTCAGGCACAAGTCCCGTCTCGACAGTGTATTGCATTGAAGCGTCTTTAAGTCGGTTCCTACTCTTTTTTCATTTGCTCATTGAGAGAACGGTAGAAGGAATACTCCGTCGTCACTGGATATCATCTTCTCATGCCTGCATGTCGACGACGAACGGCTGAATCGTTCATCTCTTAGACCGACATCAGCATATAGTGGCGAGAGGACCTTGCTCCCACCTTCGTTTTGTGGTTCCGACTGTCCGTGCAACCCATTCCAACGCCGTTCGTCGCTTCCTCCAGGTATGATATGGACTCCTCTGGAAATGGGTTTCTACTCATCCAACGACGTGTACGAAGATCGTATTTGCACACTCTATACGGTTGGGGGTTTATCTCCTGACCGTATACACCCTATAGCCGGTATCTTCATGCTTAAACGGGCGAGGGTAGGGCAATCTTCTCCTATCAAGACTAGAAAGGGCATCAATATACCATTCCTTTCAACATGTTTTTCTGTAATGGATGGGTGCATGACACCCATCTGTTTGCGGAAGGCCATGTACAGGTGGTGTATCAAAAATGATCTTTCGTTTTTGGGGAATCAGCATTATCTCATAAGCATCTGCACATTCCGGGTTTGGCACAAACAGAGGTATTACTGTACTGTCTGTAATGTCGTTCATATCTTCTGAAAATCTTATGGTAGGAACTGTTTTCTTGAAAGGAATAAATTATTACGGGTGTGCAGATTCTTTTGAAGCTGTTTACATGCTTCTAGTTTCAATCTGAGTTATACGTGCTGAAATTCTCTGCTTGAAGACTGCTGTTAACGCTGCACATCTTTCCAATACTCTGCTATTAGCTTCTGTTTAAATAATCTATTCCAAAATATTTTGTGGGGATTGTCTACTGGAACAGTTGATGTTAACAGTTGTCTACATTCAATAATGTTCAACACGCAGTGTAACTTCAAGGTTGAAGTGACTTACTCTATTTACATAGTATGACTGTATTCAACAGCGAAATAATAAATTGTTCCCTACAACATTTACTGTGGCTAGGAAACAAGTTTTCAATCTGCTATGTGTAACTTCATGTAAATCTTCTAATTCTGCAATTATCAAATAGGATGTATGAATCAGCTCACTGACGATAATACAGAAGCCAGTTAGAACCAGCATGTTTTCATGAGTTGTAATGCACTTCTATGTCAATTAAAATAATTGGGCCTACAAGAAGAAAACAGAAAAATTTTCAATTGCTGAAAGACCTACTGTAGTATCAGTTATTTAGAATGTACAAGATTGATGTAGCCTATATACATGATTCTTTAGAAGTCAAATTTACATTTTCTTCTGATTGTAGATCAGATCCATTTGTCGAGTTCCCTTTCCGAAAGTGTGGAATATTCTGATGATAGACCATCTGGCAGTGAATGGCACGACAGTGAAATAGCCGCTGCCATAACCACCATTGCAGCTGCAGTAACTATAATGGGAGCGGCTGAATATTATCGTCGTTACTTTATGAAGGCTAAACCCAATGATAGCCATATTGAGAGGAATAGGTTCATAAGCCGAATTATACGTAAGAGCGATACTGAGTGTCTTGCGCAGTTGAGGATGAGTAGGGACAAATTTTTCGAATTATGTTCGCTGTTGAGGGATCGGAATTTACTTTCCGATAGCAAAAGATGTAGCATGGAGGAGCGGGTTGTAATGTTTCTTCATACTGTCGGACATAACGTACGTAATCGTGTGATTGGTCATCGTTTTACACGATCTGGTGAGACTGTGAGTAGACACTTTAGCAGGGTGCTAGATGTTATAATCGGTCTTTATCCCGAGTACATCAAGTTTCCTGGCTTACACACACCCAAGGAAATTTCCGACAATCCGATGTGGAGTTCATATTTTAAGGTAAAGTTGAAGATATGTTAGAGAAATTCCTATATTAACAGTTCATATTTAATAGATGACCTGATCAATGCCACCATTTTGATTGTAGAACTGCATCGGGGCCCTAGATGGTACCCATATACCGGCTTATTTGCCAAAAGAAAAAAGCTCAACTTTCAGAAATCGGAAAGGATTTCTATCACAAAATGTTCTGGCTGCATGTACATTTGATATGAAATTTGTATACGTGCTTGCTGGTTGGGATGGATCCACATCCGATGCTCGTGTCCTACAAAATGCACTCACCCGTCACCCTGATTGTTTTCTCATTCCACATGGTAATTGCGTATAAGGGGTGATTGTTTTTCCTGTCATTAATTACATGTGATAGATATCTGAAACATATGTTGCAATTGTGTAGGAAAATATTATGTTGTCAATGCTGGGTATGCACATTCGCCTGGATTTATGGCGCCCTATCAAGGCGTGCGATATCACTTGAACGAGTTTTGTACTGGAAGAACGCCTGCCAATAAAAAGAAACTTTTCAATTATCGTCACGCACAGTTGAGAAATGTCATAGAGCGTTCATTTGGATTGTTAAAAAACCGTTTCCCTATTCTACGTACTCCTCCTCAGTTCAAACTTATAACACAAGTGAAAATTGTTATAGCTTGTTGTATCCTTCATAATTTTATTCGTGTTAGTGGTGATGATGGACTGACTGAGGTAGTTGAGGACAATGGGAACAATACAGAGGATGTTGCGTCATTCCCTATAGATGTAACCTCTGTAGATAAAGGAGTAGCATTATCTCGGGTGCCGGATCGCGCACGTGAGGAGTAGACAAGGAAGAGAGACGAGATTGCTGAGAGAATGTGGAATGATAGTCTCCTACGCACAAGACAACGGACTTATGTTTCCTGATTTATGTAATGATCCGCTTAGTCAAAAGCGGGAATATTTGCACACATTTTCACTATGTTTGGGATTTTATGTTTGACTTTCATGTTGAATTTCATATTATCTGCATATGAGTCATTACTATAGTGCATTACTTCACTATACCTGTTATACCTCTATTTACATTTTGTGCTTGTAGGATCTATGAATTTTTTAAGGAGCACTGGCAAGGACTCGAGAAAGAAAGTTGTAGAGTCATCACCTTTGAAGAAGGGTGTTGCTTCAAACCAATGTTGTAATCCGCCAACTGAAATAATTGGGACTCCTAAGAAAAAGAATACACCCTCCCGCAAAGGGCCATCCCCAAAATCTATATCCCCGCCAGTGCGTAGTGTAGGAGGTCCACGTAAAGTTAGTAGAATCCAATGGATAGACAACATGGATAACGCATTGGTGGATGGGTTGGTTGAACAGGTGAACCTAGGACGTAAAATTGACGTCGAGTTTAAACCTGAAGCGTACAAGGCCACGATTAAAGTAATCTACGATACTTGTGGGGTTTTGCTTGAGAACCATCATATTTCTAATCGCTTACAGACCCTAAAGAGGCTGTACTGGGCAATAAAGGACATGCTCAGCGCCTCGGGTTTTGGATGGGACGAACAGAATAAGATAGTTCACGCTACAGATGATGTATGGGAGGGATATCTTGAGGTATGGTCTTCACATATAAATGCATTTCAAGTTTGTACAGTCTGCTTTTACAAAAAATGATGAAAACATTCTATCTCATTGTATACAGACACACCCCTACGCCGAACGGGTGCAAGGCAAACATATTGACAAATGGGACGACCTCACTTTCATGTTTGACAACGATTGTGCCCACGGTGAATTCGCGAGTACAACATATTCTTCTCCGATATTAGGGAAACGGCGCGGCCGTGACGAGTGCAACTCTGATGATGACTCGGATGAGGGGGCTTCCCCTACGTTTCATTTGTCATCCTCTGACGAGGATGTGCGGAGGCCACCTCCCCAAGTTCGAAGTGGTGATTGTTCCATATCAAATACAGCAAAACGTGCTAGCAAGAGCCCAATGGAAGCCACTTCAGCTTCTCGTCATAGCCAGATAGATGGGAGTGAGATAAGCCGTGGGCAGAGGGGCAAGCCGAGTGAACATATCAGTGAGAAGATGGGGGAAGTGGCTGAGGCCGTTAACAACCTGACAATTACTTTGGGTCAGGGAAAAACCATGACGCGCGTACAACGGTTGCTGAGTATACTGGAAGAGGTGCTTGGTCTTCCACATGAAGACCAACTCCGTGCTGCAAGGTTCTTGCAAACTGATGTAGTCAGTGCTGGGTTTTTTATAAAGATGGGTCATGAACGCAGGAAGGAATAGATAGAAAAAGTGATCCTTCCTCGTTGTAGCGTGGATTGAGAATGTAGCACGTGGTTCATATCAATTGACTTATAGCTTTTTGGGATCAAGGGTTTTTTAGATGGTTTGTTGTAATAACTTTGGTTTTCACGAGTCTATCATGGCTCGGTTTGGAATGTTAACTTTTATCTGCTTTGGATGATAGAAGTGCTGCTGGAGCAGCTCTGCACTGTTTTATTTTATCTGTTTAGATGATACATATGTAGTACTGGTTTAACTGTTCTATTATAGTTGATTTTGCGAAACTATTAACAGGTTTAAACTACTTACTGCTTGAAACAGTTGATACTATTTGCAGGTTGAAACTTTGAACATGATACAGTATTTCTGTACCAATCTCCCCTAGTGCATTATAACTGTTTGCGAAGTTGTTAGCAGGTTGAAACAACTTGCATGTTGAAACAACTTCTGTTGTTGAAACTAAAGATGTTATTTGCAGGTTGAAACTCTGGACTCATTGCCACCATTTCTGTATTAATCTCCCTGTCTGATTATAACTGTTTGTGAACATGTTAGCAGGTTGACACTACTTGCATGTTGAAACTGTTGATGTTATTTGCAGCTTGTATGAAATGGACTTATACAGTATTTCTGTACCAATCTCCCCGTATTTCTGTAAGCTATACTGATATACCTTTCTCATGGGTAACTGACATGGATTAAGACGCTCCTCCCATTACGATCATCTCGGCTTGTTACTGGTAAAGTCGCTGAATTTTTAAAAACCCGTATATTTCATCTATCGACATTGCCTCATACTGAATTTTGTATTCTTTTGTTCATATTCCAGATGAGGTTTATTAGTCTAGTTCCTACTTTATTTACACATCTCTCTCATTTAAGATCCTAACGTAATATGTACAGAGAGGATGCATGCAGCAGTCGTTTTACTCCAGATTTGAACAACACTGATACGGTAATTGCTATTGGTCAGTAAATCTTTACTCCAGATTTGAACAACACTATGGAACAACGAAAGTTCCAGTACTTGGAAACAGTTTGACTCCTACAGTTGAGAATACAAGTCTTTAGTTTCCCTTTCAGTTTCGAATTATGGTAATAGTATACAGTCTCGAGCTTCAGAACTTTAACTATTTGCAGATGGATTTCCAGCAATTTTTATTTGAATAACTGTTACCACCCTGAATACACTTCTGAAATATACATGTTTTCCTGTAGAGGGAGATTCAATATAGGAGTGATACAGTTATGTATTTTCCTGTAAATCAAATGGTTTAATTATAATCATATTGTATAGAAAGTGAAAGTAGTACTGGTAAAAAGTCTTTTTTTGAGAAGCTTTTAATCATGAATGTCAATGAGAATATGGACAATATGGTTTGATACAATTTTCAGTTGCAGTCATTTTGACAAGTTATTTTTCATGTCAGCGACTTGAGATCAGAGAAAGGTCTGAAGCTCGCCATTGTCTGCAAAATTTGTTATTAAGTGGTCAGGAGATCTAATAATGTTGTCATTGTCTTGACCAGTTATGTGCATCATTGTTGACCTGAACATTTCATCTTGATATGCATGAAAGGTGGTTGTGGGAATCTATTTGCAACCTAATTCACCCCGAAACTGAAATTTAGTGGCATCATCTTCGAAAGTTTGGTAATATGGAGATTACATAATACAAGTAGAGGCAATAGATAAATGAAAGTTTCGACCACTTTTTCAAATTTTTTTTTCCCAGTTTATTGTCTGTTTCATTCAGATATCAGACAGAGTAAGACAAGTGTCTATTCTTGCAGCAGAATGAAACAAAAGTACTATGTGGTGTTTGTGGGGAGGAATCCCGGAATCTATGCAACCTGGGATGCATGCAATGCTCAGGTCAACGGATTTAGTGGGTGCAGACACAAGTCGTTCGCGGCTTTTAAAGATGCTACGAAAGCCTAGAATGAGTATCAGGTTTGTAAGATTTTTGCTTAATACATGTCTGAATTTTTGTTAGTCGAGGCAGTGAAGAATGCATCATATCCTTCTCTTCTGAACGGCTTAATTGATTATTGTTATCTACATCATTTAGGCATGTTTCCTCGATCAGACGGTGCGACATACAACTGCAAGTGGGGCTGCTCATGCGTCTCATTGGCACTCAGTAATGGATAGTGTCAACTCTGTACTGGCTCTCACAGCTTGGGCGGAAATCGGCACCAGGAATTTCCAGGAAGATGGGAGGCCGAAGAGGGTTCCTGTTGCTGAAGGAAGAGAGGAATCTTGCATGGCTCGGCTCCTTCGTATGCTGCTTGGATTGTTGATTTTTTATGCCGGTATCAGGTTGTTTTGTCGGTTAGGGTAATATGTAGGGTTGATAGTGTGCAAAAGCTTCGTTTTGTTTTCTTTCTTTCTTCTTTTTTGTTGGCGCTGTTTATTTTGTTTGTTTGTAGAACATGATGGTGGGGGCCTCTTGAATTATCGTGGACTGGTTTTTCGTAAACATTAAAGAGGATTTGGTACAACATGTTCACATTTACAGTTGTCTATGAAACATTTTTGTTGTTTTTTTTTCTTTTTCTTTTGCAATATTCCGTATAATATTTGCCTTCATATTTGATCTTCACCAATGGAAAAGGTTCGTATGATAAGGATAATGTATTATCCATGAAATTGGGCCAGTGGATCTGACATTCAGGCCATTCAAGTCGTCAAAGAACGTTTAATATACTGGATGAACGGTCAAGATACTTCGAAAAGGCCTATAACCCATGTGGGGCCCATCATCTTCTTACTCCTTAAAAAATATATCCCATGAAGTTTGTACGATTGGGGGTTCTGAAGTGGTGATGTGTACGACACCTTACATTGGAAGGACTATGAGACGTTAAACATTTTTAACGACATCCATACCGTTAAACAAGTGAATGGAAGTGGCCCCGTCTGGTAGAATGGTCATCATTCAAGTCCCAGAACGTGATAGAGGGCAGTGATTAATCATAGCAACATGACTGGGCCCCGTCAGAGAAATTTGCATAGTCGCATGTGCAAATATGCTTCATCGTCTACAGACTACCATATCAGTATGTATATACAACATGTGCCCCATATACGTCGTTTCCAAACATTGATCTGTACTACAAATTGTATACATGGAAGGACAATACATCCTATCCAAACATTGCATTTGGCACGTTTTTGGTGGATGTATTCTGAAAATCGCCCAACATATACGTAAACAGTAACGGAATACAATACAATACAACCAAAACGTGCATCCAAACACACCCTTAGATTGCACCTATGGTGTTTTGTGCTCTCGCTGCCGATCCCAAGTCCAGACAAATGAGGGTTGCCTTAGGTCAGAAGCCACCATCAAACTTATGCCATAACATTCATCATGAATCCGGATAATTGTAGGAGGCGACTTAAATGGTCATGTAGGAAAAGAGGGTAGAGAATATGAGAGGGTGCACAGAGGATATGGATTTCAGAGAAGGAATGAGACGGGGGGATGTTATCCTTGATTTCACTCTAAGATCCTACAATCATATTGATGTCTACTAAACACATATGGGCGAGTGCTCCGCAATAGCGGCAATATAACATACAATCTAAAGAGAGAAGGAATGAGATGTGGGGAGGTTATCATTGATTTCACTATAACATACAATCTAAACAAAGAAGGAATGAGATGGGGGAATGTTATCCTTGATTTCGCTATGACATACAATCTAACTCTAGCAAACACATACTTTAAAAAGAAAGATAAACATTTAATAACTTTCAAAAGTGGATCATATATACCAAAATGATCACTTCCGATATCTTGGGTCAATTTCATGAGAGTGGAGAGATTGAGAAGGATTTTCCCACATAATTCAAGTTGCATGGAAGAAAAGGAGGTGCCTCCGGAGTTTAATGTGATCATCGTGTACCAGTCATAGGGGAAATTTTTATAGGGTGGCTAGAGTTATACACGAGTCGAACAAAGTTGAGCTTGGCATAGCTTGACTCAGCTTAGTCCTCGAGCCTGACTGGCCAGCTTGGCTCAATTCGATCAGCAGCTCGGGCCAGTTCGAGCCGAGTTTGAGCAAGTGCAACATTTTCTCAAACACATAGAGAGCATCTTCAATTTTTCACTGAATGCAAAACAGTAACAACAGTTTTACAGGTATTTCATCAAACACTCAGCAGCTAGCATCAAAATCAAAATATAAGGGTACTTTTATAATGTAAAGTTTTTATTTTTTATAGTGATTTGTTTCGTATCCATTCCTTCCTCGCCACTAGTTAATCCCACGGAGAATGTGTGCACCCGAAACAACACTTTGTTAAGTCGTTTCATCAAACACTTGGCAAGCAGCATCAATATCAAAATAACTGAGTCATTGAGCCGATTCAATTTGAGTTGAGGTTCAATCCAAGTCAAGTCGAGCTCCAGCGAGCTCGAACTCGGCTCGAAATTTTTTCGAGCTCCAAAAACCAGCTCTACTCGGCCCGAATCTAATTTTGAGCCAAGGCAAGTCGAGCTTTTCTAAGTTGAATCAAGCGAGATGACCGAGCTAACTCGACTCATGTACGACTCTAAGGGCCGCTATGAGAGCAATTATGCTTTATGGTTCAGAATGTTGGGCAATTAAGGTACAACATGTTCATTGGATGAGTGCAGCCGAAATGAGGATGTTGCAATGGAAGAGTGCAAGTACGAGGAATGAAAGAAATAGGAATGAATGTGTTTGAGGGAACTTAGTAGTATAAATAGGTAATAAAATGAGGGAAAACAGTCTTAGATGGTTTGGTCATGTGCAACAAAGACCAAGAATTGCACCAGTGAGGAGTGAGTTGATGCAAGTTGGAGGCTCTAAAAGGACAAGGGAAATGCCCAAAATGATGTGGGTGAAAATAGTAAGGAAAGACTTGATGACCTATGGTCTAATTGAAGTTATGGCCCTTGATGGAGTGGAATAGCATAAAAGGATTCATGTAGTTAACCCCAATTAGTGGGGATATGGTCTGGAAGATGATGATGAGAATTGTTCTTACTAGCCTCAGGTTTAGAACCAGGCCCAAACCCATTGTGGCAATACTTGTGATGGGTGGCTTGATCTCCAGCACATGTTCTGCTCACACAAGTGTTGCATATAAGATTGGCATTAAGGATGCATGTGTAGGATTAGCATTACTCTGCTATAGAGATCCTATAAATGATAAATGACTGGATTAGCATCTCAGCCAAGGTGTCCCATATCAGTTACATAACAGTATAATTTATGGGCCATTACATGTGGGTTGTATGGGCCCATATGGGCTGTTACGTAACGGTATTGGCTGATAGTGTTACCCAATACAAAGCTGAATAAATGAGCCTTAAAAAAGTTATACCACACCTCGTAACAGTCAGAAAATGGCTAGTTTATGCATGTGTGTATCTCTCTCTCTGGCCCAAATGCTCATTTTTTCCAATCTTTTGCAATTATTCTTCATTTCTCATCTTTCCTAAGACATTTTCGACCAACATTGTGCACAAATTAAGGATTAAAACTCTATATTATAGCGATTTGGACAGTTCGAAGCTCCATGGTCCATTTTGGGAAAATTTTTGAAAAAGAGGTAAATGTTCATTTTTTTTAAAAAAAAAAATCTGGGTAGAAATAGTTTTTATGATGATTACAACACCAAATCAACCACATCTAACTAGATTCGTGGTCGATTTGGTGGACAATTTTCTAATTTTTTTAATATTATTATTTTTTACATAAAAACATTGGCAAAATTAGTATGTTTATTTTATATTTGAGTGAGGATGCTTCAAATAGATGTAAGATGCTTACATGTGTAACATCATGCCATCGATTTAGGGTTTTGACCCCTTTTTATTTTTTTATTTTCGCTAATTTTTGCAACATCAATGCCCATAAAGAAAAGCTTTTTTTTTTTTTTTAAATGTTTAATACCACGTGTATGCTTCAAACAAATGTAGGATGCTTACATATACAACATCATGTCATAGATTAGGGGTTTTAACCCTTTTTTGTGGGGTTTCTTTTTTTTTTTTGGGCTAATTTTCGCGTCTTTGGTAACTACCAAGGAAAAAACCTTAATTTTTTTTTTAAATGCTAAATGTGGATGCTTCAAATAAGATGTAAGATGCTTACATGTAGAACATCATGCCGTAAATTAGGGATTTTAACCCTTTTTTGTGTGTTTTTTTTTATTTTTATTTTGGCTAATTTTCACATGAACAGCAACTATGAGGAAAACACCTCAAAAAATTTAATTTTTTCATTTAATACTAAATGTGGATGCTTCAAATAAATGTAGGATGCTTACATGTACAACAACATACCACATTTTAGGAGTTTTAACTTCATGTTGATAACTAATGCTTTATCAAATGAGGTAAATAATGTTTTACCCTCCCGGCAAATACGAGCTATGATAGAGATGGCGCATTTAGTAGGAGTAACGCTTGGAGACAAGCTAGAGGATTACGTGGTAGTGTTTGAATTTGTGGAGGAAAGGGGTAGGTAGATAATAAATCAAGAGTCGCATGGTCAGAATCCCAATAGCAACATAGAGCCGTTGCAGTTGGAGTATGATAGTGACAGTGAGATGCGAGTGTCTGCGGGCGACATAGTTAAGGAGAAATTGGGATCAATGGGTGTCCAATGAATATAGTTAGCTGAAATGTGACGGGCTTGGGGCATTCACGAAAGGAAGTTCAAGTCAAGGATGTGCAAAAGACAAAGTTCAAATGGTGGTGTTTCAAGAAACCAAACCACAAGGAATAGATCAGGGTGCAGTGAATTCACTATGGTGGGGGAAACCATCATAATGGGAAGCTTTAGATGTAATCGGGTCATCAGGAGGTATTCTGGTTATTTGGAATTCAAAATATATGGAGTAAAGAGGATATTTAGAAGGGGCAATTCTCTTTATCTTTACTACTTAAAAGCAGTTTCGTCGGGATTTCGGTGGGTATTTTCGGCGGTTTATGGGCCAAACAAACCGAGCTTAAGGCCACAATTCTGGGGATGAGTTGGATGTGTGTTGCAATAGGTGGTTTTTGTCATGGTATGTGGGAGGAGACTTCAATGTGGTTAGATTTTCTTATGAGAAATCAAATTAATGCAGGAGCATTTTCACACTCGGCTTGAGTGGGGTCGCCTGTGCGATGCAGGGGCACACACGGGGTGGGCAAGGCCAATGGGCAAGGTATCCCGTATCGGTATCGGTTGGCGTAACGGTGCCCTCCGATACTGATACGGATACGGGGGCGTAACAGCCCGTAACGGTGCAAAAAAAAAAAAAAAAAAAAAAAACCCAAAAAAATATGAAAAAATATGGATTAAATCCGGAATATTATAAGCATTCCAAATATGTATTCATTTATAAATTAGAACATGTTAATGGTGGTGTAACGGTCCACTCTTTGGTGAGAAGTTGTATTGGACTGTCTGATGAATTTATGAACCAGATCACCTAAATATGACTACGAAATTTATATATTTAATTTTCTAAATATCTAATTTATATACTTAACAATTTGATATCATTTCTCCCAATAGTTTTTTTTTAAAATGAAATTTGCCAATTTGGGGCTGACTTGGAGGACCAATCCATGCCCCAAATCAGCCTCAAATTCATGCAATTTATTGGCATTATCCCACTTGTGAATTGGTGGACATTTATTGGATAGTGAATCATGAAAAAAAAAAATCAAAAGGCCCTATTTAAAAAAATAAGCGTCCACAAATTAACAATTAAAACTATTCAAACAATTTGATTTTGGCATTTTGAGTTAGCAATTATAGTCCATAATTTAATTGGTAAATCTTAAGTTAATACATGTTTCATGTACAATTTTTTAAAGGCCCGAATTAGGTAGGACTCGGATTGTGAAGTATAGCACATGAGTGTCTAAGTTTTTTGGACCCCACTCGTGATGAATATGTTATATCCACACCGTCCATCCATTTTGTCAAATAATTTTAGGGTATGAGCCCAAAAATGAGGCAAATCCAAAGCTCAAGTAGACCGCACCATAAGAAACAACAATAATTAAACGACCACCATTAAAATTTTATTGGGGCTACAAAAGTTTTAGATCTAGTTGACATGTGTGTTTTCCCTTCATCCACGTTAGTGTGACCCTATTAACAGGTTAGATGGAAAATAAACATTACAATGGACCCTAAGAAATTTTTAATGGTGAGCATTCTATAACCACTGTTTCCTATGATGTGGTCCACCTAAGATTTGGATCTTACTAATTTTTTGGATCATGACCTAAAATGATGTGGCAAAATGGATGGATGGCATGGATAAAATACATACATCATGGGGGGGCCCACATGGCACGTGTACCTTTTATCAACTCGTGCGACATGCTGCAGAACTCGTACGCAGTCCATTCATTTGACGTCAGCAAGTCCTATGGGTCTGATCATAAGGTATGTGTTATATCTAAACCGTCCATTCATTTGACGAGCTCGTCTTAAGGCTTGACACGAAAAATAATACAGATCTAATTATCAAGTGGACCACATTGCAAAAAGCAGTGAGGGATTGAACGTCTACCATTGAAACCCTTTTTGGGATCACAGAAGTTTTGGATCAATATGAAATTTGTTTTTCCTCTTCATTCAGGTCTTTTTGACCTTATGAACAGATTGGATGGAAAATAAACGTTATGGTGGGGCCTACGAATTGTTTAATAGTGAAAATCATTATCTCTGCTGCTGTTTTTGGTGTGGTCCAGACGATATTAGGATATGATTCATTTTTTGGGTAATGCTCTAAAATGATCTCTAAAAATAGATGAACGGTGTAGATATAATAAATACATCACTGTGGAGCCCATGTAACTTTGATCTCCTTTGAACTATTCATACAACTCAAAGCTCGAGGAGTGTTAGCGCTCATCTTAGCATGACACGTATCTACAGTAGCTATATAGCTGGTGTTTTCCGATACGAAATGAAAAAGAAGGGAGAGCGAAACTGAAAAGAAAAGGAGGGAAAGAAGAGGGGGAGAGAGAGAGAGAGAGAAAGAGAGAGAAGAAGGCCCGCGGCAGGGCCGCAGCCACAGCAGTCCAAGAAGAAGAAGAGGAAGAAGAAGGAGGAGAAGGAGAAGGAGAAGGAGAAGAAGAAAAAGAAAAAAAAAAAAAAGGTATGGTTTTTTTCCCTATATTTTTCCTATTTTCTTTAGCCCGTAATAGTCATTACAGGGACGTAACGGCCGTTATGGCCCGTAACGGGCGTAATGGCCCCGTAACGGCCGTTACAGTCACGGAATCCGGGGGGGGGGGGGGGGTGCCCATTTCGACACCATATCGCAAAACGGTGTCAGCCGTTACTGTTACGTATCGGCCGATACGGCCATATCGTAACGGATATGGGACACCTTGCCCACGGGGGAGGTCTCGTGTTCGAGACTCCTCATCGAAGGTGATTAATGCACATTTCACACTGAGCTCGAGTAGGGTAGCCCATGGGATGCGGGGACATACCAGAGGTAGGCAGCCCATGTAAGGTAGTACCCATGTGATTTGGGGCCCACGAGGGGCGTTCGACTAAGGTCCTAACCAATGAGATGTGAGGCCTGTGCTATGAGATAAAGGGATTAATTCGTTATACTCTAACACTTCGAGCTTTTAGAGCAACTGGTTAATTATCCCGCATCAAATTAGTATCAAAGCAGAAAGTCTCGTGTTCAAGACTCCTCACTGGGGGTGATTAATGCAGGGGAATTTTCACACCGGGCTCGAGTGGGGTCGCTTATGGGATGCAGGGGCATACTCGGGGTGGGCGAGGCCCATAGGGGAGGTCTCGTGTTCGAGACTCCTCACCGGAGGTAATTAATGCGCATTTCACACCGAGCTCGAGTGGGGTAGCCTGTGGGATGCGGGGACACACATGGGGTGGGCAGCCCATGTGAGGCGGTACCCATGTGATTTGGGGCCCACGAGGGGGGTTCGACTAGGTCCTAACCCATGAGATGTGGGGCCTGGGCTATGAAATAAAGGGATTAATTCGCCATACTTTATTAGTTCGAGCTTTTAGAGCAACTGGTTAATTGTCCTGCATCACAAATGGTGAGAGGATTTACCAGAAGCATGAGCAATTTTTTAGAGTGGATTCTTAAGAATGAGATGGTCGATTTACCAATAGGAGAAGTGAAGCTCACATGGTCTAACAGGCAGGCGAAGGTAATTAAATCAAAGTTATATAGCTTTTTTACTTTCAGTAGAATGGGTAGATAAATTCCCATTAGTGCATTAAAGAGGTTTGTCGAAGCCAATATTTGATCATTGTCCACTAATCCTAGAGATAGATGAGGAGGGTCGGGGCCCTACCCTTTAGATTTGAACTCTCTTAACTAAAGGTTCAGGGATTCTCAAAAAAGGTTGTTAAATGGTGGTCTTCTTTCTTAATTAAAAGGGGAGCAAGCTTTGTTTTATTTCAGAATTAAAGATGTTGAAAGGAAAAATAAATGTGTGGAAAAAAAGAGGTTTGGGGGAGCGGAGAGGAGGAAACATAAAAAAATATTGCATAATATTCAACTTTTGAAAAAAAGAGGTAGGAGAGTTATCGGAAGAAAAAAGAGCTTGGCGGGAAGTCCATAGTGCAAAGTATAACTGTAGATTAAGAGATGATGTTAAATGGAGGCAACAATCGAGGGCTCATTGGTTGAAAGAAGGAGATGAGGATACGAAATTCTTTCATGCTTTGGCAAGTGCATGAGCGAGAGTAAACAAAATTAAGTCATTCATTGTGGAGGGGAGAAAGAGTTGAAGGCAAAGCAAAGTTATGTGCTCAATAGTTAATTTCTATAAGGGCCTTTTGTCAAGAGAAGAATGGTCAAGACCCACACTTGATAATTTCGCATTTATTTCTATTTCAAAGGAAGCAATGGATTTGTTGGAAAAAGCTTTTATAGAGGAAGAGACTGTGAAAGCAGTTTCAGATCTGCGAGGTGACAAAGCCCTTAGGCCGGATGGTTTTCCGATTGCGTTTTACAATTTTACCAAAAGTTTTGGGAGTTAAGAGAGATGTGGTCGGGTTCATTAATGAATTTCATGAGAAAGGCGGTGTTACATTAAAGTTATGGGCCAAATTTATTACATTGATCCCTAAAAAAGGTGTTGAGTGTCTTAGAGATTTTAGACCTCTCAGCCTCTTAGGAGGTCCATATAAAATCTTGGCAAAAGTGTTAGCATCTAGATTTTCCCAATCATCAGAGAAGTTATTTCGATAACACAAGGGTCCCTTATGGAAGGGAGGTAGATTCTGGATGGTGCATTGCTAGCTCAAGAATGTATCGATTCATGCAATAAGAAAGATCGAAAGGAGTAATATGCAAGGTAGATATTGAAAAAGCTTATAATCATGTAGATTGGGATTTCCTAGATTATATGCTGGGCAAGGTGGGTTGTGGAAAGAAATGGAGGTCTTGGATCCAAATTTGTGTGAGTTATGCAAAATTCTCAGTCTTGACTCTTGGTTAATGGCTCTTCAAATGGCTTTTTCTCGGCTTTTAGAGGGTTGCGCAACAAGGGGATCCTCTTTCCCCATACTTGTTTGTAGTGGGAATGGAGGCTTTTAGTAAAATGATTGATAAAGTAGCCACAGTGGATTTGGTGAAAGGATTTGGGGTGGATAGTTTGGAATTTCAAGTGACACATTTACAATATGTAGATAATACATTACAACTATGCGAGGCAAACGAAGAAAGAGTGGATAGCCTTCAAGCAATTATAGTCTGTTTTGAGGTCATATCGAAGTTAAAGATGAATATTAGTAAAAGTGAGCTATTGGGGTGGGTATTTCTAAGGAAGAGGTGGGGAATTTTATAAGAATCTTCGAATATAGGGAGGGTTCCATTCCTATGAGATATCTCGGTCTTCCTTTGTGTATAGGAAGACCGGCAAAATGTCTGTGGGACAAAGTGATAGAAAGATTTGAAAGAAGGTTGTCTCAATGGATAAGTAGACACCTAGCTTTATGTGGAAAGATAACTTTGATCAAGACGACAATGTCCAGTCTTCCCGTTTTTTTGGTCCCTATTTAAACGTCTGAAGTCGGTATTGCACAAATTGGAAAAAATCGAGCAAGGTTTTGTGAAAGGGACCGAAAGAAAAGAAAAAATTTAATCTCATGAATGGGAGAATGTATGTAGGCCTTAGGATCAAGGGGGAGTCGGGTTAAGAAGTTTGGAGATTATGAATTTAGTTTTATTAGGAAATTGGGTTTGGAGATTTGGAGTGGAAGAGGGTTCTATATATAGAGAGGTGGTTGGTAGGTAATATGGGGTCGAAGGGGTAAGTGGTGAACTAGGTTGTCATCGTTGTATAGGTCATTGTATCTGTGGAAACCGGAGTCTAGGAAGGGGTAGGGTTTTCTTCGAGAGATGGAAAAAAAAAAAAAAAAAACATTGGGTTTTGAAATGATATATGGTGGGGGAATTTTTAAAAAAATAAAATTGAGTGAAGTTTTCCCACATTTAGCGGGTCTTGCATTAGAGTCAGATTTGAGGATGGATAAATGTTATTCGATCCAAGGAGAGGATGTCATTTAGGTTCCGCCATGCAAAGGGACTCTCGAGGATGAAGAAGTCGAAGAGCTTATAAGCCTATTGGATTTATTTCCTGAAGTGCATCTAGTGATTTCAAAATTGAATTTGTTAATGTGGTTAAAAGTCCGATAAATTCTTAGTGAAATCCTTTTACAAGTCATTAAGCGGGGATAGATGTAGTGAAGAGGTCAGTCTGAGAGCTAAGGTATGGCGATGTGGTGCTCCTCCAAAGGCAGTCGCGCTTGCTTGGCTAGTGGGTAGAAAGAAGATGCTAATAGTCGATAATCATCACAAGAGGAAGATGATTCTCTTGAATTTATGCTTAATGTGTTTTCAGGATGAGGGATCAGTGGATCATCTTTTATACATTGCTCATTTGCCAAAAGACGTGGGATTGTTTCTTCAATTTGTTTGGAGTAGAATGGGAGATGCGGAGTTCTATTGATCGGTTCTTTTTTATGTGGCATGGGGAAGGTTGGAAAAAAAAAAGTATGGCATATAAGTTTATCAGTGGGTATTTGGTTCCTATGGTTGGAAAAGAACTATTGATGTTTCAAGAATCGGAAGGGGCAACTATTGGAGGTGTTTGCCAAATTTCATGTCATGGATTGGGAAATCGCATCAAAGGTGATTGATTATTCATTTTCCGAATAGTTGGCAAGAGTTATAATTTTCTCCTCTTTTTTTTTAGTTCTTTGTCTTTTTTAGGTTGTGGCCATTAATCAATAAAATTATCAATTTTAAAAAATAATAATATTTATATGTATAATAACTATATTTATATGTTTATGTTTTGGGCAAGTGAGTTCAAAACATCCGTTTACACTAAAAAATATTTATATGTATAATAACTAAAAAATAATTCTAACTTTTAGAGTTAGACAACTTAGACTTTAATACTTTAGAGTTTAGACTTTGGTTTACACTTTATACCTTAGTTCGCTTTTGACTTATAGACATCCGTGAGAAAATAACTGGTAAATCAAGATCTGGAACCGAGGATATTAGATGGCAACATTGTGAGAGGGTGGGTGGTATTAAGTACCAAATGAAGTGGAACTATTGTTATAAACTAATAACTAGTGGAATCACGAGACTCAAACAACATTTGGCACATCAAAGGGTCAAGTCGTAGGGTGCAACAGTCACTAAGACACCAAGTAAAAAGCTCGTCTTATTAGTTCTTACTTCTTGCTTATTACTATTGCCACAGAAACTGTCTTATTAGTGATGTTTGATTAACACAAGTCTTTTTATTATTTTTTGTACAACTGATTGGTGGGTTGCACGTTGGAGAAAGTGTAAAGGCTCTCAAGCCAATTGAGATTACAAGTTTTGAGCAAGACAACTTCGTCTTCTCATTGTAAGAGGAATTGGAGCTGTTTTGCACTCATCCACTCGAAGAATAGGAATAAATTGCAAGCCAGGACATTAGATCTTCTCATCTATATGCACTACAACATGAAGATATGACTACGGAATGCAAGGAGTATGTCGACTCTGATTGATGAAGGCGACTTTTGTCCAAAAAGCTTGAGCAATATTTATGATGAGGTGGACCCACTTCTACCTTGGTTGGAACAAAGGGAGAAGCAGGTAGAATATGACTAAAGAAGTCAAAATGCATGGCCAAATGATACACACGACACAACAAGAAAGTCGTGTAACTATTTTGGACCCAGAGATGGTATATTCAACCCATGCTACCCAACAAAAGAGCAAAAGCAGCAACAACAAGATTGACACCAATGATCATGGCAATGAAGATGATGACGATCCACCTGCTTACACAAGGGTACATCCAGCTATAGGTCATGAGGCCATTGATGCTCGGCAAGGTAAAAGAGGTCAAACTTACGAGTGTATGGAGTCGTGATACAACCAGCCAAGGGGGATCATCATTGGGAGGTCGGCACTAGTGGCAATGGACGAGATAAAGCACCGGGACATTAAGATGGATTACGAACAGTATAGGGAGCCTTTTGAACCACTTTCATGTTCAGCTAGTCCCGATCAATATATCACATATGAAGAATACACATTTGGATCAAAATCCGAGTTATTTGTCATCACAGTCTCACTCTCAGCAAAACGAATGCGAGCAGCAATACCATAGGAAATTGCAATATGGGTACAATTATGTTGGAATTGGTGGTTATACTATGGCACTTGTAGATATTCTTACTTGGGGACAGGGTCGACGCAGCAAATGCCTGGTGAGGATCTTGATCAGTCATCCTCCTCTGGTTTCGTTGACTTGGTCTTTCTATCCAATTCTAGGCATTCTAGCTATTATGAACATGCACAAGGTGTGACAGTGCCACAACCGCAATCAGATGATGACGAGGACGTGGAAGTCGAGTAACCACAAGCAGCAAGATTTTCAATCTGGTTATGATTGATTAGTGGTGAGTTTTTTCTTTAAATACCTCTTCCCTAAGTACTTTCTACACAATACACCGCAAGCACACACCGTCGAACATGTGCTTAAAATAACTTTCTCGACCAACCATCAAGGAAGGTACAATCAAATTACGAAACTCACACAGGGGAGTTAATCAAATAATACTAATTCTTTTTTTTTATTTTTTAAGGATGCCAAGATAGGACGAAAGTTTAGAGTTGGATCAATTCAACAAATGTAGGTGAGGTAAGTAACGGTAGTACCCTGAAAATGAGATCTCTGGTATTAAATTCATGCTAATATATTTATCATTGATATTAGATATTTAGGAAATTGAATATAAGAGTTTTGCAATCAATTCAAAGATGTCAGGTTCATAAAATCATCAGACAAGTTGAGAAAACATTCTCACCAAAGAGTGGACCTATAGCCATCATAAACATGGTAAAAAAAAAAATTTGAATACATATTTTTGAATATTGTAAATATTTGGGACTTTTCCCACATTTTTTCCAAAAAAAAATTACTAAAGAAAAGTCAACGGACACAAGGGTGTAACAACCAATCCCCCATAACGACCATTACAACCCTTGCACCCAACAATACCAATACGGGACACCTTGATCTCAGTGCAGAAATGATGGCTCATATTATAAATGTATAGACCCAAGAAAATACTTATTCAAATTACATAAGGGCCTACTTGGTTTTCTAATTACAACAGTAATTGGCTAGAAGTGGGTAATGATTACTTACACACTGACATTTGACTACAATGATTACATTAAACCATTGTTTGTTTTACCAGGCCATCACTGCAAAAATGGGCCTTTTGGTATGTAAAAATGTAATGATTCTAATTTCCTTTACCTGTTTACTTTACATGCGTATTTGACTCTTGTTTTTCGTGTTGTAATATTCTCTCTTAACCAATCACCCTGAAAAGATAATGATGACTCATTTACTTTGAAATACATCAAAAATTCGAAAACCAAACACGCTCTAAAAGAAGTGTCCAAGTAATTGCTAGAAAGAGCCCGATATCTATGCAAAACCAAAATGTGAAAGTAAAACACAGTCCAAACTGGTTTGTTAGGAAATATGAAAGTTTATAATGCCAATAAACTGAACAACAAGAAAGGTAATGGTACCATAAACCTCTACTCAAGTGAGAATAAAATACAAAAGTGATTCGAATTGTCAAGGCAAACAGATCTAGAATTTAATCCCTAAAATAAGGCACATAAATAAAGAAGAACAAATGGCAATGCATGTACATCATGCTTCTTTATTTATTTTTTTGAAGGTGGTGAAGGATCACATATCTTAGCAATGGGAATAAAATGGAGAAGTGCAATAAGGCAAATATCCAAAGAAGAATTAATGGAAATGAAGAAGAATTGATAGAAATACATGCAATATCATGCGTCTTTATGTTTTTTCCCCTTCTGTGGGGAAGGGTGGCCACATTTCTCCACAGTGATCCTTTTTTTTCTCTTAGGCTCTTATATTTAAGCATTTACAAAAAAGGTTTTTGTTTAGAGATTAGAAAAAAGTGCAAAATTGCTTCATCAGAAGAAGATGTTGATTTGCATTAGCTAAAATGAATAGAAGCATCGAGAAGTAGTGGGCTTTAACACGCATTACCAACATGAGTTGCTTTACTTGGAAATCCTTTGAATAACAAATTTATGGCACTTAGTCTTTGAGGCAGTAAATATCAAAATCCAAACAACAAAATGTATTCATCACCATCACATTATAACCAAACTTAATGTGATATGAGCAAAGTATTCTATATTGGTAACAGTGGCGATAACTGTCAGCACTGTTACCGATATAGATATAAGCTGTAACAACCAAATACAAGGGCATGACGACCATTGCGACCCCCATAATAGTTGAAATTTTTTCTCTCGAAAATTTCTGGAAATTAGAAAATTTGGAATAATGTAAATGTTCTAAATATGTACTCATTTTTTTTGTTTTGAACATGTTTACAGTAATGTAATGGTCTACTCTTTGGCGAGAGTGTTGTATCTAGTTGTCTGGTGAATTTATGAACATGGTTATGTGTCTCTAATATTTACACATCAGAATCAAAGCATTGAAACAAGAAATCAGTATTAAAAAAAGGCACAAATACCACTTTTTTATTTTGTTAAAAAATGGCCCTCGGAGCTTCTATTCACCCAAATCACTTCAATATATGGTTTTAATCTTAAAAATTGTAATAAGAGCGGTCGAAATATGCTATATAATAATTAGAAAAGTTTTTGGGATGAGAAAAGTGAAAAAAAAAAATGAGGAGAAAATGGATTTAAATAGAAAAAAAAAAGAAGCCCATAACGGCCAATACAGTCCCAAGAAACCAACCGCCCCGTTTCACCATCGTATCACATAACGGTCACGCCCGTTACCTATACGTATTAGCCTTTACAGCCGTATCGTAATAGATATGGAACACCTTGGATATGAGTTAATTTCCATTATCCAAGAACTTCAAATTTAGAAAACAGGCCTATCCCATAAAAGAATGAAGAAGATAATAAGTGGGGAATCTGCAAACAGAGACGGAATTTAAAAGACAGAATAACCTCTCAATTATGGGGACAAAAACAACACATCATATGAAAAAAGAAATATTATTTCTGTAAATATTATGCCAGCATTAGGATTCGCAAATGATCATGAAAATGATGAACTTTGCACATTGTTGGTATATGTAAGCTAAAGAAACTGACACTCCAGGACTAAGACATAATGTTTAATTGACTCAAGTATTTGACGGATGGAGTCCATCTAAGTTTGCAAGCACTGTTGCCCATAAAAGAAGCTCAATTCCTTCAATCAATAAATTGTCTAGAAATTTCGTGAAAACATAATAGAAGGTAACATCTTTAGTAGAAGTATCCATTGTAAACAATATGCACATTACCTTCAGGTTGCTCAGCATTTTCACAGTAGAAGGATTAAAATACAGCTGCATTAAGGAAAATTAGATAATTAGATAGCCAACAAATAAGATAGGACATGTAACCCACTGAAGAACAACCACAGTTTAATCACTTTTTTCTCAAATAAGAAAATATATAAATGAAAGTTTTGAGAAATATAAGCAAATAGCAGACAAACTGCATTAAGCTGTTGCAGCCAACACTATACCTGCATTGTAAACTTTAGATAGTTATTGATAGCATAGAGAAAAGCTGGCACAGCAAGAAGGACATTATTACGAGCGGCCTGGAAAAAACAAAGCAGGCCCACTTCAGGATTAGAAAGCATCACATTCGAGTATATGCAACATACAAACGAAAAGATGTGGGAAACATTTATAAACCTTCAATTAAAATGGGTAGCAGTGACAAAAAAGCTCAGGGCATGCTAACAACAGTTTTGCATCAATTTCAACAAGTCATAAGCCACACCCATCTAGAATCCAAGAACAAAAAGAAAATCATTGGACTTCTACAGAGTACAGACATAATCATTGATAAACAATGAAGAGATGAACTAAACCAAATCGCACGAGACAAAATCGAAAGAACATGAACACAGTAAAACAAATTGGTAGACTACATGTTTCCACATCTCTAGTCTTCAATACATGTACCAATACTCTGAACACTGTCCTCCACCATGCTCTCTTGGGTTATAACTACTCCCATGCCAAGCCAAGAAGAAATCCTCTATAGAACCCGACATCACCCAACTGCAATGGAAGACATTAGAAACACTGACTCCAAAACTGCTCTGGCAATAAATGCAGTGAAGGAACATGTAGTCTACCAACTCCACGTCATTAAGACACATAATGCATACATTAGGAACGATTATCCGTCTCTTTTGCAAATTGTCCATGGTGAGCACCCTATTCTTCCCCACCAGTAGCTGGCTAGGGGATGCACATGCACCGGTAAATTAAGAACACAATCTAGCTACTAAGAAACTCATCACAAATTCCCAGGAATTAGGATGAAGGGCCTTCCGAGTAGAGAGAAGAGGAGGCATAAACTAGAGAAGGTCACCAAAACCTTAAGAAGTCACAGAAAGTTCACGAGAAGCTGGGCGATCAATTAGCATCTGATTCAATTCCAACTCCGTACTTGATGCCGCAACCACCAGATAGTGGGTTAAACCCAGTTTTCCAATTAAAAATTCAGTTTCGTGACACAAGTGAAACAATGTGTATTACACTCTTATAAATGGTGTAGGCATATATCACCATCAGCAAAACTTCAGCTAACAAGACAAATGATAAACACAGATTACCATTTTTTAACAAAACAAGATTAGTATGTCTCCTCTTTTTTGCACAAATAGTATAACAACAAATATAGAAAGACAATATAATACAAAAATGATTTCCACACTAGTGGAAGTTGACATAAGACAGTTCAGAAAGGTATCACTACATTCATCTTAATGTATATGTAATATTACAGGCACCATTTCCTGTTTCTAATTCAACTTCTGAACATGTATGACGGTTTTCTTGTTAAATATCTAGCCGGAATTTTGTAGAGACAAAACTTTCTTGTTTGCTCCTTCCCAATTATCCAACTATTATTCATGGACGTATATGAGTAATATCAATCAAATAGATTTCATTGACTATTAAAGAATTATGAAAAGTGACAATAAAATGCTTACCAATTTACGCTGTCATGTATTACACTTGTGGTAGCAAACTCTAGAGTAAACGGATTAAATAACATCAAGAAATTCCAAGAGTACAGAATATGTGTTGATCAAAATATATCTTAGATACCTGCACAAATGTAGAAACTGAAAGTAGGGGTTTCTCTCCAACCTTCTGATGCCTAGCCTGCCAATAAACCAAAATCATTACATGATGAATTTCCAAGAAAGATCCAGAATGTTGTTGATGTCAAGGCTGTAATGACATGACAAAGCACATATCAGCAATATTCAGAGGGAAGGGCATCCCTTGACTGAATGCACGTGGATCTATGAAGCCAAGTTCTGTTGCCTTGACAACGGTTTATTCTGCAGTTCCGGAAATTTTACTCGACAAAGCTGATTTCTTCCCAACTGAGGAGATGACACAATCGAAGACCTCAAAAGACCAAGATCAACTTTTCTAGTCATCATATCTGAGTTTGCACCATTGGATTGCTCAGATCTAACTTCAAAATTGATGAAATCCTGATTTGGTGGCCATTGGATATGGATGTGAGCATCAGCAGTGAGGATGGGTTCATGATGACAATCACTACATTGCCTCATGCTTTGACCATGATCTGGAGAACAGATGGCCTAGATTTAAAATTAGACATGTGGCCCATGCTTAGTTAAGTAACAACATCTTCATAGGATGAGTGTAGATTGAATGAGGTTGTTGAGACAGATAAGTGGCAAGACAAGGAAGGATGGAATTAGACATGAATGTAATCAAGGGAACTTAGGAGTAGACCTAATTGGCAATAAGATGGGGCCAATTAGACTTAATTGGTTTGCTCATGTGCAACAGAGACCAAGAACTGCACCAATTAGGAGCAAGTTGGTACATGTTGAAGGCTCTAAAAGGGCAAGGGGAAAGTCCAAAAGGAGATGGGATGGAGGTGGTAACAAAGGAAATGAAGACCTATGGTCTAACTAAAGTTATGGCCCTTGATAGAGTGGAATGGCGAAAAAGGATTCATTTAGCCAACCCAAATTAGTTGGGATAAGGCTTAGATGATGATGATGCCAGTCCCTCTTTGTGTGAGAAGTGATGTGGAGGTTTAGGGCTTATTTTGTTGCTGGTTATGTTGTTGTGTGGGCACTCTTTAAAGTACGTTTTTATATGATTACATTTTAGGTTTTCATACATAGGGGCCTTTTTGTCCTTACACTTATTCATATGGGTCTTATAAAATAGGGGTGTAAGATCTGAGTGAAAATAAATTTCTTTTAGATGTTTTCTCTTTGGGAGACTTCTATGAAGCTTGTTCTCTTTAGGGTTGAGACTATTAGTTATCCCCTTTCTTTTACTTTCACTTGTTAAGACTTCTAGAAAGCTTTCTTACTCTTCAACTAATGTTAGTTATTCATGTTGCTTCAATCTCGATTTTCCACAGGTCTGTTTGGATACAAGGAATCTAAGGTGTGAATATGGCAAAAGTAATGATTATTTCCATCAATCAACAATGTTGAAAGGGGGATTCCATTTTTAGGGGTCCTATTTGGATAACAAAAGGAAATCTTAGAGTCATTAAACAACATCTTTGATACAGGACAATTAACCACTTGCTCTAAAAGCTCAAACTGTTAAAGTATGACAAATTAATCCATTTATCTTATAGCCCAGTCCTCACATCTCATGAGTTAGGACCTCGGCTGAACCCCCCTCATGCGCTCGTGAGCCCCAAGTCACATGGGCCACTCACCCCGAGTGTGTCCCAGCATCCCACGGGCTACCCCACTCGAGCCCGGTGTAAAATGCCCCTGCATTAATCACCCCCGGTGAGGAGTCTCGAACAAGATACCTCCCCTGTGGGCCCCAAATCACATGGGTCACCCACCCTAAGTGTGTCCCCGCATCCCACGGGCTACCCCACTCGAGCCCGGTGTGAAAATGTCCCTGCATTAATCTTGCTTCAGAAAATCCTAACTCCGATAGGGCTAGTGATCACTTTGCAGAACCCATCTATCCAAACAGCCAATGCTGTCT
The DNA here is from genome assembly GCA_037074715.1 of Magnolia kwangsiensis. Lineage (NCBI taxonomy): Eukaryota > Viridiplantae > Streptophyta > Magnoliopsida > Magnoliales > Magnoliaceae > Magnolia > Magnolia kwangsiensis. Next base: position 66,495,769 of record CM073574.1, on the reverse strand, counting down.
TGTCAAGGGAATCCAGATTCTCTTACCCTTGGATTCCACATATTCAAGCACTTCATAAGTGATACTCTCTCCTTAGATCTTATCCTTCATCAGCATATCTTTGCTGCTGGTCATCAACACTGTTTTCTTTAATGTAAACATATGGCCCATATGAACAGCATCATTGCTGTCCAAATTAGCGTGCACGGCTGCACGCCCCAGTTGTGGTTGTGGTTTCTTTGATGGATGTTTGATGTGGGTAAGTGATTGGAAATCGCCAGATTGTTGTTCACTCATTGATCATTATTCTCAAGGTTCAGATCTCAGCAGTTACTGTTGATTGTGACCTCATCATCAATTCAGACAGTTGGCTCACATCAATGTTTTAGTTTGTTTGATCCTGTATTGCAACTTCTTGTTTATCACCATTTCAATGATGTTCATGAACGGAAATTACTAAAAGGGAAATGCAATAACAAACAGAAAAGGGTGGTATATGGAACAAGAAAGAAAATGATAAAAAGATTTGTACCAACCTGAAATAAGAGCATAACAACAGCAAATAGAACCTTTGCTACCTCAGTCAAAAAGTTAACACTGACAGGACTAAACTTGAATTGCCCATCCACCTTAGACATAAAAACCAAAATAGGCTGCAGTAAAAGAGGAAAAAAAACAGAGGCAACATGTCAACAACTTGCAGCATGAGAAGGTCCAATGAAAGGGTTAACCATGTCACTAGGTCCAATGAGTCCACAGATAAATATTTTAAGAATCCTCTATGCCTCTTGAAGGGTTTAAGACCTATGTGTGGGTTGACTTTCCTCAATCGTCTTGGGGCTTAACAATTCAGTAAGATGTCCCAAAGTAAAAATTCAAAAAGTCAAGACAATTATCCATATAGATTAATATTCCCCTACAACCAAGTTCTAGATACCATTTGCAACAGAGTAACTCTCCTCTTCGTTTTGGTGAACATCAAAACAAGCCACTAAACCAAAACAGTTTCAGAATGGAACAAAACAGAACAAGTCGGGAGAGCCCCACTGGTTTCAGTCTCCAAGCGATCAAACTCCGAAACCGCTACTTAAAACCACATACACAAAACAATGGATGGTAACTTTCCAGTGCACCAGCCTTGGACCGTCAGATTTCAAAATCATTTTCATCCAAATGTCTCTTTCCAGGACCAAAATGCATGACAAGTTATCCTGCTATATATGTAGGGAGGAGAGCTGATTTCGGCCTCCCAAGTTCATACTCAAAAGTTAGCATTTTTTTGTACACCATTATTTGCATGGTCAGGTTGCATGGTCAGGATTGTTCAATCGCGTGATTTTTGTGGTCTATATGCACCCAATGAATGAATTTTTCAGATCAGCATATGCATATGCTTGTGTACAAATAGAAAGTGGAGGGATGAAAATTTCATCTTCCCAGTCAGACTGAATCTCCTCCCATACACACATATACATTAAGCTTTCTAACATCCACCACATGGTTGAACTATGTTGAAGTAGATCAAGATGATGTTTACATCCATTCGTACCATCCAGCATATAGTTCACATCTTGGATGAGAGCTAGTCCAAAATTCAGACCATTTAGATTTCCCTATACTTCTGAACAATGGACTTCTGATCAACTTTAGCTTAGTTCACCTACATTGTGGCCATACCTATACATCTGTTTTGTGTTTGTAATTGTGTGTGTGTGAGAGAGAGAGAGAGAATGAGAGTCAGAGAGAGAGAGAGAGTAATGATCACACTGGCATTGTATGTGAATTTTCACATACAACCCCACCTTTTTGCCGATATACCACTTGTATAGCACATTCAACCTATGCACAAGTACGATTAACATTGATGATCCACTCACTAGCAGTGTTCGAAGTATCAGTATCACTACAAGTTTCGCTGGCCAGGGATACAAAAACAATATCAATGTCGCTAATAATATCGCTGATAACCGGAAATGCGAGGAAACATGAGAAAAATGGTGGAATTTTCAGCGAAACTTCAGGAGATGTTAAAATGTACATATTTGCATATTTTAAAAAAAAAAAATGCAAAAAGAATGCATACATGATAAGTTTCCATTAAATGGGGCCTTAGAAGCATGTGTTGTTCAAAAGAAATCAGTCCAACTATCCCATCCAGCCTATTTAACCATCCAACCTTCCATCCAAACATCCATCGATATTCTAAAATATCAACAACACATGATATTTCACCAAGAAATCATCAACAATTGGAAAGGAAATGAAAGATTGTGGTTTGAGTGTTCAAAGTATCGGTATCGCTACAAGTTTCGCTAGCCAGTTATACGGAAACAATATCGATATCGCCAATAATATCGGTGATATCCGGAAATGCGGGGAAACATGGGAAAAACCTTGGAATTTTAAGAGATGTTAAAATGTACATATTTGCATATTTATAAATAAATAAATAAATAAAATTGCAAGAAGAATGCATACATAACAAGTTTCCATTTAATGGGGCCTTAAAACATGTGTTGTTGTAAGAAATCAGTCCAACCATCCCAACCAACCTATTTAGCTATCCAACCTTCCATACAAACATCCATTGATATTGTAAAATATCAACAACACATGATGTTCCACCAAGAAATCATCAACAATTGTAAAGGAAATGAAAATTTATTGTCTCAATATCACGCATGTTCAGATATAGATAATATCGAGATATTATCAGCATTATCAATGACAAGCTAAACACTACATGCAACTATGTGCCCATGAAAAAAAAAATTAAAATAAAAAATTTTCTAATAAACAAATTTTTTATTATATCAATACGTTGGCGATATTATTGAAATATTGTCGATACACTTATGATACAAGCATTACTTAGAATTTACATAGTCGAAAATATTAGTGATACATTGGCAATATTGAAGCATTGACAATACAAGCGACACCTAGAAATTACATACTAGAAAATATTGGTGATTACATTAGCAATATTGGTACGTTGGCGATACTTAGCAATACATTGCTAATACCTAGAATTTCTATACTACCGGTGTTATCGGTATCGCTGAGCTGGAGATAAAGATAATATTGGAGATATTTCAGTAATGTCGGAGATAATTCGAACACTGCTAACAAGTGACCCACTTGTCACTTAAACAGACAAAGCTAAACATTAAATTACAGTCCAACTGTGCACAATTCCCAAGATGATGTATAAAATCCGGTTGATCCACTCATCAGAACATTGGATCAGGTCAGCAGCTGTCCATTGTTTTCTACAGCATAACCCACATCATGAGTGGAACGGCCTGGTTTTTGCATTGGGTATTCCTCATGGTAGCACCAACCTTTTCGACAGTTGAATGTTGTACACATTAGACAGGTTAAAATCTGTGAGCTAGGATTTGTAAAGACGATCTCAAATAGCTAGGATGCACACATGCACATGCACATGCACACATGCGTACATGCAATTCACTAAGCAGATATTCATATGGAACCCTGCACATCCACAGAAGAAAATGTGCCAACAGAACTGAGTGTGATATCCAAGCTTTCCAACAGGTGGGGGGCAACACTGTTTTTGATCTTCTGGCCTAAAAATTCTTCCCAAGGACATAGTGTACCAAAAAAAAAAAAGATGGATAGAAAATAAATTGTTGTAACCATCTACTTGTTTGGTACATTTTGGCCCACCCAAAGAGTGAAACAACCTAATTTCTTGAGGCAAAAGTGTGACCTAAATGATAGAAAGCTTGGATCTCCCACGCATGTGCCACATTGGCACACATGCTTGTTTGGATCCACAGGGCTCCACAAACATGCAGGCTTAGCAAACATCTATATAATATACATATGCAATATATGTGTTTCAAGGGCAACAAAGGTAATCGCTTGAGCCAAATTGCCATGTCACCATATCTAACTCAATTTTGGTATCCATGTGTGTCCCAAGATGAACTCTTCAAACTGTGGTTTCTATTAAACAAATTGAATAATTTAAAGTTTAACTTGTGTCAGTCATGGTTTTCATCAGTTGTCTTTTACATGAAAACTTAACCATAAAATGAGCCAAAGATCATTGAATGTTGATCACCTGTAGACCAACCAAGATGCAATCCCCAACAACCAAAAGGACATTGAGAGCACGATTCTTGGATGATATCTTGCTCCTATGCCGGTCATATGCCCTTGACACAGTTTTAGTAGCTGGGGAAACCAATTTGGAATGGCAGACACTGCATTCTATCATTCCGTTCTTCATAGGCTCAACCTTCTGTCATCAAGAACAGACACCATAAGCAAAGCACACAAAGAATGCAAAACCAAAGCAGCAATAGTAACAAAAGGAAGTCAGAAGTATCAATAAGAATATACTGCCAAGTTATTTAAACATAACATTGAGGGTAAGAAATCCAGTATTCACCACAGAAAAGTAAACAGAATATGTGTGTGTGTGTGTGTGTATTCTTCATTTCTTGTTGCCAACAGTCAGTAGATCATACACAATAGAGTTGAAAGCATCTCTAATAAAAGAACAGACAACCGAACCTATAAAATACAGAGCTTGCTAAAACTGGCTTTTTATGAAATGCTTCAGGAATGGAGCAAATCACATTAGCAAACTTCCTAACCCTATAAACCATTGATTGGTGCACATGGCAACAGATCAAGACTGTGCAATCATTGGCAACCTGCTAGACACACAATGCCCCAACAACCATGCCAATTGGAAGTTGAAAACTATTCGATCCATCACCCACTTTTGGGTAATTAGAAAGGAAAAAAAAAAAAAATTAGAGCAACAATTGAGAAAGTGTAAACATAGCAGCCTTTCTCGAAAGATTTGAAAGAAGGCCTGGTACATAGAAATGTAGCTTTCTTTGAGGGGCATATCACACTAATCAAATCCACTCTTTTAGATCTCCCTGTTTACTACCTTAAACTTTTCAAAATTCCAGCATCAATGATAAAGAAAATCAAGAGACTCCAACTTGATTTCTTGTGAAAAGCCAAAAAGGGTGATAAACATAAATATCAATCAAATGGGAGGAAGCCTGAAAGCCCAAGAAAGAAGAGGGGATTAGGGTGGAAGATTAAGAGAATGAAATTAGAACTTCCTTGGTAAATAATCAAGGAGGGAAAGAGCCTGAAGCTTTCTATAGAAAAATCATCTCAAGGAAATAAAGTGAAGAGGTCTCAAATTGGGATCCTAAGAAAGTGGTTGGGGGGAAGGCTTCCAAGGTGTCGAACCATATTGCCAAGACCAGCAATCTTAAACCTTGTATTGGTTTTTCTCTGTTCATAAGGAGCTGTTGGCAAGTCCATAAGGAGCTGTTGGGTTGCTGGGGAATTCTTTCTCAGCTTAGTATTTCCCAGTTCTCACAAATTCACATTGGGTTTTGGTTCAACCATTCAACTACTTGCTTTTTACATTCCCACAAAGATTTGCAGATTTCAGTGAAATTTGTCAAAATTGTCCTCACAATTAATGAGAATTTATAGCAAAATTTCAGCACGATCTAAAACCTCTATACCAATTTGCAACTTTTGAAGAATTTTCTCTCCCGTGGATATCAAAAAACCCGATCTTGAATTTTCCACAATCAGGTTTTAAGAACAGAAAGCAACCATCCAAGCGGTTCATTCCACATTCGGACACTTGTCTGTGAAGACCAACGGCTCACAAACTTCAAAACTTGCCAAAATTGCATAAACCCAAAACTTTCCAAAACAGGAGCCCCAAATGACCACCTCTACAACTTGCTTTTTTAGTTTTTAGGAGCATTTCTATACATTGATCAAGTAGGGACACCATCTAGGACAGTTCACTCATCAAGATCATGTCAACCATCAAAGGGCTCTATCCAAATTTACAAAATCATTCTTCATTTCTAGAAAGTTGTAAGATCCATATCGGATGTAGGCCCACTTAGGCCCATCAAAGCCCACTATAAGGCCCAATCCACTTAAGCCCATCAATGCCCAATGTAAGGCCTGGAAAGATGTGGGCCCATAGTCCACCATCAAGCCCAACATGTGCTGATTTTGGGCTGATTATTTATAGATTTGAGGGCCTAAATCAATGATTGTAATTTACTATTTTGGGAGATATGGGGAGCTGATTTGAAGATGTGATTAATATGATTTAAGATACAGGCTGGTTTTACAAATATAAATATTTTCCATGTTTGTTTTTTATTATTAGGCTTTTACCATATTAAGGAATATTAGATTGGTTTTGAAATAAATTGTGATTGATTTGAAATCAATCTCATAGTTGGGGAGATTTCAATTAAAGATTCATTTAGGATCTCTATGTGTGTGGGTGGGTGGGGGTGTGTGTGCGTGCGTGTGTTGGGGGTGGGTTCATTCGAATATTTTCTAAGCGTGATTTTTCTTGAAGTATTTGTAAGAGAAGAAGGTTGATATCAATAGACTTCTTTCCCTCTCTACACCATTGTTCTTGGGGGTATAAAAAAATTTATTTTGCAATTTGTGTATTGAGATCTCATTGACTCAATAAAGGGTTGCACCATTTTGGTATCAAAGCGGGTCGTCTTTGGGGATTTCTCAACCCTACATCATCCTCTAATGGCTTCCAAGGGAGTGACACAGGAAGAATTTGTGCAAGTAGTACGCAACACTGTCAGTTCACTTTTCACCGTTAGCCACCCCCACTAGGGATCGATACCAAGACCTCAATGTTGAAATGAGATATCTTTCACTGCAAGTACCCAATTGATCCACACACACTCACAAATCAAATAGATCAACTCACGCATATGGTAAGCAATCTCACTAATCAAGTAGGAGAGCTCCAACGTGAAGGGAATCCGAAGACCAAAGTTGGAGTACATGACACCTACTGAGAGGTCCCCACTAAGGTCCTAACCAACAATGGAAGGCCCCAGTTTGTGAAGGCACCAATAATCGAATCCTTCAATTATTGGAACATGACAGAGTACCCGCAATTAAGGTAGGAGTTCCAGAATTCCATGGTTGCATGTTGATGAAGTCATTGATTGGCTAAGCAAGGAAGAAAAGGTATTCAAGTACAAGAAAGTCACGGATAATCAGAAGGTGAAGTTTTCCGATCACACGTTAGCATGGTGGGATGATCTCCAAGCCGAACAAATCCATCAAGGTAAGGAGAAAACAAACTTCTAGTTGGGGGGAAGTGTAGAAGTTAGTCATTCGAATATTTTCGAAGTGTGATTTTTCTTGAAGTATTTGTAAGAGAAGAAGGTTGATATCAATAGACTTCTTTCCCTCTCTACACCATTGTTCTTGTGGGTATACTTTGTTTTTTTTTTTTTTTTTGCATTTTGTGTATTGAGATCTCATTGACTCAATAAAGGGTCGCACCATTTTGGTATCAAAGCGGGTCATCTTTGGGGATTTTTCAACTCTACATCATCCTCTAATGGCTTCCAAGGGGGTGACACAGGAAGAATTTGTGCAACCCAATTTTTTTATTTTTTTTTGTTAGCTTGTTACTACACAACACTGTCAGTTCACACTTCACCGTTAGCCACCCCCACTAGGGATCGATACCAAGACCTCGGTGTTGCAGTGAGGTATCTTTCACTGCAAGTAACCCAATTGATCCACACACTCACAAATCAAATAGATCAACTCACGCATATGGTAAGCAATCTCACTAATCAAGTGGGAGAGCTCCAACGTGAAGGGAATCTGGAGACCAAAGTTGGAGTACGTGACACCTAGTGAGAGGTCCCCACTAAGGTCCTAACCAACAATGGACGGCCCCAGTTTGTGAAGGTACCAATAATCAAATCCTTCAATAATTGGAATGTGACGGAGAACCCGCAATTAAGGTAGGAGTTCCAGAATTCCATGGTTGCATGTTGATGACTTCATTGATTGGCTAAGCAAGGTGGAAAAGGTGTTCAAGTACAAGAAAGTCGCGGATAATCATAAGGTGAAGTTTTTCGATCACACGTTAGCATGGTGGGATGAACTCCAAGCCGAACAAATCCATCAAGGTAAGGAGAAAACAAACTCCTGGGAAAATATGAAAAAGAAGTTAAAAGGAAAGTTCTTGCCCACAACTTATGCCCATGACCTCTATCAAAGATGTCACAATCTACGACAAGCGAACGAGTCAGTAAATGAATACACCAACGAGTTCCATACCTTGACATCACAGGCAGGGTTTCGTGAGTATGAATACCAATAGATTTCAAGATATCTTAATGGTCTTAACCCAGATATCTTAAATAAATTGGCTTTCATATATGTTTTTAAAATGTCTTATGCATATACACGTGTTGAAAGCTGGGGAGATAATTAACTGGGGACTTGGGAGATGATTTGGCGCCTCACGAAGGTCACATCATCGATGATGGGGCAGCATGCTAACTTCCCATGTAAGGCAACTATAAGACTTCCCATAGGGCGAGGGACAACGGGCCAATATCCAATAATAAAATCAAGCCCCAACCCGGTGGGAGGTGGTTATGGACGAGGGGCTAATGCGCCCAAGATGGGACAAAGCAACACTCATTTCATGTGCTCTAAGTGTGGACAACCAGGACATCATTCCTTTCATTGCCCTAAACATCAGTCCACAATTAAAGTACATTTGGTTAAGGTAAATATGATGAAGACGCTCCCGACCACGTGCAAACCAAAATTGAAGTAGACACAGAATAAGAAGACCACGCATATGAAGATGAGATGAATGTTGGGGAAGATGCAACAAATGTGTATGGTGATAGGGAAGAGTCATTGATTATCCTACGGACTATGCTACCAACACCTCAAGTAAATGAGGGGTGATGGTTGCGACACTATCTTCCGCACCACCAGTACCTCTAGTGAGAAGATAGGGGAGAGTCATTGGTTATCCAACGGACTATGCTATCAACACCTTAAGTAGTTAATGAGGGGCGATGGTTGCAACACTATCTTCCGCACCACCAGTACCTCTAGTGGGAAGATATGCATCATTTTGGTAGACGAAGGGAGCTGTGAGAACATTATCTTATAAGAAATGGTGAACAAATTAAAACTCAAGTAACATAAGCATCCGCGACCACATCAGATTCGTTGGTTCAAGAAAGGAAGAGAAGTTTTTTATTAACACAAGATGCTTAGTTTCCTTCTCTAATGGATCTAAGTATAAGGATGGTGTGTAGTTTGATGTGGTCCTCATGAATGCATACCATATTTTGTTAGAGAGACCATGGTTGAAGGACCGATATATGGTGCACATGACTCAAGCCAACACCTATTCCTTCGTTAAGGATGGTGTTAACATCACATTGCACCCTATGAAACACCTTCTAACACCCAAATCGTTTTTTTAAAGGTAAAAAATCACTCAATGTGCAGAAATTTAAAGATGAAAGTAAGGAAATTAACATCATTATGTCTTGGTTGCTAAAAAGACACGAAACAATTAAATGTTCCGCCTCCCATACATGAGCTTTTTCATGAATATAAAGACCCGGTGCCCGAAGAACTCCCGACTGGACTTCCTCCTATGAGGAACATTCAGCACCACACTAATTTAGTGCCTAGTTCGAGTCTATTGAATCTTGTGCACTACCAGATGAGTCTAGCTGAACATGCCGAGCTCAACCAACAAGTTACTGAGTTACTACAAAAGGGTTTAATTTGGGAAGCATGTCACCTTGTGCTATTCCTACATTAGTAACCCTTAAGAAAGATAGGACTTGGAGGATGTGCATGGACGATCATGCAATCAACCATATTACTATCAAGTACCAGTTTTCTATCCCTACTATGGACCAAGGCCATTCAAGTTCGAAAGCAAATGGCTACAATTTCCTGGTTTCATCAACATGACGTAGGAATGGTCATCAGTATTAATGTTGTAACTTTGGCTGGTTTCAAATTCTGCAAAAAGCTAATGGGTAATCAAAGCCAAATTAAAAGAATGGGTTAAGGAGATGAAGGTGATTAAAGCATCCAAATCAAAAATTATCATTCAATGCATTCATGAGTTCGAGAAAAAGGAGTCCTCAGAAGGACCGGTCAACAGTGAAAGGCAAGAATGAGTGGAGTTAAGGAAAGTGGAAATTCCTCATTCAGCAAGAGGAAATTGCTTCAAGGCAACAATCAACAACGCTATGGTTAAAAGGAGACCAAAACACATAATACTTCAATAACCTGCCTAACAATAGGAGAAAAAAATAAATCAAAAGTTTAAGAATTGTAGGTAGATTGATTGATGACGAAGCAGAGACTCAAAACAGCATATTAAGCTCTATAAGAATTTATATTCCAAAGAAGACCTTTGTAGGCCGAAGTTGGATGCCGTCGATTCTAAAAGCCTCCTAGAAGATGTGGCAAGCAATTTGGAAAGCCATTTGACCGGGAGGAAGTGAAAGGGGTGATCATTGAAATGAAAAGTGATAAAGCATTGGGGGTTGATGGTTTCTCAATTGGTTTGTTTCAAAATTGTTGGCAATTTATCAAGATTGATGTGATGACCATGTTTGAGGAATTTTATGAGAGGAAAACTAAACAAAAGCTTACATGCTATCCTATTAGCCTAGTCCAAAAAAGCAAGGAGCTTCATATTTGTAGGACTTCAAGCCAATTAGTCTGGTGGGTAGTTTTTATAAAATTGTAGCCAAAAACCTTGCTAACAGAATGAAGAGATTAATGTCCCACCTCACATCCCCTTTCCAAGGTGCGTTATTAGAAGAACGGCAAATTCTTGATAGCAACCTAATAGCGAATGAATGCATCCACTCTAGGAAGGAAGCGGAAATAATACACAAAATTGACATGGAAAACCCATATGACAGAGTGGATTGGGATTTCCGTTGTTGCATGATGTAAGAATGGGGTATGAGGTGAAATGGATGAGATGGATTTTGGAATGCATCTCTACAGCCCAATTCCCCATCCTTGCCAATTGGTTGCCCTGTGGTTTCTTTGGGAGTTCGAGGGATTTGGGGCAAGGGGATCCCTTCTCCCATTCCTATGTCAATTGATAACAGAAGGTCTCAATCACCTAATTGACAAAGGGAAGAGTTGTAAGATGATTGAAAGCTTTCAAGTGGGTAGCTTGACCTTCCCACACCTTCACATGTAAGTACAAACACAATTTAAATACTAAAATGTGTATTCTGTGTTTAGAAAATGCCAAGGAATATGTACTTCATGATTTTAACTCATTTCTTTCATCTCATGGCATTATTCACACACAGCAAAATAAAATTGAGCAGCTAAACATAAAAAAATCAACATTTACTTGAAGTTGCTAGGACATATGAAGGTTTTGAAGATAAATAAATAAATTGGAGCGATGCAATCTTGGCTTCATGCTGCCTAATAAACTGGATGCCATCATCTATCTTAGATGAAAAATTATGTCTTATGTCCTCATACTCTTAACTTTTTTCAATCCCTCCTAAAGTATTTGGTTAAGTGCGTTTAATACATCAGTTGATCATGTCCTTGACAAATTTAAACCAAAGGCTAAAGTGTATTTTTCTTGGGTGTTCTCGTACTTAATGAGGATACAAACGTTATAATTGTGTCCCCAGCAGACATTATGCGTCAATTGATGTCATGTTTTTTAAACATACCACATGTTTCTGTGAGGAATGAAGGTCACTGCAATGTGAAGAAAGTTCTACCGCTCTACACATTGTGCCAAACACAACATTTTTAACGGATGGGATGCATGTACGACATGTAGATCCGCCTTTACAGGTCTACTCCAGATGTTCCAAGAAAGGAAATTGAGTGCATAAAAGTGTGTCTTTTGTCAATCCTCCTACGATGTCAGCAGATATCATCCCACTGAATCTGCACTTGTACCGTCAAATGAAGGCAACTTGCCCATCGCTCATCATAAGAGTACACATTCCTGCATTTAACATCCAATTTCTCAATTTGTATCCTTTGTTGGCTTATCTTCTTCATTTTGACAATTTCTTCTATCCTTGCCGTTCGTGTTTATTCCTCATTCTTTCCATAGGGCTCTCAACAGTGATAAGTGGAAATGAGCTATGGAAGAAGAGATGGTTGCACTCTATTAAAATCAAACTTGGACATTAGCTAGACAAGACTATTGCAAGAGAACGTCCAGTTTGATGTAGTTAGGTGTATACAATGAAGTATAACCCCGATGGTTCAGTTGATCAGTTAAAAGCTCGATTGGTTGCAAAAGAGTATTCTCGGACCCTAAGAGTCGATTATTCAAAGACTTTTCTACCATGAACAAGCTTCACTCTGTACACATTGTTATTTCCATAATCGCAAATCCGGATTGGTTGTTGTATCAGCTTGATGTGAAAATTGCCTTGTTTCTTGAAAGTCTTATTGAAGAACTCTATATGGAGCAACCACCTGGCTTTATTGCTCAGGGAGAGTCAAACAAAGTATGCCACCTTAAGAAGTCAATCTATGGTTTAAAACAATCTTCAAGAGCTTAGTTTAACAAGTTCAATAAAGTGATGTTTGAATTTGGGATGAAGCATAGCTAGGTTGAACACTCAATCTTTGAAGGATAAAGTGGATCTTTGCAAGATAAACTGAGGCAAGTGTTATTGTGTTGGTTGTATACATGGATAATAACATCGGTTACCAGCAGTGACAATAGTCATAGTTGACAAGTTGAAGAAATTATTACAGTAAAACTTCCATACAAAGGACTTCGGACGTCTTCAATACTTCTTGGGTATTGAGGTAGCAAGGTCTAAGGTGAGCATTAACTAGTCATAATGAAAATATGTGATGGATTTACTAGATGAACGGGTCGTCAAGGAGCCAAGCCCATGAAAACTCCCATAGACACAAACCAAACGTTGAGTGTGGATCAAGGGAAATTGTTTAATGATCCAAGGAGATCCCATCAACTTGTTTGAAAATTGATCTTTTAACGATTACCAAACCAAATATCACTTATCTAATCATTGTGGTTGGTCAATTCACGCAAGCTCCTCATATTCGCCATATGGAGCATGTGCTTCGTACCTCAAGTATTTAAAGTGAGCTCCTGGTCATGGCATTCTTTATAATTGAATGGCCATATCCAAGTAGAATGGCATTCAAATGCAAATTGGGTTGCTCTCCATCAGACAAGCAATCTACTACTAGTTATTGTACCTTCATTGGTGTTAATCTTGTTACATGAAGAAGTAAGAAGCAAACCATAGTTGCTCATTCAAGCATTGAGACAAAATACAGGGCAATGGCCCACATGACGTGTGAGCTCATTTAGCTGAAGACATTAATGTGTGAGCTTGAATTTATGGTTGATATTCCCACGAGATTATGTTGTGATAATCAAGATGCCTCTCACGTTGCCAACAACTCCGTTTATCATGAGAGAGCCAAGCACATCAAAGTAGATTGTCACAAGAGAACCAAGCACATCATGTGATCAACAGGGAGAAAGTTTCTAGCAAAGAAATATGCATGACTTTAGACAAGTCTCAAGATCAACTAGCAGATATGTTCATGAAGGCTCCAAATCGTACTCTTCTAGATCACTTCTTTGTCAAGCTAGGCATACATAGCATTAGGGCTGAAAGTTAGTCGGGTTCAACCCGACCAACCCATGACCGACCCGACATTGGGTTGGGCTCGGGCAGGATATATCGAGCCCGATCTTAAGCTTGGGCTATATAAACCCCAACCCGACAAAACTTGGGTTGGGCTTGGGTTGAGGTCTCGGGTTGCCCGACCCAACCTGAACCCAATCATGATATATAAGTTACTTATGCATTATAATTGAGTTTTGATCGTTTGTGTCGAAGGCACACTAGTGATGTCAAGTCTCATTTGTCCACGTCATTTCTAAGGACTCAAGCTAACAAGATATGCCAGATTTCTCTCCCAAATAGACTTTGTGTTATGCTACATGACTTTTAAAGTAGTTGTTGTATATTTTAACTTGTTTTTTTAAAGAAAAAAAATGAAGTTCTTTATAATGAATAATCACATATATAATTAATAAAATTATAGATACAAAAAATAAGCCCTATATTGAAATATAATAACGAAAATATTAGTACGTATATACTCGACTAACCCGATCAACCCGACCGAGCCCGCTTGGGTTGGGCTTGGGTTGAGAATTCCCAACCCGAGATTGGGTTGGGTTGGGTTAGGGTTGAAGTATAGGAACCTTGGGTTGGGTTAGGGTTGAGCACCAACCCGACCCAACCCGCCCGACTTTAAGCCCTACATAGCATCCATGATATGCATGATCTAGCTTGAGGGGAAGTGTTGATGGCCCATGTTTATCACATGTGTGGTCCCACGTGCCACATGTGTGGTCCAGTGGGCCCAGCTTGGTTTCTCATGTGTGCATAACTGAAACAATGGGCTTCTTCTTCCTCTTCTTCGATTAGATATGAACACCTACAAATCCAAAGCATTAAAAAATAGCATTATACAATTTCCATAGTCCAAAGAAAAACACATGAGATAAGAAGTTTCAACCAACTCAAAAATCTCACTAAAAGCAATAAACAAAGCCAACATTGTAATGTAACTAACAATCACATCATAAGTATAAAAGGAACGGACCGTTTCAAATTCCGATTCAACAGAATTCCAGGCCTTTACAATAAAGAAGACACAAAATACCTGCATTTCGGTGACCCAAACCATGCAAATTCAACCAGATCTTGGCACAAAACACTCAATCGATCCCCGTTTCTTACTAAACGAAAACCAAACTGTTTCGAAAATTTCCTAGATCTTGCTCAAGGATCAAAACGAACCGAAACAGCAGATCTCAGCCCAGATCTTACTCTGTCCGATCGTATTCAGATGCCAAAATCTAGGCTCCCAATATCAGATCCAAGACGCTACGGCAGTGAATCGTGCGCCCTCCAGCCGAATTCAAGCATCAAAGCCGGAGAAATTCAACTTTCCCCGGCTGGATTCAAATCAGTAAAGCACCGGAATTCGTTTTCTCCAGTCGGATTGGAGAGGTTTCAACGTCGATTGTGCGGATCTAGTAGGTAGATAGAGAGGTTTTTTCTCTGGAGGAGAAAGCGGAGCGGAGAAGCAGAGGAAAGGAAGCGAGGAATGCAAAGAGAATGAAGGGATTGGAAGGAGTATTTATAGGCGAAAAAACGCAGCGGCCTCTCTCTCTCTCTCTCTCTCTCTTTCTCTCTTTTGCTTGAAATTTACAACAGCAATTCCCTTTGAGCTTTTGCTTGAATTGCAGGCGTATCTGGCTCCCGTTTCTCTCTCTGTCCGGATGATTGAAATTGCGGAGTTATACGAGACTCGGGATGCGTATGACGCTTCGCAGAGAGCGCGACTTCCCTGCCACCGTGTAACCGGCCATGTGGGTGAGGCTTTGACCGTAGGGCCCGATCTAGACGTATGCATTGTATATCCACGCCGTTCATCTGTTTTATAGCTCATCAGCTGGTTGGATGGCAAATAAACATTCCGGTGGCTCTCATGAAGTTTTTAATGGTGGGATTTAATCACTACTATTTCCCGTGGTATGGTCCACCTAAGATTTGGATCCGCTTCATTTTTGGAATCATGTCCTGTAGCTTTGAAAATGGATGGACGGCCTTAATTTAAGCACATGCACTACAGTGTGGCCCATAGTAGGTATCCACCGACTTCGTGGATCGGGATCACACACACCGCGCCTGCAAAGAGAGAGAGCGGATTGCATGTGCCCTGGCACAGAGATATACATGTGCCCCAGGGGCTATATGAGTTCTAAGAAAATGTCTCTGACAAATCTACTACGTCCGTCTGTTTTTAAAGAGTACAATAGGATAGGATTCTAAAAATCAGGTAGATCTACATCTCAGGAGGCCCACTGCAAACGAAACAGTAGTAATGGAAATGTCCACCGTTGCAACCTTCCTTTAGCTAACCATGATGTTTACGTACCATCCAAACCGTTAATATGGTTATTACCATTCAGATAAACCGTAGAAACTAATATCATCCCAATATAAAAAAAATAAAATAAAATAAAATAAAATTGTCACCCCAGGCTTTCAATCCCCACTATTTCATGTGTTGTTATGGTTTACATGAGTTTTGGATATGTTTGTTTTTTAGAATCCTATCCTACAGTGGCCTTTAAAAATAGATATGAACGGAGTGTATTTGTCACGGACATATCTGTGGGTCCCATACAGCCCTGGGCATACCTGTATCCCGGGCATATGCTATCCGCTCTCGTCCGGAAAATCCATTCCGTGCATCCGTTTCACAGATCATACCTGTATCCCGGGAATATGCTATCCGTTTCACGGATTACCATCCAGGCAAGGGTAGGACGCAATCCGCGTCCGTGCCACATACCACGGACCTCAATGGTGTATTTATGTCGTCAAGTTTTGTAACCCACCGTGATATGTGTTAGATTCACACCATTTATCTATTTTTCGAGATCATTTCGGTGAAAGGATAAAAAAATGAGGCAAAATCAAAGTTCTAGACCACACCATAGGAATCAGTGGGGACAAAGACACCTACCTTTCAAACTTTCCTAGGACCCACCATAATGCTTATTTAACACCCCACATATTCACATATTCAAAAAGTCATAGAGACCTAGATGGATGAAGGAAAAACAGAAACATCGGTTTTTGTGACACTCAATAAGTTTTCAATGATAGGTCCACTTTACTCAAAACAAATATTAGTTTGACCCAAACTTCAAAGGGTGTGGTCTACTTGAACTTAGGATCTACTCAGTTTTAGCCTATATGCTAAAAATAATCTCGAAAAACAGATGTACTTGTAAGGGGGGACCACATAACTCCGTAATGTCAACACACCATGTATTGGTGTTTTGGCACACCCCACAATCCAATTGCTTTCATAGTAGGGCATGTATCCAAAAGTGAGACATTCGTTCAAGAAGATCTTGCCATACTAGGTTGGGCCTACAATAATGTTTATGAAAAATTCACCTCTTACATCCATTTATATTGGTACCTAAATAAATGGGAATGTAAACTCAATGTAATGTTTATATGCCGTCCAAACCATTCACGATGTTATACTGATTGGGATGAACTAGAATCACAAATATTAGTGTTGCTTGTAGTTCAGTTAGTCAATATCACTTGTGTGTATTTCGACAAGAAATGAATATATTTAGTTTAGAAGATTATCTTATTCAATAACATCAATAAAAGAATAAGAAGACGATAATCACTAAGTATTTTATTAATTTTGAGTTCATTTTACATCCTCATATCTCCATTAATTCGCAAATAAAATGAATACTATAAAATATAAGAATCAGACATGTTCAAATATTAATTCCGGCAACATTTCATATTGTGATATAATCGTCTGATAAGAGAAGTCATTATGCGGAAACAATATTATCTCGATCAATCCCGTTAACTCTTAAGGAACCTTCTTCCTTTCGAATCAACTAAGCTTTCCATAGTGGCCAGAAGATATGATCCACCCTCAGAGAGTCACTGTCCATGCAATATAAGTGTTATGCGGATGATGATGAATTCCATTCATCCTGTTGTGAGATAACCCTGTTGCGCGCCGTACAGCAGGTATACTCAGTACCTTACTGAGTCTGAAGAAATTTACGTCTTTTACTCACTCCCGAAGTGTTCGATTTATATCAATGAAAGAAAGTGGAGGGGTATTTATAGGCTTTCACACGTGCAAACCCTTCAACTTGCGCAATATATCCATGTTGCGCGGGAGGTGAGTCCCATTGTGCAGGGCGCAATGGACATCCATTGCACAGTCAATACTTTACATTCCGTGTTGCGCAATGAAATACTGTTTTTCTCAATGTTGTGCGCTGCGCAACCAATCAACATTGATGTCCATCTTCTTTTTTTTCTTAAATTTGTGCTCCAACAGATACCCCCTTGATCCTTCATTTAATCCTTCTTGGCTTTAAATGGAGGATCCAGCCATTTTTGAAGAAATACCTTCATATACCCATCTGTGCACAACAACATATTCATTGCATTATTAGGTCCACGCAACGGACTTGGGTCTAGACCACTTTAAACCAGACTTAGCTTTATAAAGTTACTTGCAATTTTCGTAGCCAACTCTTTGCGCACAATTCTCTTTCCGCGCAATAATCTTCTGCGTGCAATGACACTACGCTCAACAAGACTCTGCGCGCAACAAGTCTGCCCTTTTGTAGAATTTTCTCGAGTATCTAAACTCTGATGAATTTTCTTCGATCTTCAAATGGCCCGCTCCAAGAGACAGTGTTCTTCCCTAAGGGAACAAACTACCCCTTCTCATCGATCTGAATCTTCAAACCCTCCACCCCCTACGGAAGATCATTATCAGAAAAAGGCTCGGACGACTGATGAACAACCCTCTTACTTTAAAGAACCGACCCTTTTGGTTGTTAATTTCTCCAACCGTATTCTCCTCCTCGCCAACCCAATTCGCAATGCTATAATAATGGGTGAGATTGAAAAGCCACCAAGGGAAGGTCACGAGTCTGATTAGGAGACTTGGCTAAAATCCACGGCGAACTTTCGTACCGACGGCATCCATCTTGTCGCTGTTGAATCTTCACCTCCACTTGCTTTTTTGAAGAAGAAGAGGCAAAAGAGCAAAGATGAAATTCTACAAGAGAAAATAAAGGAACATAGTAACAAACGCTATCAAAATGTATGGGATAACATCAAGTTTCAAGAGGATGTAATAAAATTCAAGAATCCTCATAAAGATGAGATAGTCATCATTCCAATGAATCTCCATTGTCATCTTTTTATGATCCAGAGTGAGCCCACATATCATATGGCACAGAAACAGTTGCTTTTCACTGCAAATTGGGTCATTAAAGAGCCGAGGATCTTGGAAGGTTTCCTCGTAGAAAAGGGACTTCAACATAAGACAAGACAGATATCTTATATGAGATTCCTCATTCCTTGTTATAAACCCCCATTCTTTTTACCCCACTCACTACTTTGAGACTGTTCAACAACATTTTCATAACAAACTCTTTATAGGGAAAAGATGAATTCTGGGCATGCGACTTTCTTTTCCACTAATTATATTATAACTCATGGGCCAGAGATATCCTGCATAAGTATACACGAGCTCTTGCTGATATCAATCTATATATTGCCATTGAAGTGACTTCGGACTTTTTCAACAAAGATATGATGATATATAAGGAATTTCTGAAGTATTGGTCTTCAACAACAAATTCCTTTCATCTGCTGAAGTAAGCATCACTCTTTGGGATCTACATTGCATGGCAGGCCTCCCTGTTATAGGATCTTTCCTTGACAAGTTTGTCACTACAAATGAAGAATTTGCTTACTTCGATCCCGAGAGAATTCCTTCTATTTCCGCAACAACTATAGAACTTTTTTGGGAGATGTCTAAATTCCCCGATATCCGAAAGATATCTCCATTTCAATGGCTTGCACATTTCACTAGAGATTTGTAGTATATTTTCCAACTTCCCTTTTCTTTCATGTATATATCTACCTTTATATCTTACATTTTTCTTATGCATTCCTGCTTTTCTATTTTTTGAGCTTCTCGGGTAGCCATTCTCAAGACCTAGAATCTCTCCGCCAGAAGATAAGAGGTCCAACAAAGTATATCCTTGACACTGAATTGACCACTTTCCTTGCCTATTGGCTTAGCTTGGTGATGCTACTGAGTTCCAAATGGGTGGATGCTATCCGTCCTACCTTATTTGTAGCTATCGGGGTGATGGCCGAGGGCAAGTGATATTCGCTCGCCTCTCCCGTTCTTTATTCTCTTTACAGAGTGTTTGAGGATGTCTAATGCATTGCTCAATTCCGGTAATAGAGGCTTCCTCTTCATATACTCCTTGGCACTATTTTTTCTGGCTGGCTAGGTGTATACTTTCTATAGACATACGGTGATCCTGAAAAAGCCTATATCAATCCAGAGTGTCCTCCCATATATCATTATCAGAAGCACGAGATGGTGAAAAAGACTTATAACTAGATCGTTAATAAGATCAAAGGCATGGAATCTATCGATATCTTCCAATTTTCGCTATCTCATCAGGCTGAAGATAGGGATGCGATAGATAAAAATAAACTAGAACCAATCGAGAGAACTTTTTTTATTTGCATCAGATCCTATAGTCTTCCTTTATGAGAAGGGAGCGAATTTTGGCGCAAACCCTACTACCCTAGGAGATTCGCATGACAGTTTGGTTATGACTAGACTATACCATAGGCAAGGGGAAGCAGTTACCCACGTGATGCGAAGTTATGGAGAAGGTTCGTATAATTGGGCCTTGATATGGAAGCAGTTACTTGCAAGAAATTTTGGTTGTTGCTTCGTCCTTCCTGGATTCAATCATCGAGTACAAGCCCCGTATGCCTGGATGCAATGGTGGACACATCAATTCTACTTGGTGCATAACTATTATTCAGTTGATCGACCCGTTTGGATTCCTCCTCCGAGATTGAGAAATTATAGGCAAAAACAAGGTATTGGTCATTTCGTAGAAAGGGATCATGTCGTGGCTCCTGGTCAGGTTTGCAAGAAGAAGAACCCATCTGCAAAATAAAGTCAGTCAGTTCTCTAGAAGGATGGATAGCTTTTGGATCTTCTTTGGACTTAACAAAGCGATCAGAGAGGCGAACTTCTCTTACAAGTCAGCCCAAAATTCATGCTGCTTCTCTATATTCTCTGACTCGGGAAATAGAGGATCAGACCATGGTTACGGTCTCTCCTGCTAGAGAACCAACTCGTCCTTCTCTGAGAAGTCATTCTCAGATCAGATCTCTATCTCCTTAAGTTCAAGCTCAATAAGTTTTTCCTTTTCCTAATGATGTTCATCCTTCTCATGCCAAAGCAAGTATTTTGTTTAAAGACAAGCAAGTGGCTTTTAAAGATAGTTCGTCCAGTTACTTTGCAGAGACTAAAACTGCCAAGTCATCTTCTACTGAAAGTTTAACTGATGAAGGGGATGTCTTGCTAGACGATAACCAAGAAGAAGACGCATAAGTAGACATCGGTGAAGAAGGTGAGATTGAAGGATATGTTTTGATTACAAAAGTCCAACATGAAGTTCAACATGCCTCTTCTTTGGCTGCTCGAGCGACTACTCCCATTGAAGAAGAACAACTCAACAACGAGGACATCTGCTGTTCTCCAGGCACGAATACTTTTGTATCTTATGATGCTTTATATTCTCCTTCGCCTGTAGAGGTCACAGACGTGCTTGAACAAGTTCCTGCAGTCTTTCCTATAATTGCAGAAGTTTTTATATCGAGAGAGGCCGGAATTTCTATAAGCGTGGGCGACAATAGAGGCATTATTTTCGCCTCAAAGTGTAGAGGTGGATCAAGACACCTCATATGTTCATCCGGCTACTAATGTGGTTCATGTTGAAAGGACAACAACTACATGCCCTGTTCCTCTTCAACTAGTTACTTGTAGTCTTGAGTTTCTCTCTGATCATGTTGACACAACAACACCAACAACTTTAGACTCGACCACTGGAGCTAGAGAACTATCTTTCAACATTGCGACCATTGCCGCGGATATTCCTGCATCTTTAGGAACATAAGCGTCTTCATCACCAGTTATTCTTCAATCTAACCCCAGAGATGGTATATATTTCTTCTCAAATTTACTTTTATTTATCTTCATTCTTCATATTATTACTATTGTTATATCATTTTCTTTTTCTCTTTTAGCTGCAGTCATTCCCTCCTCAAGTGGGTCGGCGAGCTCTAACTCAATAGCTACGATATCAAATATGCTTTCTCTGGATAAAGTGCCTCCCATCATGCTTATGTTGTTTAAGAATGCCATTTCTGCTACTATATGCGCTTTCAAGAACCCTAAATAGTGGTCATACTTGGACAATGCATTGGCAATTCTTGATCATGTAGTGAGGATGGCGCTTATAAATATTATTCCTTTACACAACTCTTTAACTCACTTATATGATTTGCTGAATAACCTAGAATCAACGCGTAATGTAGTTGTTGATCCGGAAGTCTTATAACGTTAGACAGAGTTGTCATCTTTAAAGGAGAATGTATCACAGACCATGGCTGTCATTTCGGGTTATGGTGTAACATCCCGAAAATCGGGGGTTGGATAGAAACCCAACTCCCGAATTCTAAAATGTTATTTATGCAACATATATAATGTTAAATGCATGTTGTCTGTAAAAAGACATTAAACGAGATTGGGATTAAGCCAAAACAGCATATCATACTCCAGAGACAGTTAAATTAGCAAGCAGAAGAATGTGATAGATATATAAAATACATAATTGATTGTAAGTCTCCAGAGTGTGAACATGTTACCAGCTTAATTAAATACATGTATACTCCAAAAATGGAAAGAAAGAATATACATCAGTGCTCTAAAAATATAAAATGACAAGTGTCAAGGCATCTAATCAACCTCCCTGTAATTCCGTCGATCCAAACACGGAGGAGAAGTCATCCTCATCATCATACAAGTCCAGCTCTGCTTCACAAGCAGTGCCATCATCTGCAACTAAAATAGGGACTGGTGCGTGTTCGGAACACCATCCCGTAACGTGGGAGTGAGTAGCTAACTCAGTTGAATAATAGAGCAAAGATTAGCATGTTCTCAAATCAATCACGCGATAATAGTAAAGCAATGAAACAAACATTCGTAGATTCTGTTGTTAATGTATGCATGAAATGACATGATGGATGCCCTCACTGACATACTCCCTCATGCAGCACCATTTGCGTCTGCGGCATGCTTTCTTCCCACAGTGCTCCACATCTTCCAGGCACATGCAATGCGATATGGATAATGATTATCGGGTTGTTATTAGTCCTTTTCATACAGCAGGATTGGAAAACTAGGGTACCTTACTTATATCAATCCCAACACAGATCCTGTCTAGGGTCATCACTCCTAGTAATCTCGTACGATGTTATATTTGTAGGTCACTGCAAGGGCTGCCAGGGCTGTTGCTCGCACTCGTTGCACCTCTCCCCCATCACCTTATCAATACAGGCCTAATTATCCTTAAGACTGCATTAGGACTCGTCGCCCCCATGCGGTGTCAGGATAAACTCAAGGACACTACAAAGGGCTCGTCACCTGATCAGTGTAGGCCGACAGCAAGAATATAGTGTCCCATAGCACCATAATCTGCTCAGATTAGGGTGCTCACTGGTCACTACGGGGAGGTTTGTGGCCCCAGCGTAGGCTGACAGCTCGACCACGGTGTCCCATACCACCATGCCCGGCTCATGAGTCTTTGTGGATTAAGGTACCATGGTTGACAGGGTTTTCAATGGTAAGTTCAATACCCTAAATTCAAGCAGTTATGACTCATACATGGTGAGCATACAATGGCCAGTCGGGTTACTTAACGGGGCTCGACTAGTACGAGCGCATCTCAAGCTGAACGACATGAAGTGCATGAAACACCTCGTGTGGCCTAACCACTGCCGCCAACCCAAAACACGACTCACGTTCATCGACGCGTCTTTTGTGGTACATATAAACCAACCATGAATTCGATCCATTACCGACTGCATGGACTAGGTCATAGCCCCAAGCATTTGTGCATCAACATCAGTAAGCATATGTGAGTAACAGAAATGAAATACAACATTGTAAGCATGTTGACACATGTTATGACATACAACTTAAGCAAATCATCCCACACATGCATTTCATGTATATAATGAAATCAATACATATAGCCTACATGATGGAAATCATTTACATCAGCATATTACTTGAGAATTCAATCTCAAAACTATTTCACAACACCATATACTCAATACACAGTAATACAAATATTTATACAAACACTTAGTCTACACTCTTAAGTCTACATAGTATATGTCGACTCAAAGTGCCCATTTGGGCGAATCTCTTCGCCAAACAAACCATGCACGCATTCCTAGTATCCTAACACGACAAATAACTATCACAATCATTTTTGCAAAATACGGACGTATACAGTATTTTCTATAAATGCCTAAAATACCCTAAATCTCATATTTACCGTACGTTTACGAAACGAAAAACGGACAGCACATTGTACATGTCAAACGGCGTTGCCGTCGATAATCTACTATTAAACGACAATGAAAGTTTTGAAATCAGTCAATCAAAGCGTCTAAGATCCGCACCTTTTTACCCTAGATGTGTATCGTTCCGAACGGAGCGTATACGCTTCGTCTACGGCGAACAGGCGACCTAATACACAAGATGTATAAGCCACTTCGCTATTAGAATCGACGGAACCTTAAATCAGTAAGTGTTGAGGATTTTCCTTACCTAGAAATGCGTTGGAATCACCGACAAAGTGATTGGGATGCGTTGCTTTAGCACATGTAGCAGCAGCAGTAAGTGGTGGGAAGATCTCTCCCACACTCTCTCACAATCCCTCACTTTTTCTCTCTCTCTAGCTAGGGTTTCTAGCAAATTCGGATGGGTGAGATATGTGAGGTTTTAAAGCCCTTTTATAGCCTAAAACCTTCCCAAATTAGGCTTGGGAACAACGTTTACTTAAGGTATAACCAAATCGGGACTGTTTTGGTCCAAAAAAGCACTTCGGGAGGTCCCCTGGTCGAACGCGATCGGACTTAAGCTCATGGTCACTGGATGTTGGTCACACCCAGTTTTCAGTCCGGTAGAGTTCCCAGATCGCACGTGGCGGTCCAGTTTCAGTTCAGCGGTCATCGCACCTAAATCAGGTCTACAAGTCTCATGATATGAAAGAGAAATTTTTTCTGATCCGAGGGTGTAATTTGGCTGAATTCTGACGGTCAGAACGCTTAATAATAACGCGCCAAGTCACGTGCTAGATTTGGATTTAAATTTTCAAATCTAACCCTTTTCTCACTCTCTTCACTCCATGCTCAATGAAATAGCCTCTGAACGTCGGTTGGCCTTGATTTTCGAAACGATTGTCAAGTCCAGCCAAGTGGTCATAACAGTGTAAGATGATAGATATCGGACTTTCGACGCGCGGTCTAGATCCAATACAAAGTTTCAAAGGGTTCCCGAGAACAAACCGGTTTAGAGTTTGATCTTGGATTTTAGGGTATTGTAGCGTCCTTGTTTCTACAAGTTTTGGGTCTTGTAGAACGTATTTAAAGCGATCATGGACAATTTCACAGCTACTCTAGCGTAGCGCTAGCTAACTTACTCTTAATTTCTAAAGGAATTAATCTTAAGTGATTTCTTTGGCTTTGGAATTGGATTCTGAGCGGTTACCCAGGTGTTTTGGTTGACCCATTGCCTAAGGACGTCTAATCCTAGGTTGGCAAAAATTCAGGGTGTTACATATGGTATTGAGTACTAATCTCTTTGAGAACGGCTAAAAGCTTCTGATCAGAACAAGATAATTATCAAAAATCAAATAGCCTTCTTGAAAAAACAAATTGCTTAGCTTGAAGTTCGAGAACAAGAAGATGAACTGAATGTAAGAAAATTAAAGAAGACATGGAAGTCAATATTCGTATCACTAATCTTGAAAAGTCCGAGATGATTAAAGATGAGGGGACTGTCACTTCTTTAGAGAGAGAGCTGATGCGCCTGATTAAGCTAAGATTATTCTTGAAGCTGAGTTAACAAATGTTGCGACACAAGTTCAATTGAAGGAAAATTTGCAAAAATATGTGACAACTTTAGGCATGTTAGAGGACTTATAAACTTTTGTTCATTCTTGATATATATAATCACATACTTCATTGTAAAATTCAACTTGTTATAAATGAACTTTTGATATTTTCTTCTCAAAGTGTACTTTTGATCATAATATTATAAGCACGTTTCAGGAACATCACGAAATGGATGAACATATGCTTGTATCAGATTTTGATTTACTAATACTTATAATCATACTTTGATAGGACATGCAATTCATCATATATATAAAAAAGGTAACAACATTTTTATTATTAACATCACATATGTGGTATTCATTCTGATGGGCAGAGCTAGTTTCTACTGAAATCAAGCCAGGAATATATGGTTGGGCTATCTATGGACAAGCGAAAGAGCGCACACTGTAGCTTGTTTTTTCTTCGTTTGTAAGGTGTAACTCATTCATGAGAGGGCATTTTCTCTTACTGTCCCTCATGGCACTGTCAGAAGCTACACAGACGGCACTGGTCTTACACGTGGTTAGCCGCGTGGATGCTCTCTATTGCCCGCATGAGTCTAAGCATGCGATTGCCTTTGCGGGCTTTTTAGGGCCACTGGCTTTTCACTACTGCCTACATGATATTTGGCGAATTGTTGACATGATAAGTATTATGCGTGGTTGGCCACGTGGGCGCTCTCAACTGTCGTAAATGATAAATCGCCATTGTTGATAATATAGGGTTTAAGGCTTACGCGTGGTTGGCCATATGGACGCTCTTCACAGTTGTAAATGATAAATCATGATAATGTTTGATAGTATTTGTGATTGGAATAATATATCAGCTTGTTGATAGTATCAATTTCGTAATAATTGGTGATAATAAATAATGATTGACAATTATATCTTGTTGATGCAGAGAGCTTTCTTTTATAGCTAATATGTTAGAGATATGTTGATATCCTTGCAAGTTTGTCTTTTCATTCATATATGGAGCCTATTAACTTGCTTGTTGAGGCTTTTTCATCATTCTGCATGTCTTGTCCCCTTTTGATTGAGATAAATTATCTTAATAATCTTTGTAATCAAAACTTTTTCAATTTTCAAGGATAATACTTTTCGATGAAGTGAGCATTGACGGGTATTTTGATGCCTTGTCCGTTCTGATTTACAAGTTAATAGGCTTCATTCGAGTATACTTCAGTTATTATGTATGGACCCTCCCATCTAAGGTTAAACTTGCCCCATGGTCTGCGAGTGACCAATATGGGTCTTTTCAACATTAGCATCATATCACCTTTCTTGAGGGAACGATGTTTAATTTTCTTATCAAAGACAATAGATATTTGCGCCTCATATAGTTTTGATCGTTGTTGGGCAACTAGATGCTTTTCATTGAGCATATCCAACTTGGCTAGCCTTATCTTGGTGTTTTCATCATCTGTAATCGATTCATGTACCGCTACTCCGAGTGACGCAACCTGCGTTTAAGGATGGCAGCTTCGACACCTTAGACCAGCGAATACGATGTGGCTTTTGTTGGGCTGTTAGATGCTTTTCATTGAGCATATCCAACTTGGCTAGCCTTATCTTGGTGTTTTCATCATCTGTAATCAATTCATGTATCGCTACTCCAAGTGACGCGACCTGCGTTTAAGGATGGCAGTTTCGACACCTTAGACCAACAAATACGATGTGGCTTTTGTTGCGGTCCGATGAGTAGTTCGATAAGCCCATAAAGCATCTTGTAATTTTTTATCCCAATCACATTTATTTCCAGTGATAGTTTTCTTTAAGATCTTGATTATCGTCTTATTGAAAGCATTTGCTAATCTATTTACTGAAGAATAATAAGGCCTCAAAAATGAATGTTGAATGTCAAACTTTTGATATAGTTTCTCTATGTTATTGTTCTTAAAAGGAATGTCATTATCAGTGATTATCTTTTTTGGAATGCCATGGTGATATATAATTGTGTGTCGAATGAAATTTACAACATCTTTTTCTTTAACATTGCGTAGTGATTGCTTGCCTCCAAGTGCAGAGGTTCGTAAGTAATATTCCATGAATACAGGGTCGATCTCATAGGGAGATGAATTGTGAGAATGAGAAAATCAAATGCAAAACAAACAAGTAATTAAAAAAACTAAACTGATAATTTGATTTTAGGAGTTTTGAATGGATGTAATTCAACCGAATTAAAACAACACCCAAGCTTCAAAGTTCCAAAATCATAATGACTTAGATAACACAACTAGGATTTAAGCATTATGGTCAGCCTAATCGAAAAATAAAACAGTTTAAATGTTTTAATAAATGATATAAAAGATTAAAAAATCATGAATTTGCACCATTGATGTATATTCTCAAGTGCCAAAAATTTTAAGAATTTAATATCAATGAGATAATGAATCAAAGAAATGTAGCTGGTTGAAAACCTCTCCTATCTAGGAAATTTGATTGATTCAGGGTAAGCCTATCCATCAATGTGGATATTATATAATGAAAACATATGGATCTCACATTAGGATCAAAGCTAAACTTGAATAATAGATAACATGCACACACCATTATTCTCATCATTAAAATAATCAATTATCATAACTGTGAAAAAATTAAACTAATATACTTCCCTTCTAGCTTAGGCTAATGGGAACTTAGAAAAACATAATTAGAATAGAGAAAGAAAGCAAAAGGAAAGAAAGAAATATAAATAGAAAAATTTAAAAGAAAAAATAATTTATAAAACTTAAATAAAATTGAAAACCCTCTAAAAACCTTAAATCTTGCTCTTGAATGCTTTGAATAATGCTTAGGAATGCCCCGGGAAGCTCTATTTATAAAAATGGAACTGTAACTTTCGTATAAAGTTGAAAAACTCTAAAAACCACCTCAAATATACGCACTTTTCCAAAATAGACTTCATATGTGCAGTTTGTTTAAAATCGATTTTACATTGCGCTGTTTTTCAAAATAGACTTCAGAGTTTCAGAATGCACTTTTTTAAGATGATTTCAGGATTCTTCACTTCAAATCTTCTATTCTCTTTATTCCTCACTTGATTTTCTTTGATCTTTGGTATGTAAATTCTTCAATCTTGGTCTCCTAAGATCCATCCATTTCCTTGGTGATTCTTGAGCATGAAATCCATGCTTTTAACACTCTTTTTCAATCCAAGCTCTTAAATTCACCTTGCAACACATACATGAGTAAAATAGAGCATTAAGCTGATTCATGTTTATAAAATCAAGATATAAATGGAGAAAATTATACAATATTTGAGTCTCAACATACCCCCCAACCAGCATTTTACTAATCCCAAGCAAAATAAGTGAAGAAAAATAAAAATAAGAATAAAAACTAATTCTAGGAACAAAATTAAAATGAAAGAATTCTAACTACACCATTTTCGCAGGTAATCTCGATTGCATTTAGCATATGCAACAAACCTTTAAAACCCTAAATTTTCTCTAGTGGATGATTTATAGTCTCGTGAAGGTTTTTAGAAACGTTACCCACAAACATTGAAAATATGAAAAATACTTCAACACCCAAAAATTTATACAATTTTGCCTCCATTCATCGTATGAATTCCGAAACAAAACGATACTTACCGTAAGTCTGAAGTTAGTTAGAAGCTCAATTTCCTAATCCATTACATCCTTGAGTTCAAAGACCTACTCAAAATTTAGAATAGTTATGATCCAATATCCTTATGTGCTCCGTGACACTAGTCTAACTTTGAGAAATATGCATATTCTCTATCCTAACTCGTTTCAATCATTCCAAAAATATGAAATCTCTAGTTATCTCATTTCCTTCATGTTATTTCTTCTTTTATCATCATATCCTCATTATTATAGACCACCATTAGATGAAGATTCCTACCTGGTTTGTCTCATAACTTAAGGTATCGTACTTGTAATGGTAACAGTAATGGATACTTAAGTATCCTTACTCCGGATTACTAGCACCATTGTTATAGTCATTGCATTCATGCCCTATAATAAAATTTCTTTTTCCATCACTTTTTTTCTTCAATATTCTCTCTTTTAAACATATATCAATGATACTAGTTTATTCAACCTTGTTTAAATCAGAATTTATTATTTTAGTTCACATATCATATTCCTCGCTTAGCTAGCTAAGGTGTATTGTTAATTCAGTACATCAAATTACAACTCACTTTAAACTAGTGATTAGATAATTGAACTCAAGTTTATAATTTTCAGTTATCAGAATTCTGACTATTATCAACCTATACTAAATATTAACTTTGCTTTTGGAATTCGCATAATATCATATTTACATTCTTGTATATAAAAATATTATTTTTGAAAATGTTGAAAAAATTTCCCATAAACCTAAAAAAAAACCTCACATGGATGACTATCCGTACCCCCAACCTAAAATCGAAATTGTCCTCAATGTAATGATAATGTAATGTAAAGAATAATAAAAATAAAACAAATGGTGGATAGTACCTACCATAAATAACTCACCTGCTAGATGACACTAGAAAAATTGAATATGATACAAATTGTACACAAATGCTCCGTCGGACTAGAAGCATAAATCTGAATATTCTGGTTCATGAAGAGGGACGAACTCTTCTCCCAAATGAAAGTTTTTCATATAAGGCTTCAATCTCTGACCATTAACCTTATACACATTGTCATTACATGGATTCTCAATTTCAACAGCTCTATGAGTATAAACATTCTTCACAATGAAGTGGCCTGTCCATCTTGATCTTAACTTTTCCAGAAAGAACTGGAGACGAGAATTGTACAATAGGACCTTTTGCTGAGGTTCAAAATTCTTCCTCAAGATGTTTTTGTTATGAAAAGGTTTGGTCATTTCTTTGTAAATTTTAGAATTTTTATATGAGTCTCTCTTTAGCTTCTCTAATTCATTCAGCTCTAATTTCCTTTATTCACTTGCTTAGTCTATGTCAAAGTTTAATTTCTTTATTTCCCAGTAGGCTCAATGTTTCAATTCCAGAGGAAAGTAGTAAGCCTTCCCATACACCAATCTGTATAGAGACATTCCAATCGGGGTCTTATAAGCAGTCTTATAAGCTCATAAAGCGTCAGATAGTCTGAGGGATCAATCCTTCTTATCTGGCCTTATAATTTTCTCTAAAATGTGTTTGATTTTTTGATTAGAAATCTCAACTTGCCCACTCGTTTGTGGGTGGTATGGGGTACTCATTTTGTACTTGATGCCATATTTCTTCATCAAAGCCTCAAATGACCCACCATCACTAATAATGGCCTTTGGAGTTCCAAATCTAGAAAAAATATTTTCCTTGAGGAATCGTATGACCACTTTATTGTCATTGGTCCTACTTTGAACTGTATTAATCTACTTTGAAACATAATCCGCACTAACCAATATATTAAGAAATCCAAAAGAAGATGAAAATGGGCCTATAAAATCAATATCTCAACAATCAAATATCTCCAATGGTAAAATTGGGGATAAAGTCATCATGTTGCGCCGAAATACTCTTTCCAACCTTTGACATTTATCACAAGCAAAAAGAATGCATGGGCGTCTTTAAACATGGTAGGCCAGTAAAAACCGCACTGTAGGATTTTTGTAGTGGTTTCCTTAACAGAAAAATGGTCATTACATACTTCCATGTGGCAAAAAGAAGTAGCACTCTAAACTTCATCCTCTGGAAGACAACGTCTAAAAATCTAATCAATCCTATATTTATATAAATACGAGTCATCCCAGAAGAAGTTTCTAACCTCGGTTTCAAAACGCTTCCTATCTTGTGACTTCTAATGATATGACATTTTTCCCGTTATAAGCACTATATCCGTATATCAAGGTAATTTGGAAATCGTAAATAATTGTTCATCAGGGAAAGTGGCCTGGATATGCATCTACTCAGTGGAATCATCTAACACCAATCTGGAAAGGTGATCGGCCACTACGTTTTGTACTCCTTATCTTTTATCTCTAAGTTAAATTCTTGGAGTAGGAGGATCCATCTCAAAAGTCTCGACTTTGCATCTTTCTTAGATAACAAATATTTCAAAGCTGAGTGATCCCTGAAAATGACCACTTTGGATCCCAACAAGTAGGACCTAAACTTATCAAAGGCAAAAACTACTGCAAGTAACTCTTTTTCAATTGTTGAGTAGTTCACTTGGTTCGAGTTTAGAGCTTTACTCGCATAGTGAATAACGTAGGGCCGTTTATCTTTCTTCTGACCGAAAACAACCCCTATGTCATAATCACTTACATCGCACATTAGTTCAAAAGGAAGTGTCCAATCTAGTGGACGCATGATAGGTGCAGTGGTAAGGGATGATTTAATTTTATTAAAGACACTTGCACACTCATCTGTCTACTTAAATGGGACATTCTTTTAAAGAAGATTAGTCAAGGGTCTAGAAATAACACTAAAGTCCTTGATGAATCTTCTATAGAAACCAACGTGCTCTAGAAGTGATCTAATATCTCTAACAGTTTGAGGGATAGGTAGATTAGATATAATATCGAGTTTTGAGTGATTTACCTCAATTCCATTTTTGTAGATAACATGACCCAAAACAATTCCTTTTTGA
Source organism: Magnolia kwangsiensis (assembly GCA_037074715.1). Classification (NCBI taxonomy): domain Eukaryota; kingdom Viridiplantae; phylum Streptophyta; class Magnoliopsida; order Magnoliales; family Magnoliaceae; genus Magnolia; species Magnolia kwangsiensis. The sequence continues at coordinate 66,463,651 of CM073574.1, read as the reverse complement.
ACCATGAAATAACATTTCTCTCAATTTAAGACAATGTGTTTTTCTTCACACCTAGACAAGACAATAGATAAATTGTTGAGGAATTCCTTAAAACTACTCCCAAATATAGAAAAGTTGTCCATGAAAACTTCTAAAAACTTTCCAACCATATTTGAAAAAATACTTAATATACACCATTGGAATATTGATGGGTCGTTGCACAATCCAAATGACATCCGTTTGAAAGCAAACGTACTAAATGAACCAGTGAAAGTGGTTTTCTCTTGATCTTCTAGGGCTATCTCTATTTGGTTATATTTGAAATATCCATCAAAAAAATTATAGAATGAGTGACCTACTACCCTCTCGAAAAATTGATCAATGAATGGTAGAGGGAAATGGTCATTTCTTGTGACTTGGTTCAATTTTCTATAGTTAATGCAAACACGCCAACCTGTGGTGACACGTGTTGATATGAGTTCATTCTTAAAATTTTACACAATAGTTATTCCAAATTTCTTTGGGACTACTTGAGTTGGACTCACCCAAACATTATTGGATATTGGGTAGATGTTTTCTACATCTAACAATTTGATCACCTCATTTTTTACAACTTTTATCATATTTGGATTGAGACGCCTTTGAGGTTGTCTAATTGGTTTGGTTTCCTCATCAAGGTGGATCTGATAAGTGCATATGGAAGGGCTTCTTATACCCTTGATGTTAGAAATGGTCCAGCCTAAGGCTCCTTTGTAGTCCCTTAGAACATTTCATAATTTAATCTCTTGATCCTTATCTAAAAATGAAGAGATCACCACAAGATAAGTTTTATTTTCACCTAAATATACATACTTAAGCATATTTAGTAGTGATTTTAAATCAAGCTTTGGAACATTGGTTGATGATGACAGATGTCACAAGCCCTTGATAGATAGGATTTGAGTGTGCGGTCTCCATTAGTGCATACCAATGTCCTGGGTGGTAGTGCTCTCATTATCATCACAAATTTCAACAAGCACTTTTTCTAAATCAGAATTTTTTAAGTCCCCAAAGACTTGAATCAATTCTTTAGTCAGACTAGGTTCTAATTCCTCTTCTTCTATCAAGCAGTCTATGAAATTTAGCTCATGAATCTCATTATTATCAATGGGCTACTTATATAGATTAAAAATATTTAGCTCTAGAGTCATGTTACCAAAAGACAAGTTTATCATTTCATTCATGCAATTTATGATTGCATTTTAAGTTATTAGGAATGGGCGGTGTAAAATGATGGGAACTTGAACGCTAGCGTTTACACAAGGTTCAGTGTCTAGTACAATAAAATCCATGGGGAAGTAGAATTTCTCCACTTGGACTAGCACGTCTTCTAAAATTTCTCTTGGTATCTTAATGGAGCGGTCAACCAGTTGGAGTGTAATCGTAATGGGTTTAAGCTTGCCTAATCCCATTTTTTTATAAACCGAATAAGGTACTAAGTTGACACTTGCACCCAAATTTAGTAAAGCATGCTCAATTTAAAAATTCTTAATAATAAAAGGAATAGTGGGACTTTTTGGGTCTTTGTATTTGGGTACGACCCTTGATTGAATGATAGCGCTTACTTTCTCAGTAAGGAAGACCTTTTTGTATTTAATTTTCACTTTACAGTGCACAAGTCCTTGAGATATTTATCATATAATGGAATTTGTCTAATGACATTAAGAAGACCAATATTGACAATAACCTTTTAGAGCACATACAACACCTCTTGATATTTTGTAGGGACAGTCAGATTTTGAAATCTAGATAGGAACGGAACTGGAGGCTCATATGACTTAATCTCTTTATCCTTTTGTTGTTACAACTCTTGAACTATGGTCGGCTTATCATTCTCTTGAGACAGTGGCTCATCCTCTGGTATTTCTACCGGTTGCATTATCTTGTTATCGACCTCTTTCCCACTTCTCAAGGTAATGATGGCCTTAACTTGTTCATAATGTAGCTTACTTGGATTTGAGTCTCCAATGAAATGTGTGTTTTAGGGCTTAACATAGGTTGGGAAGGAAGGGTGCCTTTTTCCCTAACATTTAGTTGAGTCTCAATCCTAGCCACATCCATCTTTAATTGCTGATTTGATTGGATTAGAGACTGATTCATTTGAGCTTGAGAGTTCATAAATGCGGCCAATACATCCTCCATAGATGATCGCTTTGGTGGGGGCACATATGATGCATTGTTAGGAGCCCCAAAGAAGTTGTTTTGTGGAGGCATTTAAGTTGTATTGAGCACATTAATTTGTGGTCCATTTCTCCAACTAAGATTAAGATGGTTACACCAATTTGGATTATACGTGTTTCCCATTAGTTGCATAACTGACCTTTAGTAGTTATTTATAGCATTTGCTTGCTCATGCTCATATGTGATATTTTGTACAACTGGGATTATTGGACAATCCTTTGTGTCATGGTCTACACTACCACAAACGCTACAAAAATTACCTAAGGAAGTATTTGCTTTAACCATATCAACCTTTTTAATTTTCAAGGCTTCGACCTTTCTAGCCAATGCAGTGAATTTTACATTAAAGTCGTCTTCCTCTCTTAAGACATACATCCTCACTATCTCTATAGGAATGGGTCTAGTTTGATCTGGTTTAGCAGAGACATCCCATGTCAGCGTATTCTTTGCTAACATGTCTAGAAAATCCCATGCCTCATTATGATTCTTGTCAAGAAAAGTTCCACCACACATCATCTCTATGAACTGACAGGTATTCATGATGAGCCACTTTCGGAACGTATCAATCACGTGTCATGGTTCATAACAATGATGTTGATAAGTAAATAGAAGGTCTTTGAAGCACTTCCAAGCTTGGAAAAACAGTTCATTCCTCTTTTGAGAGAACGACATGATTTCTTGTTTTGTGCTCAGGAAAGAATTTTTTTTCAAAAACTCTCTGCTTAAGGCTTGCCATGTAGTGATGGTATTAGGTCTTAGAGAGTTTGGTCATGCTATGGCCCGATCCTTTAGATAAAATGAGAATACCCCAAGCGTAAGTGCATCCCTATTTCCATTGTTTACTTGTAATTTTCCAATTACTTCCTCAAAGTCTTTGAGATGCAAGTAGAGGCTTTTAGAATCCAAGCCATGAAATTTAAGAATTAATTGAATCACACTTGGTTTAAAATCAATGTTCCTTGTGTGAGTAGGGAACACTATGCAAGATAGTAAAGTTGATCTCTCAGGGTATAGATGTTCACGTAAAGTCCGTGATTGGTTTAACATATTCTTATGAACTTTATTTTCATCCTCAAGAGGAGGATTAGGTTGATTTTCTCTATTTTGATTTATAGTTAGATCTGACAAATTTGGATTTGGATTATCAACTGGGTTTGCCATGGAATTCAAGTGATGTTGAGTGCTTCTTTTAAGTAAATGATCAAGTCCTGAAACTAGTCCACCTTCGGAGGAGAGTTGATTGTTTTGATTCTTATTCTAACAGGACATAAACCATCTACACCACACAACAAATACCACTAATTCAAATAGCAATTATGATACTTAAACTAAATAAAAAACTTAACCAATAACCCAAGCGGCAGGGCCGATCATGAGGGTTCAATCCATAAAGTAAAAATAAATCAACAACCTAGGCGGTAGGGCTGACCATGAGGGTTCAATCCATAAAGTAAAAATAAAAAATAAATTAATAAAAGTAAAAATAATGTAGAAATTAAACTATGTTAATGTAGAAAATAGATTCAGCGGATAATCTTTGTGATCAAACAACAACTGTAGGACAACTATAGCACTTGGGTGATAAAATCCCAAGCAGGACAACCTTATGTCATAGTTAGTGCTTGAAAGACCCAACTGAATTTACTTTAAAAAAAATAAAAATCTAGAAAAAATTTGGACGGTTTAGAAGAGAACTTACCTTAGAAAAGAATTTACCTTAGCTATCTTGCACAAATCTAATCTATCTCAGTCTCTCCCCGACAACGACACTGAAAACTTGATTGCTTGCCTCTAAGTGCAGAGGTTTGTAAGTAATATCTCGTGAATATAGGGTCGATCTCATAGGGAGATGAATTGTGAGAATGAGAAAATCAAATACAAAACAAACTAAGTAATAAAAAAACTAAACTGATGATTTGATTTTAAGAGTTTCGAATGGATGTAATTCAACTGAATTAAAACAACACCTAAGCTTCAAAGTTCCACACATAGGTTAATATTTCAAAATCACGATGACTTGGATAATACAACTAGGATCTGAGCACTATGATCAGCCTAATTGAAAAATAAAATAGTTTAAATTTTTTAATAAATGATATAAAAGATTAGAAAATCATGGCTTTGCACTATTGATATATATTCTTAAGCACCAATGATTTTAATAATTCAATATCAATGAGATAATGAATCAAAGAAATATAGCAGGTTGAGAACCTCTTATATTTAGGAAATCTGATTGATTCAGGATAAGCCTGTCCATCAATATGGATCTCATATAATGGAAACATATGGATCTCACATTAGGATCAAAACTAAAATTGAACAATAGGTAATATGCATACCCCATTCTTCTCATTACTAAAATATTCAATCATCATAACTGTAAAAACATTAAACTAATGTGCTTCCCTTCTAGCTTGGGCTAGAGGGAACTTAGAAAAACACAATTATAATAAAAAAGAAAGCAATAAGAAAGAAATAAATGCAAATAGAAAAATCTAAAAGAAAAAATAATTTATAAAATTTAAATAAAATTGAAAACCTTCTAAAAACCCTAAATCTTGCTCTTGAATGCTTTGAATGATGCTTAGAAATGCCCTGGGAAGCCCTATTTATAAATGGAGAATTTCAACTTTGGTACAAAGTTGTAAAACTCTATAAACCACCTCAAATATACGCAGTTTTCCAAAATAGATTTCATGCTGCACATTTTATTTAAAATAGATTTTATGTTGCGCAGGTTTTTAAAATAGACTTCATGCTGCATAGTTTGTTTAAAATAGATTTTATGTTGCGTAGTTTTTTAAAATAGACTTCAGAGTTTTAGGATACACTTTTTCAGGACGATTTCAAGATTCTTCACTTTAAATCTTCGATTCTCTTTATTTCTGACTAGGTTTTCTTTGATCTTTTGCATGTAAATTCTTTAATCTTGGTCTCCTAAGATTCATCCATTTCCTTGATGATTCTTGAGCATCAAATCCATGCTTTTACCACCCTTTTTCAATCCAAGCTCTTAAATTCACCTTGCAACACATACATAAGTAAAATAGAACATTAAGCTAATTTATGTTCATAAACTAAGATATAAATGGGAAAAATTATGCAATATTTGAGTCTCAACACATAACAGGATTACTTCAGTTTATTTGGAGAAATAATTTGTTGTTGCCAGAATGTATTGTCGTCCTTTAGACGAATGAGGATTAATAGGATCGATAACGTCTAGTCCCCATGTTGCAAAGGGCCAGGAGGCTACTGATCAATGGAGATCTTTAAGTGTACATGTATAATATCACCGTGCACTTGTCATTCATGGCACCGCTTTGCGTAAGCTATTGCATCTTTGAACATTGTAGGCCAATAATACCCCATTCAGTACATGTGGTGAAACAAATTTCAACCAACCTGATGAGCTCCGCATTTTCCTGAATGAGCTTCTTTTAATATACGACTCGCTTCCTTTGTATCCAAGCATCGTAACAACATTTCATTATAAGATCTTTTATACAACACGTCATTGCATATGATGAATCTCTTCAATCTTTGCTTGATTTGTAGCCTCTGTGATGGGTCTTCTGGAAGAATATCATACTTGAGATAATCGATAAACAGTTGGCGCCAATCGTCTATGATGATCTCTAAACATGATATAGGAAGTACTTTGACATTTTCATCAATGAGTTCTAGCGATGGTAAAAAAATAAATTTCTTCGATTGTCACTTGAAGAGCACTCCAGTCACGTTAGGATAAAGCTATAGCAGGGCTGGCTAAAGTGTTTGCCTTCTCATTTTCGCATCATGGTATATGCTTTATTTTAACATTATGGAATTGTTCTAGTAAATGTGGGCTCGTCAGCAATATGACAACAATTCTTGTTTTCTTATTTCAAATTATGTTGTTAACTGATTTATCACCAGTTTAGAATCTCTGAATATTTGTAAGGTTTTTATCTTCATTTCTTATGTTATCTCTATTTTTATGATGAGGGCTTTATACTCAGCCTCATTGTTGGTATATGCTATACCTAACGTGAATGAATATGACAATAAATCACCGTGAGGGCTGATAAATATTACTCCAGCACTCGTTCCTGAAGTTCAAGAATCACCATCGAAAAACATTTGTCATAAATTAGGCGATTCAATTAACATCACTTTTTCATTTAGGAAATCATCTGCAATTATATCACTGTCTGATACAAAATGAGTTGTTTAGAAATCTAGCACCTCTTGTTCTTTTACTACTTTTGCTGGTTCATAAGAGATCGTATATTCTGAAAGCATTAACATCAACTTAGCCAGTCTTCCTATGTAACGCCCGTGAAAAATCCATACTTGGGCTCGAGTACCAACTCGACCCGAATTTGCGTAGAATTCATTCCTTTGGAAAATTTGACTAGGTTAGCTAGTGCAACGTTAGAATAGCTGGGAAATGGTCCCTGATCACTTTAAATACGTTCTACAAGGCCCGAAGCGAGTGGAACTAAGGGTGCTATAATGCTCTAAAGCCTCGGATCAAACTCTAAGCCGGTTTGTTCTCTGGACCACTTTGAATCTTTGTATTGGATCTAGACCGCACGTTGAAAGTCCGATACCTCCTATCTTAGACCGTTAGGACCGTCTAGCTGGGCTTGACCCTCATTCCAAAAATCAAGTCAAACCGATTATTACAGGCTATTTCATTGAGCCCGGACCGAAGAGAGTGTGAATAGGGACATAGTTGGAATTTCAAATTCAAATCTGGCACACAAATTTGACGCATCAGTATTAAGCATTCTGACCGTCAGAATACAGCCAAATCACACCCTTGGATCAGGAAAAATATCTATTATATATCACGAGACTTATAGGCCTGATCTTGGTGCGGTGACCGTTAAACTGAAACTGGGCCGCCACGTGCGATCTGGGAACCCAACCGGTCTGAAAACTGGATGTGTGCTAGATCCAGTATGCATGAGCTTAAGTCCGACCGCATTTGGCCTGGGGACCTCCAGAAATGCCCTTTTGGACCGAAACGGCCCCGATTTGGTTAGGCACCAAGTAAACATTGTTCCCAAGCCTATTTTGGGAATGTTTTAGGCTATAAAAGGGGTTGAAACCCTCACTCCTCTCTCCCATCCGAATTTGAGAGAAGCCCTAGCTTGGGAGAGAGAAAAAGAGTGAGAGATTGTGAGAGAGTGGGAGAGTTCTTCCCGCCACTTGTGCTACGTGTTGCACATGCTTAAGCGACACTCCTCTACCGCTTTCCCGGCGATTCCACCGCAATCCTAGGTAAGTAAAAACCCTAAATAGTTGGTGATTTGAGTTTTTCTTGTTTCCATGGCGATGTAGCTTATGGATCTTATGTATTAGGCTCCTTACTCGCCGTAGACGAAGCATATACACTCCGCTTCAATTCCCGAGTCTACAAGACACTAGGTGAGGATTTTAGACGCTTTGATTGACGGTTCCCAATGCTTTCAATGTCGTTTAATAGTAGATTCTTGACGGCATCGCCGTTTGACATGTACAAAATGCTCTCCGTTTCCCGTTTCGTAAGCTAACGAAGAATATGAGATTTAGGGCATTTTAGTCATTTGTAGGAAGTACTGTTTGCATTCATATTTTGCTGATGTGATTGACATGGTTTGTTGTCGCATTAGGAAGTTAGGAATGCGTGCATAATTAGTTTGGCGAAGAGGTTCGCCTAGTTGCACACTTTGGGTCGACATACCATATGTAGACTTAAGTGTGTAGTGTATGTGTTTGTACAAATGTTTGTATTAGTATGTATTGAATTAAATGATGTTATATGATAGTTTGTGATTGATTTTTCAACTATTATGCTGACCTAGATGATTTTCTACATGTTGATAAAATGCATGATTTCATTACATGCATTGAATGTATGTGCTTGAGGATTTGCTTAAGTTGAATATGCATGGGAAGTATGCCTTGAAGATTTGCTTAAGTTGAATGTTATAACATGTGCTAACATGCTCACATGATGTATTTCAATTCCAATACCTTGTATAGTAATTCCATAGATGTGTGGGACTTGACTTAGTCCAGGCAGTCGGTAACCGAGCGATTTCGTGGCTGACTGGTCATAGCCACGAATGACGCGTCGATGAATGTGATTCGTGTTGAGAGTTGGCGGCAGTGGTTAGGCCACGCGAAGTGTTTTACGCACTTCATGTCGTTCAATTCGATATGCGATCGCGCTAGTCGAGCCCGTCAAGTAACCCGACTGGCCGATGTTTGTTCACCTTGTATGTAACATAACTGCTTGAACCTAGGGTACTGAACTTACCATTGTAAACCCTATTAACCGTGGTACCTTGATCCACGAAGACTCATGAGCCGGGCATGGTGGTATGGGACACCGTGGTCGAGCTGTCGGCCTACGCTGGGGCCACAAACCTCCCCGTAGTGACCAGTGAGCACCTAGACTCGTGAGCAGATTATGGTGGTATGGGACACTATATTCTAGCTGTCGGCCTACACTGATCAGGCGACGAGCCCTTTGTAGTGACCGCGAGCGTATTCTGAGTTCACGGGAGGCGACGACCCTTCCGTGCAGTAGAGTACAGTAGGCCTGTATTGATAAGGTGATGGGGGAGCGGTGCAACGAGTGCGAGCAACAGCCCTGGCAGCCCTTGCAGTGACCTACGAAATGTACATCGTATGAGATTACTAGGAGTGACGACCCTAGACAGGATCCGTGTTGGGATTGATACAAGGGAGGTACCTTAGTTTCCCAATCCTGCTGTTTGAATGGACTAATAACAACTTGGTAATCATATCACCATAGCATTGCATGTGCCTGGAAGATGTGGAGCACTCTAGGGAGTGTGGCATGCCGCGGTCGTAAGATGTTGCCGTATGAGGGTGATCGTCGGTGAGGGCATACATCACGTCATATCATCTTGCATTAACAACAGTTTTAGGACTTGTCTGATTTACTGCTTTACTATTATCGCGTGATTGAATTGTGAACATGCTAATCTTTGCTCTATGATTCCACTGAGTTGATCACTCATTCCCACGTTACGGGATGGTGTTTGCAACACCCACCAGACCCTGTTGTAGTTGCAGGTGACGATGAGATCCAGGAGGTGGAGCTAGATGATGACGAGGACCAGGATGAGTTCTCGTATATGCAGTATCATGACGGCTTCCCGTAGGTGACCTGGATCGAGGGGACATCAGTGGGACTTTTCTTTTTGAACATTATTCTTTTGTTATGTACATGTATATGAGACTCAGAGATGTAGTCATACTTTGGAGACAGTTGAGATTACTTTGTTTTTCCATACAGTGATATATATCTTGTTTAGTCTTCCGCTTGCTTTTATCACTGGATCTGAAGTATGAATTGCAGTTTTGGTATACTTTTACTCATGTGAATGCTTTAAATCAGACAACATTGAATCATAACCATTTTTGTTGCATAAGTGACGGTCTGGAACTCGGGAGTTGAGTTTATACACGACCCCCGATTTTCAGGGTGTTACATCCTAATAGCATCAACCTTGTCATTAAGAACTTTATGGGATTGACTCGTGAGATCAAAATCATATCATGGGAGAGACAGTAATGTCTTAATTTTTGTACTGGGAATATTAATGCCAGGAATACTTTTTCGATAGGCGAATAATTGTATTCCGTACCTATTAGAGTTCGACTCATATAATAAAGTGTAGTTTTTTTTCCTTGTTCGTTTACTTATGCCAGTAAAGCTCCCAGAGAGTTTTCAACCACTAAGATATATAGGATGAGAGGCTTACCTTTTATAGGAGCCACTATTACCAGGGTAGTCTTGGAGGCTCTTGATCGGACCTGCACACAATATGCCTTAATATTTGAAATTCAAACATCAAACAACACAACAGAATACGAAGCCTTACTTGCCAAACTTAGGTTAGCAGCGACAATGAGAGCCCAGAACTTAAAAGTCCATAATGATTCACAGCTAGTTGTCAACCAAATAACAAATGAGTACTAGGCCAAGGAAGAGAGAATAATCGCCTATTTACAAAGGGCCTGGGAACTCATTAGCAAATTTCCCAAGTGCGACATTGGCCTGATCCCCAGGGCAGAAAACTCCAAAGCAGATACATGAGCAAAGCTGGCCACAATGACCGAAGACAACATCTTGAAGTTGATCCCAAATGAGTTTCTCGCCAGCCAAGCATCAACGGTTCCAGTTCAGATACAATTCTTTCAGTGGATTCGACACCATGTTGGATGAACCCAATAGTCGACTTGACGAGCGTAAACTTTGATCCAGGTTAGCCCGATACACTATGGTCAGGGACACTTTGTACAAAAGGGGATTATCTCTACTCTATCTCAGATGCCTCGAACCTGAAGAGGCTGAGTATGTCCTAAGAGAGATACATGAAGGTATCTGAGGTAACCACTCCGGCAGCCATGCCCTCGCCCATAAGGTCATCCGGCAAGGATAATTTTGGCCTACCATCTAGAAAAATGCCAAGTAATACACCTAGAGGTGCGACAAATGTTAGAGATTCGTGTCGGCACCTCATTAGCCAGAGCAGCTGACCCCTATGATTGGGCCACGACCCACAATCACCGAGTATAAAATTACTGACTTCTTTTGGAAAAGCATTATATGTCAATATGGGATTCCGCGCACGATCGTCTCAGACAACGGGAAGCAATTTGACAACGATATATTCCGAGGTATATGTGAGAACCTTGGAAATCGAAATGTCTACTCATCACTTCGACACCCTCAAGCTAATGGTTAGATTGAGGTGGTCAACAAGATCATCAAGAATCACCTTCAAACCAAGCTCAAGAAAGTTAAAGGGGCCTGGGCCAAGGAGCTCCCTCACGTCCTCTAGGCATATCGGACCACTGCCTAAACAACCATAGGAGAAACTCCCTTCTCCCTAGCCTTCAGATCGAAGGTCGTTGTCCCCATCGAGATTGGGCTCCCTACCATCCGACCCATTCTTGCAACCAGATCAAAACGCCGAGCAGATGGCATTGGACCTCGATCTACCTAAAGAAAAAAGGGAGTAAGCCCAACTCAGGGTCGCTAGATTTTAAAATTCTTAAGTGAAGACGAGAAGGTTCTGAGCTGAAGATTTGGTCCTAAGTTGAACCTTCTAAAACACCAAGGAGCACGGCTCGGGAACCTTAGGATTGAACTAGGAAGGACTTGACAAAGTGACAAGCACAACCCGACCTGGGACCCATTGACTTGAAGATATGGAAGGGCAACCCCTACCGCATCCATGAAATGCTAAGCATCTGAAGATATACTACTCATGAAAACTGACCAAAGTTCAAGTCGAAACCTACATGTATACTGCTTATAAATCTATAATGATCGACCTACTAAGTTGGAACCTACATGTCTTGTTCAGAATCTCCAATAAAAACTCCGAGATTAGATAATTTTGAATTCTACTCATTGTCTACAGCCTCCAAGTTGCATAGTCCACCGAGGACCTCCCTTAAAAAGGTTAAAAAAATACCTCCTCACTGATAAGTCCAACCCTTAAAGAAGAGGTCGGGCTAGTAATCAGTTCTACCGCATGACCTACTAAGGACTCCCCTTAGTACAAGGGAAAAATGGTCATTGTTAGTCGTCCGACCCTTAAAGAAGAGGTCGGATCACTAATTAATAACTCTACTCAAATTGCGTGATCCATAGTGAGGACCCATAATACAAGAGAAAATAATCCGCCTAAGCAAACTGCTCAGCCCCTTATAAAGGGATGATTGCAATTTGCCTACCTATCTTACAAGGTCACAACTCTCTCAACAAAAGAAAAATCTTGAGGGCTCATCCCAACTCTTCCACTCGGTTAATGCACTCAGCCTATTTTTATGCCAACAAACGACTCATTCGAAAACTCCATGCACAACGGTCATCGCAGAACGAAACATGTTTTCATTCATATATGAAAGGTGTACAAAAAAAAATTGTACAAGTATAAGGGTGGATAGTAAGGCTCAATCGGTTTGAGAGGAGGGTTGCTGCCCGGCTTCGGCATTAGTCGATGCGGGCTCCATCGGCATGGGGCTTGATTGCACTTATCACTGAGGTTGTCAAGGTTTAGATTAGGGTACAGGCCCTTGACATCCTCTATGCATAGATCGTAGCTGCAGTTATAGATCACATCCACCTCATCGGCTCATTCTTAAGGCTTTGTATTTTTTTTACAGTTGTGTCCTTGATCATTGGGACGGCCGCCTTGGCCTCTAACAGCTGAGTGGCCCATGAAGTCTCGGCTTTGGTCAACTTGACTGTTGCATTCTCCCTCTCCCTCGCTAGCTCGGCCTTCAAGCCCGTGGCCTTAGCCTTTAAGTTTGCGGCCTTGACCTTCAACATCACGACTTCAGCCACCACTTCAGATCGCTCTTCTTGACTATAGAAAGATGTGACCTTACCCCTTCTAGCTCAGCCAACGTCGAGCTCTCCTTTTGTTGAGCCTTACTCAACTGAATCTTCAGAGCGCTGCACTCCTCTCCAGTCAGCTCCAGAGCATGTTGAAGGGCCTTAACCTCAACGGCCTTACCTCGAAGCTCCTCCTTTACCTGCTCGCACTCATCTATCACCTACCTCATTTTTCAGCAAGTGGTCAGAAGGGCAGGGATGAGCTGAAACAAAGAAAACATTATTAGAAATTATTCTAAAAATAGACAAAAACAACAATATAAAAGAAGGCATACCTTATAGCAAAACGTCGTTGCCTCATTCAGAAGAATCTCCGAGTGAGTATTGACCAGGTTGGCAATGTGGTCCTCCAGAGCATGCTTGGCTGCCCATGTGATGGCCAAGGGGAAGAGTATACGATCCCCCTACTTTGGTTGCTTAGAGGCCCGAGGAATTACCCTCTTCAACCACTCACGGTCCTGAAGTTTCATCCCTCTTGACATAGGCTTTGGCAACCACGAGCCGAGGTCCCTCAGCTGCTTGAACTAGAGGATCCTCAATCGCTCAAACCTCTTGAGCTGGAGAGGCCCCCTTCAAATCAACTACCTCCACAGTTGCCTGTTGTGGAGGGGCATCCGAAATAGGAGAATCTTGCGCTCCTTCCCCTGATGCGATCGGGAGCAACCGCTCTGCCGAAGTCCCCCCAGTACCAAGCTCTAATCTCACCTCCGCCGCAGCAGAGGCTCCAACCAGTATGGTCAGAGGAACGGCCACCTTCCTCCACATGGTTCATTTTCGTCCAACCATTTTAGTGACATGGGGAGGATGGACCCTTGTACTAGACCTCGACGGCTCGGCCATATCTGCACGACAGAATACTCGAGGTTATAAAAAGGAAACTTAATAGCATGGACACATCTACAATGCGTTACCTACCGAAAGCAGGTCTGTAAAGTCCAGACCGACGAAGAAGGTTTGAAGTGATCAGTGCAGTCCAAAGGTAGAATTCCTCCTTTGTTACCTTTGCCTTATTCACTTACATGAGCTGCAGGTCGGAAAGACCAGGTTGAGTCTTAGGAAAGCCTGCAAAAGCAACTGAAGTGCTTAGTGAATTCAACTACAAACATATAAGGAAAAAATCCTAAGTCCTATGTCTTGGCAATGTCCGACCTGGAGTATCAAACTTGGTAAAGACTCGAGCTCACACCTAGACAACTCAATAACAGGCGCCTTCTACTCTCCAGAGGCCCAGAACCACTTGTTCTTCTAACTTTTATTAGAAGACAAATTGCCAGGAATGATGGCCTTACCCTTCCTCACCCACGCTGAGAAGTAGTACCAGCTTAACTCCCTCGGATGAGCTTTGGATTGGTACAAGTACATAAACTCCTCGATCGTCAGCTCCTGGTTCCCAAGCTGGAATCAAAGGATATAAGTCCTGATCAGCAATGCCCTCCAGGAATTCGAGATGATCTACCCAAGAGCCCGCCCTAGGCAAGAGGTGGTCTCCCGCATGATTCAATGGAGAGGAAGGCGGAGCCCACATTACAAGGCGACCAAGTAAATGACCACCTCACCCTCGCGATGGTCACCAGTAGGCGTGTACACGAACCAAGCTAGCTCAATTAGCTTGCTCGACTCGGCTCGAAAAAGCTCGAATCGGCTCGATTCGAAGCTGAGTTCGATCCGAATCGAGCCGATTTTTACAGCTTGAAAATGAGTTCGAGCTGAGTTTAAGATGGCCCCAACTCGACTCAACTCGGTTCGATATGTAGCTCGAACCTTGCTCGACTCGGATTGACTCGGCTATGTAGTTATAAAAAGTTTTAAAGAACCCTAACATCTACCCCTTTTCCATTTCCCCCTTCTGTTTGAAAAAAGAACCCGACTAGCTCTCTACCTCCCTCTCTCTACTTGTCTAGTCATCCCGCCTGACCAGTTCCCTGCTCTCCCTCTCTCTCTGCTCATCCAGTTGTCCCGCTAGACCAGTTCCCTGCTACCTCCCTCTCACTCTGTTTGTCCAGTCATCCCGCCCGATGAACTCCCTACTGCCTCCCTCCCTCTACTTGTCCGGTCATCCTGCCAACCATCTCCCTACTGCCTCTCTCGTTACTTGTTGAACTGAAACTCGCCTCAAAAGATGGAGCTCGAACTCGGCTCGAACCAGTCCGAACTGCTGACCGAGACAAGTCGAGCTGGAGATGCTGGCTCAGTCACTGAGCTGAGCTGAGTTCAAGCTAGGTCTGCTTAGTGACCGAGCCGAGTCGAGTTGAGGCCAACTCGATTCTGTTGGACTCGATGTACACCCCTAGTCAGTAGTCACCAAGAACCTAGCCTAGGTTGGGGACTTTGAGCCCCACTGAGTGTAGCATCCTGAATTTTCATGGCCCGAGTTTATGCTCGTGCTCGAGAAAACTAGGTGTTAATAATTGAATGCTTTAAATCTCACTCTTTTTTTATTTAGATCACATTCATGAAGGTACCCAATCACAAGAATAAAATCAATTATACTTCTTATTCCATCAAGGCATAAAATTAAGTTAATTGTCTAATGTCCTCTCAAATGGAAGCTTATTCCATTATCAAAGTGTATAGCGAAAAATAAATCTAAATGTAATGTTATCCTTCTCATTTATTATGAATAATCTTCCAAAGAGCGATCAACGTCTACATCTTTGGTCTGTGCTTCACCTGCAATGTATGCATGTAGGGTTGGAGAGAGTCAATGCCCTACTCATAGTGGTGGTTATCCTTTAAAGTTTACAATGATTTAAGTGATTCATAAGAATAATAGAAGTGTCCTGATACGTCTCATACTCCACAAATACAAGTGGTATCGGTATGTGCAAATATTCTATATGACATGTATGCCTAGCAAAGTATATATGGTCCATCACACTCAGCGATCATGATCATAATGTGAAAAGTAGTTTAAAGATATCTAGCTCGCCCCGCATCCCATGCTACGGAGATTTGTCAACGTGTCCAACGTTAACATGGCTTTATGCAAATGTCTCAAAGTAACACAATAACGCGATTAGAAGATTTACATGATATGATGTGTTCATATAGTAACTATTTGCGACATCCAATCTCGAGAAGTGATGTAACACACATGAAGATTTACTTACATAAATTGTGCACTACTTACCAACCCATGGGATTAAGTGCCGACTAGGAGGGCCGCTACCCAAAATGTATTACGTCCATGACATTATATTGATCATTAGAAGTGGGATTTCCAACATAATACTTGTGTTGTGTGATATAAGTGCAGTAATTAAAATTACATATCAATGCTTTACATAGTGAAGATAAATGGCATTAAAACTCGAAGCATGTAAGAAAGATGTAATCAAATAAATTAAATTATAAAATTTAAAAGAAAAACCCTCACCTCTTAAACTTGATCACATTATAGTGTTACTAAATTTGTGTCGTCGCGCTCTAACTCTAGTACAATTAACATGATTCTTATGATTAGGCCATCGTATCATACGGGTTACATGGTTAGGACCAATCCTTGCATTATGGTTTAATATGGAGATAGAATTTAGGCTTAGATTTGGAGTAGTTTCTCTTTAATTGAGGATTTTACTTTAGAGTGGATTATAGAGATTAGTTGATCCTCTAAATGCACATATTTGTGATCTAGCACCCTTTTCGTCCTTGAGTCGATTCAATTCAACTCGTTAATAAATCAACATACTTACTCTAAAATTTAAAGTTTAATGAGAATTCTTTAAAAATAAAAAATAAAAATCATAGTAGAATAGAATAAGGAAATTCATGCCTTACCTACAAGATGATTGGCCTAAATCACCCAACTTATTCCTGACTCGTCTGATGGACTCAATGAGTCACAACTCAGTTTGTTAATTGTTCAATTTCCTCCTCTTCTCACGATTCCTACTTTTTCTTTCCTTCTTCTTCACCCCTTTCTTTTCCCTGCTTCCTTTGAGGATGTTGACACACTAGATCTAGACATTACTTATGACTCAGTGAGTCGTCAGTTGAGCATGCAGTGAGTTCTTCATCCACAATAGTTGCTCTCTCTCTCTCTCTCTCTCTCTCTCTCTCTCTCTCTCTCTCTGATTGTCTCAACGTTGGAAGGCATCTCCTGGATGACTTTCTCCCTCCTATGTGCTTACCTGTTTATAAGCTTCTGGATGCAATCTTACGGAAGGGTGTGTCCCAGTCCAATGTAACAACACCTTGCACTGGTTTACTTACATACAGAAGCTTCGTTGCTTGGCTTAGGTATTAATTATTATCTGTGACCCTAAATATTATCTTATTTCTTTTAACATTTAAGAGGAGATTTCCCATTTAAGTGGGCCATTAGATGAATGGATTGGATTCTTGAAGGATCATTGTGTAATGGGGAAGATGATCCCTATTTTAATGACAAATCATTCTCTAGCCCATGCTCCTCCATATTTCCTCTTCCAAATAGATCGGATGGAGCGAGTGGAGCTTGAGAGAGGCTAAGATCGAAGGTCCAGATCGTTTTCTTCGATGGGTTCCACCAACTTTCGTGTGGCGTTTTTTGCTCAGCTATTACAACCCAAGTTCATGAGACTCGGCGATGCCGACGTGTACGACTTCCTATCCCCTTTGGATTTCCAAGTTAGATCGAAACTCCTGGAGTGGAGTTTGGATGGTCTGGATTTGTGGAAGATATAAGGTGGAGGATTTGCAATGGAAGGATTTCTTGCGCGCACGCCTTCTCCGGACGCTATAATAATGTGCAAAAGTTTTGAAAACTTTCAGCTCAGTTAGGAGAGACGGGTGGGTTCCACTGTGGTGATTTCTCAGAAAATCCACTCCCTTGGTTTCGTAGGGTCACATTAGGCCATTTGCCAAAAGATGGAGTTGATCAAAGATTTATCTTGAAAGTACTCTTAGCGGGTGCCAAAACGGACTTAATCTTAATTAACAGTCCACGTTCTATGATCGGGGCCAATTTAGGGAGACATGTATAGTCAAGATAGGTGAATGGTTGGACAAAATTTGGTGGTTGATTGATGGTGGGAGAAGCCTACATTTGAAATCTCACCATTGTGCCAAAAGGAAGGAATTGGCTTCAACGTTCAACGGTTTAGGATCATCAATTGGGGTCTAAATTTTGTATAATGTTCTAGTCATATGAAGCCAAAGTGTAGTCCAAATTTAATTTTCTATGGATGGCTGGAAGTGGTTAGATCGGAAGATCCATATTTATATAGAGTTGGTAAGCCTTATAAAGATAACTTCCTGCTTAGGAAAATACTACCAAAGTGAGGTCTTCCTATTTCACACTTGTCGATATGATGGGTAATACAAATCGTTCATATGAATAGAAATATCTTACTACGACTACCTATGAGCTTTTCTAGTTGATGGACACCAAAATCAACGATTAACGAGCCGATTTGTTAATTGGGACACTTTTACAATGATATAATGGCTGAAATTCAACATATATGGCTAATTTATGATACACATGAATGGTATGAAGTTTCACCTCAAACAGATCATGAGAACCATGTGATCTGGAATTCAATGGTTTAGGTTAATGACATTTTTATAATTATTGATGATCTAAGAGTTTTGAGAAATCGAATGGTTCTACATGGTTATAGGCATGTTTTTAAGAAATTCTTACAAAAGAACTTATAACTAAATCATTATGAATAAAAAATTATTCACCCAATCAACTAAGAGAATGTACATATATCAAACCAAATAATGGATGGTCCTGTCTCAAAATTGACGGTTGGGTTGCTTGATCTATGGGTGAATATTATTCCCAATGGTCAGATTCATATTGGAGAATAGATGTAAGGTTAGGATAGCTAGATTGGTATCATATACATGTATATACTAAGTTAAATTTTATGGTAACACTCGAGAACTTTCAATACTCGGGTATTGAAAAGTTTGAGGTGTTACACTCAGTCTGGGATCTTAAACTCAAACCTGATTCGAGCCAAATCGACCTAGCAGAATCGGAGACATTGATTTACTGTTCATCCGAGGCTTGAGCAGCCTCTCTCTCAGAGGAAACAGGCTCCATTGCCCAACTGTGGCCTAAAGTTACTGGAGACGGAGGATTGGATGAAGCCTTTAACCTAGAATCTACACTCTCTGGGTCCGAATCTCCCCTAAATGCATAGATCTCGGACCATTGATCCAAAATATCAGACATTCCAAGTTGAGAAAAAAGATAACGGAGGGAGAGAAGAAGTTAAAAGCATCAGAGAAGATGATTTCCGACTTACCGAAAATCGCCAAGACCGGGAGCGTGAGAGGGCGGCAAGAGCAAATGACTTCGAACGTTGTAGCCTTCTCCCTTTTCATAGGAAGTAGGATTGCAAGCAATGATCGCTAACATTAAATGCGACAGCTGAGGAACCTCCTTAACACGCACATGCTCACGCGGACACGCGGAAGTCCCCTACTCGCCCAACGATGTGGCTCCCCAGGCATCACCATGTGTTCACAACCCATAAGCGGGAGAGTAAAAAGGCGCTTTGCCAGTACACTTCGCGTCAAACGCGTCGTACCATGATTGCATATCCCCCTCGATCTTTGTGCCCGCAGCCTATCTCCACATTAATGACGAACCGACTCAACCTTCTCCATGTCCGACCTCATCACACCAACTTACTTGTTGAGCTCATCTCAGTCAACTCGAAAATAGTAGGCTTTTATTATGGGGTTTAAATGAGTTGGGCAGAAATGCAAGGTCAGCTCGGATGCCCGTGATGAGTCGCACAGCCGACCAGTGCCACTGAGGACCAAGATGACTCTGAACGGTCAAAGTAACACTCGCCTTTGGATAGTGCAGAGCCCCACTAGAATGGTACACCTCCCAAGGCATGATCCTGCATGAGGTCAACCATGCTTTGCTCGCGAGGCTCGTGGAAGAACCCTAACACTGAAGAACAAGATGGAGAAAGACCAAAGGAAGGAACACGTCCTACTTGGCCTCAAACATGGCCTCAGCTCGGCAAGATGGCAATCTGCCTAATGTTAAGGGAAAGACCAGCCACGGCTCGGGAGGAAGGGTAGGTCGGTACACTATTCCTCGGGATGGCTGCTCGGCCCACCTTGAACCTTCTGTTTGGCCTCAGCCTTCGATCGCATATTACTTCTAATTCCGATTACTCGAATAGTATTAAAAAGATTAGTTTAAGATCTCAGCCGAAGATCTCGGATGATATCTGTGACATGTTCGGATCCTGAATCCTTCTATAATACGCTCTTACTAAACGGGAAGATTGTAATTTACGACACCGCCCGCTCCTCACATATAAATGGAAGCATCCCTAATTGTGAAAGGTACGCACAATCTCAAGCTTAAAACCCATTTATGACCAGACTCAGATTCCTTGACTGACTTAGGCATAGGAAGGTCCTCTGAGATAGTCAAGGTCTCCTTTGTCCGTTCATTATGCATGTACTTAAAGGTCCAGGGAAGTTTGTTCAGATTTCTACATCAACAAAAATGATGAAATTCCAAGTCTAGGATGAACCACAAGCAAAGGATCACATCCAAGTGACTAACCAATGATTTTTAACCATTGATTTACATTGATAATGTTTCGATCACATCCAAGCAACTAGCCAACGATTTTTAACCGTTGATTTACATCAATAATGTTTCAACGATCCATATTATCCTATTAAAGTAATTATAGTGATGTAGTTGATAATGTAATTACTTTTAGATATCATATATCTTAGTAGCCCATGAAAAGCATGTTACTTATGCACCCGGGCGGAGGATTTTAGATGTAATCCAAGTTTCTATCTTGAATTTCAAACCCCCTCTTTGAGTGAATTTGAAATTATCTGAATTTAAAATCCCTTTATTATTTTGTTGTGCCAAACATGTAAAGGGATTTAAATTTCCTCAGATCCCTCCAAATTTGTGAGGCCAAACTACCATTAAAATGAGAAGGAAAAACAGATAAATAATATAATATACAAAAAATACATCGAGGTAGGCCCACACAGTTAAGCTAACAACTAATCTGTTAAAATAGGAGTGATTGAACCCCTCTATTAAACGCTAGTGACTGCCACGTGTAATGTTTACATGCCATTCAGCCTGCGCGGATTGGGTACTACGCTACCAATACCCAGCTAGAGACTGACGGACTTATAAGGGGCACTGTGAGGCCGTTGTGATGTGTATGTTTTATCCATGCCATCCATCAATTTTGACGGATCATTTTAGATTATGGGCTAAGAAATGAGGTAGATTGAAGGCTCAAGTGGACCACACCACATTAACTAGTGGGGATTGAAAACTTATCATTAAAAACTTCTTTGGGTGGGGGGGGGGGGGGGCGTCATGGATCAAGCTGATATTTATATTTTCTCTTCACACCAATCTATTAGCATGACAAATAAACAAATAAACATCATGGTGTACACTCAGAAAGTTTTCAACGACAAGAATTCATTTCCTACTATTTCCTGTGGTGTGGTCCACTTGAGCCTTGAATCTGCTTTCTTTTTGGTCTCATGCCCTAAAATAATCTGTCAGAATTAATGGACGAAGTGGATAAAACATATACATCACTGTGGGCCCCTTGAATACCTGACAGGACCGTCCTCTCTAGCAAGGTACTAAAAGGGATGGGCTTACTACCTATTTCGCGGCCATAAAATGCCTCTGCCCCACCTAATCCGCGCCCTTTATCTAAGTTATCTTAAGGGTGGAGCGTATCGTTTTTCACTTTTCATGTATATGTACACAAGGGAAGCGGATTGCGTACTGAGTAAACTAAGTAAACTCTGTGGGGTCCACCGTGATTTATGTATTTTATCCACTCCGTCCATCCATTTTACCTGATAATTTTAGGGATTGAGCCTAAAAATGAAGTATATCCAAACCTCAGTTGCACCACACCACAGGAACCAGTGTGAATTAAGCATCTACCATTGAAAATTTCTTAAGGGCCAGAGAAATTTTGGATCAAGCTTGTATTTGTGTTTTCCCTTCATCCATATTTGTGTGATCCTATGAACAGGTTGGATGAGAAATAAACATCACTTTGGGCCCTATAAAGGTTTCAACGGTGGAAATCATTATTCCAACTGTTTCTTATGTATGGTCCACATGATCTTTGGGTATGTTTAAATTTTTATCTCAACCTCTAAAATAAGATGAAAAAATGGATGGACAGCGTGGATAGACCAAATACAATCAGGGTGGGGCCAACAGTGTTTACTTTCTACCATAAGAGCCTACAGAGTCACCCAGTACCCTTTTAATCGTACTGAGTAAACTTTTTTGGGCGTACCGTGAATGTACGTTATTTATCCACGTCGTCATTCTTTCTGGCTCATTTTAGTTTATTCCCACTGTTTCTTAACCGGTGGGAATAATGATTTCTATTGTCGACACCTTCCTAGGCCCCACGGTAATGTTTATTTGTCATCCAACCTCTTTGTAAGAACACACAGACATGGATGAAGAGAATACTTAGTTTAATCTAAAGCTTATGAGGCCCTCAAGAATTTTTCAACTGTGGACTATTGTTTAACACTGTTTCCTATGGTGTGCCCCATTTGAGCTTTGGATATGATTAATTTTTGGAATCAGGCATAAAATTATCTGGTAAAATGGATGATCAAAGTGGATAAACTACATAAATCAAGGCGGGCCAGTGATCCTACCAGTAGCCGATGGGTACTGTTGTAAAAAGTATTGATTTTATAAAAATATTTTAAATAATAAAAATATATATAATATAATATATAAAAGTGTTTGGAAAACACCTTTTGTGGTTTTTTGGGAATAGTCTCACATTGGAAAAAGAGAGGAAAGAAATATGGTTTAAATGATAATGGTGGAGTACTATAATATTTGCTTACCTAGTCCGTGGACTATGAGAACGCGCTCGCGCTCGGTCTCGGTCTCGGTCACGGGCACGGGCGTGGGCTTGTGAGGCAGTGTGGCTGTAGAGGCGCTAGTGGCTGTAGAGGCACTAGTGGCGCACGTGCGCATCGTGTGGCAGAGGGTCGTTCCCTTCGGGAACCGGAGCGAGATGTGTAAGAGTCGCGGTGCGACTAGTGGCTAAGGCAGATGGTTGGCTGGATGAAAATCTAAAGGACTGAATGAGAGTCCCTCAGAATATATAGAAGGCTGGAAAAGAGCTGTTGTAGAAAATCTGTAACAGCTGTTCAATAAGTGAAGGGTCCAGCTGAAACTGCTGCATGGCTAGCCCCAACAGCTATAAAACGGCTAGCCGCTGTCTCACAACAGTCAGCATGCAGAAGCTTAATGGCCCATGCACAACAGTCAGAAAATGGCCATAAAACGGCTAGTTTTCTCAACAGCTAGAAAACGGTCATGGAATTTATTTTCCTGGACCATAACCCCCAGCCACCATAGCCTATAAAAGGAGGGCCTGGATGGGTTTCCAAACCATCTCACAATCTATTCCAGCACTATCATACGAATTTGACACAACCCACTACTCCTCTCTCTATACTCCAGTAATTCCAACAAGATAGCAACGGTTAAACCCTTTGCAAGAAGAACAGACCAACGGTGTGGTCTAGAACGGTTCAATAGAACCAGTAGCTGAAGACTTGACCAGTGCAGTGGTCTAAAATAATTTTTTTCTTCTTTTCTTTCTTCTGAGATTTTTTCATTCATTGTATTTCTGTCAGACTGTGTAATAGAGTTCCATTAGTGGGCCTTCGGGTTTGCTGAACGCAGACCCACATAAGGCTCGTCGTATCCTAGAAGCTATTTACCTGTAACCTATCAGCATACTCAACTTACCTGAGTAGTGGCAAATAACGCTTTAAGAACAGCGTTTCAGACGTGCTTCAACCTGTTCAAATTTTTATAACATTTGCGATTTTCGATTTCCACATTATACAGAATTATATTAATCTTTATAAAATTCATAACAGGTAGTGATGGCCCCGTAATGATGTGTATATTTCATCATGCTATAGATTCATTTTCTAGATCATTTTATGTTATGAGCTTAAAAATAAAGTAGAACTAAATCTCAAGTGTGTCACATCACATAAAACCTCAAAAGTTTGAATCAACCTTATATTTGTTTTTTCTCTTCACCTGTATCAATACCATCTAATCAGCAGCTTAGACATCAAATAAACATTACAAATTTACAGTGGGCTGTGAGAGGTTCTTAATGGTGAACATTTAAGCCTAAAATTATCTAAAAAAATGGTGGACGACGTTGGTAAATAAATAAATAAATAAATAAAAATATAAATTATATTAGAGCCTACAGGCCACCGATCATTAGCCACCTGGCTAGTGGCAGTGTCACTAGAAAAACCGCGTCAGGGAAAAACGTAACGTACCGTACCACTAGCCGTGGGTACCTTGCCTGGATGTGCCGAAATCAGTGATGCTTTCAACGGAAAGGAAAGGAGATAGCAGAGTGGAGGCGGTCAAACTGGCAGAGCAGATGGGACAATCATATCAATCCAACTCCTCGTCGGACGCGGATTGTGTGGTGAACCCAACACCAACCTGTGGGCCATACCGATCCACGCCGTCCATACGTTTCGCCAGCTCACTTTAGGGGCATGAGCCGAAAATTGAAGTATATTCAAAATTAAAGTCGACTAGACCACAGGAGATGATGACGTAGTCCAGTGAAACTTTCATACGGCCCACGGTTATAGTGATATTTATTTGGCATAACAAAGACCTGTTTGTATGGAGGGAAAACACAGATATCAGTTTCATCCAAAACTTCTGTGGCCCCAAAAAAGTTTTCAACGGTAGTTGTTCACTCCCCGCTGTTTCCTCTGGTGTGGTCCAATTAAGCTTTGGATATTCTTAAATTTTGATCTCAAGCAGTGAAATGATCTGTAAAAACGGATGGACGGCATGGCTAAAACACATAATTCACGGTGGGCCCTATAGAATCCTTATACCAAGTAGCTACGGGATGTTGGATTCACTACGCAATACACGTCCGTGGTTCCTGTCTGTCTGGCATTTCTGAAAGGATTTTCTTTAATCCACGCCCCCGCATGGGACCTTGCATTCTGGCCCAATTCCACAGCAGGTGGCACGCATCTAAGGAGATCTGGGCCATCCATTAGGTAATATGCACTATGAACATGACACGGAACAAAATTTAACTCATCAAATGAGCCACGTGTATGTTGATTTGGACCGACTTCTTTTTTAACCGCCCATATTTCTCGTGCAAGTTTGACCCACCTGATCAGCAGGCATACATTATTATTTTTTTCCATGGTATGTTAACAGTCCATCCTACCTGATGAATGGCCTGGATCTTTGTTATGTTTACTGTCCTGCAGAAGATCCAACAGTAATTTTCACAACCTTTCTAAAAAATAAAACCCTACCGACAACCATTTAAATCGCTTTTAAATAGTCTACATTCAAGATATCTGCAAATGAAGTCAGGTGGAACGATCCAGGCCATAAGAATGACATATTTCTAGGATGGAAGATATCTACCAATGAAGACGGGTGGGCCGTTCTAACCCATCAACTTATTTCTAATATCATGGCACAGCTACTGAATGTACCACCTTTATCTTTGAGCAGTAAGATCTACATGGAGAAGTCCAACTGATGGATGGCTTGGATATTTCACACGTTTGTCATGTTGCCATATGTGGCAACGTGTGTAATAGCTGATTGTTTGCGGTAGTTTGAAGCTGGATATTATCCATCAGACTCTGCTAGAGTATCAAAGTATTTCTTATCAATGCAAATCTTAAATATGAGTCAGTTTCACCACACTTCGATGAATTTAGAGGACTGATGTTTCACCATACTTCAATGAATTTAGATGACCTGATGTTTTGCGGTAGTTTAAAGCTGTTGTTTCTGTCATTGAATTTTCTACCTGTTTGGTACCCAAAATAAATGAATATTTCATATCAATTTGACTTCAACAATTGACATTTTGGATCGAAGGGGCACTTTACGATCGGATGGCTGGAAGAGAAGTCAAAAGGGAGAGAGGGAGAGAGAGAGAGAGAGAGAGAGAGAGAGAGAGAGAGAGAGAGCTTCATTGATGCTTTTCAAACAAATTTTATTATTATTATTATTATTTTTTTATTATTTTTCCAGAAAATTCACCATCTGCTTTCTTTGGTGTTGATGGGGATAGACGAACACTGCGAAGCAAGATTACGAGGCTGATAAACTGTCAACAACTTTTAGGAGTGAATTGCAACTGGGATTACATTTTGGAATATCTAAGAGATATACTAGGGAGGGAGACCACTGCAATCCTGGCTGTTCATCTAAAAGGTTCCACGTAGATGGGACAAATGATAGAAATCCCACTGATTGGAGATCCTAAACAGTCCATAATGTTGAGCTATAAAATACAAGTCCATATTTCAACGCCTATATGTGGATGGTGAGGATTTTTAATCAGCAGGCTTTTTTGCATTTATAGCAGAGTGGGCTCTAAAAGGTTGGTGCTCCCAGCAAACCTCGCATACAAATAACCATATTTGCTAGCAGCACATGCACCTTTACACACAGCACACCTTCCAAACTGATTAGCGCATGGAAAATCTGTGCAGTCTATAAGGTGGGCCATGCTGTGTACACTGAAAAATGGGATGGTTCACTCATTAGGCGGGTCACCCTGTATGAAAGAATGGACACTAATGAAAAAATACCAACACATGCTTGTGTCCCACCTGATGAGTGGATTGCCCTGATTTGTGTACATTCATCTTCATAGTGAGGGCCACTTATACCCCACTCAGATGTCGCACAAACTGATGTGTATTGTCTATAAAGCTGTTTGTGGAGAGGGGTGCAGGTTGGGCTAGCAAATATCACAGATTATAAACTTTGATTATTTTTTTCTTTTCCAATTAAAGTTAATGAAATTTATCTTTAAAAAGAAAAAGGAAAAAAAAAAAGAAAAAGAAAAAAGAAATACAGAAGGACTATCCATTGCAAATCTTCGGTAAGAGATGGTATGAAACTTGTCACATGGCATACATCTGTACTACATTGCATGCTTCCAAAGCCATTTATAATTATAGGACTATCATAATAGCAAATGGGCACTGCTTAAAGTGTGGGAACGTATCATTCTCATTTACATTAAAAACAAAGTTGAGAATCTCCACAGCCTCAGTATATACATTTCATGCTGAAACAATAGGAGAATGGCTGTTATAAATAATATAAATAAGCCTAGGCGTAACAAGAATGCAAAATGCTTGAAATGCTCAAACAGTAGCAGCTTTGAGGGAAAGGAAATCTGAAATCTTGTTGGTGTAGAAATCTGGTTGTATGGAGTTGTTGGGACTTTGAAGCATGGAGAGACTAGTGACACCTACAAAGAAGAAAAACCCCCTTGAGTTCCTTTCTCATCCATGTCAGGAGATGAAAGAGAGATGGGTGGGTTAATACTTCAATTACCTGAAAGTACAAGGAGGGTCTTGCAGCCACCATTTTGGCCGAATAAAATGTCAGTATCCAATCTGTCTCCCACCATGCATATTTGAGACTTGAGGATGCCGAATCTGTTAGCAGTGATAAACAAGAAACTGATATTAGAGAACATTACCCAGGCACCTATCCAACTTATATTAAGAATTTATCATCACTGTCATCATCGTCATCTTAGCCTGTCTTCCATCATTTTGGGTTTGCTTTTAAATGTGAGACTGGCTAAATGTTCTATTATGATACACTGCCCACCAGACATCAAAGATCCTCTTTTACCCAGGCTCTTGGAATCGGCCATGCAAGAGGCTCACATCGAAACCACTCATATGCCAACACGGTCCTGCCCGGTATTGACACCCAGCTGAACTATTGCATCCACATCCCAAAAGAAATAGAAGCCTGGAAGGTCAGTCACCAAGCAAACCGCTAAGCATGAGTACCCTGATACATAAATGATCATGTTGAGAAGTTGGCTCCACAATGTAACAGGGAACCATTGATACATGATACTCAACATGACTTACATGCTAATATACTCATGCCCCACATGACACCTTAGCACAATTGACACACTACCAACAAAGGGAATTTCCCAGTAGCTGATGTCCAGAGCATGAAGTGCTAGACAAGCCCACTGAGCAAGCAAATTAGTACCCAACATGTGCAGCCTCCACTACAAAAGAAAAATCATCACCATCATCATCATCTGAGCCTTATCCCAACTAATCGGGGTCAGCTACACGGATCCTGTTATGCCATTCCACTATATCAAGGGCCAGATCTCAGTTAGAACATAGGTCATCAAGTCTTTTCTTACTATCTTCATCCATATCCTTTTGGGCCTTCCCCTTGCCCTTTTAGAGCATTCAACTTGTACCAACCAATGTTTTCCTTATTGGCATCGACAGATGTATTGCACCCTTGGTATACGGAAACATATCAATTATCGCATGAAAAATATGTATCGCATAATGTATGATTGTTTCTCGGAAAAATTAGGAAATTGGTTGAATTTTTCAATGAAACATCAGGGGATTCTAAAAAAGACATCATTACACACTTAGAACTCATAATATTACAAGAAACAAGAATGAATAATATATTTCCTTTGCATAGGGTCATAAGCTGTACGCCACTTGACAGAACACAAAAGTGATGCGGTTATATCGAAAATAAGTTCATGTCATACAAATATCCTATAACTAATTCAGATTAAACCATCCAAATTACAGGTCCCAATTTAGATGTATGGTGAACAAAAAATTATGCTTATTTATTTATCTGACGATTAGATAAGTGGGCTAACAATCTGGATGATCCAAATTGCCGTACAACTATGCCACACATATGATCAAAGAGTTACCACCATTTTTATACAATGCTAAACTAACATGGCAGTTTATTCTAAATGAGAAAACAGAAAAACTTTGATACTCTAGCAGAGTGTGATGGATAATATGCAGGCACATAGAAATTGCAGATGTGGTATTCTAGTCAAATGAAACCATCCAAATTATAGCAGCCAATGTGGATGTATCATTAACCAAAAGTTAAGCTTTTTTTATTTTCTGATTAACAGATTAGAGACATTTATTGGACGGGTAAAAGTGAAATATATCCAATGGTCTTGTTTCCACAAGCAAGTATGCATGAATTAGAGGTTAGGATTATTCAACCAATCTTATCTTCGGGTTGTGATTTGGCAACAGTGGGCTGCACAATCTAGTCAGCTTTATTTGAGTTAATATATGCCACTTGTACAATTTGAGAGTGCATGTGAATCAAGTGTCATACATAACCTGAGTATCATATAACTCATGAGAAAAACTTTGATACTCTATTAGAATGTGATGGACAATACATGGCCATTTAGAAATTACTTAAAAATTCCAAAAGTGGCATACAAGTATTAACCTGTCCAGATTAATCTTTTGTAGTTTAGATGTACCATAACCCAAAAGGTATGCTTATTTCATCATCTGACAATCAAATGGTGGACATTTATTGGATGGTTAAGAATGAAAATTTCCAATGGTTTTGTATCAACGAGAAAGTGTCCATCAATCACAGGTTTTTGATTAGTCAATCAATCTTATTTTGGGACAGTGACTCAGTGACAGTGGGTCCACAACTTAATCGGTTTATTATGAGTTTTTTGCTTCTTTTTTTATACACACACACCCCACATGGGCACTCGAACTGATGATCTCAGTGTTGAAACACAGTGTCTATGACTGAGGCATGCATTGAGACCCCGGCTTATTATGAGTTAATATATATGCCACGTATACAATTTCTGAATGCCAGTGTATCAAGCATCACACGCTGCCTGAGTATCAAACAATTCCTTTCTAATGATGACAATAGCAGAGCCTTTTTAGGCTCATTTATTTAAAATGAGAGAGAGAGAAGCAAGAGTTTTTATAAGTATGTGGTGTTTTTTTTTTTTTTTTGGTTAGCTTGTTAGTACACCTACTGTCAGCTCACACTTCACTGTTAGCCACCCCCACTAGGGATCGATACCAAGACATCAAGTGTTGAAACGAGGTATCTTTCACTCAGTCTACCACTTGAGCTACGGATCAGGGTGTTCCTTCGGTTTTTAGTTTTTTACCGATTTATTCAGAAAATGGGTCTCAATTTCCGCAAAATCTGGATGAGATTAGAAGTGGAAGAAAATATAAAAAAGGACAACTTTTTGGCTTTATCAAATTTTTTGGGAATGGGCCATCAGTATCGCACAGTATCAAAATGAATCGATGGTATCGTCATCAGTGCCTGGAACATTTATGAAGGAGTTGTGCCAATATATTAATATGTATCGCGATATTGGCGATAAATTGCAATATCCTGTGATATAATCACCGATATCAGGAAAAATGGCAACCATATGGGGGTATCATATCGCTGCCTTGTGATACCGATTATATCGGCTGATATTATCAATACAGTAAACACTAGTACCAACTCACTCCTAACTGGCGCAGTCTTGGTCTCCATTGCACATGACCAAACCATCCAAGGCTACTTTCCCTCATTTTACCTATTGGTGCTACTCTTAAGCTCCCTCAAATGCATTCATTTCTAATTCTATCCTTGTCTTGCCTCTTGTCCATCTCAACATTCTCATTTCAGCTATACATCCCATGAACATGTTTTTCGTCAACTGCCAACATTTTGTTCCTTAACCGCTAGAAAAGAAAAATTATCTCATGTCCAAATTTAAAGGGCCCAGTCACAACCATGTTCAAATTAACCATGTCAAGAGAAAGCACAATGGTAATCCATCTACTGAAAACACATAAAAGACCAAAATTTTGGCCATCTTGAAGTGAAAGGAATACCATCTGCTTAAGGGATGCATTAATAACACCCAGATCCATAGCTCAACTGGCAGACTGAGTGGAGATACGTCATTTCAACACTTGAGGTCTTGGTATTGATCCCTAGCGGGGGTGGCTGACATGGAGTGTGTGTACTGACATGGGTGTGTACTAACAAGCTAACATAAAAAAGAAAAAAAAAAAGAAAAAAAAAAGGGATGCATTAATAAGTCTAACCTATATTCTCAACCATTTCCAAATTTAGATGAATAAAGTAGCTTCAACTGAGTCATTCCAAAATTCAGAGACCAACAAAGATCTTTTTCATACTTTTTTTTTTTTTTTTTCTAAAAAAAAAAAAAAGATCTTTGCATTAAGGGAAAATGAATTCCTTGACAGAAGTGGCACAAATTTATCTATAACATCATGATGTTTATAACTGAGCCATGAAACACAAGAGGTGAAGCAAGTCCTTATATGGAGTAAAGAAAGCAACATGATCTATTTAAATATCACAAATATGTACAATCTAGAAATTTTTGTAGCAATGACAATGCTTAAAAAGTAAATTATAAAAATATGTACGGCTTCAAACAAGTCAAGCCAGACCAACAATCCTTGGCCTGTACTTATAAGCCTTGACATCAAACGTGGATTTTGACCAATCAATAAACATCAAGCAAAATCAACAAGATGCAACTTAATAGCTTATCTCGTCTGTGTCTTTAGCTTGTGAGACAAACACTAGCAAAGCCTTGTGCTCGGTGCTTGCATGCCCAAGCCCATTTGTACACCCCTAGAATTATGTTAATTAGTATCAATGTACTAAAGAGGATATGGTCCTTGATAGAGTGGAATGGTGGAACAGGAATCATGTAGCTGACTGAAATTGGTTGGGTTAAGGCAATGATGATAAGTATGTATGAACTAAAAAGAAGAAGGCTTACATAGCCTGCCCAACTATCAAGTTCAATAAGTAGCTATGCCAATGCATGTTAATACATGCAGAAATCTTCTGGTTAGAGTGCCAGCATTGCTTTGGAATCTTATAATTATTGTTGCTCCCAATCTCCCATTTCCACATGCTTTTGGTGCCCAAGGGCTTGTTTGATGCAGACGTCAGTGGTGCACCTTTTAGAGTGTACTAGAGCAGGAGGCATCGCCAACAGAGTACCGGAGTGGAGGAGTTGATGTGGATGGATGCTGGGTCCATCGGACCCATTTTCTAACGCGCTATGAGTGTAGGAGCAACATGACTGCCCCCTGACCGCAGGCCTATGGGGCGGATTTCATACCCTGTCATGCGGGTGTTTTTAGTTTTAGGCATTTTTATTTTTTTTGTTCTTTTCCTTGTTTACAGGGGCTTTAGTGCACTTTTTACTTTTTTCGTCTTTTTTGTTATTTTTCTTGTTTTCATGGGCTTTAGTGAACTTTTACATTTTCCATGGCTTATATATACATTACGAGAAACCCTATTTTATTATTATTGAATGAATACAAATTTGGATGTTTTCTTCCTCTTTTATCAAGATATTAGGGTTTCAGGATTGGCCCTCAAGTGTTGAGGATTCCACCTCGGTTTCAGGTTTCTTTCTTACTAGATCTTCGAGGTGTAGGAAAAGATAAGTATCAACCATCTTTTTCTTTGATGCCCTAGAATTGATACTCCCTCTCATCTCGAACCCACCTCTCTTCTTCATCCATTTCGTTCCTCTCTGGATACACTTTTGTAGTTTGAAAGGAAAAGAGGGATGGTTAGTCAGGAGAATTAGATCCAAACTTGACTGTGGGTTGACTTATGCCAGATTTGGGATATCCTAATATCCCTAAGTCATCCTTTTTTACCGTTTACATGATTTTATGCTAAGGGCATGATCCTGACGGAATGACCTCTTCTATGTGTTGAGATTCGCATAATTCCTTTGATTGAAAACAATTAGTTGATTAATTAATTTATTTGAATCTCTTCATCCTGATCATACATGCATCTAGGGTTAGGTCATCACATGTCCCTGCATTAGTTTTCGTATCAAAGCCTAGATTTTAGCATAGGTCAGTTTATCGACAATCCCTCTTTTTGATGAAAAAAATTCTAAAAAACCACTTTGCCCAAATAAAAAAAAATCGTAGACCTTTCGAGCGCTTCACCTCGAGCCCCGAGCAGGGGTGTGCAACCCCATGCACCCCCGGTGAGCTACCCGCGTACCAACTTTGCAAA
This sequence comes from Magnolia kwangsiensis, assembly GCA_037074715.1. Lineage (NCBI taxonomy): Eukaryota > Viridiplantae > Streptophyta > Magnoliopsida > Magnoliales > Magnoliaceae > Magnolia > Magnolia kwangsiensis. Next base: position 66,431,057 of record CM073574.1, on the reverse strand, counting down.
AGGGACATATTTTGTTGAGTTTAGTTAGCCCTTTTTCCTAGGTTTTATTAAGTCCTCATATAGATCTAGGCCATATAGGGTAGTTGTATTACATTGGTATCATTATTTTTACCCCTTCTCGCACATAGATCTAGGACCATTCACTTGTCATTCCTGGTGTATGCCCACGCACACTGGTCGTGGATTTGGTCTCCATTACACCATGGACTCTGATCAATTTGCCAAGGCCATGGAGGGCCTAACTAAGAGAATCGATCAACAGTTTTGAACCTTGAGAGATGATATTGCGTAGCAGTTTGCGGATCAGGATAGTAGGTTCACACGTCTAGAGGAGAGAGTTACACGTCTAGAGGTTGGTATTCCAATTGCCATTATAGGTGGTGCCTAAGCGACCCCTGAAACCAAGGTTGTCGATCAGTCCCAAGTTGTAGGCCCTGATCCGCCTAGGGATGATTTAGGCACAGGCCAGGCCCACGCGGACACAATGGGGTATATCTATTACCACCCACACACAATCGTGATCTTGTTCTTTTCGCCCAATGGGAGGGCCATGGTGAGGTGCCTCATCAGCAACCCTAGAGATATCATGAGTACGAAGACCCTGTTGCTAGGGTCATGAAGGGCACTAAGGTTGATGCCCCCAGTTTTGATGGGAGATTGGACCCCAAAGTTTTTTCTCACTAGTTAGTAGACATGGACCACTTCTTTGAGTGGCACGGTCTACTAGACCCACAACAGGTCGGGTTCACCAAGATGAAATTGGTGTGCCAGGCAAAACTATATTGGAGAAATGTAGAGCGTCGCTGCGAGCGATCTTGAGAGGGGTCAATTCTCTTTTAGATTAAGATGAAAGAGTTGTTGCAAGAGAAGTATGTTCCCCTTCCTTATATGCATAGGTCGTTGGATTAATGACACATTTTACACTAAGGATCCATGATGGTGACGGAACAGATCACCAAGTTCGATGAATATATGATGAGGTGTGATGTGGATGAGGACCCTGTTGTGGTTCTCTCCCGTTTCCGTATGGGCTTCACGCCTAAGCTTCAGTGGGAGCCCATGCTTCACATGGTCACCAATCTGGATCATGCTTACTAGGTGGTGCAGGAAGTGGAGCATTGTGTGTGCCAGTCTAATGTGAGAGGGATTGATTTTCGACCTACTATACCTAGAGTAGCCCTGCAGGGAGCGAGACCCTAGGTCGGAAATCAACCCAAAGCTCAACTTGGTACCCAGTCAGTCAACAGAAATCGAAGTAACAACATGGTTGGACCAAGTACTAGGCCCGCGATGCTACCGCTGTGGTGGCATGGGTCACATTGCTGCCGAGTGTTCAAACAAGGGTGGGTGCATGCATTGCCTTTATTTTCAAACACCTTACAGAAGAAAAAGTGGTAGATAAAATTGATGGTGACCAGGATGATGAGGAGATCATTATCCCTTCCCTTAAACTGGCTAGTGATACCAAGGATGATACTGCAGAGACTATCCCACTTGCAATGGTAAGGTGCACCTTGACCCAGATTAAGGAAAATGAAGATTGGCGCAGAACCACCATTTTCCACACCAACGCCAAGTATGGAGAAAAGAGTTGCAAAGTGATCATAGATAGTAGGAGTTGTGAGAATATAGTTTCCCCAGTTACTTTGAGTCACCTAGGGTTGAAGCTAGTCCCTCACCCCAACCCATACAAAGTTTCTTGGGTGGATGCGACATCCCTCCCTGTAACCCAGTGATGCCTTGTTCCGATTGACTTTGGACCATACAAGGACAAGTTGTGTTGTGATGTAGTCATGATGGACGTTGGTCATATCATCTTGGGAAGGCCATAGCTCTATGACAAAGATGTCACAATATTCAAGCATACGAATAATTGTGTGTTTAAGCATGAAAGAAAGAAGCTTGTCTTGAGCCTGCTCCCTTCTAAATCGTCCACATGAGTGAAAGATGTTGCGTCCTCAGACGGTCCTAAGAGTCAAAGGGCGCCTCAGTCGAAGTCTCTCCACATTATAGATGTTAAGGAGTTTGAAAGAGTGACCAAGGCAGGGACTATGATGTATGACCTATTGGCTAAGGAGAGTACACCCGAGGCTGCCTAGAGGAGTTTCGAGATGCCTTCCCTGAGGACCTTCCAGACAAGCTTCAATCGATTCGAGACATTCAGCATGCAATAGATCTCGTCCGAGGGGTGACCCTACCAAACCTCTCTCACTGCAGACTGAACCCCACAGAGCATGCCGAGTTGAAGAGGCAGGTGGATGAATTGCTTAAAAAGGGATTCATTCGTGAGAGTTTGAGCCCATGTGCCGTGTCCACACTTCTTACGCCCAAGAAAGACGACACGTGGCGCATGTGTGTTGATGGTAGAGCCATAAACAAGATCATTATCAAGTATCGGTTTCCTATCCCGAAGCTTGATGATAGGCTAGACATGATGGCCACCTCTACTATCTTTTCGAAAAATTGACCTCAAGAGTGGTTATCACCAAATTCGTATTTGCCTAGGAGATGAATGGAAGACTGCCTGCAAGACAAAGGACAAGTTGTACGAGTGGCTGGTTATGCCCTTTGGGTTAACCAATGCCCCAAGTACGTTTATGAGGGTAATGACCCAGGTGTTGAGGCCATTTATGGGCAAGTTTTTAGTTGTGTACACTGTACTTCGATGATATCCTCATCCATAGTACGTCCCCTAGCCAGCACATCGAGCACTTGAGGCAGGTCTGCAACGCCCTATGTGCAAAAAAGCTCTATGTGAACCCCAAGAAGTGTTCCTTCTTGACCTCTCGAGTTATCTTCCTGGGTTTGTTGTATCGTCAGAGCATGTCTGCAGACCCAGAGAAAGTCAAGGCCATTGTTAATTGGGCTAAGCCGCATACCATACACGATGTGTGATGCTTTCACGACCTAGTTACGTTTTATCGGTGGTTCATCCGTGGATTTAGCTCGATAATGGCTCCTATCATAGATTGCATATGAAAATGGGAGTTTTGATGGACTAAAGTCGCTGCAAGGGCTTTCTAAAAAATTAAGAAGAAGATGACGGAAACATCAGTCATGCGTCTACTTGACTTTACCAAAGTCTTTGAGGTAACATGTGACAAGTCAGGAATTGCCATAGGCGGAGTGTTAAGCCAAGAGGGACATCCTGTGGCCTTTTTCAGTGGGAAGCTGAACGAGACTAAACAACGCTACTCCACTTATGACAAGGAATTCTATGCGGTTGTGCAATCATTGTGCCATTGGTGGCATTATTTATTACCGCAAGAATTCATCTTCTTCTCTAACCATGAGCTCTTGAAATATTTGAGCTATCAAAAGAAGTTGAGCCCTAGGCATGCCAAGTGGGCACAATTTCTTCAAGAGTACACGTTTGTGCTTAAGCACAAGGCCGAAAAGAGAACAGGTTGCTAACGCGCTTAGCGGTCGTATCATGACGCTGTGGTCCATGAGTATTGAAGTTACAGGCTTTGAGCAACTCAAGAGTGAGTACTCGAACTGTCTCGATTTTAGGATCATTTACGTGTCATTATCTAGTGACCCGCCCTCAAGGAGTGTGGAGTTCGTCCTTACAGATAAATATCTTTTTAGATGGGACAAGCTCTGTATCCCACGCACATCCCTCTATGATTTTCTAGTTTGCGAGTTGCATGCTAGAGGGATGGCAAGTCACTTTGGTCGAAATAAAATAATTGCCCTTGTGTCTGATCGTTTCTATTGGCCTAATCTTTAGCGAGATGTGGCTAAGATTGTAAGGCAGTGTCGAACATGTCAACTCGCAAAGTAGAGGAAGCAAAATACAGGTTTATATACTCATTTTCCAGTTCCACATGCCCCATGACAAGATGTTAGTATGGACTTCGTGCTTGGGTCTCCCAAGACTATTTGTAAAAATGACTCCATACTCATGGTTGTTGATCGATTTTCTAAGATGACCCATTTCTTACCCTGTTATAAGACCTAAGATGCCTCCCACGTTGCTACGTTATTCTTTCAGGAGGTTGTGCGACTTCATGGAGTACCTAGATCCATTGTGTTTGATTGAGGTACTAGGTTCATTAGTTATTTTTGGAAGACTCTTTAGCATCTTTTGGGTATGAGGCTCCAGTTTTCTTCAACATATCATCCTCAGTCGGATGTTCAAACAGAGGTAGTAAACCGTAGCCTAGGGAATTTATTGAGATGTCTAGTTGGAGACCACCACAGGACTTGGGACACTGTTCTTCCCATAGCAGAGTTGGCATATAATTCTTCAATGAACAGGTCCACAAGAATGAGCCCGTTTGAAATTGTTTTAGGTCTTAGACACCAAGCCCCCATAGATTTGATCCATATGGCTACCCCACAGCGTCCTTCGGAGTTAGGAGAGTCCTTCATCTAGCATATACGTGCATTGCATAGTGAGATTAGGAGGAAGATTAATTCAAGTAATAAACATTATAAACTTTCTGCCGACACTCACAGGAGATTTAGAGAATTTTAACCTGGAGACGACGTTATGGTTCGTATTAGGTCTGATCGGTTTCCACCTGGATTCGTGAAGAAGCTTCATGCCCGTAGCATAGGTCCACATAAAATTCTAAAAAGGTCGGGGTTTAATGCTTATGTTGTTGATATCCCTGCTATCATGGGCATCGGTTCCACATTCAATGTGGAAGATCTATTTCCCTATCACGAGCCATTACCTCTAACTACTGGTTCCCTTGTTTCTTCCCAGACCCCCCTTATATATAGACCTTGGCCATAGCTTGACCTTCCTGTACTCATCTTACATTCTCTTCCACCTGCACCAAGAAGAGACGAGATAGAGGAAATTTTAGACTCTGAGGCAGTTTCCACTCGCTCCAGGTGTTTTCAGAAATTTCTAATCAAATGGAGGAATAGGCCCGTTACAGATAACTCTTGGATAACAGAGAAAGAGCTGCAGCGCATCGACCCCAATTTGCTCGAGAGATACAGGAGTTCACTTTTGCTAGTGGCGAATTCTTCCTACTCGAGGAGAATTGATGCAGACATCAGTGATGCACCCTTTAGAGTGTACTAGAGGAGGAGGTGTCGTCGACAAAGTACCAAAGCAGAGGAATTGATGTGGATAAACGTTGGGTCCATCGAACCCATTTTCTAATGCACTATGAGTGCAGGAGCGGCATTACTGTACCCTAAGCGCAGGCCCAAGGGGCAGATTTCACACCCTGTTGTGCGGGTGTTTTCAATTTTGGGCTCTTTTTTTTTCAGAGGTTTTAGTGTACTTTTTACTTTTTTCATCTTTTTGTTATTTTCCTTGTTTTCAGGGGATTTAGTGCACTTTGACTTTTTCCATGGCTTATATATACATTGTGAGAAACCCTATTTTAGTATTATTGAATGAATAGAAATTCGCATGTTTTCTTCCTCTTTTATGAAGAGATTAGGGTTTCAGGATTGACCCTCTGGCGTTTTGAGGATTCCGCCCCAGTTTCAAGTTTCCTTCTTTCTAGATCTTTTAGGTGCAGGAAAAGGTAAGTATCAATCGTCTTTTTCTTTGATGTCCTAGAATTCATACTCCCACTCATCTCGAACCCACCTCTCTTCTCCATTCCTTTCATTCCTCTCTGGATATACCCTTTTGGTTTAAACGAAAAAGAGGGATTGTTAGTTAGAATCAGATCCAAACTTGACTGTGTGTTGACTTATGCTAGATCTGGGATATCATCTTATCCCTAGGTCCTCCATTTTTAATATTTACATAATTTTATGCTAAGGGGCATGATCCTGACGGAATGATCTCATCTATGTGTTGAGCTATGCCTAATTCCTTTGATTGAAAACAGTTAGTTGATTAATTTATTTATTTGAATCTCTTCATCCTAATCATACATGCATCCAGGGTTAGGCCATCACATGTCCCTGCATCACTGTTTGGATATCCCCGCAGACCACAATTGGTTCATTTTTTTTCCCGGCACAATGGATTCCATGAGGAAAGAAAGGTTCTTCAGAAAATGAAAACCATATTAGATGGGATCCCAAGTTTCTGATTTTTCACCTTAACTAATGAAGTTGAAGAAGTAGCAATCTCAATGCATGTTAATACAAGCAGAAATTTTTTTGCTAGAGTGTCAGTGCTGCTTTGAAATAGCTTATTTGCTGATTTGTTGCTCTATGTCTCATATTTCCACCTGATTTGTTACTTCCAATCTCTTAATGCTTTTGGTGACTGAGGGCCTATTTGGATTCTGCTCATAATGGATTCCATGAGAAAGGTTCCTCTTCTACTTCGCCTCCAGATTGTAAGTTTCTGCTTTTTGACATAATGGATTCCATGAGAACCATATTAGATGGGTTCCCTGAATTAACCACTTGCTCTAAAAGCTCGAACTGTTAGAATATAGCGAATCATCTCATAGCCCAGGTCCCACATCTCATGGGTTAAGACCTCGGCCGAACCCCCCTCGTGGGCCCCAAATCACATGGGTACTGCCTCACATGAGCCACCCACCTCACATGGGTGGGGCCTCTGTCACGAGCCACCTGCCTCACACGGGCTACCCACCCCAAGTGTGTGCCCGCATCCCACAGGCTACCCCACTCAAGCCCGGTGTGAAAATGCCCCTGCATTATTCCCACCTAAGTTTCTTCTTCTTCTTCAAGATTCTACTTTTCGGCCTAATGGATTCCATGAGGAAAGAAAGGTTCTGCAGGATATGAGAACCGTATTAGATGGGTGGGATCCAAGTTTCTTCTTCTTGCTCTTCTTCTTCAAGCTTCCACTCTTCAACATAATGGATTTCATGAGGAAAGAAAGGTTCTCCAGGAAATGAGAACCATTTTAGATGGGTTACCACCCAAGTTTCTTCTTCTTCTTATCTCACATTCGATTTGAGCAGAGCCATTTTTCCCAAGAACATTTAAACTTGGGGACCTAAGTTTAATCCCTATACCAATCTCCTCAGTTTGAAACAACAACAGCAGTTTTGAATGTCCACCCAACTATATCTCTGAAAGAAAGGACTGTGCTGTGTATATACGAACTGCAAGATTTTAACAGTATAGATTTGACTAGACCACTTGATGTCATCTGCACCTAGGACAACCCAAGTAAAACACATCACCCAACGAGCTTGCTGATTAATCAATGTTCAAAGCCTCAACATGTGAATCCCACTTTCGTCCAAGTTCAACTGGCCCAATTGATAATCACCTGGACCATGTTGTCCTTTTAATTAAATCGATGTTTGGAGATGATACTTGGAGCAGGGGTGAACTGACAACTAGAATGATTTTATTTTATTTTAAAAAAAAAAAAATCATTTGTTTTCAGAATTTAGAATCATCATTAATTTCAGTTCCAGACTCAACTAGACATGATTAATAAAATCGTTTACTTTCAGAATTTAGATTCATCATTAATTTCATGATGAGATGTTAAGAACATGATAAGAACAGATAATAAGAAAGAATCAGTTTTGGAATCATACTTATTTGATAAGTAGTCCATCATAAAAGTTGAAGGCTTCCCCACAACAAGAGGTTCCTGTTTAGTTGACCCAAAAATCGCACCAACCATTGAACCACCCCCTGAAATCGAGTATACAAGTCCACAAGTACCAAATTATGTATTTCCTTCAAAAATATTTAAGAAAACTAGAAAACAGACAACAGTTTCATTGGTGTAGTGAGAGATCCAAAGATTACAAAGTCCAATAGATCAACTAAGTGAAGAATGAAGTCACACTAAGTGAAAAATGAAGTGAGAGGAGGGTAAAGGCAAAATGCCATCTCAACAATCACACCATGGTGCAAACTGATATGTGTTGTTCACCACTTGAAAAAATGTGAACCCATCGTTATCATACTTGTGTTGTTCACCACTTGAAAAAATGTAGGAATTGATAGATTGATAAATAAAACTATGTAAAAATAACACTCCACAAATTATTTTCACATGACACAGTTATCATATTGGGGGCAAACCTATCTGGAATGGCTATGGGATTATACCTGTGCCTGAGAATCCTGCCACAGGCCAACTAGCAAAACTCCAAACATTTAGGTGCTAAATTTCATGTTCATGAGTGCTTACAAATTTACAATGAATGAATTAGAGTAACTGTTAAGATGCATTTATAGTCACTGAAACCTTCCAATAGAGATTTGGAAGTGTGGGAGATATTAGGTTATTTTGGTTGACAACGTTATTCAAAAAGATTGTAAGATGGAAGAAAATGCTAGATGAATGGAGGAAAAGTACGGTGGTACCTATTTAAAATAAAGGAGAATACAAAACTGCACTAACTATCGTGGAATTAGACTTTTGATCCATGCTATGAAACATTGGGAGAGGGAGATTGAGCAAAAGACTAAGGCATGAAACTAATGTATCAGAAAAGCAGTTTGGTCTCACGCTTGGGAGGTGCACAACTAAAGCCATTTTCCTCCTTAGACAATTGATGGAGAAATATAGGGAGAGGAGGAAGGATCTCCACATGGTATTTGTTACTTAGAGAAAGTATACAATAGGGTCCCAAGAGAGTTAATCTCAAGGGTGTTGGGAAAGAAAAGGAGTCTCAAGAGAATGTATTGACATAATTAAGGATATGTATGAGGGAGCTATGACAAATGTGAGGGTCACCAGTGGACAGACAGGTGAGTTCCCAATTACTGAAGGCTTACACCAGGAATCAGCACTGAGCCCATACATTTTCACATTTGTTATAGACGAGTTTAATGAGGCATTTGCAGGAAGAGATCCCATGGTGTATGCTGTTTACAAATAACATAGTTTTGATGGACAAGCAAAGGAAGGTGTAAACACAAAGCTAAGTTTATGAAGCAGTGCTTTAAAATCTAAAGGATTAAAATTAGTCGAACTAAAACAGAGTATATGGAATGCAATTTTAGTAATAATAGGAGTGGAAAACGAGGAATTAGTTAAGATCCTGGACCAAGAAGTTCCCCAAAATGACCCCTTTTGATACCTATGGTCGATAATTCATGAGAGAGGAGAGTGGGAAGGATGTTGCTAATAGAATTGAAGCTACGTCGAAGAAATGGAGATGTGCCTTTGGAGTTTCATGTCGTCATCATGTACCACTTTAAATGAAAGAGAAATTTATAGGATAGTTATAAGACCAGCCATGCTTTATGGGACAAAATGTTGGGTAGTTAAAGAACAGCATGCTTATAGGATGAGTTTAATTGAAATGAAGATGTTTAGATGGATGAGTAGCAAGACAAGGAAGGATAGAATTAGAAATGAATGCATTCGAGGGAACTTAGGAGTGGTACCAATAGGTAATAAGATTTTTAATTTTTTTTTTTTTGAAAGGTGACACTACTAGGGATTAAACCCTGGATCACTCACACACACTACACTCTCTATCAGCTCATCTAACGAGCGGGAGAATGAGTTAGATGGTTTCGGCCATGTGCAACAAAGATCAGGAATCGCATTGATTAGGAGTGACTTGCTACAAGTTAAAGGCTCTAAAAGGGTAGGGGCAAGGCCTAAAAGCACATGGATAGAGGTAGTTAAAAAAGATTTGATGACCTATGGTCTAATTGAAGGTCTGGCCCTTGATAGAGTGGAACAAAGAAACAAGATTTAATTGGGATAAGGTTTATATGATGATTTTTTAAAAAATTATTTTAATTATTATTATTATTATTATTATTTTTTTTTTTTGAGAAGTTAGATGATGATGATGAATGAATGAAGATTTATTGGGAAAAGCGAGCGAAGAGAAGACAACCAAAAAGGACTAAGGATGCTCAATACCAAGGCTTAACTTTAAAACTCAAACTCTAGCATTTCTATGTAACAAAATAGGCTCCTGTGCTTATATTATTTAATGAATGCTTAATCTAGAGGCAATATTATGAATATCATTATAGAACTATTCCATGCTTCAATCCTAGTCACAACGTCCCAATGGATGATGTTCTTCCGATCACCTCCACATTTAGGCGAAGCAAGAACCGCGAAGCAAGAACCTTGAGGCCTTTGTTAACACTAAGGCTTCCACCAGAGTCGATATCTTTATTTTCTAGCTAGTCTGAACAAAAACTTTGCTTCCTCACACTCCTGATATATGATTTTGAGTTTGCCATATTAAAACTTGGATTGAAATCCTTTGATAGTGACAGGTGAGCCATGACCTGAAAGAAACAATAGTATAATGGTAGAAACAATAAAGAATTTATTATTTGCCTCCAATTGGATAGCGCAACTAGTTATGACGCACTCTTCCTAGGTGTGACCACTGACCCCAGGTCAAGGCTCCATGGGCATCCTATGAGGTGAGGCCTCGTAAAAGAATTTTATTATTCATCTAGTCATTTTGAAAGGGAATTTCATGGAGTTTGAAGTTTGTAATTGATCAGAAATTGGAGCTCAACACCAATGAGAGGGAGCAGAAGATCAATTTCTAGATGATGAGGATGATGAAGCCTCTAGTTGGGTTCTTGAGATCAATTTCTACAGTAGCTTATGTGGACATCTAGGCCCTTTTAGTATTTGTGTGGCCTTTAAAAAATGACAAAGGGAAACAAAAGGAGGGGTGCAAATGGGTTGGGTCAACCTGACGGGTCATTGGACCCTCCCCGACAATTAGTGAGTCGATCCAAAATTTAGACCCATGGAGTGGGTTTAGGTCCAAAAGTTCAACCTGTAGTACTAAATGGGACGAGTCTAGGTTCTCTAGGAATCAACCCAACCTGACCCGACCCAACCGAACCCAACCCAACCCAAACCCTAACCCTTTTTTTAATGGGTCCAATCAATGTTTTAAATATCGACGATATCGGCTAATGTATCCCACGATATATCTTGTATCCCACCTATGCGATACGAAATGCATAGGTAGTGCCAATATATCCCACATGATTGATCCAGTGAGCAATTTCAATTTCCGATCCTTTTTTTTTTTTGTTTTGAAGTTATGTCAAATCAGTATCAAATGGTTATAAATCCATTGGTTCTTCATGTTTTACATGAAAAATCATAGAGTTGGAGCTTTGATTTTGATATCCATTGGTTCTTCATGTTCTCCATGCTTTTTTCAAAATTTTCCTTTAACCAGCTATCAATTGAGACTAATTTCGAAATATTTAAGAGTATTTGATGAAATGGCCATTACATACACTCTAATTTTAAATTTAAGTGCAGGTGGTTTGATTTGGGAAAAATTAGGTAAAATTCAAAATTTCCCCAATTTCTCCCAAATTGCTTGCAATGTTGTACTCCAAACATGAAATCAAGCATGTATGAGGGTTGGTTTACTGATTTGTTAAGTCCTTGTCAATTTTTGGAAAATAAAATTTATTTTAATTAAAATTTATTAAAATATCAACTTGAATGTAGTTGCATTAGTTCAAGAGTGTTTAGGAGTGTTTGATGAAATGATCATCACGTACACTCTAAATATTATGCATTCTATTTGAATATAGTTGCATTAATTCAGTGAGACAACGAATAGCTTAGGTATACAAAGGAAACATATTATGATGTTATGATTTAAAAGTGTGTATTAAGGTCCTTTTCAACCAATTTCCCAATGTTTCCCCATGTTACCCAAAAAGTGCGATAAATTACTTGATACAGATGATATATCCCGTGCGATAATTGATACATATTTGTATCCCAAGGATGCAATACATAATGCGATACCAATATTTCAAACACTAGGTCCAATTTGGGTAAATACTAAAATGGATCCAATCCAGACCTAGCCCAAACCAAAGAAAATTAGTTAAGCATATGAGGTCTTTTCTCCCCTTTTGGGCTAGACTACAATGATGATTCACTACCTTTTTTTCCTTTCTAAAACGTGGTTACCTATCCGCTACTTGAGAAAATCTAGACTGTGTAAATTGTGTGCAAATCATGGGCTTATTGCTGATGGAGATACACCAAAAATCGTACAAATTGGACTCACCCAACCATCTAATTTTTACATGTTGAATTTGGACTGACATTTTATTCTTTACATCAAAATTGATAGCTATCATCAATTGGATGGTTTAGAACATCATTTGTGCGATGCTCAATTGTAATTTTTCACCCAACCTAGACTCGACCCATCTGATAAATGGGTTGGGTCTTGGTCCTCCAGTTATTCTTTTACTTGGATCCGGACCAAACCTAACCCAAATTTTAATAGATGGGGTCTGTGTCCAAAATTTTGACAATTGTTAAATGGGTCGAGTAACTCATTGATTGTAATCTACCATGTATTATATGCCTGATTGTAAATTTGCAATCAACCTATATAATAGTCTATTACATTATGCTTGTTGGAGTATTGTTCTCTCATTGTTGACCCCAAACCCGAATAAAGAAGGGTTCCGTTAGGTTGGCAGCCGATGTCAAACTTATGTCATAACTTCCAAGCCAACCTAGACTCAACCCATCTGATAAATGGGTTGGGTCTCAGTCCTCCAATTATTATTATTATTTTACTTGGATCCGGACCAAACCTAACCCAAATTTTAATAGATGAGGTCTGTGTCCAAAATTTTGACAATTGTTAAATGGATTTAGTAACTCATTGATTCTAAACTACTCAAGTATTAGATGTATGATTGTAAATTTGCAAGGAGCCCCCCCCCCAAAAAAAAATAAAAATAAAAAATGCATGGCTTGTTTTTCAGGGTTGATTAGCCTAAAAGATTCTAATGAGGCAAAAAAAAAAAAAAGGGATTTGGTAGGGGCAACTTGTCAATGAAAAAGTATAATTAATTCACTCCCAGTTACTTGTATAGATAAATGCTTCCTACATGTGGTGTACCTATTTTTGTAAAATAGATGTTTTTATTCTTGGGATAATTATAAACGCCTCCTTCGTGTTTTGGATTATTACAAATACTTCCACTGTTTCAAAGATGCATTGCGGATTCCCTCACGGAAGGAAACAACATTGCGATCTTTTAGCAATTGACTGTTTTACCCCTATCTCAGAAGTTAACTAGTTGTAAACATGTGGGCCCACCCTAGTGCGTGCATGTCATCCAACCCATTCAGCATGGTCATTCCACCATGAAAATGGGACACCCCAAAAATTAAGTCGATCCCACTATCTGGCACCTCCACATGAATTTGGTAGTTTTTGGGTGGGTGGGTGGCCATTGTTTTCTATGGCGTGCCCCACCCGATGATTGGATTAGCCCATTCTTTTGCCCAATTTTATGGTACATAATAGTGGGCCTCATAAACACAAAAAGCAAACTCCACCATGAAAATGGGACACCCCAAAAATTAAGTTGATCCCACTATCTGGCCCCTCCACATGAATTTCGTAGTTTTTGGGTGGGTGGCCATTGTTTTCTATGGTGTGCCCCACCCGATGATTGGATTAGCCTATTCTTTTGCCCAATTTTATGGTACATAATAGTGGGCCTCATAAACACAAAAAGCAAACTCCACCATGAAAATGGGACACCCCAAAAATTAAGTTGATCCCACTATCTGGCCCCTCCACATGAATTTGGCAGTTTTTGGGTGGGTGGCCATTGTTTTCTATGGCGTGTCCCACCTGATGATTGGAATAGCCTATTCTTTTGCCCAATTTTATGGTACATAATAGTGCGCCTCATAAACACAAAAAGCAAACTCCTCAAACAAGGGTATTTTTGTCATTTCATATAAATTCCTCTAATGTTTCAAACAAAGGGGAAGTGTTTTTTCTTTCCTTTTTTTTTTTGTGGGGGGGGTGGTTGTCATAAAGCAGAGGTGAGGTATTTACAATTATCCCTTTTATTGTTTCAAGCATGTATGTGAAAACTTACGAACATGTTAATGTCTAAGAGGAATTTACATTTGTACTAAAGCAAATGGGAGACATTTGCAATTATCCCTTTATTGTTCTAAACATGCATATGAATACTCATGAACATGATAATTATGCTAACATCTTACTATTGAATGAATATGGTGTCTGAGTTATCATAACAAAACCCTAATTTCTACATTCTAAACATATGAAACAATTCGGATTCATCGCTAAGGGATATAAAATGCAATATGGTGTCTGAGTTATCATAGTGTACATTTTTGGGTGGCCTCTTCTTAAAGGTAAAACTCAGTGTTTTAAAACTGGACTGGACCTCGGTTTCAAATTTTGAACAAGGTTGGACTGGAGTTTGTAATGCAACCAGTCCAGTTAGGTCAAACAGCTGGTGAAATTAGAGTACTGTTCAAATTGTTGCAAACCTGTACAAACCAGCAGTTGAACTGTTTTGGCTGACACATTATTTCTAAAACAAATTACTTATCACACGTGATGACAACACAGTTGAAGCTGATATGAATTGGTAGTCAAACTGGTTCGAATCCAACTGCCCAGCTCACAGGTTTAGCCCCAGGTCCAGTCTTTGAAACGTTGGTTTAATTTCTTCGTGGTCATGGTGTGGACTGATTTTGGTTTGAAGAAGATCCTTCTAAGATAGTTCTGTTCACTTGTACAATAATAAATAGGAAAGAATTGACAGAAAGTAGTCCTTTTACTCAGAAGGAATGAAAGTAATAAATATGTAAATAGTGATCAGAGGTTTTTTTTTTTTTTTTTTTTTCTTTGAAGGAAAATGAATTCAAACTCATAATGCTGATAAAACTCATTCAGAATAAAGTTTTACTATCCAGCCATTGAAACTTAGGCCATACGCACCAACAATCATATTTATCCTTAATGGCTTAATCTCCTCATATTAAACTGGTATTAATTATCATAAAACAAAGGGAGGAAATGCAGAGAGTAGCCCTTTTACTCAGAAGGTATGAAAAAAAAAAAATATGTAAATAATGATCAGAGTTTTTTTTTTTTTTTTTTGAAGGAAAAACAAATTCAAGCTTTTTTTTAAAAAGGAAAAACGAATTCAAGCTAAAGTGCCGACCATTGAAACTTAGGCCATACACACTAACAATAAATTTATCCTTAATGGCTTAATCTCCTCATATTAAACTGGTATTAATTATCATAAAACAAAGGGAGGAAATGCAGTAAAGATTGGAGAAGTTAACCTGCCCATTCTTGTGCATCTGTGAGATGAGTGACAGCATCTCGATTAGTTGCAATGAAAAGGCAGCCGGGGTTTTCACGTATGCAAAGTGTGCCATACCTAACAGTTGAGGAAAATAAAAATAAAAAATCCATCATGAAAGACTGCACAATTATTGAATTACTCAAACAAGAAGCAAGCTATTGTTACAGTGAAGTAATTCACCGTCTATCCGAAATGGAACAATAAGTGCATACTTGAAGCTAGCTTATTGGCTTCAAAGGAAGAAGTTGACTTAGTGTATGATAGAATTTCAAATTTCTTCCCAGTCTAGGTTTATTGAGTGGTCTGAAGCAAAGATATAATATGGATATTCAGGTAAAGGTCATTACAAAAGAGTAGAAAACATACAACAATCATAAGAGATAAAAGTTACAAAGTGAAAATATGTCCACAGCAAAATCCAAGAAGACACTGATTTATACATGAAAATGATGAAAAGCATGTGAACTAAATCACCATATAAAATAGTCCCAAGAACAAAATCTGTGGTTTTGGCCAACTGTTGTTGTCAAATATGTCTAATTCTCAATTTCAGTCCAAAACATACATAACCCAATAGTTGAAGATAACATCAATAGGCTTGCTGCACATTGCGGATCTTATTGGGCATGTATTTCTTTTTGTGGTTCGATGAATTCACTTTTCAATTAAAAAAAAGAAGAAGACAGAGGCTTGGGGCCATCAAAATCCAAGATTTTAACTACTATTTGAAGGAGACCCTGAAGCAGGGACAGAGAAGTATACATACTACTGAGAATTTAAGATGAAAAGAACCATTGTTTGATACCCTAAAGCTCCACCTAAATCGGAGCTTCAGAGCCAATCCAGGACCTGCGAGTATGGGTAGTGCAGTCAGAAATGACAGAGGCAAATTGATAAATACTGCTTATTCAGTCTTCTGTATCTGGTGATTCCTACTGCTTATTCAGTGTTCTGTATCTGGTGATTCCCACTGCTTATTCAGTCTTCTGTATCTGGTGATTCCTACTGCTTATTCAGTCTTCTGTATCTGGTGATTCCTACTGCTTATTCAGTCTTCTGTATCTGGTAGCAGGAGTAACTATACTTTGCAGGCTCTTTTAAACTTGAAGAAAACTACTCTTGCCTGGCATACTGACCATTTAGAAGTAACAAATCTGATAAATAGAATTGTATTACCAGTAATTGATGATAGATACAACAAATTCAATTTCTTTAATGACCCCAATGTTGGTCATGGAAGCATATATATTTTTATGATGAGTATATTCATGGAACTAGCATGGACGTAACAACACACTCAATGTTCCTTTTATTTCTCTGATGGAACTGTGAGAAAGGTTGAGGTGAATGAATTCAGTGGAAATAGTTGAATTTTGCATACTGCCAACTGGTCATTTAAAAAAATTAGTCAAATAGAGTCAACAGGTTGGGAAGAAAAAATCAAAAACTTACTGAATTTTGTAGTAGTTGAAATAACGATCAAATCCGACCACAACAGCCCCAACCTAAATAAAGATGAGCAACATTTGGGAATATAAGAATTGGGGAGGTATAAGGAACCGTTGTTTCTTACTTCATTCTAAGCACCAGAAAAATAAAGAAACCTAGAAAGTGTTATGTTAGGAGCAAGAAAAGAATAGAAGCGTACACTCTCATCATGCTCCATTAGGAAACCTGGTTTCAGCTCTATCTTTTTCTCACCATCTTCCTGAAAAGAAATAAACGCATGCATAGCAATAATTGTCCAAATTTCCATGTCTTCTGATATATTATACAAATGAACAATTCACTAGACATTCTTCCACATTCATAGTTATACCTTTACCCATGGTCGATGTTGTCAAAATCATTATCGTATTGCAAATAGTAATAGGGGTTTAATCATATCAAATTGCAGATTGTATCGTAAATCATAATTTAATGATTTTCTTAAATTTTTGAAAAATATAAATAAATTAGAAAAAATTTAAAACTCAACAATCATCCTTTTGCCATCAATATGCACCAAGTAATACCATGTCATGATAATGTTAAAGGATTCTCATATTACCTTCTTTTTCTTTTTCTTTTGTCTTTCACGATATTTTCCTTAAAACCCATAAAAGGATACATTAATAATTTATGTTCTAGTTACCTTCTTGAATGTAGAATCATGTTGGGGAAAAGAAGAAGAAGAAGATATTTTGATTTCTAACTATCATTCCACAATACATATAAGTCAACATGATCATAACCATCCATAAAACATTACAAGTCACACATCAATTTGGTGTTTTGACCAGTTAAGAAGCAAGAAATCATGAAGAAAAAGCTCTACCATTTAATGTTGAAGAGAATACATATCATTTAATCTCTTATAAAGAATAAAATAAAATAATTTACCTTTTCTAAACGATTAGTATTATTTAATTTTATTTTTTTTGAAAAGTTTTTTTTCTAAACGATTCTTAAAGCCCCCACCAATTTAAAAACATAAAATGAAAGCCAAGCAAAGCTTAAAATAAAAGAGAACAACTATAATTTGAATTGTAGATCATAAGATTCATATAAAAAGGGATTCAAAGGTGGGATTCAAATCATTTTGCTTAAGATTCGACTCAAATCGTAAATCGTACTGCCCATGGTGCACCTATACTAATGGAGTATAAACATACCGGACCACCAAGGTACTGAAATCCAGCAAGCTCTAGCTCCTTCAGAATGCCATCCTCACCAATTACATAAACCTGAATTAAAGTGAAGTACAGTTCAGAGAAGTATGGTGATTATCCCTTTTCATAATTTATATGTTGGACATCCACTTTCGGTAAATGTATTCAACCAGATGACAGTCCATAAGAAATGTAGTAATGCAGTATTCCTTTTTTATTTTTATCTTTTCCATTGGCTAGAAGGCAGCATCTGATGATGTACAGATTGAAAAGCTTGAAATTATGAAAATTGCACACATCAGTAACCCAAAGTTAGAAAGATGATCTCTACAGCCTATTTCCTCCAATAGAAAAACATTGTAAAAAAGAAATCTCAAAAGTGTAATGCATTTTAGATTTTCTGAACATGTTAACTCACATTAAAGTTCTTGGTGTGATTAGAAACGAAGGTAGAGGGATAGATATCTATCACCCATCTCATAGAAACAACAACAATATATATTCTTAATCTATCACAGAGGTCCAACTGCCCCCCCCCCCCCCCCAAAAAAAAAAAAAAAAACTTATGGCCAACATTGGGTGACATGAATATAGTTAAGAGATGCCATCTAGGCAGTTACATGAATAGGCAAGTATTATTAGAAAGCAATGCATGATACAGTTAAAGCATCCATAATGTATAACTTGATCTCGCCTGCTAAAGATGGTCAACATCCTTCAGAAAACAATGCACAATGCAAATAGCATAGTGTAGGAGAAGAGAATTGGCAGGAAATGCCACTAAACCACACAAAGTAGACAGCAGATTTCAGCATTGTGAATTCTATCAAATGAAAACAAAAGAACTGTTACAATGAAAATGAGGATAGATTGCACTAATGCCATAATGAAGAAAATTGATGTCTCATCAAGGCTATCTGAGTGGGAAGCTGGTGAGTGTTGATTATATCACAGATGTGGAGTAAACTTGGTGATTCTTAAACCATACATACATCTTATAATGCATATTGCATGCCATATTAATCATGCAACCTGGTTATGAGTATACACATGTAATGGGTTTATTGGGTTTTCATAGGAGTGGAGCTGTCAACTGGATCCTTGGATTCCCAAGTATCTGATCCAATTTAATTGGATCTGGATCCAGATTTTGGGCCTGGTTAATAATTTGATCTGATTCAGGTTCAGCAACTCAGATTCAATTAGAAAAAGGGAACACATTGGGTACCCAAATATATGATTTTCTTTTATCCTTTATTATATTACAATTATTAGTTAAAAACCTTACAGAAGGTATGTTTCTGGTATGAATTTTAGACCAGATTACAATGCAAGTTCCATTCTGAATCCTAATTCATGTTTGAAATTAGACCCTACAGAACCCGATGGGATATCTGAATACAATCAGACATGGTCCAGTCACATACGAAGTACCAGAATTCAAACCAAATTTGGTCCTCTTAGTCAGGTCCGAGTACAGGTATACCAGTATCCATCCCGAACCTGACCTGTTGACATCCCTAAATAGGAGACCATTGGCTAGAGTAGCCATAGGAAGCAATAATGCAGTCTCTACTATAATATTCCAAATGCTTGGAAAGCAAAGAGAACATGTAACCAAACCAATAACAGAGTATCCAATTCACACATTATAGATGCCAACTGACCACTAACTGAAACTTGGGATTTCTGGTGTATCAAGTATTCACAATGCCACCTTTTTTTAAGAGATAACAAAATTTTTTATTAGACAGCTACCAAGAGAACGAGGCAATGGCATACCTTTTTATCTTTTGGGAAATTAATGGACTTCAAATAGGCAGCTGCAGCAAATGATGACGCAAAAATTTCCTCCTGAGATAAAGTCAATCAAAATTAAACATGTGCAAAGACAAACATAAATGATTCTTGGAAATAACCATTATTGAGCTAACCTCATTCACGCTAAGACCGAGTGACTCAAATTTTTTCCCATATTGTTTCCGGGACTTTGTTGAGTTGTTTGTAACAAATACTAGTCTCTTGCCCTGAAAGAAAAGAAGAAACTGGCACATAAGAACCAAAAATCCATATTTTAAAATCAACAGGCTACTGTAAATGGGAGTGACAGCTGACAAAGGTTCACTTTCACTACTCAGTCAAGGAAGAGAATACACAGTAGTTTACGTTCATGGCAATCTCTAACAAAATGACCAACAAGACAAACAGTACGCGAAACATCTGTTTGTCCTAAGTTCTTTCAGAAGGAATATGATGAAACTGTAGTTGTCATAGAAAAATATGAAGCCAGGAAACTAGCTGAAAAAAATGTTGTCATTACACTTCTTCATGCCTGAATTATAATATTCCTGTTGCCCTGCTTTGGATATTTTTTGCACTCCTTTCATTTATTAATAGATCTAAAGTTATTATTACTCACACCTTTGAATCATCTAAGTACCTTTAATCAAGAGATGGCATTTGCAACTGAAAGCTTGAAGTGTGGAACCCTGATAAGGGAACTCGCACATCTGAACTTGCCATAATTATTAGCCACACATGCCAACATGGAACATGCGTCAACATCAAGGCCTTTCATTAGGCAATCCCTACTTGCGATATGGTCTGTTCCAAACTTGGGCAAATGCAGCCATCAGGTGGGTCATGCATGTGCAGAAGGGGTTCATCAGAAAACAGGGCCAACTGTGCACATTAGATGCACACTTTTACCCTCCTGATGGGTGGACCAGCCTGACATATATAATACACAAACATGTATACAAACAGATGCATACATGCGTTTTATATAAATCTACACCTAAAGCAGAATACATGTAAAATATTCATTTACCCAATTTAACATTTCAACATCATACTATCAGTATAAATAAATCAACACAGATAATTCCAACCGATACTAACCCTTGAACGGAGCATGTCCAAAGTTTCGGGCACACCATCAATCAGACTATCCCCTTTCCATATAACCCCTGTGTAAGATCGGATGAATCAGATAAAAGACTCAAATTAATCAGAGATGATTTCCAAATTACAAAACTCCATCAGTCCTTTCAGCTTCATCCACCGATAAGAAATTCTGATGCAAAAGATATTGACAACTTGATCAAGGAAGCAACTGAAGTGGCAAACAGAAATCTTGAACATGCTGAAATTAAATTCTGAAAGTGGACACATATTATTTGATTGAGCAATTTGCTTGGCCCAACAAACCATACATTTGAGCTCACCCTTTGCTGATCCAAACCATTCATATGGTGGTAAGCATAATGACTCATGAGTAAGAAAATCCCCCCGTCAGATGATCGAACCATCTGATGGGCCCCCGTTAATTGTGAACTGTCAGCCATAATTGTTCCATTTGCAAGCCACCAATTGGATGGCTATTATAATGTGACATGGGAGGTACTGGAGCATGCCCTGTCCCATGGAGGACCCCACCAGCAACAGATTAAATTACCGAAAGGTGGGCTCCACCTCTACCATTGCTTTGTTGGACTTCTAGTCAAACATCATATAATCTACCTCATTCTACAATTGGATGAGGTATTATATGATGCTCAGGCTAAGGGTTTGTACAATATGCTTAGGTTTTCATTTTGTACAGGTAAGGCCCATGGTTATGGTTCAAACAGCTGATACAATGGGCCCCACTGTGGATGGCATGTTGAATCTTGGCTTTGTTACCATGTTACTTTGAGAAAGGTTGGATTAGAGAGGAGCTCTCCCACACCATCTTTATTAGTATGAAAACACTAATATGAAACTAGGCCAAAGCCCTAGAACACAGGCCCACTAGACCAAAGCCCAAAGAGATGAAACCCAACAATCTAACAAGGTAATCCTGGTCATACAATATTTGGTCTTTCTTTTTGGTTGAAAAGGGACCAATGTTGTATTTTATTTATTGACCATCAATATGCTGCTACCAATTGAATTCCGAGGACTTCCCCTTCTAGGAGATTGTTGTTGCATAGCCCCAATGTAGGGCCAGAAAATATCAACAGTTCATATATCTAAACCAAGGGCACACTGTACAAACTGAAAACCGGAGCTTACTGTTCAAAATTCTTGACCAAGCATTGCGTAATAGGTCCCCATTGGAATATCATCATCATCACCACCACCACCACCACCATCACCATCATCATGAGAAATTTTATGATACATATCCCACATCTTTGCACAGTATACAAGAGATTTTAGTTCTAACAAGTGGGGCCCATGACATAGTGATCCAAACCATTGGTAAACTATGCCCAACCATGGATGGGCTACTTAAAATTCTCCTCGACTGGAAAATCTTAAACCTTTGATCCATGTCAAGAAATACAGGGTACTTATATTGGTCTCTAGAATCTTTCAACCTGGTAGATTTTTGGATCATGCTCCATCCACATTGTGAAAAAAGAAACCAATGGAAGGATTATTAGATCATGCACACAACTGGTCAAACTTGAGAACCAGAGTATACTACAGAAATGTTGGTGTATGTTACCAAAATCAATGTCACGTGTATTTAGTCCTTTCAGTGTGTTATAATTTGTAATATTGTCATGGAGTAGGGGTTCGTGTACGTGTACACCTTTGGAGGGTATTTTAAACACTTCATTCATTAATCGTTATTGTTATAAAGGGCGAGTTATATTGGGTTGAAGGGTGAAAAACAAGCAGGGGTTTCGTGAGAGTGTGAGAGAGAAAAGGGTGACATGAGAAAGGTTTTTCTTCTTGGTTGAATCCTAATAGCCAAGTGATCTCCAAAGCCATCTTCCGGCGGGTGAAGATGGCGATATAAGATTTTCATAGGGTTTGTTTAAGGGAAGATGCCAGAACACGGTATCAAGTCCAAAAGATCTTGACACCCAAATAAAAAAGAAATGGACAAGAGTACACTCACAAGAATATTTGAGTAGAGAAGTGGTGCAACCTAGTTATCAAGTCAATGAGATCTCGATACTCAAATTGCAAGAAATTAAATTTTAAAAAAACAAAAAAAAAAAAAAAAAAAAAAAACCCACTAGAACAATGGAGTAGAGACGGAGAGAACTTTTTGTTGATATCAATGTTTTCAACCTTTTCTCTTATAATTAAATTTAAAAAAAAAAAAAAAAAAAGAACTTAAAAACTTCAAGAAGAACCACACTTAGAAAATTTTCAGAATTACCAACTCCTACACCACCACCACCACCCTTTTATAGATCTTAAAGAAATCTTTAATTGAAATCTCTACAACCAAGAGAATCAATCACAATTTATTACAAATTAATCTAATCTTTCTTCATATGGCAAAATTCTAATGAAAAGCAATTAAATATTTAAATCCAGCCCATATCTTCAATCATATCAATTACACCCTCACCACATCTTTAAATCAGTCCCCCATATCTCCCAAAAATAGTAAATTATAATCTTTTATTTAGGCCCCCAAATCTGTAGATAATCAGCCCCAAAATTAGCACATGTTGGGCTCCACGATGGGCTATAGGCCTACTACTTGCCCGGCCCTACAGTGGGCCTAGATGGTTCGTGGGCCTAGGTGGGTTGCGGACCTACATCAATTCTCCCCAACTTCGAAGGAACTCGTCATCAAGTTGGGAACCAATCTCAACCTTTAGACTTGTAATACCTCTACGACGAATCATATTTTTCTGTGGTGGAAGTTGATGGTGTAACCCTAAGCACCGGCTCGACACAACTTTTGTTGGAATCAACTGTAAATGATGCCTTTTTCACCCACGCTTTTGTGGGTGCCAACTTGTTTGTTGTAACTTTAAAATTCTTCGTTGATCCTGAAATATTTTCCTCATTTTTTGTGCCACAGTCTTCTTTTGCAAAGGCGTTTCAATTTGAGTATTGAGACCTACTTGCATGTTTATCATTGTGATTGTCACTATCATTGGATCAATCAATTGATCCATTGGTGAATTCAAGGGTAAGTCCAACGTTAATGCTTCAATCACTTCGGTTGCCAACTTTTCCTTTAACTCAGTGGATCTTTTCGTCATTTCTAGAAATTTTGCTTTAATTATGGGTTCTTCGTCATATTTTAACAAACGAAGGATTCGATCATTGGCATCTTCAAAAGCTACGGCCGCCCGTTGTTGGTTAGGACTTTAGTAGGGGCCTTCCCCTACATGTCCACATGCTCCAACTTCGGTCTCCGGATTCCCTCCACGTCGGAGCTCCCTCACTTGATTTGCAAGGTTGCCTACTGCATACGTGAGGTAATCTACCCGCTTTGCGAGTGTGTGGATCAATTGAGCTACTTGCACGAACTCTTCCTATGCCACCTCTTTCGATGCCATTAGGAGATGATGTAGAGTCAAAAAATCCCCAAAGACAACCCACTCTGACACCAAATAGTAGAACCAAATTATCAAGTCAATGAGATCTCGATACCCAAATGGCAAGAAATTAAACAAAGAATACTCACAAGAACAATGGAGTAGAGAGGGAGAGAATTTTTATTTATATCAACATTTTCTCTTACAAAAAACTTCAAGAAAAACCACACTTAGAAAATTATTTGAATTACTAACTCCTACATTACCATCATCCTTTTATAGATCCTAAATGAATCCTTAATTGAAATCTCTACAACTAAGAGAATTAATCACAATTTATTACAAACTAATCTAATCTTTCTTCATATGTCAAAATTCTAATGAAAAGCAAGCATAAAAAGCGATTAAACCTCTAAATCCAGCCCATATCTTCAATCATATCAATTACATCATCGTCACATCTTTAAATCAGCCCATTATATATCCCAAAAACAATAAATTATAATCTTTTATTTAGGCCCCTGAATCTGTAGATAAGCAGCCTAAAAATCAGCACTTGTTGGGCGCTACGGTGGGCTATGGGCCTACTTCTTGTCAGGCCCTACAGTGGGCCTAGGTGGGTTGCGGGCCTGCATCAAGAAGGAGAAATACTTTATTAATATCAAACTTCTTCTTACAATACTTGAGAAAAAGTCACAGTCAGAAAATTGTGGAATGCTTACCACCTAACCTCAACAAGGATCCTTCCAACTAAGATTTCAAATTAATCATAGTTGATTTCAAATCAATCTAATCTACCTAAAATGGTACAAGCCCAATAACGGTAAAAGCAAATCTAGGAAATAATCCTCAAAACCTTCAATCACATCTTTAAATCAGCCCCACATCATCCATCTCATTCTCCCATATCTCCCACAAATAGACTATTTCACATGCTTTTAGGTTTTCATTAAATGAAAACTTATTATGTATGCATTCTTTTTATAATTTTTTTAATTCCTAAATATGCAAATATATGTATTTAGGCATCTCTTGAAGTTTTACTAAAAGATTCCAACGTTTTCCTCATGTTTTTCCTTGTTTCCCCTGCATTTCCTGTTATCAGTGATATTATCGACAATACAGACATTATATCTTTATCTCCGGCCAGCGAAACTTGTAACGATACCGACAACTCGAACACTGCAAATAGTAAATTGTATCCCTAGATATTTAGAACCCAAATCTATAAATAAATAGTAAAAATCAGCACATGTAGGGCCCTACGGTGGGTCGTGGGCCTGCATTAGAAGAAGAGGTAACTCATGCCACCCTTGGAGTCTCCTTTTGATAATGGATTCATTTGATTAGTCATTTTGCCTATGGATATAGCATGTCATGGTGAACTAGGTAAATCCTGCATCTCTTGTAAATTGTGATTATGTGCTGGTGCATTTTTCTCCAATTTATTTTCCTTCATTTTTTCATAGATGATTTTTGGCAGAATTGGTGGGTGTTGGTTGTGCATACAATCTGCATGTGTGGGTTCTTGAATCAATGATCAGTTTTGAGTGATGGTGATAGTTGCACCAACAAAGACATGAGCCATCATCATAGAATGAGAGAGAGAGAGAGAGAGAGAGTAGGGATTTTGACCAAATAAGCATCGTGGTATTCCCAAATGCCCTGAATATTAGAAGGATTAAACAAATGTCCTATATAGCCACCTGACACCTTTTTTTTTAAAAGTTGGGACGAAATTACCCTAGCAGCTTTTTGCGTTGAGCAAGCATGTGACAGTTGCGGGAGGAATTTGGATGGGTAAATACTATGGGGCCCACTATGGTGCTTGTGAGAAACCCATACCGCTCACATGTTTTGTCAAATTATCTTATGACATGGGCCCAAAAATGAGGTCGATCCAAAGCTCAAGTGGGCCACACAACAGAAAAAAATGGAGATTGTACACCCACGGTTGAAACATTCATGAGGTTTCAGAAGCTTTGGATTAGGCTAATATTTTTATTCTTTCAATTCATCCTCATGGTAAGGAGTTTATGAGCATTTGGTCCACTATATGAATAGTTTGGATTGCATATAAACATCACAATGGAGCCTGGAAAAGTTTAAGTGATAGGCAATTACTTTGCACTATTTCTAGTCATGTGGTCCACCTAAGTTTCAAATCTATCCAATTTTTTGTCTCATGTCTGAAAATTATCTTCCAAAATGAATGGATGGAATGGATTTTCCACGAATATCACGGTGGGCCCAACATAGCTTAGAGTGGTATAAACCACCTGGAAAAAGCTTTTCCCTCGAAATCAACGTCAATGTAAACGCGTCTATGTAATGTGACGTGACGCGGGTAGGGTAATCGGACCTATGTAAAGATGGATGGTTTTATTGAGGCCACTGTGATGTATATACTTTATCCATGCCGTCCATTCATTTTGAAAGATCATTTTAAAGAATGAGACATAGATGCAAAACACATGATTTAATGCTAGCATGCAATGTGGAGATTATGAAAGAGTCCATAAAGTAATTCAATTAACAAAAGATGCTAACCCACCAAATAATTAAGAGTAAACAATGAGAAATAAAACCTGATTTAATCTAAATCACATGTCCGCATGCTAAGAAATCACATAAATCAATTAAAACTAGGCTCCATGGAAGGATATAACTTCCACTTTAGCATAGGCATGTTCCACACTCAAGAGAATGACTAATAGGTTTTATGATTAGGGTTGGGAAGGGAAAAATCTGAAATTTGGAAAATTAGGGTTCATACGAATTGAGGATTTTGGAATTAGGGTTTTTAAAAATTTGGGAAAATAGGAATTTGAAGATCTAGGGTTTTAAATGTTTTAATGGAAAGGAAAAGAGGAAGACAAGAGAAGAAGAATACATTTCGAATGTGACAGAGTAAGGATGTAAGACGAAGAATACCTTTCAAAGAAGAGGAAGATGAATGATGTACTTTAGGATTTTTTATTTTTTATTTAAAAAAAAAAACCCTAAAAAATAAGGACGAAAATTCTTTCACACAAGAGAGCTTCTCTCTTTTTCTTTCTTCTCAATAACACCACTAAGGTTGGGATGCAACTCTCCTTGTGGGTTTATAATTAAAATTTTTGAAATTAAAATTCAGCATAATTACATCTGACTCCAAAAATAACAAAAATCATAAAGAAAGCAAGATCATTGTCCAAGGGGCCCAGATCTAAAAAGTGGCCCGATGGCTTGATCGATAAGATTCAATGGTCGGATCAACACGAAATAGAAATCCTATGACTAAAATAATCTCCTAAGTAGCCCACATGCATCATCCTAAGGTAGGGTCTTCCCAATGCACGTCCAATGCATGTGGGATCTTCAAAATAGCCTAGCGGGGCCCATCTGGAACTCGTCTCCCATCCACAAAAAAAGTTGCGATGACGTAGGTAGTTGTCTCCGTCTCTGGTACACCCGAGTAGGCCCTTTGATGTTCCCATCAGCATATCAAAGGGTCATGTGGACGACACCATAAAAAGCAATGAAATTGAAAACCTACCATTAAAAACCTTTTGGGGGCCATAAATTTTTTGGATGTAACTCATTTTTTGGCCCATGACATTAAATTCTAAATCCAATGGACATATTGGATTCGACACATAAATCATGACAGGACCCACAACCCTCATAACATGACAACCTCGACCCTTACTACGTTACAACCACAACCTCGACACATCACATGAAAACCTCAACCCATATAACGTGACAACCACGACCTCGACCATTTCCATATTACAACCACGACCTCGACCCTTATAACACATAACCACGATCTCGTCCCATATAACATGACAACCTCAACCTTGAACTCAACCCTTATAACATGATAACCTCAACCCTTACTACATTACAACCATGGTATCAATGGCTATTGACTAAAACATTCTTTAACTACGGATTTAATCCGTAGCCTTTGATCTATTTTTGGTAGTGTAGGCAGTGAACAAATGACAATCTCAACCCTTAAGTTTGTCATGTGTTAAGGTCGAGGTTGTGAGGGTCGGGGTTGTCATGTGTTAAGGGTCAGGGTTATCATGTGTTAAGGGTCGGGTTGTCGTGTGTTAAGGGTCGGGGTTGTGATGTGTTAAGGGTCATGGTTGTCATATATTCACTTCCTTTACTTACCGAATGAAAGGCTAGCCATTGGTACAATAGACTAAGGCCCACAATGGAGGGATCCGTTCCGTCCACCTTGTTGGCCAGCTCGTCGTGGTCCCAAGAAGTCCCAACTTGGGCAGTGTCCACTTCCAACAAACATCACAGTGAGCCTGAAAAGTTTCAATAGTGGGTGACATTGTCACCATTGTTTTCTATTATGTGGCCCACACGAGCTCTGGATCAGGCTAATATTTGAGCTATAGCCCTAAAATGACACGACAAAAAGGATAGGCGGCATGGATTATACACATACATCAATGTGGGCCTCGCGAGTTGGGCCTTGTGTAATATCTTTATGAGGTGGGCCCCATCGATCAATGGTCAAGATTATCCTAAAGGCTGGATGATGTAAACGGGTATACCAGTGGACCCCACTGCATTGTGATTTCAGATTAATATGCGTAAGGCATTGGAATGCCATAGCTGCGATACGAAGGTAGCTGCTTGAATACTACTGGGATTGTAATGTGTGGAGTCGTGGGAAGAGAATTGTGATGGGTTTCAAACTCTCTTCATCCCACTAACTATATAATAAGCAAGGAGTCCGGTATCGGTTACGTATCGGCCGTATCGGCCGATACGTAACGGAATCGGTAAGGGCCGATACGCGTATCGGCTCCGTATCGGCCGTTACCGATTTTTGTAGCCGTATCGGCCGATACGGTCCGATACGGGACGTATCGGACCGTTACGGGGGCGTAACGGTCACCCGTAACGGTCAGATAACGGCTCTTTTTTTTTCTCTTTTTAAGCACTTTTTTTGCTGTTTTTTCCAAACTTCTTACTTCCAAACTGTTTTTCACTCCTTCTAATAGTAATTTTGACTAACCTTGGCTGGTTATTTGGGACAAAAACACATTATATTACAGATTTGGTTGAATCAAAGCTCGGTGGGGCATTTTTCAGAAATTCTTCAAAAATAGGTATTTACTTTCTTTAATATGTTTTGTTGTTTTAATCATGCCATATGATGTATTAATCATAGTAGAACATGATAATGTGCATTTTACAGATTTGGGGTGCCATTTAATATTTTTTTAATATTTTTTTCTATTTACACATGAATTTTGGGCCCTTTTTTTAAAATTCGAAAAATCAATTTTTAATAGTTGTTTTGCTGTTTTAATCATGCCATATGATGTGTTAATTATAGTAGAACAGCTTAATGTGCATTTTACAGATTTGGGATGCCATTTTATATTTTTGTTATATTTTTTTCTATTTACGCATGAATTTTGGGCCCTTTTTTTAAAATTCGAAAAATCGATTTTTAACGGTTGTTTTGCTGTTTTAATGATGCCATATGATATGTTAATCATAGTAGAACATGTTAATGTGCATTTTACAGATTTGGGGTGCCATTTAATATTTTTTTTTATATTTTTTTCTATTTACGCATGAATTTTGGGCCCTTTTTTTAAAATTCGAAAAATCAATTTTTAATAGTTGTTTTGCTGTTTTAATGATGCCATATGATGTGTTAATCATAGCAGAAAAACTTAATGTGCATTTTACAGATTTGGGGTGCCATTTTATATTTTTTTTATATTTTTTTTTTCTTTACGCATTTATTTTGGCCTTTTTTTTTGAAAATTCGAAAAATCAATTTTTAATGGTTGTTTTGATGTTTTAATGATTGCATATGATGTGTTAATCATAGTAGAACATGTTAATGTGCATTTTACATATTTGGGGTGCCATTTTATATTTTTTTTATATTTTTTTCTATTTACGCATGAATTTTGGCCCCTTTTTTTAAAATTCGAAAAATCAATTTTTAATTGTTGTTTTGTTGTTTTAATGATGTCATATGATGTGTTAATCATAGTAGAACATTTTAATGTGCATTTTACAGATTTGGGGTGCCATTTTATATTTTTTTTTATTTACGCATTTATTTTAGCCTTTTTTTTTGAAAATTCAAAAAATCAATTTTTAATGGTTGTTTTGCTGTTTTAATGATTGCATATGATGTGTTAATCATAGTAGAACATGTTAATGTGCATTTTACATATTTGGGGTGTCATTTTATATTTTTTTTATATTTTTTTCTATTTACGCATGAATTTTGGCCCCTTTTTTTAAAATTCGAAAAAACAATTTTTAATGGTTGTTTTGCTGTTTTAATCATGCCATATGATGTGTTAATCATAGTAGAACATTTTAATGTGCATTTTACATATTTGGGGTGCCATTTTATATTTTTTTTATATTTCTTTCTATTTACGCATGAATTTTGGCTCCTTTTTTTAAAATTTGAAAAATCAATGTTTAATGGTTGTTTTGCTGTTTTGATGATGCCATATGATGTGTTAATCATAGTAGAACATGTTAATGTGCATTTTACATATTTTGGGTGTCATTTTATATTTTTTTTCTATTTACGCATGAATTTTGGCCCCTTCTTCTAAAATTTGAAAAATCAATTTTTAATGATTGTTTTGCTGTTTTAATCATGCCATATGATGTGTTAATCATAGTAGAATATGTTAATGTGCATTTTACATATTTGGGGTGTCATTTTATAAATTTTTCTTTGTATTTTCGAATTAGTAACTTTATATTTTTATTTGCTTATATTGGACAGGTTTTGGAGCTTCTTAGGGTTTAGTTAGAACATAAAATTATCTTTATTAACATAGGTCATACACTCATACTCATATCCTAAATCTAAAGAAATGTCTGGGTCTGGCCAACAACAAATAAGTGAGGATATTGGATGGCAACATTGTGAGAGGGTTGGTGGTACTAGGCACCAAATAAAGTGCAAGTATTGTGATAGGATAGTGTCTGGTGGAATTACCCATCTCAAACAACATTTGGCACATCGAAAGGGTCAAGTTGCGCCATGTGTCAGAGTACCGAAAGAGATAATGCTATTAATGCAAACTAGTCTGGATGAGTCGAAGGGTAAACGTGCTGCTGTACAAAAGAAGAGAGATGATATTTTAGAAGCAGCTCGACAGGAGGTATTTGGTCCTGAATATATGGGCGTTCGTGATGAAGATATTATTGATTCTGACGAAAATTCAGATCGGAAATTAACCATAGCTAGGACAGAGAGCGTGCGTCTAGCTCATGAAGAGGAAGAACGTCACCGCATGTTTGGCACGCATGGGTCAGTGCGTGATACAGGAGGGGGCAGTGGGAGTGGGAGTGGGAGAGGGAGTGCAACTGCTTCTGCAGCTGGGACTGAGGGTAGGGGGGTAGGTTTGGTGGGTTACGATGTGTATTTGGGAGCCGACGACAGACATCTTCACGTGATGCCCCTATACATTTGGATGAAGAAGTAAATGAGCCTACGAGACCCTCTATTGATCCAATCCTGTTAGGAAAAAATCAACTAAACAAAAGAAGAAAAAACAAACGTGGAGCAGAACTTCCGTTGAGAAATTACGTAGAGCAACAGCAAAGTTATTTATACATGCCAACATACCTCCTAACGCGACTAATTCTCCATATTGGCAGGTGGTAATTGATGCAGCAGCAGAAGCAGGTGAATGAATAAAAGCTCCCACGGCTAAAGAGATTAGGGGGAAATGGACAGATGCAGAGTATGTGGATGTGAAAACATACGTGGCTACCTTTAAACCTGTATGGCAAGCCAGATGATGCACGATCATGTGCGATGGTTGGACTGGCCCAACCAGACGCAGTATGATCAACTTCATGGTGTACTGCTACTTGGGAACTATATATCACAAGTCAATTGATGCCTCAGAAGTAACAAAAAATTCTGATTATATTAATGGACTAATGGATAAAGTTGTGGATGAGATTGGAGAGGAGAACGTAGTGCAAATTATGACAGATAATGAAGCATCATATGAGCTTGCAGGACATATGTTGATGAATAAGAGAAAACATCTTTTTTGGTCACCATGTGTTGCCCATTGTATTGATCTTATATTGGAATATATTAGGAAGAAGAAGAATGTTAAGGAAATGGTCGAAAGGGCAAGGGAAGTAACGACGTTTATTTACAACCATAATCAAGTAGTCGCAATAATAAGAAAGTTCACGAAAGGACGAGAATTGTTGAGGCCTACGGCAACTAGATTCGCAACAAACTTTATAGCATTAGAGAGTTTATTCCAGCATAGGGGAGAGTTGAGTGAAATGTTCGCTTCCCGACAATCGCTCAACACAAAACATGGGAAGAAGACATCAGGGACACCGGTCGAAGTTGTGAACACCATACGGCACAACAAATATTGGAAGAAGGTTAAGGCGATCCTAAAGGTGATGGAGCCACTAATGAAGGTACTCCGTCTTATTGAAACCGATGAAGCACCTACCATGGGCTTCCTATATGATGCCATGGATAAGGCAAAGCTTGCAATTCAACGTGATTGTAGAAGCTGGGAGACTTATTGGAAGATGATCGACAGGAGATGGACAAAACAACTCCATCACGATCTTCATGCAGCAGGTTATTACTTAAATCCTAGGTATAGATATGCCCAATCATTTGTTGCAGATGATGAAGTTCGTGTCGGGCTAAAAGATGTGATAAAGAGATTAGAACCTGACTTAGATCTGCAAATAAAGGCGTTGAATGAATTAGATACATTTGGAAATCGCCTTGGTAGTTTTAGAGATGCTCTTACACAGCATGCAGTATCTAGGTTGCAACTGGCCGAATGGTGGATTAATTTCAGAGATAGTACGAAGGCTGTCCAAAAATTTGCAGTAAAAGTTTTGAGCCAGACAACATCTTCCTCTAGCTACGAAAGGAATTGGAGTTGTTTTGCGCTCATTCATTCAAAGAATAGGAATAGATTGCAGACTAGAACATTAGATAGACTTGTCTTCATGCACTACAATATAAAACTAAGAATGCGACGACATCATATGAGCATTACAGCTGCCGATGACGAAGACTACTGTCCAATAAACTTGGACAATATTTATGATGAAGATGACTCACTTCTACTTTGGTTGGAAACAAGGGAAAAGCAAATTGAAGAGGATAGTGAAGAATTGGAAATTGATGACCCAGAAATACGCAAAGCACAACAAGAGAGTCGTGCAGATGTGTTGGACCCAGTAAGAGGGGCAGCGTTTATGCCACGTACGGAAACGGCTCGAGATCAACAAAAGAGTACGAGCAGTGGTAGCGTGTCCGTGTCGGATGATGGTGACGATGACCCCCCTGCCTCTGGTGCTGGCACTTCTGGTGTTGCTCAACGCCCTATTCAGCCGTCTACAGATCGCGATGCCGATGAACATCGACGAGGTGGTACACGAGGTCAAACCTACTAGTGTACCGAGTCACGATACAGCCAGCAGGAGGGTACATCTAGTGGTGCACCGCTTCCGGGAGGTCCGGAACATCAGCAGGCTTATGGTCTTGGTTATTATGATGGATATTCTTATGGTCAATTGGATTATAATTATGATGGTTATACTGAGCCCGTTCCATTACATTCATGTTGGAGTAGCCCTCCCGATCAATATCCATATGATTATAGATATCCAGATCCAAATCCAAGTTACTCATCACAGCAGACGCACTCTCAATCTCAAGATTCTCAACAGCCTGAGTATGGTTACCAGTATGGTTATTCGACGGGCACTGGTGGATATCCTTACTCAGGGTCAGAGTCGTTACCTAGTCAGGATCAGTCATCCTCTGGTTTCGTTGATCTAGTATTTCCTTCTGGCACTGGATATTATGGATATGCAGAACCTACACCTATTGGACAGCCTCAGCCTGATGGTGACGATGACGATGATGTGGAGGTCGAGCAACCACAAAAAAGCAGATTTTCATTTTGGTGGTGACTTGTGATTGTGAGTATATATTTGTATTAAGGTAAGTATTTGCATTTTGCAGCAGACAGCTCACAAGTATTATTGCAAGAAGCCATGCAATTATGCACACACTTGACACTGCCAAACTTGTATTTAAAATAGCTCCCCTGACAACCAATCAAGTAATCCTTAATCAAGTTGCAGAGGAGTATATCAGACACTACTAATTTTATTTTTTTTAATATTCTTGACTTGAGGATGACAAGTCATAGACAGGAATCACAGTCACATGCACAGGTATATTCGAGAAATTCCTCAAAAATAATTGCAAACACACCTAATGTAAGATATTTACATATTACATTCATTCTAATATATCTATCATTGGTAGTATATAGTTAGAAAAATAAATATATGAATTTTGTAGTCAAATTCAGGTTATCTGGTTCATAAATTCATCAGACAGTCCGATACAACTTCTCACCAAAGAGTGGACCGTTACGCCCCCATAAACATGTTCCATTTTATAAATGAATGCATATTTGGAATGCTTAGAATATTTCGGATTTAATCCATATTTTTTCATATTTTTTTGGCAAAAATAAATAAATTTGCGCCGTTACAGGCCGTTACGCCCTCGTATCCGTATCGGTTTTGGAGCTCACCGTTACGCCAACCGATACCGATACGGGATACCTTGATAATAAGGCAGGCTGGGTCCCGTTCCTACACCGAGTGAAGAGAGAAGCTCAGTCCCATCAATTTCTTCCATAAGGGTGTGAAGGAGAGGAAGATCCTGGTATTATATTTCTGGTGGTCTGTTTCTTCAACTATGGCGTCTCAGATAGGTAAGCCATCTAAACCCTTTGATCTCTATGTCCTATGCACAGTTAGATCCTAGAGATTTCCGCATTAAGACAACACTTGGTATCAGAGTCACTGTACATAGGTATGGATGATCGGATTCAGCAATTACAGATTCAAATTCCAAATTCAAGTAATTAGGGTTTTCCAATTCGAAACCCATATCAGTAATTAGGGGATTTCCAATTCGAATCCAAATTCTATAATTAGGGATTTCTGATTCCAAATCCCTAAAACATGAAATTAGGGATTTCGAATCCCAGACCCAATAATTGGGGATTTTAGAACCAAAACCCTAAATCCAGATCCAACATTAGGGTTTTTCATATCTGACAGGGGAATTACGGATCCCATAACCCCAATCGGCGGTCAAGGACTCGTAAACCTCAAATCCGGTATAAATTAGGGATTTGAATCCCGTCAGATCTTAACAATCTTATTACTTACCTTGATCTGTTGGGTCGATAGCCATTGTCGAACCTCGAATATGCAGACGAAGGTGATGGCTCACCACTTCTTTTTTTTCTTCAACCACCAAGAGCCATTACCGGCATCTCAAGCTTCCATCTTCATCAATGACAGCAGTAGGTGTAACCGCTGTTTCCAATGATATCTACAGCGATAGTTAAATCTACCAGAGATCCAACTGATGAGAGAAGCTGGATCTCTTCTCGTCGCATCAGGCGGACAACGAGCACGGCTCACTTCTCTCTCTCTCTCTCTCTCTCTCTCTCTCTCTCTCTCTCGCAGTCTGAAAATTTTTTGGAATGACGCCTTTACCTGTTTAGGGTTATAGTCAGGTATGCGGACCCGACTTACATCGGTTCGGATCTGTGGATCCAGCCTCCTGTCATTTGGGTCTGCCTTATACACCTGTCAACCAATTCTCTTGGACCAATATTTGTAGGGCCTGATAGTGTATGTAGGCCCATTATGTATGTCCTGGTCATTCAACCATAGTTCTCATGCAACCAGTGGGGCCCATTCTTTCGAACCATTATATATACATTCAATTGAGATTAGTTGTAGGCCAAATGTCGGCATCTCTTGAGTTATTCATGAGGGCCTTCTTTGAGATAAATTTTGAGATCTGTATCCTAGATCTGGGTCATCTGTTTAGTTCATAATGAGCGTATAATCTGGCTCACTGACTAGATAAATAATAAAGACCATAACCTTCATTTAATGAATATTAAGATTATGGATTGATCCGTCCATCTTATGGACACCCATGGATGGATCTATACATCAAATTATAAAGTTTAATACTATTTATATTTTGTGAGTGTTAGGAGCTAGATAAATTATGCTCATTATAACATGTACTGATCATATAGAGTCTTGACTCGGCTCAGTTATGAGCTCATTACCCACCTTTAAGAATTGATATAGAACATTGGAACATAGAGAGCGAAACATATTTGTTTGTTTCTCTCTAAGGTTCCTCTATTTTCCAATAATCAATACCAGTGACCTTGTGGACCGTATCAAACTGATCTGGATATAATCTGTTGAGGGCAGGATTATGATCACAATCCTAAGTCCAAATCCATGAGATTGAATCTGGTTGTGTTAGCCACCATAGTGACCTCAATCAGTGAAAATTTTCACAAATTCAGACTTATAATATTGGGATTCAGTTAAAGGATTGCATGTATTTGTATTCACGTTTCATGCATACGGTGATGAAAACATAGATGATTACCGTTTGACAGGAATATGAATGGGTGAAGTAAATGGTGCTGATGATGTAAAACTGAAAGACTCATCTTACCCACGGGTATTGAGTGTCTCAGATTTACATAATTGACATTGCTTAGCTTCATGTTCAGGAGGACTGCTGACATTTAATCATTACCTCCCACAGGAGGAATGATGATGATGTAACAGATCCTCTCCAGGATGTGATGGTTGGGCCCATCTCCACCCTAGATAATTCAGTTAATGCCTCCCTCAGCAACTGCATTGATTAACTTTGCCTGATATTCATTTCTATTAATGAATTGTTTTATGTAATAATGCACTAATGTGAGTACATCTCTTCCATTTCAGTCTCAATTCCGACTAACACGCATCACGTTCCTGCCCTGACCGGATCTAATTATGCTCATTGGAAGGAATCCATTGAAGTTGTCCTGAGTTGCCTTCAATTAGACCTTGTCCTAGTGAAACCAAAACCTCATATACCATCTGATGATACCTCTAAATCAGAGATTAATCATTATGAGGCATGGTTTAGATCAAATGAAATGTGCCTAAAAATTATAAAGTATTCGATGTCTAAGTCCATGAGAGGTGTCATGCCTAAAGTAGATAAGGCCAAAACCTTCCTAACTGAAATGGAAAACCGATTCAAGAAATCAAATAAAGCTGAAATGAGTTTTCTTTTGAATAAATTAATCTGCTCATCCTACGACGATAAAGGAAATATCCATGAATACATTATAGAGAAGATCGAAGTTGTATCTAAGATCCACTCTCTAGGTCTTGTACTTATAGATGATCATCTGATTCACTTGATCATGAACAACCTACCTCCTCAATACAATACGTCCCTTGTTAACTATAACACTTTGAAGGACATGTGGATATTGGACGAACTGATTTCTCAGTGCGTTCAAGAGGATAGGATTAGGCAATTAGACACAGTACAAAATATAAATATGGTGACCTCAGGATAAGGGCATGGACATGGGCAAAAGGGGAAAAAGGAAAAGGAACCAAGGTTACTAATAATGAATTCTCAAGAAACAATGAGAATCAATCTAGAAATGGATAAAACCACAAACGGGCCAAAAGCAGTAAATGCTTCTTTTGCAAAAGGGCGGGTCATCAAAAGAAAGACTGCGAAAAGTATAAGAAATGGCTCATAAAGAAAGATAATCATTCTATTCTTGTCTATTTTGAATCTAATCTAACCAATGTGTCAACAAATTCCTGGTGGATAGATTCGGGAACTACTATTCACATATATACTTCTATGCAGGAATTACTACAAATCAGGTCACCAACTGATGCAGAGCGCTCAGTATATGTAAGCAATAGTGTCAAGGTCGACATAAAGGCAATTGGAGTCTATAGACTCAAGTTAGAGTCTGGTCATTTTTTGATTTAGTAGACACATTTTGTGTACCTTCTATAAGGCGTAATCTAGTTTCTATTTCTCGTTTGGATAAATTGGGATATTCATTTCAATTTGAGAATAAAGGATTCAGTATTTACTTTAATTAGATTATAGTTGACACTAGCTCTATGGTAAATAACTTATACCGGTTAGACTTGATTGCCTCACATGTATATAATGTTTTTGCCTTGCATGGAAATATAGTAGGATCTAAGCGAAGACTAGACTATGAGAATTCCTTCATGTTGTAGCACAAGCGACTATGTCATATATCTCGTGAGAGATTGGACAGGCTTGTGCGAGAAGGAATTCTTCATTCTCTAGACTTCTCTGACTTTAAAGTGTGCATTGATTGCAGAAAAGGAAAACAAACCGGAACTAGAAAGAAAGGTGCAACAAGGAGTGTAGGACTCTTAGAGGTGATATTTACGGACATTTGTGGATAATTCCCTACAGCTTCCTGGAGTAAACACAAATATTTTATTACGTTTATAAATGACTACTCTTATTTCAGGTACCTCTACCTTATCACTGAGAAATTAGATGTCGTAGATGCTTTTAAAATCTATAAGGCCGAAGTTGAAAATTAACTCGATAAAAGGATTAAAGTTGTCAGATCTGACCATGGTGATGAATACTATGGTAGATAAGACGAATCAGGTCACAATTCAAGGCCATTTGCTAGATACCTAAAAGATTATGGCATTTTCGCCCAATACACTATGCCTGGTACTCCAAAGCAGAATGATAGATCTGACCATGGTGATGAATACTATGGTAGATAAGACGAATCAGGTCACAATTCAAGGCCATTTGCTAGATACCTAAAAGATTATGGCATTTTCGCCCAATACACTATGCCTGGTACTCCAAAGCAGAATGGTATAGCTGAAAGACGCAATCGCACACTTATGGATATGGTGAGAAGCATGGTTAGCAATTCGACATTGTCAGAATCTCTGTGGGGTGATGCGATCAAAACCGCAGTTCATACACTTAACAGGGTCCCCAGTAAAGCAGCAAGCAAAACCCCTTTTGAGTTGTGGAATGAGAGAAAACCAAGTCTCTGATATCTACATGTTTGGGGTTGTCCTGTTGAGGCCAAAATTTATAACCTACATGAAAAGAAGCTCGATACCAGAACCATAAGTTGTTTCTTTATTGGATATCTAGAAAGGTCAAAGGGCTTTCGATTATACTATCCTTCCTACTCTATCAAGATTGTTGAGACTAAGAATGGCACATTCATTGAGAACACTGAAAACGGTGGGAGCACGAACATTAGAAAATTTGTATTTGAGGAAGAAAGGACTGACTCCGATCATAATCACTTGAGATCATGTAGATGTAAATGCTACAGTTGACCTGCAATCACTGTAGAACACCACGTTGAACCTCAGATAGAACCCACTCATGAGAAAATTCAAAATCAAAATCACACCCAAGAGGCTGAGCCGTTAAGAAGATCCGAAAGACAGAGAAGACCTGTAAATCGAGACGATTACATCGTATACTTACATGATCATGATTTCGACATAGGGGTGGAAAAGGATTTGAATCCTTTGCACAGGTCAAACAAAGTGTTGATCCTTCTCATTGGTTTGATGCTATGAAAGATGAGTTGAAATCCATGAGGGACAATAAAGTATGAGATCTTATTGAGTTACCCCCTGAAATAAGGCCGATTGGTTATAAATGGATATTTAAAATCATGCGAGACTCCAAGGGTAATGTCGAAAGATATAAAGCCAGACTTGTTGCCAAGGGTTTTAACCAGCATGAGGGCATTCACTTTAAGGAGACTTTCTCACCAGTATCAAAGAAAGATTTATTCAGGATAATAATGGCTTTTGTAGCTCATATGGACTTAGAGTTATATCAGATATATGTAAAGACCACATTTCTCAATAGGGATCTGAATGAGAATGTATACATGTTACAACCTGAAGGTTTTGTAGCCCATGCTCAGAACATTTGGTTTGTAAAATAAAAAAATTCATCTATGGGTTGAAACATGCATCACGACAGTGGTACCTAAAGTTTCATGAAGTAATATCCTCATATAGTTTTGTAGAAAACACTGCAGATGAAAGGATCTACATTAAAATCAGTGGGAATAAGTTTGTTATGATGATTTTATATGTCGACAACATTCTGTTAACTAACAGTGATATCAAGATGTTGAGCGACACCAAGAAATTCTTATCTCAAATATTTGAAATGAAGGATCATGGTGACACCTATTATGTCATCTCATTAAGTATGCGCAATCTAATTTGAGTAAGTAGAACTACAGTCATGCCTCATTGGAGACATTTAAAAGCTTTGAGACCTCTTAAAGATAGACACACATTATCACACTATGTGTGTAATTCTTATACCGCACTTCCTAGTTTCTGATCTATGTCATTAAGATTGAATGCATTCGTGATCACGCTTAGCCTCACTTCGCCTAGATTAAATGTGGTGATGACTACCGCGATTCGTTGCTGATAATCTTAATGGACCATATTGAATGACATTACCCATATTATCCTATAATTTCGTTGGTTAACCATTTGGATGTTTTCTCAAAACATTTTCAAAAGATTAATCATTGACATTTATCAATGTGGCTCAAGTGGAAGAATGTAAGATCTCTATAAGGTGGGCCTCATCGATCAATGGTCCAGATTATCCTAAAGGCTGGATGATGTAAATGGGTATACTAGTGGAACCCACAGTGTTGTGATTTTAAATTAATATGCGTAAGGGGTTGGAATGCCATAGCCAAGATTCAAAGGTAGTTGTTTGAATACTACTGGGATTGTAATGTGTGGAGTTGTGGGAAGAGAGTTGTGATGGGTTTCAAACTCTCTTCATCCCACTAACTACATAATAAGGCAGGTTGGGTCTTGATCCTACACCGAGTGAAGAGATAAGCTCAGTCCCATCAATTTCTTCTATAAGGGTGTGAAGGAGAGGAAGATCCTAGTATTATATTTCTGGTATTTAGTTTCTTCGACTATGGTGTCTCAGATCGGTAAGCTATCTAAACCCTTTGATCTCTATGTTCGATGCACAGTTAGATCCTAGAGATTTCCGCATTAAGATAATGCAACACCTTGCTCATGCCCAAAGGTGCTTCCGTCCATGTCACTTTCTCAACTTTGAATACCACGTAACTTCTTATTCACTCAAAAACCGTACAACTATGAAACAAGGACAAGGGTAATTTGGTCAAAAAATCTTCTCAATACCTGTCAGATGACTACCTTCGGAATATTTGAA
Organism: Magnolia kwangsiensis; assembly: GCA_037074715.1. Lineage (NCBI taxonomy): Eukaryota > Viridiplantae > Streptophyta > Magnoliopsida > Magnoliales > Magnoliaceae > Magnolia > Magnolia kwangsiensis. The sequence goes on along the minus strand of CM073574.1, from coordinate 66,389,892 downwards.
GCTTCTCTTCCATTTCAAGGATTTGACCATACTACAATACTGGTATGGTCAAAATCCCGAGAGAGAACAGTCCCCTTTGCATAATATATCTTCTGATCAGATTCAATATATACCACCAGAAAAAATGTAAACATTCCAACAAAATTAAGCTGAAAACAATCAAAGAATGAGAGAGAGAGAGAGAGAATAGTCCGCGATAATTAATAATTTAAAAATAAAAATAAAAACCAATTTCAAAATTCTACAGAATCATCTGCTCACCATCGCAGTCAAAGATGAAGGTTTCAACGGAGTCGATGAGTTTGTCAGCGTTCTTGAGCTGCTGAGCCGAGGCTCTGACGCTGAAATTCACAGCTGGAGAAGTCGACATTCTAGAATTCCATGATTTTCTCGCAATTGCTGCAGGGTAGAAAGGGTTTTGAATTCCAAGGAAGGAGATCTTCCGACTCTGCCCTAGAAAACGAGAAGAAGAATTCGTGAAAAACGGAGGGGAGAGAGAGAGAATCGAATGAGAGATTTTGCCGCTACTAAGCATCTCTCTCTTCTGCTCTCTCTTCACCTATTTATTGTTTACCCGCGGGATTTTCTGTTTTCCTTTTTAGCGAGTTTGCTGGCTCTCGAGTTGCTTTATGCTGACGTGGATTATTTTATTAGTTCGCCTGGAGGAAATAAAATAGGTGGAAATTTCAATGGATGTGGAGCTTTATCCATCCAGGACGCGGCTTGTCTATTGAGGAACGAGGGCGGATTAGGTGCGACCCCGGCCTCACCCAATACGGTGCCGCCCTTACCGTGGGGCCCACCTTAATATATTTATTCTATATCCAGTCTCTATTTCCGTTTTTCCGGATCATTTTAGGGTATGATCCCGAAACAGGAGAAGATTCAAATCTCACGTCGACCATACTAAAGAAAAATGTGGTTTTTAACCATTAAAATTTTATTACGGACAATAAAAGTTTTGGATGAATTTGATATTTGTTTTTTCCCTTAGTCCAGGTTTATTTCACCTTATTAACAGGCTGCAAATACTACTGTAGTCCCTTAACGGTACAGTGTTCAATCACTCCTGTTTCCATAGTATGATTTATTTGAATCTGCTTTATTTCTCTTACTATGTCCTGAGATTATCTGTAAAAACGAATGAACGACATGGTTATATAATGCATGCATCAAGGAGGGCCCCACGGTAAAGGGGCACGGACTTGTGGGTGAGGCAGGGCTTCACGGGAACTCACCAACCTGTTAGTGAACTCTGTCAGTCCCCCTGATGCTTGTGTTTTATCCTTGCTGTCCATCTACTTTCCCATGTCATTTCATAGCATGTATTGAAATTTAAAGCAGATCCAAAGCTTAAGTCAATCACATATAAAAATAGTCGGAATGAAACACGTACTATTGAAAAGTGATTGGGAGCTCTGGAAATTTTTTTATCAAGCTGGTATTCGTGTCATCCTTCCGTTCATGTTTGTGTTTGTGTGGCTTTATTAACAGGTTACAAACAAATATCACTGTAGGGCTTAAGAAGGTTTCAACGGTGGACATTATATCCCCATCGTGTTCTGTGGTGTGGTACACTTGGGCTTTGTATATGCTTTGATTTTTGGTTCAAGTCATTAAATATATTGAAAAAGGGATCGATGGTGTGAATAATGATGCATACGTCAAGGTGGGCCACCACGATGGGGTTTCTTATTTGATGCTTTGGTTGCGTTTGATGGTTGATTCGTTGGCACTCAGAAATTATACACGTGGTTTATATACACTCAAAGTGAACCTTAAATTGTGGACCCATTGTAAATAGATCAAAATATCCAAATCAGATTGGTTGAATATTTTTGTCAACTTGATCAATTGATACTTGTTTGCTGAAATAAGACCATCTGATTTTTTATTTCAACCATCTAATAAATGCCAACTATGATTCAACCGGTGTAATTTCTTTCTGTTTAAGAAAGTTATAAATGGGACAATTTATTATTTCAATTACAAATAGTTGTACTTAGAGTTGGGCATCGAGTCGAGTCAGACCGAGTTATGGTTGAACTAACCTAATCTGGTTTTGAAATATACTTAACACAAACTCGACCCGACTCATTACCAAGTCCAACATGTCTGACCCGATCCAAGTTTAGGTTTGGCCTAGATTAATCCGGATCGAATTCGACCTGGTCAAAATGATCAAGTCGGGTCGGGTCAGCACTGAGTCGAGTCGAGTTGAGTCAGGTCAAGTTGAACTTCTTTCCCGTCTTTTTTCTTCTATTTGAGTTGAGTTGTTCATAATAAATATTGTTAAAGACTCATAAATAATTTATATATAAAAAAAACAAACAAAGTAATACAAACATTATCAAAAACCAAAAGTATGTTTAGAATCTCAGATGGAATTATACATACAAACCAAAAACTCATTTATTCATTCAACATCCTCGGTATGATGAATGTCTCTTGTGACGTATAACCCAAGTAACCTTGTCCGTAATAGTAGCCCCCTCTTTCACTTTCGTCACTGGAATCATCCTTTAGTTTTCTTCTTACAGCTTGAACCGCGAGAGAACTTTGGGCTGAGTCTAACCTAGAGGTGTCTAAAAGATGCTTGTTTACTTCTTCTGAAGCGGGTGGTAGAGATGTCATTCCATCGTCTTCATTAATAAATTTACACAAGTTTTTTCAATATATTTTTATAATACAATTTGTATGAGATTCTCAACTGCTTATAAAATATTACAAGACTTTTAAGAAACTTTAATGATTTATTACTTGGCTTATATCCCGTACTCATGCCTACTTCGGTATAATTTTATCTCAGAGGGAGTTATTGTTGTTTGGTCCTGAATGCTAATTTCAAACTTTGTTTTACGGCTTCTTTATAATCTCGTTTATCTTCTTCCATTAATAGTTTGTTTTCTTCTTCTCTACTAACCATGGGGGTAGTTCATTTGCGTGGCCCTTCTTCAATTATAATAAGCTCACTTCTATAACTTTTGTAGTTGTTATATTAGTTGTATAGGAAGGGGTGGTGGAAGCCATTGTATTTGAGTCGAGAATTGCTCAAAATAAATTCTAAACTTCTAGATGAGCTTTGTTATATGGGCAGTGTATCCTTCCTGACAAGCCAAATGTAATTTTAACCAATTTGTTTTGTTTACAAATTATTTTTCACACAACTTGCATTGCAACTTTATCTTTCCATCCTATGAGTGGACTTGGACTCCATAATCCTAAATATCTGCCGATGGATCATCTTCCGATGACATATCTATACATGTGAGTTTTGAAAGAAAAAATATTTAGTTAGGTTGAGATAACATGAATAATTAAGGAATAAAGATAAACAAATACAATCATCTAACCATATAAAATTTAAGCAAAATTAAGTCATCAAAAAACATAAATGAAAAGAAAAAAAATAAAAATAAGCATTGAAATATATAAGTAATAAGTGTTCACGAACCCGAGTGCAGGGTTACGATGTAGTAATAACTCGGTGAGACTGAGGTCCAATTCACAAGGAATGGGGAACAAGGCCTATAACTAATCTAGGTCTAATGGTTTGTTTAGGTTTTTAATCCAGTGAGATAAAAATGATTTTTAACTAAAAGAAAATGGACCAAGGATATAGGAATCCACTTGTAGCAATCACAATATATATTTTACTGATTCAACGATTATAACTCAATTGGAAACGAAGCATATCCTATCCAATCTGAAGATAGAGCAGTTAAATCATCATTCATATACTTCAAAATAGATTTGATCTTCATTGAATTGATTCCCTCATAAAGCCTTAACATATTGATCGTCGGGAATTCAAAGCATCTATCATGCCCAGAGTCAATGATAGATTAATGAATTTTACAGATCAAACAATTACAAAACATGCAAGATAATATCAATAGTCTCCTAAGCATCCAATGTTCCCGAAGTTGATAATGGATTAAAGTAAACTGAAAATACTTATTTATTCAAACAAAAAAAATCAATGAATTATATATTGTTTAACATGAAAACCAAATAACTTAAATTAAAGTAAAATAAACATTAAAAAGAACCACGAGCTTCATCCCTTAGACTTAGCTAAGAGATTAGCCTGACATGGCCAAACTATAATTGAGAAGTTGAAGAAGAAGAATGGCTTTGTAGAGACTATGCTAACCCTTGGTCCCTCTCTCAAGCTATAATTCGTATCTAAAACAACTAAGAAAACTCATTTAAATAGTAAAAGCTCACACCAACTTTCAACCACCTGCAATTTTTGTACTTTTATTACGCTTCGATTGCACCTAATTTCATCTAAAAAATCTATGCAAAATATGTCTAACTTAGGTCTCACCTAAGCTGTCTTAGGTGGGAACGAAGTTGGCTTTGGTCGGACCGAAGTCAAGTCGAAGGTCGAGCCGAATTAATTATGAAAATCATAATTTTTTGCTGGACTATTTTATGCAAATTTGGTCGGACTGAACCAACCTTAAGTGGGACTGAACAGTTTGTTGTTTATGTTGTAGAACTTATGATTTCGCTAATCTTTTCTCATCATTTGTACTTGGTTTTCTTGAATCATTGGTATGTGAATTCTTCATTAATGACTTTCAAATCTCCAATTCTTTAATATTTTCTTTTGAGCTCTAAATCCATCCTTTTTGGCACATATTCATCTTTAAGTCCAAAACCACCTCGCATTATGAAAACATATATAATTTTATTAGATTAATACTTGAATTCTAAGAAAGCTAATGTAATTAATGGGATCAATATGCAATATTTAAGTCTCAACAATAAAATTATAAAATATCCATCCACCCATCAAATATTATAATTCAAGTTCACAAATAATAACTAACAAATTGTCGTAAACAAATGCAAGGAAAATAAAATGCAGTGTCTTAGTATGCTTGATGCAATTGTTACAGGTACTATCTCATCCTACTTCTCATTCTCCTCTTCCTTGAACTCCTCATCAACAAAGTTCTTTTTTCCCTAAATTGGTCACAACCATCTTGTGTACAAATGAGCTCTTCAACTAGTTCCTGCGTAAGTTTTGATACTTGTTCACGACCCTATTCCCTGTGCTAAAAGTAGATTCCGACACTATGGTTGAAATTGGAATTAATAAGATGTCTCGTACCATCAATGAAATCATAGGTATTGTGATTCACGAGCTTTTGACTTCCAGAAGTTTAAAGTATCAAATTCTTCGCCTTTGTACTTTACAAGTGGCTCCTTGAGATAGTGGTCAATTTTATTTTTTATTTTGTCTCAACTTGTACCATGAAATATATGAAATCGTCGACCGCGTTTCATTGTGCAGCAACATTATAACTAAAACCCACATGAGGAGTATGACATGCGATATTATCTTTTACGGCCGTAAAGTTTTTACATAGAAATTGTACAAATCTTTAATTGCATTACGAATCTTATTGACCTCAGTGGCACTCTTCTCACCATACAATTTTTTTTTAAAATGAATATATAACCATGAATATCTTGTATTGAGGATCAAGAACGACTGTAACAACTATTACCAGACTGCACTTAAACCACTACTTATCAAAATTTAATTGCATATTTGTAGTCATTAATTGTACAAAGTTTGGGTCACTACAATTTCTATACAAAATATCTTTTACTCTCTGAAGTTCTAATAGAAATATATCTGTTGTTGGATACTTGCTTTTTGAAAAAATCTTCCTTATGTCGTAAAAAACTGAAAGGAATTTGTGAAATGTTTCAACTCTTGTCCAATCATCAGCAGAAGGCAACCATTGATACATACTATTATGTTTCGTATAATGAGAGAATGCAGTTCTGAAAGCTATTGTTGAATCCAACATTTCATAAGTTGAATTCTAATATATCATGACATCTAACTTCATCATTTTTTGAGATAAAAATTTTAATTGTTTCATAATCTCATTCCATGTATTTAATCCTGAAGGTGACCTTCATTTGTACTTTACATTCTCTCTTATGTTCTTAATTGTTGAATCAATTGTTTTAAGCTCATCTTGTATAATCAAGTTTATGTGTAGGCACAACACCTAACATGAAATATTTTTCCATTGAAATACAAATCACTGATCGCCCTAAATTGGTTTTGTAAATTTGTTATCACGTTATCGTTTGCAGAGGCATTGTCTAAAGTTATCGAGGAGATTTTTCTCTTAATGCTCCACTCTACGAGGCATCTGTAGATGTAGTCTGAAATTATTAAACTAGTGCGAGGAGGCACAAGATAACGAAAGTTTATAACTCTTTTACAGAGCCTCCATTTGACATTAACGTAGTAGCCAGTTAATGACTTACATCCCTTACGTTGATTGAATGTCATCCACAAATCTGATGTCATGCTAATTCAAGAAATTGATGTCAATTGCCCTTTCAATTTGACCTTCTTACTTGCATATATCTTCATGCACACTCTCTTTATTGTTACTTGGGAGACATTCTCTTATTTAGGGTTAAGACCTCTAGCTAATTCGACAAAAGATAGACTCTCTACCATATAAAATGGGTTTTCATTTAAAATAATAAATTTGATTGTCAACTCATTCACATGTTCCCTATTATACTTATAAGTGGACAAGGTACCTTGCGACGGATCCACCAAAGATTGGGTAAATGAAAGTGTTTATTGGCCTGAGGTCTGGTTTCTCGCTTTTTCATGATACTTCAATAGGTGTTTCTTTAGAGTTGTGGTCGGTCAATCTATTTGTTTAGCATATTGAGTCTTGTAGTACTTGCATTATATACCGTTCTTTAGGGTTCTTCAAAATCTTCCTGCACTATCGATCTTTGTTTCCTTTTACTGAACTATGTAACTGTGAGGTACTAATCTCAATGGGCACCTCTTCATCTTGTAGACATAATTAAGATCATCGACGAAGTAACTAATAAATCGCTGGGATATCGAGAATTTCCTCACTAGTCATCTATTAATTGAAATATAATAAATTATATTAATACTATAATGTCTTAAAAGTTTATACTAAATCCTAAATTTGTTACATATCTAAGGTTGGATAGATTATAATACTTTCATATTCCTATTTAAATCCCATGCCAAAATTCTAGCAACATCTCATCATGTCTCTTTAGATAAGTTGATCTTTCATTTCATTGTCATGCTAAATATCTAAGTGTAGACACTGAAAATCGACACCCACGCTGATTTTGTATTTTGTAATGGGTTAATAGGGGGATAAGCTGATTATGAATGTTGGAGTCACTACTAGCTGAAAAAATCTCGAAATCTCGCGATCGGCTAGAACCACGAAATACGTAAGGTGAGGGAAATCTAGAGACTTCCCTACCTTAAATTGACTCCTGGTCTGCGATCCGAGATTCCGGATAAGGGACCTCAGTTATAGAGAGAGAAGGTGTTAGGCACCCTCTCTGCCCGTACAAATATACGGTCTTTACTCGGTGTGATAAAATAATCTCAATGGATGTTGAATGCTGTGCCCGGGATGGGACTAGGCACACATGTGGATTTCTGATATGACAAGATTCGAGATTTTTGATAAGTCATAGAGTATACGTCCAACGGTGTGTCTAGAAGGTGGATGCGATGATGTCTATGTAAAGATAAAAAAATGTTCTAGATCACTAGAAATTTCTGATGTGACAGGATCTGATGAACGGCAAGCCACAGAGCATACGTTCACTAGAGATCTAGAGAAACAGGGGGGTTAAGAAGGGAATAAATGTCATGATGGATGCTTGTATGTAAATAGATCCTTGGCTTGATCTCGAGTAGGCTAGGATGTGGTTTGAACCATGATCACTTGGGCTAGGTTGAGGGGTTAAGGTGGCTAAAAGGCAAGAGAGTGGGCTAAGAAGATGGCTGAAAAATCTGGACTTTGAGGCTTGGGAGCACCTCCTCAAATGAATCTCTGACCAATCGCGGTATATTTTCACCATTTTCTCTAATATACGGATGATAGTTTTGTTGGCAGCTTTGACCCCACCGTTCATTTGTGGGCGGTAGGGGCTTGATCGATGGCGTTGGATCTTGAACTTATCGAGGAAATCGCTCATCCTTTCATTGATGAATGGAGTACCGTTGGTAGTAATGATAGCCTGATGGACCCCATAACGGCTGATGATGTTGTTCTTTATAAACTTGACCACATGAGATGCGTGGTGTAGGATGTTGTCTCTATCCATTTAGTGTAGTCTACTGCCACCAGGATATATTCGTGCCCATTTGAAGCTTTGGGGTTGACCTTGCCGATGATGTCTAGCCACCATACAGAGAAGGGCCAGATTATAGAGTTCAGATGCGGGGGCATGGATCTGGTTTGCGTGTTCTTGGCCATTGAAGCATTTCCTGACGTGCTTACAGCAATCTGTCTCTATTGTGAGCCAATAGTAACCTAGTCGTAAGATCTTTTTTGCCATCATATGCCCATTCATGTGTGGACCGCATAGTCCTCCATGGATTTCTGACATGACGTGCATTGCTTCTGTTTCATCTACGCAGCGAAGGACTTGATTGAAGGATCGCTTGTAAAGGATGTCGTCAGTGATTACAAACTGTATTGCTAGCCTCTGTATGGTGCGACGATCTGCTAGTGTTGCTCCTTCCGGGTACTTCTGGTGCTCGAGATATTCCTTGATGTTTGTATACCATGGCCTATCATTCGTGGGTGGTTCAGCTTCGTCGATTTGTAGGCAAAATGCGGGTTCCTCCTAAAGTTCAACAATGAGTTCCCATTCAGCAACTCCTTTTGGGATCTCCAACATCGAGGCGAGGGTACCCAATGCATCTGCAAACTAATTCTTGACTCAGGGCATGTAAGAGAATGTGATCTCTTTAAATTCTTTGATTAAATTCTCCAAATAGACGTGTTATGGGACCAGCTTTTCATCTTTGGTCTTTTAATCGCCGTTTGTCTGATTAATGATGAGTTGCGAGTCTCCGAAGACCCGTAACTTCTTCACATTAAGGATTATGGCTTCTCTTAGACCGACGATACATGCTTCATATTCTGCTACGTTGTTAGTGCACTGGAATGCTAGCCTTCTGGATATGGGAACTGGGACATCTTCGGGAGAGCAGATTATGACGCCTACTCCACTCCCCTTCGAGTTTGCAGCTCCATCAAAGAAGAGCGTCCATTCTCCTGTCTTCCTTTCTTCTTCTTCCTCAATGAGGAGGATGTCCTCATTAAGAAAGAAGGTCTTCAACAGTTGATAGTCAGGCAGAGAATGTGCTGCTAGATGATCGGCCAATGCTTGCCCCTTGATTGCCTTCTGAGTGACATAGGTGATGTCAAACTCGAAAAGCAGTAGCTGCCACTTCGCAATCCTGCCTGTTAGTGCTGGCTTTTCAAACAAGTACTTTAATGGGTCCATGCGAGCGAGTAGAAGGACCGGATGGGTGATCATATACTGCCGCAATCGTTGCGTGGCCCAGACTAGTGCGAGACATGTTTTCTCTAAGCTGGAGTATTTAGCTTCATAACTCGTGAATCGTCTGCTTAGATAGTAGACTTCCTGTTCCTTTCTTCCTGTATCATTATGTTGACCAAGGACGCATCCGATTGCTTCTGCTGCAACGGAGATGTATAGGAGCAATGGCCTACCCGGAGTAGGTGGCATGAGCACTGGAGGATTTAGCAGATACCTTTTGATCTTGTCGAAGGCTGCTTGACAGTCGTCATTCTATTCCTTTGGCGAGTTCTTCCGCAGGAGTTTGAATATGGGCTCGCAGACAGGTGTGAGTTGTGCGATAAATCGACTGATATATTGGATCCTCCCCAGGAAGCCTCGAATTTCTTTCTCAGTTTTGGACGGCGAAATTTCGATGATTGCCTTAGTCTTGGTTTCATCTACCCGGATACCTTCTTTACTGACAATGAAGCCTAGTAGCTTGCCTCCGGTCGCACCGAAGACACACTTTTGCTGGTTGAGGCAGAGCTTAAACTTCTCTAACCTGTTGAAGAGCTTTTCGAGATCCTTGAAATGTCCTTCGATTGTGCGAGATTTGACGATTATGTCGTCCACATAGACTTCCATTTCCTTGTTTATCATGTTGTGAAATAAGGCAGTCATGGCTCGCTGATATGTAGCTCCAGCATTCTTTAGTCCGAAGGGTATAACCCGATAGTAGAAAGTTCCCCACGGTGTGATGAAGGAGGCCTTCTCATGATCTTCGATGGCCATCTTGATTTGATTGTAGCTTGAGAAGTCATCCATGAAGGAGAAGATCTTGTGTCTAGCAATGTTGTCTACTGGTGTGTCAATGTGAGGTAGAGGGAAGTCATCTTTAGGACTTGCATTATTGAGGTCCCTGAAGTCGATGCACATTCTGACTTTTTCATTTTTCTTTGGAACTGGTACGATATTTGTGAGCCATTCCAGGTTGTTGGAGACTACCAAGAATCCTGCGTTGTATTGCTTGATAACTTTATCATGGACCTTTAGGCCCCATTTTGGCTTCATTCTCCATAGCTTCTGCTTGACAGGCTTCATGTCTGACTTTGTTGGCAAGTGGTGCACTACCAAACTCTCATCGAGTCCTGGTATGTCTTCGTACGAGAAAGTAAAGTGGGACAACCTTGACTTCAGAAACTCCATCATCCTCTGCTTGTATTCTGGGGAGAGTGACCGTCCGATGCGCACCTCTTTGGGAAGTTTCGCTGACCCTAAGTTTACAACCTCGAAGTCATCTGCTACAACATTGGCCTTTGTTTCAAATTGTTTAAGAGAATTCTCGAATTCGAGAGCTGCATCATCATTTCCCTCATTCGGGGCTTCATCCAAACCCATGAGCTCGAAGTCCAACTCGAGATCGAAATCATATGAGTCGACCTCAAACTCCTGCGATGTGCGTGGGATATTTGGCACAATGGTTTTTGAAAGCTTTTCTGTTATTTTTGTGTTTTGAAGATTTCCTGATGTTTTGTGATTTTGAGAAATATTTGATTTTTTTATGCTTTTGGAAATATGTGATGTTTTTGTGTTTTGAAATTTTTTTAATTTTTTTTGTGTCGTCTGGGGGTCCCGAACAGGACTGTGTTACAAACCAAGATTGATCCTGTCCTAGTCCGGGGTACCAACTGCTATTTACATTGACATTTTTTTAGGTTGGTATCTATGGAGGATTCACCGACTGACTCGATTGTTAAGGGGATAGTCGTCCATGGTGATTCTTTCCCCCTTCCAATCCTGTTGTCCGGACTTGTGTGTTCCTGTGGGTCACCTGCTTTGATGACCATAATGTCCGCTGGACTGGGCTCGGAGTCGAAATCTGAATCGATCTCTTCGCCCAGGAGTTAGAGTTCTTCTGGTTCCTCTGGCTCCTCTTATGATGGGACCTTGACGTCTGTCCAGTCAAGGGCAGGCCATTTTCCTTTGTCGATCCAATGGATGGGCTGTTTCTGCCCCTTGTGTCGCTGAGTTGGTGGCGGGGACGTGTCCCCTTGATTATGTACGGGAATGGGTGTCTCCCTGTTCTTGTCTGTACCTCCTTTAAGGGGCACTCCTGGTCCTGGGTCTTGCGCAGGTGGATCATTTTCCATGCCCCTTGCCTCATATGGTGAGTCTGGGGGCTCTGCCCCTTGTATCAGATGTACTCTTGATGCCTCGAGAATCTTGTCCCATCTTATGGGTGGCTAGACAGACACTGAAATGTTCAGAGAACTTGAGTTGCTGGAGTTGGTCCTCAAGGGGAATCATTATGTCTTCACAAACTGTCCCAGCCTTGATGAACTTAACGGGCGTACACTTGAAGGATTGACCCTTCTTTGGCTTCTCAGCCTGATCCTCTGGCATTGGTTGATACCCCAACCCCTGTATCTACACGTTAGCACGTGCTGGCTTTACTACTATACCTTTCTCATGGAACTCGGTACGGTAGTTCCAGATTAACGGTTCGACAGGCGGGATGACATACTCAGTAGCAAGGGGGCAAGGATTAGCGATTGAATTTACAACTTTGAACTCGAAGCTGTGATATAACACATCACCCTCCGCGTGTTAGATGTCGATTACAGGGATGTCAGTTTCTGAGATATTAACCACTACTGGCAGGATAGTTTCTGGCTCGAACAACACTAAAATGATTCAATTTTCTGAAGGGAATTTAACCCTTTGATGGAGGGTTGAGGGAATGGCTCCAACAGCATGGAGCCACAGCCGCCCCAACAAAAGGTTAAACGAGGTAGGGATGTCAATGACCTGGAATGTAACAAGGGTTAGGTCTGGTCCAATTTATAGCTCAATGTCAATCTCTGCCTCAACCTGCCTTTGAAAATTGTTGAAAGCTCTGACGCTCATAGTGTTGGGCCTGAAAGAGGATGGTTCTATCCCCAACCGTTCGGCAGTCCTTAGAGGGCAAACATTAATGCTAGATCCATTATCAATGAGCACAAGTGGAACTTTGAAATTCTTGTGACGGGCCACTATGTTTAGTGAGCTCCCGTGCTTGCGTCCCTCGGGTGGTAATTCATCATCGGAGAAAGTGATGGCTCGTGGTGCAAGGAGTTGTCCAATCATACTTGCCACCATTTCGGGGGGTACATCAAGAGAGATATGTGCATCTTTCAAAGTCTTCACAAAGATTTCTCGATGCGATCTTGATGTGCATAGGAGTTCCCAGATGGATATTTGTACGGGAATGGTTTTGCGCTGGGTTGCTATGTCATAAGCAGCGTCGGTTCTACAGGTGGTTCCCGACAAAGCTCCCCGAGTTTCTTTTGGGTTCTGGTTATCTCTCCAGAAGTACCTCCCATTGTTGCCTACTTCAGCGCATTCTGGGTAATGCCATGAGACTGCCTTCGGGTCGTAGGATGGAACCATCCTTCCTTCTAAATATATTAATGGTTCCTGTGGCTGAGGGGTGGTGGTTGGAACAGTTTGTGGTGGACTTGGTGGTTTCTCTTGAGGTACCACCGAGTTTTGGCAAGACTTAACGCTGGGGTTCTCTTCCTCTTCTTAATGTGCGTGAGAGGTCCTCTGGCTATGTGCCAGTTGGTGAGGCATCAAGAATTTTGGACCTTGAGCCGGGGGTGCCCCTTGTAAAGTCGGCGAAGCTAGATCAGGGAGAACTATTGGGAGAATGACAGGTTCAGAATTCGACCTTTTTGGATAGTGGAGTGTGCCCCTTGAGGGACAAGATGCTACAAGTGTGACCTGTTAGGTGCGGCTTCGAGGGTTACGAGTGGTTGAACTGTTGGTGCTGCTTCCAGGAGTATGAGGGGTTGTGTTGTCGGTGCTGCTTTGAGGACTAGTTGTGGTTTCAGTGATGACGTATGTTGGTATCCCCATGTCCGATTCGCTGTATCGATTATGATTGCTTGTATGGAATGATGCGGGGAGGGGTACATGGATTGCCCTTCTTCGATATGATTGACGGTAGAAGTGCCTGATATACTAGGCCCTGCTTGATGCGACGACAGGGGATTTTGAAGGATGTTGGCCTGAGCCGCATTGTTAGCTTGTGTAGCGATTGTAATTTTTGGCTTTTGATCAAGTCTTGGACCGCATGTTTCAAAGCGAAGCGGTGATCCGTCAGATGGCCAGGAGCCTGATGATATGCGCAATATTGATCTCATTGTATCCAGGTGGCAAGTGGTTAGGGGGAAGTCACGGTTGAAGTGGTGTCAAGAGTTGCTTTTGAATCAACATTGTCAGAACTTGACTGTATGTTTGTGCTAAAGGGGTGAACTTCCTCCCTAACATTGCCTGTTTGTATGAACCTGGTGCATTCCCCTGAGGCTATTGATGTTGTTGTTAAGATGGTTGTCCCTGATATCCATGTTGGGCCTGTTGTGATTGGTACTGCTTGTTTGACTGTGACCGGTATTGCCTGTCTTGTTGTAGCTCCTGAGTGTTAGCGACAATATTGTTAACCTCTGTACTGCGCTGCGCGGGAGTAGTGTCATTTCCATTCTTATATCCTATAGGTTTCCCCTCAACTCTATTTCTTTTGATTAAAGGGGTCTGATGTGGCCATGGGGAAATGGTTCCCAGCTCTGATCCCGGCTTCTACTTATTCACCAGCTCGAATGAGTTGGGAGAAATTTACATAGGGATACGAGATTAGATATCCTGAAATGCTAGGATTTGCGGAGTGTACGTTCATGGATATTTTCTCCCCGTCATCGATGGGGTTTCTCATTCGGGCTGCCATGGCCCACCATTGTCCCACATATGTTGACAATGATTCGTCACTTTTTTGTCTAGGGGCAGCCAAATCAGATCTCCTTGGAGCCATGTTCAGATTGTAAGAGAATCGGTCAATGAATGCCTGGGAGAGTTTTTTCCAAGTTCTGATTTGATGGTTGTCTAACGAGGTATACCAATCCAAAGCGTCGCCCTTGAGGGATTTCTAGAAGAGTCATATCAAAGCTCCATCATTCCTTGCTATCGCATTAAGTTCCTCACAAAATGCTTTTAGATGTGTTGTGGGGCACCTACTACCGTCATACCTTTTGAACTTTGGTACCTCGAAGTTCGAGGGTACCCGGGCATCTGAGAAGGGACAAAGGTCCCTAAACTTGGTGGATGGGTGATCCACTCCTTGCTGTCTTTGAAGCTAACTTTGCACCATTTGTAATTGCTCGCGTAGTTCCTCAATTTTTGACTTGCCTTGCTACAAGTATCTTGCCCCTTGCTATAGAGCTTGTGCTGCTTCTTCTTTATATAGATCAATGATGGGATATCGTTGGAAAGAAGATGGACTCCCGGTGGCGGGAGATAGTTGGAATTGAACACCGCTCCCTTTCGGAGGAGGGTGTGACGTTCGGAAATGGCTCCCGCCTTGGGTATCTGCCAAGTCCGGGACGTTGCTCCTGTTAGGGGGAGTGAATTGGACTCGAAACTGACCTCTTTCATGGTCATGCCAGTTCTTGTCTGTGGTTCCCATTAGGGGGAGCTTGTATTGTAACCTGATTGTTGTGATGTGTTAAGTAGAGATGTGCGGGAGGGTTTCTCCGGTTTGCTAGTTGCTATTGTTCTTATGCCGTCTCTTCTGGGAGAGGGAGCACGGGGTTTACTGGAGGAATGAGAGAGAAGGCGAAGGGAGTTTGTGGGAGTGAGCTGTTCTGTACACTAGGCTGAGTTGCCTATGTATTTGGGGAAGGATTCGGCACCAAGCGAAGTAGTAACTCTTGCATTGTTCGAAGTAGCAACTCTTGCATAGAAGCATTAGCTTGGAGGTCTACTTGAGCCACTGGTGATGGTAGTGCAAGTGCAGTTGTAGGTGCATGCGTTGATGTTTCGGGAGCTAGCTGAGAAGCTGGCTCCTCTTCATGGACAGCTTGAGAGGTCATGGCTGCACAGGATCGGGTGGTCATGGTTTAGACCAAAGCCTAAATAGGTGTAAGCTAGGGACCCTTTTTTTAATATTTTATATGAATGCAAATGATGATTTCCCTTAAGATCAGAGTACCACACACTTTCGAGTCAAGTCTTAACTAGTGCGAGCTAGATCCTCTCTAGTGGAGTCGTCATTCTGTAGACACTGAAAAGTCGGCGCCCACGCTGATTTTGTATTTTGTAATGGGTTGATAGGGGATAAGCTGATTATGAATGTTGGAGTCGCCACTAGCCAAAAAAATCTCAAAATCCCGCGGTCGGCTAGAATCACGAAATACGTAAGGTGAGGGAAATCTAGAGGCTTCCTTACCTTAAATTGACTCTTGATCTGCGATCCGAGATTTCGGGTAAGGGACCTTAGTTACAGAGAGGGAATGTGTCATGCACCCTCTCTACCCGTACAAATATAAAGTCTCTACTCAATGTGATAAAATAATCTCAAGGGATGTTGAATGCTGTGGCCGGGATGGGACTAGGCACACATGTGGATGTCTGATGTGACAAGATTTGAAATTTTCGGTAAGCTACAAAGCATACGTCCAACGGTGTGTCTAGAAAGTGGATGCGATGATGCCTGTATAAAGATAAAAAAAATGGTCTAGATCACTAGAAATTTCTGATATAACAGGATTCGATGAACGGCAAGCCACAGAGCATACGTTCACTAGAAATCTAGAGAAGCATGGGGGTTAAGAAGGGAATAAATGTCATGATGGATGCTTGTATGTAAATAGATCATTGGCTTGATCTCGAGTAGGCTAGGATGTTGTTTGAACCATGATCACTTGGGCTAGGTTGAGGGGTTAAGGTGGCTTAAAGGCAAGAGAGTGGGTTGTTCACTCCCCAAGTATAGGGTTGTGATGTAGTAATAAACTCGGTGAGACCGAGGTCGAATCCATAGGGACTGAAACCTGTACGTAATCTAAAACTAACCAGAACTAGAACTAGAATAAGATGTAATCTAAATCAGATGGATTTTAAGGAATTAATGGTGAAATCTGAACTAAAACTTGTGAAAATCAAAGGTAGGGAACTAAGGTGCCAAGGATCCACTTGTAGAGATTAGGGTGATTCTACGCTTGATTCAAGAACACAACTGGACTTCGAGTCCCATCTTCATCTAGTTGGAAAATATAACCTATAAATCAATTCTGAACTTCATTTAATCTAGTTCTCAAGAAATCAGACAGGTGTAAATTAGAATGGATTCCATCACAAAACCATGCCCATGAGACAAAGCAAACAACAGAATTAAACCAATTCACAGCCAATCTGAGTGATGTATGAATGTCAGGAAGAGTTCCGTCATTCCACCATGTCCAAGGGGCGATGGTGAGCAACAAGGCGTCCTAGCTTCATATTCACAAGAAAAGAAAAGGAAATACTCAAGCAATTGTAGATCTACTGTAATGTAAGTCACAATAAACCATTAAAAACTAAAGCATTCCTTAAAATCAAAACTAAATCAAAATCAGTTCAACTAGCATGAGTCAAAGCTATAGAGTCTTCCCATCATGCCACAAGCTTCACCTCTTAGCCCTAGCTAAGAGGTTCAGCCCAACATGAATGGTCTGGATCCCTTAATAAATACAAAAATAAAAAGAAAAAGAAAACAAAACAAAACTATATGTCTCTCTCCTACACGTTCAAGCCCAGCCCCCCAATTCCTCATGTTCTCTTTTTTAATAGGTGCTGGGGGTCGGCTGGTGTGGTGAAGAACTGCTTCTGAAAAGCCAACGTTGTTGGAGGCGGTGGAGAACAGCTGGTGCGAAATCTTTATACAGCTGGCCGCGCAGCTCCTTACGCAGACCGAAACGGAGCCTCCCAACACCTTTCTTCCTTTGATTCTGTCCAAAAGAATAACGTCCATTGGGACATTTTGGACAGGCCTATACGATGGACGGTCCAGATTAGCCGTCCGACCCATGCTATGGATCCACAACAACCTGAAAAATTCGAGTTTCTCCGGATCGCGTAACAGAGCCCGCGTAACCGAACATTGTGCTGACGGTGTGTCCCACTTCACTGCCATATTGCGAAATCCACTCCGTTAATTGCATTCTACTCGAGAAACCATGCAGGAAAGGTGGATTTATTTCAAGTTTTTCGTGGTTGATTGTACCAAATCCTCTCATCGCTCGCCTTGCTTTTGGATGATAAAAAACAGATATCCAGTACCTTTTGAAATTCCGCCTTCTAGGACTATGTTAAAGGGACCTTGTGAATCTCATGGACGGTTTGGATTGTCCATATGGATAATGGATGGGGCCCACAACACGTCCCAGCGTCCGGCCGTGTGGACGCTGGTTGAAAAATGAAACTTTCTGTTTTTAAAAGAGATGCGGGTCTAAGGCTGTTTAGGATTGTCTTGGGGATGTAGTGCACAGCTGGTGCACTTGCACATTATGCACACTCCACACAAGGTGGAGTCCACTGTGATGTTAATCCAAAATCCGCTCTGTCCATTCATTTTTAACCTCAATTAAGGGGTTAAGGCCAACTTTGAAGTATATCCGTATATCAAGTGGGCCGCAAATCATGATTTTAGGGCTTATCTATCCGTTGGGCCACTTACAGAGGGATCCACTAGCTGAACTTCAACGTGTACGGTCAATTTAGAGTCCTCAGGCCACATATAAAGTCTCGAGAGGAACGTATGGTGGGAACCCCATGATCTTGCATTCTAGATGATTTTTTGGGCCACTTGAGCTTCAATTTCTCGATTTTCTCGGATCTCTGGCGTGTAAATCCACTGATCTTGGTCCCCTGGGGTCCATCCCTTGCCTTGGTGAATCTTGAGTGCTAAAACCATGCTTTTGATACCCATTTTAAATTCAAGCTCCTGAATACATCCTGCATTGAAAACACGATTAAAATGGCCCGTTAAACAGTATCATGTTCATAAATCTAGGCAACAACTGGGGTCTAATATGTAATATTTGACCCTCAACACAACCCCCAACCAACATCTTCTAGTCCCGAGCAAAGTATAGGAAAAATACGTTAAGAATTATAGGATAATTTCTATGAACTCGAGTGATTTTTGAAAAGTAATCTAGATCTTGAAATTTTAAGATTCATGAATGTTGGGCATTACTTTCTCCTGAACTCAAACACACGGTAAATTCCATAATCAGGTTCAAAGTATTAATCCATCAATTAAAGCAATTCTAAACATTGAGTTTCATGGTTGTATAGTCTAATCTCAGCTTATCATCATTAAAATTCACTTCCCTATTTCAGGATATCATTGGTAACCAACAAGAGAATTCATGATAACCAAAACTTGCCTCACAGATCAGTCTTTCAACTTTCTAGCTTTTGATTTTTCTATTAAAAGTAACACCAAGAAGGGGAATCAAATCCTCACCTACAGGGAGCAAACCTATGGTGAAGACCGTATACCCAGACCTTTTTCACATATCGTCCATAGGGAATTAAATCTACACCTATAGGGAGCAAACCTATGGTGAAGGTTATTCTCCTAACCCTTTCCAAGGGTGTCTATTTTATTTTTTTTTTTCAAATGATCATGACAGACAAATTTTTCAGGTTGGTTCCTTACATGCTTAGTGATTACTAAGTTAACCCTTCAATATCAAACTGAAACCTTAATGTGAAAACAAGATGTGAAATGTAAAATCAAGATTCAATCAATGTTCAACTTCTAATTTTGGATTAATAACTTGAACTTAACTAGGAAGTCTAACAGACAACTAAATCCAAGAGTCATAAATTACCAACATCACGTGTTTTGAAATTCTAAGTCACATATGGATGTCAAAATTGCTTCGAATTCACAAGAAATTCTAGAAAAATTTAAAATTTTTTACAATTTTTGCTCAAGACCAAGAAAATACTGATTAGGAAACCTAATCTCTCACTCCCAACCTAAAATCTACATTGTCTTCAATGTAAAAGATATGAGCATGCAATGCACATGAGACAACGAAAGTAAATGAGAAGTGATGGGAAGATAGTACCTAAATAGCATATTGAGAGAGAGACTTTCCAAGAGATCGCAGCATGAAAGTCGGTCAGTACGAGAGTAAAGACATGAAAGCAAACTATCCTAAAATAACGCATCAAGCAAACTAACCTAATGGCATAAAACTATCTATCCTACAACAACATAAAATAAACTACCTTAGTCCTATGAAAGCAGGGAAAAACTACTCGATGATGTCACAAGATTCCTCTTCCGGCCAATATCGTGATAAGTTTCTCAGTAAGTTCCTCAACGGGATCATCCAAAAGCCATTTTTGCAATAGGCTTGGACACCCTGGAGCATGACTTTTCAGAGAAACTGATGTACCTCATTAAAAATTTGCCATTGATTCGCCTGAGGTATCCAAAGTATATATGATTCACCTGTGTCAGAAGAAGTTTCAAAGTTAGTATCCCATGGTGAATCAGAGACTACAGGTAGATCAAATTGAGAAATTTTTTTTGAAAGTGGTGTAGTCTCAACACATTTCGAAGTATCAAACTTCGGTTCAATTTTCAGCTCCACCTCCCTTAATGGTAAACATTCAGGATCTGTAGAAGAATAGGCTTCAGAGTAAGGGTCCTCTCGGTCAGTGATGACTATCGAGATGTTGTCTTGCAAGGCATTCACTATGTCTCTTATCATAGGATCGTTTGAATCTGCAAAGTGTGACAAGCAATCATCCAAAGAGTTAGAACATTCAGTTGAAAGAAGTTCATTCATCCTATCGAGATCTATGATGATATGTGCAATAACTCATTTATCTTCTTCGAGAGTAGAAATGAGCATACCCTCTTGTTTGTTCTCCAGGTGAGATGAAATCAGCACCGAGTATGTTTCTTCTTGACCTAAATGGGCATCTTCTAAATCAGAGAGTAAAGGTTTTAGGTCAAGCTTCGGTGGCTTGAGGTTAGACAATAGAAGCACGAATCAGTTTGGGATAATTCTTTAAATTGTGGCCTCCACTGGTTAACTTCAAGTACCGGTGTAGTATTAAGCAAGACACACCTCTCCCTAATCATATCATCATCCAAGTCATGGGAGTGTTCTAGGAACGTCTCTAGAGAGTCAGAGGATAAGATCAGAGGTTTTCTATCTTCCACGAAAGAATCAATCATGTTAATATCGTGAAAATCGTCATCATCTTCTGAGTTTCTACCGTTATTGAAAAAGATGTTTGACTCCAATGTCAAATTTCCAAAAGACATAGTCATGACACCATTTCTGCAATTGATAAGTGCGTTTGAAGTGGAAAGGAATGGGCGACCAAGAATGATGGGAATCTGAGTGCTCATGTTATTGATGGGTTCGGTGTCCAGGATGATAAAATCTACAGGATAGTAAAATCTATCGACCTGGACCAGTACATCCTCAATTATCCCTCTTGGTACACGAATGGAGCGATCAGCAAGTTGTAGTTTGGTTAGGGTGGGTTTTAATTCACCCAAACTTAACTGTTTGTATACCGAGTAGGGAATCAGATTGATGCTCGCTCCTAAGTCAAGAAGAGCGTGATCAATTCGATAGTCCCCGATTACACATGATATGGTTGGGCTACCGGGATCTTTAAATTTCTGCGGCACGTCTTGCTTCAGGATGATACTCACTTTCTCAGTCAAGAAGATTTTCTTTTGAATACTTTGTCGTATTTTGGTCGTGTATAGGTCTTTCAGGAATTTGGCATATAAAGGTATTTATTTTACGGCATCAAGTAGAGGAATGTTGACTTTCACTTATTTCAACACCTTTAGAATATCCTGAGAGTTAGAGAGAAGTTTTAGTGCAACTAATCGTTGAGAAAATGGAGCAACTGACTTCTTTAGAAGTTTTGGTTCTAATTTTTGTGGAGCATCACTAGATCCATCATTGTTGTCTTCTTCTGATTCTTGAGGCTTTTCGGGCCTAACCGGAAGGGTTTTATCAATAATCTTCCCACTCCTAAGAGTGGTGATGGATTTAGCGTGCTCCATCTGATTTGAAGAGCTTGGGTTGTCAACTTCATATTGCAGCTTTGGATTGGGAAGAGGTTGAGCTGGGAGGCTCTCCTTATTTACAATCATGTTTTCAGCCTTAAGTTCTTGTAGTATTTTGTTAAGGTCTTGTAAGGCTTGTAGCATACCCTGATTGAAATGATCTTGCTTTTTAAAATGTTTTAAAATCAGATCCTCTTGAGGTTTCTCTTGTTGTTGTTGTGAAGTTTGATTAAAGAAACCTTGAGGGGTAGTAGTTTTTAGATAAATTTTCCAATCAGGATTGAACGTATTAGAGGTAGGTCCATTGAAAGGTCTTTGATAGTTATTTACGGTATTGACTTTTTCATTCAACACTCCTCGAAAGGCAAGTATTGTGCGACAATTTTCACTTGTGTGAATGTTGCAATCACAGATGCCGCAAACAATTTCATTAACCTTATCCTTCTTTCCTTCCATAGCCTCGAATTTTCTTATGAGAGTCTTCACTTTATAATTAAGATCATCCTTCTTTCAGGAGATATAATCCACCTTTCTCCTTGGATTGAGTTAGCGTAGACATGGTGTTCGAATTTGGGTAATGGTCCCATAATTGTGTTTTTTCAGCCAGTCTATCGAGGTAATCCCATACCTCATCGACATCTTTATCCATAAATTCTCCATTACACATTGTCTCGACCAATTGGCGCATAGAAAATGTCAATCCATCATAGAAAAAATTTACAATGTGCCACGTTTCAAAGTCATGTTGTGGGCATGAACTGGCAAGATCCTTGAACCTTTCCCAACGTTAGAAGAATGTTTCATCCTCCTTTTGGGCGAAGTTCATGATTATTTTTCTAAGGGTAATCGTTTTATGATGTGGAAAAAAATTCTTTATGAATTCCCTCTGCATATCATTCCATGTGCCAATAGATCTGGGACGCAGTGAATGTAACCACGTCTTAGCCTTCTCCTTCAAGGAAAAGGGAAAGAGTTTCAGCCTGACTGTATCCTCAGATACATTAGAAAAGTATAAAGTGGCTATGATCTCATCGAACTCTTTCAAATGTAAGTATGAACTTTCTGATTCTATCCCATGAAATTTAGGAAGGAGTTGGATAACCCCTGGCTTGATATTCATGTCCTGTATTTTTAGAAAAAATCATGCATGAGGGCGTACTCAGCCCCGCCAGTTGTAAATAATCTCATAAAGTACGAGGCGGGAGTGCTTGATGTACCTCATTCTCAGCTTGTACCTCCTCAACCCTAGGCTGGGATAGTGCTTGAGGTTGATTTTCTGCCATAACCTCAACTAAGTCAGGGAAATTCAAGTGGTGTCTAGTCCTGCGATGGACAGTCAGCCCCTCAACTAATCCTCCTTCGGTTAAGAGACGACGGGTGTTATCACGGGCCCACTTGGGCATGAAACACTCGCAGCCCTCAAATTCTAAACCTAATCCTAAGAGAGGAAATAAAAATCTAGAAAAAGAAGAGAGGGTTGGAGAGAAGTTACCAAATTGGAGTCCCTAAACTACAAACCAATTGAGAAAGTATATATCAGAATCTTACAAAACAGGAAAAATAGGTTAGTTTCTAGAAATTAGGAAAACTTAAACGTATAATTAGAAATATCCTAATCTTAAACTAATCCTAAAACTAGTTAATTTTAAAAACACAACCGTCAGTCCCCGGCAACGGTGTCAAAAACTTGTTCACTCCCCAAGTATAAGGTTGTGATGTAGTAATAAACTCGGTGAGACCGAGGTCGAATCCATAGGGACTGAAACCTGTACGTAATCTGAAACTAATCAGAACTAGAACTAGAATAAGATGTAATCTAAATCAGATGGATTTTAAGGAATTAAGGGTGAAATCTAAACTAAAACTTGTGGAAATCAAAGGTAGGAAACTAGGGTGCCAAGGATCCACTTGTAGAGATCAGGGCGATTCTACGCTTGATTCAAGAACACAACTAGACTTCAAGTCCCATTTCATCCAGTTGGAAAATATAACCTATAAATCAATTCTGAACTTCATTTAATCTAGTTCTCAAGAGATCAGACAGGTGTAAATTAGAATGGATTCCATCACAAAACCATGCCCATGAGACAAAGCAAACAACAGAATTAAACCAATTCACAGCTAATCTGAGTGATGTATGAATGTCAGGAAGAGTTCCGTCATTCCACCATCTCCATGGGCCAATGGTGAACAACAGAGCATCCTAGCTTCATAATCACAAGAAAAGAGAAGGAAATACTCAAGCAATCGAAGATCTACTGTAATGTAAGTCACAATAAACCATTAAAAACTAAAGCATTCCTTAAAATCAAAACTAAATCAAAATCAGTTCAACTAGCATGAGTCAAAGCTATAGAGTCTTCCCATCACGCAACAAGCTTCACCTCTTAGCCCTAGCTAAGAGGTTCAGCCCAACATGAATGGTCTGGATCCCTTAACAAATACAAAAATAACAAGAAAAAGAAAACAAAGCAAAACTATCTGTCTCTCTCTCCTACACGTTCAAGCCCAGCCCCCCGACTCCTCATGCTCTCTCTTTTTTAATAGGTGCTGGGGGTCGGCTGGTGCGGTAAAGAACTGCTTTTGGAAAGCTGACGTTGTTGGAGGCGGTGGAGAACAATTGGTGCGAAATCTTTACGCAGCTGGACGTGCAGCTCCTTACGCAGACCGAAATGGAGCCTCCCAACACCTTTCTTCCTTTGAGTCTGTCCAAAAGAATAACGTCCATTGGGGCATTTTGGACAGGCCTATACAATGGACGGTCCAGATTAGCCATTCGACCCATGCTATGGATCCACAACAACCTGAAAAATCCGAGTTTCTCCGGATCGTGTAATAAAGCCCGCGTAACCGAACACTGTGCTGACGGTGAGTCTCACTTCACTGCCATATTGCGAAATCCACTCCGTTAATTGCATTCTACTCGAGAAACCATGTAGGAAAGGTGGATTTATTTCAAGTTTTTCATGGCTGATTGTACCAGATCCTCTCATCGCTCGTCTTGCTTTTGGATGATAAAAAATGGATATCCGGTACCTTTTGAAATTCCACCATCTATGACTATGTTAAAGGGACCTCGTGAATCTCATGGACGGTTTGGATTGTCCATATGGATAATGGATGGGGCCCACAACACGTTCCATTGTCCGGCCGTGTGGACGCTGGTTGAAAAATGGAACTTTCCATTTTTGAAAGAGATGTGGGTCCAAGGCTGTTTAGGATTGTCTTGGAGATGTAGTGCACAGCTGGTGCACTTGCACATTATGCACACTCCACACAAGGTGGAGTCCACTGTGATGTTAATCCAAAATCCGTTCTGTCTATTCATTTTATAACCTCAATTAATGGGTTAAGGCCAACTTTGAAGTATATCCGTATATCAGGTGGGCCGTAAATCATGATTTTAGGGCTGATTTGTCCGTTGGGCCACTTACAGAGGGATCCACTAGCTGAAATTCGACGTGTACGGTCAATTTAGAGTCCTCAGGCCACATATAGAGTCTCGAGCTGAACGTATGGTGGGAACCCCATGATCTTGCATTCTGGATAATTTTTGGGCCACTTGAGCTTCAATTTCTCGATTTCCTCAGATCTCTGGCGTGTAAATCCACTGATCTTGGTCCCCTGGGGTCCGTCCCTTGCCTTGGCGAATCTTGACCGCTAAAACCATGCTTTTAATACCCATTTTCAGTTCAAGCTCCTGAATATATCCTACATTGAAAACACGATTAAAATGGGTCGTTAAACAGTATCATGTTCGTAAATCTAGGCAATAACTGGGGTCTAATATGTAATATTTGAGCCTCAACATGGGATAAGAAGATGATGGAAAAATCTGGACTTTGAGGCTTGAGAGCACCTTCTCACCCTCACTCTCTTCCTCCCTCTCTCCCTTTCACTATCCTTTTCACTTAAGCTTGAAAGTGAAGAATTGTTGTGTTAATGAGAAGAGGAGAGGGCTATTTATAGCCTTCTCCAATGGCATTGCTGTAATTTCTGAGTTTGAGAGGGGTAAAAGTTGAAGTGGCAAGTCATGGTTGGTTGTGGAGAGAGGAATGCCACATGACACTCTCTCATTTGCTATAGGGGTGGTAAAATGGTAAATAGTGAAGGCTGGGGGGGGGGGGTAAATCCAGAGAAAAGTTGACTTTTGGACGCTGGGATAGCTATCCGTACGCGAGCTGCGAGCAGCGACACTTGAAGTACCGCAAGCGGTAGTCAGACTACTGCCCGCGGCAATCAGACTACCGCCCAGGCTCAGTTCGGGCCGGATTCGTGCGTGCGAGCTTTGTTCATCATGCGTGTTCGCCCAGAAGTCTGCTTTTGGGATTTTCAGCTCAAAAAAGCGGGTTTTATCTTGGGTGAAGGGGGTCTTGGTCAGGGTATAGCGTATAGCCGGGGTTGCGTGTGTGTTGATTGGTTTGGATTGAGGTTTTGTGTCTTGGTTTGGAGGTTTTTTGAGATTTTGGGGTCAGGGTTAGGTTTAAGTTGGGATTAGGGTATGGTGTGATCATGGTTCGTGGATTAACAACCTTCTCAAGATGTAGCCTGGGTGGGGTGTCTACACTAAGTGATGTGTGTTGAGGTACAAAAAAAATACTCTATCTTTCTCTATCTTTGTTGTACGTCTCTCCTCTTGAAGAAAGCTTTGTGTGCTATCTAGTATAAAGGAGAAGTGGTTGTCTACCTGGTATGAAGGAGAAAGTGGTTGTACACTGTCTGGTATGATGGAGGAGTGGGTGTGCATCACCTTAAAAGAAGAAGTTTATGGAGGTTATCTTATACAGAAGAATGGGTGGGCGTTGTCTTGTACAGAAGAATGCCTTATGGGCTACCTGGTGTAAAGGACGGATGTGCTTTCTCTATGGAAAGGAGAAATGGAAGTTGTTTTGTATTAAGGAAGGAGTGGTTGAACACTACTATTTAAGAAAGAAGTTGGTGAACACCACTGGTTAAGGGAGAAGGTTGGGAGTTGTATAAAGAGAGAAGTGGTAGTGATCACCACTGTTTAAGGAAGGGAGGAGCCCAAGAGGCCTATAAATACCCCTCCTCACTCCTCATTTGGATAAGAGAGAAGGAGGAGAGAAGTTAGAGACAAGAAAGTTGGAGAAAGCATCCGCCCGTGGTGTTGTGTGCTAGATGGAGTGTGGGGCGCACAACCTATGTGGTGCACAATGCCCACTTCCACATTCAAAGGGTTGTGTGCCACTTCTTGTGGGAGGTTGTCCACATTCAAAGCTTTTGTGCGCCACTTCTTGTGGCTTCATGTTTTGAAGGTCTTCATTGTGCGCCACTTCTTGTGGCTTCATGTCTTGAAGGTCTTCATTGTGAGCCACTTCTTGTGACTTCATGTCTTGAAGACGGTCTTTGTGCACAATCACCTTCAAAAGGACTTGCACACAATTGTAATGCCCTGAATTTCGAGGGTCGAGCAAAGCTCAACTCCCGAGATCCAACGCATCACTTATGCAACATAGATAATGATGTTTAAATGTTTTCCATATTAGTGCATTAAACATGAGAGAGATTATACTAAATCAACATATCGTACTCCAGAGTTAATGCAATTAAGCAATCAGAAGACCGAGATAGTTATATAAAGTATATATGCGTGTTTCAAAACCTCCAGAGTATGAGAACATTACTGGGCTGAATATATAGAAGTGATGTTTCAAAACATATAAAATATCAAAATGTAAATGTCCAACTAATCAAGTATCCCAGTGTAATCCCATCGAAGCAGCACGAGGTCTACATAGACTTGCCAAAGAGCTGAACATAGGAGAACTCTTCCTCCTCATCTACGAAGTCTAACTCTGCTGTATATACATCCTCATCACCTGCATCTATAACAAAGTCCGGTTGGTGTTTTAAAACATCATCCCAGAGTGGGAGTGAGTGATCAACTCAGTGGTACTATAAGGCAAAGGTTAACATGTTATCAATTCAATCAAGCAGTAATGATAAAGCAATACAATAATCATTCCCTAACTACTCTTATTAATGTAAGGATGGTATACAGTAATGATGCATGCCCTCACACGACACTCCCTCAAGCAACTACATCAACCATTCACACATGAAAAACTCCCTAAAGTGCACTTCCTCACCAAAGCACATGCAATGCGGTGCATGATCGTGTTAGCCAAGTACTTAATTATGTTTATTCATATAGTAGATTCAGGAAGCTAAGCTACCTCCCTTTATATCATTTACCCAACCGAAAGATCCATCTAGGGTCGTAATCCTAGTTAATCACATACGATAGGCAAGTTGTAGGGCATCACTCCTAATGAAAAATAATGGATAGGTAAGTTCGAGAGTTTATACTCGAGGTCACTATGGGAAGGCTCGTCACCTCAGCACAGGCCAACAGCTCGAATACAGTGTCCTATACTACCGTATTGAGCTCACGAGTTTGGGTTGCTCACTGGTCATTATGGGGAGGTTCGTCACCCTAGCGTAGGCCGACAGCTTGACCATGATGTCCCAACCACTATACTCAGCTCATGAGTCTTAACGAATTGTAGTACCATAGTTGAAACAGGTCTTTACATTGGTAAGTGGTAACTTAGATTCAAGTAGTAATGTTCATATATGGTAAACACACAATAGGTCAGTTAGTTTATTAGATAAGTTCGATTGGTACGAGCGCACGCCCAATTAATCAACATGGAGTGCGTAAGCACTCCCCATGGCCTAACTACTGTCGACAATCGTCGTACGACCCGGATTCACCGAACGTATCAATGTGACGAGACTAGTTCAGCCACTCAAACGGGAATTGTTACCGACTTCCTAGACTATGTTGTAGTCCCAATCTTACTCAGATATAGCATGTGGATACACGTATCAATGTGGCGAGACTAGTTCAGCCACTCAAACGAAAATTGTTATCGACTTCCTAGACTATGTTGTAGTCCCAATCTTACTCAGATATAGCATGTGGATACATGTGATAATCATATAATCATTTAACTAACAATCCAAATACAACACTTATTTGAGCATTTTATTAAACACATGGAACATGTCACCAAACACTTGCATTAAATCCATAAGTCGCATAGCGGCGATATGATTTCATGAAGAAGTCATACATATGATTAAGAAAATTAAGAATCCTATCTTATTACACTTAATAAATACCAATCATCAACATTTTTTTCATTCAGACATTTTATCAAACACTTAAACTACACCTTACTAAATACATAGACTAAATTAGTTACGACATTCACTATAACAATTCATTTCACAACATTGGTTATAAAGCATATAACACACATGGATCTTAGATTAGTAATCATGACAAGCACAAATCAGGATTTCACATTCATTCATACATTTCAACAAGCACATGAAATGCATTTTCATACAACATAGTTCATACATGTGTAATATATCGAAATAGACGTGTCTACGATGATATGGCAGTAGTCAAGTCAAATATAAATCATTAGCTGACATTGAAAGCCTTGAAAACCATAACCTAAACATTTATAGTCTACATCTTTCGTCGGAAAGCTCGATTCGGACCCGGTTTAAACTGTACATTTTCAAAAATAAGACGACAAACACCTACACAACGTAATAGGTTAGCTAAGTCGATAAACTACCAACCTAAATTTCTACAACGAGATTAGGGTTAGGATTTCTTACCCAAATCGTAGTTGAAAACGATGGTGTAGCGAAACGAGAGAAGTGATTCAGCCCGTGGAGTAGTGGGAGTGAATCCCAACAACGATCTCCCTATCTCTCTCTTCTCCTCATTTTTTTTCTCCTCTTTTCTCTTTTCTCTCTCTAAGGGTTAGAGAAATTCGTATGAAATGAGAATAGGGTGGTTTAAGGGCATTATATAGGCCCAGAACTAGTGTTAATGGCCCCAGGGCCATAGTATACTTAGATTACAGCCAAAGGGTACCTGTTTCGAGTAAACAGGACTCATATGGAGGTCCATTACTCACCTACGACATGGAGCAAGTTCTCTGACTATGGATCTAAGCCAGGTTATGATTTTGGTATGATTAGATTAGCGGATCGACCATGGAGGACCCGTGTCAGATCAACAGTCATTATCGCTCGATTAGGGCCACAAGTATATAGATATGTGCAGGGAAATTTTTCTGATCCATGGGTGAAGTCCGGTCAGAAAATGAGGGTCTGAAATCTA
This sequence comes from Magnolia kwangsiensis, assembly GCA_037074715.1. Lineage (NCBI taxonomy): Eukaryota > Viridiplantae > Streptophyta > Magnoliopsida > Magnoliales > Magnoliaceae > Magnolia > Magnolia kwangsiensis. The sequence goes on along the minus strand of CM073574.1, from coordinate 66,360,430 downwards.
CAATTTCTCCCGCAAGCAAATGACCCAATTTACTTAAGTTTCAAAACCTTTTCTAAAGATATTCACATTTCTCACGCACTTCGCTCAGGGCTCATTGTGTGTTTATGGATACTATTTGGGCTCGATTTCCATATTGGTCGTCAAGCCCAGTAAGGCGGACATAACCCTATAGTTTCGAGATCATCGGACTTTCGACGTGCGGTCTAGCTTCGATTCGGAGTTTCAATGTGCTCCTGAGAGTAACAGGCTTTTGGGATTTCTCTTAGGTTATTAAGTAGTGTTGAGCCGTTGCTTTTAATAGTTTTGGATCTTACCATTTATATAGATATTGGTTCAAGCTAAATCCACCGCCTATTTAGTTTAGTATTTAACTAAATTTTGCCTAAATTTCTACAAGATACGATCCTTAGGGATTCTTGCTTGAGGTGGTACTCGGGCCTTTGTACAGATTTTTCTGAGACGTTACAACGATGCTCTTCCAAAGGGACTTTGTCCCAACGCCATCTCTCGCCATCTCTCTCTCTCTCTCTCTCTCTCTCTCTCTCTCTCTCTCTCTCTCGTCTTGAAAATAGCCTTTGTACACACTTCCCTTGTGCAACATCTCTCTCTCGTCTTGAAGATAGCCTTTGTGCGCACTTTCCTTGTGCAACATCTCTCTCTCTCTCTCTCTCTCTCTCTCTCTCTTGTCTTAACACTAGTGCACAACACCACTTTTCAAGGAGAAGCCGTGTGCACAATCTTCTCCAATGCCATTTCATATGGGACTTTGTCCTAACTCTAAGCTTTGTGCGTCCTCTCTTGTGCACCACTTCAAGTGGGTAGTTGTCCTAACACAAGCCTTGTGTGCCACTTCAAAGGGAAAACCATCCTAACACTAGCCTTCTACGCTACTTCAAAGGGGACCTTGTCCTGATTCCAAGCTTGTGCGCCAACCCTTGTTTTGATACCAAGCCTTGTGCGCCAACTCTTGAAACCAGACTCCTTATGCCACTTATAAAGGAGCTTTGTGCGCTCCTATCTTAAAGAGAGAATCCTTGCGCCACCTTTGAAGGAGGATGTGCGCTCCTTGTCTGAAAGCTAGCCTTCTACTCCACTTTATATAGGAAAAGTGTTGTGTGCTTGTCTAAAGGAAACTCTGGTGTGCGCTCCCTCCTTATAGTCCAACTGTGCGCTCCCTCTTCATAGAGTATTGTGTGCTCTTACTGAGAGAAGTATTGTGTGTTCATGAGAATGAAAGATGAGTTGTACGCATGTCTTAGATGGCCTCTACATGAAAGAGAGAAGCAAGAAAGAGAAGTGAGAGAAGATAGAAGTTGGAGAGTCTCAAAGAGGTTCCAAAACAAGAGAAAAGTAAAGTAAAAAAAAGGGAAAACCCGCACAACTCAAGTTCGTGAAGATCGCGCACCAATATTCTTACCCAAAATGCCCCTTCCTTGATCAAGCGCGACAGTTGCTGGATTTATAAAGGGAAGGTAAAGGAAATATGAAGCACAGGGAGAGAGAGAGATCTAAAAGAAAGAAAAGTCCATCCTTTGCGATGAACATGAAAAGCTTCGAAATGCTGTTGAAATTACCATTAAACTACTGCTTTCTCTTTCATTTATTGTGCCTATTCATTGTAATATATCTTAGAACCAAGGAAAATGCGAGGATGTAAATGAACTTATAATGAATAAAATATCTTATTATCATTGTTTTCTCATCTTTTCTTTGTTATCATTGAATGAAATCCCCCAAATTGAATGTATTTATTTCTTGTCGAAACAACGTGAAGATATTGACATGAGAAATAAAAAGGAAGAAACATATCCAGAAAGAAATAGGAAGATGGAGCGCAAAACAGGCATGGGCATTTAAATAGGTTATATGTGTTGAGTGTCAAATAATGCATATTCTCCCTTATTTATATCTTGATTTTATGAACATGATGATGCTTAAAGGTATTTTTTATACATGTTTGTGTTGTAAGGTAAATCTGAGAGATTGGAATGTAAAGAATACTAAAAGCATAGATTTGATGCTCAAGAATCACCAAGGAAAAAGATGGATCTTAAGAGGCGAAGATTAAAGAATTCACATGCCAAAGATCCAAGGAAATCAAGCGAGGAATGAAGAAAATTAAAGATTTGAAGTGAAGAAAAAGAATACGCGAGAAGTTCGACTATCGTAAGCTCTGGCTCGACTAACCCAAGCTCTACTTTAACTAGCCCAAGCTTTGCCTCGACTAACCCAAGTTTTTCTTCGACCAGCGCAAGAAAGTTCAGCTCGAACTCCAGTAACATTATCTTTCAAATTTGCATGACCTTCGACCAGTCGAAGATTCCACTCGACTAGTCGAAGATGACCTTCGACCAGTCAAAGATTGCCTTCGATTAGTCAAAGGTTTGTAGATTTTGCGCGGACTACATAAATTTGAGGCGGTTTCCTGACTTTTCCAACTCGGTGCAAAAGTTGAAGTTTCCCAACCATAAATAAGAGTTCTTAAGATACTCCAAAGCATCTTTTAGGGTTTCAGGAGTAGAGAAAAAATGTGGAGAGCCGCCGCCAAGAGTTTTCTTCTTTTTCCTTAGTTTATTTTTATGCTTTCCTTAAGATATTTTTGTTTAATCATGTCTATGGTCAACTAAACCTCTTAAGGAGGGCTAAGAGGTGAAGCTTGTAGTGTGATTGGGATGTTTACTTTTCTTTAATTCATATTTATGTTGAACTTCATTGATTTCTAGTTTGATTTTAAGGAATATTTTCAATTTTTTATGGTTTATTGTGACTCAAATTAGAATAGACACTGCGATAGCTTTGAATATCTTTTTTTCTATTTGAGATTGTGGGATTGATAAATCCTGTTGTTCATCATTGTCTCCTGGGCATGGTAGGGTGATGAAATCCCTTCTAATTCTCATAATCCTCATTCATTGAAAATTAGGTCAATGAAAGTTTAGATTTGATTTAATTGTTATATTTTCCATTTGGATAGGATATGACTCCAATTCCAATTGTGTCTCTTGAATCAACTATGGTAGCATCTTAATTACTACAAGTAGATCCTTGGAACCCTAGTTCCCACCTTTAAATTCACAAGTTTCAATTACAAAACTCACAATTACTCTCTTTATTATTTCATATTTAGATATAGATCTTCTTCTAGTTCTAGTTTTAGTTACTTTCAGAAACGTACAAGATTAGTCCCTGTGGATTCGACCTCGGTCTCACCAAGATTATTACTACATTATGACTCTACACTTGGGGTTGTGAACAAGTTGTTGGCACCGTTGCTAGGGACTACACTATGCTTTTTTTAATTTAATTAATATTAAAATTAGGTTAAGATTAGGATTAACTTTTTATTTTTTTTTATTTTAGTTTAAGATTTTTTCTAAACTTGTTTTTAGAATCTAACTTAATTTTCTATTTTGTAAGATTATAACATAGCAATTTTCAATCCGGTAACCTCTTTTTAATTCTCTCTTATTATTTTTTTAGATCTCTTATTTGTTTTAGTTTTCCTAGTTTTATTTCTTAGGTTTAAGTTTAATTACTTAAAGGTTATGAGTGTTTCATGCCCAAGTGAGTTCGTGACAACACTCGAGGTCTCTTAAGTGAATGAAGATTAGTCGAAGGGTTGCCTATCCATTACTAGATTAGACACCACTTGAGATCCTTAGAGTCGATAAAAGTGATGGCTACAAATTAACCTACAAATCAACCTCAACCTCCAGTTGAGGAAATTCAAGATGAGAATGAGGTGCACAATGCCACCCCGTCTCATACTTTATGAGATTTCTTACAATCGACAGGGGCAAGTACACCTTCCTGTATGATTTTTAAAAAAAAATACAGAGAATATAGATATCAAGCCAGGGGTGATCCAACTCCTTCCAAAGTTCCATGGACTTGAATATGAAAGTTCATATCTACACATGAAAGAGTTTGATGAGTAATAGTCACTTTATACTTTCCTTATGTGTCTGAGGACACGATTAGGCTAAAACTCTTCCTCTTGTCCTTAAAAGAAAAAGTTAAGATGTGGTTGCATTCACTACGTCCATGATCCATTGGTAAATGGAATGATATGATAAGGGAGTTCATAAAGAAATTCTTCCAATGCCATAAGACAAACACCATCAAGAAGTCGATCATGAACTTCACCCAAAAAGAAGATGAAACATTCTTCCAATGTTGGGATCGGTTCAAGGATATTGTCAGTTCATGCCCATAACATGGCTTTGAAATGTGGCGTATAAAAAATTTCTTCTATGATGAACTGTCAACTTTCATGTGCCAATTAGTTGAGACAATGTGCAATGAAGAATTTATGAACAAAGATGTCGATGATATGTGGGATTACTTTGACAAACTTGCTGAAAATGCACAATCATGGGACATCTCCTCAAGGCTAAGCACCTCTTTTAAGCCTACTCAATCAAAGGAGAGAGGTGAAATATTTTATATATATATATATATATATATATATATATATATATATATATATATATATATATATATATATATATATATATATATATATATATTGAAAGAGGAAGATGATATAAATGCTAAAGTGGCTACCCTTATAAGGAAGATAAAGGCCATGGAACTTAAGAAGGATAAGGCTAATGAAACTGTTTGCGGTATCTGTGCTTGCAATGTACATACAACTAAAAATTGCCCAACCATACCTGCTTTTCAAGAGGTACTGAATGAGCAATCGAATGCTGTAAATAATTACCAAAGACCTTTCAGTGGACCCATCTCAAATACATACAATCCTAGCTGGAGGAATCATCCCAACTTCAGTTGGAGGAATGGATAAACTACTACTCCTCAAAGATTCCCAAACCAACTCTTAAATTAAGGAAAACCTTAAGAGGATTAGGTCCTAAAACACATTCAAAACTAAGAGCTATTTAACCAGAATACGACACAAACATTCTAAGATCTCAAAACAACAATGGGAATGCTTGCATCATCTATTCAACAGATGGAGTCACACTTAATGAATGGGGAGAAAGGGAAGCTTCCAGCCCAACCTTTAAAAAATTCAAAACAGCAATGTGAAATTAGTAACCCAAGCTCTTCAAATCAAATGGAGCAAGCAAAGTCTATCACCACTCTTATAAGTGAAAAAATAATTAACAAATCTATTCCGGTAAGGGCTGAAAAGTCTAAGGACCCAGAAGAAGACACAAATGATAGACCTAACACTATACATGGATTAGAACCAGAACCTCTGAGCAAGTCGATTACTCCATTCCCCTAGTGGTTGATTGCACCAAAACCTCTAGTCAACTCACAGGATATTCTGGAGGTGTTGAAACAAGTGAAGGTCAACATCCCTCTTCTGGATGTTATGAAATAAATTCCTTCATATGTCAAATTTCTGAAAGACTTATGCATGACAAAGAGGTGGTAAAGTATAAAAAAGAAAATTTTCTTGATAGAAAAAGTGAGTGTCATCCTCCAGTATAACGTGCCACACAAATACAAAGATCTTGGTAGCCCAACTATTACTTGTATAATTAGGAATCACCGAATTGAAAACCACTTCTTGACTTAGGGGCGAGCATAAATCTGATCCCTTATTCGGTTTACGAATAACTTAGTCTAAGAATGGGGTCATGAATTCGTCTTTTGGAAATATGATGTTGGAGCTTAATATCTTCTTTAACATGAGCAGACAGGCAGAGGATGATGACGAGGCCTACGACATAAACATGATAGACTCCTTCGTGGAAAATAGAGCCCTGATAACCTTATCCTCTAACCCTTTAGAGACGTACTTGGCACACTCCCCCAATTTGGATGATGGCACGATTAGGGAGATGGATGACATGCTTGACACAACACCGGTACTTAAAGTTAACCAATGGAGGCCATAATTTAAGAAATTGCCCCAAACCGACACAGTGCGTCTACCGTTTAACCTTAAAGCACCAAATCTTAACTTAAAACCATTTTCCGTTGATCTTAAATATGTCTACTTAGGTCAAGATGAGATATACCCGGTGGTAATTTCTTGGCACCTTGAGCATGAATAGGAGAGTATGCTTATCACTACTCTCATTGAACACAAATGAGCCCTTGGATGGTCGATTGTGGACCTCAAGGGAATTGACCCTTTAATTTGTACTCACCGCATTCATCCTGAGGATAATGCGAAGACCTCTTGGCAACCACAACGTGGATTAAATCCAAACACGAAGGAAGTGGTTAAGGATGAGGTACTTAAGTTATTGGATGTAGGTATTATATACCCCATATCTAATAGCTAATAGGTGAGTCCAACTCAGGTGGTTCCTAAGAAGTTCGGAATCACCATCGTAGCCAATGCCAATAATGAACTCGTGCTAATTAGAGTTATTACTGGTTGAAGAATGTGTATTAATTACAAAAAGTTGAATACCGTCACAACGAAGGACCACTTTCCTTTGCCCTTCATTGATCAAATCTTGAAAAGGTTAGATGGTCACTCTTACTATTATTTCCTTGACGGATATTCAAGCTATAATCAGATAGAGATAACCCTTGAAGATTAAGAGAAAACAATGTTCACATGTCCTTATGACACCTTTGCTTATTAAAGGATGTCATTCGGACCGTGTAATGCTCCTGCCACTTTTCAGCGATATATGTTGAGTATATTTTCTAATATGGTAGGGTAATATTTAGAGGTCTTCATGGATAACTTCTTTGTCTTTGGTCCATCCTTCAACGAGCGTTTGGAGAATCTGAAAAATGTGTTGAAGCAATGTGAGAAAAAGAATTTGGTACTAAATTAAGAGAAGTGTCATTTCATGGTTTCTAAGAGAATAGTTATTGGACATATAATTTCATCCAAGGGAATTGAGGTGTACAAGGCTAAAATTCACCCTATCTCTAACCTATCTCCACCTAAGAACATACGTGACCTGTGATCCTTCTTAGGACACGTAGATTTTTATAGACGATTCATAAAGGACTTTAGTTACCTCTTTCATTCTTTATGCAATCTACTTCAAAAGAATGTACCATATGAGTGGCAATGCTAGGAAGCTTTTTCTAAGATCAAAGGCATGTTGACCACTATACCTATCACATAGCCACTTGAATGGAGCATTCCTTTTGAAATTATGTGTGACGTGTCTGACTATGTTATTGGGGTAGTGTTAGGCTAGAGAAAAGAAAAGAAGCCCTATGTTATTCATTATGCAAGTAGAACTTTAAATCCTACCCAAGTGAATTACTCTGCTACAGAGAAGGAACTCTTAGCCGTAGTATTCTCTTTGGACAAATTTAGGTCCTACTTGATTGGATCTAAAATCATCATCTACACTGATCATGCAGCGCTCAACTACCTTCTTTCTAAGAATGATACTAAGCCCCGCTTGATAAGATGGATCCTCCTAGTTCGAGAATTTGATATGAAAATATGAGACAAAAAGGTAGTAGAGAATGTAGTGGCTGACCATCTTTCAAGACTTGACCTCCCTGATTCCCTTAAGATGACACTTATAAATGATACGTTCCCTGATGAACAACTGTTTAAACTCTCTCACTTACCTTGATTAGCTGATTTTGCTAATTATCTTGCTACAGGTTTCACGTCAACACATTGGACTGCGCAAGATAAGAAAAAAATCCATCGCAGAGGTTCGTAAGTTCTTCTGGGATGTGTGTCAGACAATGAACACCAAAGTGTCATCTCCTTCTGTCACTCTCAGGCCTGTGGTGGTCACTTTTATGCTAAAAAGACCATGGTTAAAATTCTGTAGTGCGGCTTCTATTGGTCCACTATGTTCAAGGACACTCATGAGTTATGCAAAGCTTGTGAGCTTTGTCAGAAATTGGGAGCATTGTCCCGTCGAAATATGATGTCTCTGAATCCTATACCGATCATTGAAGTATTTGACTGCTGGGACATCAATTTCATGGGACCATTTTGAAAATTTAGACATTTTACTAGCAGTAGACTATGTCACTAAATGGGTCGAAGTGATGTCAGAACATCATCGAATGATCATTAGATTCTTAAAAGAAAACATCTTTTCCCGGTTCGGAATGCCTTGGGCCACCATTAGTGATGGAGCTTTACACTTCTATAATAGGCCATTTGAAAGCTTAATGAAAAAATATATCATCTCTCATAAGGTGAGCACTCCATACCACCCGCAGACAAGTGGGCAAGCTGAGATTTCTAACAGGGAAATTAAATACATTATGGAGAAAATGGTTAACCCTGATTGTAAATTGATCGATACTTTTGGACCTACCATACTACCTTCAAGACCCCAATTGGAAAGTAACGCAAACTTCAGTTAAATGAACTTAAGAAAATCCGGAATGATGCATACGAGAACTCAAGAATTTACGAAGACAGGATAAAGGTGTTCCATGATAAGAACATCCTTCGAAAATCATTCTTGATTGGTCAAAAAGTCTTTTTGTACAATTCTCGGCTACATCTCTTTTCGGGCAAACTCTAATCTCGTTGAATCGACCCTTTCATTGTTACTAATGTCTATCCTCATAAAGCCGTTGAGATAAAGAATCTGAACAATGACAATGCTTTTAAGGTGAATGGATATCGTTTAAAGCCATTTATTGAGAGATTTGATTCAGAGGACATATCTATACCTCTAATTGATCCTGTTTATCAGGATTGACCTCCTAGTCTGATAAAGGTGTAGTTAGGTTTATTGCTTTCATATAATTTAGGATAAGAATAGTTTTCTTTCCGTTTGTTTAGTCTTTGTGCTAACCCATCTTCACATTGAGATTATTTGAAAAAGCCTCAAAATTCCCTCTTCAGGTACTATAATTTCATTACTTCTCATTTCTTTTCGTTGCCTCTTTTGCATTGCTTGATTATTTCTTTTACATTGAGGATAATGTAGATTTTAGGTTAGGGGTGTGGATTAGGTAAACTAATTAGTGTTTTCTTAGTCATTGAGCAAAAAGTTTGAAAATTTTCAATTTTTCAAAGTAAAATCTTATTTCGAAATCGATAGTTTGTGCTCTTAAGAATGTTTTGAGTATGAAGATAAGATAGAAATTGAATTTTAATTTGTTGAAATTTGATCATGTAAGACCCGTATCCTAGTCCGTACTATTCCGTCGACTCCCACGATCATTCCTGGCGAATTTCAGCAATCTGCAACCGATAATCGATGTTTGCACATAATCCTAAGTCATATCTTCTAGATTTGAGTCGGCTTAATCCGAGACCTATACCATTGCGACCGCATCGTCACAACGATTCCAATGCCATGACTCATGCGCCAATCCGACGTATAAATCATAAGATGTGGACCGTGCATTATAATGTATGTAGACCACACATTGTGGGACCCACCCATCCCATGTGGCACCAATCCCTAGGTAATTATGAGGGTGATGGATGACATCACCCTAGATATAACCACCCTACCCTAGCTATAGCCACCCTACCTTAGCTATAGCCATCCTACCTATCCCTAGCCCTCTTACAAGCACTTATGGCTAGCCACCCTACCCCTAGCCCTCTTACAAGCATTTATTATTAGCCACCCTCTCTTACAAGCAATCATGGCCTACCTAAGCTACCCTCTCTCTCTCTCCTTACAACCCTCTCTCCCTCACATTTTTCAAACTCATTTTCCCAAGCAACATCCCACGTCTATGACATCCCAAGTGTGAGAAAAGAGAGTGATCTTGGTGGCCCACTTTCCCTCTCCCAAAACCCATCATCCTAACCCTTCAAGTCTCATCACCTTCCATCAAAGAGGAACACAAGGAGATTAGCTTTCTAACGGATTAAGAAGATCGAAGGTGGGTGCTTATTAGGATAGATTTTTCATGTTTTGATGATGGGTCAAGTAAGATCGACCGATTGATGATATGGATCTCACTTTGGACCCTTGATGTGGCCGATGGACCACCTTGATCCTCATGATCATTCCATGATGGGGCCATTCTCCATGGACCCCATCATGATGTTTATTTTCCTTGTATGGATGGAGTCATCTAGACCTTACATTTGGTGGAGAAAGGATCACCACCGTTGATTTTCGGTTTGATGGGCCCGCATGTAATGGGACCCACTTGATGTATGATTGGATGCTTGAAACAAAGGGCCTATAGTGTCGGGGTCCCTCCATCATACGTGTCCCAGTCTCATTCTCTCTTTCTCTCTCTCCCTCTTTTTTTCTTTTGTGTGATGAAATGGTCGTGGCCCACCCGGATGGACCCCACCATGAAGCATGTATTTTGTCTAAGCCATATGTAGATGGGGCCCACTTTACATGTGTTGTATTTACACCATCCACAATTGGTGGCCCACCTGAGTAGGGCCCGTACTTGGTTTGCCCAAACCGTCCAGCGTCCAAGGACGCTGGACGTAAAAAAAAAACACAAATATTAGCTCTATTTCAAAGCCTTTGGAAATGGCCACTTATGCAGGCCCCACCTTGATTTATGTTGTTAATCCAAGCCGTCCATTCCATGTCTTAGGTCATTTTAGGTGTTGAGCTGAAAAATAAAGCTAATCCGGTCATCAGGCGGGCCATACTTTTCAAAATAGTGATTCTCACTGTTTAAATTCACTTTAATTTTTGCTACAGGCCGAAATATATTCGATATTGGTCTCGTTTGGCTTGTCTAGAGCCATGGGAGCCAGTGGATGGGGTGGATTTACGTGATGCAGGCCCCATCACCAAAATCGCAGAAAATCTCTTTTCAAAAAAAAATAATAACATAAATTAATGCACAGGCACTGCTGCTGCCAGAGGCGCAGGCAGCGCTTGCGCATGTAGGCGGGCGGACAGGGACCCACGTCCCCAACCGTGGGCCCCACCATGATGTTTGTTCGTCATCTAACCATTCATTAGGTGGGCCCCTTCCTGAAGCAGGCCCCCACCCAAAAATTAGTAACATCCAAAGCTCAGGTGGCCCACGTCACAAGCAAAGGGAGATTGAACGTCTGACATTAAAACCCTTTTTGGGTTGACAGCAGTTTTGGATCATTGTGAAATTTGTTTTTCCCCTTCTTCCAGGTCTGCATGACCTCATGAACGGGTTGGATTGCAAATAAGAATTATGGTGGGCCCCACATGGGACCCACAGTGATATATGTGTTTTATTGCCACCGTCCAGGCGGACGGCGGAGCCCACAGTAATGTATGTGTTTTATTCACTCCTAGATGTATGTGTTTAATCTATGCCATCCAGCCACTGGCTGCTAAACAGCCAGGGAACCACCCCCCCACCCCCCCTAAGAGGCATGTGATTTATCCATGCTGTCCATCCCTATGGGACCCACCATGATGCATATGCTGCATCCAAACCATCCATCTATTTTAAAAGCTCATTTTTATGGCATGAACGAAAGAATGGGGCAAATCCAAAGTTCAAGTGGACCCCACCATTTTATGTAGTGGTCAATGACGCCCACCATTCAAAAAATCCCTAAGGGCCATAGTAGCTTCCCATTAAGTTGATATTTGTTTCCCACTTCATCTATCACTATGTTAATTTATGAATGGGTTAGATGAGAAACATATTTTATGGTGGGCCATAGGAATTTTAAATGGTGGAAATCATTATCACCACTTATCTTGTGTATGGCCCATTTGATATGCATGAGGCCCAATTGGTGTGGCCCATTTCATATATGTGGCCATGTGATTAGGCCCATTCGATGTATTTGTGGCCTGTGGTTGAGGCCCACTTTGATATATATAAGGCCCATGTTATGAGACTCATTTTGATGCATTTTAAGGCCCATGGGTTATGGCCCATTACAATGTACATAAGGCCCATTGGTGCAGCCCATTGATGTGGCCCACTTGATGAATATAAGGCCCATGTGATATGGACCATTTGATGTATCTAAGGCCCATAGGTCGAGGCCCAACGGGGTGTCCTTAGGGTCTATTGCAATGTGTGATTCTTCCAAGGTTTGTGTAATGATGTCTTATGGCGGGCCATGCCTTAGGAGCAATGTTGGTTTGACGTCCACATTGTAAGGTAATGTTGGTTAAATGTCCGCATTATGACTCTCCCTAGGGCCACTGATGGGCTCATACTTGTTGTGATTAGGCCTTCTAGGCCCATCTTTGTTGTGAGGGTAGTTCATCACTTTATAATATGTTTAGTATAAATCCATGACTTATGCCATACGCATCATATGTATGCTTGATATGAGTAATGACTGATCATACCATATGCCAATGGACGGATTACTTATGGGACTCACGGATAGGAGTCGCCCACATAAGCGCATGGTACGCGCAGGATTGCTGCATGACTGGATAATATGACTCATGCATTTTGCATATGTATGACATGATCATTGTACACCCTAGTGACATGAGGGTCGTGACTCCACAGGTACATCATGGATAGCCGTATTGGATACCAAAAATTATTGGCTCTAGCATTGTGGGCATGTAGGATGTCCTTAGATAAAAATTCCAAAACTTTTTTGGTACCAAGAGATGCTCCAACGTCTAGACCGAGTGGATACACGAGTGCCTGAGTGTTGAATACCAGTAGGCCGCGTCTCCCACTGTGTCGTGGTCGGTTGGAAGAGGGTGTGACCTTATCCGCCCAAGTGAGGGAGCTGTAAGCTAGGATGAGTTTGACCAGCTCGTAAATGAGTCCGCTATCGATGAGCCGGGTAGATATTGGTAGACTACTAGACAAGCAGATAGTGAGGTCTATTTCGCTTGCTGGGTTGTGCGGCTAGGGAGGCGGCAGTCAGTGTGGAGTGTACTAGACCCCGATGATATCCTAGAGAGGAACTGTATTAATATGTGTACTTGATAAGTACTGGCATGCTTGCTTTACATCTCGCATATGACATTTGAATACATAGGTCTCGCATCACATGGTCTTGGTATGGCCGATAGCATTCATGTCTTGCATCACATAGCTTTGATACGACTGGTTGTATTCATGAACTTACCGCATATTTCTTCATTACTCTGATATTGTATACTTGATACTCGCCTTGCGCACACACTTACACCACCTTCTAAGCTTTTGTAAGCTTATGCACGACCGTTGCGTGCAGGTGTTGTTGGACAGTAGCAGCGCTGAGGTAAGAGCGCGTATTAGGTTATATTGGAGCTTTTTAATCACCCTATATTTTTTTTTCGCATTGTACTTACAAGTTTTTGATATAGTGGATATGTGGTGATGTTGTTTTATGACTTGGTTATGCTTGTGGTTGTGCTCCATCACAAAAAGAAATTTCATTATGAAATCCTCCTTGTAGGATCCCAGGATCGGAATCTGGCATATGATTGCCAAGAGCCGAGAATGGGGCACTACAGAGGCTGTCGGCACTGAATTCGGTGATCGGGATTCCTGTGAATCTGATTTCTGGGTTTGGGGTGTGACAGATCAACTAAGTATTCTATCACTTACAGTTTTTGAACTCAATTGATTAAGAGGAAGTTTAAATATCATGTTAATCTAATTCACAAGACATGTTCAAGCTACTTTCTATTAGTTGTACTAGAATTTCTAATTGTTAGCATGAGAATCATTAATAGATGTTGAGAATTGAGTCTGGAGAATTTTATCCACCTTAAAAAGATAAAAAGAACCAGTTAAAAAACAGCAGATCGACAAAAAGGTCATGAATAATGAAAAGACTAGATTGAAAAAGAAAGAAAACGAAAAAAATGTACAGTCTGAAAAAGAAAAAACAAAGGACCGTCGATATAAAATAAAAAACTGGAAAAAGAAGGAGAAGGGGATAAATTCAGAATAAGTACTTGAGTTTTTAATGAACATGGCTAACATTATGAAATGATAGTATTCTCATGTGAAGTAATTTGATTTTCACTGAGTACATTGAAAAACTTATTATAGGAACTTATGCACTGAAGAAATTGATAAAGAACAGATTTGATTGACTGCTTATATGAATTGGCTCTAGGTTTTTAAAGTCCCTCTTTCTCATATTAATTCTACTTATTCGTACTCAATTGTATAAAAGTTTGTTTTCTGAAAAAGGTTTGAACATTGAAATAGAGGTTCACTTCATGCATGTTTTGCTCTAGACTACCAAAATGCTGGTTGAGGAGTGTGTTGAGTATCAAATATTGCATATTCTCCCCTATTTATATCTTGATTTTATGAACATGATGATGCTTAAAGGTATATTTTATACATGTTTATGTTGCAAGGTGAATCTAAGAGCTTGAAATGTAAAGAATGCGAAAAGCATGGATTTGATGCTCAAGAATCACCAAGGCAAAAGATGGATCTTAGGAAGACAAGATTGAAGAATTCACATGTCAAAGATCAAAGGAAATCAAGTGAGGAATGAAGAGAATTAAAGATTTGAAGTGAAGAAAAGGAATACACGTGAAGTTCGACTAGCCCAAACTCTGGTTCGACTAGCCCAAGTTCTGCTTCGATTAACCCAAGAAAGTTTGTCTCAAACTCCAGCAATATTATCTTTCAAATTCACGTGACCTTTGACCAATTGAAGATTCCACTCGACTAGTTGAAGATGATCTTTGACCAGTCGATGATTGCCCTCGACTAGTCAAAGGTTATGCAGATTTTGCGCAGAATGCGTAAATTTGAGACTGTTTTCGAACTTTTCCAACTCAGTACAAAAGTTGGAGTTCCCCAACTATAAATAAAAATTCCTAGGATGCTCTAAAGCATAAGGAGTGGAGTAAAATGGTGAAGAGCCGCCGCTAAGAGTTTTCTTCCTCTTCCTTAGTTTGTTTTTATGCTTTCCTTAAGAGATTTTTATTTTATCATGTCTATAGTTAACTAAACCTCTTAGGTAGGGCTAAGAGGTGAAGTTCGTAGCGTGATTGTGATGTTTACTTTGCTTTGATTCTTATTTATATCGAACTTCATTGATTTCTAGTTTGATTTTAAGGAATATTTTCAGTTTTCTATGGTTTATTGTAACTCAAATTACAATAAATGTTGCGATAGCTTTGAATATTTTTTTTTTATTTGAGATTGTGAGATTGGTAAATCTTGTTGTTCACCATCATCTCCTAGGCATGGTAGCATGAAGGAATCCCTTTCAATCCTCACAATTCTCATCCATTGAAAATTAGGTCAATGAAAGTTCAGATTTGATTTAATTCCTATATTTTTCAATTGGATAGGATGGGATTCCAATTCCAGTTCTGTCTCTTGTATCAAGTAAGGTAGCATTTTAATTGCCATAAGTGGATCCTTGGCAACCTAGTTCCCACCTTTAAATTCACAAGTTTTAATTACAAAACTCATAATTACTTTCTCTATTATTTTAAATTTAGATATAGATTTTCTTCTAGTTCTAGTTTTAGTTACTTTCAGAATCATACAAGATTAGTCCCTATGGATTCGACCTCAGTCTCACCGAGAATATTATTACATCGCGACCCTACACTTGGGGTTGTGAACAATATGAAAACATATTATATATCTAACCTTGAACTATTCAAAATGGGACAAATTGTGCAATTTCTATGCCAATAAAAATATGTTATATCTATGTCTGGCTACATAGAAATCTTTAAATGGACAACTAATTTTCTAATTCATAAAAAAACAACAACTACATTAGACTAATAGTCTAATGCCCAATAATAAGTTAAGTAATAAGCAATGTGATCCATAATTCATAAAAATAATTCATAATGTAATCCATAATTCAAAAACCACTAGCCATTTAGGATTTAGGGTTTAGGTTTTAAGTTTAGGGATTATGTTCAAGGTTTAGAGATTAGGTTTAGGGTTTAGGTTTTAGGGTTTCGGAATTTGATTTTAGGTTTAGGAATTAGGGTTTAGGTATAGGGTTAGGGTTTATGGTTTAGGGTTTAAGGATTAGGTTTAGGGTTTAGGTTTTAAGGATTAAGGATTAGGTTTAGGGTTGAGGGATTAAGGTTTGGGTTTAGGGTTTAAGTTTATGGCTTAGGGTTTAGGGTTTAGTGTTTGGGTTTAAGGTTTAGAGTTTAGGTTTAGGTTTAAGGTTTAGAAATGGCTCAACCTGAGGTAGCCTGGATGCACCATAGCTAGCCCATCCGCACCTGAACCAGCCCAAGTGCACCACAGCCAGCCCAACAGCACCCAAGCCAGCTCGGATGCACTACACAATCCACGCTCAACCTGAACGCACCACAACCACCCCAGCCGCACACGAGCTAGCCAAGATGCACACCACAACTAGCCCGGATGCACCCAATTTCAATCATACACGACCCTAAATTCATAAATCCTCTAAATTAGAAAGCAATAAAATAAAACTATAAAAATTAGTAAATTACCTTAATTAAGTAGAGTCAGATGGTCGAGTGGGTGCATATCATCCGGACGAGCTACTGCGACGCTGTTTGAGTCGAGACGAGCTGTTGCAGAGCTCGAGAGATGTAGGGAGTGGAGAGGAGAGAGAGAAGGAGGAGGGTGGCCTGGTGGATGGTTGTGGTGTATGGCTATTGGGCTTGAGAGAGGAGGAGGAGGGAGGGAGAGAGATTAGGTCGGGTGCGGTAGTGTAGTGGGTAGGGTTTAAACTTTAGATAATTAGGTTTACACACACACACACCCCAACCGAAGCCAAGTCAGGTCGGGTTTCAGATTGAGTTGAGTGTGAACGAGTCCAGTAACTCAACTCGACTCGGTTTGAGTTCGGATTGGGCGAAGTCTAATTAATTCAGATCGACTCACCCACTCAATTGGGTCGAGTCAGCCGAGTCGAGTCGCCCTGTGCCTAGCTCTACCTACAAAGCTTCTTATCTCTGGCTCTGGTTTTTCCTTCTTATATGCTTTTCTAAACTTAGCATCTGTGAAAACTCTTTAGAGCTCTTTCCCTTCCTCCTCTTTCTCTTTTTCTTATTTTTTAGTGCAGGGAGTCCCTTTAAATAAGTGTTTTGGAGAGGGAAATGTAAGGAAAAATTTATAAGTTCGATTCTTCTGTACTAACTGTCGAGTACTACCAACTAGGCTCAGAGCTTAGGCTCGACAAAACCGAAGTAAAGAAGTTAAGTGGTGAGCTCTACAATTGGTCTAGCACATCAGTGACCAAAACCAACCATTGGGGAGGTGGTTTTGATCAAAACCGGCCATAAGACGACAAGTTTTGATCAAAGTCATCCGTTTTAAGGTGGTTCTCAAATCCAGCCATTTTATGGATGGTTTTAAGGAAAATTGGGCATAAAATGGGCTGGTTTTTTAGTTGAGTTCAGGCATGACCTAATTTAGACCGATGGAATTCTTCAAGGTGTGTTTTGAGCCGTGGATGTGCATTGTTTGGTCCAACAGTGAAGTCGATAGTCAATTTTTAGCTTTTCTATTCAAAGTGGGTGTCTACAAGGTACTTATACTTAATTCATGATAAATCATATTATCTATATATGTTTAAAACCCTTAAAGCTTAAATTGATACTAAACTTGATAGAAGAATTAACATCGTCAGATTTTTTTCTATAGTATTAAATACTATGGTAGATGTGACAAGTTAAGTCAAGCCATTTGCAATTTATTTTTTTTAAAAGAACACGGTATCATCCCTAAGGACATGGTCAGGTTCATAATAAGCAACTCCACCCTTTTAAAATTATTATGAGGTGGTGCATTAAAGATAATGGTTTGTATTCTTAATTGCATCCCTAATAAGGCTTAGATATTCAGATATTGTATCGGTGTCCTTCTTTATTTGATGGAGTTTCATTCGAAGTTGTATAATCAACGTCTTTGAATGATTGGCAAATGCAACAGTAAGATGATCCCACACTTCTCGAGAAGTGGTAAGTCCTACGATTTAGGCGTCAACAATTCAATCAAGGAAAAGATGATCAACTTAGCCAAAGTTGGTCTTATTGTTACCACGTGATGAACTCAACATTGATGACGAGGAATTTATTATACTTTAGATGTGAATTGAGATGGACACTATTTAGATCCATCCATAAACCCCCATCTAATAATATGTAACACCTCATACTTTTAGTACTCGGGTGTTAGGATGGAAGCCTAATTTAGGATTTTAATAACCTTACTAAACACTTGAATTTCACGTTAGTTATCGCAGGCATTAGACCACACGACCCACTAATTGTTCGACTTATACCATGATCATTAACAATCTAACCATATGATTATAAGAACAATCATAGGTTTAGATTATACACATGTGCAACCGAAAAATTGACCATTTATCTCAGTTTACGAAGCACTAGCACGCTCACCCACTGATTTATCATATCAAGTTATCCATCTGTCAATTTCCAAGATGGATCACCATACCACCAGAGATACTTATTTTTAGGATTCTAATTCACTAATAGACTAAGGATAGTTCTTATTATAACTACAAGCGATGACCCTTAAAGGGTTAATCATTCGATAGCTTACTTGAACTTATGTCTTAGACGTGATTAGATTATCTGATTAGCTTTCTTAAACACATGTCTTAGAATTGATTTGATTAATTAGGATACTTGCTTAGTTACTTTAACAAATGTCTTACAATGGATTAGAATACCTGATAGGTTAACTTAAATACATGTCTTAGATTGATTAAAAATATTTGATTAGTTAGTTTAAGTACATGTTTAAGGATTGATTAAAAGTATTTGGCTAGTTACTCTAAAACACATGTCAGGGCATCTAATCCCTAATTCAACCGAAAATTCCCAACTGAGCAATCCCTAGGACCCTTTTAACCGTTGATGTCCAATTTCAGAATAATTTGACCCTTAGATCAAGGTAGATCCATAACTAGACCCTCCAATTGGTTAGCATGGCCCACCTAAGCTTTGGATTTGACTGATCTTTGGTCAAAGGCCCTTATTGGGACCTCTAAAGGGCATGGTCGGTGTGGATCTAATCGTGAGTGCACAGCAGGGGTGTGCATTCACTGTGCACGAGGCAGGGCTGCTCGGTCAAAGCTGCTTTGACCGATGAATTCCCAAAAAGGAGAGGCTCTCTCCCACTTTCCCGCCTACGGGCGTTCGAACGTGATGCCAGTGGTGTCAAGATATGGCCCACCTACTTCATTCAAAAGGATGATCTAAATCGTCCATCTGGTGCAGACGCCTCTTCTGACCAAAACCCTGTCTATTTCACATGAACATGTGCACGTGTATAGGCACAAATCCCGACACAGCTGGACTATGTGCAACCACGTTTCCAGAAATAGAAATTTCACTCTGCTGCTACCAGGAGGGCGATCCGCATGAACCCAGCTCCCAAAATCTCGACCCTTCAATCCGAAAAATCCTAATCATTCATCCCATTCATAAGGATTATGGTTTTCCTATAAAACCAACAGTCGAAACCACTTTGAAGTATTCTTAAGCCATTTTTAGAAACCAGACTCCGGGGTGAGATCCTAGCCATTCGTCGAGCATCCAACAGCTCTAGGGAGTTAGGGTACGTATAAAAAGCATGAGGAGATCGAGCAACAGAAGCTCACTCTCCATTTTTGCAGTCGCACTTGAGAAATGATTGTTTTCTCCTTCCCTCAAACCCACCATCTAAACCCCTTGGAAGCTTCAAAAAAGCTTATCCCCAAGCTTCCAGGGATCAATCTAAACCAGCCCATGCAGTCGGAATAAAGAAAGAAGCATAGGGGAGGAATCCATCATTGCCGCCCGATCATCTTCCTCGTTTAGAGTTGCACCGAGTCATTGCGAGTTTGGGGCGATGCCTATTCGAGTCTAGACCTTGTGAAAGTCCAAAGAGTGGGAGAAGAAGAATACGAAGAAGGAGAGAGGGGGTAGAATCGAGTTGGTGCTGTACTGCACCATGACTCGTTGCTAAGTCGAGCAATGCGGGTTGGATCAACCCTGGGCAATCAGTTACCGCTGCTGGACCTTTAGTGGAGAGAAAGAAAATGAAAGGAGAAAGAAAGAGAGAAGCAAATAGAGAGGGAGACCGAGCCTGCGCCAGTGCTGAGTCGAGTTGAGTCACCTCACTCGAACTACCGAGTTGGGCCTATTCCAGTCCAATCGGGCCTGGTTTGTTCCAGTTCACCCCAAGGAAGAAAAGAAGAAGGAGACAAAAACGGAACAAAGAAAGAAAGTGAGAGGTCTGGTGTGTTGCTGCACCAGCTTAAACCGAGCCCAGATCGAGTCCGAGTTCGAGATCAGGTCGAGTCAACATGGATTGGCTGGGTCATGGCCACTCCAGGTCCAACATTCAACTGGAAAAAAAGGCCCTAACTCATATTGGTTTCTTGAGATTTTTTTTGTTCATGTTCTCAGTTTGTACAAGCGTGGTCCATGTCTCAGCGATTCAAACGGATGGTTTCATGGGCCTCACTACAGATAGGTCGTGCACTAAAACTCCCTCTGAATTAAATGACCATAGATTAGAATTTCTGGCATTTTCTTAGTTGATTACAAATCATTAATTTATTATTCTTTTTTCTTTTTTTTTCTTTAGTGCTTAATTTCTACCACCTGAGGAAGGGTTTGGATTTTTCCAAGGAGATTGTCATTGCATGGTTCACTCACACCGCAGACGTTAATATAAGCGGTTAAGATACTTGAACAATGGGTTGATTGTTGTTGCAAGGAGTTACTTGACTATATAACTGTAAGTATCCTAACCATGCAATGGAACAATGGCCAAGTTTTAGATGGATTAGACCATCGTATTAGCAAAAATGTTATCGGTGGCCCATTTGATGAGTGGATGGGCCTGGTTTTCACGCTAATGGATTAAGCTGATGGGACCCAACTTTTTAACGACTTGGCACATTGACTTATCGTGGAAGACCACCCATACATGGGATGATCATAGCCGTCAGATAAGTGGATCATGAATCCTAACATGAACTCAACCCTAGACTCATTACCCTTTAATATGTCTAACCTGTTGCTAGATCATTGGTAGAGACAGGAAGAAAGAAATGAAGAAAGAGAGAGAGAAGGAGAGAGCAAAAGTGGGGGTGGTTGTGTTGAGCCGAGTCGACTCGGCTCGAACCGAGTCAACAAGGTGAGAATTTTCATTTTAATGCTATTAACTAGCAATTATATTATTATTACAATGTATTAATTAATGTTGTTGTTATTACTATCATCAATTGTAATTCTAATTATTAATTACTATCATAATGATTTTTATTACCATGTTAGCTAATATAAATCATAACACTCATGTTAATAGTTATCTTATGATTATTAAGTTTCTATTGTAATAAATGGTACACCAAACTAGAAGAATTTCAATTTACAATTACCATCCTTATTACTATTATCATAGTAATTTTTAATATAAACATGATTAGCCATTAACAGACTACTTACGCTAATATTAGCTATTATAAATAAAGCTACAATTATTAGATACTTATATTTTATCCATTACTCAGAAATATTACCATTAATAGCAGGTCATACCATGTACGACCATCATAATGATTATTATTATAAAGATGGGCTAATATTAATTATATCAGTAATGTTAATAATTATGTTATAGTTACTAAATTAAGATTTTAACTAATTGTACATTTAGCTAGAGTTCAAATCCTAAGACCTAAGCCTAGACCAAGACTCTGGGGTAAAACCCTAAACCTAAGTGATCCAAATCTCAGGATATAATCTTGATCATAGATAGTTTGTAGAACTTTGATTTAACCATATAATCTTACGATTCATGATAGGATTTGACTCTAAGGGCGTCCTAGCGACAATGTGGGCGGTTCAAATTATGAATGATTTCTTCCCCTTAAGCTTTTCATTTCCAAATTAGTTTAAGTAATAGTCTTTACTAAGAATCACAATTGTTATCTCATGGCATGCGACCTCTTACATTAGTTATAAATTCTTAAGACATGGCTCACGTCTAATTTTTAGTTGATAATTGTGAACCATGATTGCATGCGATAGTTATTTATATGATAGTTCTCATTTAAAGTTCAATTGATAGTTCATACCGTTATTATAAATCAAATGCTTAACATATGTGCTTTATGCTCTTATTGAATGCCCTCACATGAATTGTTGTAAGTCGCTTGGAACTCATTTCACTACACCTACTAGTGGAAAAATTCCACTTGTGTATGTGATCCCACACTTAGGGTGTAACGAGACTAAATGTGTAAAAATAGACCCTTGACTTGGTGGTTGCATTGGTGGTGGGTTATCGATGTGGATTTACCATTCATGGGATGTTTTTACCTACGTGGCCTTGGGATGAACTCCTTACCACCCTAATTTAATGTTGCCCTACCTATGCCCTTTTTACCGCACTGACTTATTTTATCCCAAGATTTGGTATTTGCCCTTGTGGCTTCGATGATTCATTCTCATACAACTATGCGATGATATTTTCCTCTGTATTGAATTTGATTGACCACTAGTTAATAGGTTCTGTTAGACATTCTAAGATGGGAAGACCTTATGAGCCGAGGATGGTGGTCATGGGACACTATGCCCGAGTTGTCGGCCTACATTGGGTGACGAGCCTCTATAGTGACCATTGAGTTACTTAAAATGACTGATTGTAATTGGAATAATAATGGTTTGACTAATCATGCATTCATAACATATTAGCGATGACGGGTGGCAAATTCTGGATGCTGTAGCACGTGCCCTTTTATTTGAGTGTCGTTTCGCTAGCTCCCAGAATACCGACTATCGACACTTGGTCACTATGTTGTACGGGATATGCTATGCTAGTGACCTACGTATGAGATATGTATGATGATTTGGCACCATGTTGTACGAGATATGTTATGCTGATGACCAGTCCTTTGCATGGGTGACGAGCCCAAGTCCGACTAGATGAGTATCCCCAGGTCAATGTACATTCACGCATCCATACATTTAAAAAGACTACATCATGTATTGTTTTGACTACCTTGTTGTTTTAACTATGCTTAGCTAAGGCGGCAGTGTGTAATATTAAAGAAAATTCACACTGAGTTGGTCACTCATCCATCAAATATATAACCATACAAGTAACATAGGTAGATGATATTCCTATTTAGACTGATGAGGAGCTGAGTGTAATTGTCAAGGATGCATCATTAAACTTGTCAAGAGAAGCTGCGCGACTTTGCGACTTATGTTTGAATGCCTTTTAATATTTCTCATGTATTGAATTTTATAAATCTTGTATTGTTAATATCAAGACATTGGTTTATATAAGTCATTATGCAGTCTCTTGTATATTCTAAATGTAAATGCAAATTTCCTTCATGTTAATTTGTCCATTCTACGCTAAACTGTTAACTCTGAATGATAAAGGAAAAATACATGGAATTTAGCTCTATATAAGTTAACACTCGGGTTTTTGAAAAATGAGTCATATACTCAGGTCCTGAAAACACAGGGTATTACATAATATCCTTTGAGTATTGGTAAAAATTGTGATCACCAAATGAGGTAGTTCATTGGTGAAAGTATGATTAGACAATAGTGATGGATGTTGGTCAAAATGGTGGAGAGAGAAGAGGTGGTCATGTTTAAATACTTAGGTGTAGGGCGTGGTTCTCAAATGCCATGTAAACGCATAGAAACAAGAAGTTTAAGATACTAGGTATTTCTTTCATGCCTCACTAAGAGTTGTTTATTAAAATAACCCTCCGTTACAATGTACAATTCAGATTACTACAATTGACAACATTTTAGTTTTTATATATAACTTGTTTGCATATATTTACATAAATATGCACACGGTTTGCTTCTATTATTTGGTGATAACCAAATCATTGGTAGATCTAGCCATATGATTTGGTCAATTTTTCTTAACATGCTTCATGCCTCTATCTAGTGGACTCCTATTCCTATGCCTTGATTTAATGGACTGCATACCCACGCCTCCAACTATTAGACTACACACCCACACCTCCATCTAGTGGACTACACATTTGCCCCTTGGTGGATTGCACACTCCCCCTCTACTTTATTAAGAGGTGAGAGAAGGAAAAGATGAGACATGTAACGTATGGCCCATCCACTCACATTTGACCAGGATCATGTTGTCGGCATTACTATCTTCGTCTTTAGATTAAGTGGTGAATTGACTTGTCTTCCTTTATGTGGTTGAATTGAGTGGGCCACTAGGTTCCATATTTCGACTCCCCAACTTAGTTGTGTAATTGTGTCACTTGGTCAATAATAATAGTAATAATAGTAATAATAGTATATAACGTGTCTCACTATTTGCATGCATCAAAGTCACGATCGACATGGTTCTAACGAGAGAAAAGATGAAGTAAGTTGTTGACGCACCTCTTCATCATCTCGTGCAAAATGTTAGTACTGAATTCAATAGATGTCATATTCTTATGTGAGTGTTGCTCCAACACATGAGCCTATAGTGGTGTTACATTAGTATATTGCAAAGCTATTGAGATTTGTTATGCATGGCAATTGCACGTGAATCTTATTAACATTAAGTTTCTCGAATGTATTTTCCAAGTGATTAATATAAGACCATCTCTTGCTTGATGTGTGACAAAAAATTACTTCTAAATTAGTTGTAGCAATCTCTTAGAAGGAGATCAATTCGACGGGAAGAATTTTGATGATTGACGCAGATCTGACAAGGTCCTATTGGACAAAGAAAATGTATTATAAACATTAAAAACTATTAAGAGAAAATAAGAATATTATGATAAATAATCTACAATTTATGCACCAAAAAAATATAAAGTAAAAGAAAAATAAGAAAACAACTAGAAAGTTCTTTGTTAACTCTAGACACAAAATTGATCTTCAAGTATGAAATCTATGAGACTGTCAATGATATGCGGGATGCCCTAGTTGATGTTATCTAAAATATTAGATGCCAAGATAAGGACAATGTAAATAAAATTTTATACATAGAGGATGCTTCATTAAGGATCTCATTAAAAAGATTGAACAAATGATGATAGAGTTGTGAAATGTATGGTGCATCCAAAAAAATTAGAAAATCATTGCGATGTTTTGATCTTTGCCAAATTATTAGTCTTGCATCAAAGACATTTTATATCATAATGAAGCAACTAGGATTTTAAAATTTTAATATATCATTTAGAACATAAAGTTGAGTCTAAAACAATTAAGTTTAAAAGTAGTGTGGTTTTTGTTGCCAAAAGTCAAAAGATGAATATTCCATCAAAGAAAAAGTTTAGGAGAATGGATAAATAAAGTACTCCCACTAATCAATACAATCCTCCATACCACCAACTTATTCATCCTCGTGTCTCTCATGCCATTCTTGTTACCAGAAATGACCAGTCTAATATCAGCTATATCTACCTCAAAATCAACAGTATCCTCTTAGATATCACATGAAACTTCTACAACCACCACGGTCCTATGACATGTATATAGAATATGTGTAACTAAGAAGAAGTGACTAAGAAAAGACACAGGGGATAGGAAGATGGTTTATGTTTTGTACATGAAAAACAAGCTATTAGGCTAGGTCTCACCTTGAATATAAAATGATAAAATTCTCTTCCCCACTAGTTGTGTTTGCACATAAGTGTTGATAGGTGACTTAAACTTTAATGAATAGTTTGTGGATTGAGGGGTAACAAGGCATGTAAAAAAGGATATAAAATGTTTTGTGAAATTTTGAATTATTCTATTTATAAAATTGTACATAAGAAACAATGCATTCATTATTAAGCAATTAACTTGTTCAATATGATGATTAACATTAGTCCAATATGATGGTTAACATTAAGTGTTACCCCTAGTGTGGGACATGGATAAATCCTCTCTCATACTCATTGTGTTGTAGCTTTCAACTTTCTCTCAAAGAAATGGTGATATGGCACATCATATCACAACATTGGCCTTCAAATAAGTGGTGCTGCATTTGGCTATAGAATAGTTTACATCTCATGGATCTTGAGAGCTATGCATGACCAACCATCTGACCTATTCAGATTAGCTCATCTCAAGTCAATATAAAAGTCGATTTGAAAATTAAGTAAGCCATGTGTGCTTAGTCAAAGCTTATATCATATGCCATGTGATCAAGTCTAAGCCTAGTGCAAGCGGGGTCGGTTTGTTGTAATCCCTACATCAATTATTGAACTTAATTAGTGTTTAGCTCAAATTTGGTCAACACGTTATGTGTATGTGCCAATTGTGCTAGAGCTGGACACGACTAGAATCGAATTGAGCACTTATGACCCAAGGCACCGAAATAGATCAAGAGACCGAGTTATGCACAGATCGCTTGTCTATCCAACCACCGATTATATAAGATCAGACAATTTATGAAGGGGAGGGTTCATCTTTTAATGAGTTCTTTTTGCCTTCACACGATAGGAGTTTCAATTAAGCATGTGATAGCGTCCACGATTCAACGATAACATTATAAATAGAAAGTATAACATGGCATAAGTTAAAAGTACTTTTATTAATATTTATAATAAACACTTACAATCAACTTTGATAAACACAATGATCTGTTCATCGCTTGATAAAAAACCAAGTTTCGTATAGGAGTCGGTCGTGGTTGTAGTCGTCCGTCTGTTCATTGCTCAATAAGAAATCTGACTTCGTAGTCGAGACAGTCTTTAGGTGTGAGATGGTCATCTGCTTGTTGTTTAGTGAGAAACTGAACTTCATAGCAAGACGATTAGTGGAGGTTATATCTTTAACAATTTGTTCGAAGACCTAGCTGAGGGACCAGGTACATGGCGAGAAAACTGGTGGGGTCTACAATTTATATGAGGATTTGGTGAGAACCAAGGACTTAACAAGATTGTTGATCATTTAATTGTTCGTTTGTTGCTTTGGTCGAGAAACTGAGCTTTATGGCAAGACAGTTGATGAAATCACTTAGAACGTAACAAGAAAGTCCATTGCCTTATATTTGAGATTGTGAAATCTTCCTAATGATTTAATGGTATGATCTTAAATGTTGGGTGGAGAGATAAGTGATCTAATCGGCCCATGCCTTTTTACATCATTGTATTAGCTAGCTGTGGAGGAGTTAGACCAAAATTAAACTAAGGCCATTTGTGAGGGACGGAATATGAATAGCGTTGCACTATAGAGTAGAGTTGTGTTGGTGTGGGCTCCGAGATATTCACTTTTTAACTTTATTTAAAAACATACGAGAGGGTTGCTGGAAAATAATATTAGGAATCGCTTCCCACAATTTTCACCTCAATTAATCAGTTAATAACAAATATGCCCAATTACATTATATCCTTAGAATGACTCTTTACGATCTTTGTGTATTCAACCAGCCATTAAGCTAGCATGGCTAATTTCATTTTTCCATTTGTAATGAAGAGAATCCACACCAACTAGCCATGCGGTCATGCATACTCTTTCAAGCCATTATATGAACTCTAACATTTCTTATTCCACTACATGTTTGTATGATAGTTGCTCACTCTTATTTATTTAATCATGTGATGTATGTTCCATGGTGATGTCCATCTTGATCTTCCATAACCTTTTTTCCATCAATCGTATCAGTTGCAATATCTTGCCTTAATCTTCAAATTGCAAGTATCTTGCCTTAATCTTCGAACTACAAGTATATTGCCTGTGCTCTGAATTGCAAGTATCTTGGCCTGATCTCCCTTTTAATGGTGTTGCTGCCACTAGTTGTATGATGAGATTGGGTGTAAACTAGTTTCTAAATCTTTAGCAAATCTTTATTGTTCCTCAACACACCATTGCTAGCGTCCATTTTCCAACCTCACTATTGTTAACACCTTCCCCCAGATCATCTGATTCTTCATACTTGTGGATGTTGGGCTCGCTCGGTCGTGAACTCATATTGCACAATAAGTCATAATTGTGTGCTACTGGAAAAGTTTTACATTCCCCACCATAATGTATATGTTCTATCCATGCCATCGATCCATTTTTCCAACTAATTTTAGGGCATGAGCTTATAAATGAGGAAAATCCAAATCTCAAGTGGACCACACCATAGGAAAGAGTAGTGATCAAATGGCCACCATTAAAACCTTATCGGGCTTACAAAAGTTTTGGATGAAGTTAATATGTTTACTTTCCCTTCATCCAGGTCTATGTGACCTAATCATCAGGTTAGATGGCAACTAAACATTACATTGGGCCCTAGGAAGTTTTTAATGTTGGGTGTTCAATCACCATTGTTTCTTGTGGTGTAGTCCACCTGAGATCTCAATAGAGGAACCCAACCCACACATACGGTTTTTCCTTCCTGAACGTATGCTCTCACTTTCAATGTAGCTTTCCCCTTATCTAAACTTGATTCCCGCACATCAACTTTTAAAAGAGTGACTTGGCTGCAGACCCAAATTATTGATTTGGGTGAGACTTGATTGTATGGCCCACCTTGATGTAATCATTGTATATCCACATCATCCATCTGTTTGTCCATCTTATTTTAGGATATGGTCACAAAATGAAGCACATACAAATTTTAGATGGATCACACCATAGGAAATAATGGTCATTAAATGCCCACCAATAAAAATTTCCCAGCATCCACTTTAATGTTTATTGACAATCCAACATGTTGATAAGACCACATGGACCTTGATGAAAGGAAAAAAACAAATATTAACTTTATCAAAAACTTTTGTGGCCTGTGAAAGGTCTGTAATGGTCAATAATCACCGTTTCCTGGGTGTGGTCCGCATAAAATTTCTCTCTTTATATTTTTTTAAATTGTTAATCGAGTGCCTTTAATTTGGTACGGTGCAATTGGGTCAACTGAAGGTCCAGTTAAGATGATCGAAGCACGTAGTGATGTTCCTGGTTGATCGAGGTCTTTTTTGGTCGAAAGATATAATCTGTTGATATCTTGGTTGACTGAAGGTGCAACCGATGGAATGCATAAGTTTTTTTAGAAAGTATAGGTTTTGTTTCTAATCTTGTACCAGACTATATAAGTGTGTCTTTAAACTTAATTAGGGTAGAATGAGGAGCGCCTGCACAATTTATAGGGTTTTGAAAGGAAAAAACTTGGGTTTTCTATTTTCTATTTTATTTCATCTCTTGGAAGTCATTGTTCATAGTGGATAGATCATCGCTTTGTGCCATGGTTTTTTCCCACAAGGATTTTCCACATAAAATATGTGTTCTTTGTGTTTGCTTGTTCTTTTTAGTTCTCTATTGCTTATTCGATCTGTTCTGAGGTTACTTCCTCTCCCATTAAGGGGTTTCATCGACCAACAAGTGGTATTAAAGAGTATGTTGGGTTATCATATTGAATATGGAAACATGGCATCGAGGAGATTGAATGTGTAGTTCAAGACAGAGTAGTTCATAAGTAAAAATAATTTTAAATTATAGAGATTGAAGATGAAAGCCCTCCTAATTCAGTAGTGTTGAGAATGTGGAGCTACATTGGGCCGCCTTCGACCGGTCGTAGGATGTCTTCGACCGGTCGTAGGGACCTGCTCGACCGGTCGTGGACCAGCTCGACTCAAAGTCCAACGATGCTGTTTTTTACTGTTTTGGGCCCTAGGACTGGTCGTAGGACTGTAAGACCGGTCGTAGGGATCCTACGACCGGTCATAGCTCTCCTAGGACCAGTCGTAGGTTACGCAGATTATTTTCGAAATTGATACGGATTACGAATTTTGGTGTCGCCTTTCGCAAGGGTGCGAAAGGGAAGTTACCTAAACTATAAATAGGGGTTCCTAGGGCTTTTCTAGGTAGATGAGAAAGAGGGGAAAGTAATTCTAAGGTGTGGGCTAAGGGATTTCTCTGTTCTTTCAAGGGAGAGGTTAGTATATTATCTTGTAATCTTTGTTCTTCTTCATAGTGGAAGTTTGCATCTGTGGTTTTTTACCCTAGTTTGGGATTTTTTCACGTATATCTTGTCTTGTGGTTTGTTTGGATTACTTTGATCTGTTTCTAGTTTATATTTGCATCCGTTTATCATTTGTGGGTGAGGCCTGAGATTGGATCTCGGCCCGCTGCATTGTTGGCATGCTGCGCAACAAGTAGGGGTTACAACATGCACTTCTTAAGAAAGTGAACCGTCCAAAAATTATGAAGGAAGAGGATTTGGATGAACTTGATCAGATGAATATTAACATAATTCAATTGTGCTTGACTAATGAAGACTTTTATAATTTTATCGATTTGATAATTATTATAGGATTATGGACGAAGATGGAGAGCAACTACTATTGAAAAACCCTAAGCGTAGTGCTACGAAGTAGTATATACTCGTTAAGACCGAGGTTGATCCACATGGATTAGGAAGAACACTTATAGAACTAAATTCAAATATAATAATTTAAGGTTAATTCGCTCTGGTGAATTAAAAAATTGTAGAAATAATAATTAACTAACTAAGGATGTAGGAATCCACTTATAATCAATCTACAATACTAGCTCATTGATCCAACTTCGATAACTAAATTGGAATCGAATAATGATCCCTTCCAATTGGAGAATAAAACAGCTAATTCAAATATAATTCACTAATAAATCTTGAATTTCAATTGAATGATTCTCTCATGAAGAACAAAGTAATTGATCACAGTAAATCCAAAGCATCTATTGTACCCGTAGTTCAAAATAAATTAAGGAATTTTACAAATCACCACTTTCATAGAAACTAGCTAATTGATTGCAAAGAATTTTAAACATCCACTGTGCTCGGAGTATATAATGGATCAAATGATTATACAATTCAATAATAATTCAAACCAATTCAATTAAAAATTCATCATTCAAACCAATGTATTAAATCAAATAGACTAGAACATTGTAAATTAACTACAAGTTTCACCCACTAGCTTTAACTAAGAGATTAGCCTGCCTTGGTTATATCAAAAATACAAAAACAAAAAGATAAACTAGAACTGGAAGAAGAAATTGAAGAAGGAAGGCACCGACAAAGCTCCATCTGATCTCTCTCTCTCTCTCTCTCTCTCTCTCTCTCTCTCTCTCTCTCTCTCTCTCTCTCTCTCTCTCCAACCCTAAGATGTTGCTTATTTACGTCCCAAAGGCCTCCTTAAATTATAAATTTTCCACAGACTTTGTGAAATTCATGAACTTTCACACCCACCGCTTCTATCGATATGAGTCTTTGATAAGATCGAGTATTATCAATGGTTGTCGATAAGATCGAAGAAGTGGTTCGATGGAATCAAGGAAGTGCAAAACAATCCAACAACCAAACTTGAAAATTTGTGAATTATTTGATCAGATCGAGTCCAATCAAAACCCATCGAGGGACTATCGATGAAATCGAGTCCTATAAAAAAAATCCTGAAAATTGCACTTTAATTCTTCAAAGCTTTAAATGTTAGATTTTCTCTATCTTCCATCCAAGATACTTGTTTCATTTGATCTTCAACACTTCACTTTTTCAAATACTCATCTTGATCTCTTTCGAGCCTTAAAACTTCTATCTTAACTCGAATTTCATCTTAGACTTCAAATTCTTCTGCACATTGAAAATTCATCTAATCAAGTCATTTTCGCTTTCAAATGTAAGGGAAAAGGATGAAAAATAGGAGATATATATGAAATATTTAACACTTAACATCTACATAATGAGTCGCTCACAAATAATTTATATTTAATGAGATAGTTCTATATTCTGAACATGGCAGAAGAGTCGATTCTCTCTAAGCATATTAACATCTTCAACAAACCGGTTTGTAAACTAACAAGCATGGAGGTGAAGATCGATGAAGAAGATAAAACCATAATCTTATTGGCGTCTCTCCTGGAGTCCTATGAGTATTTGGTTGATACTTTACGCTATGGTAGGGATACCTTGGACGTCGAGACTATTATCTTAGCCCTTAAGTCTATGCAATTGAGAAGGAATAACAGAGGCAAATGTACTTCTATGGATGTATCGTTTGCTCAAGGAAGGCAATTTGAGCTAAAGAAGGGAAAGTTATGATCTAGATTCAAGTCGAAGGGCAAGGATAGTTGAAGTACTAGAATTATAGAAGAATGGGACATGAAGAATGACTGTTAAAATTTTAAAACCTATAAGGAGGAGAAATCAAATGATTCGTTAAAAGAAGCCAATTCAGCATAATTTGATGAAAGGATGAGTGGTTGTGACATACTATCAGTGTTCAAGGTCGATCACTTATTTCAGGAGTAAATTTTGGATACGGGGGCATCGTACCATATATGTCATCATTAGAGTTGGTTCAACACATATAACGAGCATGATGGTGGCCTGATTTTTTTGGGCAATGATCATGCTTATAAGATAGTTAGAATTGGTTCAGTTCTCATCAGGATGTTTAATGGGTTGGAGCATACTTTAATCGATGTGAGACATGTTCCAGATTTAAAAAAGAATTTGATTTCTCTGGGAAATCTAGATGCACTCAGGTGCAAATTCATTAGCTTTGAATGTATCTTGAAGGTTTCTAAAGGGACGATCACTTTATGAAGACACGAAGGAGCATAAACCTTTACAGGTTAATCAGAAATACTATATCGGGTGGAATTGCAATATCTACAGCGGAGTCCATGTCAACACGTCTGTGGTATGTTCGCCTAGGCCACATGAGCGAGCACAATATGAAGGTACTTCTTAATTCGTGTTTAATTCCTCATCTTAAAAGTTTTGATTTAGATATATGCGGGCATTACATATACGAAAAAAATTAAGGTTATCATTTAAAATTGAAAAACATGTTAGTAATTTTTAGCTTGACTATGTGCATTCAGATGTGTATGGGTCATCACCCGTTGTTTTTAGAGGATGATTGTTATTTTTTTATCACATTTATTGTCAATTTTTGTAAAAAAATAAGGTTTTGGTATACTTTATGAAGCATAAATATGATGTTTTCGACAGTTTCAAGATGTGGAAGACAATGGTTGAAAAATAGATAGGGCAGAAGTTAAAATTTCTGAGGGTAGATAATGATAGTGAATTTACTTTTGGGGGGTTTTATGAGACCCACATCTAGTGTTCGTTCTGTTCCATCAGGTCCCGCAGTCCTACCGGCCGAATTTCGGCGATCCGTGACCTGTAGATAGTATTTGCGATCATCCTTAAATCCCATCCTATAAACCCTACCCGGATCGACCCAAAACCTATACCTTTGCGACCGCGTCGGTGCCACGGTTCCAACGCCGCATCTCGTGCATAAATCCGATGTGTACATCAAAAGTTGTAGGTCGTGCTTTATTTGGACCTTAATTGTGTTTTGGTGGAACCCACCTAGTATGTGTGCACGCCACCCTAGGAAGCAAGACATCATCCATTCCATGATGGCCTAGCTAGCCTAGACCCCTAACCCCTAGGAAGCATGAGTTCTTTCTCCCAAACTCATCATGACAACACCTTATCCCATGTGTAATTATAACCCCTCTTTTCAAAAAAACTAATCATTCCTTACTAGCTACAACTCTCCATGCCCATCCTTTCTCAGTCATTCATCTCTCTCCCCCTCTTGCTAGAGCCTTGGATGTCCCCCATATTCCTGCAACTCTAGCCCCCTTTTCTCTCAAAAACCCCTCCATCTAACCCTCGAAACATAATCTTAACTATAGATTTATAACCCTTAGAACTTAAGGAGCTTGGAGATAAGAGAAACTAGGAGATCTTGTGAGGTTGGTGCCCATTTAGAATAGTTTTCATCTTTTCTTTCTTAGATCTTCTTTTTCTCATTCAAGGGAGCTTGTGGGGCCCAGCGAAAAATGGTGGAGGTCCCTCATGTCTCCATGGGTGTGGCCAATGACCCACCTTATGCATGCATGTTCCATAAATGAGGTCATTTTCCATGGACCCCATCATAGCAATTTTTCTTTGATCCATAGCTTATGAGGTCATCTAGACCCTAGATCCTTAGTGGGAATGGCATCTCCACCTTAGATTTGATTTTTGGATCCATGCATGTGTAAGATCTAGCTTGTAATATGTTATAATGAATGTTGTGAGGTTGTGATGATGGAGAGGGCCTCAATCATGGCGGAGCCCCCTCTCCTATGGCCGGATTTCCTTTCCCCCTTTTCTATTATTGCCTTCTGATGTGTGTGACCCACTTAGGGACCCTAGGACGTCCAGACCATCCAACAAGGTGGGACACCTCTTACTATCCATTTTCTGGACATTGGCGTCCCACTTGCTGCCTATTTAATGCATGCAAGGGGTTTTGAGAAGGGGTTTTGGTCTGGATGTTTGTGGGGCCCACTAAGGTGGACCATATCACCATTTTTGTATAGTATTTTCCCTTTATTCAGTAGTTATGGACTGATGTGTCCAGTTATATCTTGCTGTCCAGAAAATTTCTGGACTATTTTCTGGGTTGTTTTTCATTGATCTTGGCATGGAAGATTGGACTTATTGTAGGCATGTTTTACCCCTATTAAGAGATGATTCTTGGAGGTGTGGACCCTACCTTGATGTATATTAAATCCCACCTCCAATTGTCCATGAATGGACAGCCAATTGAGCATGCCTAAGGGTGGGATGGTCCAAAATTCTGGACCATCTAGCCATGTCTATTGGAGGGAAAACACATGTATTAGCTGATTTTTTGGGGATGATGGGTCAATTTTGTGGACCCCACCTTGTTGTACTTTGATAGGAGCATGATCACCACCCCTTTTTCCCTCTTTTGGGTGGGCCTAGGCCCACTCCATTGGATGTTCCATGCAGAGACAACAATATTTTTTTTTCCTACAGAATTTTATTTCAACCTTGTTGTCCATAAATTTGTTTCATGCATGTATGAGATTGAGGCCTCCCCTCTTACCCATTTTATGGTCCATCATGTTGGGACCCTCCTCATGTGCTTGGAGGCCATCAGAACCACTCATTTTTGGGCCATTTTGGAGCTAGGCCAGCAGCCCAACTGCTAGATGTCTAGTTGGGCTGATGTCCAACAATGGATTAGTCGTCCTCCTCCTTATGGCCCACCTTAATGTATGTTTTATCCAGGTCATCCTCCCCTGTGTGTGGCTCACTTGGATGGGGACCATCCCTTAGTGGGACGTCCACAAGTGGGGCCCACCTTGGTGTTGTTTTGGGGTAGGTCGTCCAGGCCATTGGACTGCCCAGCCCATGTGTGATGCCCAGTATTTTAGCCTGCTGTTGGACTTGCAATCCAGCTATAGGCCCACTTGATTTATGTGTTGTATCTTCACCTTCCATCTGGTGGGGCCCTCTGTGATTATTGTTTCCCATCATAAGATTAATGTGCACTCAATTTTACTATCAGCTGGACCTCAGCAGGCCAAGGAAGTTGGGTGGGCTAAAAGTCCAACAAGGGGCCTTAGAATATTTTGTATATAGCTGAAAGTTGTGAGGCTGTGAGGCCCACCAAATGGAGAGACTTGTGTACATACATCATGCCTTCATTCTTGAGATTTTTTGGGCTTATTTAGTGCCTTGTTAGGCCCACTTTTAGTTGATTGCTTGGACCCAAATAATTGGACGGTTGGGATGTCCAGCCTCGCCCCAGTCCTTGTGCATGGACTGTTTTCACATTATACTGGACTTGGTGGGCTGAATTGTATGTTTAATTGGGTCCTTGATTGCCACCTATTTTACCCAGATTTGGGCTAATATTGAAGGGCCCATTTTCTAAGAACCTACCTCGAGTATGCATTCCATTCCCCTAGGTCTCGCGGTCCTACCAGTCGAATCTCGGTGACCCGTGACCTATGGATAGTGTTTGCGGCCATCCTTAAGTCCGGTCACGTAGACCCGGCTTGGATCGACTCGAAACCTATGTCATTGCGACCGCGTGGGTGTCGCGGTTCCAATGTCGCGTCTCATGCGTGAATCTGATATGTGCGTCTTATGTTATTGACCCGTCAATTCTTGACCACTCATCATATATGGGGCCCACTAGATAGGGGCCCACACATTTTTCCATGGTGGGTCCCACCTAGGTGCGCCTTTCTAGGGAACCTACACACCTAACCCTACCTAATCTAACCTAGCCTAAAGTAGCTAGCTAGAGAGGCTATCATTAGCCTTGGTTACCACCCTCAAGATTCATCATGGGGTTTCTCTCTTTTCTAGCATGAGAAATCATTGTTTCCCTATACCTCTCTTCTCTCTCTCTCTCCCTCACATTCTCTCATTCTAACCCTCCTTAGCAATGGACGTCCCACCCCTCTCTTCCTAATTCCAGCCCTTTCTTCCTTCTCTCCCCCACCATCTAACCACTAAGAACCCATCTCTAACCTTTAAACACCTCCCTTTTGAAGAATAGAACCTAGATCTTGAGTTTTGGAGTCATCTCTTGAAGGTGGGTGCTTCATCAACATTCTTTACCTCTTCTTCTTCTTCCCTTTCTTCTCTTCTTTCATCTACATGCATGGAAGCATGTAGGGCCCACCAATCCATGGTGGAGGCCCTACATGGCTCCTAAGATGAGGGCTAAGGGTCTAGATCCTACATAATCCATTCCATGGTGGGTCATTTTCTATGGACCCACCATGATGATTGCCTCTTATTTCTTGCATCTCATGGCCCATCTAGGCCTTTGCATGCATGTAGAGAAGAAATCTCTACCATCCAACAATTTATTTTAATGTATCTTGCCATGTATGTAACTCATATGAATAGTGATGGTGTGAATTGTGTGTGAGTGGCCCATTAGTGGCGGGACCACCCACCTATGGCTGATTCTCGCTCCTTTTCTCTCTCCTTTCTCTATATTTTCTTCCATGTATGTTGATGAGGTGTGGCCCACCAAATTAGGTTAGCAACCTCCCAGGCCCCAAGCAAGGTGGACATCCAAGCCCACTTGATTGGACGTCCAGGCCCAACCATGCATCCATAGTTTGGGTGACCTCCAAATCACACTTTTCATGGAGGTTTGGGTGAACTTATGGGCCTGAAATTTTGTTGAAATATCAAGGTAAACCCCACATGTTGAATCAGGGCTATGGGTCCTTTGATTATATTGTATGGGCCAAAATATGAACAACACATGTTTCTGTCAAGATTTCAGCCTAGTTGGAGTATGTGTTTTGGGTTAATGTTTAGAACTATTTTTAGACCCTTTTACCCCAAATTTGTTTAGGATTTTTGTAGTGTGTGAACCCTACTTTGATGTGGTATGAGACCCACATCATATCTCTCATGATTGAGGCCCATGGGTTGGGCCAAAGATGGCTAACTGTCCAGAATTTTCTGGGCAGTTTAGCAATATTGTATGATAGAAATCACTATGTTGAAAGAAGTGGGCCTCCCCAAAGGATTGTCCAGATGTCGGACCACCCTTCCCACAAATTTTCCAAGAGTTTGGGTAGGTCTAGGCCCACTCCATAAGGTCCCAAACATAGGGACAGTTAGAATTCTGCAGCAACCAGATTTTTGTAGCATATTTGGTTACCATTTAAATTAAAAATATTTTCCATGCTTGTAAAATTCTGAAATTTATTCTGGAGGTGGCCCACCCTTACTAGGACCCACCTACCAAGTTTCAGGCCAATTGGGCCACTGGTTTTCTGGATATGGTAGTTGGACCGGCCCACCTTGCTAGACGTCCATGGTAGGGACGTCCAGCAAGGCTGGCCGTCCCACTTGTTTTGTGGCCCACCATGATGTGTGTTTTATCCATGTGGCCATTCATTTTGAGGCCCTCTTGTATGTGGCCTACCTTGGTGTGGAGCTTTCCAAGTTGGGGCCCACCGTATGCATTCATGTAGGACTGGGTGTCCAACCCATTGGGATGCTTAGGCCCATGTGGGACACCCATGGTGGGGCTGTTGCTGGACCTTTGGTCCAGTAGTGTGGCTCACCTATTTTTGATGTATTTGGGATGCTCCCTATGTGGTGGAGCCCCTATACCTGATGCTGGACCACTCTAAATCCTTACTCCAATCAGATGGACCATTTTCTAGGCTCCAACAGACCCATAAAAAATGGTGGAACAAAAATCTAGCAATATATTGTAAATGTACATTGCCTTTGGGTTGAGATTTTAAGGAGTGAGGCCCACCACATTGTGAGGACCTTTGAGGGATAAATTCATGCCCTTAATCCCCTAATTTTGGGCTTAATTAGTGCATCCTTGAGGCCCACCATAATTGGGCTATTTGGGACCATATATGTAGTTAGATTATTGGACTCTTTAGGCCAAATGGGCTGGAACCTTCTTACTAGGCGTAGTGGACTCTTGGGCTGATTTCACCATAATATTGTGTTGGGTTAGTGGGCAGGAAGGTGTGAGTGGTTGGGCCCTTGGTTGCCCACCAAATTAACTATATCCTTGGGCTAGGTTGCAAGCCCAACTTGCTTGACTAGAATATGATTATTACCCATGTGGTTTGAGTAATGGGTTGCCCACTAGGCCCACCACAACATATGTATTTGGTGACCCTTATGTTGGGCCCTAACCTTCCTTATGGGCCCATAGTATTATATACGAGTTGGGCTATGTGTGTTGCCCTTGGACCCATGTATTGAGTAGGCCTTGGACCCATGAATGTATGTGGTATGTTATGGCTACCCATTTCTTATTTATGGTGATTTGTAGGCCTTGGACCTTGATTCGTGATGGATTATCCATGGGCTACCTTTTGGGGACAATTAGTGGTTGAATGTCCACATTTGTGGCCCCAAGGTAGGCCCACTTGCCTCTACGAGTGGTTAAAGGTCCACCATAGACCTTTGCTAGGCCTGTTTCATTTATTTAGGCCCATGTCATCGTCCTTCCTTAGCCTTGTGGGCTACCCTAGACTATTGAGCCCCCATTAGAGGTTGTGCCCATTGTAGAATTTGTCTAAGTACCTAGACTTAGTCCCTAATTGGATAGGGAGTGTACTACATCATTCTTCAACGCATGTCGCATCTTGTTCATCCTTATGACCCATACGCATCATGGTGTGCTTAGTTAGCATTTTGTGTGTGGTCATGGTTGAGCCATTGGGCAAATATGATGGCTTCTCAGAGGGATGGAGTTCCCCTCTTGAGCACGTTGGATGCTTGGAGCTGATGCATGATTGGTATGCGTGATTCATGCATTTGGCATCATAATACATGGATATTATTCACCTTGCTTCATCAGGGTCGATGCCTCCACTGGTTTGTCGTGGATGGCCGTATCTAGACACCGAAAATGTTACTTGAGCATTTAGGGCACGTAGGATGTCTTTGAGTGAAAGCCCTTAAACCTTCATGGTATTAGGAGACGCATTAACGCCGAGACCGAGTGGAGAACATGAGCGCCTGAGTGCCTTATACCGTTAGGCCCCGTCTTCCACTGTAGCATGGTCGGTTGAGATGGAGTGTGACTTTACCCGCCTAAGTGAGGGGGCAATAGCTAGGCTGAGTTTAACCAGCTCGTGAATGAGTTCACTACCGTCGAGCCTTGCTGGTGATTGACTGTCCACAGTGGGTAGTGAGGTCTCTTACACTCGTTAGACTATACGGTTAGGAGAGCAGCAGTCAGCTGACAGTGTATTTGACTCCAGTGGTTTCCCTATAGTGGAACTATACTGATATATAAACTTGATATGAGAACTGGCATATATTGCATTGCATTGGCATAGGCTATATAGGCCTTTTGTGCATCGCCTCAGTATGACACTCATTACTCATGTATTTCTTTGCATAGCCTTAGTACGGCTTGTTGCATTCATGATTGTCATAGCTTAGCCTTGGTATGCCTAGTGGCATTAATGGTGTTCATGGTTCATGCCAAGCTTCTACATCCTTTGATATTTTTTTTCGACACTGATATTACACACACTTATATCTCCCTCTAAGCTTTCTACAAGCTTATGCACAATTGATGTGTGCAGGTGATTCTAAGCAGCCGCAGTAGTCGAGGAGGAGCTTTCGAAGCGTACCGAGGACCTTTTGGATATTTTCCCTTACTCTGTTTATGTATTTTCTTTTGAGCCTTGTACCCTGTATAAAGTTTTTATTCTTAATGGATTTTGTGATGTGTCCCCGTGGTTATTTTGTTATGATCTTGGGTATGCTCTTCATGAATTAAATTATGTCATAAAAATCCTCCTTGTGGGATCCCAAAATCGGAACCTGGTGAATGAGTATTAGGAGCCTAGAATGGGGTACTACGGAGGCTGTTATGGCCGGAATCGGGTATAGGGATTCTTGTGAGTTCCGATCACCGAGTCTGGGGCGTGACACATTTGACCCAACTTGGACATGTTTTTGCCTAGGTGCTTGGGCTTATGGGCTACCCTCTAGGTCTAATATAATGTATGAATTCGATGGCCATTGTTATTGGGCCATAGTTTGCTTTTTTGGGCCCATGATGTTATATGAGGGCTTTGGGCCATTTTCTTGGGGCCCATTATGTGATATGATATATATGTATTGCTTCCCATTTTATTTTTAAGGTAGTACTTGAGCCTTAGGCCTTGCTTTAGGTAGAATCTTTGTTGGGCCGCCTTTTAGGGAACAATAGTGGTTAAATGTCCCCATTGTGGACCCCTCTAGGCCCATTTGTTAAGCTTATTCTCATCTACTGGTGGTTGAATGTCCACCTTAGACCCTTTGTTAGGCCTGTTCTTATCATTTTAGGCCCATAGTATTGCTCTCTTAGTCTTCGTGGGCTACCCCAAATTGTTGGGCCCCACTAGTAGTTGTGCTCTTTCTATTCCATGTAAAATTGTCTAAGTACCTAGATCCTACCTTGTTGAGAGGAGAGTATAACTTCACCGCATGATGTACTTAGTTATTTTTTATGAGTCATCCTCATGTGTACTTAGACTCGATCTTATCATGAGGAGAGTACAACATCATCGCATGACATAGTTATCTTCATGACCCATTCCCATGTGCATCATATGTGTGTTTGGTTAAGATTTGATTGGTCATGATTTATGCCATTGGGCAAGCTGTTATAAGACTCCCTGAGTGATGGAGTAGCCCCTCTTGAGTGTGCTGTATGCGTAGGACTAATACATGGTTGATTTGTGTTATTCATGCATCTGGCATTACATAGCACAGTTGATATTCGCCCTAGCTTCATCAGGGTAGTAACTTCTACAGGCATATCATGGATGGCTACATTTAGACACTGAAAATATTAGTTTGACCACTGTGGGCACATAGGATGTCCTTGGGTGAAAGTCCCGGAACCTTCATGGTACCAGGAGATGCTCCAACATCGAGATTGAGTGGAAAACATGAGCGCTGGTGCTTTTATCATTAGGTCACGTCTCCCACTGTATCGTGGTCGGTTGGAAAGGAGTGTGGCCTTATCCGCCCGACTAAGGTGGCGTTTAAACTAGGCTGAGTTTAACCAGCTCGTAAATGGGTCTGCTACCATCGAGCCTTGTTGGTGATTGGCTATCCACGGGTGGGTAGTGGGGTTTCTTATGCTCGCTGGGATGCATAGCTAGGGAGGCGGCAGTTTATGTGGAGTGTACTTGACCCCGATGATTTTTTAAAGAGAAACTGTATTGATATGTGGACTTGATATGAGGATTGGCATGATTTCATTGCACATTGCATATGACACTTGGCTATATAGGCCCACATTGCTTAGCCTTAGGATGGCTGATGGTATTTTGCATTGATTTTCATAACCTTGGGTTGGCAGATGGTATTCCTGCCTTGCATTTGCATAGTCTTGTTATGGCTGTTGGTATTCATAATCTTGCCACACATTCCGCATACTCTGATATTGCATTCATGACACCTGTCCTACACACACTTACACAGCCCTCTAAGCTTTCTATAAGCTTATGCATGATTGATGTGTGCAGGTGACGTTAAGCAATGGTAGTGCAGGAGCAAGAGCGAGCAGTAGAGCTATCTTTTGGAGTTTTTTCTTTATAACCTTTGCATCTTTCTCTTTCAAAACTTGTATTGTAAAACATTTTAAATTCTTAGTGGATTTTGTAATGCTGTTCCTGTAGTTATTATCTGTGGTTATGAAGTCATGATCTTGGGTATGCTCATTATGAATCAAACTTATGTTATAGAAATTCTTCTTGTAGGATCCCAGGATCGGAACCTGATGAATGGGCACCAGGAGCCGAGAATGGGGTACTACAGAGACTATCGGCACCGAATTCGATAATAGAAAATTTTGTGAGCCCAGTTTTCAAGTTTGGGGCGTGACTGGTTTAATTAATGTTGTAAGATGAGGAGATAGTGAGGTACAACATAAAAGGCATACACTAGAGTATAATGGTATGTTGGAACGTAAGAATCAGATTCTTTTGGAAATGGCCTGAAGTATGTTGAGTAATGCTAAGTTGGGCAAGGATCTATGGTCTGAGGTCGTCTCTACGGCTTGCTATTTAGTGAATTGATCTCCGTGTACACCTATTAATTATAAAATTTCAGAAGAAGTATGAAGTAGTCAGGGAGTTGATTACTTGGAGCTGCAGATATCTGGTTGTAATGTTTACTATCATGTACCATCAGTTAAGAGAGATAAGTTAGACCAAAGGGCTAAGGAGTATACTTTTGTCGGATATGATGATGGGGTGAAAGGATACAAATTGTATAACAATATTTCATAGAAAATCACA
The DNA here is from genome assembly GCA_037074715.1 of Magnolia kwangsiensis. Lineage (NCBI taxonomy): Eukaryota > Viridiplantae > Streptophyta > Magnoliopsida > Magnoliales > Magnoliaceae > Magnolia > Magnolia kwangsiensis. The sequence goes on along the minus strand of CM073574.1, from coordinate 66,318,125 downwards.
TTTAGCCAGGACGTCAAGTTTGCTGAAGGTTTTATTGTTTCGAAAATATGAGCATAAGGAAACAGAAAAATCAACGATTGATGTTAAAACAATCAAAGGTAAAACACTTGAAGAAGCTGAGCCGCACATAGAGGTACAGGAAGAGGTGGCCGCATCACCTGTTGAGAGAAACCTAATAAGGGATCGTAGGTTATCGTTGAGATATAGGGATGACTCAAATAATGTGTTTGCTCTCATTATAGATGATAATGATCCGTCTACCTTTCAGGAAGCACTTGAAGATAGAGATGCTCAAAATTGGATAACAACGATGCATGATGAGATGGACTTCTCTGTACAAAAATGAAATGTGAGAGCTAGTAGAGCTGCCCGTTGGGCAGAAAGTGATAGATTACAAGTACGTTTATTGGAAGAAACTGATAAGTATAAGGCTAGATTCATAGCGTAAGGTTATGCTCAAAAGGAGGGTGTCAAATTCGTTGAGATATTTGCACCAGCGGTAAAGCAAGTATCTATCAAATTTGTATTAGCTTTAGTTGCTCAATACAATCTAAAACTAGAATAATTAAATGTGAAGACTACATTTCTACACAGGGAACTAGAAGATCAAATTTATATGAAGTAACCCGAAGGGTTCAAGGTGCAAGAAAAGGAGGATAAAGTTTTAAGGTTAAAGAGGTTGTTGTATGTCCTGAAATAGTCACTAGGTAGTGATATAAAAAATTTGATTATTTCATATTAAGTCAGCAGTTTATTAGAAGTGAATTTGATCATCGTGTATGTTTTAAAGCACCGAGTGACGAATGAATTTATTATTTTGGGGTGTATATTGATGATTTGCTTATTGTCAACCATTACATGTCTGAAATCAACGTATTAAAGGCCCAATTATTTAGGACATTTGATATGAAAGATTGAGGAGTTGCAAAGAAGATTCTTAGCATCGATATATATAAAGACAGAGAAATGAGTAGGCTATGGTTGTCTTATGAGGAATAACTTAAGAAGGTCTTAGTCAAGTTTGGACTGAAAAAAGCTAAATCGGTTGTACACCTCACGCAGCTCACTTTTAGTTTTCTTTAGTGCAATGTCCTACATCAGATAAAGAAAAACAGTATATGTCTTGTATGCCCTACTCGAGCATAGATGACAGTCTTATGTATGACCTGGCCTGTGCTAGACTGGATATTTCACACGCGGTTGGTGTTGTAAATAGATACATGTCAAAACTTGACAAGCAACACTGGAAAGCAGTGAAATGGTTACTTTGTTATATAAGAGATATGATGGACTACGTCTTAGCTTTCAAAAATTCTGAGGAGAAACTTGTAGGATATGTGGATGTGGATTATGCAGGGAACGTAGATAATATGATATCGACTTCTGGTTACTCATGTGTATTAGCTAGTGGAGCTATCCGTTGATCAAAGCTTCAATCGATGGTTGTACTTTTCACAACTGAAGCTGAATATATAGCAGCGACAGAAGCATTGAAAGAAGTTGTTTGGTTAAAATGGATGATGAATGAATTAGGGGTTCAGAAGGAAGTCGTGCTTATGCATTGTGATAGCGAGGGCGCGATCAATTTGGTGAAGAACTCGGTGTATTACTCGTAGACTAAACACATTGATGTGCATCATCATTTTATTTGACAGATGCTAGATGAAGGATGTGTTACTCTTGAGAATATTTATACCAACGATAATTCAGCGGACATGCTTAATAAGGTTGTTCCTGCAGAGAAGTTCAAATTTTGCTTGACTTCTTTGGGCTTGGCAAAAAAGAAATGAAGACGGAGTGTGTACGAGAAGTGATGATGATAGTGTTACTATTGAATATGATTAGAGATGGTGATACCAACTTAGAGCAGTGAAGTCAAAGGATTAAAGTTACGATGGTGATTATTGATCGAGTACCTTTAATATGGTGCAATGCAGTTGGGTCAACTAAGCCCACTGTGATGTTAACCAAGGTTTGTTTTGGTTGACCAACAGACTCTGTTAATGTCTCAATTAACCGAATGTGCAACTAACAAGATGCATAAGTTTTCTAAAAAGTGCGGGTTTTTATTTCTAATCTTGCACGAGAATATATAAGTACACATCTAAGCTTGATTATGGTAGAATGAGGAGAGCCTACACGACTTTCTAGAGTTTTAAAAGCAAAAAGCTAAAGTTTTCTATTTTATAAGTTATTCCATCTTTTCTAATTCATTTTTAATAGTGAATTAATCATCACTTTGTACCGTGATTTTTTGTCACAAAGGTTTTTTATGTAAAATTTATATTCTTTGTGTTTGCTTATTCTTTTTCTTTCTCTACTTGTTTGATTCGTTTTGAAATTGCTTCCACACTTATTAAGGAACTTCAATGCCCAACATAAACATAGCATAATATAAAAAACAGATGAACTACATGGATATAGGGGTGTACATCGAGTCGAACTGAGTCGAGCTGGCTTCAGCTCGACTTGGTTCGAACAATGGTTGACCTTAGCTCGAACTTGGCTCAGCTCGGTCCTCGAGCCTAACTGGCCAGCTCAGCTCGGTTCGGTCAGGAGCTCGGGCCAGCTCGGGCCGAGTTCGCCATTGAGGCATTTCCACAAACACCTGAACTACAACTTCAAAATCCCGCTATTTTACAAGCAGAGGCAATGGTTTTATAGGTATTTTCTCAAACACCTTCTAAGTAACATAAAAACAAAAAAAAAAAAAAAATGAAAGAGAAAAAAGGTATTTGTTTCATGTACATACCTTCCTTGCCACCAGCCACATTTCATTGAGTCATTTTATCAAATAGTCGGTGAGCAACATCAATGGTAAAGTAAACAAGTCACCGAACTAGTTCGATCCGAGTTTGATTTGAGCTAGATTTGATCCGAGTCGAGTCAAGCTGGGGCCTGCTCAAACTTGGCTCAAACTCATTTTCGAGCTTAAAAAATCAGCTCGACTCGGCTCGAACTCAGCTTCAAATTGAGTCGAATCAAGCTTTTTGGAGTCGAGTCGAGCTAGCTCGGTTCGGGTACACCCCTACATGGATATGATGGATATACTATGCATACATTGAGGTAGGTTGTCACGCCTCAAACTCGGAAACCAGGCTCACAAAATTTTCGATCGCTGAATCCGACGCCGACAGCCTCCGTAATACCCCATTCTCGACTCTCAGCGCTCATTCACCAGGTCCAATCCTGGGATACTACGAGGAGGATTTTCAACATTAGTTTGATTCGTAATAAGCATAACCAAAGGCATAACCCACAAACAACAACCAAAAACTCCATTACATTTTCATTATGATCAAAAGCTTTACAAGTACAATGAGCATAAAGGGAAATACAATGATGATAAACAAAAGCTCCAAGCTAATCTGATATGTGCTCCTGCCTCAGCGTTGCTGCGATCCAACATCACCTGCACGCAACGGTCATGCATAAGCTTGTGGAAAGCTTAGAGGGTGGTGAAAGTGTGTGCACAAGGCGGTAATGCAGTTATGTAGTATTAGAGTAATGTGGAACATGTGATGAATCCATGAATACCATTAGCCATACTAAGGCTATGCGATGCAAGGCATGAATGATCTCGGTTATACCAAGGCTATGCGATACAAGATGCAAGTCAAGCATACAAATCCTCATCTAAGTCCACATATCAATACAACTCAAATTTGGGATATCACCGGGGTCTAGTACACTCTAAACCAGATCGCCGCACTATCGCACGCAATAAGGTAAGTGGAAGAGATCTCACTATCCGTCTGCCAATATCGGGCTCGGCTCGTCGATAGCGGACCCATTCCTCGAGCTGGTCAAACTCAGCCTAGCTTTGTCCCTCTTCTCGGGCGGATAAGGCCACATCCCCTTCCAACCGACCATGACACAGTAAAAAATGCGGTCTCCTGGTAATCGGCACTTGGCTCTCTTGTACCCACTCAGTCTAGACGTTGGAGCAACCTCCTGGCACCATAAGGGTTTAGGGACTTTCACCCAGGGATATCTATAACACCCCATGTAGAATAAGATTTTCGGTATCCAATCCTGTCAACCACGATACGGCTGTAAAGGCTACGACCCTGATGTCGCTAAGGCGTACAATACCATATCACACAATGCGAATGCATGAATCACACTACCCAGTCGTGCAACAATCCTGCGCGTATCGTGCGCTCATGTAGGGCAATACCGCCTATCCCGGAGCCCCTAAACAATCTGCCCGAAGGCATATGCTATGATCAGTCACTTCTCATATCAAGCATACATATGATACGTATGATCATGAATTATTGAACTATACTAATCATGTTATGAAGTAATGCACTATCCTTACAACGCAGATGGCCTAGACGGCCTACACACAACAAGTACGGGCCTATCAATGGGTCCTAGGGAGAGTCGTAATGTGGACATTTAACCAACATTATACTTGCAATGTGGACGTCAAACCATCATTGCTCCCAAGGCATAACCCATCATAAACATCATTACATAAACTATGTTGGGATCACATATTGCAATGGACCTTAGGTACATCCCATTGGGCTTTAAATGCATCAAATGGGCCATATCATATGGGCCTTATATTCATTAAGTGGGCCACACCAATGGGCCTTATGTACATTGCAATGGGCCATAACCCGTGGGCCTCAGAATGCATCAAAATGGGCCTCATAACATGGGCCTTATATATATCAAAGTGGGCCTCAACCATGGGCCATAAATACATTGAATGAGCCTCATAACATGGGCCTTATATATATCAAAGTGGGCCTCAACCATAGGCCACAAATACATCGAATGGGCCTCATAACATGAGCCTTATATATCAAAGTGAGCCTCAACGGATGGGCCACAAATAAACCAAGATGGGCCTCATATATATCAAGGTGGGGTCTCAATGAACGGCCACAAATAACTCAAAATGAGCCCGATACATATACCAAAGTGGGGTCCACTTGAACTATAGATCTGACTCATTCTTTAGCTTATGCAAAAAAAATGAGCTTCTAAGATGGTTGGACGGATTGGATGCAACCCATGCATCATGGTGGGTCCCACATACCCTACTGATGTCAACAGCAGTGGGACCCACTGTCCTTGTAGAATGGGTGGACGGCATGTATAAAATACATACCCCATTGTGGGTTCCACCATCCATGGGCGGTGGGAATAAAACACATGTATTATTGTGGGTCCAACGCGGGGCCCACCACAATGTTTGTATGCCATCCAATTTGTCCATAAGGTCACGGGGACCTGGACGAAGAGTAAAAACAAATTTCATATTGAATCCAAAAATTCTGTGACCCAGAAAAGGGTTTCAATGGCAGACATTAAATTACCGCTGTTTCTTGTGATGTGAAACATCTGAGACTTAGATCGGCCTGATCTTTGGAGGGGCCCCACCTAAGGAAGGGGCCCACCTAATGAACGGGTTGGATGACAAATATACATCATGGTGGGGCCCACAGCTGGAGCCGTGGGTCCCTGCCCGTTTCACGCTGACGACAGTAGCGTCCTGCTACACAGCAGCAACAGGCGTTGCTCCTTATTTTGTTTTTATTATTTTTTTTTTTTGAAATCTCATTTTTTTGAGGTTTTTCGTACATGGGGCCCACATGGAAAGAATCCACCTCGTCCACTGCTTTCTACGGTCCATAACAATTCTATCAAGCTCAATATTGGGCATCGTTTGACGTGTAGAAAAAATAAGATGAATTTAAATAGTGAAAATTACTGTTTTCAATGCTATGACCCATAAGATGCTTAGATCAGCTTCATTCTTCGGCTCAACGCCTAAAATGATTCAGGGAATGAGATGGACGGCATGGATTGAATACATACATCAAGGTGGGGCCTGCATGAGTGGCCCACCCAATAAGCTTTGAAACAAGCTCATATTTGTGTGGACGGTTGTGCATTTCAAGTGGGCTGCACGCGTGGGCCACCAAATGATGGGTGGTGTGGATACATCGCTTATAACGTGGGCCCCACCTATAGATGACTTGGATCAAATACATGCCTTCTGGTGGGGTCCATCCGGGTGGGCTACACAGCCAAATCATCACACGAAAACATGAAAAAGATGGGGAGAGAGATAGAGATCGAGGGACACACGTGCACGGAGGGCTCCGCCACTATGAGCCCTCCCTTCCATACATCCAATCATACATTAAGTGAGTCCCATTGCGTGTGGGCCTACCAAATCAAAGATCAACGGTGGAGATTCCTTCTCCACCAAAATTGAAGGTCTAGATGACCCTTATTAACTAGAAAGTAAACATCATGATGGGGTCCATGGAGATTGACCCTATTATGGAATGATCATGATGATCAAAGTGGGCCATCGACCACATCTTAGGGTCTTAAGTGAGATCCAAACCATTGATCAGTTAGACTCACTTGGCCCATTATAAACACATGAAAATCTAGCCTATAACGCACCCACCGTTCGATCTTCTTGCTCCCTTGGCTTCTTTGCTCCTTAGCTTCGATTCCAATGGATGAGATGAAGTTTGGATGGTTGAGATGAGAGATGAGAGGATAGGAAAGGTGGGCCACACTTTGTTGCTTGGGAGAGTTGGAGAGGCTTGGACGTGTGAAGCTCTCTTGCTTGGGAAAGTGATTTGAAAATGAAAGAAAAAGAGAGTTGTAAAGGGAGAGAGAGAGTGATGGGTGATGGAGTGATGGGTGTAAGAGACTTTTTGACTTTTGTGGCAAATGATATAAGAAAAGTATGGGCTTGTGTAAGAAACTTTTGACTTTGGGGTTGCTTGGGAATGAGTGAAAGGTGATATGCACTTGACGTGTACTTGAACCTTGATGAGATTGATTGATGGATTGAGGTGACATGTTGTACAGATTCTTTTAGGTTTTGCAACGCACGGTGTTTTCCTCGCACCGAACGTTGACCCACATCTCCTGACCAGGGTATCGCTTCGGCGTGCGAGTTGCGGCATTAGAGCCGCGGCGACGGCGCGGTCGTTAGGGTACAAATCTTGGGTTGAGTCGACTCAGATTGACAGCATGTGATGCGGGATTGCATGCAAATGCCAGTTAAAAGTCGAAAGTTGCCGAAATTCAACCGGAAAGACCGCGGAAGTTTATGAAACAATATGGTATAGGATACGGGGCTTACATAGGTTTTAATAGTTGGCGTTCAATTGCCACTCTTGCCTATGGTATAGTCTACCTGAGATTTAGTGCTGCTTGTTTTTTATATCATGCCCAAAAATGAGCTGAAAAAAAATGAATTGACGGCGTGGATATAGTACACACGTTATTGTAGGCCCACAGCTGTTTCAGTGGCAAACGAACAGCTTCTTTGCTCTCCCGCAATATATCAGATAGAATGGTCCTTTGGCTTCCACCTCTTCTCCACGACTGAATTACCTCGAAAGGTTTTCGCTTGGAAGTTTCCACGAAAAACCAAGAAATCCAATCCAAGAAACCAGATGCGTTGATAGAGAAGAAAAGAAAATCGAAGCAGCAATAGCGGCAGAAATGAGTGGCAGCAGCAGCAACAACATAAACTCCGTCTTCTACGCAGAATCTTTCCATCCAATACAAGCAGGAAGCATCGACGGAACCGACATTCTCCCTCACGACAATGCGGTCTACAGAGCCCTCCTCTGCTCATCTGCTGGCCTTTGTAACTCTCTCTCTCTTTACTCAATTTTCCATATTTTCTCGTTCTTTCCTCACTCAAGATTGGTTTTTTCAGACGACCCATTTGGGGATCCTAAGGTTATTGGAGACCCTCACTGCACTCTGTTCGTCGGCCGGCTTTCGCATCTCACAAACGAAGACATGCTCCGAAAGGTGTTTTTCCTTCTCTCTCTCTCTCTTTATTTCTTTTCATTGAGGAATATACTGATCTTTTTTTTTCCTGTTAGTTTAGGCTATGAGTAGGTATGGAAGGGTGAAGAACTTGCGATTGGTGAGACACATTGGTAATTTCTTCTCTTCGTTTTTCTCTCTTTTTCTCTTCTTTCCGCTATTGCCTTTTCCTTTTGAAATGGGTGTTTGGAAATTTCGCAGTCTGTGTTACATTTCCAGAGTTTCATTTGCCACTTGTGCAGTGGAAAACACATTTCTTTTATTGTGGTCTAAATTGGGTATTCTGAATTTCAGTGTTTCCTGTTGTATTTGTAAAATTTTATTTGTTGAATTTCTAAGAGGAGAAACTCTGAAAGATTCACTGCAACGCGCCTCACAGGGGTGAGATACCAGGCCATTCATCAGGTGGGGCACCTGGTGAACATTCCATGGCCTAAAATCAAGCTGATTCTCCACTCATCTAGCGGGCCGTGTTTATTTGTTGCACATATTGCATTCGGCATATTTTTCTTAACCATCTCATATGCATGCGGCCAACCTGATTAGCTGGCCACGCTCTCTCTCTCTCTCTCTCTCTCTCTCTATCGAAAAAAATCAAGACTTGAAGGAATGCTTGGAGGCTACTTGGAATGTGGGGTGGGCAGAATGCTTCTCCACAAACAACCAACCCATTCTGGTTTGTTTTTGGCACCCCTCCACTTGCACGGTCAGTTCAAAATTATTAACCCAACATAATGATTTGACAGAAAAGGTTGATTTGGATTTACATCCAAACAGTACCTAACCTATTAGTTTGTACCCAAGTCAATTTTATTATTTATTTATTATTATTATTATTTTTTTTTGAGAAGATTTCTGCATATAAGATTTAGTAAATTGACTCTCAAGTGTTTACTACCATTTTAGTAACTGGTGCTTCACGTGGTTATGCTTTCATTGAATATGAAACTGAGAGGGAGATGCGGCATGCATATGAGGTACTATCATGTTGAATATTGGGTTAATCCATTATCTTATGTTTCTATCAAGTTTATTTCATTTTTTATTGAGAAATTTCATCATTCTCTGTGTTTGGATTTTGGATAAATTGGGCATGGCTTCTTAGTACTCCCAATAGTTTTCTTTAATCTAGTCCTAATCTGATCTTAATGTAGTGTGTCCATCAATGGGGAGTAGTTTGAATGCCATGTATTTATCATGTTTGGAAAACTTGAGACTCGGACTTTGCCTTGACCTTGTGTGACATTTTGAATTTGGTGAGTTGAATTAGTGAATCAAGTAGATAGGATTTTTTTAAATAGTTGATAAATAAGAATATGTATATCATTCTTTTGAATATGTATTGTGAGTTAAATTCATAGAAAATGAAAGATTTAGAAGATAAAAATGAAATTCATAGAAAATAAAACATTTAGAAGATAAAAATTAGAGAAGTTTTATTCAATTTTCCTCCTCTTTCCCTTTCATGACAGAACTGAAAATTACCCCCGAGAGCCTTATTTATTTCCCCTTTTTCCCATCTCCTATCTCTGTTGTCACTGCCAACAGATGCCCTACATTGACAATGGACAAAATCCTAAAATCTAGAAATATCCAATCAAGAAGCCAAAAGTATCCGAGGCTTTTGTAATCTAAGATAAACCCATTCGTTATTTATGCAAAAGCCAATAGAACTTGTTGGTGGTTACTTGTTAATGCTAGAGTTTACATGCGATGTAGATCATTGCCATAGTTGCAGAAATTTTCATTTTGTTGATCTTAGCCAAAGTTTTCTAATCCTCACACCCTAGCCATTGAAACCCTAACTTCTATAGCTGAGACTGAAACTCAAAAAATACTCCCTGGGCTTGTTTGCTTTTGTCGAAACCATTTTGTGGATATGGAAAATGGACGTGGAATCCCCATGAAATGGGAAATCATTTATTCCATAGGGATATTTGTGTTTTTGGTTCACAGTTGAGTTTTCCATGGATTCATGTAGAAATCTGAAAAAAGTAAACTGGCAAGTAGTTGCTTTATTTCCTTTCACATCAGTTGGAAATCATTTCATTGATTTCCTTGGGAGATTTATTTCCTCATTTTTGTGGATTCGCTTGGAAAGAGAAATCGAATTATACCGCATTGTTTCGCAAATGGTGTCAAAGTAGGATTATCCAAGTATCATTTTCCTTTCAAAGGTATAGCATAAAACCAAAACACGCCCTCAGTGGTCACTTGGTTGCATGAAATCTCCATTAAATTTCTATTGAATAGACTTCTATGTAAGGAGGAATCTTCACTTCTCTTAAAGAACTCAGCTTCTATTTTATTGGGCTTTTTTTTTTTTTTTGTGGAACTTGGATTCATAAGTGAAGAGTTCCATGACATACTTGCGGCATCCAAATGTTGCAACCTTCGAGTTCCATGCAACTTGAGTTCTTATACATCCAAGCAACCTCTTGTAGTAGAAAGATTCAAGCCTCAAAACTATGTAAGATGTTTAGTTGAAAAGTTCAAAATACCTTATTTTAGTTGATTAGTGATAATCTAAGAATCTTTTGAATTGGTAAATTGACAAGCCACAATTTGACAAAGTTGACCAGATTGTGCTGGTTTCTCGAATAGAGTTAAAGTGACATATTGGATGAGTTTCTTTTTTACTTGGGAGAGTTACCAATTCACATAAAAACTAAAAAAACTTGATCGTCCTTTTATTTTTGTTTTGTATTGGTAGCTATCTTGACTTCTTGGCATGAGTTTGTTGAAGGGTCAACTCGGTTGACTCACAAGTAGAGATTGTAGTTTCAATAGTATCAGCTGATGCTAGTTGTATTTTGTGTGGGCGATACAAAACCAAGCTGAAGTGGGTGTGCAGGTTTTTGGTGGAAGATACCAATCTATGGAGGAAAATCATCATTACTAAGTGTGGTTTGTCTCTCATGGTATGGTGGATTAAAGAATCCTCCCTGTATCGTGCTTCTTTTCTGTGGAAAGCGATTACCAAGGTGGCCCCTATGGTGTTTAGGGGGATTAAGTTCCTCCTTGCCATATGCATCTTTGTGAATCTGAATTCGATGAATTGCTATCTATTGTCTTGTTTGCATGGCCTTTTAATCTCTTTGGGTGAAAAAGACTCTTGTGTGGTGTCTCAGGAAGTCAAGTCGATTTTTGGTTTGTTCCTTGTACCTGTGTTTATCACAGCTCGAGCAAAGGGGGGATTATTATCACATGGCTCATGTATGGTCCTACAAGCCTCCTAAGACTGTTGCATTCACATGGCTTGCTGGGAGGAATATGATGTTGACTGTCGACAATCTTTGTAAAGAAATATGGTGCTCCCTAATGCTTTTTTGCTGTGTTTGGATGCTGAGTTCATGGATCACCACTTGAGACATTGTTCCTTCTTTAGGGCGGTGTGGTCCGACATATTGCAGTCGGTCTACGAGTATTTCTTAGGTGATGCCTTGTTTGATCAACAATCTCTTCTGTGCTTGGCATTTTTTAATTATTTAATTTAATTTAATTTAATTAATTAATTAAAATTTTTTTTTGGGGGACGGGGATGGAGATTCACACTATTGCCTATCATCTAGACGATCTGGTTGGAAAGGAGTAATCATGTTTTTCGGAATCAAAGTAGCCATTTCTAGTTGCCCCAAGTTTATTATTATTATTATTATTATTATTATTTATTTATGCGTGTGGTACTGTGAACGAAATTGGTGAGTTCTTTAAAATTTGAACGGTTTTTCTTGTTTAAACCACTTCGAATCAGTGAATAAAGTTCATAATCCATAATTTTGCACATGTCACATGCTTAATCATGAATTTTGGCCTTCGATTTTCAAATTTGGAGAAATGGGGGAAATTTGAGAAAATCCAATCTTTAATTTTGGCCTTCGATTTTCGACTTTTATACATGTCTTCTATGATCTATAAATTATATATGAACTGATTTTGAATATAATTGCATAACTTCTGTTAGATAGCGCATAGTTTAGGTAAAGAACTTACTATGTGTAAGTGGTTTCATTGATATTTTGAGTTTTAAGCGTATAATGATGTCTTCTTTAATATCCCATGAAGTTTCATTGAAAAATTCGACCAATTTCCCAATGTTTCCCAAAGCAGCAATACATTACGTGATACATGCAATATTTCCCATGCGATACCCTAAATGCTTCCGTATCCGTATTTCAAGGGTGCGATACATGCATCATACCGCTACTGAAAGCACCGGTCACATGTCAATTTGGAGAGTTTCCCAACCCATGCATTTATCGCCCTAGTTATTTTTGCATATCTATGATTTCTTAGGTCCAACACTCGTACGTTTGAAATGAAAATATGGTAGAGAAATGCTAACTGCACACGACTTTTTCATATATGCTCCTGTGATGACACTTGTTAGTGTGTACAAGATCTAGACTACGCATCTTGTAATTGCACTATATATCTGCCATTTCCTGAAAATAGGCTGGTTGGATGATCCTAAGCGCTTGCTCAATTTGAGGGATAAAGTCACACAAATCATTTTGTGTGCTGCTCCAATTAAACAGTTAGGATCATTCTATTGGCCTTACTTTTGGACCATGACCCATATATTGTGTGATCCTGTTGGATGACACAACATTACTTTTGAGGGATAAAGTCACACAAACCATTTTGTATGCTGCTCCAATCAAGCAGTTAGGATCATTCTATTGGCCTTACTTTTGGACCATGACCCATATGTTGTGTGATCCTGTTGGATGAGTGATCCAGGTCTTGTTCACTTCTTCCACCCAGCCCATGGGAAGTTGTGTGCAATTAGCATTTGTCAGGTTTAAATACATTCGGTAGTGTCATGACTCTTGTGTGGACCATGCGTTGTAGTAACTTGCCGATGAGGAACTATTGCACTATGATTTGGGTGTGAGTAATATAGGGAGTTGTGATATGCAATGTACACAATTTTGTTTTGTTTAAAAATCTTGTGTAGAGAAGTCATCTTTATAAAATATGGTGTGTGGGAAGGGGATTGATTCCTGGGCAGGCCGTCAAGGAATGGGGGATCAGATGCTTGGAAATCAATTAGCTAGGTGGGTAGAGTGTCCGAGATGTCTAAGCAGGGTGGGGGTCCTTTTTGCTAGATGCATTGCTATATCGTTAGGAAAGGGCACAAGGTGAAATATTGGGAAGATGCTTGGGTTGATGATGTGCTTTTAACCGAATCATCTTTGTCATTGTATTCTCTTTCTCCTTGCAAGGAAGGAAAGTGAAAGATTGTTACAAAATGTTGGGTCATTTAGTTGTGTGGAATATTACACTTTGAAGAAACAATAACGTCATTGCTTATGAGCAAACTGAACGAGACTTTCATTGATTCCAATACCGAAGACAAGAAGGTTTTGGAATTGCTATAAAGTTGTTGAAGTCATTCATTAGACTTTTCGTGTGAGTGATGCAGTGGTTGCTCTACATGCTAAATTTTGGGGGCTCCAATTCTGCCAGCGGATGATGATTTTCTGTTGGTTGCAATACTATCATTAAAAAAAAAAAAATAATTCTGTTTTTGATCTTCGTTGTTATGTTTCAATGGCCTATTTTGGTTGACTTTAGCACAAGGTGTCCCGTATCGGTATCGGTTGGCGTAACAGTGACCTTCAAAATCGATATGGATACGGGGGCGTAACGGCGATACGGGGGCGTAACGGCCTGTAACGGCGCAAATTTTTTTTTTTGCCAAAAAAATATGAAAAAATATGGATTAAATACGGAATATTCTAAGCGTTCCAAATATGCATTCATTTATAAAATGGAACATGTTTATGGGGGCGTAACGGTCCACTCTTAGGTGAGAAGTTGTATCGGACTGTCTGATGAATTTATGAACCAGATAACCTGAATTTGACTACAAAATTCATATATTTAATTTTCTAACTATATACTACCAATGATAGATATATTAGAATGAATGTAATATGTAAATATCTTATATTAGGTGTGTTTGTAATTATTTTTGAGGAATTTCTCGAACATACCTGTGCACGTGACTGTGATTCCTGTCTATGACCTGTCATCCTCGAGTCAAGAATATTAAAAAAAATAAAATTAGTAGTGTCTGATATACTTCCCTGCAACTTGATTAAGGATTACTTGATTGGTTGTCAGGGGAGCTATTTTAAATACAAGTTCGGCAGTGTCAAGTGTGTGCATAATTGCATGGCTTCTTGCAATAATACTTGTGAGCTGTCTGCTGCAAAATGCAAATACTTACCTTAATACAAATATATACTCACAATCACAAGTCACCACCAAAATGAAAATCTGCTTTTTTGTGGTTGCTCGACCTCCACATCATCGTCATCGTCACCATCAGGCTGAGGCTGTCCAATAGGTGTAGGTTCTGCATATCCATAATATCCAGTGCCAGAAGGAAATACTAGATCAACGAAACCAGAGGATGACTGATCCTGACTAGGTAACGACTCTGACCCTGAGTAAGGATATCCACCAGTGCCCGTCGAATAACCATACTGGTAACCATACTCAGGCTATTGAGAATCTTGAGATTGAGAGTGCGTCTGCTGTGATGAGTAACTTGGATTTGGATCTGGATATCTATAATCATATGGATATTGATTGGGAGGGCTACTCCAACATGAATGTGATGGAACGGGCTCAGTATAACCGTCATAATTATAATCCAATTGACCATAAGAATATCCATCATAATAACCAAGACCATGAGCCTGCTGATGTTCTGGACCTCCCGGACGCGGTGCACCACTAGATGTACCCTCCTGCTGGCTGTATCGAGACTCGGTACACTCGTAGGTTTGACCTCGTGTACCACCTCGTCAATGTTCATCGGTATCGCGATCTGTAGACGGCTGAATAGGGCGTTGAGCAACACCAGAAGTGCTAGCACCAGAGGCAGGGGGGTCATTGTCACCATCATCCGACACGGACACGCTACCACTGCTCGTACTCTTTTGTTGATCTCGAGCCATTTCCGTACGTGGCATAAACGCTGCCCCTCTTACTGGGTCCAACACATCTGCACGACTCTCTTGTTGTGCTTTGCATATTTCTGGGTCATCAATTTTCAATTCTTCACTATCTTCTTCAATTTGCTTTTCCCTTGTTTCCAACCAAGGTAGAAGTGGGTCATCCTCATCATAAATATTGTCCAAGTTTATTGGACAGTAGTCTCCGTCATCGGCAGCTGTAATGCTCATATGATATCGTCGCATTCTTAGTTTTATATTGTAGTGCATGAAGACAAGTCCATCTAATGTTCTAGTCTGCAATCTATTCCTATTCTTTGAATGAATGAGTGCAAAACAACTCCAATTCCTTTCGTAGCTAGAGGAAGATGTTGTCTGGCTGAAAACTTTTACTGCAATTTTTTGGAGAGCCTTCGTACTCTCCGAAATTAATTCACCATTCGGCCGGTTGCAACCTAGATACTGCATGCTGTGCAAGAGCATTTCTAAAACTACTAAGGCGATTTCTAAATGTATCTAATTCATTCAACGCCTTTATTTGCAGATTTAAGTCAGGTTCTAATCTTTTTATCACATTTTTTAGCCCGACACGAGCTTCATCATCCGCAACAAATGATTGGGCATATCTATACCTATGATTTAAGTAATAACCTGCTGCTTGAAGATCGTGATGGAGTTGTTTTGTCCATATCCTGTCGATCATCTTCCAATAAGTCTCCCAGCTTCTACAATCACGTTGAATTGCAAGCTTTGCCTTATCCATGGCATCATATAGGAAGCCCATGGTAGGTGCTTCATCGGTTTCAACAAGACGGAGTACCCTCATTAGTGGCTCCATTACCTTTAGGATCGCCTTAACCTTCTTCCAGTATTTGTTGTGCCGTATGGTGTTCACAACGTCGATCGGTGTCCCTGATGTCTTCTTCCCATGTTTTGTGTTGAGCCATTGTCGGGAAGCGAACATTTCACTCAACTCTCCCCTATGCTGGAATAAACTCTCTAATGCTATAAAGTTTGTTGCGAATCTAGTTGCCGTAGGCCTCAACAATTCTCGTCCTTTCGTGAACTTTCTTATTATTGCGACTACTTGATTATGGTTGTAAATAAACGTCGTTACTTCCCTTGCCCTTTCCATCATTTCCTTAACATTCTTCTTCTTCCCAATATCTTCCAATATAAGATCAATACAATGGGCAGCATATGGTGACCAAAAAAGATGTTTTCTCTTATTCATCAACATATGTCCTGCAAGCTTATATGATGCTTCATTATCTGTCACAATTTGCACTACGTTCTCCTCTCCAATCTCATCCACAACTTTATCTATTAGTCCAGTAATATAATCAGAATTTTTTGTTACTTCTGAGGCATCAATTGACTTGTGATATATAGTTCTCAAGTGGCAGTACACCATGAAGTTGATCATGCTGCGTCTGGTTGGGCCAGTCCAACCATCGCACATGATCGTGCATCCTCTGGCTTGCCATACAGGTTTAAAGGTAGCCACGTATATTTTCACAGCCACATACTCTGCATTTGTCCATTTCCCCCTAATCTCCTTAGCCGTGGGAGCTTTTATTCATTCACCTGCTTCTGTTGCTGCATCAATTACCACCTGCCAATATGGAGAATTGGTCGCGTTAGGAGGTATGTTGGCATGTATAAATAACTTTGTTGCTGCTCTACGTAATTTCTCAACGGAAGTTCTACTCCACATTTGTTTTATCTTCTTTTGTTTAGTTGATTCTTTTCTAAACAGGATTGGATCAATAGAGGGTCTCCTAGGCTCATTTACTTCTTTATCCAAATGTATAGGGGCATCACGTGAAGATGTCTGTCGTCGGCTCCCAAATACACGTCGTAACCCACCAAACCTACCCCACCACCCTCAGTCCTAGCTGCAGAAGTAGTTGCACTTCCAGTTGCACTCCCTGTCCCACTCCCACTCCCACTCCCACTGCCCCCTCCTGTATCACGCACTGACCCATACGTGCCAAACATGCGGTGACGTTCTTCCTCTTCACGAGCTAGACGCACGCTCTCTCTCCTAGCTATTGTTAATTCCCGATCTGAATCTTCGTCAGAATCATTAATATCTTCATCACGAACGCCCATATATTTAGGACCAAACACCTCCTGTCGAGCTGCTTCTAAAATATCATCTCTCTTCCTTTGTACAGCAACACGTTTACCCTTCGACTCATCCAGACTAGTTTGCATTAATATCATTATTCTTTTCGGTACTCTGACACATGGAGCAACTTGACCCTTTCGATGTGCCAAATGTTGTTTAAGACGGGTAATTCCACCAGACACTATCCTATCATAATACTTGCACTTTATTTGGTGCCTAGTACCACCAACCCTCTCACAATGTTGCCATCCAATATCCTCACTTGTTGTTGGCCAGACCCAGACATTTCTTAGGTTTAGGATATGAGTATGAGTGTATGACCTATGTTAATAAAGATAATTTTATGTTCTAACTAAACCCTAAGAAGCTCCAAAACCTGTCCAATATAAGCAAATAAAAATATAAAGTCACTAATTCGAAAATACACAGAAAAATTTATAAAATGACACCCCAAATATGTAAAATACACATTAACATATTCTACTATGATTAACACATCATATGGCATGATTAAAACAGCAAAACAACTATTAAAAAATGATTTTTCAAATTTTAAAAAAAGGGGCCAAAATTCATGCGTAAATAGAAAAAAAATATAAAATGACACCCAAAATATGTAAAATGCACATTAACATGTTCTACTATGATTAGCACATCATATGGCATCATCAAAACAGCAAAACAACCATTAAAAATTGATTTTTCGAATTTTAAAAAAAGGGGCCAAAATTCATGCGTAAATAGAAAAAAATATAAAAAAAATATAAAATGGCACCCCAAATATGTAAAATGCACATTAAAATGTTCTACTATGATTAACACATCATATGGCATGATTAAAACAGCAAAACAATCATTAAAAATTGTTTTTTCGAATTTTAAAAAAAGGGGCCAAGATTCATGCGTAAATAGAAAAAAAAAAAAATAAAATAAAATGGCACTCCAAATATGTAAAATGCACATTAACATGTTCTACTATGATTAACACATCGTATGCAATCATTAAAACAGCAAAACAACCATCAAAAATTGATTTTTCGAATTTTTTAAAAAAAGGCCAAAATAAATGCGTAAATAAAAAAAAATATAAAATGGCACCCCAAATCTGTAAAATGCACATTAAGCTGTTCTGCTATGATTAACACATCATATGGCATCATTAAAACAGCAAAACAACTATTAAAAATTGATTTTTCGAATTTTAAAAAAAGGGGTCAAAATTCATGCGTAAATAGAAAAAAATATAAAAAAAATATAAAATGGCACCCCAAATATGTAAAATGCACATTAACATGTTCTACTATGATCAACACATCACATGCAATCATTAAAACAGCAAAACAACCATTAAAAATTGATTTTTCGAATTTTCAAAAAAAAGGCCAAAATAAATGCGTTAAAAAAAAAAATATATAAAATGGTACCCCAAATCTGTAAAATGCACATTAAGCTGTTCTACTATGATTAACACATCATATGGCATCATTAAAACAACAAAACAACTATTAAAAATTGATTTTTCGAATTTTAAAAAAAGGGCCCAAAATTCATGCGTAAATAGAAAAAAATATAAAAAAAAATATTAAATGGCACCCCAAATCTGTAAAATGCACATTAACATGTTCTACTATGATTAACATATCATATGGCATCATTAAAACAGCAAAACAACCATTAAAAATTGATTTTTCGAATTTTTAAAAAAGGGCCCAAAATTCATGCGTAAATAGAAAAAAAAAAAAAATATAAAATGGCATCCCAAATCTGTAAAATGCACGTTAAGCTGTTCTACTATGATTAACACATCATATGGCATGATTAAAACAGCAAAACAACTATTAAAAATTGATTTTTCGAATTTTAAAAAAAGGGCCCAAAATTCATGCGTAAATAGAAAAAAATATAAAAAAAATATTAAATGGCACCCCAAATCTGTAAAATGCACATTATCATGTTCTACTATGATTAACACATCATATGGCATGATTAAAACAACAAAACATATTAAAGGAAGTAAATACCTATTTTTGAAGAATTTCTGAAAAATGGCCCACCGAACTTTGATTCAACCAAATCTGTAATATAATGTATTTTTGTCCCAAATAACCAGCCAAGGTTGGTCGAAATTACTATTAGAAGGAGTGAAAAATATTTTGGAAGCAAGAAGTTTGGAAAAAACAGCAAAAAAAGTGCTTACAAAGAGAACAAAAAAAGAGCCGTTATCTGACCGTTACGCTCCCGTAACGGTCCGATACGCCCCGTATCGGACCGTATCGGCCGATACGGCTACAAAAATCGGTAACGGCCGATACGGAGCCAATACGCGTATCGGCCTTTACCGATTCCGTTACGTATCGGCCGATACGGCCGATACGTAACCGATACCGGACTCCTTGCTTTAGCAAGTCAAGTTGACAAACAATAATTTATCAAAAGAATGGTCCGATGCACCATAGAATACATGTTAAAACATAAAAGATGATAGATTTAGTGTTTTATAGTTTTCCTATTTTCTTGATAGTTTTTCAAAGAAGTTTGGGCCAAAAAACGATTTCAGCTAATACGGACTCATTTTGTCTGATATGAGTATGATTTGCCCCTTACCATATCATTTTTGGGCAAGACTGATACGCTCTTTGATACCAATATCCAAAACCTTAGATCACTCACGTGATTGACCATGCGATTTAGTGTTCCTTCTTTTGGTTGTAACTCATAAGGCCTTGTACTTTGATGTGTGATATCACTTTGCATTGAGACTAAAATTGAGTTTCCCCCCTTTTGTGCTTGTGTTTGGAAGAAGTGAAGATGGGGCTTGTGATCTCTTCAACTAGAGGAATATTATCGTTCATCCCATACCCATTGACGTAATCCAACACATCTGGTTGCATTAATTGGCATTAGAGCAAGTTACATCCTTAGGAACTCAAGAGTTTAATTTTTCACTTTTATCTTCTCTTCTCCTCTTTTTCTTCTTCTTCTTCTTCTTCTTCTCTTTTTTTTTTTTTTTAAAAAAAAAAACCCTAACCATCACCCCCTACCACAAGCCCTAGCCACCCCATCTTAGAACCTAAGTAATGCAGGGGCATTTTCACACTAGGCTCGAGTGGGGTGGCTTGTGAGATGCAGGGGCACACTCGGGGTGAGTGGCCCGTGTGAGGCAGGTGGCTCATGTGAAGCGGAACCCATGTGAAGTAGGGCCCACGAGGGGGGTTTGGCCGAGGTCCTAAACCATGCGATGTGGGGCCTGAGCTATGAGATAAAGGGATTGATTCACCATGCTCTATCAGTTTGAGCTTTTAGAGCAAGTGGTTAATTGTCCTACATCAAAGTAGTATCGGAGCAGGAGGTCTCGTGTTTGAGACTACTTACCGAGGGTGATTAATGCAGGAACATTTTTACACTGGGCTTGACTGGGGTGGCATGTGGGATGCAGAGGCACACAGGGTGGGCGACTTATGTGAGGCGAGCCTCAACCGTGTGAGGTGGGTGGCTCGTGTGAAGCGGAACCTATGTGAAGTGAGGCCTACGAGGGGGGTTCGGCCGAGGTCTGAACCCATGGGATGTGGGGTCTGGGCTATAAGATAAAGAGATTAATTCGCCCTGCTCTATCAGTTTGAGCTTTTAGAGCAAGTGGTTAATTGTCTTGCATCAAAGTGGTATCAGAGCGGGAGGTCTCGTGTTCGAGACTCCTCACCAGGGGTGATTAATGCAGGGGCATTATCACACTGGGCTCGAGTGAGGTGACCTGTGCGATGCAGGGGCACACTCGGGGTGGGCAGCTCGTGTGAGGTGGGTGGCTCATGTGAAGCGGAACCCATGTGAAGTGGGGCCCACGAGGGGGATTCGAACATGTCCTAACCCATGCGATGTGGGGCCTGGGCTATGAGATAAAAGGATTGATTCACCATGCTCTATCAGTTCGAGCTTTTAGAACAAGTGGTTAATTGTCTTGCATCACATAGATACGTATCCAGTCTTAAACATCCACAACAATCAGCCCCAATCTAGCTTTTTGCATCCAACTCAACCCTTCTCCTAATCCCACATCCTCACATTCCACCCAAAATGCTAGATCTAACCTAGATCCATGTTACCTCTACAATCTACACCAAACCCTTAGATCTAGTAGATTTAGATGTAAACTGTACGAACCCAAAATCTTTAGATCCAGAACCTAAACACAAAATCCAGCCCTTACCCTCAAGCCAAATCTCAACATTGCTCTTTCCCAACAACAGATCTACAACCTTATGTTCCAAATCAACCTTTACATTGTGACCATCACCCATCCATCTTTATATCCACACCCATCGGTAGGGTGCACATGTGGTGTGGTCTTTGATCTTTAGGAGGAATCATAGAGACAAGGGCAGGCAGATGATAAGGGAATTTGGATTATTTGCAGTTGGGAGTGTGTAATGCTTAACAAAAGTGGGATGAGTTTAGAAGTGAGATGCCTCAAGAGACTTTTCTGTTACATCTTTCTCCAAAATTGGGAAGGGGTCCTCAAGTCATTGCTTTTGGGTGGCTACTGGGTTGTGATAAATAGACTAACACTATATGCATTTGGGGAGAGCTAAAAATGTGAATCGCCTTTTACTTAATCACCTGTTTGTCTCCAGTTGTGGTGCTTTTAACAAATTCCGATTCATCCATTAGGTTCTCCAAGTATACATGATAGGGGATGAGTTTCACTTGTTTAGTTTGCCATTCTCTGTCAAGGTATTCAATAATGCAACGATGGCTGTAACAGCCACCGTAATTACTGTTACGATATGGGCCATAACCCCCTGCATCAGCTGTTACGGTCACTTTTTTAAATCAGCCCCGGCCCCATACTGGACTGTTATGGGCCGTTTTTTCCATAACAGCCATTACAGCCCCACAACGCTCAATGGTTCTAATCGATACGTAACTTTAAAAAAAATAAAATAAAATTTATAGATACCATGTTCTCTGTTGATTTGGCTACTGATCAACAAAGAATCCCCAAACGCTTTCAATTTTTTCACACCCAGCAGAATAGCTTCCTTCAGTCCCACAATGCAGGCTTCGTATCCTGCTACATTATTGGTACATTTAAATGCCATTTTCCTCAACACAGGAACAGGAACATTGTCAGGAGAAATCAGAACTGCTCCTCCACCTGTACCATTGTTTTTTTTGGCCCCATCGAAGAGCATAATCCACGATCAACCATACTTTCTTCTTCAATGCTTTCTAAAAACAGAATTTCCTCACCTGGAAAATGGGTCTTGAGGTGGCTCCTACTGGGAACAATTGCTGGCCTCTTGGAGGTGTGCTCAGCTGCCATCATGGGGGAAAGAAACAATATAACATTTACCAATAAATGTGAAAATACCAACCAGGTGATCGATGGAAAAGTGCAACATTGACTTTTGGGTCTGATATTTAAAAGAGTTTGTGGGGGTGTTGGAAGGACAATTTTAATAGGGAGTTAGATGTGCTAATCTAACTTCTGCGGGTCTTTCTGTAGTGCTCTATGGGGGCCTATATCTTTTGTCCTTTTTACTGATAAAAATAAAGAAGACTCTAGGATTTGGGCCAAGAAAGAGCCAAGCAATGGATTTCTAGTGAAGTTGATGAAGGAAAGAAGACCACAACCCACAAAGCTCAATGCACACAGACTTAAATCTAGCCAAAATCAGACTATTTCTGCTAATTGAACGTTGATGTACATGGTTAAGTCTCTTGTGGATAGTCTGTTCTTGTTTCAGTAAGCTCTCATTTGATTGTTTCAAATTGTTATATTACATTTTTAATTGTTTTTTCTTTTTGCTAGCTTGCGTCCATTTGTAAGTTTCCCTTTTTAATATTTGGCCATTTTGCTCTATAAGTTGGCTGGTGTCCAACATGAAGTTTGAATATTCTTTTTTTCCCTTTCCCAACCTTTGGTATATGCTTCTACTTTTTCTTTTTTGCTTTTTCTTTTTTGCTTTTTGACCAATATTGTTCGAGAAGAATCACTGCAATGAACTGTAGGCTGTAGCAAAATATTTTAAATGTATCTTTCTGGATAAGTTATCTGAAGAAGAAAGATTTTATCATTTGCTTGTGAATCTATGTTGCATCCTCAGTTACAACATCAAGTTTTGGCAAGAATATGTAATAATGGCATTTTACCTATTCAACCACATGCCCATTTGCCTATTTAGTTTCTCTTCCCATTTCAAGCGTTTGCATCATGTATGTGCTTGCACAGTTGAAGAGAAACAGGCACAAAGCTTTAGCATGAAAAATTGATTGGATTCTCCATTGGTTGTGGGTATGACTGTGATGAAATCAAATTAGATAAGGACACAGGCAAACACTTTTTTTTTTTTTTTTTTTTAATTTGAAAAAATTGATCTTTCTTATTCTTTTGGCTTAGGGTGTAGTATATTGTGTTAGCAGTGCATGCAATTGTACTTGCGTTTATATTCCTCTTATGTGCAGGATGCTCACCATTCCATCATTGATGACAGTGAAATAATTGTAGATTATAACAGGCAGCAACTGATGCCTGGATGGATCCCCCGAAGGTTAGGTAAGTTGCATCTTAATCCCTTTTGAAACTCAGGCAGGTGCATATGAACTAATTAGATTATTTTACTTCAACAGGAGGGGGACTTGGTGGTAAGAAGGAATCAGGTCAGCTTCGCTTTGGAGGACGAGAAAGGCCATTCCGAGCTCCCCTGTATGAATACTCATTTTTTAATATAATAGCATCTGTGTCATTTGTGCTCTTAGTTTGGCTGTGCAATCCTTTCGATACTCGGACTTGGGCGAGTCATTGTTAGTTTTTAGAGATCAAATGTCAATTGTATAAATTCGACTTTCTCAAGTTATGACTTATGCATGATCGTTTTGTATTTGTATATGTAAATAAGTATAGATAATGAATTTTTGTAGTTTATTAAAGAGCGAACACTAAGTTACACAAGGTTAAGATGCTAAGTTCAAATCAAGCTTCCAAACTAAAATAAGAAATTCTGTCTGAACTTCAATTGAACCGGAAAAACAACTTTTTCTTTTTCTTTAATTTGTGAGAAGTTCTAGGGTGGTTCACACAAGGAGGGATTCAAGATGCGATTTGCAGCACACGCACCAATATGCTATGTGTGTGATATCCAGGCCACTAATCATGGGGTCCCATTATGAATACGCCCTGGCCCAGTCATCAGATGGCTCGCACGTGTATGTGAAAAATTGACAGTCAGAAAAAAATATGACCAACTGTTTATAATCAATGTACACCTATGGGCCATCAAATAAATGGTTTGGCTTGATTTTCGTGGATGGTTTAGTGGATGCTCATGGTGGAACCTGTCTAATGAGTGGCCCTGCTCTAGCATGTGTGCCACAAATTGCCTCTTCAATCTCTCATGTAAATCACCTCGACTATTCACTCTAAACTTTTTTCCTTTCTAAAAGATGTAGACTCCTATGGCATTCATCATATCATATAATAGCCTTGCCCCACCTATGTGGGGTTGGCTTTATGAAGACTGTTTCAGCAATCAGGATTTGGGATTTGCTTGGCAAAGGTTTGCCAGATGCCTGCCCACTTAACATCAACCCTCCCCACCTTTACCTGTGCTCAGGATTGGTGGGCGTGTCACTACAATGTGGAGTTCGTTCGTAGTTTTGTACAGGCAATAGAAGAATCTACAACCAAATGTAAACACCACGAAGGAAGCCTTACAGACCTTGAGAAGGACCTTCCCAGTCCTCGTAACGGATATTGCATCACTATTTCCAATTCCTGTAAACTAGCCAAATGCACCAGAAATACATGTGTATAAATCCTTGCAAAGCTGCAACCCCAGGCCCAGCCTTTACTCCTATGACATTCTGAACAAAAATCAGTTTTACTCCAAAGTTGTGGTAGCCAACCAGTGACGTCAAGACTATTTTTAAGCTGTGAACAGAAACTTACATATCATCATCTTAGTCTGCCTCCCAGCAATTTGGGGTTGGCTTTTAAACAGTAGATTGACTAAAGCTTTACAATCTCTTCCTATTGGACATCAATCTTCCTCTTTTACACAAGGCTTTGGAGCTGGTCATGCTAGTGGCTCACATGGGGTCTTGTTTTTCCTGCTCCACCACTTATGCCTTTTCAGCTTTTTC
Source organism: Magnolia kwangsiensis (assembly GCA_037074715.1). Lineage (NCBI taxonomy): Eukaryota > Viridiplantae > Streptophyta > Magnoliopsida > Magnoliales > Magnoliaceae > Magnolia > Magnolia kwangsiensis. Next base: position 66,293,051 of record CM073574.1, on the reverse strand, counting down.
TTTCTAGCCTATACCCCATCTGCCCTGTTTAGACAGCTTAAACATAGGACCTGGTTGCTCTACCTAGTCATTTCTCTATATATTTCAATAGATTATTGGAGAACCTCTCATTTCTTACAAGTAGGAGATGAAAAGAAAAGAAAATGAGCTTGCACTGGTTGACTTGCTTCTCCACCGATACAATTCAGGTTTGAATAGCATGAAATGGTTGGCAAATTTACTATACAAGTAGAACAATTCTAACCGGTGCTGACCCAATTAGTCGGGATAAGGCTTGATGATGATGAACAATTCTAACTAGTGATGGTTTTTGATGGTGATGCATGGAGGGCCTGATCTGTAAGGTGCAAAATGAAATCCCTTGTTAGATGCCATGTTTCTACTTATGTTGATTTATTAGTTAAAATCACAGTAAATGCATATTATGGTGTATGTTTTTCTTTTAGAGAATTGTGGTGTAAAGTAGTTGTTTTCTTTTCCAGTGACACACACACACGCACCCATGTGCGCGTGTGTGGATAGATAGATAGATAGATAGATAGATTGATATACATATATATACTGATTCTACTTACTGTAAGCAGGCGCCCTATTCCTTGGGATGATCTGAAAAGGCTAGGTATTCCACCACCGCCAGAAGGTCGATATATGGCGCGCTTTCAGGTATTAGTCTCTTCCTTGCTATTATCATTGTTTTTGCTGTTATTAAGGTTAAAAAACCTGAACTTGGGAATCTGGATTTCGACTACAACCTTGTTGCCTATCACTCACTAGTTGAGTTGGTTAGGTTACCCTTCTTCTACCAAGACGCGATATCTGGCCTTGAATGCCAGTTATTTTCCGGTTTCAGCTCCCTGCACCTATTTCTGTAATCCAACAAAAGAATGGAGATCTGATACGTTGCCAAGTTAGAGTATGACCCAGCTTACCGACACAGCTGTCTTGTAAACTCAATCATGTAGCTTTTGTCAACATAAGGGTTCCACGCTAAAATTTAAACAATGTGGATATTTACCCTGAAGTCAAGCCTGAGTTAATTTTCAGGCCTTCAGTACCTGTTTTGGGCACAACTAGGTCTATTGGCTCACTCAGCTCATTTTCCCGTTGTCCCAACTCACTGAGTTAAGACTGCACTGAACTTGATGTTCAGACCCGGACAGTTCTTTTTTTTCTAATAATAAATCTGCAATGTATTTGTAAACTATCTTTTTCCCCCCCTTTAAGAAGGTGACAATTTCACTAAAACCAAGAGCAAGAAACAAGAAAACGCAGAAGACGGTCTTCTCGTTATTCCACTGCGAAAAAAAGAGGACAGCAGAAACAAGAGGAACAAAAAAGGAAAAAAAAAAAAACAAAAAAAAAACAAAACAAAACCAAAACAACTGCCAGAACCCCGGCTAGATCACCCAAAAACAATTGACTCCCAGTTACTTCTTAAGGCAGCAACCAAGATTCCTGAAAATTTCTGGGAGGCTAATGACCCTTCCCAGAACCACAGAAACAATAGAATAGGATAGAGCTGTGGTTAGGACACTTGCCTTTAAAGAATGCCGTGTTCCTTTCGTAACCCCCAAATGATAGCAAAGGGAAATAGATGTCATAAGCGTCTTCCACTGTCTGAAATGGGACTGGCGAGCTTCATGAAGGATACCCAAGAGATCAGTGAAATTTCGTGGTTCCTCACTCTGATGAGGGGGACATTCCATATCATTGATTCCCCCAAATACTCGTAGCACTCCCTCACTTTCGCCTCCTTGTTTGTTGTGAGGGCAAAAATGATGGGAAAATCGTAGCCAGATGCATGTGCCCTACCAAAATGTCCTTTCAAAATCTAATTCTGGATCCCCTGTCCATCAATAATCTGCAACCTTCACCTCTCAAAGTACCTTTTTTGGGGACACTTATATTAGCTTGATCAAGCCTCTTAAGTATCCGACTAATTAACCTCCTGATGCCGAGCCAACGGGCAAGAAAATAGAAAAATGCTCAAGCAAGTGGTAGAGAGAAGAAAAAGAGAGGACGATTGCTTTGATTGAAAAAAGAGAGAGATGACAAATTGATAATACACTATAGATAGCTTGGGGATTTACTCACTCTCAAGGATGATCAAAGATCTCATAGAAAGGGAAAAAAATACTCTAGCGATATTTCTTTACTTACAAAGTTCCTCATGTCACGCCCCAAACTTGGAAACCGGGCTCACAAAATTTTCGATCGCTAAATCCGGCGCCAACAGCCTCCGTAACACCCCATTCTTGGCTCTTGACACCCATATACCAGGTTCCGATCCTGGGATCCTACAAGGAGGGTTTTTCATCATGAATTTATTTCGTAATAAACATAACCCACGAACAATATCCAAGACACTATCGCAAAATCCACTATAATAAAAAAACTTTAAAGTACAATGCTCATAAAGGGAAATACAATGATAATAATAACGGAAACTCCTGAAGCTCGACTGCATGCTTCTACTCCTGCTCCTACTAAGCTACGGCTGTGTCCTGGCATCACCTGCACGCATCAATCGTGCATAAGCTTACAGAAAGCTTAGAGGGTGGTGAGAGTGTGTGCGCAATATAAGCGTGCTCAGAATGCAATATCAAAATAATGCGGAATATGCTGGCGAATGCATGAATACTATTAGCCGTACCAAGGCTATACGATGCAAGACATGAATGCTATCGGCCATATCAAGGCCATGCGATGCGAGATGTAACTCAAGCATACCAGTCCTTGTCCGAATCCACATATCAATGCAGCTCATCACTAGAGCATCAATTATCAGTATAGTTCTCACTCTGGATAATCCCCGGGGTCTAGTACACTCTACGCTAGCTTGCCGCCCCTATCCGAGCGCACAACTGGGTAAGTAGAAGAGACCTCATTATCCGCTTGCCAATATCGGGCTCGACAAGTTGATAGCGAACTCATTCCTCAAGTTGGTCAAACTCAACCCAGATATTGCTCCATCACTCAGGCGGATAAGGTTACACCCTTTTCCAACCGACTACGACACAGTTGAAGATGCGGCCTACTGGTATACGGCCCTCGTGCGCTCGTGTATCCACTCAGTCTCGACGTTGGAGTCATCCTCCAGTACCATCGGGTTTAGGGATTTTCACCTAGGGACATCTATAGCGTCTTGATGTTAATAACAGTATTTTCGGTATCCAATCCGACCGTCCACAATATGCCTGTGGAGGCCACAACCTTGATGTAGTTAGGGCATACAATAATCATGTCACGCAAATACGAGGTGCATGAATCACGCTATTAGTCATGCAGCAATCCTACGCGTATGCGCGCTCGTGTGGGGCAACTCCGCCTATCAGGGATCCTCATAACCAATCTGCCCAATCGCATATGCTATGATCAGTCATTCCTCATATTAAGCATGCATATGATGCGTATGGGCATGGAGTTATACTAAGCATGTTATATGGTAATGAATTCTCTTAATAACAAAGATGGGCCTAGACGGCCTACATACAACAAGTATGGGCCTAACAATGAGCCCTAAGGAAAGTTACAGTGCGGACATTTAACTATCATTGCTTTACAATATGGACGTCAAACCATCATTGCTCCTAAGGCATGACCCGCCATAAACATCATTACATCATGGTGGAATCACACATCACAGTGGACCTCATATACATCACGTTAGGCCTCACACAAAAGCCTCGCATACATCTCATTGGGCCTCACTCATGGTCCTTATATACATCACATTGGGCCTCAACCCATGAGCCTCAAATACATCACAATGGGCCTCATTATATGTGCTTTACATACTGGGCCACAAAAATGGGCCTCATATACATCAAGTGGGCTGCACCAATGGGCCTCATTTATATTAAGTGTGCCGCATCACATGGGCTGCACCAACGGGCCTCATATACATCAAGTGGGCCGCATCACATGGGCCGCACCATCTCTACCATTCATCTATTTTACAAATCATTTTAGAGCGTTATCCAAAAAAATAAATCATATCGGAAGATCATCTGGACCATACCACAAATAACAGTGGAGATAATGATTTTTGCCGTTGAACAATTCACCGAGCTGGGGCCCGCCACATGTTTATTTCCATCTAATCTGTTCATACGGTCACAAGGACCTGAATTAAGTGGAAAAACAAATTTCATACTGATCCAAAACTTCTGGGATACCAAAAGGATTTTAATGGTAGCCGTTCAATCCTCCATTGTTTTCTGCAGTGTGGTCCACCTGATATACAGATTTGCCTCATTTTTAGTCTCAAGCCTTAAGACGAGCTCACCATTTGGATGGACAGTTTCGATGTAACACATACATCTGCGGCGGGTCCCACCATCCAGTCATCTGGATGGTGTGGATTAGACCCATATATCACGGTGGAGGCCCATAGAACTTGTTGACGAAGTGCAGCAACTATATAGTGCGTGGGATGCCGACCCACCGTCTAGATGATGGACGACTAGGATTATAGCAGAGGTAGGTCCCACAGAACTTGCGACATCAATACAACAACTATATAGCTGATGTGGGATGCATCAGCGCTGCTACAGCAGGTGGGTCCCGCGTGGGCCCACCATAGGTCCATAACACATTATATATTATATTATATTATATTTATTTATTTTATTATTATTATTACTATTATTATTATTCCTTTTTTTTTGCACATCCCAGCAATCACCGTCCAGTGGACTGGATAGTGTGGACTGCCACACGTGTAGCAGACCCCACTGTCCAGGATCCCACGTACGGTGTGGATAGTACATCACGGTGGGCCCCACATCTTGAGGTGGACGGCCTGGATATATAACACATCATCGGGTGGTCCACATGGAAGTGAGGATGGACGGTTTGGATATAACACATACCTCACGTCCAGACCGTAAGAACTTGCTGCGTCAAACAACAATGTAACTGCTGGTGGGCTAGCCAGCAGATGGATGGTTGGATCATTGCTGGCCCCATACAGCATGAATGAAACGCATGCGTCATTAGTGGGTCCACACGTGTGGCCCACCACAGCTTTGGGATAAAGTTGATATTTGTGTTTTTACTTCATGCGGGCCTGTCCGAATGGACAGGTAGCGAGGTGGGGCCCAACACATGGACGATCTGGATCAGGTGGGCCACATTTCATCACAGAGAGAGAGAGAGAGAGAGAGAGAGAGAGAGAGAGAGAGAGAGAGAGAGAGAGAGAGAGAGATCGGTGTAGTGGAGGGACTCCACCACTATGGGCCCCTCTTTGATCACAACACATACATTAAAGTGGGTCCCATCATAAGTGGGCCCTTAAATGGAAATCAACGGTGGATATCCTAAAATCACCCACCTATATCACTCCTTCTTTAGCTCCTTGGACTCCTTGGCTCCTAAGCTAGCTCTTTAAGGGTGGATGATGAAGGTTGGATGGTGGAGATGAGAGTTTTTGGGGTAGGGAAGTGGGCCTCTCTTGGCTTCTTTTCTCTCCTTAGAATTTTTCTCTCATGTAAGCTTGAAAATTGTGGAGAAAATAAAAGAGGAGAGGGTGTTATAAGAGAGATGGAATGGGAGGAATGGGTGTGTAAGGAAGGGATGAGTGGTGTAAGAGAGGGGACATGAGAGTTGACTTTGGGGATGAGAGAGAGATGGGTTGTGTACTCGACTTGTGATTGATTGATTGATGTGATGGGTTGTAGAGATTCTCTCGGAATTCGCAACGCACGACGTTTTTCTAAAAATAAATGCGGGCCCACAACTCCTGGCCTGAGTATCACATCGGCGAGCGAGACGCGGCGTTGGAATCGTGGCGACAGTGCGGTCGCTAGGGTATAAGTTTCAATTCGAGCCGACTCTGATATACGGGATGCGACTTAGGGTCGTACGCAAATGCTATCTACATGTCGCAGGTCGCCGGAATTCGACCAGGAGGCCTGCGGAAGTCTACGAAACGGTATAGACTAAGATACGGGCCTTACACCTCAGGGGAGGGGGGACTTAAGGCCTCACTCCCAATGCTACATCAGTCTCTCTCTCATTAAAAGAACTCGTCCTCGAGTCTGGCTTGAGATCCTTTTCCACAACTCTTTTTCAAAATTTTGCAACTCTTCATTGATCAAAGTATTTTCAGATTGGGGCTTGTTCTTCTATCGGGGAAGATATCGAGTGTAGGTACCTCACCTTGCACTCATAGACTGTATATCAAGAATGTCAATAATTTTGGATGAGTCAATTGAAGAATGCATGCCAAAATTTTCAATACTTGGCAGAGATTGCTTTTAATCTCCATGATATAGAGAAAGGTCGGTAATGTTGAAAACGTGACTGATCCCCATTCCATTGGACAGTTTAAGTCTATATGCATTTGACCGATCTTTTTAAGAATACAACATGGGCCAATCTTCTTGTTCTTCAATTTATTGTAAGTACCCGCTGGAAGTCACTCTTTTCACAAGTATGTCATAACCAAATCATCTTCTTTAAATTCCAAATGGCGGCAGTGAACATCAATGACTTCTTTGTATTGTTCATTAACACTTTTAATGTTAGCTCAAACTTGTTCTTAGACTTCTTGGATGTGGTTAACAAGTTTTTTGGCTCCCATACTACTTTTTTCTGGGTTAGGAGTTGGTACCTGACATTGTTATCAAATGCCATCCTGGCAAGTATGCGATGGCATATGTGATCTTGGCAAGTATGCGATGGCATACTTTTATAGCGATAAATATGCGATCGCATATTTCCCAATAGCAAAGAGTGGAAGATTTTTATTTTTTCAAATTAGAGAACTTTTGCCTATAATTAGGCACTCATATCCCCTCCATTTTCAGTATTCTTTACTCCAAAGGTCTAAATCTCTTACTCTTTTTCTCTTAGACTTCTTTCTTTCTACTCTAATCTCTCTACAATTATTTCAATTATGTTTATTTTTTGTAAATTGAGTTGTAAGTTATAACTTGTAAGTTGTTTCAAGTTATCCATTTATCATTAAAATTTCTTTCTTCGAAGTTTATAATAATTAGTTATCTTTTAATGTATCTTGTTGATTGTTTTGTTAAAATTTATATAATATAAGTAATTAAATATATCACTTAATGAAACACACAAACTATAATGAAATAAGTAAAATAACCCAATCCAATCATGTGTACTAATTAGATGAATTTTTCCCTCTTCTTTTTATTTATTTATTTTAGAATTTTTAGATTTTTTTTCTTTTTTGAAAAAAAAAAATGCCATGGCATATGCGATTGTGCAATCGCATATGCGAACAGCATATGCTGATCGCATGAAATCGCATATGCGATTTGACAACATTGGTACTTGGTCTAAGATATGGTTCGGGTTTCTTTCATAAACCACCTCAAATGGAGCCTTTTGAGTAGATCGACACTTAGAATTGTTGTATGCAAATTCGGCTTGAGGCAAGACAAGATCCTATTGTTGTGGTGCTCACTTGTCAAATATTGGAGTAGATCACCAAGAGATCGGTTGACAACTTTGGTTTGGCTGTCGGTTTGTGGATGATATGCTCTTGAAAATTGGAGTATCCATATATTTTCACAAAGTACGCCAAAAATGGCTCACGAACCGTGTCTTGGTCAGAGGTGATGGTTATTGGAACACCATGGAGCCGGACGATCTCTTTAAAAAAGATATGAGCAATGTGAGAGGCATCATTAGAATTCCTACATGGAATAAAATTTGACATTTTAAAGAATCGATCAACTACCACAAAGATAAAATCATAGCCTCGTGTTCTCGGCAACCGGAGCACAGAATCAATACTAGTATCTTCCCATGAATGAGATGGTATAGGCAAAGGTCGGTATGGTTCACAATTTTGTTGCTTACCCTTGGCTCTTTGGCATGTCATGCATCTATGAACAAATCGTTTTACATCTCGGTTCAACTTAGGCTAAAAGTAACGTTCGTGGACGATCGTCTTATCTCAACCAAAGTGATTGCCCAAGCCACCATCATGTAACTTGGCTATGACTTGGTGTCGTAGGGATCCTTTAGGAAGGCATAGTTGGTTGCACTTAAAAAGGTACACATCCACAATGGCATAGTTTTCATTTTGTTCATTTTTACACTCTTCACAATCATTTCTAAAATGCAGGTCGGTTTTATAATTTTCCGGTAGTAAATTAAATCCAATTACTTCAAAAGACAAAGTCTTGATGAGACAAGGTCTCCGACTAAGTGTATCCACAACTTTGTTCATGGTACTAGCCTTGTGATTAATCACAAAGGTATACTCTTGTAAATAGGAGACCCACTTAGCATGTCGAGAATAAAGTGTTTTTTTTTTTTTTTTTTTGCATTGAGGAAACAGAGACCTTATGATTGGAGTATAATATAAACTCCTTGTATATCAAGTAGTGATGCAAAAACTGCAAGGCTTGCACAATGGTGTAGAACTCAACGTGGGGCCCCAATGACTACCTTGGGCCCCACCCCCATTTAATCTCTCTCCCCACCAATCTCTCCCTTTACCCCTATAAGAGGAGCTTTGTAAATAAAGAAATATCCTTAAGAGTATTTTCCCCCCTTTTTGTGAGATCTTTGATCATCTTTGAGAGTGAGTGAATCCTCTTGTATTTGGGTGAGTGAATCCCCAAGTCATATATAGTGTATTGTCATTGCTCTTTTTTCAATCAAAACAATCATCTCCTTTTCTCCTCTCTACCACTTGGTCGAGCATTTTTCTACTTTCTTACCTGTTGGATCGTCATCATTTGGTATCAAAGCTGCATCACCTCCTCAGAGGATCACCCTAGGTTTTCTGTTCTATTAGGAAACCACCCACCTCCACCTGCCTCTCTATATTTCCTATAAATTACCTCTCCTATGGCTTTGCCTATTAATATAAAGTGTATCTAATAAATAAAACCAAGCGTATGAATTTGATTACAAATATAAGTAGGAAAACAATATACCAAGGAATTCTGTTCCTAGTATAGAAGGGAAGGAAGAATTTGGGAATGGATGCCTCTTGGGAACTTCACTTCTGGACTGTTGTTCTAGTTCTAGGCACACACTTCAGAGGGAGGGGAGGCCCATCCTTGCTCTTTTGGTTTAAGGTCACCACGTGCCACTTTTACCATAGGCTTCAAAATTTGTGTTTTATGTATGAAAGGGAGGAGATGGTTGATGATTAGTCTCTCCATTGTAGGCGGGTGGAGATTAGAATGTTCTCAAACTTATGTGGAATTTCTTGGGTCTTCAGTGCCACATCATCCGTGAACACCAATAGTTGGGTTGGTGGATATTTCCTGGGCAGAGGTAAGATCCTCAGGAGGATGCTTCCATTTTGCTTTGATGCGAACAGTTTGAGGGAAATGATCAGAGGATCACTGACATTGTCAACGGCGTAGTCGCTTATTGGAAGAAAAAACTGATAGATAGCAATTAAAAAATGATATTAATAATATTATCAGCTCACCGATATAAAAATGGCAGATAACATGTAATGTAGCATCTTCAAGTGGGCTCTCTCAAACCATGGAGTTTCATAAGGTGCTGCTTGGACGTCTACATAGAAGTCTATTCAGGCTATTATGGAGGGCTGGTGGTGGAATGAGAATCTAGAAATGCTATCTTGTGGGGTTTCAAAGCATAGTTGAAATCTTGAAGCTTCTCTTCTGTTTATGATGAGATTTAATCTGTTGGCCTCTAGGGCTTAAAACATTGCAGTTGCTTACGTGGGTAGCCAATGAGTTAGCCGAACGTATTGCTAAAGCAGTTAATGGCAAGATGGGTGCCCTCCATTTGGGATCCTTTCCCTTTGCCTTAATGTATACTTGATAAGGAGAGTGATGTGGTCGGATGCACTAAAATCAGATGTGGTGATTGAATCATATCAATAGGTTCCCTCAGAAGGGGGAAAGCAGCTGAGGTCATGCACAGGGGGCTCCTATGGAAAGGTGCTAACCGTGATGCATCCTTCTGTACTTCTCTTCTTTTTCTTCTTTTTTGCGGTACTAATGGACTGTCTTTTCTGAAACATGATTCAAGGCATCTCACTTGGTTGAGCGAAAACTCGTGACTATGATTTAGCTTGACTATAATTATACACCATGGTGGTCACCACAGGTTTCTATTCAGTAGAATCAATATGGCTGTCAATGGGCCAGTCTGGCCTGTTGAGATTTCAGGCTTGGCCCACTTTGGGCCGAAATGCTAGGCCCAACATCTGGATCAGGGCCCAAATTTTAGCCCATTTATTAATCAGGCCTGGCTTGGGATGCCCATGGTCCAATTCAGCCCATTTAAGGCTGAGGATATTTTTGTCAATATCATTGATGAATTGGCATGCCAAATGAACAGCCTAGATCTTGCACAAAAAGAGGGTGGCCAGGCTCGGGCTGGACTCAGGCCCAAGCCATACATCATCATCATGGGTTGGGATGGAACTGTTTCTTCTGGCCTCTCACAGGCCCAGTCTGGACTCAGGCCGGTCTTGGACAGACTTTGGGCTGATCCGTACCCAGTTCCTAGACTGCCCTAATGATCAATGGCCGCAAATCCATCCCCCCCACCCCCCCCCCCCCCCCCCCCCCCCGTCCTGTTTCATGTGAAAGACCTTTGAAATGAATTATGTTTGTTTCCCAGTTGGGTTCAATATCCCAACTCTTCTTAAACTGTTACTAAAAACTGTTGGTTAATATCTACATTTTTCTAACTTCACCTCTCCTGATTGGTACAGGTTCCTTCTCCTCCAAGACGGAGAAGAAGCCCAGCAGCAGAACGGGAAGAGCACTCTCACAAACACCATAGACGGCATAGCAAGCATTCCCATCGGCATGAGAGGAGGCGGTCTTCGAGTAGAGAACGAAGTTCTGACTGATGAACCATAGTGGGTTAATGCATGGTTCTGTGTAGCACGAGGCCTTGACATCCAGCCCATTATAATTGCATTATACAAAGATGTGGAAGGCCCTGTTCTAAATAATTTGAACGTCCGATATTATCTGCCAAAACATTCCTTGGAGATTGATGAATTTTTTGTAAAATATAGCCACTGGAATTAGAACATTTGGACCTACGACTGGCATGTTCCATTGCCCAATTCATGTTTTTTCTCATTCAGCAAACCGCTGCATGTGAGTGTTATAGATATCCTCATCTCCAACGCTGGCTATATTGTAGATCTGCTCATCTAACAATGCTGGCTATATTCCTACTTTGTGGGCAAAAGGCATGGTGAACCCCACCCTGTAAAAGGGTGGTTTTTTAATTTTTAGGTGACAAAAACTTGACCACTTCAAAAAGTGCTTGAATGATTCCTATTACAGCTGTCGCTGTCTGGGGCTAATGTTCACAGCCGGCCGAGGGTCATGCTAGGGTTTTTGTTTTTGGTCCACATGCTGGTCTGGACCTGTTTTTGTTTGAGACCCTTTCCATCCATCAGAGGTCTGGTCCGAGCCCAGGTTCCTGAGCCTAGATTCCAGAAGGAACTGCTTCATCTCTGGGATCAATTTCAAAATATCACCAGTTATAGTTATTGCGTTTGAAGCACTATTATTGAAATATTTTCCCAAAAAATACTAAAAAATCAAACAACTCATTACATGAACATTGTCAAATAATCACTTGCTATGAAAGCTTGAGCTGTTAAAGAACGGTGCATCAATATATATCAAGGGGCTTCAACACTCCCTTTCACCTCCCACCATAAACAATACCCCCCGTGAGAGAGTATATTATGGAGACAAATCTTCCTTTCTGATACCTTGTCAAATAATCACTTTTTCTAAAAGCTCGAGCTATTAAAGGATCGTGTCAAATAACCACTTGCTCTAAAAGCTTGAGCTATTAAAGGATCGTGTATCAATGTATATCAAGGGAGTTTTAACAAACATATACAAGAAATATTTCTAATTTTAATTATTATTATTTTAAAACTTATGTGAGATTTTCCCAATAATATCCGGAGTAAAACCTCCAAATCAGAAAATCTCCCCAGAAATATGCAGTCTGAGAACTTGGTGAGAAGGAGATTTGCCACCATGCCTGCTGGAATTAGTCACTCCTTTTCATCATAGGTAGGCCTTTAATGAAAATAGAATCCTCGTTAACATCTTCCACATTAAATTGCAGTCTTCTTACCACACAAAACTAAAACCATCTCAAACTTAAACAGGCTGAGGCCTCTGAATATCAGATAAATTCCACTTGACTGCAAGCTGTCATAACACAGGCACCAGCAATTCAATGCATTGAGAGCATGCACTTCTCCTTTTCCAGTGTTGGTTAGAGCGCATATGGCATCTTAGCATCAACTTTTCTATCACGCATGGTGAAAGAGTGACAAATGAATATAACTGCCCCAGGCATCAACTCAACTGCCAGCCATGCTAACTACACTCGTCTGTCAGCCTAGCCTTCTGTATCCAGGATTACCTAGAAATAGAAAAATACAATTTCATACAAAAACTGAATAGAGAGGAAATCCACAAGTGCAACTTAAAGAGAGGAATGGCATCTTCATCATCAAAATTTCATTGGCATTAGCATCTTACCAGTGCCCCCCATCTAGCAGTTAAAAGAAAAAAAATAAAATAAAACTCTGCCCTATCATCAAAAGGAGAAGAAGATTTTAAGGTAACTCATCAGTCATCACACATTGTTAGATGTCCAGGATCAAATCATTTCTGGAGCTTTGCTAAGGTCACATGTAACTCCACATTCAGCCAAATGTGCCAACCTTTCACATGTAGGCCTACCATGTATTAACCTGGACTGAGAATCATACCAGTCAACTCATATGGTGGTTTCACACTGAATTGCTGACAATCCCCATTATACACCAATGTGTGACTCACTTGATGAGTGGACCAGCCAGTTTCTTTGGCCAAAGTCATTTATACTGGACCTGCCTGATGCAGTCTTAAGGTCCAACACGTTCCAAGTTGTCGTGTATGGAAACATTTTGAGGTGAGCGTTGGTTTGGCAAAGCTGATCACATGAATCACTGTGGTCATACGACTACTATATATACTATCAATACCCACACAAAATGTTGCAAAATAAATTGGGATAAGAACAAGAGAAAAACTTCAATACAAAGGCAGAGTGTGATGGATGATATGCAGGCACTTAGAAATTACTTAAAAACTGCACATATGGCATAGAAGTATTCAAATTAAACAGACCAAATTATGCTAAACGGTATAGACATGTCGTGAACCAACAATTAAGCTTATTTGGATTATCCAACTACTGGATTGGTGGACATTCATTGGACAGTTAAAAATGAAAATAAAATAAAATAAAAAATCCACCAGTCCTATTTCCAGAAACAAGTGTCCATGAATCAGAGGTTATGATTGTTCAACCAACCTGATCTTGGTATTGTGACTTGGCTACAGTGGGCTGCTCATTCCAATCAGTTTTATTTGAGAGTTAATACATGCCATGTGCATAATATATATCAAGCATCATATGCAACCTGAGCACCATCTAACTCCTCTAAAAGCAAATTTATGGTACCAGCGAGGAGAAGGTAATGGGGCAAACAGATACGGGAGAATAGCTAGTCTTCCAACTGGATGATGATAGCAGTTGAAGGGTTATACTCCCTTATCTCCCAAAAGCAGCAGGAAGGAGGAGAGCTAGAGAGGACAGCCTAAATAAGCAGGAAATAAGTTGCATCTACGAATCATGTCTGTAAGCAGGAGTGGTGGCCCAAATTGAAGAGACGAGCATCCATAGATTACACTCCAACAATTTAAGGAGGAAGAAATGTAAAATGGCTGCATTGAAGACTTCCACAATAAAAAATCTGAACATTGACAGTTTGCATCAAGGGAATAGGATATTGAGATAGTGTACACTTGGTCCAACAGCCTGACTACTCCATTCTGTTCTGATGTATCCATGAATGAGGTTTCCTAGTGGCCTACGCTTGTGTTTGATTCTTTGACCACTCCTGTATTGTTCCGATGCATAGGAAGTTGGCATTGGTGAAATTAAGGAGCTTTAATCAAGTAGTTGGAAAACAGGTTTTAGCTCATACAATCTATCCATGAAGAGTGAAGGATTACTATAAAATATGGTGATATGGATGGTTCCAATCAGGATTTTTTTTCCCTCTATTTTTATTGGTATAACGAAGAAGCTTTTGTTCAGACAAATAAACAGATCAGCTGTGTTGTGGGAGAGGTAGGCCGATCTCTAAGATGTGATTTGGAGGCAGGTGACTAGTGGTGCAGGTTCAGCTTTTCTTTCCCCTCTGCTGCCACTTCAGCACCTTGTGATCTTTGAGAAGATTTTTTTTATTTTTTATTGGAAAGAGCTATATATTGATATGGACAAGTATACAATAACGATTCGGGAGGGCCCAGCTATATATTGAGAAGATCATTATGATGCTATCCCCCGTCAGCATGGATTTGAGACTCGGCAACTTGGACCGACTTGCCCAGTCTTGGGTTGAGTCACACTAGGTTGATGGCCTGATTCATCCAAGTTGGATGTGACTTATTGTATTGAATTGGATCTGGTCCGACTGAGTCCCAGATGACTCGGACAAGTATCATGGGACTTGTTCGAGTCTTAAAACCATGCCTATCAATTTTCTGGTCTTTTGTTAAGATGACCCAGTCCATATCATCATCATCTAAGCCTTAACCCAACTACTTGGGTCGGCTAACATGAATCCTATTCCGCCATTCCACTCTACCAAGGGCCATAGCTTCAGTTAGACCACAAGCCATCAAGTCTTTTCTTACTACCTCCAGCCAATCCTTTTGGGCCTTCCCCTTGCCCTTTTAGAGCCTTCAACTTGTATCAACTCACCCCAGATTGGCACAGTTCTTGGTCTCCATTGCACACAACCAAACCATCTTAAGTTTACTTCGTCTTATTACATATTGGTGCTACTCCCTAAGTTCCCTCGAATGCATTCATTTCTAACTACAGTTGTTCCTTCACTGCCCAATATTCTCTCCCATAGCATTGCTAGTCTTATAGTTATCCTATAAAACTTCCTTTCAAATTGAGTGGTACACAAAGATCTTCCTAGTCTTGCCACTCATCCATCTCAACATCCTCGTTTCAGATACACATCCTATCAACAAGTTGTTCCTTCATTGCCCAATATTCCATCCCATGAATCATTGCTAGTCTTATAGTTATCCAATAAAACTTCCTTTCAAATTGAGTGGTACACAAAGATCGCATAAAACTCCAAAGGCACATCTTCATTCTTCCATCCAACTTGAACCTATAGGCAACATCCTTCTCAGTCTCTCCACTCGCAATGAATTATTGACCCAAGGTTTCGAAAGTGGTCATTTTGGGAAACTTCTCGGCCAACAATCTCAACTAATTCCTTGTTCTTACTCCTATCATTACCGAATTGCACTCCATATACTCTGTTTTAGTCCAACTAATTCTAAATCTAGCACCCCTCCATAAATCTAGCTTAGAGTTTATGAATTACGTCCTCCCTTGTCTTGTTACCTAAAACTATGTCATTTGCAAACAACATACACCATGGGATCTATTCCTACAAATACTTTGTCATTTCCTCCATAACCAATGTAAACAAAAAAAAAAGTACCGGCTCAATGTTGTCTCATAGTGCAAGCCTATTGTAATTGGGAACTCACTTCTCTTCACTGGGTATCCTCACATTTGTTACTGCTCCCTCATACATATCCTTAATCATGCCAATATATCCTCTTGAAATTCCTTTCCTTTCCAACACCCACAAGATTAACACTCTAGGGGCACTATTGTATACTTTCTCTAATTTTATAAAGACCATGTGGAGATCCTTCCTCCTCTCCCTATATTTCTCAATCAATAGTCAGAAAATGGCCTCAGTGGTGACCTCCTCCTAGGCATGGAACCAAACTGATTTTCTTATACATTTGTCGCATGCCTCGGTCTTTGCTCAATCACTCTCCCAGAGTTCCATAACATGGCCAATAAGATTAAGACCACAATAGTTAGTGCAGCTCTTTATATCTCCTTTATTCTTATAAATAGGCACCACAGTATTTTTCCTCCATTCATTTAGCATTTTCTTTGATCTTACAATCGAGAGAAACTGTCAACCAAAATAACCCAATATCTTCCATACACTTCCAAACCTCCATTGTTATACCATTCAGTCTCACCTTTCCTATTTTCATCTTTCTCAAAGCTACTTTCACTTTAGATATCTTAATCCTAAGCATCTATACCATAGTCTTTGATGCCATTTGAGGTTACGGTTCCTTTTATCCCTATGCTCTCAAAGTCGTTTTTCTTAAGTTACTTATCTCTCAAGCAACTTATCTTGGTTTCTACTTATTCAGAGGATACGTATGTTTGGTAAACAACACACTTGTCAACTAAAAAGTAGAAAAGTTTCTTTGGTTTCCAATATCACACTAGTAATTTTTAAATCTCTACCATTAATCTCTCTCCTCTCTTCCGTTGTTTAAAAAAAAAAAAAAATCTCTTCCAATTTTTTCTTACTCATGTGGAGTCCATCTTTAATATCCACCATCCATCATGTGAGGTCAACTTTTGATATTCATGAAATTTCATGATATTTTGCACCAAATTAGACTAACTAATAATGAAATTTCGTGATATCTGGTGCAATCAAACACAACATAAAATATTAGGAAAAATAGGGCAAAGATTAATTGTAAAGATTAAAAAACACACAACGGAACTGGTTTAATATTGTTACTCGTCCTTCTCAGTACTCTTATACAACAACAAAGTCCTCAATTAAAAAACAATTCGAAATTCATAAAATGTCTAAGAGTTTAATAAAATGCCATAAGCATGGATGGATTTAAAAAGGCAATCCATAGAGTTGTGCCATTTATCTACACATGTTATCTCGAAGTATTCCCATAATACGTCGTCGCTGTTGAGTTGCATCCACATTTGAAGTAGAAGGGTCAACACTTTCATCTAGAACCACTTTATCCTCTCTTCGGTACATCCAAAATATTAAGTCTTGTTGAGCATGATGCCTTGTGAAATTATGCACTGCGCATGAAGCTATTATAGTACGCCTTTTACTTTCGTAGTGATAAGAAGCATCAATTTTAGGATGGGGAAGCATGCTTTCAGTACTCTGAAGCATCTCTCAATTATATTATAAAGTGATGAGTGAACGTAATTGAAAAGCTCTCTTGTTGTTCGATGCACTCGTTTAGATGACGACGCTCTCATTTATATGATGCTAGAAACCCGAGCATATTTGTGTACCAAGAGTCGATGACATAATACTTTTCTGAAACAAATTATAAATAAATGATTCATTTTAAAACGCATTGTAACATACAGAAATAATATAAATCAAGGTGATGCTTACCTTCAAGAAGACATTGAAAGTCGAACACTAGATTTGTAATAACTTCCACAACGACTCGTACGTAATTAGCTGATCCTTCCCACCCAGCTAAGACAAATGTGAAACACATGTCAAAGTCACATGCACACATGATATTCTAGGTCGTATCGATTTTCCCTCTCAATATGGTATTTGTTGTTTACGCGCTGGCACGAAAGTGCTTGTATGCGTGCCATTAATTGCTCCTACACAATTTTATGGACCAAAAAGTTATATATTAAATTTAGATTTTCTAAATAAAAAATATCAATTACATAGAGCACTTCATTATCAAGTATAGTGTTTACATAAAAAAAATGGCCAATTCTTCTCGTTTATAAGTTGAGGGTGTGAAGTCATGAAATCAGGGTCTGCAATTAATTCATTCGTAAACCTAGTAACAACTTTCAAACAATTTTCAAAATGATGAGATACTCCTTAAGAGTGCTATAATCGATCAACAACATATCAATTCGACTCATGGTGGCTGATTGTGTCATCAAGAAAATTCCAACATGTTCCTCAATGGAGACATGTCTTGTGTCCCACAATAGACCTAGCTGCCTGAAAGAAGAGCAAAAATTTACGAAGACATGATTCCACACCGAACATTGGAACACCTTTCAAAGTTTCTTAAAACTACTTTCATGACATTGTTCTGGTCAGTATGTCAACTTGATAAGGTTGCTTAAATAAATGTAATTTATAATAATGCTCAATAACCATGGTACATAACAATTCATTAACTCTCATAAGTTCATCATCAGATAAATATGAAGTCAGCATGGTTAGTATTCTAGGGGTTCATCTTGTGTTCTAACCATTCACACAACATGAAATCTTGCAAGGTACATAATAATCCTCATTAATCAATTCACAGAAAATGACATTGTTACACTTTAGAACATTCTATGGGATGCTTTTATGTATAGGGAAGCTGGTGAAACACCTTTGGGACAAGATTATCAAAAGAGTTGAGAGAAGTTAGCAAATTGGAAGTGCAAATACTTATCTCTAGGAGGTTGCTTGACTCTTATTAAGGCAGCCTTCTCCAATATGCATATTTACTTCTTGTCTTTGTTCAAGTATCCCAAATCGGTGTTGAAGAGGCTCAAAAAGTTGTGAAGAGAATTATTTATTTATTTTTTTCTTTTTTTGAAAGGAGCCAAAGATGATAAAAAGTTCTATCTCCTAAAATGGGAAGGTGTGTAAGCTGTATGAGAAGAATGGGGCTAGCCTTCAAGATTTGGGAGAAATGAATCAGGCTCTTCTTAGGAGGTGGATTTGGAGATTCAGAACTAAAGAAGGAAAGCTCTGGAGAGGGATTGTGGTTTGCAAGTATGACATGCAAGAGGGGAACTGGTTTGTTAGAAGGTCCTCCTTATATAGAACCTCAAGTATTTAGAAGGCAATCACAGCAATTGAACATCTAGTGTGCAAAGGCATGGCTTTTGTCCCTGGGAATGGTTGTCGCATTCGTTTTTGGATTGATACTTGGTGCAGTGATAGGCCTCTTCAAGATCTTTTCCAAGAGTGTTTTCTCTTGTTTCGAACCTGTTAATTAAAGTGGCGGATTACTTCACTTTCTACGGAGTGGCAGTTTGGAATCCCCCTTGCCGTAGGGATTTATTGGATGAAGAATTGGTCAAGTTCGGTGGTCTATCAAATCTTCTCCAAAAGGGATGCCCTTATCCTTCTCAAGGGGATTCGATGTATTGGGTGACATTCCTCGGGAAGGTTCTCAGCTGGTTTGCTCTTCAGCTTGATTAGTGCTCCGATTTGCTCTCTTGATGAGCCTTACCCTTTCCGCCAGTGGTTTTATGGAGTTAACCCCCCTGGTTGCAGCGTTTGTGAGGTTGTTCACAAGAGAATCTTCGCTATCGATAATTTTCAAGGAGATCTTTAGTTCTCCCTAATATTTATCTCATGTGCTTGGAGGTTGTTGAATCGATTGACTACCTCTTCATGCATTGCTCGTTTGTGCACAAAGTGTGGGAGTATTTTCTGGGGGTGTTTACGACAGCCTGGGTGATGATGAAGTTGTGGATGGGCTCCTTTGGGCATGGCATGGGGGTGGGTGGGAAAAGTTGAGAAAGCTAAGTGGAGGCTGATTATCATGGCAATTTTTTGGTCTATATGGGGAGCTGGAAATGGGCGGTGCTTCCGTAATGAAAACCAGGGTGTGGAGGATGTAAATGCAGCTTTGCTGCCAATCTTTATGTTTCTTTTTTATTTTCCTGTTCTTTGTATTCTTTCTTCGATTAGTGAGTTTTTATTTATTTATTTATTATTATTATTATTATTATTTTTTAATAAATAGTTGTTATCTCTATAAAAAACATTTAAAAATTAAAACATTAAAACCATTCATACCCACCCACATATAACATTAAAACAATCCAACCCATTCCAAATTAAAATTTTAAACATTCTTATCCATGCACATGTAACATTTAAAACATCCAAACCATTTATAAAAACTAACATCAAATTCAATACAAACAAAATGAAAACCATCAAGTGTTAAGCTCTGCATTGAGTATTAATAGAATCCATCCCATCCATCCCTAGTCAAAATATTCAAAATGAAATGGGTCTATGCCTAAGAAGCAGAAAATGATTAAAAAAAAATGTTTCTAACTTTAATCTTCCTATATCCTCAACAAGGGGCTCTCCTCTGTTGATCTAGCATAAGAATGGTCTCCCTCCACCCTTGTTGTTGGAGCAACTCAATGACTTTGAGGTAGGCACGATCGTCCAACTCAGAAGTCATTTCCACCAAGATTTGCATGATAGTTTCTACATTATACTTGTCTTTCCGGTCTTCCCTCCTATGAGTAGCTTGAGCCACGTACCTAATCGCATTGGATAGATCATTAGTCTTGTTCTCCCACTATCAACCAGGGCTGTTATTATAGATGGCACTCGGCTGTTATTAGATCTCGCATGTGAGCGACTTCTAGATGGGTGTATTCTAACTTCACCATCATTATCCATGCCCACATTTCTAGGAAAGGGTTTATTCACAAGATTTGATGGCAAAGGATTGTAGGGATGAGATGAGGGAAAACTTTCCTCCACATTTTCTTCAACAACAATTGCTTCTTCCTCATGCTCATCATTGGTGAAATCAAAAGTATGTTTGGGTGAAGCTTGGAGGTGTCCTCTTGTAGTTGTCTCCAAATATTGCACAAAGTTGGTCATACTGAGGACATTCGACCTTACAAAATTTAGATGCCCGTGGGTCTATCTGCAGTATGTAAGAAAGTTGAAGTTGGTACCACAAAAGAAAGGAATAAAAACTTAACAACAATGTAGGAGATGAAGAAAATAATCTTTAAATGTACAAACCACCATCAATCCTTTGCAGCCACTATTTGCAAGACCGGATCCTACCCTAGTCCAGATAATTCTTTCAAAAGTTCCTTGAAGCAACTTTACCTTTGCTTCAGATGATGACGCTTGTTCTTAAACTATTTGTTATTGTACTTCTTCCCAAATTGATGGTAAAAGTATATATTTTTTTTTTTTATAAAAAAGATGATACATTTATTCATAGAAGGTCGGAGCCAAATATACAGAAAACTAAGAAAGAAAATTAAAATTACAACTCAATCCAACTGATCGGGAATTGGGAAATAACTTTGGATAAAATTGCCCAGTCCACTGCATGAGATTTAGCCATTTTGAAGACCTCTAACACCTCCCCCATCCGATTCCTGAAACAACGATCCTTACTTTCTAGCCGTATGAACCACAACCCCGCGACTAAACATAAATGCCACACTTTCTTCCCTATGTTCCGATTGCCTCCACCATGCCACGCCAACATGAACCATACAATAGAGCTTGGCGACACCCATGCAACCCCGAACAAATCAAAGAAGCAATCCTTAAACCTTTGTGCAAAGGAACAATGTATGAAGATGTGACTCACCAATTCCTCGTCTTGATTACATATTAAACAAACATTCAGGATGATCATCCTTCTCATACAATGATTGTCCACTATTAGCACCTTCTTTCTTCCCACTAGCCAAGCATGCAATGCTACCTTTGGTGGAGCACTGTACCGCCGAACAAAAGATGTTGGGCAAATGTCTTCATTGGTGTTGGCCTCGCTTATATGCTTGTAAAAATATTTAACCAAGAATTTACCTGACTAGTCCTTAAGCCATATCATTTACTTTGCTTCCGCAAGCACCGGGATACTTTAGAGCCTATCTATCAACCGAATAAATTCTTTTATCTCCGAATCAATCAAATTCCTACGGCATGGTGGTGCCTAGGTGACAGCCTCTCCTTAACTTAAATAGCATCTATCCAACCTCAAATCTAACTCTAGAGCAAGCCTGTTAAATGGGGAAATATTCCGCTCAGTTTTTGCTCCCCCACCCAAATATCCTCCCAAAACCTAATGGTCTTCCCATCCCCCAAATGGAAGCCTACTACCCCTGCTTTTAATTGACACTGCCACTTTCCATAAAAAGATGATAACCTTATCCATATACCCCCCTCATCCAAACCGTACAAAGATGATGACCTTATCCACATACCCCTCTCATTCAAACTGTATTTCCTAGCTATTACCTTTCTCCATATGGAAACCTCCTCCACTCCAACTCGCCAAACCCATTTACCAAGCAATGTTAAATTCATAAGCTCTAGGTTTCGTAATCATGTCCCCCCTTGATCCCAAAGTTGACATACTTCCTCCCATTTGATGAGATGAAATTTTCTATTATCTTCCGTTCCACTCCAAAAAAAATCTCTCCCAAAATTTTCCAACCTATTCATCACTGCTTTTGGACATTTGAATAAGGATATGAAATACATCAAAAGATTTGACAACATTGCCTTAATCACAGTTAACCTTCCCCCCATCAATAGATATCTAGTCTTCCATTGCGATAATTTTCTTTCGAACCTCTCCACCATTTTGTCCCAAAGATGTTTGGCCGGTTTTCCAATGCATAGAGGAAGATTGAGGTATGTGGTTGGAAAAGATGCCACCCTACATCCAAATATTCTCACAAACTGATCTACCTCCTCCTTAGAAATGCCCACCCCCAATATTTTGGTTTCATTGATATTGACTTTGAGCCCCGGTACCACCTCAAGACTAATTATAATCGATTGAAGATTGGACACCTTTTGATCATCATCCTCACTAATGCAGGGGCATTTTCACACCGGGCTCGAGTGGGGTGGCCTGTGAGATGCAGGGGCACACTCGGGGTGGGCGGCCTGTGTGATGCAGGTGGCTCATAAGATGCGGGCCCCACCCGTGTGACTGGGGTGGCTCATGTGAGGCGGTACCCATGTGATTTGGGGCCCACGAGGGGGGTTCGACCGAGGTCCTAACCCATGAGACGTGGGGCCTGGGCAATGAGATAAAGGGATTAATGCTCCATACTCTAACAGTTCGAGCTTTTAGAGCAAATGATTAATTGTCCTACATCAAATTGGTATCAGAGCGGGAGGTTTCGTGTTCGAGACTCCTCACCGGCGGTGATTAATGCAGGGGCATTTTCACACAGGGCTCGGGGTGGGCGGCCTGTGAGATGCAGGTGGCTCGTGAGATGCGGGCCCCACCCGTGTGAGGCGGTGCCCATGTGATTTGGGGCCCACGAGGGGGGTTCGACCGAGGGCCTAACCCATGAGACGTGGGGCCTGAGCAATGAGATAAAAGGATTAATTCTCCATACTCTAACAGTTCGAGCTTTTAGAGCAAGTGGTTAATTGTCCTACATCACTCACATAATAATAGTGTATCGTCTACAAATTGAAGATGCGTGACTTGAAATTTTAAATTGTCCACCCAAAATCCCTTTGAATCACATAATATAGATGGTGTTTGTTCTTAAACTATTTGTTATCGTGCTTCCTCTCAAATCGATAGTAGAAGTCTACCCCCATTTCTTTCCACTCTTCTTTAATAAAGGCCAATGTCTGCCTATTTGGATTTTCTCTTATCTTTGGGATCATCAGCTCTATAAAGAAAGTCTCTTACAAGTGAGTGCAAACTACATTTGCGCAATTTATTGCTTCTTGGAACGGTGGCAAATTAACAATGTTGTTCATCATCTATATTCATGGAAAGAAATATTTTATTAATAATTTGTTACTTTTTCAAATTGTGGCAAATTAACAATATTGTTTGTTAATTATTATAGGCTTACAACATAAGGATAGTATCCAGTAGTAGACTATTGACCAGACCATGTTACAATTAGGGCTGTTAATGGGTCAGGCCTCAGGCTAGGCAAAATCAAAATTTTGAAGAAGCCGGGCCAATCAAACCAGGCCCAGACAGTTCAAAATCTGTGCTGAAGCTAACCCCAGGCTTGGCCCATTGAAATTAATATTAGAAAAATCACAAACAAAGGCATATATAAGAAGAATTAGGATAAGTAAACATCAACAGCTAGAATATGGAAATAAATTAGCTTGAGGGAGTTTATTTGATACTTTGGTCGTGTATGACGCTTGATTCGTAGGCATTCAGAAAATACACAATCGGAATAATATTAGCTCAAATAATAGTGCAACTCACTTCATGATGCAGGACATGGAAAATAAACATGTTATTCAAGATTTCAAGCGTTAGATTATACTAAGTTCAGAAATAATCACAGAAAAATTCCACATCCTACACAATAGTCCAAACATGTAATTAAGAAGAATCTATGTGGGTCCAGGCCTACACATGATAGAGTTGGATCAATAAAATTTATGAACCAAACGATGCTCAAAGATAAGAAATAATTATCCACACATGCATAGTAATCAGCTCCTAATCCAAGGGATTTACCAATTTCAATTTAGGGAATCCTATGGTGAGAATAGGGATAGAATTTGGAGATTTAGGACCATCTAGGGTTAGGGTTTATGAAAAAAACAAATACGAGAGAGTAAAGGAGAGGGAACCCTGAACCAAAAGACAATTGTCACGTGCAGACCGCGGTAGGACCTGACGCACATGTGCTGGTGATCGGCCGCACGTGTGTGGGGCCCACGTACCCAAAAATCGTCTCCTTGGGGTTGGTCGATCAGGCTTAGGCTTCAAAACCCCCAAATTTCACGTCGATCCGAGTTACGGCCTGGGCGTGGTGCTTCGTCGAAGTTTCAGCCTTCCTGCAGTGCCAGATTCTGCAAATCTGTTGAAGAGAAGGAATTTGATGTGACAAGGGACAGATTTGTAGCGCAGATGATTATGGGAGATGAGAAGGGTGGATGGCATAAGACGGGTAATAGAGATGACGATGGATGGAGGTGAAACGGGATAGATGTGGCTTCGCACCACAGTAGTTAACCCTTCGAAGAAGGGAGGGCTTCACACCCATTAGGTTTCGCAACTCAGAGAGTAGGAAAACGCAGAATTTTTATTAATCTTCAATGAATCAAAAGAATTACAAGGAGTGTCAATTTCTAGGAAAATCCTATATCCTAAAACTTGCGTCGTGTGTGTAATCTATTACTTGGCGATGAAGTAAATTAAAATAAAAACCGAACAAAGAAATTTAAAGCGTTCATGATATTCTAAATAATAACAATAAGCAAAACCTAAAATATGAAATCAATCTGACCAGTGGGCTGATTGTCAGGCCCACTCTTTTGAATCAAAACTTTGTCTCCTAAATAGGAGGCTCTCCCTGGATGTCGTCATTGATTCATATCGATAGTGAGGATCTCCTCTTGCGTACGTGCCTAGGAGGGCGGCGCGCGTGTGATGTTCTCATCAATTCTCCCCAGCTGCGAAGATTTCGCCACTGGTGAAATAAAACTCCTGAACCGCTCCAAGATGTCAGGCTCAAGTCTGAAACTCCTCAGTGAACCACATACTGTCTGAAGCTGGGTGTGATTTCCATTTAACCAGGTACTTCTAAAACCCGCCGTCCGACGTTGAAACTATCTGATGGTTTAGAATATCCTCTATTTCCTCTTTGAGTGTGTGACGGTTAGGTATGAGAGGCAAATGCTGAGAAGAAAGGTAAGGAAGAGTAGGTATGAGAGGTAGAGGCTGGAAAAATGGATTGGGACGGGTAGGTATGGGACGTAGAGGCTGAGAAAATGGGTCGGGAAGGGTAGGTATGGGAGATAGAGGCTGGGAAAATGGGTCGGGAGGGGGCTATGGATCAAGGGATAAATTTGGGGAATCAGGATGGGTGGGCGAAGGGCTGGACAAAGTATCAGTGGTCCCATGAAAGTAAGTAGATCCTCCACATCGAATGTGGAACTAATTCCCATGGAATGTGGAAGATTTACCTTATACACATTGAGACTGTTTCGTTTTATAATTTTGAAGGGTCCAGCGCTATGCGTGTGTAACTTACGAACGGCCCCCAAAGGGTACCGCTCGGGCCTGATGCGGACCATCACAGTCCCCAATATTGGATTCTTTGAAACGTTTACGCTGGTTTGCAAAAAATTTGTATTGTTCATTACTAGTAGTGATCTTCTGCCTGATTTCTTAATTCCATGAATGAATGTGAAGCGCAAAAGACTCTGCAAGCTCTGACGCCCTATGGGATAATGACATAGGGACAAGATCAACAGGTTTCCTAGGTTTATAAATAGTAACGACTTCATAAAGACTGAGACCTGTGGACCTATCAACAAAACTATTAAACGTAAACTCGGCTCTAAGTATTACGATGTCCCATGTTCTGGTGTGCTCTATATCCCTCCTAGGGGAAACTCATCCGATAGATCATCAGGAAAAACATCACGTAACTCATCCACTACCGGAATGGCCTCGGTGGGTAACTCTACACTAGCCTCTGGTGCACTCTCCAACCACAAGGCCGCACATGTTGTACCCCTTAAAATAATGGTCTTGATATTCCTCATGGGGTGGGTGCACGGGTGCACGCCCATAACTGATTCCTTGACCAACTCCAATCGTTGGTCTATCCTCTAGGCCACTTGCCTGAGATTGGACATCTACCCCAATGGTGGGGTTTGTCCTGGCGATGGTCTCTAGTCAGGTAATGCGCACATTAATTTGTTCAAAGCATTCGTCCATTACCAAACGTTTATCCAAAGACTCGATCTGCTATGACAGCTTGTTTAGCAGTTGTTCCATGTTTAGTGTAGGGTGCAAACCAAAATTTAGCAATATAGTTGTCAAAATATAAGAATTTTTTTTTTAAAGAAATAACCCGGTTTCTAAAAACGAAAAAGGAGAGTTTTTGAAAACACATTAGGAAAGTTTCTAAAAAAGCAACCTAGTTTCTAAAACTAAAAAAGGAAGGTTTCTAAAAACAAATTAGGAAAGTTTCTAAAACGAAAATGGTGGGGTTTGTCCTGGATAATACCTTGAAGGAGGGCATTCCAAAAAGATTGCCTCTCCAAAGGAATCGAGAGGGTCATAAGATGGGGTTGGATGGGTTTCTGGGATTGGGAATGTGAGAAAGGGGATTTGAAAGGTTTCATAGTTTGCTTCATATGGGAGGGTCTGTGAAGGGTAGAGTCGGGGCCAAAACGAACCCTCTGAACAAGTAATTTCTTACCGGCAAAGCTTACCCCATGGAGCATGTTAATTGCTCTAGCTAGTTCGATTTCACTACTCATCGCACTAGAGCAAATCCATGGTAAGAACCACTAGCTTTGTCTCTCGGCATAACGAAGTCCATAACAGCTCCCACCCACCCAAAAATCTTTTCCAGGTCGATTGGAAACCAGCCATGGGGATATCCTTTCACAAATAAAGTGGGATACGAGGCATATATCTTACGCCCGAGATCAACCGATGTCCTGTTACGTTTTCTAGCCTGAACTTGTTGCCATTCCCCCCAATCTGCACCCCTCACAGAAGTGGCGATTTCTGTAGAGATGTACTCGTACCTTTTTCCTTACCCTCAGATTGATCGATTCTAAGGGAAGACGACATGGCTAGAAAATTAAATCAACATCAGCACCGTCAGCTTCGAATTCAGTCGGAAATCACCACCGGAAAGCATCAACATCAGCTTCTTCTTAAGACAGCCACATTCAGTGATCGGTTTGTGATTACCACTGTACTTTGAGCGCATATTCTTGCTCCCTATTTGGTTGGGATTGTAGTTTGGCATGCCAGGGGGATAGGGAGAGAAGGGGAAAGGCAGTGGCAGTTTAGCCTACTAGCGACTCTATGGTCCTTATGGTGGAAAAGGAATCAACTTTGTTTCACGAGCAAATTGAGCATGCCGGTGCAAGTATTCAATAGGGTAAATCTTAATATGAAGGTTTCAACGAAAGTGTAGTTAGTTTTTTCTTCTTTTTTCATATTGAAGGCATCTCATTGGGTGTTGTTGTACTTTTGTATATTTGTATATTTGTATTTTTGCTTCATTTGGCTTTGGCCTTTTTTAATTTATCATCTTTCAAAAAGAAGAAGAAGAAGAAGAAGAGAGATCTAGGTGCGTCCCTACTTCATATTCTCCCTCTTCCCTCTCTATCTTCCTCCCTTCTTTCCTAGGGTTTTGATTTGGGGATTCTTTTCTTTTATAATGGATGGGGTTTTTTCAAAAGGGTTGGAGAGACCTTTGCATCTCCAAATTCAATAAAGAGGATCCGACACAGCGGTGCTAGAATGCCCAACCAATCTCATGTAGAGAGACTTAACTGAGAATTTGCTCAATCTATTAGCTTTCGAAAGACGTTTATCTAGCTTGGAAAAATCAGCTCCATGTTGGATCAACCCCATAAGGTTAGAAAATTGATCAATCTCTTCTTCAGAGAGGTTCAGATGACACTACATTTCACCCATTATAGACAAATTATGAAACCAGGCCTTCTTCCTTTTTATGACACCCTGAATAATCGAGGAAATACTTGAAAAAGAGGCATATCATCACAACACCAGTCCAAATAGAAGCTGCCTCTGGAGCCTTCCCTCAAGATGAAGGGGATTTCTCCTTTAAATGAACTTGACACTTTAAGCACTACCACACACAACCGGATGCCCTACTATAGACCGAATGACACGGAAAGTAACTATCCTCCTCTTCACATGGCCCAGATGCCCTATAATAGACTAAATGATGCGGAAAGGCAAAACAATTGTCCTCCTCTTCACAGAGCCCAGATGATAACCTAATGTCCTCCTCGCCGAACCCCAATATTCATTTTCGCAATAGAACTGAATTCACGTACCTGAGATTCCTGATTTCCAATCCCCCCTCTATGTTAGGCTTACACACCTTGGCCCAACTGACCAAACGGAATTTATGTTTATGTTTGAAACCTTGCCAAAGAAAAGTCCCTTTGAATTTCTTCCGGTCTACCCAATCACACTAACTGGACATTAAAATAGTGACACAAAAGGAATGCTGATGAACACAAATTATATCATGGATATTCTCCCTCTTAAGGAGATATGCTTGCTTTTCCGCCCCAATCATTTCTGTTTCACCCTTTCCACCACTGCATCCCATAAGTGTTTGGTTGACTTCTCGATCCACAAGGGGTCACCCAGGAATGTAGACAGATGGCTGCCTAGCTTGCACTTGGAAGATCAACCAAAAGAATCCACCTCCTTGCCACTTAAAAAAACACCCAGTAATTCATTTTTTCAGATGCCAATTTTTAGCCCCAACACACCACTTCAAAACACAACAAAATATTATGAAGATTGTTGATTCGGCCCAAGTTTGTCTTGCAAAACAAAAGAGTATCATTGACAAATTGCAAATTCAATATCTGGATATTAGCGTATCAACTTCAAAGCCACTGATTAGATTGTTTCTACCAGCCCTTTCTTTTAAAACTACACTTTCTTCCCAAAGTCAATTTGAATCTTGTTCCATTTCTCAACATACTCCACACCTCACTCACTTCTTCCCAACCTCAGAGCCTTCCACCCAACGAGCCATCTCCGAGATGTAGGGGGTAACTTGGGTTGGTCAGGTTGGGTTGAGGGTCAACCCAAGCTCAGCCCAACCCAACCTCAAGAGGAGTTGGCCTGAGGCCCAACCCTAGAGCAACCCAAGCCCAAACCAAATCCAACCCAACTCAACCTCAAGAGGAGTTGGCCTGAGGCCCAACCCTAGAGCAACCCAAACCCAACCCAAGCCCATCCTAAAGTCTTGAATACTCAAACCTTAATACAATTTAGGTTGGGCGAGGTTAGGTCAGG
The DNA here is from genome assembly GCA_037074715.1 of Magnolia kwangsiensis. Lineage (NCBI taxonomy): Eukaryota > Viridiplantae > Streptophyta > Magnoliopsida > Magnoliales > Magnoliaceae > Magnolia > Magnolia kwangsiensis. The sequence goes on along the minus strand of CM073574.1, from coordinate 66,263,598 downwards.
TTAACACCCACAACTAGTAATCTAACAAATAAAAAATCAAACATGTAACTATCAAAAAAACATTGTTAAAGTAATACTTGTATCTAACAAAATAATAGTGTTTTCGATAGTGTTCGTAGCATAGTTACAACGCTACGTAGTGCACCAAACTAGTATAACTCCCATGAACCATATGCTATTTTAGGTGTAGCATATAACATGGGTATGCGTTTTAAAGCTTAAAAAGTTTAAAAAATAATGTTGTAATATTCTATGTTAGTTGAGCATGATGCAGGACATGAAATTCAAATATGATGTGCGAGATTTCAGGCCTAAGATCACGTTAGTTCAGAAACAATTACACAAATTTCATATCCCACATGAAAGTCCAAACATTCAATTAAGGGGAATCTATGCATGTTCAGGCCTACTCATGTTAGGGCTGGATCAATAAAAATTATGAACCAAACGATACTCAAAGATAAGAAATAATCATCCACACATGCACAGTAATCAGTCTCTAATCCAAGAGATTCACTAATTTTAACTTAACGAACTCTAGGGTGAGAAAAGGGGCAAACAAATTAAGGATAATGCAATCTAAGGTTAGAGTTTATGAAAATAGGAATGAAAAGAGGAAAAATAAGGAGAAAAAAAAAATTGAATCGAAGAAAGTCCATGCGTGCTGACAGCGGCAGGGCCAAGCGAACATGCACATGAGCCTGGGCGCACGTGCGAGAGGGGCCTGATTTTCGAAACGGACTCCTTGGCTTTGGTCGACTAGGGGGGTCTTCAAACCCTCAAGTTTCGTGGCGATCCGATGTATGGTCTGTATGCAGTGCTCCATCGAAGTTTCGGCCCTTTTGCAAGGACATTCTGGAAACTGGCTGTAGGAAGAAGAACGGCCGCAAAAACTGGTGGATTCAAAGCAAGGATGATTGTAGAAAGTGAGAGATATGGATAGAAGAGGGTAGGGGCGGATGGGGATAGATGTGGCTTCGCACCACGGTAGTTAGCCCTTCGAAAAGGGAGGGCTTCGCACCCACTTGAAAATTTCCACAGCTCAGAAACTGAGAGAGTAGGAAAAAACTTGCAGGATTTTTTTTTTTTTTTAAACTTCAATGAATCAAAAGAATTACAAGGAATGCCTATTTATAGGAAAACCTTATACCCCAAAACTCGTGCCATGTGCGCAACCTATTACTTAGCGATTAAGTAAACCAAAATAAAACTAATTAAAGAAATTTAAAGTGTTCGTGATATTCTAAATAACATAAATAATCAAAACCTAAAATATGAAATCAATCCGACTAGTGGGTCACGATCATGAGATTCCCATGACAGGCTTTACTTGGCTATCAGGCCCACTCCCTTGAACCAAAACTCCGTCTTCTAACTAGGAGGGCCCTCTCTGGATGTCGTCATCGATCCAGATTGACCGTGGGGCCTTCTTTCTAGCGTACGTGCGTGCATGTGATGTCCCCATCAAAGCATAATTTGAAAAATGGTGGTGACTCATTCTCCTCACATGTGGCATTGATGTACAACTAGCCATCTAGACCATCCAAACCGGGGTCCCTATCGGGGAATGGAATATATCTCAGACTTAAGTATCAATCAACTTTAATAACTCCACCATGTGTACAGTTGACGAGTTATGACCAGTTTTAAATGGTGTTAGACTAACACAGTATGCTAACTCATATAAGCAAAGATTTTTCGATTTCCCTCTAAAGCACTATTCATCTTTCATCGAAAGACATATTCCCTCTTTCGAAAGCCTCATTTGGTACTCTTAATCCACACAATGATTGAAGACAAAAATTTAAAGAATCAATCAACACCATCAGAATAATATCACTTGAACCCCCCCCCCCCCCCCCCCCCCCCCCCGAGTGTCCTAAAAATAAAATAAAATAAAATTTGTGGAGCTCTTTTTAATTGATTTAAAGCTTAAAAAAGTTAAGTTCTTCCCTTAATCTTCAGTAATGAATTTTATTTCATTTTGGAAGTAGATTCCAGGTATGCAACATCATAGAATAAGCTTGTTCTAAAACCATTTTATGTGGGGCCTACTGTGGTGTGCACGGCATGCCATCCAACTTGTCTAGCCCATCATGAAAGCCACCATGCTAGGGGTAGTTTTTGAGTGCTTGAGCATTGTCTTTTATGTTGTGAGTTGTGACCCATGTGATGGTTGGATACACCTAAATTTTTTTTCTCTGCGGTTGTTATCCATTATTTTCTATTTTGTGGTCTACCACCCAACCCGTCCAATCCCATGGTTAGTTACACAACTTCTACATTATTTTTTTTGGAGATAAATTGCACAACTTTTACACTTTTTTTAAAAGAGAATTTATACAACTTCTACATATTTTTGGAGAGAAATTACACGGCTTCTACATTCTTTTGAGAGAGAATTTACACTACACGACGGTCCGGTAACAAGCATAATGGTCCATTACGGAAAAAACAGCCTGTAAAGGACCACGACGGCCCGGTAACAAGCATAACGGTCCATTACGGAGTCTATACAGGACTTTTTTTTTCTAGATTTAAATTTATTTATTTTTTTAAAACAAAGGGCCATTACAGGGGCCATAACGGTAACGACGGTGACAGTTACAGCCACTGTTACTGTTAACATTATAGAATACCACGGCATGCAAAAGGCAAAAAAAAAAAAAGAGAGACCCATAACATATATGATGTTAAAGCTAGGGAGCTACTATTTAGAGCTACCCCAATAGATTTGCTCAAACCCATTTTCTTGGGATTTGGAAGTGTACCATCGTGAGCAATTAAATATATTAAGGTGGATGTAGATGTAAATTACCAAAAGGTATCACATTCATAATAAAACACACTCATCTATGAAAAGAAAAACATATCCAAAGACCACTGTACTTACCAAGATGTTGATTGCAAAAATCTAAGACAGCTCGGGGTGGTAAATGAGCATACTGAATCATAAAAACCACCATACTGGCCCATGCACTAACTGTGAAGTTCACACCAACTTTGGCTCCTGAGAATAGGGAAAATTGAAATAATCTGAAACATGAGTAATGGAAGGAACATAAGAGAAAGAAAGAAAGAAAGAAAGAAAAAGAGCTCTCCCAAATCAGAATGGGGATTTCTACCACTTCATCTAACAAAGGGACATTAAGATAGTCACAAACAATCACCAATATTCTAGGATAAAGAACCATAAAACATCCCCATGTTCATTATTGTAGATACAAGACATTTTCGGACCAGCCTGATCTCCTTGTTAGGTCCACCACATCTAACATCCTCTGGAACCAGCATAGCAACCAACGACCTGCATATATCATAAATGCACCTGTTCCAGAGCACAAGCAACCGCTAACTGCACCCGAACTGATTCAATGAAGTTAATGTATCAATAAAATGATAGAGAAATGAATGCTGTGCCCTTAAATTTATGCATGTCTGATAAATCCGTGTACGTGGAGGGAGGGAGGGAGAGGGAAGGGGAGGGAGGATTAGGATGTGGATGTGAGCATCAAAGACGGAGCATATTCCAGCATCAGCAAAACATTTCCCAGTCAGAAACATAGCAGTACGTGCAATATTTCCCTACTAGTCCATGTCCAAATCAGGAAGGAAGCCTACATAAAGGAGCGAATAAAGTTCAAGGAAGCCATTTTTCATTCTACAATTAGGAATCACTGTTATTGAAAATGTGATAGATGAATACAATGATACAACCTTGAGAATTATCAAAACAAACATGGAATCCTTTATCATGTAGCAAGTACAGAACAAACCTCTACACTTTTGCATTCACATGACACTTTAAATTTCTACAAGAATCAGCCTTACAAAGAATTTGCTACAAGTACAACACGAACTCACATTTCCACAACTACAATAGCCTCTGTACTTCCTATTCACATCTGCACTTCACAAAAGTCACCATCATAGAAGAAAACACCAGCACCCATCACCATTGGAACAGCCAAATTGATTATGCAAGAAATATCTCCATTCATGTCAATGACCGCAACAATATAGTCATAACATTGCATGTCAATATTACTGCTTCGGGATCTCCTTTCTGTTTATGCCACCTGCAACAATGTGACTTAAAATCAATTTAACTAGGAAACAACCGATAGATACTCCATAATGTGGAAATTTTTTTTAAAAAATGATAAATTTGGATGGAGGATAAGAACCATAGAATTAGTAGTAGCACAAATCTTAAGCCTGGAAGCAAAAACAACTGGAGACTGAAAGAGAGACTTTTAGGTGACCTTAAATTGGCTCTAAAGCTCCTCAACCAAGAGACCTCTGCTGCATTCATGTTACGCTCAGCTCAGATTGGTGGAGAGACTTCGTATCCGAGGATATGAACTTCTGCTAAATGATTAGATATATTCCAGATTGAAATTGCATCCACAAGCCTAAAACAGTCAACCACCATTTTCATCTCTAGTTGCATCATTCTCAATGGCTGCATTCCGTGCTTCTCTTCTTCTGTTTTGGATTTGGTGAACATATTCTGCAACTATGACGTGAAATTTTGGAGCTGGCTTGTTGGATGAGGAACCACTAAGGCCTGCCTTCTTCAAAGCCTGTGAGACATGTCTTTGAGCCTTTTGGAAGTGAACGGTACAAAGGGAGGGCACAGCAGCTCTCAGCACTGGCTTCCCACAAATAACTTGTCCAGTTTGCGCACTAAAACAAAATGCATAAGTTATTAAATAAGCTTTTTAAATTAAAAAAAAAATGGAAAAGGCACAATTTCAATTTCAATGCTTGAGAAACAATCAATGATTTTGGTAAATTGAGGCCCAACAGCTAACATGTCATATAAAACTGATTAAAAAGAAAATTTACCTAAAAAGCCCCCCTGATGGTAACCAAGCAATTTAAACCAGAGAGAGAGAGAGAGAGAGAGAGAGAGAGAGAGAACTTTTTACTCGCTTCTTTGGTAAAACAGGGAAGAAGATCCATTTCGCAAGAGAGCGTCAAAACTCAGCAAATTCTCACTAAGAACGATATTATGAAAATGAGAATAAAATACCATTTGTTATTAGTATTTATCATAAATTAAAAAATATATATCTAAAAGCATCAAAGCTTGCAAATACCCATTACAACATGTTACAAAATAGAAACTAGTGCATTCTATTCTTTGTATTTCTCATGAATCACACAAGAAACCATAATTCTTGAAGCAAAATTTCCATTTATGTAGATCCATAAATACCAACATGTAAAGATGCAATTTTGGTTATAGTTCCCACATACAAATATCCCCATCATTGAGGAAAATGATCAACCCTACGAACTCCAGTTTACAGCATACCCATTCATTTTCAAGACTATATCATACAAAGTCAATTTGTCAACCTTACAAGCAAATGAAACCTTTTTTTCTCCCACACAGATTGCTTATGAAAACTATACATTTGTTGACTACAAAAACCAAATTTGTATAAATTAAAATAAAAGATAACATTAGTATAACCATCAGAAGCAAGAACACAACACTAACCATAAATAAACAAGACAAAATATTGCAACTAAATAAAGAAATCATTAAAGAACATTAAAAAGCTCGGTCAAAAAGTAATGCACCAGCTGGTCCTGAGCTCAGATAGAACAGACCATGCCCCCAAAACCTCACAGATCCAACCATCCAATTTCAACCTCTTCTTCATTGAATGTGGACATTGCTGCTTTTGTTCTTAACTCCTTATTGCAGGCCACCAATTGAAAGGTTAGGATTGCCCCATGAGGTATGTATGGAACATGATACATTCATAGTGGAGCCCATCATATCAACACAATGAGTCACCTACCATGGGTGGCAACACATCAATGGTACATATGGCATACACATGCCAATCAAGCCCATGTAATCATGGGCCCCATCGTTAACAGGTCTGTCAATGGGCCCATTTCAAATTGAGTCACCTACCATGGCTGGCAACACATCAATGGCACATGTGGCATACACATGCTTGCCAATCGACCCCATAAAATCATGGGCCCCATCATTAACAGGTCTGTCAATGGCCCCATTTCAAATCCTTGAGTTTGCTTGACCCAGGATCAGCCGATCAACAGTCCTACCTACAATTGAGTATGACCAAAATTTCACACTCATCAGACTATCCTAACTGCCTGTTCGATGGCCACCATTTGGCAGTTTCAAAGAAAAACATCTCGCCCAAAGTCCAATTTCATCGAGATAAATCAGAAGGTTAAGATTGTCAGATCGGCATAATGATTGGGAGGTCCTCCAACCACAATGGGCCCAGGGTTCAGACGGTCAGGATCAGACTGAATGAAGCACCACATATATCCTGGATGAGTCGAAACTATTCAATACTTCCTGATGAACGCATCACTGCGGAGTCCAATCCACAGACAAGACATTAAAAGTAAATAGAGAACAAAATGAAGAAACATTGAGATTGGTAACTAATAAGAAAATCATCAAAATATTTCTTAATCAACTAACAAATCTTGAGAAAACATTAAAATAAGCATTAGTTTACATAATAATAATAATAATAAAAAGAAGACTCACCCAACAATCAAAACCCTAACATCCACCGAAATAGAAGGAAAAAAAAAAAGAAAAAAAGAGGGAAAAACCCAAACCTCTTGATAACATAGCTGCAAGCCTTGTATAGCTTTTGCTTGCTATCTGAAAGTATGTGAGAATGGCAATAGTTCGTTAGCGCCATTGCCTTCGACTTACACCCCCCAAAAGCGCATTTCTTCATGCTGTCGCCACTGCCACCGCAACCATTCCTGAAATCACGGTTATTCTCGCCGCTCCCTTCAGCAGCGGTGGCAGCGCTATCTCCTTCTTCCTTGAAAGGGCTTTTCCCGTATTTCCAATAATACCCTCGGTACTGGGCCCTGACCTCGTCCATCAGGGCCCAGTACTGGCTCTTGTAGTACTTGGCGAGTTGCTTGACTCGGCGGGAGCGGCGTCGCAGGACTTCTTCCCGAGTCAGCGAACCGGAGAGCCGGAGGGCCGTGTCTTCTTCGGAGCCGTCGATGGTGAGGGGGGTCTTGGACGGTGACGATTGGCTGATGTGGGTGGGGAGCGACGGAGGGTCTTTGCCATCGCTGTCGCCGGTGGTGGGGAAGTTAGGGTTTTTAGGGTTTTGGGGTGGTGGAGGAAGAGGGTGGTGCTTGTTAGCAGAGACCATGGCAGAAGGAGAGATATAGAGAGGGAGGTGATGAAAGGGGAAGGAGGCAAGGGGTATTTTCTTTATTTATGGACATGCGGCAGGAATTTTTAGCAGGAGAAACTCTTTGATACTCCGGTAGATGATGATACGCAGGCACTTAGAAATTACTATGAAATTTCACGCTTGGAATACCAATAATTAATTTAATTTGAACCTTTAAGTTATCGGACCGATTTAGATGTATGTTAACTAAAAATTAAATTTATTTGATTATCGGACAATTGGAGAATGAAATGCATCCAATGGTCCATTTTCAACAAAGAAGTGTCCACGAATCAGAGGTCAGAATTTTTTAAACAATCTGATTTTTTAGGAATGTGATTTAGAAACAATGGTTTACACTATTTAGTTGGTTTAACTGTATTTAATGCATTCCATGTTCACAATTTCTGACTGCCTGAGCATCGAGCGTCGTACATTTACAGAGTATCAAATAAATCGCCTTTGGAGGAGGAATTATCTGATACGGTAGCCTGCGTTTTTCAAACTATGCACGCCTTTCAGTTTTGACAAATGGGGCCCACTTTCCTATAATCTAGACCATTGATTTGTTTTTTAACATTGTGAGTATAGGTAAATAAAGTTATTTTTTATATAAATTTTTAAATTTTTTTATTTGTGTCGGAGGGATAGGCAGTTGAGAAGTGAAATACGACAACGGTTCACAAGAAACTAAAAAAAAAAGACTGTTGTATTGATTGGTTTGACCGAGTACTCTGAGTGAAATTTGGGCCATGGCTCATAAACGATGGGATTGAACAGGTTAATGGTGGGGATTGCCAATCCATGGCCCCAGTTGTCAAAATTGAAAATTTGTGTTTAATGTGCAGGGATGTAGCAACGTAGGCCATGTATGGTAAAATTCCTCCTAGAGGGTGATTCTGTAGCCAAGCGGGCCGCTAGCCCCACACGCACCTTAACACGCAGCACACAAGCGTGTCGTTCATCCGGACCTCCCAGTCCAGTCGATTCAATGAAGAATCAGGATGGCATGTATGCACGTCATGATGGCCGCCGATATAAGAGAACCGTCAAAGGCTTAGAAAAACTTGCCAACGGTATGTATTTAATCTTAAATGTGTAGACTGATCACAAGTAGACTCGTATATTATTTTTTTGGGATACATCATATTGACCGCGAGGCTTGCCGGCTCACCTGTCGATGCAGATTTCCCCCCGAAATTCACATAGAAAACTAGTGGGTCCAGATAAGAGTTTCCTACCGTTGAAACCATCTTGGCCTCTGTATTGTTGTTTATATACCATCCAAACCATTCATGAGGTCATTTCCACCGGGATGAAGTGAAAATAATGAAAATTTATCCTGATGAGTAACTTTTGTGACCATAAACATTTTGAACGGTGGTCACTGAATATCTACTGTTTCCTCTCACGTGGCTCACTCGAGTTTCCGATCCACCTTATTTTCAATTCCATGTACTAAAATGACCTCACAGAATGGGTGGACGAGGGGAATTTCTAACAAACATAATAGTGGGCCTCACCTGCCATCCCAGCGCAGGAAGGTTTTTGCAGCAAATCCGGGTCCCTTACCGTTCTACACGGGTGACATGTTGGCACGCGTTCCACGTATAAAGGGGTGTGTGGAAAGTGGTGGTGCATGTGGGCGACTAAAGTGTGTTTTCTTATTAAAGGCAAATTATTTTAATATGGATTATTTTGGACCTTTTGATATCGCGTGCTTCTTCTTGCTAAAATGCGTCGGGGAGAGAGAGATCACGCTGTTCTTCTTGTTAAAATGAGATCAGAGAAAGGAGAAATTTACGACCGTGGACCCCATCTTTTATTCAGCAGTTTTTTTAAAACAATACAAACTTAGAATACTCAGTTAGACCTCCTTATATGGAGTCGGGATTTTAAGACGAAAATACCCCTCCTTCCATGGCTGTGGCTTTTCCTCTCCCATTTCCACTGCTGTGGCTTTTCCTCTCCCATTTCCACGGCTTGCTCTTCCTCTCCCTTTCCATTGTTGCTTTCACGGCTGTGGCTTCCACTGCTTGCTTTTCCTCTCCCTTTCCACTGTTGCTTTCACTGCCATTGCTTTCACCTCCTTTCTTCACTGTGTTTTCGGTAGAAAGATCCAAAAAAATCTTTTTGTGGGTCCCCTCTCATCAACATTTTATCTTCTACTGAAAATGGTCAGTCCAGTGAAAAAAGCATGCAGCGCAGGTATATTTTAAACTCAGTTGGGCCCACATAGAATATATGTAGTTATGTTTTTATTTTCATACTAAAGGAAAATGTTTTATATGGTCGAGCCCATGCGAACTCCCCATGAGGTCTAGCCGTGTGGGCCCCACCATGACGGATGTTGAACATCAACACCATGAACTCGATGGGTCCCCATTAAATTATGGGATAGCAGAAAAATTAGCCTTATACGGAACTGAGGTGGGCCATGCTATCTAAAATCATGTGAAGGCATGCCTAAAACATATAAAATTACTTGGTGGGGCCCACCTAAAATTTGAATTTGTCTGAAACTTGGTCTGACCCCTCATCCAAGTGGGACACACATTATGGATGGGCTGAATTTGTGAAACTCCTCTCGGTGGGCCCAAAAAATAAATATGAATGTTTTAATGGAATGTAATCCCTCTCAACTTTTGTCCGTGGTGTGGCCTACAAAAGTCACGAATTAACTAGATTTTTAAGCTCTAGGCCTACCATGGAATGGTGCATCTGACTGATGGGGTAGATGTTTGACATACGTACCTTACGATAGCGCCCACACAACTCGAACTCATGGGTAGTTCACATGAGCTCGACCATATAGAGCTTTTTCCCACACACACACACACGACACATGTGCACCACCATCACTTGGATGAGGGTTCAAACCAAGTTTCAGACGCATGAAAATTTCAGGTGAGCCCCACCAAGTGCTTTTATATGTTTTAACGTTGTCTTCACATGATTTTAGATGGTACGGCCCACCTGAGTTCTATATACGGCTGATTTTTGGGATATCCCATAATTTAAAGGAGACCCATCAAATGCACGGTGTTGGTGGTCGACACCCAACAAATTTTTAGTTTGCCCTACTGATCTCCTAGTTTGCTCTACCGATCTTTCAGTTTGCCCCGCTGATTTCCTAGTTTACCCCGCTGATCTTGTAGTTTGCCCCGCTGATCTCTTAGTTTCCTCCGCTGATCTTTCATGTTTTTCCCGCTGATCTTAATGTTTCCCCCGTTGATCTTTCATGTTTGTCGTATTCAATTTCATGTTTGTCCCACTCAATGTCTAAGTTCCCTTCCGCATATGGGGTTTTGGTGTATACATATTGCGATGTAAACGGATGGGCATTACATAATCTGATGAACATGATATATTACAAATAAAACATCATTGTGAGGCTAGCAAGCGTAATCAGATTGCATACTAAGTTAGTCAATACTCTCCCATTGCACAAGTAAACTCAGTTGGCCTTACATTGAATGTATGTAGTATATCTATGCCGTTCATCCGTTTTTTCATTTATTTTAAGGGGTTTAGCCCACGTATTTCAAATTGAAGCATATCAAAAGCTCAAGTGGATCATACCACGAAAAACAGTGGGCATGGTGATTTCCACCGCTGAAACTATAGTTGGCCCAACAGTGATGTTTGTTTGTTATCAAACTCATTCATAAGATCGTACAGATATGGATCAATGGAAAACACAGTTATAGATCGAAAATTTCTGTGACACCCACGAAATGATCAACATTAGAAGTTCAATTCGAAATTTCGTGTGGTGTGGTCCATTTGAACATTAAAAATGTTTAGATTTTTTGGCTCAAGCCATGAAATCATTTGTTATGTTTGTCCCGCTGATTTCTCAGTCTGCCAATCTGATCTTCCAGTTTCCCCCGCTGATCTTCCTAGTTTTCCTCGCTGATCTTCCTAGTTTCCCCCGCTGATCTTTCATGTTTCCCCCGCTGATCTTTCATGTTTGTCCCGCTGAATGTCTAAGTTCCCTTCCACATATGGGGTTTTGGTGTATACATATTGTGATGAAAATGGAGGGGCATATTGTGATGAAAACGGAGGGGCATTATATAATCCGATGAAATCATTTGTTATGTTTGTCCCGCTGATTTCCCAGTCTGCCGATCTGATCTCCTAGTTTTCCTTGCTGATCTTCCAGTTTCTCCGCTGATCTTCCTAGTTTCCCCCGCTGATCTTCCTAGTTTCCCCCGCTGATCTTTCATGTTTCCCCTGCTGATCTTTCATGTTTGTCCCGCTGAATGTCTAAGTTCCCTTCCATATATGGGGTTTTGGTGTATACATATTGTGATGAAAATGGAGGGGCATTATATAATCCGATGAACATGATATATTACAAATAAAACATTATTATGGGTTGTAGCAAGCGTAATCAGATTGCGTACTGAGTTAGTTAGTACACTCTCATTGCACAAGTAAACTCAGTTGGCCCCACATTGAATGTATGTAGTATATCCACGTCGTTCATCCGTTTTTCCATTTATTTTAAGGGGTTTAGCCCCCATATTTCAAATTGAAACATATCAAAAGATCAAGTAGATCATACCACGGGAAACAGTGGGCATAGTGATTTCCACCGTTGAAACCATAGTCGGCCCAACAGTGATGTTTGTTTGTTATCAAACCCATTCATAAGATTGTACAGATATGGATCAATGGAAAACACAGTTATAGATCGAAAACTTCTGTGACACCCACAAAATGATCAACATTAGAAATTCAATTCGAAATTTCGTGTGGTGTGGTTCATGTGAACATTAGATATGTTTAGATTTTTCGGCACAAGCCATGAAATCATTTGTTATGTTTGTCCCGCTGATTTTTCAGTTTGCGATCTGATCTCCTAGTTTCTCTCGCTGATCTTTTAGTTCCTCCCGTTGATCTTCCTAGTTTCCCCCGCTGATCTTTCATGTTTCCCAAGCTGATCTTTCATGTTTCCCCCACTGAATGTCTAGGTTCCCTTCCACATATGAGGTTTTAGTGTATACATATTGCGATGAAAACGGAGGAGCATTATATAATCCGATGAATATGATATATTACAAATAAAACATCATTGTGGGTCGTAGCAAGCATAATCAGATTGCGTACTGAGTTAGTCAGTATGCTCCCATTGCACAAGTAAACTCAGTTGGCCCCACATTAAATGTATGTAGTTTATCCACGCCGTTCATCCATTTTTCCATTTATTTTAAGGGGTTTAACCCTTATATTTCAAATTGAAGCATATCAAAAGATCAAGTGGATCATACCACGGGAAACAGTGAGCATAGTGATTTCCACCGCTGAAACCATAGTCAGTCCAACAATGATGTTTGTTTGTTATCAAACCCATTCATAAGATCGTACAGATATGGATCAATGGAGAATACAATTATAGATTGAAAACTTCTGTGGCACCCACAAAATGATCAACATTACAAGTTCAATTCGAAATTTCGTGTGGTGTGGTCCATTTGAACATTAGATATGTTTAGATTTTTTGGCTCAAGTCATGAAATCATTTGTTATGTTTGTCCCACTGATTTCCTAGTCTGCCAATCTGATCTCCTAGTTTTCCCTGCTGATCTTTCAGTTTCCCCCGTTGATCTTCCTAGTTTTCCCCACTGATCTTTCATGTTTGCCCAGCTGATCTTTCATGTTTACCCCGCTGAATGTCTAGGTTCCCTTCCACATATGGGGTTTTGGTGTATACATATTGCCTAAACTAAAATTAAAACCTATAGCCTAAACCAGAACCCATTCTCATATCCCAAAACCTATAACCTAAACCAAAACTAAAACCTATAGCTAAAATCCGAATCTATTCTCAAATCTAAAAACCTATAACCTAAACTAAAATAAATACCTGTAACCTAAACCTGAACCCATTCTCAAATCCAAAAACTTATAACCTAAAACTATAATATAAACCTATAACCAAAACCAAAACCAAAACCTATAACTTAAATCCGAACCCATTCTCAAATCCCAAAACCTATAACTTAAACCAAAACCAAAACCTATAGCCTAAATCAGAACCCATTCTCATATCTCAAAACCTATAACCTAAACTAAAACCAAAACCTATAGCCTAAACCCGAACCCATTCTCAAATCTAAGAACCTATAACCTAAACTAAAACCAAAACCTATAACCTAAATCCAAATCCATTCTCAAATCCAAAAACCTATAACCTAAACCTATAACCTATAACCTAAACCAAAACCTATTACCAAAACTTATAACCTAAACCTATAACCTATAACCTAAACCAAAACCTATAACTTAAACCCAAACTCATTCTCAAATCCCAAAACTTATAACCTAAACCAAAACCTATAACCTAAACCAAAACCAAAACCAAAACCTATAGCCTAAATCCGAACCCATTCTTAAATCCCAAAACTTATGACCTAAACCTATAACCTATGACCTAAACCAAAACATATAACCAAAACCAAAACCAAAACCTATAACTTAAACTCGAACCCATTCTTAAATCCCAAAACCTATAACCTAAACCAAAACCTATTACCTAAACCAAAAATAAAACCTATAGCCTAAACTAGAACCCATTCTCATATCCCAAAACCTATAACTTAAACCTAAACCAAAACCAAAACCTATAGCTGAAACCCGAACCCATTCTCAAATCTAAAAACCTATAACTTAAACTAAAACCAAAACCTATAACTTAAACCCGAACCCATTCTCAAATCCAAAAACCTATAACCTAAAACCTAAACCAAAACCTATAACCTAAACCAAAACTAAAACCTATAGCCTAAAACCGAACCCATTCTCAAATCCCAAAACCTATAACCTATCCCTAAACCTTAACCTATAACCTAACCTAAACCTATACTTATAACCTAAAACTATTCCCAAATCCCAAAACCTATAACCTAAATTTAACCTTTCCCTAAACCTATATCTTAAACTCAATTCCCTAAAACTAAACCTATACCTAATCCTAATCTCAACTCCCTAACCTAAACCTAAACCTAAACTTGAAAACCCAAACTTAAACCTTATCCCGAACCTAAACCCGATTTCCTAAACCTAAACCATAACCCATAACCAAATCCAAAAACCTATAACCAAAACCAAAACCTCCCCCAAAACCAAAACCTATTACCTAAACCCGAACCCATTCTCAAATCCCAAATCCCAAAACCTATAACCTAAACCAAAACTTATAACCTAAACTAAAAAGAGGTTATCATATGATTGATGATGATGAACCTATTGTAAAAACAAATCATGATTGAAGGGGCTCTCAAGTATCTCAAAGATATCAAGTGGTTCAGAATTAATGATCTCAAGGGCTTCAAGCTCGAATTCTTCTTTGATCATAACCCATACTTCAAAAACACTGTTTTAACAAAGATATATCACATGATTGATGTTGATGAACCTATTCTTGAGAAGGCCATAGGGTACTGTTATTGGTCATAACTTTTCATGACTAAGAAATTCTACTAGTTGGTCTTCTTCTTCCTATTGTATTTAATTTAGTTCATTTTTTTTTCTTGCATGATGTGGAATTTGGTTGGGGTACTTTTAGAGCCGTGGGCCTTTAATCATTTTGGAGAGTGCAGGGTCTTCTCATCATTTACTTGGTGGAAACTGATATCAATGGGTGTTTTTCCTTGTACAGGTCAACTATTAGGGATAAAATCATTCCCCATGCGGTTTCATGGTTTTTCCTTGTACTATTGCTTTGTTTCTTTGTTTCTTTTTCTTTTTGTTTTTGTTTTGCTTTACTTATTTATTTATTTTTGCATCAGGTATGAAGAGGAAAGTTGATAAAGTAATAGTACTTATGGGGAAAAGAGAGGAGAAAATGACCATAGACCTATTGTTACGGATTATAATCGTAGCCATAAACAGATTATAACCCTCATTATTTTTCTAGTTTGCCCCGCTGTTTTTTTATGTTTTCCCTACTGTTTTTCTAGTTTGCCCCGCTGTTTTTCTTGTTTCCCCCGTATTTTTCTAGTTTCCTCCGCTGTTTTTCATGTTTCCCCCGCTATTTTTCTAGTTTGCCCCACTGTTTTTCATGTTTTCCCCGCTGTTTTTCATATTTCCTCTGGCTGAAGTGTAAAGATGAGCGCTGACGGACGGTCCGTCGATGGGAATTCAAGTGGGGTCCACTGTGATGTTTGTGAGAAATCCTCCTCATCTAGGTTCATTCATAGGGTCACAAGGACCTGAATGAAGAGGAAAAATAAATTTCATAATGCTCCAAAACTTCAGTAACCCTTAAAAGGGTTTCAATGGTAGACGTTCAATTCCCCACTGCCTTTTACAATGTGGTCCACTGGATAGTTAGATTTATCTTATTTTTCATTTCAAGCCTTAATATGAGCTCGCCAAATAGATGGTTCAATTCCCCACTACCTTTTACAGACATTCAATTCCCCACTGCCTTTTACAGACGTTCAATCCATTTCTTTATCTATTTATTTAACAAGCATATCTTCTAAACTAGAATGATATACTAAACGTACCACATGATTTTAGGGTAGGAGAAGCTACATACATTCAAAGTGGGCTCAACTGAGTTTACTTAGTACAATGAGAGCGTACTGACTAACTTAGTATGCAATCCGATTACGCTTGCTACGCTCCACAATGATGTTTTATTTGTAATACATCATTCTAGTTTGGATCCTTACTCTTGCTCGGGTGGTAGACTCTTACGAGTTTCAACACTCAGTTAAGCGTTCGAGTATCCATAAGTGGTGAAATTCTACTAGTGTGAGTGTGTGGGGGTGTGTGTGCGTGTGTTAAAAAAAAATCATTCTAATTTAGGAGATATGCTTGTTAAATACATAAATAAAGAAATGAATTAAAAGATAGAAAAGTATTTTTATATACTTATATATACATATTTACATAATTATGTATTAGAGAAAAATGTAAGGGAGAAAAAGTTCTCCTTAAAGGAAAAAATAAAAAAAATAAAAAAAAATCTGCTAGACTGCTGCGGCAGCCTGCCTGATTTTTTTTTTTTTTAAATTTTTTTTTATATGTTGCTTTTGTGGGTTCCATCATAAGGTCTGTGTTATATCCAAACCGTCCATCTATTTGGCGAGCTCATATTAAGGCTTGAGACGAAAAATAAGATAGATCTAACTATCAAGTGGACCACACTGTAAAAGGCAGTGGGGAATTGAATGTTTACCATTGAGACCCTTTTAAGGGTTACAAAAGTTTTGGATCATTATGAAATTTGTTTTTACTCTTCATCCAGGTCTTTGTGACCCTATGAATGAACTTAGACGGGAAGGATTTCTCATAAACATCACGGTGGGCCCCAGCTTAGACGGGAGGATTTCTAATGGTTAACGCTCATTCAACACTGTTTCCTGTAATGTGGTACACTTGAGATTTGGATATACCTCATTTTTGGTCTCATATCATAAAAAGATATGGAAAAATATATGGATGGCATGGATGAAAAGCATACATCATGGTGGGGCCCACAGACCACCAACCTTCCGCCATTAGCTAGTGGCAGGGGGAGTACCGTCAAAAGGAGGGGTATTTTCGTCCTAAAATTCTGACTCCGTACGAGGAGGTCGAGTTGCGTATTCAAAGTTTGTATTGTTTCAAAAAACTGCTGGATAAAAGGTGGGGTCCATAGTCATAAATTTCTCGAGAGAGAGCGGTTGGTTGGAGTATATATTTTATCTTCAGTGTTCATCCATGCAGCTGGATCATTTTTGGGCATGAGCTAAAAATGAAGCACATTCAAATCTTAAGTAAACCATACCATAAACCATAGTGATTATTGAAAGTCTATAGTTGAAAACTTCCTTGGGGGCTATCAAAAGACATTTGGATCACACTGGTATTTGTGTTTTCCCTTCTTCCAATTTATGCTAAAAAGTTGGATGGCAGATAAACATTATACTATTTCTTAGGAAGTTTTTAATAGTGTGTTCCTTCAACACTATTGTTATGGGAGAATAGGCCGACCAACTATTAATGGGCCAGATCAATAATTCAAACAAGCGATAATTTGTGATCTAGTGTTAAATCTCAGTCTCCTCGACTAAGTGCGAGGAAAGGCCAAGCTCGACCTCCTCGACTAAGTATGGGAAAAGGCGAATCTCGACCTCCTCGACTAAGTATGGGGAAAGGCCGATCTTGACCTCTGAACATAAGGACAAGGCCTTCGCTAGTCAGCTGTAATGTGAACCAAGCTATCTCACCTCAGGTGGACGAGACCCATCCTTAGACGAACACAGCACCGACTTCAGCTATGACCTAGCTCTAACTATGTCGGGACGGTTAAACCCACCCTCTGGGAGGTTCGACCTGACCATAATCAGCTTTGTCTGCGTTCTCGATCGAAGATCACGGAAACCAACTTCCACATGGATCATTGCGAAATTCTAGTCAAGGATCTAGAAAGATCCACTGCGCAAGGAATCTAAGTCCTGTTATAATCATATTACTGTTAAACGGGGATGAGAGTCCTCTATGACACTGCCTCTCCTCACTTAT
This sequence comes from Magnolia kwangsiensis, assembly GCA_037074715.1. NCBI lineage: Eukaryota > Viridiplantae > Streptophyta > Magnoliopsida > Magnoliales > Magnoliaceae > Magnolia > Magnolia kwangsiensis. Next base: position 66,245,860 of record CM073574.1, on the reverse strand, counting down.
AAATTAGGTACCTCCAATGGTGAAAGGTACGAATTATCTTTAGCCCTAACCCTCAATATTCAACTAAACCCAGATCCTGTCCCTGACTTAGTCATCGGAGGGTCCCCTGCTCTAGCTGGGGTTTCGTTCCTTGTGCAGGTAAACAGGTCCAGAAAGGGGGCTAACCAGATTTCTATATCAACAGTTTGGCGCCGTCTGTGGGAACGACATTGAAAGCCATTCTCATTCCATCGTATCTCAACAATGGTGAAAGGGAAAAAGAAGGCTCCCACCTCCTCTGTTGCGCCCGATCTCACACCGCTAGACCAGTCCGCCAGCCACCAAGATTCCTCTTCTCAGCTGCAGGTTGATTTTGCGCCTGTGGGACCGGTGTAGCGGTCTTGGAGTTGAGGATGACTTATCTCCCTCGAGCAACAAGTTGAGATGTTGAACAACAACATGAATTCCATGAAACAGCTATTAGAGCAGCTATAACCCCGCTCTACACAAGGGGATAGGCCGGTGGCAGGACTGACGATTTGAGAACTCCCCGAGCCATCTGAGGTGCCTACCACCTCCCGCAAAAGCCGGCAGCTTAGAACATCAAGGCCGGTACCTTCTCACGCATCTGGCACTGTCGCTCTAGTAGCTTCTATTCTATGTCATGAGTTGGATAGAAAAAAGCACGATAAGGCACCTGAGCCACCTGCCGAGGCCATAGTTGAAAGCGACGACCCTTGGGAAGCCAAGCTTAAGGACCTGTGAGATTAAATCGGTAACATAAGCTAAGCTTACCAATCGAATGTCCCGATCCCCGGGAAGCCATCCTCTGTGGAGGCAATACTAGAAGAAATTGAGCCTTTGTTCACTACCGAAATAATGCAAGCACAACTCCCACCAAGGTTCCATATGCTGTAGATCGCCCCATACTCTAGGACCACTAATCCTGTAGAGCACTTAAAATCTTTTAGGGCTTGGATGAAATTGCAAAGTGCATCCACCGTGGTCATGTGCCGTGCATTCCCACTAACTCTGACGGGAGCAGCTCATAAGTGGTTCCAATAACTGAAGCCGCAATCAATTAGTTCTTTCACACAGCTTATTAAAGCCTTCATTACCACCTTCATCGGGAGGAAAGAAAGCCTCAAACCAGCTTCCCACCTCCTCCATATCATTCAAAAGGAAGGCAAGTTGCTCAAGGACTACATCAAGTGCTTTAACCTAGAAAAAATGCAAGTACAAGCACATTCAGAGAAAATTGCTCTAACTGCCATGATGGGAGGACTAAGAGATGGGAGGTTTCTCTTCTCTCTTGACAAGAGTCCTCCTATGATGATGGCCGACCTCCTCAATAGAGCTCAGAAATACTCCAACACTGAGGAAGCAACTAGCCTATAAAGAGTAGCTCGGCATAAGGAAAGCTCGACTAAGGAGAAGTGACCCAAGGAGGAGCTGAGTTCGTCCAACAACAACAAAAGGAGGAAAGACTATGAACCCCTTAGAAGCCAACGCTCGAGCAGACGACCTGACAGTAGGTTTAGTTTGTACACCCCTCTCAACACTATGACCGAGCAAGTCCTTATGGAAGTCGGAGATAAATGTATCTTCAAATGGCCAAACAAGATGAAGTTTGATGCGGATAAGCGGGACAAGTGAAAGTACTGTCACTTTCATTGAGACCACAGTCACTCAACTAGTGACTGTTTTGACTTGAAAGAGGAAATTGAGGCTCTCATCCGCAATAAGCACCTGCACGAATATGTCAGCAAGAAGGAAAACTGAGCTGACCCAAAGAACAAGTAACCCATTAACGATGAGTCCATTAGAAAAATTCGCACTATCTTCGGCAAACTCGTTGGGGGAGGCGACTTAAACAGAGCTTGGAGAGCCCATGCTCGAAGTATCAGCTGCTGCGGCTCAGAACAACAGATTTGTGTCACTAGCAGACCTACAAAGAAGCAGAGAATACCTTGCAATCTAGCCTTTACTGAAGACGACGCCCGAGGTGTCTGCCACCTCCATGACGACACACTAGTAGTGGCTATGACCATAAACAACTGCAAGGTGTTTCGAATTTTGGTGGACAGCGGTAGCTTGACAGATATCCTCATCGCTGAAGCGTTCAACAAAATGGGTATCGAGAGGTCTCGACTCCAACCCATCAAGACCCCATTGCTCAGGTTTGCATGGAATAAAATCACCTCAGAAGGGTCAATCTAGCTCCCAGTCACCGCAGGAGAAGGGAAAAATCAATCAACAACAATGATAAACTTCCCGGTAGTCGACTGCCCCTCTGTCTACAACGTCATCCTTGGAAGACCTTCCTTCAACACTTTCCGAGCAGTCGTGTCAACATATCATCTCGCGATGAAGTTCCCAACTAACCACAACACTGAGCTAATAAAAGGATATTAATAAGCAACTCGACAATGTTACTCATTGGCATTGAGAAATCAACAAGTAATGACCATAACTTCTCTCGACCCCTGAGAAGATTCTATTGAGAGAGGGCAACCTGTGGAGGACCTAATATCAATCCCTCTTGCTTAATCCGACTCGACCTGCACTATCTAGGTCGGTTCATCTCAGCTCCAACACAACGAGAAGAGATAATAAACCTACTTTGATGATATTCCAACATGTTGGCTTAGTCACACTAAGACATGCCTGAAATTGATCCAAGGGTAATGGTTTATAAGCTAAATGTTGATCCAGACCATCGGCCGATTAGGCAGAAAAGGAGAGCATTCGAAGCCGAACGATATGCCATCATTGGAGAAGAAGTTGGAAAGCTCCTTGAAGCAAGATTCATGGAAGAAATTTACTATCTAGATTGGATAACTAACATCGTCTTGGTGAAAAAAAGCTAATGAGAAGTGGCGGGTCTATATAAATTACACTGACCTGAACAAAGCCTACCCCAAAGATAGCTTCCCCTCCTAAGGATTGATCAACTCGTTGACAGCATGACCGAGCACGAGCTCTTGAGCTTTATGAATGCCTACTCAGGCTATAACCAAATTGCAATGCACCCTTATGACAAGTAGAAGACAACCTTCATTACCGATAAGGGCCTCTACTGTTATAAAGTCATGCCCTTCAGACTAAAGAATATTGGAGCCACATACTAGTGACTTATCAATAAGATGTTTGCCCAGCAGATTGGGCGCATTATAGAAGTCTACGTCGACGACATGCTAGTCAAGAGCTTCAAAGCTAATAATCACCTCTCCGATCTGGAGGAAATGTTCACAATCCTCAGAAAAAATCAAATGAAGTTAAATTTGAGCAAATATGCTTTTGAAGTCATTTAAGAAAAATTCCTCGGGTTCTTGATCAGCCAAAGGGGGATAGAGGCGAATCCCCAAAAAATCCAAGCTTTGCTCGACATGAACTCACCAAGAACAATGAGAGAAATCCAGCGCCTCATAGGGAGAATAATTGCACTAAGCCGCTTCGTATCCCGAGCTACAGAAAAATACTTTCCTTTCTTCAAACAATTGAAGGGAAATAAAAAAGTAAAATGGATAGAGGAATGCGAGCTCGCCTTCCAAAAACTCAAAAAATACATGCGGTCTCCACCACTACTTTCAAAACCTGAGCAAGGTGAACCGCTTCTATTATATCTAATAGTCTGTTTAGCAACGGTTAGTTTGGCCCTTATCAGGGAACAAGAGGAAAGCAATTACCAGTATACTACGTCAGTAAAGCCTTGGTCTTGGCAGAAAGCAAGTACCCAGACATCGAAAAGCTTGCCCTAGCCTTGGTTATTTTAGATAGACGTCTTTCGCCATACTTCCAAGCAGTGGCCGACTTCATCATCGAGGTCATGACTAAGGACCATCAGGTAACCAGCCTCGACGATCAGATCGAATAAACGAAAGACCAGCTAGCCAGGTCAGATGGGCAAACATGGACACTGCACGTAGAAGGTTCATCCAATTCTAAAGGTAACGGGGGCAAGGATAGTGCTGGAAGCACCCGACTAGACCTGCATAGAATATGCCTTGAGATTTGGATTCCAAATGTCGAACAATGTAGCATAATATGAAGCCTTGTTGGATGGACTCAGGCTGACAGCAGCAATGAGAGCTGAACATCTGGAAATTCGTAGCGACTTGCAGCTCGTCATCAACTAAATAACCAGTGAATATCAGGCTAAAAAGGAAATGATTAAAGCTTACCTATAGAAAGCTCGAGAAATGATTGATAAATTCTTGAAGCGCAAGATCAGCCTAATCCCTAGATAGGAAAAATGCAAGGCAGACGTACTCGTAAAACTAGCCTCATCGTTGGAGGATGATATCCCGAAGTCAACCTCAATCGAGTTCCTGACAAAGCTAAGCATCTACGAGGTTGAATCAAACACAGTCTTCCCCATAAGTTCAGGACTAATTTGGATGGATGCAATAATAGACTATCTCCAAGAAGAGAAATTTCCTGAAGGTCGACTAGAAGCATGAAGACTTCGATCTAGGGCAACTCGGTATACCATGGTTGGAAACGTCTTGTACAAGAAAGGATACTCCCTGTCATACCTCAGATGCCTTCGACTTGAGGAGGCCGACTATGTTCTGAGAGAAACCCATGAAGGCATTTGTGGTAACTACTTCGGCAGTCGGGCCCTCCCCACAAAATCATCCGACAAGGATATTTCTGGCCAAACATCCAGGTAGATGCCGAATAGTATACTTAGAAATGTGATAAGTGTTAGCAATTCATGACATTACCCCATTAACCCCCCGAGCAACTAAATCTCATGATCGGACCTTAACCCTTCGCCCAGTTAGGGATTGATATCATCGGCCTTCTGCCAGCTGGTAAAGGGAAGACCAAATTCGCAGTCGTCGTAGTTGATTATTTCACTAAATGGTCCAAGGTTGAGCCCCTGACAATTATTACTGAGCAAAAGATCACCGACTTCGTCTAGAAAAATATCATATGTCGTTACGGGATCCCCTATAGGATCATCTCGGACAATGAGAAACAATTCGATAAGAACCGATTCTGAGGAATGTGTGAAAACCTCAAAATCTGAAACGTTTACTCATTACCTTGGCATCCCTAAGCCAACGGTCAGGTCGAGGCAGTTAATAAAATCATCAAGGGCCATCTCTGAACCAAGCTCGAAAAAGCTAAAGGGGCCTGGGTGGAAGAACTCCCTCTCGTCATTTGGGCATACTGAACCACTGCCCGAATAACCACATGAGAAACACCTTTTTCATTCGCCTTCAGCGTGAAAGCCGTTGTCCCAGTCGAGATCGGACTCCCAATAGCTCAGATCCACTGTTATAATGAAGAACAGAATAACGAGCAGATGACTTTAAAGCTGGACTTAATTAGAGAAAGAAGCGGGCTGGCCCAACTCAAAGTCGCTGCTTGGCAACCACAAGCAGCTCGTTTCTATAATTCCAAAGTGAAAATATAGAGATTCCGGGCGGGAGACCTAGTCCTCCGAAGGACCTTTCAAAACACCAAGGAACCCAATTCAGGAACTCTAGGCCCAAACTGGGAAGGCCCCAACACGGTGATGGGCAAGAGCCGACCAGGGACCTAGCAACTTGAAGACATGAAGGGACGACCCCTACCACATCCTTGGCATGCCGAACACCTGAAAATCTACCACGCATGACCAACTGAGCACAAGATTAGGGTTTATAATTTTCTACTAAATTGAATCTACAATGTGGAAATCTACTTTAAGAAATTGTAGTAAAAATCCCAAGTTAAGGGACTTTTTTTTTCATTTCTATTTCTTGATTTACTAAGCGTTCGACCTATAGAAATCTACTAAGGTCTTCTCCCGAACAAGTGAAAAAATATCTTCACCCATGATCCGATCCTCAAAGAGGTCTGGCATTTAACTCTTAACACTACATGGGCAAGTAGTCCATAAATGATAACTTGAATCGACAAACACACTTAGAAAATTCACACGACAAGCCACTGCAGCAAAAAGTTCCCTTTTCATTAATATACTTTAAAAAAATTAAAAGTAAGTGGGGCTTAAAGAACATCCTCAGTTCTGGGCACCGCAGGAGCAAGAGCTTCAATGAGAGCAGGAGTGGCAGTAGGAGCAGGAGCTTCAATGGGAGCGGGAGCGAGAGCTTCGCCAGGAGTGGGGACTTCGGCAGGAGCCACGGGAGCAGCCTCGGCCAAGCCGTCCAGATATATACTTGGATACCTCAGCTTGACTAACTCCTCGCACCGAGTAAAATCTAGAGTAAAGTAGTCCTTAAGCTCATCGATTCGCTCTTCAAAAGCCTTGAAGGTTTCCACCGCCTTCGACCTAATGCTGGGGATAGAGGCTTCGACTTCGGCCAACTTGAAGACTGCCTCCGCAAAGGTGATCTTTAGCTTCAACTTTTAAACCTCTAAAACTGCATCCAAATGCAACTTCTCAGCCTTTAGGTCCTCCAGAGCAGACTGCTTCCAGGCACTCTCTAGAAGGGTGTCATCAAGCTGAGCCCTCAAGACCCTCCGGTCGTCCCCTAGCACGTGTAGGACCCCTTGCAGGATTTTCATCTAGGCCAAAGCAACATCCCTGTCAGTTCTCACGGTTTGAAGCTCGGCGGACTTCGCCTGAAGATTGGCCTCTAGCTTCTTATAATCGAAGCTGACCTCTTTAAAGATTAGCCATGCCTTTAAGAGAGTTGGAGTAATTTGAAAACAAAAATGAAGTCAGAAAAATGAAGAAGACCACAAATAGAGTTTGGCTAACGATCTTAAATCATACCTTCAGGAGGAAGACAGCCGCCTCCTATAGAATGTCCATCAGATGAAGGGCGGAAGCAGTGAGGATCTCCTGCTTATTAACATGGCGAGAAGCCCACATGGCAAGCTTCGTCAAGGGACCCAGCTCGGAGGTTGAGCCACTCCCCTCCACCTCATGAGCTAGAACTGCTGCACTAGTGGTAAACTGGGCTCCTTCCTTTGCCCTGATGACAGGAGTTACATCATCATGAGTAGATCGAGCTCCCTCCTCAGGGGCGACTGGGACCCCCTCCTTAAGACCTTGAGTAGGGGCTTCCTCCACTAGCACCCGCTCCAGTTCTGGAGCAGCAATAGCAACAGCAGAGGCGACTTCCTCCTCCGGTTCATTAGCCAATAGAGGAATGTCAGGCAGAGGTTGAACTATCGCTGGTGCGGGCCCCTTAGTCCTGTAAGGAACTATGCCATCCTTCAACCTCTTCCTAAGCCGATCTACCTCAGCTAGAGGAGTAAGCTTCATTTTCTTGGAAGGGGGAGGATTAGTCGACATGCCTGTAAAAATGAAAACGTCAACAAATAGATAAACCGGAGCTCGACACAAAAGAAAAGAGGGGTGAAGACGTAACAACATACTTTGCAGTGTGGGAGCGACTTGGGCAATCCCAGATTGAAACAAAGTGAGAGGGGTGATCAACACCTTCTAACTTCAATCAGGAGCTTTCACTAGCCATGCCCGAGCAATGCGTGAAGTTGAGAAGAGGAGAACTCGGGTTGAACACGAGAAGAACATACTACACAAAGGAGAATGATTAGCGACAAATCTAAACTTTACTAAAACTTAATTATAACTTTATAGTCCCCGACTTGGAGTTATGAACTCGGTGGGAACTCCGATCGCTGGGTCTGCCCACTCCCCGACACAAAGAGTCACTTGTCTTTCCACCTCTTGTTAGACGAAGGGTTGCTGGTGATGAATGCCTTACCTTGATTGGCCCAGGAAGATAATTAGTACCACCCTAAGTTCACATGATTAACCTTAACTTTATACAAATACAAAATTGTGGCTACAGACAACTCAGGAAAGTCGAGCTGCTGCTAAAGAATGCAGGTCCTGACTAAAGGCCTCCAGGCATTTAGGATCAACTGACTAGGGGCCAGCCTCACATGAACAAGGAGCCTTTGGATCGTGGGATGCGGGGGCAAATGAAGGCCGCACTGCAAAGCCACAACATAGATGACTAACTTGAAATAGCAGTAAAGACCGCTTTAGTTAAAGTAGGAATATGTTAATATGTCCTAGAGGGGGGTGAATAGGACTTTTTAAATATTTTATGCTTATTAAAAATCCTATTAATCTAATCCTGAGTTAATAGACATGAAAAACATTAGGATATCATCAGAGTAACTCAAATGGCTTCCAAGCCAAATTGAGGATCCAATCACAAAGCTATTGAATGATGAACATGAATAGCTTATAGTTTATGATGGATGTGATTGTGTGTGAAGTGTGATCAAATATAAGAGCATTTAAAGAAATCACACAAATAATAAGAGACAAGGATCAATCACAAAAACAGTCATTTTTATAGTGGTTTGACTACTTGTCTATTCCACTCCCGGCAGATGCACTCGACCCTTGAGTGTGCCGGATTTCACTAAGGAGGTTTCACAGCGGTTTACCTCAAACCTAAGGTTTTAAATCAGGTTCACCTTCAACCTTTACAACCTATACCTAGGCTGACTGTTTATGCTCCCTGAGTAAGGGTCAACACATAACACCCAGTTTTAGGTACACTGGCTAAAGATCTACACAAGGAACCTCACTGTTTATGCTCTTACAAGCAAGGGTCAACACAACGCACTCACTTTTAGGCATACTGGCTAAGGATCTTCCCCCTAACTGTTTATGCTCTCTACAGAGCAAGTGTCAACATAACGCACTCACTACGTACACTCCCGCCGGAGGCCTCTTACGAGGGCTTGCAAGGGTGAGAAACACCTTGGACTCAATCCTATAAAGGAATGATCAATGGGTCATCTGGACTTAGATACTTACAAATAAGTGGATGAGTCCCATTCAGCACATTGACGAAGATCTCCTCCTTATTGATGAAGAGTCTTCTGCTCCCTTGAACCTAACTCAAATAATTTATCAATACATGGCGACGGGTTGGGTCAAGGTTATAATGGAATCCTACTCTCTAAATGTTTTCCTATCAGGAAGATAGAGTGATTCGAATCATCTATGCATTCTAGGCATCCCGGCTTATTGATTTGCTATTAAGGTAGCAGTTGGAGGATCCTTAAATGCAGAAGTTTATTCTCTAATCCACTCTATTTAATATCAATGATGAGAGTGGATTGGAGGATAAACTCCCATGAGAGAAAGGGCTTTGAGTATATGATCTAAGGTAAAATAATCAAAAGCACTCTCTTCTTTCTCTACCAGCAATAATAGACAAGTCCTCTTTATATAGGAAAAAGGTTCTAATGGATATAAAATGGTCACATTTATGACAGAGTTCGATATCATCAAGCGGGATCGATATCATCGAGCGTATACTCTTGATAGCATCGACGATCTGCTCGATGACACAAACTCAAATGTCATACGCTTTTGAAACCTATTGCTAGCTGGTCGAGGGAATCGAAACACGTGTTGATGTCATCAGATTTTAAACTCTAATTTTATTGATGTGAGGTTTGATTCCTTGACATTTGAAAATGAGAGAGACTTATTATGAAATATTTTAGGTTTACAAGAATGATCGAGGGACCTTCAATATCATCAAAATTTCGATGATATCAATAGCTGTGTCGAGGCATCTATAAATCCAAGGGATTTTCATTTAAGATTGTTGGACAGTTTCTATCATTATTCAATGCTATCGAGACCGTACCGATATCATCGATATTTGAATATCGATTCTATCGAGTAACCCTCGATCATAGATAAGTTATTCTGAAATACTTTGCTAAAAATCTTCGTGTCCATGACTAATATCATCGAGAGCCTTCTGATGTCATCGAGATTTGAACTACGATGGTATCGATGAGGGCTTCGATATATTGATGCACATATAAAATTCTTAAGTAAAAAAAGAGGCACTGGAGATCTGCCTGTCAATATTATCGAGTCACCTTCGATGGACTCGAGACTCAAATATCGATGATATCGATAGAGATATTGACACATCGATAAATCAGTCCAGAGATATATATGGTTGCTGGACACTTTTGTCCTCATTCCGATGGAATCGATTTGTCATCGAGGATATCGATAGCTCAGGTTAATCATATTGAGATGTAGATTGATAAAATTGACCGAGCAAGAAAACTTAGAGATTTTCTAATTTAAAAAAAGTTTTCTTAACTTAAAAACCTTATGATGTTCTAACTTGTTTTAAGGGTTTTATTTACCTGGTGTTTTGGCACATGTGATGTGAGGCTTAGATTTACCTATGGCAAGCTTGAACATATCCGGTTGAGGCAAGCGCTTTGAATTGATCTTCCTATGAGGATCTGCAGTCTAACTGACTCAACACTCACGCTATTGACAAACCAGGGCACTTTCATAACTCACCCTCGTGAGGCTGACCAGACACCTCTCCCAACTTCGGAGCTCGGAGTATGATCGACTCGGGGATCTGATAACCCCCCCGGACCCAGCCTCAGTCATTGTGGAGTCGAAAGTCCCGACCTCCAGAATTTCAGCATCAGGACCCCTTGGTCCTGGCCAGACTCCCTCATCACTTAAACCCTGAAATCTGACCTCTTCATCCCTTATGTCTGAAGAAGAAGGGGCGAATCTATTTCGATGAGTGTCTTCAAGGGAGTAGTACAAATTGTTGTGGAAGGCTCCCAGCACTGACCTAACTTTAGACCAATCTGACATCTTGGATGAAAAGTTAGCCGGAAAGAGGAAAATAGAAGCTAGAGAAAGGAAAACTACCGAAAAGAGGGAAATAGAGAGGATTTCGAACTTACCGGAAATCGCCTGGTCTGGTGAAGAGTAAAAGAAAGTAGGAGAAGAGAGGAGCTGTGAGCGTCCCACCCCCTCTTATACATATATAGCCCAGTGCATTAATGGGACTTAATCAATGCTTGAGATTGAGGAGCTGTATCGTCACACGAGAATGCCCTCCCTACAAGCCACGTGACATGTAGCGACCTAGGGCACTGAGCCTCAGACAGCTGGTGCTCGACCACACGCCCGAAGATCAATTGACGCTATCGTCAGAAGATACGCCATCATCATTACCCTCACCTCGAGCTCTGTCATGCCCCAAACTCGAAAATCGGGCTCACAAAATTTTCGTTCGCCGAATCTGGCACCAATAGCCTCCGTAGTACCCTATTCTCGGCTCCCAACACCCATTCGCCAGGTTCTGATCCTGGGATGCTACGAGTATGATTTTCAGCATCAGTTTGATTCGTAATTAGCATAACCAAAGGCATAACCCACAAACAACAACCAAAAACTCCATCACATTTTTACTATGATTAAAAACTTTATAAGTACAATGAGCATAAAGGAAATACAATGATGATGAACAAAAAGATCCAAGATGATCTGCAAAGCGTTCCTGCCTTAGCGCTGCTACGCCCCAACGTCACCTACACACAACAGTCGTGCATAAGCTTATGAAAAGCTTAGAGGGTGGTGAAAATGTATGCGCAAAGTAGTAATGCAATATCAGAGTAATGCGAAATATGCTAATGGATCCATGAATATTATTGGCCGTACCAAGGCCATCCGATGCAAGACACGAATGATGTCGGTCATACCAAGGCCATGCGATGCGAGGTGCAACTCAAGTATACAAATCCTCATCTAAGTCCACATATCAATACTGCTCAACTCTGGAATATAATCGGGGTCTAGTACACTCTAAGCCAGATTGTCGCCCCATCATGCGCAATAAGGTGGGTGAAAAAGACCTCACTATCCGCCTTCCAATATCAGACTCGACTCATTGATAGCGGACCCATTCCTCGAGCTGGTCAAACTCAACCTAGCTTTACCCCCTCCACTCAGGCGAGTAAGGCCACACCCCCTTTCAACCGACCACGACATAGTGGAAAGCGTGGCCTTTTGGTAATCGGTACTCGACGCTCCTGCACCTACTCGGTCAAGACGTTGGAGCAACCTCCTACTATCATAAGGGTTTAGGGACTTTCTCCCAAGGATATTTATAGCACCCCATGTAGAACTTGATTTTTGGTATCCATTCTTACTAACCACGATACGCCTGTGGAGGCTACGGCCTTGATATCGCTAGGGCGTATAGTACCATATCACACAATGCGAATGCATGAATCACACTATCCAGTCATGCAACAATCCTGCGCGTATCGTGTGCTCATGTAGGGAAACACCTCCTATTCGGGAGCCCCTAAACAATCTGCCCGAAGGCATATGCTATGATCAGTCACTCCTCATATCAAGCATACATATGATGCGTATGACATGAATCATGAAACTATACTAAACATGTTATATGGTGACAGATGTTGTTCATAACGAAGATGGGCCTAGACGACCTACAAGTATGGGCTTAACAATGGGCCCTAGGGAGAATTATAATGCGGACATTTAACTAATATTATTCTTATAATGTGGACGTCAAACCAACATTGCTCCCAAGGCACGACCGTTGTAAACATCATTACACAAACCATGATAGAATCACACATTGTAATGGACTTGCGTACATCCAATTGGGCCTCGACCCATGGGCCTTAGAAACAACAAATGGGCCGCATAACATAGCCTTATGTATATCAGGTGGGCCTCAATGGATGGGCCATAACTACATCAAGATGGGCCTAATCTTATGGGCCTCATATATATCAAGGTGGGCCACAACAATGGGCCTCGTATATCACACCGGCCTAAGTACATCACATTGGGCCTAGTCAAATGGGCCGAATCAATGGGTTGATTTAAATGGGCCGAGTTAAATGGGCTAAATGTATATTAAATCGGGCCCACCCTTATGTATTTGAGAACCGACATATTCATAAGTTATCAAAGAGATAGATGAAATAAAAACAATTATCAACTTAGTTGGAAACTACCGAGGCCCTAGGAGTTTGAACGGTGGATGACACGGTCCACTATTTAAATGGTAAGGTCCACTTGAACTTTAGATCTAACCCAGCCTTTTGCTCATGCCATGAAAATGATATCCTAATATGGTTGGACGGTTTGGATACAACGTATGCATCATGGTGGGCCCCATTATTCAAACAGCGAACGGTGTAGATAAAGCACGTACATCATTGGGGCCCACACCACATGGATGAAACACATACATCTGGAGTGGGTCCCACCGTTAGAATAGCCGTGATGTAAACCTACATCACGTGGGACCTGCAGAAGTGGCTTACATGCAACACATTTGTGGACGGTACACCTATTTTGGATGGGTCCCACGTAGACAGGGGTGGATGTACATGTGCAGCCTTGCTGCATAAAAAAATAGAGGTGGGTCCACGTAGGGCCCACTGTTCTACACATATAAGGAATATAATATATTATATAAAGTACATTTTTATTTTATATAAAGTTGCTGCTGCTGTGCAACTTATGCATTAAAGAGGGGTCAAGGTGGGTCCCACGTAGGGCCCACCACCATGCATATAATATATAATATATAATATATAATACAATATATATATATATATATCATCTGACATCCAGGCCATCCAGGGCCTAGACGGTCACATACATCAGGGAGGGCCCCACATGTGGGAGTGGGTCCCACCGTCCAAGGACGGTGGACACCACACGTGTCACAATGTGGCCCATCAGATGGGTGGACGGCGTGAATAGGGTTGGTCCCACGGACACCACCGTACCAGGGAATCACTCCCAAGACCCCAACGTTGAAATGAGGTGTCTCCACTTAGCTTATCACTGGAGCTAGGGTCTAGGTGTCAGCGTTGAAACGAGGTGTCTCCACTCAGTCTGCCAGTTGAGCTATGGATCTGGGTGTTCACACGCACTAAGGAGGGCCCACACGAAAGTGGCCCCACCATCCAGGGGTGGTGGACGATTTGGATAAAACACATACAGTATGGTGTGGCCCATTAAAATGGATGGACGACGTGGGTGGGTCTTATGGACCCCACCGTCAGTCCACACCCATGTCAGTGCACACTTCATGTTAGCCACCTCCACAGGGATCAATGCCAAGACCTCCAGTGTTGAAACGAGGCATCTTTCACTTGATCTACCACCTGAGCTATGGAGCTAAGTGGGCCCACGTCAAATCACACTTCACTGGCAGCCACCCCCACTGTTAGTCACCTCAAGGTGGGCCTCCCATGGACGGTTGGGATGACATATAAATATCATGGTGTGTCCCACATAGATGGGGTCCACCGGTAGATGGCATGGATGATATACACACATTAGGTGGGCCATAATCATAGAAAGAGAGAGAAAGAGAGAAAAAGAGAGAGAGAGACATCGGTGAAGATGGAGGGGCCCCGCCACTATGGGCCCCTCTTTGATACAAAACGTACATCAAGGTGGGTCCCATCATAAATTGGCCCTTACATCACAAGAGACAAAGAAAATGGAGATCCAAGATCACCCACCATTCCTTCTTGCTCCCTAGGCTTCCTTTTCTCCTTAGCTTCGATCCTAATGGAGAAGATGGACTTTAGGTGGTTGAGATGGGAGATGAGGGGGTAGGAAGTGGATCACACACAAATCCCTTGGAATGTAGAAATGGCTTGGACGTGTGAGGCTTTCTCTTGCTTGGGAAAATGAGTTGAGAAATGAGAGAGAGAGGGTTGTAAAGAGAGAGAGAGAGAGAGAGAGAGAGAGAGAGAGAGAGAGAGAGAGAGAGAGAGAGAGAGAGAAAGATGGGTGATGGAGTGATGGATGTGGTGAGTGATGGGTGTGTAAGAAACTTTTGACTTTGGGGTTGCTTGGTGTAAGAAAAGTATAGGCTTGTGTAAGAACTTTTTAGCTTTGGGGTTACTTGAAAATGGGTGAAAGGTGATGTGTACTTGATATCTACTTGACATGATGAGATTGATTGGTTGATTGATTAATGTGACATTGTAGAGATTCTCTCAAAATTCGTACGTACGGCATTTTTCTCGTATTGAACGCTGGCCCACATCTCCTAACCATGGTATCAGATCAGCGCGCGAGTTGTGGCATCGGACCCGCGACAACGGCGCGATCGCGAGGGTACAAGTCTCGGTTTGAGTGGATTTAGGTTAACGGCGTGTGACGCAGGGTTGTGAGTAAATGCCGGTTAAGGGTTGAATGTTGTCAGAATTCAATCGAAAAGACCGTAGAAGCCTACGAAATGGTACGGTATAGGATATGGGTCTTACAACTCTTCATACCTAATAAAAATTTCATCCTCAAAATTTACACAACATCGCAACTAGGCGTAACTCATGAGGAAGAAGAAACATAATCATCATCATATACATCAGAAATAACATATAAAGTACAACACATAATCAATCATCAAAGAGATGGGGATAATGCTCTTGAATCTTGGCCTCAAGCTCCCAAGAAGCCTCCTTGACAGAATGGTGACCCCACTGAACCTTCACCAATGGAATGGCCGTGGTCTGGAGGACCTGCTCCTTCCGATCAAGGATATGGACTGGCTGCTCACTATAGGAAGCGTCTTCATGAACCTCTAACGGCTGCTAATTAATACTAGGAACGATGTCTGACCCACACTTTCTCAATATAGAGACATGAAAAATGTTGTGGATGTCAGAAAATTGAGATGACAAGGCATGCTGATAGGCCACGGCGCCAACGCGCCCAGTGATCTCGAAATGTCCTATGAATCTAGGGGCAAGTTTGCCCTTCGCTCCAAATCGAACTATGCTCTTCATGGGCGATACCTTAAGATACACATGGTCCCCTACATCAAACTCCAAGGGACGACGCCGACCATCAGCAAAACTCTTCTACCGGCTCTGAGTTGTGCGCGTCCTCTGCTTGATGATATTAATAGTCTCTAACGTCTCCTGCACAAGCTCGGGACATAGGAGACGATGCTCTCCAACCTCGGTCCAACAACTCGGTGATCTACATGGTTTGCCATATAGTGCCTCAAAAGGAGCCATGACGATGGTCGCCTGATAGCTGTTGTTGTACGCGAACTCAGCCAATCGCAGATGCTCATCCCATCTACTCTCGAAATCAATCGTGCAGGCCCAAATCATATCCTCAAGGATCTGGTTGACCCTCTTGGTCTGGCCATCGATCTGTGGTGTTGAGCTGTAAATCAGTCCCCATCGCTCTATGGAAGCTTTCCAAAACTGAGACATGAACTCGGGTCTTGGTCAAAAACGATCGAGACTGGAATGCCATGTAGTCTCACAATCTCCTTAATAAATAACCTCGCAAGTTGGTTCATAGACCAAATCACACGCATCGCAAGGAAATGTGCCGACTTCATCATGATCGTGCTGAGTCCTCGGTAAGCCCATAATAAAATATGTCGATATGTGCTCCCACTTCCACATCGGGATACTCAACGACTGCAATAGATCAGGGGGTCTCTGATGATTGGTCTTGACACGTTGACACGTGTCACACTCGGCCATAAAATTGGCTATTTGGCGCTTCATCTTTGCCTAAAAATATTGTCGCCTCATGTCACGGTACATCTTCATCGAGCCAGGGTGGATAAAAAATCGCGATTGATGTGCCTCGGTCATAAGATCTCTGCACAACTCAGGAATATTCGGGACACATAATCGGTCTCTAAAGCGAAGTCCACCGTCTGTACCAATCTGCCAATCTGCCTGACTCTCGGATGCCTCCTCAGTCATATAACTCTGTAATGATTCATCAGTCTGCTGAGCCTCAATCACCCTTGCGACAAGAGAGGTTTGAATCGACAGGCTCGATAACTGCACGATAGAAGACTGTAGGCCGAACTCAAAATCATACTCTACTATATCCTTAAGCATCTGCTACTCCTGAATCATCATGTGCCCACCAGGCCTCGTGGCTGACGGCTGAGGGCATCTGCCACCACGTTCGCCTTGTCCGGGTGGTACTGAAGATCAGAATTATAGTCCTTCAGGAGCTTTATCCAGCGCCTCTACCTCATGTTGAACTTAGACTGTGAGAAGAGGTACTTCAAGCTCTTATGGTTAGAGAAGAGCTCGAACCTAACCCCATAAAGATAGTGCCTTTACACCTTTAGTACGAAGACAACTGCAGCTAGCTCCAAATCATGCGTGGGGTAGTTCAGCTCATAGATCTTGAGCTGACGTGACGCAAAGGCCACTGGTCTCCCGTGCTGCATCAGGATAACAACCAAACCAATATACGAGGCATCGGTAATATAATAAATCCATCACTCCCAGAGGGAAGAGTGAGGATAGGAGCGGACGTGAGGCAGTCCTTCAACTCCATAAATGCTCACTCGCAGGTGTCACTCCAAATATACTCTGCGCCCTTCTGAGACAACCTGGTCAGCGGGGCTACAATACGGGAGAAGCCCTCAATGAAAAGCCGGTAGTAGCCCACCAAACTAAGAAAACTGCAGATTTTGAACATAGTCGTGGGCTGCCCCACTGACACACTGCCTCAACCTCGAGGGGTCCACTGCGATGCCCTCCCTCATTACCACATGACTGAGGAACTTTACCTCCTCCTGCTAGAACTCGTACTTCTCCAGCTTCGCATATAGCTGGTGTGCACGGAGGGTTTATAAGGTAATCTCCAGGTGCTGCTCGTGCTCCTCATGGGTCCTCGAATAGATCAGAATGTCGTCAATGAAGACTACAATAAACTGATCGAGATATAGGGGGAAAGAACTTGTTCATCAACTGTACGAATACCGCGGGTGCATTAGTCAGTCCGAAGGACATGACCTGAAACTCAAAATGACTGTAGAGTCTCCTGAAAGCCGTCTTCAGAATGTCCTCTTCTTAGACCCGAATCTGATGATAACTGGAACGTAGGTCAATTTTCGAAAAGAACTGTGCACCCTGCAGCTGATCAAACAAATCATCAATCCTAGGGAGATGATACTTGTTCTTAATCGTGACTTTGTTGAGCTCGAGGTAATCCACGCAGAGCCTTAATGAGCCATCCTTCTTCTTCATGAAGAGTACCAACTCTCCTTATGGAGAACTGCTCGGACGGATAAAGCCCAACTTGCGCAACTCGTCCAACTTCTTTTGCAGTTCCTAAAACTCCAACGGTGCCATAAGATATGAGGCCTTCGAAATAGGCGTGATACCTGACACGAGATCAATCTGAAACTCGGTGAGTCGACGAGGCGGTAATTCCGGAATCTCTTGGAACACATCAAAAAAATCGCAAACCACAGGTAACTGGTCAATGCTCACAGCTATGGGCTCCTCTATGGCACATGACATCGAACAAGACAATGGCTCTCCCCTGGCCTCCGTAATGAATTGAAACTGTGGCACGCCGGGTACATAGAACGTAACTATCCTCGCGGAGTAGTCCAATATGACATAGTACTCGACAAGCCAATCTATACCTAGGATGACGTCGAACTCAGACATCGGCAAAGTAAATAAATTGGTAGGCAAAAAGGTATCCCCAACTAGAACGGGGCAAGATGAGCAAAATCAGCCCAACACTGCAGTCTTCCCTAAGGGAGTCGATACTGACAGATCCTCACGAGTAGACTCCAATGGCAAGCCAGTCGATCAACAGAAACTCTCAGCCACAAAAGAATGTGATACACCAGAATTAAACAACACACGTGCAGTGCATGTAGAGACTAAAAGTATACCCTCGACAACTCCTTCGGATGACTGCGGGTCCTACTGAGTCGCATAGAATCTAGTCGGAGCCGGCTGGGGAGGTACCGCTCCCCTCTGAGCGTGATGCTGTTGCTGGGGTCACTGAGGCGGTCGAAACTGCTATCTTTACTACTGCGGCCTCGAAAGCTGGTGCTGATGCTGCTACTGAGGTGGCCTCGGTGGTGGGGGCTGCTGTCGTTGCTGCTATGGGGGCCTCTGCTGCTGCAGTGGTGGAGGCTGCTGTGGACTTCTTTGCTACTGTTGTTGCTGGGGGCAGGGACACTCCCATATAGGGTGCCCCATTGTACCGCACCCAAAACAAGTGCCGGTGAACTGCCTCGGAGGTGGTGCTGGAGGTTCTACTGGTGCTCGGAAGGCTGGGTGACCTGTGCGCCTTTGCTGCTGTTGTCGACGCAGCTAGGAGTCATCGGAAGGAACCTGCCTCTTCCAATCTCTCCTTTAACAGCGATCAGACTGAGAACCGGCCCACTCAGCCTAAAAAATCTGAGCCTTCCGTACCATTCTCTCAAAAGTCGGAAGCTCATGCCTAATAACATGGTCTCAAAGATCGTAACACAAGCGTCCTCGAATCGATGGGCTCTTCGCTCCTCATCATCTACTAGGTATGGTGTAAATCTGGATAGTACTACAAAGCGAGCCGCATACTGAGCCACTGTCATATCACCCTGCACCAAGGCCTCGAACTTCAATGCTCGCTGTCATCGGATGTGATCTAAAAAATATTGTTTGTCAAATCGATTCACAAAATCCTCACAGGTCCACATACAATTGGTGCCCGCTGCTTGGGAGACTGATGTACACCAGTGCTCAGCCTTTCCATGGAGAAGAAATACTGCTAATCGGACTCGTCGCTCAGTCGTACATCCCATCATATTAAATATCTTCTCCATATCGGAGTGCCATCTCTCAGTTGCTGTCGGGTCTAGCTCGCCTTGGAAATGGGGGGATCGAGCTGTCGAAACTCTCGAAGAAGGGCGCTCCCGCGCTCTTGCTCTGTCTGGGCCGGCGAAACGACTGGGTGCCTGCCCTGTCCCTGAAGCACAGGCGTCATAGCCTACAATATCTGCTGTAATTAGGAGGCACTCATGGATATGGTCGGGTCTGCACCGGTCTCTGATGGAGGAGCAGTATCCTCAAGATGGGCGGTAGGAACCTCTGGCGGTAGACTGGGCATCGTAGGTGGTAGGACGGGAGCAGCAGGTGGTGGAGCGAGAGTCTCAGGTGGTGGTGCGGGAGTCGATCGAATCACTCTCCTGGGCATCTTGTTCTGCAGGAAAGAGTGAAGGCGCCTATCAACTTTGAAAACTCTCGAAGGCACTCATGTTAAGGGTTCGTAATAAAAGATCGCTAAGCTATCCGAATTCGGGACTTAATCATTCATAACAGACATGTAATATTATTTTTAGTTATTCCCAAGTTATGCTCTAATGCTAACTTCTGTCACGCCCCAAACTCGAAAATCGGGCTCACAAAATTCTCGATCGCCGAATCTGGTGCCAACAGCCTCCTTAGTACCCCATTCTCAGCTCCTAGTGCCCATTTGCTAGGTTCTGATCATGGGATACTATAAGGAGGATTTTCAACATCAGTTTGATTCGTAATAAGCATAATCAAAGACATAACGCATAAATAACAACCAAAAACTTCATTACATTTCTACTATGAAAAAAAACTTTATAAGTACAATGAGCATAAAAGGAAACAAAATGATGATGAACAAAAAGTTCCAAGATGATGTGTAAAGCACTCCTGCCTAGCGCTGCTGCGCCCCAACATCACCTATACATAACGGTCGTGCATAAGCTTATGGAAAGCTTAGAGGGTGGTGAAAGTGTGTGCGCAAGGTAGTAATGCAATATCAGAGTAATGCGGAATATACTAATGGATCCATGAATACTGTACCAAGGTCATGCGATGCAAGGCATGAATGATGTCAGCCATACCAAGGCTATACAATACGAGGTATAACTCAAGCATACAAATCCTCATCTAAGTCCACATATCAATACTGCTCAACTCTAGAATATAACCGAGGTCTAGTACACTCAAAGCCTGATTGCTGCCCCATCGCACGCAATAAGGTGGGTGAAAAAGACCTCACTATTTGCCTGCCAATATCAGATTGGCTCATCGATAGCAGACCCATTTCTCGAGTTGGTCAAACTCAGCCTAGCTTTGCTCTCTCTACTAGGGTGGGTAAGGCCGCACCTCCTTCCAACCACCACGACACAGTGGAAAGCGCGACCTTCTGATAATTGGTACTTGGTGCTTCTGCACCCACTCGGTCTAGACGTTGGAGCAACCTCTTGGTACCATAAGGGTTTAAGGACTTTCACCCAGGGATATCTATAGCACCACATGTAGAACAAGATTTTTGGTATCCAATCCTGCCAACCACGATACGCCTGTGGAGGCTACGACCTTGATATCGCTAGGGCGTACAGTACCATATCACACAATGCGAATACATGAATCATACTATCCAGTCTTACAACAATCTTGCGCGTATCGTGCTCTCATGTAGGGCAACACTGCCTATCCGGGAGCCCCTAAACAATCTGCCCGAAGGCATATGTTATGATCAGTCACTCCTCATATTAAGCATACATATGATGCGTATGATCATGAATCCTGGGATTATACTAAACATGTTATATGGTGATAGATGTTGTTCATAACGAAGATGGGCCTAGACAGCCTACAAGTATGGGCCTAATAATGGGCCCTAGGGAAAATTATAATGCGAACATTTAACCAACATTATTCTTACAATGTGGATGTCAAACCAACATTGCTCCTAAGGCACGGCTGTCGCAAACATCATTACACAAACCATGGTAGAATCACACATTATAATGGAGTTATGTACATCTAATTGGGCCTCGACCCATGGGCCTTAGATACAACAAATGGGCCGCATAACATGGGCCTTATGTATATTAAGTGAGCCTCAATGGATGGGCCATAACTACATCAAGATGGGCCTAATCTTATGGGCCTCATATATATCAAGGTGGGACTGAACAACGTGCCTCGTATATCACATCGGCCTAACCAACTGGGCCCCAAGTACATCACATTGGGCCTAGTTAAATGGGCTAAATCAATAGGCTGATTTAAGTGGGCAGAGTCAAATGGGCCAAATGTATATCAAATCAGGCCCACCTTTATGTATTTGAGAACCGACATATTCATAAGTTATCAAAGAGATAGATGAAATGAAAACAATTATCAACATAGTTGGAAACTACTGAGGCCTTAAGAGTTTGAACGGTGGATGACACGGTCTATTATTTAAATGGTAGGGTCCACTTGAACTTTAGATCTAACCCAACCTTTTGCTCATGCCATGAAAATGACATCTTAATATGGTTGGACGGTTTGGATACAACGTATGCATCATGGTGGGCCCCACCGTTCAAACAGCGAACGGTGTAGATAAAGCACATACATCATTGGGGCCCACACCACATGGATGAAACACATACATCTAGAGTGGGTCCCACCATTAGAACAGCCGTGATGTACACCTACATCACGTGGGACCTACAGAAGTGGTTGACGTGCAACACATTTGTGGATGGCCCACCTATTTTGGATGGGTCCCATGTAGATAGGGGTGGATGTACACGTGCAGCCCCGCTGCATAAAAAACAGAGGTGGTTCCATGTAGGGCCCACCGTTCTACACATATAAGGTATATAATATATTATATAAAGTACATTTTTATTTTATATAAAGTTGCTGCTACTGAGCAGCTTATGCATTAAAGGAGGGTCAAGGTGGGTCCCATGTGGGGCCCACCACCATGCATAATATATATATATATATATCATCTGACATCCAGGCCGTCCAGGGCCTAGACGGTCACATACATCAGGGAGGGCCCCACATGTGGGAGTGGGTCCCATCGTCCAAGGACGGTGGACACCACACATGTCACAATGTGGCCCATCAGATGGGTGGACGGCGTGAATAGGGTTGGTCCCACGGACACCACTGTACTAGGGAATCACTCCCAAGACCCCAACGTTAAAATGAGGTGTCTCCACTTAGCTTACCACTGGAGCTAGGGTCTGGGTGTCAGCATTGAAATGAGGTGTCTCCACTCAGTCTGCCAGTTGAGCTATGGATTTGGGTGTTCACACGCACCAAGGAGGGCCCACACGGACGTGGCCCCACCGTCCAGGGGTGGTGGACGGTTTGGATAAAACACATACAGTATGGTGTGGCCCACTAAAATGGATGGACGACGTGGATGAGTCCCATGGACCCCACTGTTAGTCCATATGTCACGCCCTAAATTCAAAAATCGGATTCACAAGAATCCTGATCGCCGAACCCGGTGCCGACAGCCTCCGTAGTACCCCATTCTCGGCCCTCAGCGTACATACGCCAGGTTCTGATCCTGGGATCCTACAAGGAGGATTTTTCAATATACATTTGTCTCATAAGAAGCATAACCACAAGTATACTCAAATCATAAAGGCAACATCATCACCACATACCCACTAATATAATCATTTAAATACAATGCAGAAAAGGAAATATATATATTGAAATCAAAGCTCCAAAGGACAGCTGCACGCTCCAAGCTCAATGCTGGTGCAACCTAACGCCATCTGCTCGCATCTATCGTGCATAAGCTTACAAAAGCTTAAAGGGTGGTGAAAGTGTGTGCAAAGTAAGTGCCAAGTATACAATAAAGTCCATAAATTATACATCATCGGGATAAGCAGAAATTTGACAAGATCATAAATCAAGCAATATCAGAATATACGATATAGATCAACTATACAAATGGAGAGTTATAAAGAGTCAAATATCAGATGTCGTATATAAACCATATAAATGTAGAAACATAGTAATCCAAAATTCTAAGTATTGCGGATGCAATGTAATATGCGGTGTGAATGAAATGACCATGCTGGAATGTGAAGTCGGGATGATAGTACGAAGTATCGCAGGCTACGGGGTCCATCACAAGGGACTTCTATCCAAATCATTCCCATACTTAAATTTGGATAGTCAGACTCAATGTGGTAAACTCTTGGTCTCAGGTTATTCGCGCGCCCAACCGAAGTCCTAGCCATGCGAAGGTACATGTAACAAATAGTTACACACCACCAATCTGAGTGAATAGTGAATGGATGAATGAATGAGTAACAACTCCTGCTTAGTAGGTCTGAAAATCAGTACGGTTCCTCTTTGAGAAATCACCGGGGTCTATTACACTCCACAACGATTGCCTCCTCCCCAGCTACATAGCCCCGAGAGCGGAATAGACCTCACTATCCGCCTGACCAGTAGTCTATCAATACCTACCAGTCTCGTTAATAGCGGACCCATTTATAAGCTGGTCATACTCAGCCTAACTTATAGCCCCCTCCCTCGGGCGGATAAGGCCACACCCCCTTCCAACCGACCACGACACAGTGGAAGACACGGCCTCATGGTATAGGCACTGACGCTCATATTTCACTTGGTCTAGACGTTGGAGCATCTCCTGGTACTAAGGAGGTTATGAGATTTTTACCAAGGATATCCTACGTGCCCACAGTGCTAAAACTAAGCATTTTCGATGTCCCATCTGGCCATCCACAATGTGTCTGTGGAGGCCACGACCCTGATGTCACTAGGGCATACAATGATCATATCACTCATATGCGAATGCATGAGTGACACTATCCAGTCATGCAGCAATCTTGCGCGTATGACGTGATAATGTGAGCACTCCGTCTCATAAGGAGTCTCGTAAATAGTCTGCCCAATGGCGTATGCTATGATCAAACATTCCTCATATCAAGCATATATATGATGTATATGGGTATGAATCATGGAGTTATACTAAGCACTTTATATGATGATGAACTATCCTCATAATAAAGATGGGCCTTGATGGCCTACGCACAACAAGTACGGGTCTATTAATGGGTCTTAGGGAGAAGTACAATGCGGACATTTAACCAACATTATCCTTACAATGTGGACGTCAAAACAACATTGCTCCCAAGGCATGGCTCGCCATAAAGGTCAATGTGTAAACCACGGTGGAATCACATTATAATAGCCCTCAACCCATGGGCGCCTAATACATCACAATGGGCCTCAACCCATGAGCCCTATACACTTCACAGTGGGTCTCAACCCACAGGCCTTTATACATCACAACGGGTCTCAACCCATGGGCCCTAATACTTCACAATGGGCCTCAACCCATGGGCTCTAGAATATATAAAAAAAATGGGCCTAATCTCATGATCCTCATATATGTCAAGGTGACCTCAACAACGGGCCTCATACACATGATGGTGAGCCTCAATAATGGGCCCTCATACACATCAAGGTGGGCCTCAATAACGAACCCTTATACATGCCTCAATAACGAACCCTCATACACATCAAGGTGGGCCTCAATAACGCGCCCTCATGCATATCAAATGGGTCTCAACGGATGGGCCATAACTACATTAAGATGGGCCTAATCATATGGACCTTATATGTATACTAAGGTGGGGTCCACTTGAACTATAGATCTATCTTATTTTTAGTCTCAAGCCTATTAAGACAAGCTTGCCAAATGGTTGGACTGTTTGGATGCAACACACGCATCAAGGGTGGGGTCCACCGAACTATGGATCTGACTCATTCTTTAGCTTATGTAAAAAAAAAAGAGCTTTCAAGATGGATGGACGATTTGGATGCAGCACACGCATCATGGTGGGGGTCCACTAACCGTCCAGCAGCCCAACCACATGGCTGGACGACAGTGACAAAACACATACATTTTGTGGGTTCCACCGTCCGCGGTCAGTAGACGGTGTGAATGAAACACATACATCACTGTGGGTCCTACGTGGGGCCCACCATAACTTTTATCTTCCATCTAACCGTTGATAAGGTCGCACGGACCTGGCTGAATAGGAAAAACAAGTTTCATCTTAATCCAAAACTTCTGTGGCTTGGAAAAAGGTTTCAAGGGCAGACGTTCAATCCCATTGTTTCCTCTGATGTGGGCCACCTGAGCCTTGGATGTGGCTGATTCTTGGAAGGGGCCCACTTCAAGAAGGGGCCCACCTAATGAACGGTTTGGATGTCATACACACATCATGGTGGGGCCCACATGTGGGGCCATAGTCCTTGGCCCATCCGTCCATACACAGCAGGCAACACCTGCGCCTCTAACAACAGCAACAACAATGCTACTGCTGTATGTTATTTATTTATTTATTTTTTAAAAATGGGTATTTCTGAGGTTTTTCTGTGGTCGGGCCCACATCAACAAAATCCACCCCACCCATTGGTCTCCATAGCTCGGGACAAGTTAAACAAGCCCAATATTGAATATATTTTGGCGTATCGAAACATTGGGGTGGATTTAAATGGTAGACACACTTTTTCAATGCTATGGCCCATCAAAAATTTGTATTAGCTTCATTTTTCAGCTCAACGCCTAAAATGATCTAATGAATGAAATGGACGACTTGGATTACAAACATACATCAAGATGGGACCTATACGAGTGGCCCTTCCCAAGAGCTTGAAAAAGCTCATATTTGTGTTTTCATTTCACGTCCAGGGACGTCCGTGAATGTGGATGGTTTGTGCAAAACACAAGTAGCAAGGTGGGCCTTGCTCTGGTGGGCCATCAAATGATGAATGGTGTGGATACAATACATATAAAGTGGGCCCCCACTTATGGATCACTTGGATAAAATACATGCCTCATGGTGGGGTCCATCCTGATGGGCTACACAACCACATCATTATCACATGAAAAGAAAATGAAAAAGAGAGGAAGAGAGAGAAAGAGAGTGGGACACGCGTGATGGAGGGACCCCGACACTATGAGCCCTCCCCTGCAATCAATTATACATCAAGTGGGTCCCAATACATGTGGGCCCATTAAATCAAAATCCAACGGTGGAGATTTCTTCTTCACTAAAATAGACGGTCTAGATGATCTCTATTTAAGCTAGGAAAGTAAACATCATGATGGGATCCATGGAGAATGGCCCCATCATGGAATGATATTGATAATCAAGGTGGGCCATCGGCCACATCTTAAGGTCTAAAGTGAGATCCATACCATCGATCTGTAGGCCTCACTTGGCCCATCATCAAAACAATAAAATCTAGCCTATGGAAGCACCCACCATTCGATCTTCTCGATCCGTTGGAAAGTCAATCTCCTTATGCTTCACTTTGATGGAGGGTGATGAGGTTTGAATGGCTAAGATGATAGTTTTTGAGGTGGGAAAGGTGAGCCACACAAAGTCACTTTTCTCCCTCACATGGAATGCTTGGACGTGAGCTCATTTGGTGCTTGAAAAATGTGAAGAGAAAGAGAGGGAGAGAGGGTGGTTATAAGAGAAGTGATGGGAGATGGATGTGAGTGATGGGTGAGGTGATGGATTGGTTGACTTTTTGGTTTGCTTGACTTGTGGAGGAAAAAAGTATGGGTTGCTTTATACTTAACATGAGATGATTGATTGATGGATGGATTGATTGATTGATGAGACATGTTGTAGAGATTCTCTTGGGATTGCAAAAGCATGGTGTTTTCTTGAAATAAACGCTTGCCCGCATCTTCTGGTCAGGGTATCGGATCAGTGCGTAAGACGTGGCGTTAGAACTGCGGCGACGGTGCGGTCGCAATGATACAAGTCTCGAATTAAGCTGACTCAAATCTATAGGATACGACTTAGAGTTGTGTGAAAATATCTATTATATGTCGCAGGTTGCCAAAATTCACCGGGAAGGATCACGGGAGTTGACGGAATAGTATGGACTGGGATATGGGTCTTACTCCACACCCATGTCAGTACACACTCCATGTTAGCCACCTCCACAGGGATCAATGCCAAGACCTCCAGTGTTAAGGCATCTTTCACTCGGTTTGCCACATGAGCTATGGAGCTGAGTGGGCCTACGTCAGATCACACTTCATTGGCAGCCACCCCCACTGTTAGCCACCTCAAGGTGGCCCCCCCATGGACGGCTGGGATGACATATAAACATCATGGTGTGTCCCACATAGATGGGGTCCACCTGTAGATGGCATGGATGATATACACACATTAGGTGGGCCATAATCATAGAAAGAGAGAGAAAGAGAGAAAAAAAAGAGAGAGAGACATCGGTGAAGATGGAGGGGCCCTGCCACTATGGGCCACTCTTTGATATAAAGTCTACATCAAGGTGGGTCCCATCATAAATGGGACCTTACATCACAAAAGATAAAGAAAATGGAGATCCAAGATCACCCACCGTTCCTTCTTGCTCCCTAGGCTTCCTTTGCTCCTTAGCTTCAATCCTAACGGAGGAGATGGAGTTTAGGTGGTTGAGATAGGAGATGAGGGGGTAGGAAGTGGACCACACACAAATCCCTTGGAATGTAGAAATGGCTTGGACGTGTGAGGCTTTCTCTTACTTAGGAAAATGAGAGAGAGGGTTGTAAAGAGAGAGAGAGAAAGATGGGTGATGGAGTGATGGATGTAGTGAGTGATGGGTGTGTAAGAAACTTTTGACTTTGGGGTTGCTTGGTGTAAGAAAAGTATGGGCTCATGTAAGAACTTTTTGACTTTGGGGTTGCTTGGGAATGGGTGAAAGGTGATGTGTATTTGACATGTACTTGATATGATGGGATTGATTGGTTGAATGATTGATGTGACATATTGTAGAAATTCTCTCAAAATTCACATGCACGACGTTTTCCTTGCACCGAACATTGGGCCACATCTTCTGACCAGGGTATCGGATCAACATGCGAGTTGTGGCATCGGACCCACGACGATGGCGCGGTCGCAAGGGTATAAGTCTCGGTTTGAGTCGATTTAGGTTGACGACGTGTGACGCAGCGTTGTACGCAAATACTGGTTAAGGGTCAAAGGTTGTCAAAATTCAATTGGGAAGATCGCAGAAGCTTATGAAATGGTACGGTCTAGGATACGGGTCTTACAAGCTCCGCATCCACCGCCCTTTATCATCCATGGCGAAAAATAAACAATCTGTCATCCTTGACTTCTTGGCCTGCTTAGTAGCCTAGCTCGGCTCGATTTTAAGGTTGATTTAAGATTGTCTGACCTGGCCAAACTCAATACTTACCAAGTCCATTACGTGAACTTGTAAGTAGGGGGACTTACTATTATGGGGGAAATATATTGACCAACTAATTATGGGCTAGAACAACAATTCAAACAAGCGACAATTTATGATCTAGTGGCTAAATCTTAGTCTCCTCGACTTAAGTACGGGGAAAGGCTGAGTTCGACCTCCTCGACTAAGTACAGGGAAAGGCTGAGCTTGACCTCCTCGACTAAGTATGAGGAAAGGCTGATCTCGACTGCCTCGACTAAGTATGGGGAAAGGCCGATCTTGACATCTAAACACAAAGACGAGGTCTTCACTAGTCAACTACAATGCGAAGCAAGCTATCTCACCTCAGGTTGGCGAGACCCATCCTTAGACGAACACAACATTGACTTCTGCTATGACCTAGCTCAGACGACGTCGGGATGGTTGAACATGCCCTCTGGGAGGTCTGACCCTATCTTAATCATCTCTGTCTGCATTCTCTACCGAAGATCACGGAAATCGACTTCCATACGGATCATCCCAAAATTCTAGCCAAGGATCTAAAAAGATCCACTGTGTAAGGAATCCAAGTCCTACTAAAATCAAATTACTGCTAAACAGGGATGAGAGCCCTCTATGAAACTGCCTCTCCTCACTTATAAATAAGGTACCTCCAATGGTAAAAGGTACCCACTATCTTTAGCCTTAAAACCTCAATATTCAACTAGACCCAAATCATGTCCTTAATTAGGGAGGGTCCCCTACTCTAGCCAGGGTCTTCCTTGTTCATTCCTTATGCAGGTAAATAGGTCCAGAAAGGGGCTAACCAGATTTCTCCATCAACGACTATTTTTAGTAGCGTGACTCATGTCTGATTTGGATCTTCCATAAAATGATTAGCAAAATGGATGGACCACGTGGATATATAAGACACATACATCATGGTGGGCTCTATCATGTGCTTGAGTACTATGCAATTCAAACCCCAATTGGTCCAACTCGAATTGTGTGGGGTATAACATACCACCAGCGATGGTACTGTGTATATGTGGCAAAACCTTATGTGCCCAACCATGATGTATGTGTTTAATCTATGTTGTCCATCCATTTTGTCAGATCATTTTAAGGCAAGAGCTTAAAAATGAGGCAAATTTAAACTTCAAGTGGACCACACACTAGGAAATAGTGAGGATCGAATGCCTGCCATTGAAAGTGACTTTATGAACAGGTTGGATGGCAAATAAACATCATGGTGGGCTCTACGAAGTTTCAATTGTGGGCATCATTATTCCCACTATTTCTTGTGGTGTGATCCACTTGAGATTTGGATCTGCCTCATTTTGGTCTCATACGTTAAAATGATTTAACAAAATGAATGGATAATATGGATAAAACACACACATCATGGTGGGGACTATAGGGTTTTACCATGCATATACAGTACCCACCTCGGTGCCGTGACATTTCAATTGCTGAAGTTCTGAGGAAGGCAGTGGAGACTCGGCCACAATGATGTTACTATTAAGAGCTTGGCTGAGTGAGGAGAACACTTCTTCAACAAGAAAAGTTGTCTTAGGAGTTGGAAGGGATGTAGTTGACATTTCAATTGCTGCAGGAGGTAATGAAGTAGCAGTGTCATTGATCATAACAATTTCAATGGTTATTGCTCGGCTAGGAGTTGTGTCTGATAGAGTAGATGGTCAAGAGGTCTATTCTTCTTCTTCATCTACAATCACTAGACGCCCAACAATATTGACTAGAGCAGGCCGATTAGTGGATGGCACAGAGTGATTGGCTGATGTAGGAGTAGAATGAGAAGATGCATTTTTCCATGAACTTTGTGGTATTACTGCAATGGGCTCATCATTTTCTTGATCAAGAATAATTGATGGATCCCCAGAATGGATGGAAACATGGAAAGGCTCCATCGACTAAGCTATTTTTATGTCCCTTGAAGCTTGATCATCAGGTCGAGGGATATCACTCGTAATCGCCTCGGAATCAGAGACATTGAGTTATTCTGTTAGAATGATAGACTCGGCTATAATCATAACAATGACTATTTCAGGTTGTTGATGTTGTGATACTGCATGAACAATTTGTTTCTCAATCACTAAGATTTCTCTTGTCATTGTTTAGATAAAAGATGTTAGGAGAAGCAGAGAACGTAAAGCAAACAGACAAAAAAGAAAGAGAAAATATCGACCTAAATCAAAGCGAACATTAAGAGTGGAGTATCAGTCGATCATTGATTGAATTTTAATAGGATTGTCAATAGCTATCGAGAGGAAGGTTGTGATCATTCAACCTTTCATCATCTTTCATCTATTTATTAAAAGCTCATTTGAAGTGAGATTTTTCATGTATTTTACGAGTTTGTTTCATTTTCCAAGAGTATTGGAAGGATGTATTCACAGCCAATACTTGAATTTATAATATATTTTGAAGGCATAAACAATTTCAACTGCAAGAGAAATACTTAAAAGTTTCTTTGTAGTTCGGTTAATCTTTGTTGTTGCAGAAGAGCTTATTGGCACAACTGATGTGGCAGGAACTGTAGAAATAACAAGAATAGGACGTAGAAGAGGTCTTATATATGAAATTCTCCTAAGAATGAGCAGATCTGTAGATGCTAAGCCTGGTTGAGCTGGTAATATCGTCTTGACATGGCTTGCAGCTGTAACCTTTTGACGCTTTGGTTGGGGACACCCGAGATCAACCATCCTTATTGTTGTGGAAGGGGGTATGGTCGAGGTGGCTGATGTCATTCTTCGTGACCATGTTGTTCTCTGACTTAAAGATACGGTTGGTTTCAATGTTGTGGTCTTCTTATTGCCCTCGGTCAATGGTTTCTTCTTCTTGACCACATGTTTTTCTATCCTTATTATAGAAGGGAAGAGTTGGGTGACGATGAGTTCCTTGGGTTCAACGACCAACATCTCATAGTAATCCTTCCACCATTTATAGAAATTGAGTGTCTGGTGAGGACAGACGAGGAAGATAGGAGGTTGGAACATAAAGCTACTGTCTTAAATTTTTTTTGGAGAATTTGGAAAGTGCTTACCGAATCCACGAGTAAGTGATGGTGTGGAGGTTAATTACAAGTTCTGTAGGAAAATGGGTAAGTAATGCATTGAGCTAGGCCGAATTGGCAAGTAAGAAGATTGGGACAATATTGTTCAACCCCAACTTTAGCATTGACACCTGTCTCCATGGTGCTACCATGGGGAAGATATCTAGAAATGAGATAACACTCCCAAGTTTTGTCTCTGAGCTCAGCCATATCCACATTGGTTGTCTCATACTCTTCTATGAACCAAGCTAGACCAAACTCTTTATTGATAAAAGGATAAAAGAACGATTAGGTTTATTTGGGTCAAGAGAGAAGAAGTTCATATAGTCTACAAACGAATGGCTAGACTTAGGATAAAAGATGTTGCGCTAGCCAAAGAAAGTATAAGAATCAGAGGAAGGGATGTGATTTAGAAAAGTAGAGTGAACGTATTTATAAAGACATATCTGAAGAAGCCATATAGACCCTCCGTTGCGGTAAAAACCTTTGGTGGTTCATATACGCCGTGATATATATAGATGGCCGAGCACAAATTGAGCGAGAGCTAGTTGTCGTCCTTGAGATAGCACCTCATCCAGATGAACATATTCTTTTATGGTCTGTATAACATTCATGTAGAATAAATAATGACAAATTTACATTAATAGAAATGTCGTGTGTTCCTGATTGTTAACAGTAGCATGAGTTTTATGCTGAATTTGCATAAAGTTGGAATAAACTTTGTCATTCCTGTCTGGAAGGACAAAGTAGTGCTCATCGTCCTAGGCAAAGCCGGGATAGTTGGATCACCGAAAGGGAGAAGATGAGTGAAAATGCAGATATCCATGATTGTTAGGCTCATAGGATTGCATCTGAAGTGGAAGGTTTTGGTCAATTGACTTTAGAAGGTTAAAGCTGCAGCAATAAGGGAAGTGTTTGCTATATATTCATGCAGGGAGAGACTGATGCATTCATAGATGCCAACATGCTATCATGTATAGCTTGTTGTTCGAATACACAGTCACACCATTCTGACCATCCTTTTATGGGTCTCGGCCAGGATCTTCGATAAGAAGTTTTTCACCTGGGTAGCTTGGAAAGAATTGTTCAACTAGCTGAATTTGCTTGTGGATAACCTCAGGATGAAAGGCTAGTCTGAGTGTAATATATGCTTTATTTATGTCAATAGGGGTGGTGAAGATGATGTCATTCATGATCCCAGAAGAAAACACATCTAGCTCTCTTAGGAAGTCTTCTTGATGAAAGGTTGAAGGACCAGAAGACGAAGAAGCAACCATGCCAATGATAGAGGTAAGCTTATAGAGTTTTGGAAGAAGAAGTGACGCGAAGAGCAAGAGTTGTGGAAAATGAAAAATTCCAAACTGATTCGAAAATGGACATATATATCTATATATATCGGTTAGGAACGTATGCATTAATGAAAGGATAATCATGACTCTTAGTACGATTCGATTGTGTGCAATGTGTTGTAATGACGACCATGAAAAAGGAGCAAAACCGTTGCTTGATTTTTGTCTCGGTTGAACAAATTTAATAGGGAGTTGAGACGTTGAAAAAAGCCAATCACATTTATTGCATTGAACAATGGACCACTGTTACTTTCACCTTTTTACCCAAAGGTGAAGAGACACGGGGGTAATGTTGTACCCTATTTTTTATTGTTCTTAGAATAATTAATTAGGAAGGAACATGCATCATTACATAAGAAGTATAAAGAATGTCTAAGATCTTTAAGGATGTTTTGAATGCGTGTTGTGGCATTACAATTTGTGCCGAGCAAAGTTCTATGCGACATCAATACATGAAGCATGACCAAGAAGCTTGAATGTTGAACATGGTCGAGAGAAAAGCGGTGCTGAGGCTGTTATCGGGATAGGCGTCTTAGAAGAGTTTGGAAGGCCGGAGTGGTGCCGAAGCTATTGTTATCGACTAAACATGGGGAAGAAGCCTATAGATGACTACCGCAAGGTGATTTATAAATAACAAAGGATTTCAATGAATCAAAGTGTCTCATACCAACTTAATCAAACAAATAAATCAAATCTATCTTTCAATTATCCTTTATGTTCCTTAACATAATCATTGCTTTATGTTTCTTAGAGTAACCAGTAGCCTAATCTTACATTACGAGTAGTAGTAATTTAGTAGCTGTAATCCTTAGCTATAATTCAAGTTTACACTCATACACTGGACGATCTTCACCAAAGTATAAGTTTATCTATCAGAAAGGTGCTTTTTCAGTTACTCCTTGCGATCGACTATAAGTGTTTCCTTTTTGTTTGTGTTTGTATTTTTAAAGTCCTTTTGTATAAAAGGCAAGGTGTGTCCCATTCGTATAGGATGAACCCTATCCCCTGCTAATCGCCTGATCATTTTAAACAATATCTTGCAAGTGGTTGAATAGGAGACTGATCTTCTCATATCTTGGTCATATATTGTCAGTTTTAACATATCCTCTTATCTTGGTGCTTGGGGTCAAAGTTGTTTGGTTGGAATTGAGCTGCACAATCAGTTTGGTAAGCCCGCAAATACTACATGTGATAGAATTATGCATCAGAGGGGACAACATGCATAAGCCCAAAAATGAGACACATCTAAATCTTAGGTGGACCACACCATAAGAAATAGTGATAATTGAAATTCCATCATTAAAAACTTCTTGGGGGCTATCAAAAGATTTTTTAATCAAGTTGATATTTGTGTTTCCCTTGTCTAGGCTTGGGTGACCTAATCATAAACATTATAGTGGGCCTTAAGAAGCATTTAATGGTGCGTTCAATCAACGTTATTTATAGTAGTTATTGCCTCTCGGTTTCAAAATTCAGTAACATGTGATAAGTGTGGGCATGTCAGAATCGACTGTGCAGGCACGATTCCAATTGAACAACTTTGACACCAAGCCCCAAGATAGTCAGATATATCAGGTTTAACTATATATGACCGAGATATGAGAAGATCGATTGCCTATTCAGCCACTCGTAAGATATTATTTAAGATAATCAAGCGATAATTAAAGGGTAGTGTTCGTCCTCCAAAAATGGGTTGCACCTTTCCTTCCATACAAAAAGACTTTCAAACACAAAAGTGAACAAAAAGGAAATACTTACAGTTAACCATGTGGAGTAATTGTAAAGCAGCTTTCTACAAGAAGAATTACTTGTATTATAATGGAAATCGTCCAACGTATATGCATAGACTTGGATTACTGCTAAGATTACAACTAATAGATTACTACTACTCCTAAAGTAAGATTAAGCTATTGGTTATGTTAAGGAAAGTCTGTAAAAGATAGATTATGCTAAAGAATATAAAGGATAATTAATGGATTTGATTTGCTTGATTAGGTTGGTAAGAGAACCTTTGCTTCATTGAATTTCTTTGTTATTCACAGATTTCTCTGAGATAACCATGTAGATACTTCTTCCCATGTTCAATTTGTTACAACAACCACTTCAGCACCACTCTGGCCTTCCAGACTCTTTTTGACACATCCTGGTAATTGCTTTAACATTGTTTTTCTCGAGCACATTCTGTCTTTCACTACTTGACCACACTCCATCTTTGGATGACGTGTATTATTCAATTAGTGCCAACTATTATTTTCATAATATGCGCTCAAAATATACCTGTAGATCTTATGCGTGCTCTATACTTCTCGCGTAACGACATGTGTCCTTTCCTAATTGGTTCTTCTAGGAAAGATAAAAAATAGGGTGCAATAGTAGCGTGGCTCACGTGAAGTTTTGATTTGCATTATTTTTAGGCTCATGCCATAAAATGATTGGAAAAAGGATGGATGGTGTGGATAAAACACATACATCATGATGGGCCAATAGAGATTTTCGTGGGCCCTATTGACATTTGTAATGTGTGCTAGACTATGCAATTTGAGCTCCACTGGGTCCAACTTGAATTGAGTGGTTTATAACATATCAAGAATGTTGGTACCATATATATGCGGCAAATTCTGTGGGCCCCACCATGAGATGTGTGTTTTATCTATGTTGCCCATCCAATTTGTTAGATCATTTTAAGGCATGGCCCAAGATTAAGGCAAATCCAAAGTTCAAGTGGACCACACTACGGAAAATAGTGAGGATTGAACACCTACCATTAAAATTTTCTTAGGGGCCATGGAAGTTTTGGATCAAGCTGATATTTGTGTCTTCCCTTTATCCATGTGTATGTGACCTTATGAATAGGTTAGATGACAAATAAACATCATGGTGGGCTCTAAGAAGGTTTTAAGGGTGGGCGTCATTATCCATACTATTTCGTATGTCGTGGTCCACATGAGCTTTCTTCTTGTATAATTTTTTGCCTCATACCCGTAAATGATCTAGCAAAATGAGTGGACGGTATGGATAAAACACAAATATCATGGTGGAGCCTACAAAGTTTTACCATGTATAAATATGACTCACTTGGGCGGTGTGTTGTATACTACACAATCCACAGACCCTTGGGTTAGGCCAGCTCCCACCAAGGATATCCTCGCAGCCACAACATGGCCCAAGCTTTATGTGGCCCACTGTAATGGATGTGTTTTTATAATGTCTTAAATTTTCGCTAACCTAGATTTAAAAAATCCTTGGAAAATTTTTTGCTTGAATTATTTTCTTTTATCACTTAGTGATCCTTAACATTCGATCCTAGCATACATACAATTGTTATCAATAAAGAACTAGATAAATTTGATTACTTAACCGTAGGAAGCTAAAGACCACACCTGATCACCAAAATCCCAGGCCTAACCTTATAATCTATTGATCTAAGGCCCAGATCTGGACAACCCACAATTGATTAATTAACATCAAAGAGTTTAATGAAATCCACCTAAAACCAAGCCAAATAATGGATTAGATCTTGATTATCCCACACACCTAAACTAAATTGACCTGATCACTCTTTTAGTAAAAAGCCAACGAGTTAAGATGATTAAAACCGAATCATTATTTCTACTAAATGCAAATAGGCCGCACTATGAACTTAGCTAATCCAAATTTTAATGATCGAGCATAGGAAATCTCACTACCCAATTCATTCCAGAAATGCCCTAATTATCCAAACAAGTTTTAAACTACTTGTTAGTGGACCACTAAACTTGAAACTATAGAAAGATGTTCATCTTACCAGGCTTATGACTATCAAGAGACATCGAGCCGAGATTGCATCTTGAATTGCTTAACTTGGGCTCGCAGGGTGAGTGTATGAAATGTGCGAATACCTTTAGGATATATTAGAAACTTAAATGTCCCTATCCGATCTTTGCCAAAGTTGTGGCTTCCAGACTGTTAGTTCATAATCAAATTAGGGTCGCTAACCTGAATTAATATAAAAAACATATCTGTATAGCCACAACCTTTATCGACGATCGTTGACCATAAAACTGATCTCTTGTCTTAACCATTAATTGGCGTGTTTGATTTACGAGCAATCGAAGCCTTGCATAGATCATCACTAGGGCTAGCTATCCTACGACGAAGATTGACCTGTACACTTCCATGTGGGTCTTAAAAGTTAGAATATGAAATTGTGGTAGAACCGATATTTTCGAAGTATGGAAGTATGTCCAAATGCACTAGAGGAGGGGTGAATAGGACTTTTCAAAAATTCTTTACCTATAAGAACAACCAATACCTAACTTTAATCAAGATGAGTAAGGCAAAGTAACTCTATGGCTTTCGGGCCAATAGAGAGTCCAAAACACATATGCTTACACAAAATTTACATGTAAAGAACAAGCCTATAAGGATAGAGTACGTGATAGTGTGTGAGATGTGATTCCTATTAATACATATACATTTACTAAATCATGCATCATAATAATCATTTGATAGACATAAGTGTAACTAGATTAATGCACACAAAGTAATTCCAAACACAATCATATATAATGGTTCGCCTACTTGCCTACTCCACTCCCGGCAGACGTACTCTCATAAAGTGTACTGGATTTCACTATCCAATGGTTTTAAATCAGGTTAACCATGAACCTTCGCAACCTACACAAGGTTAATTAATGGACCTACATAAGTTTGCCTTAGGTTCTTACACAAGGTGACGAGTCATACAAAATGACACAAACTAGGAGCTTACACAAGGCAACACACCCTTCACAAGGACAACACATCCTACACAAGAACAATACGTCCTATACAAGGACCACATATTCTCCTGTCGAAGGCCTACAACTAGGTTTTGGCGAGTTCATCACTCAGACTCTGAATCCCAATCCTACACAAGGAAAGGGCTTCAGACTCAATGGACTCTTTATACTTACAGATAAGTGAGTGAACCCCTTTCTCGCACAATTTGAAGATCTTCAATGTTGACGAAGTTTTTTCAGCTCTCTTGAACTGCAACCATTTCTGATGCTTTGATCAATACTCCAAAGTTGTGAGGTTTAGGGTTTTGTTATTCTTCTCTATTCAAATGATATAATTTAAATGCATAGAGAATATTCTCATGAGCTATGCATTCAAGAGTTCTAACATAAGGATTTTCCTATGATGAAGGTAATTGAAAACTCATTGAATGATAGAGTTCATAATTCAATCCAAGCAATGAAGATGTGAATAAATGTTTATGCCAATGATTGAATAATGAACTCTAATAGGAAAGAGGGAATGAGGAAGTGGGTGTTAATTCTTTGAAGAAACTCTCTCAAACTCTCTTAAATTTTAGCTCATTTTTATAAGAAGTAACCTATGGTATTTATAAAGGAAGAATCCCACTGAAGAAATGTGTAGAAATCTATCATTATCAATGCTATCGAGTAGTCTTTGATTCTATCAAAATTTGAAATTCGATGTTATCGAGCTTACTTCGATTGCATCGATTTTCTACACATATATTCATTTTTGTGTAGAACAGATTCTGCTTCGATTTTATTGAGGACCCTTCAATTCTATCTACTTGCACTTTAATATAATTAAGAGGTAGTTCGATCCCATCGAATTCTTTTCAGAAAATTACCTTTGGTTGCTAGAAGATTTTATCTTGATATTTGATGCTATCAATCATCATTCGATGCTATCAAATTTTGAAGTTTGATGACATCGAATGGTATTTGATGTAATTGAAGAGATGTATATTCCTGGATGGTTTGCTGGACAAAATGTTCCTGATTTTTGATGTAATCGAACAGCCTTTGATTCTATCGAGAACTTACTCTCGATGTGATCGAAAGTGACTCAATTATATCGATGAACCTTAGGGAATGTTTTCTATGTAGAGGGAGTGACCTAAGTCAATTCCATCGAATATGGTTTGATTCGATCAAAATTTGAATTTTAATATCAATGAACACTATTCGATATAATCGATTTTTCTCAGCATATAGTCATTTTGCTGCTGGATAGAATGGGCCTATTCTTTGATGTAATTGAACCATGTTCGATAGAATAAAAAAATGCCTTCGATCGATTTTGATTGCAAATCGATGCAATCGATTTTGATTGTATAGTTCATGTTTTACTCTAACATTCTAAGTGTTCAACACTTAAGCTTACCAAAGATGATTTACAATGAATTGGAGGTAAGACTAAGTTAAATGGGGTAATTTACCTCAAGGGTTTGGTTAGGGAAGTGAAACTTCATTTACCTGTTTGGAGCACTCAAGCTTCTACTTGGTTGAGGTCTTAACCTTGTAATCTTCATCTTGGGGCTCACTTGAAGACTGACTTAATACTCACGTAATTTGACAAACCAGGGCACTTTCAGAATCAAGTTCTTTTAGAGTTATAATACTAAATAGCTTGTCTCTAAGGCCATTTGCACCACTTTTGACATTATATAAACTAAGATTTTGGGGGCCTCTTTCCCCATACGAATTTTCCCTAGAAATTTAGGGAGAGAGAGAGAAAGAGAAAGAAGAAATTGAGGTTGGGAACTTGGATTTGTGTGTCCTTTTTCTCAAGTGGTAGTACCTCTACAACAAACCCTAATATCTACCTATATCATCATTCGATCAAAACTTATTGTGAATCAAAGGTAAGTTCTACTCCCTACTCTTCGATTCAAGCAATATAGTGATAAATCCATGTTCTTATTGAGTTTTCCTTCAATTTAGATTAGGAATTAGAGTTTTTTCTAAAAAACTCTTAACTTTAAGTGCGATTAAGTCACATGAAGCCCTACTAAGGTGAGGATAATTCCTTCAATGTTTCCATTTATCAACTTTTGAGGGTCTCAATTAATGAATTTATGTTGTAATTAGGATTTCGTGTGCTATCATTACCAAACTTACTTCATTATTGAAGATCTTAATGTTACCTGCTTTTGGTGGTTAACATGCTTGATGAAATGCTTGAATGAATAAAATTCTTGATTTTTGGTCTTGTACATAACATTGACAAGTTGCTTAAAAATCATTTAGATTACTTTGATTGGTAAGTATTTTTGATTGACTTGCCTTGTTATTGTATAAGTTACTAAATACCGCCTTACGATTAGAATTGTTATGGTTACAAAGTCAGCTATGTAAAATGTCTAACTTAGAGGGTGGCCCGCATTGGGTCAACCACCCCAGGCTTGTTCAATTGTCCAGAGTTGAACATGGATGACCAACAGTAGTTAAAACAAGGAGGGATGCTTGTACCCAATGTTAGATTTGCCCAGGGTTCACCATAGTCGATCAGATCAGTCTAATGTAGACCCGATCATTTTTATACTTGGTGATTGTATAATATTCAAAAAATTTTAGGATACTGAAAAGGTCGAGCAAAATATCCTGGGGGGGGTGAATAGGACAATGGCAAATAAACATAATAAGAGGAATAAAAATAATAAGATAACCCAATAAAATGTAAATAACTAAAGGAAATAACAACCTAAAAAATTAAGTATTGAGAAGTTGATATAAACTTGGTTCCAAGGACAACTTAACACCAAAAACTAATGGTTTATGGTAGGACAACCTTACTAAAACGTGGGTGAATATTAAAAATTCAAATTCAAACTGAAGAGGATATGAAAGAAATAGAAACTAATCTATTACAACATTCACCACACAATGCTGAAATGTAAAGATTATAACATTCACATCCACAAATACATCCCATAATCTTCAACCATAAAAGATAAAGAAATCAACCACACATCCACCAAACATAAAGAGTTATAGTGGTTCGCTTGTGTGTACACTAATTGTTAAACAACAGCCACACAACTACTCTACTCTCTCAGGATATTAGCGTTCACTAATCAAAATGGGTTTTTCAAGGTTCACCTAAAACCTTCACAATTGTGTCTTTCAAGTGGGCTTACACAATTCAAAAACCCCACGCTCTGAGTTTTCTAGATCACCTCACACAAACTAAAAACAGAGATTTTATGGAACAATCTCACAAATCAAAAAGGAATTGAATTACAAAAAAAGTAAAATACTTATATGTATGACGATTCTTAAGCAGCCCGGTAGAACCAACTTGATGACGATGTAGATGTTCAACGTTCAGTCTCATAAGTGTATAGGGTTCTAAGTGTAGATGATTTTAATTAAATTGCCAAAGGCTTTGTATTAATTTTGATCTTAAGAAGGGTAAATTGAATATCCCTTTTCAATATAAGAATGGAATAGAGAATCAAAATCAAATTATAAGAGCTACTTTAAAGAATCTAAAATATGCACAAAAATAGCTTAGAATGTACTCAAAATTAACTCAAAGTGATTGCTTAAGAATGATAAGAATTGAATAGAAAACTTTGAAATTCGAGCACTATTTATAGGTGAAAAATTGATTAGCACGACTATCCTTTGGTTAGCTACGACTAGCCTTATCTAAATAGATTTTCAAAAATTTTAGCACGATAAGATTTTTTAATCGCACGATTGGCTTTGTGGGTCCCACGACTAGTCGTGTGAGTCCAGATTACTTGCAGAAAAATGAGTTGAGTACTGCTTGACTGGTCATGGACACAACACGACTGGTCGAGCACTACTCACACGACTAGTCTATTCACACACTGGTCGAGTAGCTTCCAGGATTGGTCATGGACCAACAGAAAAATTCTAAAAATTCATAACAAATCCTAGATTGATCGAGGAAATATTAGGACTGGTCAAGCTAGTGCTAGGGCTAGTCGAAAGAATAGAATTTTCTACTTATAAAATGACCAAAATGATCGGTCGAAAGTATGAAATGATCTAATCTTGATCTAAGTTCAATCTCGGTCAATCATACCTTACTTGTGAGATAGAACATAAGAACACTTAATCTATCAATCACTTTAGTAGCTTTAATTCTTGCGATCTTTAAAGCTTAAAATCGACATACTAAACATAATATTCAACTAGGTCTTGAATTCTTGGACTTTTTTGGTTCCAGATCTTGAACCGCAATGTTCTTGAAAACTTTATCTTCACTCAATATGAAAGTCTTCATTTTCTTCCAGTTTAAAGATCTCAACAAGTCATCGTAGATATCGGCAAGATAGATTCAGCATGAACAGAACGAACGTCAAAGACTCAATGTGAACGGATGCACAAGCTTGATACAAATTAAGATATAAACTTGAATTGGTTTGGCACACCAAAATTTGACAATACATAAGGATATCAACATAGCACTTTTAGATACCACTGTTATGAAAGAAATAGGTCTATTGATAACTGTTAGTGCGTTATGATCCTACAAAGACTAATTAGCCAAGAATGGTGGTATAGGACTCCGTGTCCGAGCTATCGGCCTATGTTGGGGTGATGAGTCTCCCCGTAATGTCCTTTGAGCACTAATGGAGGTGGCATGCCATATCACATTAGGATATTTAGTTGTTGGTGATTTCAGTAATGGCCTACCATGTTATTATGAGAGTTGGGTTATAAGTCATTTTCACCTTGATTTATGTTGGTTGACAAGCCCTTACCGTTGTTTGATCATGTAATTTAGACTATTGGGTGACAAACCCTAAATTAGACCAAAGGACATTGAGAAGCTACCTTAGGCTGTAATGGTCCATGTAATTAGGGTAGGGACTAGTGATATGATGGCGGTATTATAGCCTCACCAATATTGTTGAATGAAAATGGATTAACAAAGGCTAGGGGGGTAAGTATTTAAACACACATGGGCATATAGGGTGCCTAGTTGACTATCA
This sequence comes from Magnolia kwangsiensis, assembly GCA_037074715.1. Classification (NCBI taxonomy): domain Eukaryota; kingdom Viridiplantae; phylum Streptophyta; class Magnoliopsida; order Magnoliales; family Magnoliaceae; genus Magnolia; species Magnolia kwangsiensis. The sequence continues at coordinate 66,203,112 of CM073574.1, read as the reverse complement.
AAGGCCAGTGCATCCTCTTTCATGGGGTGCCTAACTGACTATTAAAGGCCATTGTATCCTCCTTCATAGGGTGTTTGGCTGATTGTTAAAGACCAGTGCATCCTCATTCATAAGGGGCTTAACTAACTGTTAAAGGCCAGTGCACCCTCATTCTTGAATGGGTGTTTACTATACACCTAGCTGACTGTTAAAGGCTAGGGTAGTGTTTATTAGGTACCCGACTGACTGTTAAAGGCTAGGGCACTATTTATCAGGGCACCTAATTGACTATTAAAGGCCAGGGTAGTGTTTATTAGGTACCTGGCTGGTTGTTAAAGGCTAGGGCACTATTTATCAAGGCACCTAGTTGATTGTTAAAGGCCAATGTGCTATTTGAATGACCCTTATTTTATACCTGGGTAATGTATTTGCATTACATAACATACATGCATAAATTAACTAGACTAGAAAATTGCTTGCGATGTTTTATTATGCTATCATGACTTACGCATGATTGTATTGATAACACATGTAATTTAGAAAAATGGAATCATTGAGTTGATTACTCACTCCCACCTGGGACGATGTTTCAAAACACTAACCAAACGTTATTAGAGATGTAAGTACCTTAGAGGCAGACGTCTTGGTTGTTGAGTACGTGGACCCCATGGAGTTCTCATATTTTCAGGCGTCAGACATATAACTATTGACAAAAGTATTTCATCGCTGAGACATTTGGATGATTTTGGGCTAGAACATTTCATTTTATTATTCTTTTGGACATATATATTGAGTCCCTAGTTGAGTGGACTTTATGTTATGTTGGTTGCATGGATGCACATTTTAGGGAGTTCCGTTTGTTTACACTTTAACTTCAAATGATATACACCGTTTAGCTTAGCTCTTATGAATTCCTGCATACTAAAGTAATCGTACAGAGAAATCACACTTTTGCAAAGAAAAAGTGACACTTGGAATATCGAGGGATTGAGTTCATGTTCAATCCTTGAAATTCGAGGTGTTGTAAGTTAGTATCAGAGTATGAGTTAAGAAATAATCTAACCCAGTGGGTTAGGGACTCATCATAAGCTACACGCTGACGTAATTAGGCTTAAGAACATAGTAACAATGAACCCGAGGATCAAACTTTCCCTTTTTTTTGATGATTGCAAACTTAAACATAGAAATGTTGAACATTAAGTCAACCTTAGTCCATGGTGTCGAGTGTGGAATGTTGTGTGTGATAGGTTTAGCTAATAACAAGTGAAACAAGGATGCCAAGTGCCAAGTGAGGGATTTTCAAGTTGAAAATCCAAAAATTACAAGTCCTTAAGGACTTTAGTGCAGAGAGTTTCAGTTGACCGAGAAAATTTTTGGTCAACAGAGGAGCATTAAAGTGCCCTATGAAACTTTAATCCAGAGAGTTTCGGTCGACCGAGAGGATTTTCAATTGACTGATGAGCATTGAAGTGCCCCACGAAACTTAGTCCAGAGGTTTTCGGTCAGCCAAGAAAATCTTTGGTCAACTGAGACAAACAAAGCTCTGGAGTTTCCCATGGTTATGTGTTCAGAGGTGTTCAGTCGACTGAGAAAAACAACGGTTGATTGACGAATGTTAAAAGTTCCCCTTCAATATGCTTTTCCACCATGTCTCGGTCAACTTAAGAAATGTTTGGTCAACTGAGAGACTCTATGTTAGTTTTTAAATTAAGGACAGGGGGTTTCGGTTGACCGAATAAATGGTAGGTCAACCAAGTCCAATCTCATAGGCTTTGTACGTAGGGTGTTTTCAAAGGACCTTTAATGCCCTTTTGCTCATTTACACCTATCCTTAGGGCCATCTCTTTGCATTTCTTCATGTTTCTAACATCGCTTTCAAATATAAAGTGGACCTTAGTCACGTAAAGATCGAAGAAATTCACTCCGGATAATTAAAAAAAATAGTTGTTCGAAGTATGAACCATAACTCAACCATAACTTTTTATTTGAGATGAGTTGCGGGATGCACAACCTATAAATTTTGACCGAAATTTCATTTTGGGTAAACCAACACCCATAAATGTGTTACATTGCTCCGTTACATGAGAAAATGATCCCTTCCTATTCAACAATTTTTTGAAAAATTTACTACTTTTGGTTAGTTTTAGATTGGGCATATATTTTTCGTTTTGGAATTTTAGTATATTGTGTCTTCTTAGGAATTTCTTCTTATCATGCTAAGAATCATCCTGTGTAATTAGATTATGACTTACTATTTTTTAGTAAGTTTAACCGTTTTAGGAAAATTCTAGTTTAATTGTGATAAGACTATTGAGTAGGGTCCCGCTTCATTATTTTGGAGCTTTGTAATCTAGGAAATATGCTAAGGAATGAAATCATCTCCCTTTGTTATTTCGGCTTGAGTATTAGTGTGTAGTATGCGATATAAAAATGTGTATCTTTCAATACTAGTTTTGATGATTGCCCTATAACCAAATACAAGACATGACTCCTAAAGGCAAACACCCTCTCATTAGACTCTTACATGGTGGGCTAGTTGAGGACGGATTCGCTTCTTCTAGTGGCCAAGTTGGCCATAACACTGGTTTGGGTTTTGCAGTTGTCCCTGAATAGCAACAGCCTATTTTGGTAATAATTCACTTGACTATATCGGACTCGCAACCGGATGCAAATGAGAATCTTGTGGCTATACTTGACCCACTGCTAGCTATTGGCCAAAACCACTTACCCTCATCTGCCTCACCTGCTTCACAAGCCGCACCAAGACATGATGAGGTACATGTTACTACTGATGCAACAACAATGACAGTAATACCAAGCAATGATGCAATAACAATAACAAACCCTAACTGTGTTTATGGGCATGATTGCCTAGAATATGAACACCACCCCACCAGTGCATCTAGTGGTGTGACTTGCACAAGCCATAGAGGATGACTTGTTTGAACATTTCTAAAGCTTTCACCACCCACTTTTCCAGTTCTCACCGATTGGAGGATGCCAAGTATTGGATGAATCGGGTCTTAAAGATGATTTGGCCCCTTTACTATTTCGAGGCTGAACATGTAGAGCTTGTGATCTACGTGCTTGAGAAAGAAGCAGAATTATGGTGGGATAACATCCTTCAGACCATCTCGACCATTTTTTTTTTTTGGACATGGGATGAGTTTGAGGCTCGATTCTTTAAGAAATATTCTCCCTGATATACAGGGATGAAAAGGAGAGCGAGTTGCTCTGCCTCCAGCAGGGGGGATGTTGGTAGTAGAATATGAAAACCCCTTTACGGAATTGTCGCAATATGCTCCAAAGATTGTAGTAGATGAAATGACAAAGATGTAATGCTTGTCGAAGGGTCTCCGTTCGGGAGTTCGCACCAAGATGTATTGCTCGAGTATCCATACATATGCCGATTTGGTGGATATGTCATTATGTTTGAAACAGGATGGAAAACATATCTCTTAGGCTTACTTGCAGATGGGCCCTAGACTCAAGCTTGATTTTCCATCGCCGTAGCTCACCAACAAGAGGTCATTATTAGACCTGTAGCCAATTCGCACTCTGCCACCGCATCCCACTTAAGGGCCAAGTCTAGTGACTTCAGATTGGGCTTGTGCTTACCGTGGAAGGCTAAACCACCTTATTCAATTATGTTACAAAAAGATGAGGAATAATGACATCACACCCCCTCAGCAAGCCAACAGTTTGACTCAGCGTGCCATCAAAATCCCTTCGTTGCAAGTTGTGCGCCCTTTGCAAATAGCTGGCCACCGTCTTGTACACCCAAATTGTATATGTTCCGCCTAAAGATCAATTGCCCTTGTAGTGAACAAAGTACAACAAGCTAGAGTGCACGCGGTGATAGTACATGGGCCAGATGTAACCAACCCCATTTCGGAAGTGTTTGAAGGTACAACATACATTAATGGCATGCTAGTATATTTGTTGGTTGATACTAGAGCTATGACTTCGTTCATTTCCAGTGGTGTTGTGAATCGATTGGAGTTACACATGATACTTATGCCTGATAGATCAATAGTATCAGTCGCGGGAATAAGTTTTGAGTCCAAGAAGTTTTACCCCGAATGCCCCATTATTTTGGGTGGTGAAGAAATACAAATTCACTTAATAGTAAAAAATATACATCACTATGACATTATTATTGGCATGGATTGACTATCACCGATGAAAGGAAAGGTAGATTGCAATGTTAGATCTATCACAGTACAAGTTGAGAAAGATCCTCCCTTCACATTCCCACTAAAGGTCAGTTATGGTTGCTATTCCTATAGCTAAGTCATGCTCTCCTCCATATCATTTGTCGCTTTAATCCCATTGGTCATCCCACTCATGACCAAGTGGGGATTCAAAATGAAGGAAATCATCCTTCCCGACTCGTTGTTAGGATTGGGAATTAAAGGGTCGAACTTAGGTGAAAATCCTTGGAAATATGAAAAATGAAGAATATAGAGATAAGGTTTAGGCCTTGGCATATCTTTCTAGGATAGTCTGTTGAACTTATAAATAGAAACTTGGGTATTATGGAAAATCCATTACCCATCAAGTTGAAATGAGGATAAAACAAAAACACTCTTTGAACTTGACCTAAGGGACAACTTTGGAAATTTAAAACTTGAACTTCCTAATAATGCATGATATTTCCTAAATGTCTATAATGATCGGGACAACAGACTTACGAAACCAGGATTAAGCGAAGTAGTCGTGGTTTGATCCAAATTCTGAATCCTTACCGATTGCTAATGAACTAAATGCTTTGATCAAGTAAAAGATTTGGATTCACCAGGACTAGGAAAGGATACCAACGAACTCACTGTCTTGATTAGGCAGAAGATTGATGTGTCGAGTTCAGACCTACCACAACTGTCTTTCTGTGCTAGCCTGAACACTAAAAATAGAAATATTTACTCTAGATAGTGGGGAACTATCATTAACTTTTGAAGAATATTTTTGACTTTTGAAGAATGTATATGACTTTTGAATGTAGTTAAAACAAATCTTTAACCTTTGGTGAAGCCTAGAGCTATGAACCAATCCTTAGAATGAAGTATAAAGTAAATCATAGAAATGAAAATCCTTGCCTTAATTCATGCAAGAGAACCTATCCATTGAAGGTTGAAAGTTATTAGAATCGAGTAGAGTAAAGAAATGATCTCAAGTCTAGAATTGAGATAAACTCATTTAAGGAGCGATGTGCCCATTAAATAAATCTTGTTATTAGACATTTATTATGATGTTAATGATTTCTTTGCCATGTGTTCTTGGATCTTGAGGGTGAATTGTTTTAAGGGGGTGAAGATCTTCATAATAACTCAAATTGTTTAAGTTTAATATATACACCTACCTGCACGATAACCTATTACGACAAACTCCATGGAAACTCAAGCACCATAGATTGCAATAATCTAACCAACTTACATAACAGAAACCTTAGAAAATTTTAGTGAAAAATTTTAAGGGGGGTGGATTGTAACGTCTTGAATTTTTGCTAACATGAATTTAAAAAATCCTAATGCGTTGTCAGTTTTTCTAGCATCCGTTGTAACTATTTTAGAGAAAGAGATCCTGAGTGGAGGTGGCGTATATCGAGTCGTTCCACCAAGTTAGTAAACGTAGAAATCAACATCCTTTCAGATTATTTTCTTCCCATCACACTATTTTTTCATAGCAGATAGGTGATCATTCCCCATTGAAAAATTCATAAGTAATTGCCTTACATAATTTAGACATTGAGATATTTTATTTTTTTCTCTACTGAATCAATGCAAATATTAATTTTTTCCTTTTTTTTTTTAAATTTTCATTTAATTTTATCTAGTGGTGATAATGGATATTTATTATGTGAACATAAACATTATATATGTCATATTTCTTTGTAAGTTAGATGCATTTTATGTGAATTATTTTTTTATGCAATGATTCTTACGGGTGCTTTGCCCAAGGTCATTCCCGAAATGATCAGCACGACACGGGTGCTCTACCTTGGGTGATTCCCTAAAAGGATCAGTACACACGGGTGCACTGCCCTAGGCTTTTGTCCCTAAAAGGTTATATCGGTGCTCTGCCGAGGGTCATATCCTGAAAGGATCAACACTGGTGCTCTGCCGTGGGTCATTCTCTAAAAGGATTAGCACACATGAGTGTTTTGCATACTCCAAATCTTAGTATTTTAGAAAAGCTATGTTAAATAATTTTTTCATTTCATATTTAGGAATGTCAAATTATTAACTATGATTTTACATCCAATGTTCGTCTTATTTTGATTAATATGTCGAGGTTAAATTTGGTAATATGTCACGCCCTAAACTCGGAAACCGGGCTCACAAAATTTTCGATCGCCGAATCCGACGCCGACAGCCTCCGTAGAACCCCATTCTCGGCTCCTAGCTCCCGTTCGCCAGGTTCTGATCCTGGGATGCTACGAGGAGGATTTTCAATGTCAGTTTGATTCGTAATAAGCATAACCAAAGGCATAACCCACAAACAACAACCAAGCACTCCATTACATTTTCACTATGATCAAAAACTTTACAAGTACAATGAGCATAAAGGGAAATACAATAGTAAAGAATAAAAACTCCAAAAAGCTCTGCAACGTGCTCCTGCCTAAGCGCTGCTGCAATCTAACGTCACCTGCACGCAACGGTAGTGCATAAGCTTACAGAAAGTTTAGAGGGTGGTGAAAGTGTGTGCGCAAGGTAGTAATATGAACATCCAATGTCAGAGTAATGCGAAATATGCAGATGGAACCATAACATCATGAGCCGTAACAAGGCTATACAATGCAAGACATAAATGGTATCGGCCATCCCAAGGCCATGCGATGTGCAATGCAACTCAAGCATACAGCTCCTCTTCTATGTCCACACATTAATACAGCTCAACATATGGGATATCACCAGGGTCTAGTACACTCTAAACCAGATTGCCGCTACATCACGCGCAATAAGGTAAGTGGAGGAGACCACACTATCCGTCTGCCAATATCGGGCGCGACTCGTCGATAGCGGACCCATTCCTCAAGCTGGTCAAACTCAGCCTAGCATTGCCCCCTACACTCGGGCGGGTAAGGCCGCACCCCCTTCCAACTGACCACGACACAGTGGAGAGCGTAATCGTCTGGTAATCGGCACTCAACACTCATCTACCCACTCGGTCTAGACGTTGGAGCAACCTCTTGGTACCATAAGAGTTTAGGGACTTTCACCCAGGGATAACAATAGCACTCCATGTAGAACAAGATTTTAGGTATCCAATCCTGCCAACCACGATGCGTCTGTGGAGGCTACGCCCTGATGTATCTAGGGCGTAATAATAACCATGTCACACAAATGCGAAATGCATGATTCACGCTATCCAGTCATGCAAAAAATCCTGCGTATATCGTGCGCTCATGTAGGGCAACACCGCCTAACCGGGAGCCCATAAACAACCTGTCCGAAGGCAAATGCTATGATCAGACAATTCTCACGTCAAGCATACATATGATGCATATGATCATGAGTCATGAAACTATACTAAACATGTTATAATAAAATGAACTCTCTTACAATGCAGATGGACCTGGACGGCCTATACACGATAAGTACGGCCCAGTAATGGGCCCTAAGGAGAGTCGTAATGTGGACATCCAACCAACATTACACTCGTAATGTGAACGTCAAACCAACATTGCTCCCAAGGCACGATCTTTGTAAACCTCAGTACTTAGTCTGTAATGGATTTACACATTGCAATGGACCGTAGGTTCTTCCCATTGGACCTTACATATATATCAAATTGGCCATATCTTATGGGCCTTCTATTCATCAGATGGGCCACATAATTGGGTCATACCAATGGGTCTTATGTGCATTGCAATGGGTCAAAATCCGTGGGCCTTGGATTGCATCAATTGGACCTAGTCATATGAGTCTAATATGTATCAAATGGGCCACACCAATTGGAGTCCCACATGTAGATCAAGTGGGCCTAACCCATAAACCTAACATGAGTCAAATGGGCCTAAACCCCTAGGCCTTCTACAAATCAGATGGGCCTGTACTCATAGGCTTTATACAATTTAAATGGGCCTAAACTCATAGGCCTTATACAATTTAAATGGGTCCGGTCCCAAGGGCCTTGGGATATATCAAATGGTCCAATCCCATGGGCCTTACATCCACATCAAAGTGGGCCCCAATAAATGTCACAAATACCTTAAGATGAGCCTCAAATCATGATAAGATGGGGTCCACTTGGACTGTGGATCTGGCTCACTCATTCCACAAAATGATCTTTAAAGTGGACGAGCAGATTAGATGTAGCACCTGTATCAATGGTGGGGGGGCCCACATGAAGACCCATCATCGTGCATGTAACATGAAATCTACAACTGTTAAAGATATATATAATGTATACAATATTATATATAACATAGTACAATATTATAAATAATATTACATACCGTTATATATAGTATAATATATATATATATATATATATATATATATATATATATATATATATATATATATATACATACACACGCTGCATGCACTCACGCTGCACGCGCACACGCACACACACACTCATGTCGTACGCACACACGCGTGCACACCCACACGCACGTACGCACGCACGTCCCATGGGCTCCACTATCACAACACCAGGGCTCCACCGTCCGCTGGACGGTGGAGATAAAATGCATACATCATTGTGGGCTCCACGTGGGGCCCAACCTGTAACATTTATTTGGCATCCAAGCTGTTCACAAGGTCACTTTGACCTGGATGAAGGGAAAACATAAATTTCAGCTTGATCCAATACATCTGTGGGCCCCAGAAAGATTTCAATGGTAAACATCCATTCTACTGTTTCATGTGGTGTGGGCCACCTGAGTTTTGGATTAGGCTGAAATCTGGAGGGGGCCCACCTGAGGAGGGGACCCACCTCTTGAACAGGTTGGATGACAAACAAACATCATGGTGGGGCCAACGGCTGGAGCCGTGGGTCCCTCGCTGGACGTCACCCGCCCGCACGCTGCTGCGTGCAGCATCTGTCAGATGTAAGGAGGCAAGGCCTCTTGCAATTTTTGGGAACAACCGATCTTTTTAGGGTTTTTCTCACAAGGGGCCCGTTGCACAAAAATCCGTCCCGGCCATTGCGATCAATGGCTCGAGACCGTCCCAATGAGTCCAGAGTTCAAATTTTTAAATGCTTAGGAAATGAAATAAAATACAAAAATGACGTTTGAATGGTGAGGATGCGATTTTTGACGCTATGGCCCACCAGGTCTTTCAATCAGCCCCAAACTCCTACCCAACGGCTAAAATACCATAGGTAAGAGGATGGACGGCTTAGATCGAACATAAACATCAAGGTGGGGCCTACACTAGGGACCACCCCAAAAGCCTCTCCTTTTCTTTCCTTTTCTTTTTTTTTTGTTCTTGGTACAGGGATGTTCAGCGTCCTAGACGCTGGACGGTGAGCTCTCCCAAAATGCATTGTGGTGGGCCCTGATGAAGTGGGACACCACGGATGTTTGACGTGGGTACAACGTCTAAGGTGGGCCCCACTTGAATAAAATACCTTAAGGTGGGATCCATTCAAATGGGCCACACAATCTTATTGCATAAAAATAAAATAAAATAAAAGAAATAAACAAGAGAGAGAGATGTGGAGAGTGGGACACGGCTTGTGATGGAGGGACCCCGACATTATGGGCCCTCCCTTACATGAAATCATACATCAAGTGGGTCATTTTGCACACGTGACCATCAAAACTGAAGATCAACGGTGGGGATCCTTTCCCCACCAATATGGATGGTCTAGATGACCTTTCTAAAGAAAATAAACATCATGATGGGGTCCATGGAGAATGGCCCCATCATGGAATGATCATGATGATCCAAGTAGGCCATCGGCCTTAACTTAGGGTCCCAAGTGAGATCCACACCATTGATCGGTGGGCCTCACTTGGTCCACCATAAAAATAAGAAAAACTACCCTATAGAGGCACCCACCGTCCGATCTTCTCGCTCCTAGGGGTTCCTTGGCACCTTAGCTTTAACTTCAATGGATGAGATGAAGAATAGAGGGTTGAGATGAGAGATTTTGGGATGAAGAGGTGGGCCACTTAGAGCTTAGGAGAGTTTGCAAAACTCCATACTTATGGAGCTTGGAAGTTTGCTTGGAGATTTAAAATGAGAAAGAGAGAAAGAGAGAGAGTTGTAAAGGGAGAGAGAGAGAGAGAGTGATGGATGGATGTGGTGAGTGATGGTTGTGTAAGAAAAGCTTGGCTTTTGAGGCTTTTGTGTAAGAGAGGTATGGGTGGTGAAGACTTTTGTGACTTTTTGTGTAAGAGAGGTATGGGTTTGGGAGACTTTTGTGGTTGCTTGGGAAAAGGGATGAAAGTGATGTGTACTTGACATGTGATGGATTGATGGGTTGATTGATTGATGGGATTAATGTGATTGATGTGACACATTGTAGAGATTCCCTTAGGTTTCGCAACGCGCGGCGTTTTCTCGCACCGAACGTTGGCCCACATCTCTTGACCAAGGTATCGCCTCGGCGCGCGAGTCACGGCATCGGAACCGCAACGACGGCGCAGTCGCTATGGTATTGGTCTCGGGTTGAGTCAACTCGGGTTATCGGCATATGAATCAGGGTCGCGCGTCGATATCGATTAAGGGTCGAAGGTTGCTGGAATTCGATCGGTAAGACTGCGGAAGTCTATTGAACGGTACGGACTAAGATACGGGTCTTACGTAATATTTGTAAGATTTTCAACTTGGGATGGATGTGATCTTATTGAGTTGTTAACTCATGATGTTTTAACTATTTCAGGTTATGAATATTTTGAAAATGCAGCGTACTACTATTAGTAGTAGAGCATGGAATGTGGTTGGATGCACGTGACATGTCATTCTACATATGATAAATTTTATCTTATTTTAAAACTATAAATGTAGTAATGTTTGATTTGATTTTCTTACTTCAAGTTAAGTTAAATAATTATGCATTGATGTAATAACAAATTATGTAATTAGTTATTTTAGTTTGTGTTTGGATTTTAAAGTTTTAGGGTATGGTGTGAAAAAAAAATGAAATGCATATGAAATTGTCATACCTTATCTTTTTATTTTTATTTTTTATATTAGTCATGGGTCTGAAATTTAGGTCTTGGACATCCTTTTCGGGTACCTAAATTTTGGGGCGTGACAAAGTTGGTATCTGAGCCAGGTTGATCTTAAACATTGGACCTAAAATAGAGATTTAGCTTTAAGTCTTCCTAAATGGCCTTAACTAGGAGATGAGAAATTTAGAATACATATGTAGGATATTTTAATCTATTATGATATAATACTTAGATCCCATTTAGGCTGTATATTAACATACAAATTCAAATATGGACGTTAGGAATTTTATGAGGATTTTTCTAACTATTTCTTAGGTTGGGCAGCAATAATTAATATAAAATATCTGACTTTGAAAAATCATAATTATTTAAGTAAAACTCCGATTGAGATGATTCAAAAACTTAATTGAATATTGATAAGAAAAATTTTATAAAAAAATATTTAAAAATTAAAAATACTAACCCTTGATATATTTTTTTAAGGTTAAGAAAAACCTATCCAGAAATCATCTAAATCTGGATAACGCATACTCTATGAATTTTTTAAAATTTTATAGGCATCAAAATATTATAAAATTTTATAGAGATATAGTAGACTTATAGAAATATCTATGTAAAAATTTTTAAGTTAAAATAATTTTTAAAAATATCAAAAATATCAACCAGAATAACACCCTTATGACCAGAAATTTCTGCACATAGTTCTAAACTTCATCTTAGTTTGACTTCTCTTAGATCTTCATGTATGCCTACATTGAACCATATGATTTTCTATAATCTTAAAATTAATTAGTAAAATTTATAATTCCCTTTATTTATCTTATGCTATGACAGATGAGAGTATGAACCTCGGGGCCGCATCAAAGACTCAAGTACCCGATGCAGCTAGGAAAGGAGCAATTATTGATAAGATCCTCCAGGGGATGGAAGGATTTACCTCATTTATGGGAACATAAGTACATATGACTCAATCTTAGGGGCAGACTCAAGAAACACTTGTAGCCCCTGAAGGGACAGGGTCCTTGTTGGAAAAGTTTAAGAGGCAGAGACCGCCTATGTTTAAAGGTGGGCCTGACCTAAGTGAAGCTGAGGGTTGGAAAAGGTAGATGAAGAAAATTTTCTCAACTATGAGATATAATGAGCAACAAAAGGCTAAATTAATAATATATATGTTGAAAGGAGAAGCCGATCATTGGTGGGAATCTACGACCAGGGAGAACCTGTGAATAGAAAGGTGGACATAAGACCAATTATGCACAAAGTTTAAGGATAAATACTTTCCGTCTTATGTACATTCTCAAAAGGTTATGAAATTGATGAAATTAGAATAACGAGATATAACAATGCGTCAATATGATGCAAAGTTTACAGAGTTGGCACGATTTGCGACATTTCTCATATCGGATGAGGTTTGTAAAGGACAAAAGTTTGTTGAGGGACTGAAACCTTCTATCCATACTTGAATGGCGCCATTTATTATTAAAACGTATGGAGAAGCACTGGAATGCGCCAACATAATAAAAAAGGACTTTGATGAGCATTGGAAGAACCGCGAGCCAAGGAAGGACATGAGGAGTGGAGATAGGACCACGCCCCATTCATCTCCCACACCACATGAAACAACTAAATGGAAGAAGATGATGCCAACATCAGTACCCAGGCATGTCACTATGCAACTTTTAACCCAATTCACTGAGACTTGCCATAACTTTAGAAATGTGGGCCATCTTGCCCGCCATTATCTTCTACCACCTCGTCATTAATATCCAGGGAATCGAGGACCGTCACGATTATTTTACAGGCCTCCTCTTCATTATGCACCGTCTACATCGTATCAACGACCTCCACCACCCCCTAAGATGATTCAGCCAACTGCGAGACTAGCACAACCTTATCCTCAGGGGCCTGCACAGCTACATCCACAATCCCAGCCGACTGGACCCCCTCAAGGTTATCCGAGACCACCTTAACAATCGCAATAACAGGCCAAGCCTCCCCAATATTAGTAACTGAGGCCAAAAAGTCAGGCGCCCTGACCTCAAGCTCAAGGACGTGTTTACGCTCTATCTTCGTTCATAAATGATCCAGCCCAACTTTAGGAGTATGAGGATCCAAATCGAAGCTATGATGATCCAACGCCACCTCAAGATGATGCTGCATAAATGTATGAGACTACTACTTTTGCTTGTGAGGACTTAGCACAACCTGCAGATATCACTCCTCAACATGGTGCTGAAGCTATTAATGATGTGGTGGAAGGTACTATGTTGGCTTACACCTCTCGTGCTAGAGCCTTATTTGATTTAAGAGCTACACATTCATTTATATCTTATTTCTTCGTATGCTCACTTGGTATATCACCTGTACAACTAGATAAGAAAATTATTGTAGCAACCCCTCTTGGTAAGTCCATGAATTTAGAGCAAATATGTGAAGAATGCCCTATCATAATTGAAAATGAAATACTACCAGCAAATCTCATAATTATGCCTATGAGGGAATATGATGTCATCTTAGGAATGGATTGGTTGTCCCGGTAAAGTGCCAAGATAGATTGTTTCAGGAAGACGATTACGTTGAACATAGAAGGAAGATCTCCATTGAAATTCTGTAGGACACAAAGAAAGAATGCGCCAATTGGTTTATCGACTATTATGGGAATCAAGCAATCAAAAGAAGGGATTGAACAAATACTCGTGGTTAGAAAATTTTTAAAAATTTTTCAGGACATTCCAAGGTTACCTCCAAAGAGAGATGTGAACTTTGGTATTGATCTAATGCCTAGAACTACACCCATCTCTAGAGCACCTTATCACATGACTCCTATAAAATTAAAAGAATTAAAAGATCAGATCCAACAGTTATTAGATCAGGGTTTCATTAGAACCAGCACGTTGCCATGGGGAGTACCGGTCTTATTTGTAAGGAAGAAGGATAAAACTATGAGATTATGTATTGATTATCTTCAGTTGAATAAAGTAACAATTAAGAACAAATATCCTCTTCCTAGGATTGATGATTTATTTGACCAAATTAAGGGAGTAAGGTTCTTTTCTAAAATAGATTTGAGGTCAGGTTACCATTAGTTGAGAATAAAGGATGAAGACATGCACAAGATGGCTTTTAGGACTTGTTACAGGCAGTATGACTTCTTCGTAATGCCATTTGGATTGACAAATGCTCCAGTGATATTTATGGATCTTATGAATCGGATATTCAAACCTTATTTAGATCGATTCGTTATTGTATTCATCGATGATATTCTTATATACCCTAAGACTCATGAGGAGCACGAGGAACATCTCAGGACTGATCTGCAAACATTAAAGGAAAATCAATTGTATGTCAAGTTATTAAAATGTGACTTTTGGAAGCATGAAGTAAAATTCTTAGGACATGTGGTGTCAGAGAAAGGGATATCTGTGAACCTAGCTAAAATTGAAGCAATATTAGAATGGGAGCAGCCCTCGAATGTGTTAGAAGTGCAAAGTTTTCTTGGCCTTGTTGGTTACTATCGAAGATTTATAAAAAGATTCTCTAATATATCAAGACCCCTAACTCATCTAACTAAGAAGAATACGAACTTTAAGTGGGATCAAGATTGTGAGCAGGCATATACCGAACCGAAGAAGCGGTTGACATCAGTCCCAGTTCTGGCATTACCGACCAAAGGAGAAAGATTTGTCATTTATACCGATGCGTCATATCAAGGATTAGGATGTGTTCTTATGTAAGAAGGCAAAGCTATTACATTCGCATCACGACAGTTAAAGACTCACGAGCGAAATTACCCGACGCATGATCTGGAGTTAGTAACAGTGGTTTTTACTTTAAAAATTTGGAGGCACTACCTATATGGGGAACAATTTGACTTATATTCAGACCATAAGAGTTTAAAGTATCTCTTTAATCAGAATGAATTGAATATGCGTCAGAGAAGATGGATGAAATTTTTGAAAGACTACCATTTCGATATTTCATATCACTCAGGAAAAGTAAACTTTGTGGCCGATGCCCTAAATAGAAAGACATGAAGACTAGTGGCTAGCCTAATGATCAAAGAGTGTGAGATGCTAAATGTTGTCTAGGATTTTAATCTGTAACTCCAGCTTGAAGAACCTCAAGCACATCTAAGTAACCTAGTAGCATAGCCTGCCCTTGTGTGTAATTTTATTTTTATTTTCATAAGTTTAATAGATAAGTTTAACTTATTTATCTATAGAATTGAAATTAGATCATGATAATCTTTTCTCTTAGATTCAGCGTATTCTAGAAGTTCAGAAGGAAGATGTTTGGCTACAAGAAAAAGGAGCAGAAGGAATGGGGATGGAGAATGCAGAATGACGAATTGACACTGATGAAGGGATTAGGTTTCGTGGAAGGATGTGTTCCAAACGAACCTGATTTGAAGCAAGAGATTTTGGATGAGGCTTCATACGTCAAGATTCACCATCCATCCAGGGGAGACTAAAATATATCATGACGTCAAGCGCCAATACTGGTGGAACAACATGAAGTGGGAAATCGTTGAGTACGTATCTAAATGTACGACATGTTAACAAGTGAAGGTAGACCATCGAAGATCACCAGGAATCTTGCAGCCGTTACTGGTCCCCAAGTGGAAATGGGAGCATATATCCATGGATTTCGTAGTTGGATTTTCGAAGACAGGTCGACATCATGACATTGTATGGGTGATCGTGGATAGGTTAACCAAATCTGCACACTTCATTCCGATAAAAATTTCTGCATCTGCAGTGGAGTTGAGTAAAGTTTATATTAAAGAGATCGTCCAAATTCATGGTACTCCAGTATCCATCATCTCCGACCGAGATCCTAGTTTCAAATCACAGTTTTGGGCAAGTCTACAGCAAGCTTTGGGAACTACTCTCGATTGTAGCACAGCATTTCACTCACCGACTGATGGACAAACAGAAAGGATAAATTAGATTTTAGAAGATATGTTACGCAGCTGCATTCTTGACTTCAAGGGCAATTGAGATGATTATCTGCTGCGGGTGAAATTTGCATATAATAATAGCTACCAAGCCAGCATTGGTATGATATTATTTGAAGCTTTATACGGAAGACCCTACAGATCACCAAGCTGCTGGACCGAAGTAGGAGAAAGGACATTGTTGGGACCATAACTTATTCAAGAGACATCCTAGAAGATTGACATCATTCGGGAACATATGCGCGCCACCTAGAGTCGCTAAAACAGCTATGCAGATAATTGACGTAGGGACTTAGAGTTTTGTGTGGGAGATCATGTGTTCCTAAAAGTTTCTCCAATGAAAGGAGTTATGCGTTTTGGAAAGAAAGGGAAGCTCGCGCCATGTTTTATCAGACCCTTTGAGATCCTACAAAGAGGAGTTGTAGCATACAAGCTGGCCCTACCGCCTCACTTATCCAATATTTACAATATATTTCACATCTCCATGCTTCAAAAGTGCAAGCCGGATGATTCTCATGTCATCGAATGGGAGCCACTAGAGATTCAAAAAAATGTCACATATGAAGAGCAACTTGTGTGCATTCTTGATCGTAAGGAACAACTACTTCTGATAAAGGTTATACCACTTGTGAAGGTACAGTGGAGTCATCATAGCGAAGAAGAAGCATCGTGGGACCGAGAACAAGAAATTTGAGAAAAGTATCTTAACCTCTTTTAGGTATATAAATTTCGAGGATGAAATTTTGTTAAGGTGGGTAAAATGTAATACTCCATCTCTTTTTAATGGTGGGTGCCGTTGTTGCCTTTGGTATGGCCCACATGAGCTGTGGATGGCCCTCATTTTTGGGCTCATGCCCTAACTTTGAGGGGCAAAACTAATGAACGGTGTGAATTTATCACATCATTTTCGTGGGGCCTACTCTAAAAATAAAAAAATAAAAATTAACAAAGCAAGTGACGTGCGTCATCTAAAAATAAAAAATAAAAATTAACAAAGCAAGTGACTTGCTGACGCATGTCACCCACAAACTACCCCTCTCCTCCACGACTCCCTCTCTTTTCCACTTCTCCACGATACGGTTGCGGATGTGAACCCAACCACCATGCATGATATCATCATGGTGGGACCTACTAATCAATCTAAACCATCCCATGAATTCCCAACCCACTAACTCACCTGAATTATTTTTATACCCTATTTTTCATGCTATCTAGAGAAAACGAGAGAGAAAATCACAAAAGAAAGATTGTGAGAAGAAAAAGAGAGATTTAGAGAAGGAAGAATGTTCGTGAGGGTTCAACATCGAGTTCATGACTCACTGACTCAATCCCTAAAGATGCGTTGTCAGTTTTTCCAGCATCCCTTGTAATCATTCTAGAGAAAGAGATCCTGAGTGGAGGTGGCATATATCGAACCGTTCCACGAAGTTAGTACATGTAAAAATCAGCATCGCTTTAGATTATTTTCCTTCTATCACACTATTTTTTCATAGCAGGTAAGTGATCATTTTCCATTGAAAAATTCATAAGTAATTGCCTTATATAATCTAGACATTGAGATATTTTATTTTTTCTCTACTGAATCAATGTAAATATTATTTTTTTCCATTTAATTTTATCTAGTGGTGATGATGGATATTTATTATATAAACATAAACATTATAACTGTCATATTTCTTTTTAAGTTAGATGCATTTTATGTGAATTATTTTCTTATGCAATGATTCTTATAGGTGCTCTACTTAGGGTCATTCCCAAAATGATTAGCACGGCACGGGTGCTCTGCCCAGGGTCATTCCCAAAAGGATTAGCACGAGTGCTCTGTCTTGGGTGATTCCCTAAAAGGATCAGTACACACGGGTGCACTGCCCTAGGCTTTTGTCCCTAAAAGGTTATACCGGTGCTCTGCCGAGGATCATACCCTGAAAGGATCAACATCGGTGCTCTGCCGTGGGCCATTCTCTAAAAGGATCAACACGCATGAGTGTTTTGCACATTCCAAATCTTAGTATTTTCAAAAATCTATGTTAAATAATTTATGCATTTCATATTCAGGAATGTTAAATTATTAACTATAATTTTACATCTAATGTTCGTCTTATTTTGATTAATATGTCGAGGTTAAATTTGGTAATATTTGTGAGATTTTCAACTCGGGATGGATGTGATCCTATTGAGTTGTCAACTCATTATGTTTTAACCGTTTCAGGTTATGAATATTTTGAAAATGCAGCGAACTACTATTAGTAGTGGAGCATGGAATGTGGTTGGATGCTCGTGGCATATCATTCTACATAGGATAAATTTTATCTTATTTTTGAACTCTGAATGTAGTAATGTCTGATTTGATTTTCTTACTTCAAGTTAAGTTAAATAATTATGCATCGATGTAATAAAAAATTATGTAATTAGTTATTTTAGTTTGTGTTTGGATTTTAAAGTTTTAGGGTATGGTGTGAAAAAAAAAATGAAATGCATATGAAATGTCATACCTTATCTTTTTATTTTTATTTTTTATACAGGTCACAGGTTTGGAATTCGGGTCCTAGACACCGTATTCGGGTACCCGAATTTTAGGGCATGACACCCCCTTTCCCCATACATATTTGCCCTATAAATTTGGGAAAAAAGAGAAAAATAAAGAAAGAGAGAAAGAAGAGAAAGAAGGAAATGGAGAAAATGAGGTTGAGAGCTTGGATTTGTGTGTCCATGTTCTTAGGAGGTGCAATTTCTATAACAAACCCTTGTTTCTGTCCATATCCTCGTTTAATCAAAGCTTATTGTGAATCGAAGGTAGGTTGTATGCCTTACCATTTGATTCAAGCAATCTAGTGATGGATACATGCTATTATTGAGTTCTCATTCGATTTGGATTAAGAATCTAAGGTTTTTCCCAAAAATCCTAACCTTAAGAGTGATTAAGTCGTGTGAAACCCTACTAAGGTGTGGGCTATTTCTTTTAGGTTTCCTTTTATCAACTATTGAGGGTCTCAATTAATGAATCTATGTTGTAATTGGGAGTTTTATACTATCATTATTAGACTTACTTCGTTATTGCAAATCTTAATGTTACTTGCTTTTGGTGGTCAACATGCCTGATGAAATGCTTGAATGAATAAAATTCTTAGTTTTAGGGCTTGTATATAGCATTGACAAGTTGCCTAATGGTCATCTAGATTGCTTTGATTAGTAAGTTTTTATAATTAATTTACCAGGTTAAGGTATAAATTGCTAAATACCACCTTATGATTAAAATTGCTATGGTTGCTATTGAGTGTGAAATATTGCATATTTTTTCTCATTTATGCCTTGGTTTTATAACATGATAGTGCTTAACTTAATAAATCTAATTATGCATGTTTACATGTGCGAGGTGATTTTGAGAGCTTAAGGTGAAATTGATGCCAAAAGGAAGATTTATGCTCAAAAGATTACTAAATAAAGATTTCGAGATTCAAAGGTCATTAATGGAGAATTCACATGCCAAAGATCTAAGAAAACCAAGTAAGGAATGAAGATAGTCAAATATTTGAAGTGAAAAAAAGAATCATGAAAATTGTCCTGAAAAAATATATTTTTGAATTTTGAGTCTAAAATAAAAAAGTCCCGAAATAGACCTTCGGTTTGACCGAAGTGCAATTTTGGTTAGACTGAAATCGGACAAAACACTCCAGCAAGAAGCAAAATTTTTATCCTTAATTCGGTCGGACCGAAATCGTGTAGAATTGTCCAGCGAGGAAGTGCGATTTTCAGCCATAATTCGGTCCGACCGAACCCAACTTTGGTCCAACCGAAGCGTAAATTTTTGTCTAAATTTGAGACGATTTCAAAGTCGGTCCAAGAAAATACTATAAATATGGGTTTCTTAATTGTTTCTAAGCACGAATTAAGGTTGAAAAAGTTGAGCAAAGTGTTGGAGAACTTTAAGGAGTCCTTCCTTCTTCCCAAATCTTTTTCTTCTTGTTAGTTTTTATATTTTCTTTAAGAGTTTTGATTTCAATCATGTCTTTGGTTGACTAATCTCTTAGCTAGATCTAAGAGGTGAAGCTTGTAGTTTGTTTAAATGATTATCTTATTTTGATTTACGTTTATATTGAACTTCTATTGATTTATGATTTGAATGAAAGAATATTTTTAGTTTTCCATGGTTTGTTGTGACTTCAATTACAGTAGATGCTTGGAAAGATTTTGATATCTTCTTATCTTATTTTATAATTGTGAGATTTGTAAAATTCATGATCCACCATTATCTCCTAGGCATGGTTGATGGTTGAATTCCTTACAATCATCACCTTGGTGCTTCACGTGAGAACTAATTCAATGAAAAGTTCTGATTTAGTTTAACTGCTTTATCATCCAACTGGATAGGATACGACTTCAATTCCAGTTGTATTTGTTAGATCAAGTAAGGTAGCATCTTAATGGATACAAGTGGATCCTTGGTACTCTAGTATTCTTTTTCTTATTGATAGTTTATTCACAATTAATCTCTCTTATTCTAGATTTTAGTTTACATTCTTATTCTAGTTCTAATTCTATTTTATTTTGGAATACGTAGAAGTTAGGTCCCATGGATTCGACCTCGGTCTCACCGAGTTATTTACTATATTGCAACCTTGCACTTAGGGTTGTGAACAGTTGTGAAGTTAGCTCTATAAAAGGTTTAAGTTAGAGGGTGGCTTGCAGTGGGTTGGCCACCCTAGGCTTGTTCGATTGAACAAGGTTGAAGACGGACAACCGACAATAGTTGAAACTATGCGAAGTGCTTACACCAAATACCAGATTTTCTCGGGGTTCTCCGTAGTCGATTAGATTAATCTAATGTAGAGGCGATCATTTTATAATTGGTAATTGTATAATTTTCAAAAGAATCTGGGATACCACTATTACTAAAGAAATAAGTCTATTCATAATAGTTAGTGCGTTACAATTCTATAGAGACTCATAAGTCAGGCATGGTGGTATGAGACACTGTGTCCTACTTGTCAACCTATGTTGAGGTGATAAGCCTCCCCTGTAGTGTTCTTTGAGCACTAATGGAGGTAATGTGCCATATCACATTAGGATATTTAGTTATTGGTGATATTAGTGACTGCCTACCATGCTATTATGAGAGTTGTGTTATGAGCCATTTTTTTCTTGATTTTTGTTGGTTAACGAGCCTTTACCCTTGTTTGATCATGTAATTTGGACTATTGGGTGATGAACCCTAAATTGGATTAAGGGACACTTGTGAGAAGCTGCTTTGAGCCGTAACGAGCTATGTGATCCGGGTAGAGACTAGTGATATGATGGAGGTATCCTGGCCTCGCCAATACTATTGTATGAAAATGGATTAACAAAGGTCGGGCTAAGCATACACACATACATGGGCATATTAAGTGCCTGGTTGATTGTTAAAGGCCAGTAATCCTCATTCATAAGGTGCCTGGCTAATTGTTAAAGGCCAATGTATCCTCATTCATAGGGTACTTGGTTGACTATTAAAAGGCTAGTGCATCATTATTCATAGGAGGGTCTGGCTAACTATTAAAGGCCAGTGCACCCTCATTCTTACATGGGTGTATATTGCGCGCCTAGCTGGCTGTTAAAGGCTAGGGTACTATTTATTGGGTTCTTAATTGACTGTTAAAGTCTAGGGTATTATTTATCAAACACCTAACTGATTGTTAAAGGCCAATGTACTATTCGAAAGACAATTATTCTATGCATGGGCTGTGTATTTGCATTACATTAAATACATACGTAAATTAACTAGCCTAGAAAATTGCATGCGATGTTTTATGTATTATATGTATAACTTAGGAAAATTGTGTTGATAATATGTATAATTTAAAAAATTGAACCACTAAGTTGATCACTCCCTCCCACCTATGACGATGTTTTAAAACACCAACTAAACATTGTTGTAGCTATAAGTACCCTAGAGGTAGATGCCCTAATTGATTAGTACATGGACCTCAAGTAGGAGTTCTCGTATTTTTAGGCATTGGGCGTGTAGTTGTAGACCATTATATTTCATCACCGAGGCATTTTGATGATTTTGGACTAGAACATTTCACTTTATTCTTCTTTAGGACGTATATTGAGCCCTCAGTTGAGTGGACTCTATGTTATGTTGGTTGTATAGATATACAATTTTTAGAGTTCTGTTTGTTTACACACTTTAGCTTAAGATGATATACACTATTTTGCTTAGCTATTATGAATGCTTGGATACTAAAGTAATAGTACAGAGAAATCACGCTTCTACAAAGCAAAAGTGACATTCAAAATATTGAGGATCGAGTTTGTGCTACTCCTAAAATTTAGGGTGTTACAAATTTATCCACTCCATATATTCATTTTTCCAGCTTATTTTAGGGCATGAGCTTAAAAATAAGCTAATCTAAGGCTCAAATGGACCACACCATGGGAAATAGTGGGGATTGAATACAGAAAAGGTCCTGAGGCTACAAAAGTTTTGGATCAAGTTGGTATTTGTGTTTTCCCTTCATCTAGGTGCGTGCAACTTCAAGAACAAGTTGTATGGCAAATAAATATCATGGTGGGCATCGTCCTTCCCATTGTTTCCTTTGGTGCCCTCAAGCGAGTTGGCAAGAAGGATGATAGTCGTGCATAAAACACATGCATCGTGGTGGGCAAGACAGAGCTTGGGCCACATTGCCACCAAGGTATATCAGGTCCATGAATTGCCTGAGCCCCAGCTGACATGAAGTTCCTATGGTCGGAAGCTGTGTAAGACACTCTAGATGGTCATGAGAAATTCAAACTCAGGTGGCTCGCACCACTAGAAAAGGTGAGAATGGTAATGTCCCATAGTGAAACCTTTCTAGAGCTGTCCATGATGTTTATTGCCATCCAAATTGTTCGTAAGATTATTACCAATGGGATAAACGGTTGGCACAAATATAATCTTGATGGAGAACTTATGTCGCCCCCACAAAGTTTTTAATATTGAGAGTTCGGTCATGTTGTTTTATGTAGCATGAGTCACCCGAGTTTTGAACCTGCCTCATCTTTGGATTCCCCTCTTATTATGAGCTTGAGAAGCTGATGGACGAAGTGAATTTCTCACGAGCTAGAGAAGCTGATAGATAGAGTAGATTTCTCATGGGCATCCCTGTGGGCCCCACATAAATCCCTACGGCTCGGGCACATGCAATTCGCATCTCAACCACACTAGGGTGCTACCAGCCCATAACTCACCACAACACGTGGGGCACGTATGCACACTTATTTTGGACCTTCCATTTTGTGGACCAAAATGTGTTGGTTGATCACAAGTTGAAATCACATTAATTAAACAATTAAATCTGATTTGACCCGTTACATTTAGACAACTGAATATTTTTCTTTTTTATCCATCTAATTCATGGTCATGAGTTTGGTGGTTACGATCGTCCACTAGGTGTATTTTCAAGCTCCACTGCATCCATCCACAATGGGGCCCACAACTTGGGCAGACTGGATTTCCTTGTATGTACACATTCAGGGGATGAGTTGTGGCATCCTAAGATGCTCTGACTGGTCAAATATCAACCTTTTCCCATAGATGACTAGGGAGGATCCAGACCATCCATTCATGTGAGGTGTATTTTAAGTTGTTTGTGGTTAAAAATGACACTAAATGGATTATCCTGGCCATTGGAATAGAGGCCTCTTAACGGACTGTGAGGATGAAAGTTACAACCATCAATGTTTACCATGTAAAGTTTTGGCTAGGATTATCCATTCTGTGTGATATACTGCTGAGGTGGAGAAATGGATAAGGATGAATGAATGGACGGTTTGGATCACTTTATAATAAGAATAATTATTATTATTATTATTTTTTTTGCATTGAGGGGAATGGCCATCGGTCCAGATAAGTGAGAGCATGGAAAAGATAATAAAATGAAGAAGAGCCGGACTCACCTCACCCCCCCAGCATGGCTGGGGAAGGTGGATCTACACCATCTGATATAATGGCCTCATCCATAGGTGTCTCACACTGGAAAATCCGATATAACTGGTGACCCGAAAATAGATTTTCATCTTGACCATCCAATTGAAGCCATATTGGTGGAGAGATGGACGTGATGATGTCTACTCTGAATCCATAGAGCTCTCTAAACTTCTCATAGAGCTCCCTCAAATACATGAGGGATAAAAGAAATAATTTTTAATAAATTCAAAATAAATTAGTTGATGACAAAAGTGAAATTACAACCCTTTAAATAATGAGCTCAAACGTAAGATTAAGTTTTTGACTCAAAATCTAACTCGACCGCCTTAAAAACATAACTTACTATAAATAATAAACTTACTATTTATATACTGTCCCCATTCCTACTTGACTTCATGGTTTCTAGCCAAAAATAGTAAGTGTTCAATATGTCCTAATCACTTTATTCTCCTAACTTTTCTAAGCCGTTTTCATGTTGGGCACCACTCCTACAACTCAAAGGATCAAAAGTTATACTCGATATAAAACTTACTATTTATAATAAAAATGAAATTAAAAGAGATTTTTAACCATCGATATGATGGAATCTCACAAATCTGATATGGGTAACCTGACATACCAGGGTTGGTTGGCTAAAGTAGCTTCTCATACCCTAAAATCATATATGATATGTTTAAAAACTCATCCCAGCTTGTGAGATACAATTGTTTTAAGGTTCTGATGGTTTGGATTATTTCTGCCTTCGATCGGACCTTCTCTGGTCCATCTTTGCCATGAAAGTATTTGCAACCCGCTCTACATCATGTATAGATGGGATAGTCTTTTTCTTATGGTTTTGAGATGCAAGACATCCATGGACTTTCCTGCAGTGTGGTTCACTTGAGCTTCGGATTTGCCTCATTTCTAGGTTATGCATTAAAATGAGCTAGAAAAATGGATAAACAATGTGGATAAAAAACACACACACAGAGGCCACATATGCTCCATGGATATTCATGGAGACATACCTGGACCCTGGGACAGATGTATGGTTCTGGAAGGGCTAAGGGTGATGTATGTGTTTTATACACACCATTCATCCATTTTCAAATCATTTTAGTATATGAACCCAAAAAATAGGTGGATCCAAAGTTTAAGTGGACAACACAGGGGGGGTGTGCTGTCAGGCTTTTGGTCCCGGCCTGTCTTCGGCTAGACTTGGGTTGGAGTAGTGAACTAGAGGGCTAGGCTCAGGCTTAGAAATTAAGCATGTTACAATATTGGGCTATGCTTAAACAAAGGTTTTCCAAAGCTTGTGATCCCGCCAAGCCCACTAGGGTTTTGAATTTTTATATATACAAGATATTTCCCCTTTCTGATCTCCCGCGACTTTTTTAGCTGAAATCTCTCTTCTTTTTTAATGTCTGCTCTTTGTATAGTTTGACTTTTCAGCAAAAATTACATCATTAAAGAGTAGCATCAGAAAATATGATTTTCTTTTCTAACCCTAATTTTCAATTCATTTGAGAAATATGTGAAATGTTGCTTCTCCCATTATATCCATTCTGGGGAATTAGACATTTGAAATCCGCCTCTCTCTCTCTCTCTCTAATATTGGCAACAATAGTCAAATTACTCTTGCACTTGGCGAGATTGATGAAATCCTCGAAGTAAAGTTAAAGATCGTCAAAATCTCCAATGTAAAGATATTGCACTTCTATATACAAATCATGTTAGGAGAAATCCCTATTTTTTCCTGTTGGTATTCCTCTCTCTTGGGTGGGTGCCTTCGAGGTCAGGCTGAGGGCGAGCCCTGTATATATAGTTTGGGCCAGGCTTGGGCAGGACTATTTAAGCCTGTCACGGGTCGAATCAAGTTTGGACATATACCCAACAATCCAAGCCAGGCTTGGGTAGAGCTTGACCCGTCTTAACCTGGACTGTTTACACCCCTATTGTGGTCCACCAAAGCCTTGAATTTGCCTCCTTTTTGGGCTCCTGCCTTAAAAATGATCTAGCAAAAATGGATGGATGGCATTTTTATAAAACACATACATTATCGTGGTCCCCACGGAGCTCCTACCGCAACTAAGTTGATCATACAATGATGCGGATTCCATGCTAACATTGGCGATGTTGCTACTAGATGCGGATTGCATACTGACATTGGCGATCCTGCTACTAGACAGTGCTTCGTGTGCCCCACCATGATGTATATGTTTTATCAATGCCATCCATCTATTTTAGATTATTATTTTAGGGCATGAGTCAAAAAATGAGGTATATCTAAATTTCAAGTGGATCATGCCACAAGAAAATAGTGGTGATTGAACGCCTAGCTTAAGAAGTTTTTAATGGTGGGCATTCAATCACCATTGTTTCCTGTGTGTGGTCCACCTAGATATTTGGATCTTCATGCCCTAAAATGACCTGAAAAAATAAATAAATGGATGGTATAGATAAAACACATACATTATGATGGGCTTGTAGGGCACCCTTAGTAGAGATGGGGATTGCAACCTGGGGTATGAACTTCTTACTGTAAGAAGCTAGGTGGGGCCTATTATGATGTTTGTGAGAAATCCACCCGTCCATCCATTTTCCCCGATCATGTTATGAGATAATCCTAAAAATGAGGTAGACCAAAACTCAAGTGGGCCTCATGTTAGGAAAAGTGGATCGGAAAATGCCCACCATTGAAATCTCCATAGTGTCCACCATGATGTTTATATGCCATCTATACCGTTTATAAGGTCATTCCTATTGAAATGAACTGAAAACACAAAAATGTTAGCCTAATTCAAACTTCTATGGTCCCATGAATTATCAACGATGGACTTTCAATCCTAATTGTTTCCTGTCATGAATTTTGGGTTTGTCTCATTTTTGGGCTCATGTTGTAATGTGATCCAGAAAAATGGATGAACATAATGGATTTCTCACATACATCATGGTGGGCCCTACCTAACTTGTCGTCGCACTAAGTTATTGCCAATGGTGTTGCAGGAAATTCATGTCCGTCCTTTAGTGGTTGCCAACATCGGAAAAATAGATGGATAGGGTGGATTTCTCACAATTATCATAGTGGGCCCCACCTGGCTTGATGTGGCATGAAGTTATTGCCATAGGTTGTTACAGGAAATCAGAACTTAACACGAGTCGAGTTTGAGTCGAGCTAGGCCAAGCTTGGCTCAACTCGAACCCACCATGATCCAAGCTCGAGCTTAGCTCGACTCAGTTTTTGAGCTCACCCCTCTAGCTCACCTTGGCTTACTGGCTTAAGCCGAGTCAAGTCAGGTCAAGCATGTTGTTCGAGTCAAATTATATTAAAATTTTTAATATTGTTTTAAAAATCATAATAAAATCATTAAAATGATAAAATCAAGATTATTAGAACCGACGTAGGTGCAATGGAAGTGTATAACAAGTTATTACAAGCTAACAAGTAACAACATGAGAATGTTTGTTACTACAAAACCTTAAATCCACTTAACATTCATAACCAACTTGTTAATATGGTCCATATGAGGAGCACCTTCTCAACTAGCAAATAAGAGAGTTATTACCTTCATCTGAACCTGATCCATCGGCATTACTTTCCTCATCCCATGCGGTTGATGCATTTCTAGTTTCATCGACAAAAAGAGATATGTTTATAGATCAGGATGTGCTATCTTCTCTTAAATAATTGTTTACTTCTTCTCAATCAGAAGGTAGTGAAACTTTATCATCATGTTTTTGTATATATTTAGCTAACTTTTTCAAGCTTTCTTTATGAGCCGATATATAAGGTGTTTCCAACATCTTATACAATGAGGAGAGCATGAAAAGAAACTTTGATGTTTTATGTCTCTTCTTACCTTCCCATGCTTGGACTGCCTCGACGTCATGTTATCTTGGAGGACAACGATATCTAGATGCCTCTGCTTCTTTCCTATTTATCTTCAAGGCAAGTTTCGATTGTTCTTCAAGAGCTTTTAATATGGCATTCTCCGCTTCTTCTTTCCTACTAATTCATTGCAATCTTTTTATTTCTAAATCTTCATCTATTATAATAGGCTTTTTATTATATTTTTTGTTGCTAGTTGAATTTGGTGTGGAGGGGGTGGACTTTTTCTTATTTGAGTCCAAGAGAGTCTGAAATAGAATTTGGACTTCCCGCGAGGCATTGGGACATGGTTTTGTGTCTCCTCTCCGACCGGATAAGTGTATTCTTAGTTGATTTGTTTTATTCATGAATTTGTCTCGACACAAACAACATTTAATCTTCATTCTTCTAGAGGTTGGGGAGTAGACTTGAGTATCGTAATTTCAAATGTCAATGGATGGGTCATCAGATAACATTTCTACACATGGGCTGTTGTTAATAGAGAATTACATTTTTAGGCATAGTCATGATGCCAATATAATTTGCAAGAAATATATTATAGTATGTTCAAAATTTAAATGTCAATGCCAAGTCACTCCAAAAATTATAGAAATTAAAGTCTTACAAAACAAAATATGAATTATAACAATTAACAAGATCAAGACTTACTAAAAATTAAAGCCACGTTTAAACTTTAAATTAGATGAAGGTGCGGTTTCATCTAGACTCTCGGTCTCGTCTTCTTCATTATTCTCTTTATTAAATGAACTACCACCCCAAAATGGACGCAACCAATCTTGTGTACAAATGGGTGTTTTAATTGTTTAAGGTACAAGAGAGCTTCTATACTTATTCGCCACCCTACTACTGGTGCTAAATACAAACTTTGATGCTACTGTTGTTGTGAGACCCGTATCGTAGCCCGTACCATTTCGTAGGCTTCCGTGGTCCTCCCAGTTGAATTTCGGCAATCCTCGACTTGAAATCGGTATTTGCACACAATCCTATGTCGCATCCAGTGATTCTGAGTCAGCTCGACTTAAGACCTGTACCCTAGCGATTACGCCGTCACCGCAGTTCCGACGTAGCATCCCATGCGCGGGGCGATACCCAGGCTAGGAGATGTGGGCCCGCGTTCAGTTCTAGAAAAACGCCGCACTTTACAAAACCTAAGAGAATATGTCAAATCAATCAATCAATCACATTAATTAAGTACACATCTAAGGTCAAATACATATCCCAGACTCCCTTACCAAAGCAACCTCAAGTCAAAGCAACCCATCCCTTAAATGTCAAGTACACATCACCCATCACTCACTCACCCATCCCTCTCTCTCTCTCTCTCTCTTTACATCCCATCCTTTCTCTATCTCTCTCATTTTCCTCCTAAGCAACAATGGTGAAAATGCCCAAGGGAGAAGATAAAGCCTAGTGTGGCTCACCTTCCTACCACCCAATCCCACCCTCCAAAATCAATTTTAATCGTTGAATCATGTTCCCTTGGAGCTCTAGAATGCGTTGGTGGACGAAGGAAGAAGAGATCAAAGGTAGGTGATCTTGGATCTTCATTTCTTTATTTTTCTTTGTGATTTAAGCGCCCACATATGGTGGGGCCCACCTTGATGTATGCTTTGTATCAAAGAGGGGCCCATAGTGGTGGGGCCCCTCCATCCTCGCCGATATCTCTTTCTCTTTCTCTCTCTTCCTTTAAGATCAATGGCCCACTTATGATGTGTGCATTTTATCCATGCCATCCAACTAGTGGGCCACCTTGATCCCAATTTGGGGCTTGCATGACTGGACGGTCACACAGGCTCAGATGATAGGGAAAAATAAATATCAGCTTGATTCAAATCTGGTGGCCCACTACGTCGGACCACCATGATGTAGGTGCATCATCTAGCACTGTCCAGTTTGTTGGACGGTGGCTGGACACTGGATATATATGATATATATATATATACACACACACACACATATGGTGTGTATATATTATATAATATTATATTACATTATAATATTATGATATGATATATTATATATATTGTATGTATATATACATATAGGTACGTGTGGGCCCCATGTGGGACCCACCTGTTTTGGGAAAGGGGATTGGCTGGTGTACGTCTAGAGCAGCTGTATAGCTGCTGTATTGACATCACCCAGAAGCGTGGGATCCACCTTGATATATGTTGTATATCCCCATCGTCCATGGGCTGGGACGGTGGGTCTGATTGTGAAGTGTGTGTTATATACACACACCGTCCATCGATTTTAAATCCAAACCATCCATCTGCTAGGGACGTGGGTGTAACACCCCATACTTTTCAGTACTCGGGTGTCACCTTGGAAATTCGAATAAATCACACGTGCGTGGGGTCATGCATGACTCACCTTACACATTAGCGTCCAGTGGTCCCCAATCTATCCATCTGGACTGATTAGGACGGTCTTCAGTCATGTTTCGAATCACCTAACCGTTGGTCCTCAAGAACGAACAATCATCTCATACCAAAAGTAACATTAGTCTTTAGGAAACCCTTGTGTTACTAAGACCCATATGGCAATGGAAGCCTATCCTCGCCTTAGTAGACAGATCGAGCCATCCATTATAAATTGTAGGCCTTAGATCGTCAGATCCACCATTCATTGGATCCACAACATCCAACTTATAAAGCTGCCACCTGGCCATCACAATCAAATTATCAGACCACCAATTCAACCATGGGTCTTCATCTAGACGAACCCTAGGACCCTTAGCGCAATTAGTAGGGATCTCCACCCTTAAGTCAAGTGATCCTACTGTTGAATCAAACAAATCAACCGGATGTCAAAATTGGGAATTAGACGACTGCTTGGAGCGATCCACTATAATGTAAAGTAATGATAATATTTTCACATGTAACTAAGGGACGCATAATGACTAGCCTCACATCTTACATATAGCTAGGATAGAAGGGTAAATAAATAAATAATAATGTACAAGTGACAATAATAATGATAATAATAATAATAATTATAATTATAATAATACTAATGATGATGATGATGATAATAATAATAACAAATGATACTAGTGTGACATGATAATGGGCCACATGGTCCAATAGTTGGCCATAGATTCCTAGCTTGATGGCCCCTTGGACCCTTCCAACTATTAACGTTCAATTTTGGAGTCGATCTAAACATAGCAGGGTTAAGAAACACCTTTATAGTGCACAAAGGAAGTTTTGTGGCCACCTGAGCTTTAGACCCACTTGATCTTCGATCAGAATCTATGATTAGGCCCACCAAGTGAAGTGGACGGAGTGGGTTTACCAAACACATCGCGGTGGGCCCCACACTTGTGATGCACATGCACTAGGGCGTAGTGCACCCACTGTGCATGGGACTTGCCAGCCGGGTCAAACATGCCTGACCCGCAATCCCTTTAAAGGGAAAGAGTCTCTCTCTCTCCTTACCTGTAACAGGGGATGGACGGACGTCCATTTTTATTTCCAGTGGCCCACCAGGCGTGGTCATGTGCATGATCCAAACCATTCATAATATCCAGGTTATGGATCCTACCAATCCCTGTTAATATCAATTGTTGGATCGCATTTGCATGCGCACCATCTTGGCCATAAAACAGACCTACAAGCACACAGTTTCTAGAAATGGAAATTGCCTTCCGTGCAACCTATCAGTGATCCGCGTGAGCAAGCAGAAGCTCATCTAGACCATCCTAAATAGAGTGATCTGGACCATCCAAGCTAGTTTTTCTTTTAAAAAGGGGAGAGAATGAGAGAGGGAAAGAAAATCAACCGCAACCTTCCATTTCCAAACCCATCAACGAAACCTTCTCCAAACTACAATGAGGCTTGTTTACAGGCTTTCTGGGGCCCTTACGAACCATCTGAAGGGAGATGTGGTGATGGCGAGGATGCCATTAATGGCATCATCTTCTTCCTTGCCGATCCACCGCACCCAGCAACTCAAACTGGGTCGAGTCTGGCTAGATTGGCATCCTCAGTGGGACGTTTCTAACTAGAAAAGAAAGAGAGAAAAGAAACGAATGAAGGAGAGAGAGAAAAGAGAGGGAGAGGGAGAAAACAAGGGCCAAGATCGGTCGGGCCGTGGTACCGCACCACTAAGACCAACACGTCCATGCCGGGTTTGGGCTAAGTCAGGCAGGTCCCATTGCCACTATTGGATCTACAATAGATAAAGGAAATGAGAAGAGGAAGAAGGAGAGAAGAAAGAAAGAAGAAGAGGGTGCCGGTGTGCAGTTGTTGCACCACACCACTACACCCGGACTCAGTCCGAGTTCAAGGTGAACTGGTCTAGTTGGGCCATGATCAGGCCAACTGGGGCCCGAGATTGGTTCATTCTAGGCCTTGTGGAAGGCCAAGAAGATAGGAGGAAGAGAAATGGAGGGAGAGTTGGGGTGGTACAGGTGCACCACATTCCTGTTTAGTCGACCGAGTCACTGACTCGATTTGAACTTGGGACAAATTAGGTTAGGTCCCATCATTTCTAATGAGTTGCTGGATGATGCAAGTTTGAAAGGAAGCAGAGAAAAAGAAAAGGAGGAGAAGAATAGGAGTGAGGGGGTTAGATGGGTGGCTGCTTAGTTGACTTGGCTGAAACGAAGTCTAGCCGAGTTGAGGTCTAGACTCTTACTGGATTTCCAGTAGCTGGAAAATAGGAGTAGAAGAAAAGGGAGAACAAAAAACAGAGAGAGAGAACCAAGAGAGAAGGAGAGCGAGTGATGGTGAGTCGAGTTGACTCAACCGAGTCGACTAAAGTGAGTCCACGCTTTCCCTCCACATTGTAAATTTTTTTCAATTACAATTATCATTGTTACTATCATGATCATTTTTATGATTATTAGGCTTAAATATGATTAACTGTTAGTGAATTGTGTATACTGATATGAATTAATATAAAATTTATCATTATTAAAATATTAGTATTCTAATTGTCATTCTTAAAATATTATTATTAACGTTAGAGAATACTATTTATTTTCAGCACAATGTTTATTTAATGTCACGTTAGCTAATATTAAGTACAACGACAATATTAATGGTTATTTAGGAATTATTAGTATTATTATTCATCGTGAGTTGTTGTTAGGTAATTTAATATAATAATAGTCATTGTTAATATTCCTAAAGTTAATAACCAATTTCTTTGATTAAATTTATCCATTTACTATTCCCTTTGATGATATCATTAATGATCGCACAAAATAGAGTTCAAGTTCCATAATCAAAACCTGGAATCTAAGCCTAAAATTAAACCTTAGGATGAAACCCTAAACCTAAGTTATCTGAACCCTAGGTTAAGACCTTAACCATGATTAGCCATTAATGGACTACTTACGTAAATATTAGTTATATTAAACAAAGTTACAATTATTAGAAATTTATATCCATTTCTCTTAAATATTATCATAATAGTATATCATAACATTAACTGTCATCATAATGATTACTATTAACATGCACCGCTAATATTAGTTATTATAAATGAAACTACCTTTAGTGATATTAGCATGGTATCCATCACTTGAAAATATTATCTCTAATAATAGGTTGTACTATTCTATTTCAGTTGTAATACGAATTAATACCCTAGTCACAAATAATAGTTATATCATTAATGTTAAATGGTAACTAATACACCAACTAGAGTTCAAATTCTAAAAATGAAATTTAAAACTAAACCCTAAAATAAATAATTCAAACCCTATGTCATGATCGTAAACCTAGGTAGTGCGTAGAACTTGGACCTAATTCTACAAGTTCATGATTTGTGGTAGGATACAATTCTAAGGGTGCAGACACTTAGTAACACTAGAAGGCGATTCAAAGCATAAGGTGATAATTCTTCCCCTTGAGCTTTCCATCTTCTCATTAGCTTAAGTTATAGTTTGTATTTCAATTTATAATTGATCTCCCTTTTATAATCACATGTGTTAGCTGGTAGAAATTGAATTGCTATATTTCACGCTTAATTTTCATCCTGTATATTTGTTCATGCTTGTGGATTATTTGTGGATTGCTTATGGAATTTAAACTGGTACATTAGTAGGAAATCTCCACTTATAAATGTACATTCATACTTGAGATGTAACTCGATTAACGGTGATTGCAATGGACCTTCGATCTAGTGGTTATTGAGTGGTGGTCTAAATAGATTATTGATGTGGGCCTACCATACAGGATTGTTGTGTCCAATGGTTTTTAAGGATGGTCTTTATCGTATGGTTTTGATATTTGCCTTATGTGGCATATTTTGATACTCACCCTCGTGGTTTTGTCTTAATATTTTTTCTATATGGGTTCAATTTTTTATACTGTGCAACCACGCGATGGTAAGCCCCATATATTGTAATATGATTGGTCACTAGTCGATGGGTTTCCATTAAGCATCCTAAGATGGTAATCGCATGGGCTGGGGATGGTGGTCATGGGAGACTATGCCCGAGCCGTCGGCCTACGGTGGGTCATGTGCTCCCTGTAGTGATCGTGAGCTTATTTAAATTAGCTAGTTATAATTAGACTAATAACGGGTTGGCTAATCATGCATGCATAGCATAAACCAGCATCTATTGCTGTTGTACGTGACATACGGATTCACCTGACTGGATGTTTTACTTGGGGTACAAACCATCATCTATTGTTATTGTACGTATTTTCCTGTTTGGATGTTTTACCTGAGGTACAGACCGTCTGAATGTTTTACCCGGGTCGATGATTGCATGGGTGACGAGCCCAATGTCCGTCTGGATGTTTTTCCAGGGACAATGATTGAATTCATACATTCATTGCATATAATAAGACTGCATTTACTCTGTTTTGGCTGCATGGATGTTTTATACTATTTCTTACCTAATGCGGCGGTGTGTAATCTTGAGGGGAATTCATACTGAGTTGGCCACTTATCCATCAAATATACAACCGTACAAGTCGCGTAAGTGGCTTAATTGATTTTTAGGTTCAGACTTATGAGGAGCAAGGTATCACTGTGAAGATGCATGATTGTATTGATAAGAGTTGCTACACGGTTTTACAGTTCCAGATTTGTTACAATTTTCTTTGTTTACATGTAATATCATTTCACTTTGTAATTATAAGTTTGAGACATTGGTTTGTATAAGTCATTATGGGTAACTTCTTGTATATCTTAAACGTAAATGAAAATTTTCATTATGTATTGTTTGTCCATTCTACGCTCATCCGTTTACTTTGATAGTTAAAAAAAATAAACTCGAATTTGATCATCCTTTAAGGTTAACACTCGAATTTTTGGGAAACGGGTCATGTACTCGGGTCCTGAAAAGTCGGGGCGTTACAGTGGGTCCCACTGCTAATTGACGTTAATGAGCTCTATGACCACCAATGTGATGTATGTGTTCTATGCACATGAGACCCACCTTACAGCCTAGCCGTCCATCTGTTTGAATGGTGGGTCCCCTCCATGACGTGCACGTGACATTTAAGTTGTCCAGATGGTGGGACCCATCTGCTGATTGACGTTAGTAAGTTCTGTGGGTCCCACGTGATATCCCAGCTATCCAGATAGTGGGACCCACTGCTTTCTGACATCAACAAGTTCTTTGCGTACCACGTGTGGTATGTATTAGATCTAAATTGTCTGTCCCTTAGTGGACTACCCTGGTGTATTTATTCCATCCACACCGTCCAGATGGTGCTGGACAATGGATGAATGGTGCTAATGTACATGGACAATGTTTGGATGGTGCAGATTTATATGGATAGTATTTGGATGGTGCTATCCAATGTTTGGACAATGCTGATTTACATATACAATGTTTAGACGGTGTCATGGGCTCCACTGTGATGTATTTGTTATCCACGTTGTTCATCTTATGCAATGCGGCCCACCTTGATATATATATTCTATGTTTACATCATCCATCGCTGGATAGTGTCCTGTGGGGCCTACCATTGATGCATGTATTGTATATCTTCGTCGTCCACTCCTTGGACGTGTGGCCTACCTTGAGGTATGTGTTATTTCCAAATTGTCGAGCCATTTGGGTCACTTAGACCGTCTAGATCATGGGGCCTAACTTGATGTGTATGTGGCCCATTTGATGATGCATAATGAAACGTAATTAGGGCCCAGGCATGAGGCCCATTGAGATGTATTTACAGCCCATATATGGGCCAAATATGATGTATTTATGGTCCATTGGTGTGGCCCATTAATGCGACCCGCTTGTTGTATATAAGGCCCATTGGTGTGGACCATTGATGCGGCTCACTTGATGTATATGAGGCCCATTGTGTGGCCCATTGATGCGGCCCGCTGGTTGTATACGAGGCCCATTGGTGTGGACCATTGATGCGACCCACTTGATGTATATGAGGCCCATTGGTGCGACCCATTATGATGTGTATTAGCTCATGTGAGTGGCCCATTGCGATGCATATTAAGCCCATGTGATGAGGCCCGACTTGATGTATGTTAGGCCTGTGTGGGCGATCCATTGCGACATATATTAGACCCATGTATATGACTCATTGTGATGTATTCGAGGCCCATGGTTGAGGCCTAATGCGATGTATGTATGGCCCGTTTTGTTGTGTATGAATCCCTTGTATGGGCCACTCCTTGGGAGCAATGTTGGTTAAATGTCCACATTGATGGGTAATGATGGTTGAAAGTCCTCATTGTGACCTTCCCTTAGGCCCTTGGTTAGGCCGATTGCCGATTCCGATTGTCGAGGTCGATTCCGATTGTCAAGGCCGATTCTGATTATCGATGCCTATTCCGATTGTCTCCGATTCTGATTATCGAGGCTATAAGTGTTATGACTCCTTTGGTTGTCAAATTTGTAGTGCCAAAACTACTATTTTTGTCTTGTTTAGCACATTGCTTTATATATGTTCAAGGTAATGTATGACATGTTCATGACATGACAAGTGCTTCAAGTCAAGAACAAAGTTCTACTTCAAATGCAAGATCAAGTACGTTGTTCGAAGCTTCAAGTGTCAATGAATAAAGTGACATCGAAAAATATGTGTATGGTCCAAGACTTAATGCGAAGGTCAATATACTACAACTTCAAAATCTCAAGGTTCAAGATGCTCGGTTCAAGGACTTCAAAGAAATACTACCAACTACATGGAAAGAAAATTCAATGTCCGTTCATCTCTAACAAGGTTTGTGTGACCATAGATTGACCTTAGGTTAAGTCATTTTGGATACATAATTCAAGTGTTGATATTATAGGTGTTTGGTCTATTCTTCAACTAGTCTTAGACTCTGCTCGACTAGTCGTAGCACTGGCTCGACCAGTCCAAGAAATTTCAAGACCAGTCTTAAGTTATTAGAATTGTTTCAAAATTTTTCATTAAGCCATGACTAGTCTTAGAGACTGCTCGATCGGTCGTGTGAACAGTGCCGACTTGTTCATGACCAGTCGTGCGTCTACGAATCAAACTCTAGCGACTGATTTAGTGTTGCACAACCAGTCGTGGACAGGTCATGACTAGTCGTGGGAGGCTCACGACCAGTCGTGAATGTCCTACGACTAGTCGTGAAATGACTTTATCTGATCACGCTCAAAATTTCAAAAATCCGTTAATCCTACGACCAGTCGTAGTGTCCTCAAGACCAGTTGAAGGTGCGATATGTTCACTTATATATAGAGTACGAATCTCAGAGTTTCACAAATAGAACTTAAGAAAATTCAATACGCCTCTCCGAAAGATAAGTCTGTGCTCTTTTTAAGCTAAATTGTGCTTATTTAATATTCTTTTTTTTTAGCTTTTACATTTGATTTTGTTTATGTATTCCATTTTGACTTGAAAGTGGAATCATAATATTCCACTTCTTGGAAGGAAAATCAAATTGAGCTGCCCAACCTGATTTAATTTAAAATAAATTAGAACTTAGAACCATTTTAAATGTGAGTATTGAACTGTACATTGAACTATTCTTCTACTCTGAACTTGGTTCTTCCAGGCTGCAACAAGGAGAAATTCAGGTATTTTACAGTTTTGTAATTTCCTTTCTTTTAGTTTTTTTTTGAGATTGAGCTAGAAAAATCTCATTGTTTTGGTTATCTGAGGAGATCCCAAAAACTCAGAGTGAGGGTTTTTTTAATTATGTAAGCCCATTAGAAAGACACAATTGTGAGGGTTTTAAGTGAACCTAGAAAACCTATTTTGATAGTGAACGCTAATATCCACTGTGTGAGGATATTAGGAGTGGAGTAGCTGTGTGGCTGTTGTTTAACAGTTGGTGTACACACAGGCGAACCACTATAATTCTTTGTGTGTTGTGGTTGTGTGATTTATTTTCTGTATCTTTTATTTCTTAAGTTTGTGGGATGTATATGTGGATATGAATGTCGTAATCTTTCATTTCAAGCTTTGTGGGAATGTCGTAATAGTTTATAATTTCTGTTCTTACTATTTCTTTTTTTATTCCTCTTCGGTTTGAGATTTTGATACACAAATAGTTCTAGAAATAAGGTTGTCCTACCATAATCCTCAATTTTTGGTATAAGTTTGTCCTTAGAACAACATTTGTATCAACCTCTCAATACTTGAATTCGAGGCTGCGTTACATTCTGTATTGTGGACTGTTATCTTTCCTTTACTTGGTTATCTTGTTGTTTTATTCCATTGTTATCATTTTTAATTTGGCACAGTCCTATTCACCCCCCTCTAGGACATATAGCTTGGCCTCTTCAGAGGCCGATTCTGATTGTTGAGGCTGATTCCGATTGTCGAGGTCGATTTTGATTGTCGAGACTTATTCCAATTATTGAGGGCGATTCCAATTGTCAAGGCCGATTTCGATTGTCGAGGCAGATTTCGATTATCGAGGCCAATTCCGATTGTCGAGGCCGATTGTATAGGCCAATTATTGATACCGATTATGAGTATGTGACAGCATAACATCATGATACCTATACCTTAGGGTCCATCTAGGTGATGTATTTACCGCACCGTCCAGCTTGGGATGGTGGGCCTGCCCTGATGTACGTGTTTCATCCTTGCTGTCCACGTGGGACACAGGTGATGTACGTGTCTTATATCCTGACCGTTCATGGGACGTGGACCCCACACAATGTATGTTTTATCCACACCATCCGTGGGACGTGTGATCCACCTTGATGTGTGATTTCATCCACGCCGTCTAGGGACAGGGGACCATTATGATGTATGTTTTATCCTTATTGTCTATCAGTTTTCAGGACCCACTTTCTTTATGTACAAGGCCCACCTATGATGTATATTTGAGGCCTGATGTGATGTATTTATGGCCCATGCCATGCGGTCCATTGTGATGTGTATTAGGCCCATGTCATGCAACCCATTGTGATGTGTATTAGACCCAAGTCATGTGACCCATTTTGATGTGTATTAGGCCCATGTCATGTGGCCCATTATGATGTATATTAGGCCCATGTCATGCGACCCATTGTGATGTGTATTAGACCCATGTCATTCGGCCCATTGTGATGTATGTTAAACCCATGTCATGAATCGCATTATGATGTGTATTAGGCCCAGGTATGTGGCCCATTGTGATATATTTGTGGCCCATTTGATAAGGCCCATTGTGATGTATTTGTGACCCATTTGATAAGGCCCATTGTGATGTATATGTGGCCCTTGACTGAGGCCCAATGCGATGAATGTGCGGACCAATGTAATATGTGATTTCACTATAATGTATGTAATGATATTTATATGTGTCACTACATGGGAGCGATGTTGGTTAAATGTCCACATTTATGGGCAATGATGGATAATGTCCACATTGTGACTTTCCCTTGGGCCCATTGTGAGTCCCATTCTTATTATGAGTAGGCTGTCTAGGCCTATCCTTGATATGAGGAAAGTACACCACCATCATATAGCATACTTAGTATAGCTTCACGACCCATACCCATGTGCATCACACCATTATCATATATCATGCTTAGTATAGCTTCACAACCCATGCCCATGTACATCACACC
Source organism: Magnolia kwangsiensis (assembly GCA_037074715.1). NCBI lineage: Eukaryota > Viridiplantae > Streptophyta > Magnoliopsida > Magnoliales > Magnoliaceae > Magnolia > Magnolia kwangsiensis. The sequence goes on along the minus strand of CM073574.1, from coordinate 66,163,249 downwards.
ATCATCATATAACATGCTTAGTATAGCTTCATGACCGACACCCATGCGCATCATATGTATGCCTGATATGAGGAATGATTGATCATAACACATGCCGTTTAGTAGATTATTATGGGACTCTCTGATAGGAGGAGTTGTCCACATGAGCACACGGTACGCATAGGTTTGATGCATGACTGAATGGTATGACTCATGCATCTCGCATTTTGTGATATGATCACTGTACGCCCTAGCGACATCAGGGCCATAGCCTCCAAAGGCATATCGTGAATGGCCAGATGGGACACCAAAAATCTGTTCTACATGAGGTGCTATAGATATCCCTGGATGAAAGTCATAGAACCCACTTGGTTCCAGAGGTTGCTCTTACGTCTAGACCGAGTGGATGCATGAGCGTCTGACGGTCGTATACCGTTAGGCCGCGTCTCCCACCGTGTCGTGGTCAGTTGGAAGGGGGTACAACCTTACCTACTTGAGAAGAGGAGGCAATGCTAGGCTAAGTCTGACCAGCTTGAGGAATGGGTCCACTATCGATGAGTCTGGCCCGATATTGACAGACGAATAGTGAGGTCTTTTCCACTCGCCTTGTTGCCCGTGATGGGGTGGCAATTTGGTTTGGAGTGTAATATGCTCCAGTGATTTCCCAGAGAGGAACCATACTGATATGTGGACTTATTGAGTAGGAGTTGTATATTCATTCATTCATTCGCTATCTACTCAGGCTGGTGGTACGCAACTAATTGTTGTGTACCTTCGTATGACCAGGATTTCGGTTAAGCGCGTGACTAACTTAAGATCAGGAGTTTACCACATTGAGTCTGACTATCCAAATTTAGGTATGGAATTGGTTTGGATAGAAGTCCTTTGTGATAGACCCTATAGCTTGCAAACTACGTACTGTCATCCCGACTTCACACTCCAGCTTGGTCATTCCATTCCCACCGTATAGTGCATTGTCCCCTCCTCTTGGGCAGGTAAGGTCGCAATCCTTCCAACCGACCATGACACAGTGGGAGACGCGGCTTAACGGTATATGGCCCTCATGCGCTCATGCATCCACTCGGTCTAGACGTTGGAGCAAACTCTGGAACCAAGAGGGTTTAGAGACTTTCACCCAGAAATATCTATAGCACCCCATGTAGAATAGATTTTCGGTATCCCATCTGGCCATCTACGATATGCCTGTGGAGGCTATGGCCCTGATCTCGCTAGGGCATATAGTAATCAAAACACATAATGCGAGATGCATGAGTCATACAATCCAATCATGCATCAATCCTACGCATACCATGCGCTCATGTGAGACAATCATCGCCTATCAGGGAGTCTCATAATAACCAGCACTATGACATATACAATGGTCAATCATATCTCATAACAGATATGCAGATGATGCATATGACCATGTATCATGATGCTATGCAGTCACATACTCATAATCAATATCAATAACTGACATCGACAATGTGGACATTTAACCAACATTATCCCCCAAGGAATGACCCACGTAAAGCCTAACATATAGTGGACCCATGGCCTCACACAAGGGTCAAATATACAATACCATGGGCCTCACTTAAGAGCTTAATACACACCACGATGGGCCTTTCACATGGGCCTAACATTCATCACAATGGGCTCCATCGCTTGGCCCTTAGATGCATCACAATGGGTCTCATCACATAGGCCTCACATACATTACATAGGCCTCAAATGTATCAAGTTGAGGCCGAATACTCATCAGAATGGGCCTCAAATAGGGGTCGCATATACATCAAAAAGGGTCTAGGCAATCAGCCTCGATATCCAGCCTCGACAACCGGAGTTGGCCTTAACAATTGGAATTGGCTCGACCAAACGAAATCAGCCTCGACCAATTGGAATTGGCCTTGAAAATCGGTCTCGACAAATCAGAATCGACAAATCGGTCATAACAATCGGAATCGATTGATAATTAGAATCGGTAAATCAGTCACGTCAATCGGAATTGGTAATCGGCCATGATAATCGGCCTCAATCACTAATATGCAATCGGTAAATCGATCACGTCAATCAGAATCGGCCTTGACACTCGGCCTAACAAAGGACCTAAGGGAGGGTCACAATGTGGACATTTAACCATCATCGCACATCAATGTGGACATTTAACCAACATTGCTCCCAAGGAGTGGCCCACATAGGGCCAAACATGTAATGTGCCCATGGCCTCACACGAGGGGCTAATATACATCACCATGGGGCTCACTCAAGGATGTATTACACATCATATTAGGCCCCATACTTGGGCCTCAAATACATCACAATATGCCACGTCTCATGGGCCTCGATTGCATCATATAGGTCTTGCCCATGGGTCGTAGATTCAAGTAGGTGGGCCCCATCATATGGGCCTCAAACATACATCATGATGGGCCTTATCATATAGGCTTCAAATACAAACATATGGGCCCCATCACATAGGCCAAAAATACCAATAGGTGGGCCCCATACATGGGCCACAAATACATCAAGGAGGGCCTCATAGATGGGCCATAAATACATCAAGGTGGGCCTGCACCTCTAAATAGGCCCACCAGATGAACAGGGTGGACATAAAATACATACATCATGGTCAGTCTACGCAACACTGTCCAGATGGACAATGTGCATATTCAACACATACATCATGGATGGTCATCACGTACATATGGTGGGTCTCATCCAGATGAACGAACGACATGGAATATATATTATATCTCTAGAGTCCAGACGGTCGGCCTGGATGTCAATCATATACACCATGTGGGCCCCCTTTGGATGGATGGTGTTGGACATAACCATACATCATTGGTCGGCCCTACTAGCACATCCAAATGGATAACTGGATGGCATGGGTGCATCACAGTGGGCCACACAATCATCACACAAAGAGCGAGAGATCGGATGGTGGAGGGACCCCGCCACTATGGGTCCCTCGATACAATGCATACATCAAGTGGGTCCCCACCATATGTGGGCCCTCAAATCATAATAAAAACAATGGTTGATATCATGAAATCACTCACCTTTCCTTCTTTTTCCTCTCTAGTGCTCTAAGGCTCCCAAGAAGCTCCTTCAATGGTGGAGATGATGATCTAAGGGTTGGATGGTGAGGATTAAGGGGATAGAGAGTGGGCCACACCTAGCTCTCTCTTGAAAGGCTTGGACGTTGGAGTTGCTTGGGGAATGAGAGAGAGAGAGAGAGAGATGAGAGAGAGAGGTGTAAGAGAGAGGGGGATGAGTGAGTGATGGGGTGTGATGGTGAGTGATAGATTTGTACTTGTGTAAAAAGAGTGTTAACTTTTGGGGAGGGTAGTTGTACTTGGGGATGGAATGGAGTGATGGGTTATACTTTGTTTATTGATGTGATGTGTCGTAGAGATTCTCTTAGGTTTTGCAATGTGCGGCATTTTTCTCGCATTGAACGCTGGCTCACATCTCCTGACTAGGGTATCGCTTCGACGCGCGAGTTGCGGCATCAAAAACGCGGCTACGGCATGGCCGCTATGGTAAATATCTTGGGTTGAGTCGATTCAAGTTGAGGGCGTGTGAATCAGGATCCCACGTAAATACCGGTTAAGGGTCGAAGGTTACCAAAATTTGACCAGGAAGACCGCAGAAGTCTACGGAACGGTACGAACTAAGATACGGGTCTTACACTTTGTGATTTGGGTAACTTGTGGTTATGCTTATTATGAGTTAAATGTACATTGAAAAATCCTCCTTGTAGGATCTTAGGATCAGAATCTGGCGTATGGACGCTGGGAGCCAAAAATGGGGTACTATGAAGGCTGTCAGCACTGGATTCGGCGATCGAGAATTTTGTGAGTCCGGTTCTTGAGTTTGGGGCGTGACATTTGTCATCAGAATTGATTAAATTTTCTGACCATCAACGATAGTCTAGGGTATTTTCCTTACAAGCTTTACTCTTCCACCAATCTAAGATGTCAAAGTCTTGGCTGCAGACCTTCACGACTGGCTTCTTGAGACATACATTTAATTCTAACTCGTTTGTTTACTCACTTGCTTTATTTTATTCTAAGGCTGAGATGTACTCATTGATAAAATTGTCACAACCTACAAATGAACTACAACCACGTTCATCCATAAGTCATGTGTCTTATTTTGTAGTAAAATTAATGACATAAGAATATTAAAAATCTTTAACTGCCACACAAATAATAGATGTTTCAACTTCTAACTTGTCAAAAGAAAAAAAACTTCTTATGTTTCAATTATTGTCTTGTTAAACAAATAAATCTTCTTATGAATAAAACTACCCAATCCCATTTTACAACGATGCTTAAGGATAATAACTAAAGTCATTAACAGGTGACATTCATTACAGTACTTTTTAAATTTCGCTTGTATGCTTAATACCATATTCTGAATATAATATGTACTTGTTGTGACACTTCTTTGAAGAGCATATTTAATCTGCCAAAGTTTTGGAAGAAATAGATTTGCCGTTGGATATTTATTTATGAAAAATAACTAAGGCACGGTTATAGTAAACTCGAAGAAAACTAAGAACATCTTCAGTTTTTCTCCAATCATCTTCATTAGGTAACTAAGTATATGCTTTGTCATGGATTGTAAATTCTACGAATGTAATTTTTAACTCGACCGCTGCATCCAATGCTTCATATGTTGAATTCCAATGAGTGTACACATCTAACTTCAATGTTTTTTGTTATAGAACATTCAAACATTAGAGTATATCATTACATATACTAAGTCATGATAGTGAATACCTTATATACTTCACACTCTATCTTATGTTCTCAATCATTTCGTTAATTATTTTTAGCCACTCTTACACAATCAGATTTAGAATGTGAGCACAACATTTGATATGAAAAACATTTCTGCTAAAAAAAAAAGTCTCTGTTGTCTTGAATTGACTCTGTAAAAAAGAATTCATAACATCATTTGCAAATGTATTATCTAGCATTGTAAAACCCATATCCTAGTCCGTACCGTTCCGTTAGCTTCTACAGTCCTTCCGGTCGAATTCTTGCAATCCTCGACTCGTATTTGACGTTTGCACGCGATACTAAGCCAGATGCCGCATACCGAAGTTGGCTCGAACTGAAACCTGTATCATAGCGACCACGCCGTCGCCGCGGTTCTAACGCCGCGACTCGCACACTGATCCGATACCCAGTGTAGAAGATGTCAGCTTGCGTTTATTCCGAAGAAATACCGTGCGTTGCAAACTTCGAGAGAATCTCTACAACATGTCCCATCAATCAATCAATCACTTACGTCAAGTATAAGTCAAGTCACTCCATACCCCAAGTACAACAACCCATACCCTACCCTTACCTCTCTCTTACACAAGCAACCCAAAGTCAACTTTCACATCACTTCCATCACTCCACCCAACCACCACATCACCCCATCCATATCATTCCCATCACCTCTCTCTCTCTCTCTCTCTCTCTCTCTCTCTCTCTCTCTCATTTCTCAAAACTCCCAAAGCAACCCAAAATTCCATACGTCCAAGCCCCCTCTCCCCAAAAAATAACAAGTGTGACCCACTTTCCCTACCCTCTCATCTCTCATCTCAACCGTTGATCCATCATCTACCACCATCAAAAGAGAAGGCAAGGAGCTAAGGAGGCTAAGGGAGTAAGGAGGAGTACAAGAGGTGGGTGATCTTTGAGTTTTTACATTGATTTCATGATTTGAGGGCCCACTTATTGGTGGGACCCATTTTGATGTATGTGATGTATCCATGAGGGGCCCATAGTGGCGGGGTCCCTCTATCACCGTCTCTCTCTCTCTCTCGCTCTCCCTCTCTCTCTCTCTTTCTTTGAATGGTGATGACGACGAAGGGTGAGTGAGGCCTACCATGAATAATGTATTTTATGTGGGACCTATTGGATGAATGTGTTGGATCTACATCATCCAGCCCATTAGCGGGCCAAGATGAAGGAAAACATAAATATCAGGTGGGCCACGACCATGTGGGACCCACCACAATGCATGTGTTTCTCCATGTCGTCCAGCATCTCTGGACGATGGACGGGTGTGACTAACATGGAGTGTGTGTACTAACAATGGGGCGTGTACTAACAGCTAACAAAAAAAAAAGAAAGGTGGAGTGGGCCACCCATATAGGCCCCACCTTGATGTATATACATAATCCATGCCGTCCATTTTATTTTTCAGATCATTTTAGGCGTTGAGCAGAAAAATGAGGCCGACCTGATCATCGGGTGGGCCATAGCATTGGAAACAGTGGACTTATCGTCAAAATCCACCACAACGTTTCTGTACATTAAAAACTTGCCCACTATTGGACTCGATGGGATTGTATTGAGACATAGGGACCAATGGCTGGGTTGGATTTGGCTGAGGTGGGCCCCACCTACCAAAAACTGTGGAAAAAAAAATACATGTGCAGCAGCGTCAACTGTTGCTGTCAGGACGCACGCAGGTAGCGCCTACGTGCTGACGGGAGGACGGACGGTTGGGCCTCACGGCCCCAACTGTGGGCCCCTACCGTGATGCGTTTCGAACATCAACACCGTGCATTTGATACGTCCCCTTTAAATTATGGGATATCCTAAAAAATCAGTCGTATACGGAAGTCAGGTAGGCCATACCATCTAAAATCACGTGAAGACATGCCTAAAACATATAAAATCACTTGGTGGGGCTTACCTGAAATTTGGATGCGGCCGAAACTTACTCTGAACCCTCAGCCAGGTGGACACACATAATGGGTAGACTGGATTTAGGAACCACATTACGGTGGGCCCCAGGCACACCCCTAAGTCCACGTGACCTTAAAAATAGGTTAAATGGCAAGTAAATAGTACGGTGCCCCCCCCCCCCCCTTAACCGTGTGACCTTATAAATAGGTTGGGTGGCAAATAAACATTACAGTGAGCCCTTAGTCCACGTGACCTTATCAATAGATTGGATGTAAATAAATAGTACGGTGGGCCCTTGGTCCGTGTGATCTCACCAACAGGTTAAATGATAAATAAATATTTCGGTGGACAGGCCCATGTGACCCTATGAACAGTTTGGATGGAAAATAAACATTATGTTGGGCCTTAGGTTGAGTGGAGAATAAACATTTTGGTGGGTTCTACTTAAGACCCACTTATGTATGTATTGTGTCCACACCTTTCATCAGTGTGGACCTCCACCATGGAGTATGTGATTTATCTATACCTTCCATCCCTATGGGACCTACCATGATGCATGTGTTTCATCCAAACCGTCCAACCATTTTTAGAGATAATTTTAAGGTATGTGATGGAGTAAAAATAAAAATAAAGTAAAATAAGACGGATCTAGGATCAGATGAACCACATTATAGGAAATAGTGGGCTTGAATGCCCACTGTGAAACCTTAGAAATTCTAATGGTGGGATTCCTTATCACCACTTGTATTTGGGTGTAGCTCATTTGATACACGCGTGGCTCGTTGTTGAGGCCCACCTTGATTTGTATAAGGCCCATGTTGTGAGGCCCATTGTGATGTATGTAAGGCCCATGGGTTGTGGCCCATTGCAATGCATGTAAGGCCCATTGGTGCGGCCCATTGATACGGCCCACTTGATGAATATAAGGCCCATATGATACAGCCCAATTGATATTCTTAAGGCCCAATGGGGTGCAATTAGGTCCATTGCAATGCGTGATTTCTCCGTGGTGTATATAATGATGTTTATAATGGGTAGTGCCTTAGAAACAATGATGGTTAAATGCCCACATTGTAAGGATGATGTCGGTTAAATGTCCACATTGTCACTCTCCCTAAGGCCCATTGATAGGCCTATACTGGTAGTGTGTAGGTCATCCAGGCCCGTCTTCATTTATGAGCAGAGTCCATCACTACATAACATGTATAGTGTAGATCCATGATTCATGATCATACGCGTCATATGCATGACCAATATGAGAAGTGACTGATCATAGCATATGCCTTTGGGCAGATCGTTTATGGGCTTCCTGATAGGCGGAGTTACCCTACATGAGTGCGTGGTACGCGCAGGATTGTTACATGTCTGGTAGTATGATTCATGCACATGCATTTGTGTGATTGTGATTATTGTATGCCCTAGTGACCTCAGGGCCATAGCCTCAACAGACACATTGTGGGTGGCCAGATTGGATACCAAAAATATTATTACTAAGTATTGGGGGGCCATAGATGTCCCTGAGTGAAAATTCCTAAATCTGATGGTACCATAGGATGACTCCAACATCGAGACCGAGTGGAATATGAGCGCACGAGGGCCGAATAACAGGAGGCTGCGTCTCCCACTCTGTCATGGTCAGTTGGAAAGGGGTGTGGCCTTATTCAACCAATGGTAGGGGGTAATACTAGGCTGAGTTTGACTAGCTTGTGAATGGGTTTGCTATCGACGTGCCGGATGGGTATTGACAGACTATTGGCTAGGAAGATAGTAATATTTCTTACGCTCACTTGGACTGTGCGGCTGAGAGAGCGGCAGTGCCATTTGGAGTGTACTAAACCCCGGTGATTATCTATAATGAGAACTGTACTGATTTACAATGAGGATTGGTATGTTTGAGTTACATCTCGCATCGCATGGCCGTGTTATGGCAGATAGCATTCACACCTTACACCATATAACCTTGGTATAGCTGATTGCATTCATGTATTCACTAGCATGATTCTGCATTTCTCTGACCTTGTATTCTGAGCACACTCTTATTGCGCACACACTTACACCGCCTTCTAAGCTTTCTATAAGCTTATGCATGATCGATGTGTGCAGGTAACTCCAGGACACATCCGTAGTTGGAGCATACAGTCTGCAGTTTGGAGTACACAGTCGAGCTTCTGGAGTTTCCTGTCATTTTCATTATCCTGTATTTTCCTTTCATGCACATTGTACTCAAAAGTTTTTGATCATAGTGAATTATGTAATGGTGTTCTTGTGGTTATTGTTCATGGGTTATGCTTTTGGTTATGCTCATTTCAAATCAAATTGATGATTAGAAATCCTCCTTGAAGCATCCCAGGATTGGAACTTGGCATACGGGTGCCGGGAGCCAAGAATGCTGTACTACGGAGGCTGTCAGCGCCGGATTCAGTGATCAGAAATTTTGTGAGCCTGATTTTTTGAGTTCGGGACATGACAGAAGTTGGGTAGCCAGATTGGATATTGAAAATATTGTTACTAAGCATCGGGGCTCCATAGATGTCCCTGGGTGAAAATCTCTAAACCCGATGGTACCAGAGGATGAATCTAACGTTGAGACCGAGTGGATAGATGAGCGCACGAGGGCCGAATATCAGGAGGCCGTGTCTCCCACTATATCATGGTCGGTTGAAAAGGGGTGGTCTTACTCGCCCCAGGGTAAGGGGAAATACTAGGCTGAGTTTGACCAGCTCGTGAATGGGTTCGCTATCGATGTGCCGGATGAGTATTAACATACTATTGGCCAGGCGGATAGTGAGGTTTCTTACCCTCACTTGGACTGTGCGGCTAGGAGAGTGACAGTGCCATTTGAAGTGTACTAAACCCCGTTGATTATCCAGAATGAGAACTGTATTGATTTATGATGAGGATTGGTATGTTTGAGTTACATCTCGCATCGCATGGCCGTGTTATAGCAGATAGCATTTATACCTTACACCACATAGCCTTGGTACGGCTGATGGCATTCATGTATTCACTAACATGATTCTGTATTTCTCTGACCTTGCATTCTGAGCATGCTCTTATTGCACACACACTTACATCGCCCTCTAAGATTTCTATAAGCTTATGCACAATCGATGCATGCAGGTGATGCCAGGACGTAACCATAGTTGGAGCATCAGTCCGCAGTTTGGAGTCCACAATCGAGCTTCTGGAGTTTTCTGTCATTTTCATTATCCTGTATTTCCCTTTCATGCGCATTATACTTAAAAGTTTTTGATCATAGTGAATTGTGTGATGATGTTCTTGCGGTTATTGTTTGTGGGTTATGCTTGTGGTTATGCACTTTATGAATCGGATTGATGATTAGAAATCCTCCTTGTAGCATCCCAGGATCAGAACTTAGTGTATGGGTGCTGGGAGCCGAGAATGAGATACTATGGAAGTTATCGGCACAAGATTCGGTGGTTGAGAATTTTGTGAGCCCGATTTTTGAGTTCGGTGCGTGACAAAAGTTAATATCAGAGCATAACTTGGGAATAATCGAGAATAATATAACATGTTTGCTAGGAGTTAAGGACGATTAGGTTCCGAGTACGTAACCTTCCGATTAAGTTCGTTAATGTACGATTCTCAAGGTTGATTACTGTCCTTATTCTTCCTATAGGACATGCCACCCAGGAGAGTAACTTGAGTGAATCCCGTTCCACCACCTGAGGCTCCAGCTTTATCACTTGCTCATCTCGTTCCACTTCCAGAGATCCCTGCTCCCGTACCTGAGGATGACATTCCTCCACCTAAGGCTGGTGCGGATCTGACCGTACCGGTGAGTGCCTTTCAGTTACAGCAGATGCTGCGGGCCGTGACCGCTGCACTTCAGGGGCAGGGTAGGCGTCCAGTTGTTTCTCCAGCCTAGGCACAATTGGAGCGCGCGAGTGCCCTTCTTCGTGAGTTCTGACAAGTTGATCCTCCGCACTTCCAAGGTGAGCTAGATATGACTGCAGCCGAGAGGTGTCGCTCCGATGTAGAGAAGATCTTTGATACTATGTCATGTACGACCGAGCAACGAGTTCAATTAGCTGTATTCCTTCTCTAAGGTGAGGCAGAGCATTGGTAGACTTCTGTTACCCGTGTTGCTGGACCTGAGTATGTCTGGACATGGGAGGACTTTATCGACCGGTTTGAGGAGTAGTACTTCCCTGACCACGTTTATTGTTAAAGAGCACTGTAGTTCGAGACTCTGGTGCAGGGGGACATGACGATGGCACATATGCGGCCCTTTTCATGGCACTATCAAGGTTTACGCCATATATGGTTGATGATGAGGGGCAGAAGGCCCGCAGTTTTGAGAACGGCTTACGTTACAGTCTTCGAGGCCATGTTATTAGGCACAAGCTACCGACATTTTAGGCGGTAGTACAGAGGGCCCAGATTTACGAGACTGAGTGGGCCAGCTCACAAAGTGATCGAGATCAGAGGAGAGGATAGAATCGAAAGAGGCAGGCCCCCTCTAGTATCTCCCAGCAGCATCGACGACCATAGGGGTACAGGAGCCACCCACCTGCTAGAGCACCAGCAGCCCCAGCAGAACCTCTAGTGTCACCCCAGCGGCCGTTTATAGGGACTTATTTTGGATGTGAAGGGACAAGACACTGCATATCTGAGTGCCCCCGCCCTCATTTGCAGCAACTGAGAGCACCACAACAGCCTCCACAGCAGCAGCCGAGACCACCGCAGCAGCCCCCACAGCAGCAGTGACCCCATCAGCAGCGTCTACAGCCACTTCAGCCTCTGAGACCCCAGCAGGAGCAGAGCAGCAGTACAGGCCGTTGCAGAGGCAACAACAGTACTAGGGACCTCAAAGGGGACAGACACCTCCCCTGCCAGCTTAGGATAAATTTTATGCAGCTCAGCAGGACTCGCAGACCTCCAGAAGAGTCGTTGAGGGTATACTTCCAATCTCTTCATGCATCGCACGTGTACTGTTTGATTCCGGTGCTTCACACTCATTCATGTCTGAGGATTTTTACCGATCGATTGGATTGTCGATAGAGTCTGCTAGTGAGGGATTGACTGTATCGACGCCCTTAGAAAAGACCACAGTATTAGGCCGCTTCTGTTTGTCTTGCCCCGTGTTAGTAGGAGAGATTTTCTTATCCCTGACTTGTACGTGCTGCCGATGTCATATTTTGACATTATCTTGGGCATGGATTGGCTTGCCGAGTACTACGCTATCTTGGACTATTTCACGAGGACAATCACGTTTTGCATACCAGGCTTGCCGTAGTTTCAGTTGGTTGCTGAGCCTCGAGGGGAGCCATTGTCTTCCTTGATGTCCTGCGCCATTGAGGAGCCTGCTGCCTCTTATATTGATCAGTTGCCTATTGTTTGTGACTTCCCTGATGTGTTTCAGGAGATTTCGGGGTTGCTGTCTCGTCGAAATATTGAGTTTTAGATTGACATCATACCCGGTACAGTGCTTATCTCGAAGGCCCAGTACCGTATGACACTGATGGAGTTACGTGAGCTATAGAGATAGTTGAACGAGTTGCGTGAGTTGGGATTCATCTGTCCGAGTAGTTCTTCCTGGGGAGTGCCGGTACTCTTCGTCAGGAAGAATGATGAGTCATTGAGGCTCTGCGTTGATTATCGCGAGCTCAACCAGGTCACGATTAAGAACAAGTACCCACTCCTGAGGATAGATGATTTGTTTGATCAGCAGCAGGGTGCATAGTTCTTTTCGAAGATTGACCTGCGTTCTGGTTATCATCAAATTCAATTCAGAGAGGAGGACATCCCGAATACGGCTTTCAGGACTCGTTATGGTCATTTTGAGTTTCAGGTCATGTCCTTCAAACTAACCAATGCACGCGCGGTCTTCATACAGTTGATGAACGAGGTCTTCCGTCCAATCTTGATCAGTTTGTTCTGGTCTTCATCAATAATATTCTGATATATTCAAGGACCCATGAGGACCATATGCAGCATTTAGAGATTACTTTGAAGACCCTCCATGCCCACCAGCTATATATGAAGCTAGAGAAGTGTGAATTTTGGAATGAGGAGGTGAAGTTCCTCGTTCACGTGGTGACTAGGGAGGGTGTCGCAGTGGACCCCTCGAAGGTTGAGGCAGTGCATCAGTGGGGCTAGCCCACGACTGCATCCGAGATCCGTAGTTTCCCTAGTTTAGCTGGATACTATCGGCGTTTCATTAAGGACTTCTCTTGTATTTCAGCCCCGTTAACCAGGTTGACTCGGAAGGGCGTAGATTTTGTTTGGACTAACGCATGTGAGCAGGCATTCGTGGAGCTGAAAGACTGTCTGACGTCCACTCTTGTCCTCACTCTTCTCTCTGGGAGTGATAGATTTGTTGTATTTACCGATGCCTCACATATTGGATTAGGTGTTGTCCTGATGCAGCACGACAGACCTATACCCTTCGCGTCTCGTCAGCTCAAGGTTCATGAGCAGAACTAGCCCACACATGATTTGGAGCTAGCTGCAGTTGTCTTCGCACTGAAGGTGTGGAGATACTATCTCTATGGGGTCAGGTTCGAGCTCTTTTTCAATCACAAGAGCATGAAATATCTATTTTCTCAATCTGAGCTGAACATGAGGCGGAGACGCTGGATGAAGCTTTTGAAAGATTATGATTTTGACCTTCAGTACCACCCAGGCAAGGTGAATATGGTGGCGGATGCCCTCTGCCATCAGCAACAAGGTTTAGTGGCTCATATGATGATTCAAGAGTGGAGGATGCTCGAGGATATAGCAGAGTACGACTTCGATTTTGTTCTGCAGTCTTCTATCGTTCAGCTATCGAGCCTGTCGAGTCAACCCTCTCTTGTCGCAAGGGTGATCGAGGCTTAGTAGACAGATGAGTCGTTACAGGATTACCGAGCAGAGGCAGCATCTGAGAGCCAAACAGATTAACAGATTGGTTCTGATGGTGGACTTCACTTTAGAGGCTGATTGTGTGTCCCGGATATTCCTGAGTTGCGCAAAGACCTTATGACCAAGGTACATCGATCGTAGTTTTCTATCCACCTGGCTCAACGAAGATGTATCGCGATATGTGGAGACAGTATTTTTGGGCAGGGATGAAGTGCTAGAGCGCCAGTTTTATGGCCGAGTGTGACACATGCCAACATTTTAAGGCCGATCATCAGAGACTCCCTGGTCTGTTGCAGCCATTGATCGTCCTGATGTGGAAGTGGGAGCACGTGTCGACCGATTTTATCATGGGTTTGCTAAGGACTCAGCATGGTCATGATGCCATCTGGGTCGTCGTTGATCGTTTGACGAAGTCGGCACATTTTCTTACGATTCGTGCGATTTGGCCTTTGGACCGGCTTGTCAGATTATTTATCGAGGAGATTGTGAGACTGCATGGCGTTCTAGTCTCGATCGTTTCTGATCGAGACCTGAGGTTCACATCTTAGTTTTGGAGGAGCTTTCAGAGAGCGATGGGCATCGATTTGTAGCTCAGCACTGCGTATCATCCGCAGACCGATGGCCAAACCAAGAGGGTCAATCAGATCCTTGAGGATATGCTTCGGGTCTGCGTGATTGACTTTGGAGGTAGCTGGGATGAGCATCTGCGATTAGCTGAGTTCGCATACAACAACAGTTATCAGGCAACCATTGTCATGGCTCCTTTTGAGGCATTGTATGACAGACCATGCAGATCTCCGAGTTATTGGACCGAGGTTGGAGAGCGGCGTCTCTTAGGTCCTGAGCTTGTGCAGGAGACATCAGAGGCTATTGATATTATTAGGCAAAGGATGTGCACAGCTCAGAGTCGGCAGAAGAGTTTTGCTGATTGCCGACGTCGTCCCTTGGAGTTCGATGTAAGGGACCATGTGTATCTCAAGGTCTCGCCCATGAAAGGAGTGGTTCAATTTGGAGCGAAGGGCAAGATTGCCTTGAGATTCATTGGACCTTTCGAGATCACTTAGCGCATTGGCCCTGTAGCCCATCGGCTTGCCTTATCACCTCAGTTATCTGGCGTCCACAACATTTTTTACGTCTCTATGTTGAGGAAGTGTGGGTCAGACATAGTTCTTGTTATCGATTGGCAGCCGTTGGAGGTTCGTGAGGATGCTTCTTACATTAAGCAGCCAGTTCGTATCCTTGATTGGAAGGAGCAGGTCCTCCGGACCAAGGTCATTCCCTTGGTGAAGGTTCAGTGGGATCACCATTTTATTGATGAGGCGTCTTGGGAGCGCGAGGCTGAGATTCGAGAGCGCTATCCCCATCTCTTTGATGATTGATTGTATGCTGTATTTTGTAAACTGTCTCCAATTTCTTATGATGATACAATGTTTCTTCTTCTATTATTAGTTATGTTTACTTACAATGATTGTCTAAATTTTGAGGACGAAATTTTTATTTGGAGGGGAAAGTTGTAAGATCCATATCCTAGTCTGTACCGTTCCATTGGCTTTCGTGGTCCTTCTGGTCAAATTTTGACAATCCTCGACTCGTATTCGATGTTTGCGCGTGATCCTAAGCCGGATCCCGCGTACCGAAGTCAGCTCGAACCGAAACCTGTATCATATCGACCGCGCCGTCGCCGAGGTTCTAACGCCGTGACTTGTGCACCGATCCGATACCCAGGGTAGAAGATGTCGGCCTGCATTTAATCTGAAGAAATGCCGTGCGTTACAAACTTCGAGAGAATCTCTACAACATGTCTCATCAATCAATCAATCACTCATGTCAAGTACAAGTTAAGCCACTCCATACCCCAAGTACAATAACCCATACCCTACCCTTACCTCTCTCTTACACAAGCAACCTAAAGTCAACTTTCACATCACTCTACCCAACCACCACATCATCCCATCCATATCATTCCCATCACCTCACTCTCTCTCTCTCTCTCTCTCTCTCTCTCTCTCTCTCTCTCTCTCTCTCTCATTTCTCAAAACTCCCAAAGCAACCCAAAATTCCATATGTCCAAGCCCCCTCTCCCCAAAACAACAAGTGTGGCCCACTTTCCCTACACTCTCATCTCTCATCTTAACCGTTGATCCATCATCTACCACCATCAAAAGAGAAGGCAAGGAGCTAAGGAGGCTAAGGGAGCAATGAGGAGTACAAGAGGTGGGTGATCTTTGAGTTTTTACCGTTGACTTCATGATTTGAGGGCCCACTTATTGGTGGGACCCATTTTGATGTATGTGATGTATCCATGAGGGGCCCATAGTGGCGGGGTCCCTCTATCACCGTCTCTCTCTCTCTCTCTCTCTCTCTCTCTCTCTCTCTCTCTCTCTTTCTTTGAATGGTGATGATGATGAAGGGTGAGTGAGGCCCACCATGAATCATGTATTTCATGTGGGATCTATTGGATGAATGTGTTGGATCTACATCATCCAACCCATTGGCGGGTCAAGATGAAGGAAAACATAAATATCAGGTGGGCCACGACCATGTGTTTCCCACTACAATGCATGTGTTTCTCCATGCCGTCCAGCGTCTATGGAGGCTAAAATGGAGTGTGTGTACTGACAATGGGGCGTGTACTTACAGTTAATAAAAAAAAGTTGGAGTGGGCCACCCATATAGGCCCCACCTTGATGTATATACATAATCCATGCTGTCCATTCTATTTTTCAGATCATTTTAGGCGTTGAGCCAAAAAATGAGGCCGACTTGATCATCGGGCGGGCCATAACGTTGGAAACAGTGGCCTTATTGTCAAAATCCACCCCAACATTTCTGTACATTAAAAACCTGCCCAATATTGGACTCGATGGGATTGTATCGAGCCATAGGGACCAATGGCTGGGTTGGATTCGGCTGAGGTGGGCCTCACCTACCAAAATCTATGGAAAAATTAAAAAAAATTTAAAAAAAATACATGTGCAGCAGCGTCAGCTGCTGCTGTCAGGACGCACGCAGGCGCTGCTTGCGTGCTGACGGGCGGATGGATGGCTGGGCCTCATGACCCCAGCTGTGGGCCCCTACCGTGATGCGTTTCGAACATCAACACCATGCATTTGATACGTCCCCTTTAAATTATGGGATATCCCAAAAAATCAGCCGTATATGGAACTCAGGTGGGCCATACCATCTAAAATCATGAGAAGACATGCTTAAAACATATAAAATCACTTGCTGGGGCTTACCTGAAATTTGGATGCGGCCGAAACTTGGTCTGAACCCTTAGCCAGGTGGACACACATAATGGGTGGACTGGATTTAGGAACCACATTACGGTGGGCCCCAGGCCCACCCCTAGGTCCACGTGACCTTAAAAACAGGTTGAATGACAAGTAAATATTACGGTGCCCACCCCCCCTCCCCCCCTTGACCGTGTGACCTTATAAATAGGTTGGGTGGTAAATAAACATTACAGTGGGCCCCTGGTCCAGGTGGCCTTATCAACAGATTGGATGTAAATAAATAGTACGGTGGGCCCTTGGTCCGTGTGATCTCACCAACAGGTTGAATGATAAATAAATATTTCAGTGGGCCCTAGGCCCATGTGACCCTATGAACAATTTGGATGGAAAATAAACATTATGTTGGGCCCTAGGTTGGGTGAAAAATAAATATTTTGGTACGCGCAGGATTGCTGCATATCTGGTAGTATGATTCATGCACATGCATTTGTGTGATTGTGATTATTATATGCCCTAGTGACATCAGGGCCATAACCTCAACAGACACATCGTGAGTGACCGGATTGGATACCGAAAATATTATTACTAAGCATCGGGGCACCATAGATGTCCCTGGGTGAAAATTCCTAAATCTGATGGTACCGGAGGATGACTCCAACGTCGAGGCCGAGTGGATATATGAGGGCACGAGGGCCGAATATCATGAGGCCGCATCTCCCACTATGTCATGGTCAGTTAGAAAGGGGTGTGGCCTTACTGGCCCGAGGGTAGGGGGCAATATTAGGCTGAGTTTTACCAGCTCGTGAATGGATTCGCTATCGACGTGCTGGATGAGTATTGACAGACTATTGGCCAGGCGGATAGTGAGGTTTCTTACGCTTACTTGGACTGTACGGCTGGGAGAGCGGCAGTGCCATTTGGAGTGTACTAAACCCCAGCGATTATCCAGAATGAGAACTGTACTAATTTATGATGAGGATTGGTATGTTTGAGTTGCATCTCGCATCGCATGGCCGTGTTATGGCAAGTAGCATTCATACCCTGCACCATATAGCCTTGGTACGGCTGATTGCATTCATGTATTCACCAGCATGATTTTACATTTTTCTGACCTTGCATTCTGAGCACGCTCTTATTGCGCACACACTTACACCACCCTCTAAGCTTTCTATAAGCTTATGTACGATCGATGTGTGCAGGTGACGCCAGGACGCAGCCGTAGTTGGAGATTACAGTCCACAGTTTAGAGTACATAATCGAGCTTCTGGTGTTTCTTGTCATTTCCATTATCCTGTATTTCCCTTTCATGTGCATTGTACTCAAAAGTTTTTGATCATAATGAATTGTGTGATGATGTTCTTGTAGTCATTGTTCATGGGTTATGCTTGTGGTTATGCTCATTATGAATCAGATTGATGATTAGAAATCCTCCTTGTAGCGTCCAAGGATCGGAACCTTGTGTATGGGTGCCAGGAACCGAGAATGGGGTACTATGGAGGCTGTCGGAGCCGGATTCGGCGGTCGAAAATTTTGTGAGCTCGGATTCCGAGTTCGGGTCGTGACAAGCATGATTGAAGATATCTAACTTTTGATGCCCTACTCTTGAAGACAACTATATATGCAGTTTGAAATAACCAAACCGGTATAAAGGAGAAGAAGTTGATGAAGTTTGAAATTATCTTACATAGATTCCAATCTACATCCACATATTGTGCAATTAAGGACATGTAATCATTTCTTTGGTTGTACACCGTCCACAAGTCTGAAGTAAGACTTGTATGTGAGACTGAGATAGATAACAAAAAGTCTTTTATCTTTGTCTTCGCATTCATATACATCTTCATGCATTCTCTTTTCACTGTGACCCTGAAACACTTTTCAAAATTGATATTCAAGTATCTGTTGTATTCGCCAAAAAATATACTTTCTATAAACCTACATGGTTTCTCCTCAACATAACTATTCTTGCAAACTACTCTTTCAATTTGTCTTTTTTAAATTTGTTGGCTTGAACGCGAGATTTTTAGGCGCTTAACACAATTAATACTACGTTTGCTATAATGTAATGTTGATCCCCCATAATGCTATGTGAATGTTAACTTGCAATCCTTACATTTGACCTTGGTAACATGGTTTACACTCTCTTCTACCTTAAATTCTTCAAAATCTTCCTAATATGCTAATATTTTCTTCCCTTTATTAGACGTATCCAAATTTAAATTTTCCTTGACTCGACTCGACTTGCCTCGAAACTTGACTCGAACTTGACTCAATTCGACTCTAATCAGGTTCACTTAATATAAATAATTTGTATATATATATATATATATATATATATATATATATATATATATATATATATATATATATATATATAGCGGAATGCTCACCTGCAAACCAGTTCGTACGTACTACGTACGAACTTTTTTGAGAACCCATCATAGGTGATGTGGATCCAAAATCTGAACCGTTCATGTGAAGCAGCACCTCGTGAAACCCCCCAGGCCGAAGTTTTACTTTGATCTAAAACTTGATGGACCATGAAAAATGAAAACAGTTTCTTCTCTTGATTTGTATTTCTCTTTGCTATAGCCCACCAGAATTTTAGATTGGGGTGAAAATTTTTCACATGTGGTTTCACGGGATTCCGCATTACATGAATCATTCAGATTAGACACCCATGGCACGTGTGCAAAGGTGCGCACGTGCATAGGTGCGCAGGGGAGCATCCATCTCTCTCTCTCTCTCTCTCTCTCTCTCTCTCTATATATATATATATATATATATATATATATATATATATATATATATATATAACCTAAACTTGAACTCAGCTCATAGGATCGGAGTCAAATTTGGCTTGAAAGACTGAGCTCAAGCTCTGCATGAACTTGGCTCTAGCTGGCCCAAGCTGAGTAGAGCTGCTAGTCAGGCTCAAGTACTGAGGGGTAACCTTGCTGCTCAGCCAAGCTGAGCGGAGCCAATCTCGACCCGGTTCAACTCGGGTACAACTATGGTTTTATTTCAGTGAAAATAACCTTACAAATGGCATAAATAGTATATAAATATGTCGGTGGAACCGATGGTATATAAATATGACGGTGGATCCCTTGAAAGTTTCAACCGTAGGCATTTTTCTATACACCTTTTCTTTAGCCAGTTTCATTTGATTTGCGTCACTTTTGAATTGTCATCTTAAAATGATTTAAGGAACAAAAGGAAGGATGTGAATTTCTCACAGGCCTCATGATGGCCCCACTAATCCCTGTCACGTGAAGTTGTGGCAGGTAATCCGCGTCCAGTGGCGAGTCGGTGGCGGCAGTGTCGGCGTGCAATCCGCGACTCCGCGTCCGTCCTGGGGGCCAAGCAGCAAACCGAATACCCCTAAGCAGTGAAGTAACGTCACCAACTTCTGGGGCCACGATGACGATGATGTATGTTTTGTATCCACACGGCACATCCATTTGTAGAGTTCATATTAGGGTAACATGCAAAGAATGAGTCAGATCCAAAGCTCTAGTGGACCCCACCACAGAAAACAGTGGAGAGAGTGACATCTACTATTAAAAAGTTATAAAGCCACGAGTTTTCGATCAAGCTGATTTTTGTGTTTTCCCTTCTTTGTCTGCGTTAACACATGAAGAGGTTGGATCTCAAATAAACATCATGGTGGACCTTCGGAGGGTTTCAACGGTCTCTCCACTGTTTTCTGTAGTGGGTCCACTCTATCCTTGCATCTGTCTCATTCATTGTATCATGCCTTAAAATGATCTCTCAAAATGGATGGACGGTGTGGGTACAAAACATGCATCATGGTGAGGTCCATGTAACTCGGTGACGTCACTCAGCAGCGAGTCTAGTTTCTGAACCTCTCAGTGGTTAATCCGTGTCCTTCTCAAGGGGGTCGTATTTACTTTGACAATTTAGTCATTTCATTGCTTTTGCTTGATGCTATTTTTTCAGAGTTATTTGATAGTCTGGCAGAGCGGGATGCTTGATAAGCAGGCATGAAAAAATTAAACACGTCTCATGCATCAAATCAAGAAATACTGTTCAAATTGTTGAATACAGTATAAATAGGTAGTATTCCAAAAATCAGACTGATTGTACAATTCTAACCTCTGATTAATGGAGATTTGATTTTAACTTCTGACTGCTGGATTTTTAAATTTCAACCGTCCACTAAATGCACACCGATCTGATAGCTACGTCAGTGTAAGTGCCTCGTGATCAATTCAAATTGTACATCACAACTTGGACTGCACAATTTGAAATTCTAGAATGAAATCCGTATATTTTTAAGTGCCTGCTTATCAACCATGCACCCTGCCGGAGTATTTAAGTTTTTCTCTTTTGTTACAGTAGGCTGATTGGTGAGCGATTAGTGGCGCCAGGCTGAGACACATGGGTTATTATTTAAGGCAGTCATTTGTTACCCTGGTAGTGGTTGATGGTTCATATGCACACACTCAAAATCTCTACACGTGGAAACATGTAGCTCAATTAAAATTTCAAAACCCTGGGACTTACTGTACTTGGATTATGAACTTGAAATCAGATTGATTGAATGTCCTGAAATCTTGGTTGAATTTAGAGCGTTTGCTGATTTTCATCTTAACCGTCCATTGTATGTCAGCCAATTGACTATTTTGGAAATCACAGAGAGCTAATTGGTACTAACTTACCTATTCGAAGCGGTTTCAGAATTTGGATGGATTAGCTTGAGTCAACTGTGTGCCACGTGTACAATTTCAAAGTGCACGTGTATGAAGCATCACGCTATCGAGAGTACCATAGTTATCTACACCGCGTCGGACGGCAGGGCTCTGTGCGGCCCACCGTGATGTAAGTATTTTATCCACACCGTTCATCACTTTTCCCAGATACACAGATCCAATGGACCACATCAATGGAAGGTGCAATGATAATAACATCCACCGTCGAAACCTTTCTAGGGGCAACCGTGATGTTTTTTTTACCACTAAACATATTAATAAGGTCATGCAGACTTGGATGAAGTGAAAACAAAAATTTCAGCTTGATCTGACACTTCTCCAGCTCCCAAGAAGTTTTTAATGGTGGACGTTCAATCCCACTTTGTGTTCACTTCATGACTGAAAGTACTTCAATTTTTGGGACACAGCTTAAAATAATCATATAAAAACGATTAACAGGGTGGATAAAATACATACATCACGGTGGGCCTCACGGAACCCTGCCTGGACGGATTACTGTCCGGGCGGGGGTAGGACGCAATCCGCGTCCGCGTCCATGACGTTGAATTTTAGAAAGTTTTTTTTTTAATATTTTTATTTAAACACGCACACACACCCCCACACACCCG
This sequence comes from Magnolia kwangsiensis, assembly GCA_037074715.1. Classification (NCBI taxonomy): domain Eukaryota; kingdom Viridiplantae; phylum Streptophyta; class Magnoliopsida; order Magnoliales; family Magnoliaceae; genus Magnolia; species Magnolia kwangsiensis. The sequence continues at coordinate 66,141,119 of CM073574.1, read as the reverse complement.
CGCTGGTGGAATTTCACCACCAATGGGTACTCGAACCCTTGACAGGGAATTTTAGAAAGTTGATGGGGATTACGCGAAGGCAACGATCAGGTGAAGCCACCTGGACTAGATGACAGGAGAGCTGTCAACGTCGGGGTTTGGTTCGGGTCTTGTCAGACCCTATGGTACCCATTCCTGAGATAATCGGGTCTGGGTGTTACCGGTCCAGATCTTATTCTTGAAGCCCCGGCCCTGAATCCATGTCATTGGTTACCGGTTCAGTATATATCAGATTTTTAAATCTAGGGCTTGTTTGGATGGGTAGGAAAAAAATTGTACGTTTCAAAAAACTTTATTTTCGTGAAAGCATGCTACAGAAAATATCATTTTTCAGGTTTATTTATCAACAACTTTATTTTTTTTAATTGAATTTTATTTTCAAATCATATATTATGTAAAATAATTTTTCATGAGAAATTCTTTGGGTTGCAATTTCAAGTCTCAAAGTATTTAAGAATAAAAAGCGCTTAAGGTTAAGAACCCGAAGATTCCTAACCCTAAGATGATTCGTGAATTTATGTTCCAAATATTCCGAGTAAAGGATTGCAGTTATAGAGATAGAAGGTGTTAGGAACTTACTCTGCTCGTACAGATATATGATCTTTACTTCATAAGATTTGACTAATTTATGAAGAATAATGTAGTTCTTGCATGCAAAAAATGGAATGCGATGTAATGATACTAGTATTTGATTGGTCTGAATTTTTAATGGGTAAATTGGCAAACTGCAGAGCATATGTTCGAAACGATCAAGTGCATGGTGTAAGTATATATGTATGAATGCTTTATGCTGTAGGAATGCTTATGATAAAATGACGGCCAATTGGCTAAAGTTTGTGGTAGACTTACTGCGATTATATCGACAGGTCTCAGAGTATACGCCCGTTAATCAGATATGATGGAAAATGATGAAATGCTAAAATGGCGGCTCATTGGCTAAGGTTTTTTATAGACACGATTTGATTGTATCGGCAAGCCATAGAGCATACGATCACTAATCATATGAGATGAAAACAATACAAATGCACTCTAATGCTGATGTATATAAGGAGCAGTGGGTTGAGAAGGGAATGAATGTTACACGATGCTGATGCATTGATATGATGAAACCGATAGTAGCTCGAACTGCCGAATGAACAATAATGTTGCAAGAATAGAATGAGTGATTCAAATTTGAAATTGGGTGGCTTAGGAGGCTTGAACTTTGACTAGGTTAGGCTAAAGTAGGGCTGGGCTCTCTCACTCTCACTCTAACTCTCCTTGGTGGAAGGATAACTAATGCTAAGGCTAAGGCTAAGAGATGCTTGGGCGTGTATCTTGAAAATGCGAATGGATGCTTGAAATGAGAATGAGAGGGGGCTATTGATAGTCTCTAACCCCCCCCCCCCCCCCCCCCCCTTTGTAATTCATGGTGGTCCTAGGGGAAAAATATAATTGAATGGAAGAGATTGAAGATTACCATGTGACATCATCTTATGGGTTGGATGAATTGATAAAATGATGATTTTAGATAAGGAGATGAGCATCGGAGTAAATGCACCTCAACCGCACACTTAATGTTAGAAAAAAGAGCAACCCACATGCTTGAGGGATGCTGCCCAAAAGAGGGGGCACGTGGCCAGCGGCAATCTGGCTGCTGCCGGTCCCCACTTAGATTCCCTGCTCTGGTAGGTAGCATCTTCCAAGCGTGTGGAGACTCTGCTATAAGAATTGGCGCTTTGAGGTTTTGACCATTTCTTCGATTGGGCTTGGTTTTACGCTTGACTAGGTGAGTTGACTGGGTTATGAGTTTGGGTAGGCTGATCGGGGAGGTGACTCACTGAGTTGACTTAAGGTTCTAGGATTTTGGGTTCCTAAGGTTTAGGATTAGGGTGACCGGGTTGACTAGGTTCACTAGGCTGAGTTTAGGGTTTAGGATTGGGCTTAGGTTCAGACTTGATTTTAGGCTTTAATAGGTGAGTTAACTGGGTTATGGGTTTGGGTAGGCTGACAGAGTGAGTTGACTGGGTGAGGTGACTCACTGAGTTAACTTAAGGTTCTAGGGTTTAGGATTGGGCTAACTAGGTTAATTGGATTGACTTTAGGATTTAGGACTAGATTTCTCAGGGTTCAGGCTTTTAATGTTAGGGTTTACGATCAGGGTGTAATTGTCCATCCATCCGTTCAAATTCTATCAGTTTATTAGCTTGAGGTGGGGTGTCTACAATGCTCACCATTAAAAACTTTCTATGGCCCACCAGAATGTTTACCTATCATCCAATTTATTGATTGGGTCACACAGACCTTCACGAGGGGAAAACACACATATCAACTTAATCCAAACTTTCGTGGCCCTAAAGAAGTTTTTAATGGTGGGCATGCATTCATTCATCATTGTTTACAATGGTGTGGTTCACTTGAGATTTAGTCTACTTCATTTTTTAGCTCATGCCCTAAAATGAGCTGGAAAAATGGATGAATGACTTGAATAAAACACATACATCATGATGGCTGTAAGGTCCGTATCCTAGTCCATGCTATTTCGTTGACTCCCGCGATCCTTCCCGACGAATTCAGGCCACCCGCGGCCTATAATCAACGTTTGTGTGCGACCCTAAGTCGTATCTCGTAGATTTGATTTGGCTTAATCCAAGATTGTGTCATTGTGACCGCATCGTTGCCGCAGTTCCGACGCCGCGTCTTGCACACCGATTCGATACCCTGACCAGGAGATGTGGGCCCGCGTTTAGTTCGAGGAAAACACAGCACGTTTGCAATCCCAAGAGAATCTTTACAACCCATCCCATCAATCAATTAATCAATCAACCACTCAATCAATCAATCAATCACCTCATATCAAGTATAAGAGTAATTCCAAAGTCAACTTTCTCTCACCCTCTCTCTTACACACCCATATATGTCAAGTACACCTATTAACTCACATCCATCACCTCTCCCTTACAACCACTATTTTTCTCTCTTTCTCTTCACATTTTTCAAGCAACAAAGTGGTGGACGTCCAAGTAATTTCAAGAAAGAAAAGTGTGTTGTGTGACCCACTTCCTTTTCCAAGATCAATCATCCTAGCCCTTCGTTTCTCATCACCCTCTATTTGAGTGACACACAAGGAGATTGGCGTTCCATTGGACTAAGAAGATCGAACGGTGGGTGCTTTATAAGCCTAGATTTAATGCTTTGATGATGGGCTAAGTGAGGCCTATCGATTGATGGTATGGATCTTACTTTAGACCCTAGGTGTGGCCGATGGCCTACCTTGATCCTCATGATCATTCCATGATGGGGCCATTTTCCATGGACCCCATCATGATATTTATTTTTCTTGCATGATTAGGGTCATCTAGACCTTGCATTCTGGTAGAGAAAGGATCTCCACCGTTGATTTTGATCGGTGGACCCACATGTAATGAGACCCACTTGATTTATGTTGTGATGTATGGAAGAGAAGGCCCATAGTAACGGAGCCCTCCATCATCACGTCTCTCTCTCTCTCTCTCTCTCTCTTTCCTTGATTGTTGGCCCCATGATGTATGCAATGTGTTCATGTTGTCTGCCTTCGTGGGACCCACTTGATAGACATGTTGGATCTATGCCATCCAAGCCATGTGAGCCATACCATATGGTGATGGAAGACACAAATATCAGATTGATCCAAATCAAATGGGCCACGTTCATGTGGGACCCACCTTGATTAGTATATGTACCCAGTCTGTCCATCTCGTTCCCCTGCTCATTTTAGGCATTGAGCTGAAAAATAAAGTCAATCCGATTTTCTGGCTGGCCATAGCATAGAAAATAGGAATTTTTACCATTCAAATCTGTTAGGACCCACCTTGATGTTTCTATACGCTAAAATGTGCCAAATATTAGGCTTGTTTGGTCCGTCTTGAGTCTTAGAATCCAATTGTTGGGTTGGATTCTCCTGATGTGGGCCCCACCTGTGAAAAACCACAGAAAAATATTTTAAAAAAATGAAGAAGCAGGTGATGTTGCTGACGTCTAGAGGATGCACAGCAGCGTCCTGCTGCGCTGTGACGTGAAGAGGGGCAGCGACCGTGGGTCCCAGCCATGGGCCCCACTATGATATGTGTTGGTCATCAACACCGTGCATTTGGTGGGACCCCTTTGGGGTAATGGGCCCCTCAAAAATCAGACGTATGTGGGACTCAGGTGGTCCACACTATAGGAAACAGTGATGATTGAACGTCTGCCATTGCAATCCTTTTGGATTTCATAGAAGTTTTAGACCTTTACGATATTTGTTTTTTCTCTTCATTCGGGTCTATGTGATGTTGAGGGTCAAATATTACATATCGGACCCCAGTTATTGCCTGGATTTATAAACACGGTACTGTTTAACAACCCAATTTAATTGTGTTTATATTGCAAGGTGTGTTTAGGAGCTTGAGCTGAAACAGGGAGCTAAAAGCATGAAATTAATTCTCAGAAGTCACCAAGGCAAAGGACGGACTCAAGAGGACTAAGATCGACAAATTTACACACCAGAGATCTAAGGAACTTGAGAAACTGGAGCTCAAGTGGCCTGAAAGTTAGCCAGAATGCAAGATCATAAGGTTTCCACCATCCGTTCGGAAAAAAAAAAATCATAAATAGACTGAGGACTATAAATTAACTGTACACATCAAAATTCAGCTGTTGGATCCTTGTGGAAGTGTCCCAACGGTCAAATCATCCTACAAAATCCTGGATTTGGGGCCCGCCTGATATCTGGATATTCTTCAATTTTGTTGTTAACGCCTTAAATTGGATGGGGAAAAGGATGGATTTCTCACAAATATTACAATGGACCCCACATGTGGGTGTGGCGAGCTGCACCGGACCGAAAAATCCGATCAACAGGCGTTGACCTGACCGCAGCTGCATAAATAGCATCCGCACCATGCAGATGCTGATTTTACTAGTGCGCCCCACTCATTGCCCGTTTTGATGATCCGAACCGTTCACCTGTCCCATGAGGTGGCCAAGACCTTCGCCTAGGTGTCTGTATATTTCCATGCAAGCAAACATGCGAAGACCTCATTCGAACGGAAGATTGACGGTGAAATGAAAAGTGCGGTGGGCCACACCTAATCCAAGCTAAAACACTCCACCTCTAAAGGGTTTTTCACAAGAATTTTAATGGATGAAATGGATTTCTTTACCGGTATAAAAAAGGACCCAACACCAACAATTATAGACCTCTACGAAAACTCTGTTTCAGAGCCTGGAAGCTCTGTTTCGCAGCCCAGAAGAATCGTGTCATGCCCCAAACCTGGAAACCGGGCTCACAAAATTCTCGATCGCCGAATCTGGTGCCGACAGCCTTCGTAGTACCCCATTCTCGGCTTCCAGCGCATATACGCCAGATTCTGATCCTGGGATCCTGTAAGTAGGATTTTTCAACGTACATTTATCTCGTAAGAAGCTTAACCACAAGTTTACCCAAATCATAAAGGCAACATCATCATCACATATCCACTAATATAAATATTTGAGTACAGTGCCGAAAGGGAAATGCATATATTAAAAATCAAGCTCCAAAAGTCCGCTGCATGCTCCAAGCTCAATGTTGTTTCAACCTAACATCACCTGCACGCATCTATCGTGCATAATCTTATAGAAAGCTTAGAGGGTAGTGTACGTGTGAACACAAGTGCCAAGTATTCAATATAGTGCCATACTCATATAATATCAACAATACTGGTAAGATCATGAATCATATGATATCAGAGTTAGCGGGAATAATGACAAATCCATTAGTTATACAATTTCAAAGTACACAATACAGATCAGCTATACATACGAGGAGTCATAAAGAGCTAAATATCAGATGCTGTGGATGCAATGCAATATACAATTCCTGATGAGTTCACAAATACGGTTAGTCGTATCTAGACCATATAGAAACACAGTAACCCAAAATGCCATATGCCGCGGATGTAATGCAATATGCGATGCTAATGGGATGACCATGCTGGAGTGTGAAGACAGGATGATAGTACATAGTATCGCAGGCTACGGGTTCCATCACAAGGGACTTCTATCCAAACCAGTTTCATACCTAATTTGGATAGTCAGATTTAATATGGTAAACTCCTGATCTCAGGTTAGTCATGCGCCCTAACCGAAATCCTGGTCATTGTGAAGACACACGTAACAAATAGTTGCGCACCACCAGCCCGAGTGGATAGTGAATGAATGAATGAATGAGTATGCAATGCCTGCTCCACAAATCCGTACTGCACATCTCTGGGATCATCACCGGGGTCTAGTACACGCTACATGCAAATCATCGCCCACTGACGTGCGACCATGCAAGTGGAAGAGACCTCACTATCTGCTTGACCAGTAGTCAGCCAATATCTACCTGGCACGTCGATAGTGGACCCATTCATGAGCTGGTCAAACTCAGCCTTGCTATGCCCCCTACTCTGGAATGGGTAAGGTCACATCCCCTCCCAACCAACCACGACACAGTGGGAGACGTGACCTCCTAGTATTCGGCACTCAGGCGCTCATGTATCTACTCGGTCTCGATGTCGGGGTGTCTCCTGGCCACGGAGGTTTAGGGACTTTCACCTACAGACATCCAAAGTGCCCAGATGCTCGAACCAAACATTTTCGGTGTCCCATCTAACTATCCATGATATGTCTGTGGAGGCTGCGACCCTGATGTCGTTAGGGGATACAGTAATCACAACACACAATACAAGATGCATGAGTCATACAATCCTATCATGCATCAATCCTGCGCATACCGTGTGCTCATGTGAGACAATCTCCGCCTATCAGGGAGTCTCATAACAACATGTCCAAGGACATATGCAATGGTCAACCACATCTCATAATAAACATGCAGATGATGCGTATGGGCATGTACATGATGCCATGCTATCACATACTCATAATCGGTATCGACAATCAGAATCGGTCTAACTAAAGCCTAAGGGAAGGTTACAATGTGGACGTTCAACCATCATTTCCCATCAATGTGGACATTCAACCAACATTGCTCCCAAGGAGTGGCCAACATAGGGCTGAACATACAATGGGCCCACGGCCTCATACAAGGGTCTAATATACATCACAATGGGCCGAATACACGGGCTTAATATACATCACCATGGGCCACGACTCATGGTCCTCAAATACATCCTAATGGGTTACGACCCATGGGCCTCAATATACATCAAGTGGACTGTATTAATGGGTCTCATATACATCAAGATGAGCCACGTACCTGGGCCTTGAATACATCAAGTGTGCTACACATCATGGGCCTAATACATATCACAGTGGGCCTTGCCCTTAGGCCACGAATATATCACAATGGGCCTCTGACACGGGCTTAATATACATCATGAGGGGCCACATCCTATGGGCCTTAAATATATCACAATGTGCCATGTTCCATGGGCCTTGAATACATCATAATGGGCTGCACCACCTGGACCTCGAATGTGTCACAATGGGCCATAACCCATGGGCCTCATACATCACATCGAGCCTCACCACTTGGGCCTGATATACACCACATGCAGGTCTCAAATATACATTAAGTGGGCCGCATCAATGGGCCATAAATACATCACATGGGCCTGATTCAAAGGCCATAAATACATCCTGATGGGCCTTACATAAGGGCCTTATCATATCGGGGTGGGCTCTGTACATTCTAAATGGGCTCCATACACATCATCTGGGCCTCACGTGGCCGCTAAAATGAATGGACGGGGTGTCTGTGAAGTACCTCAAAGTGAGTCCCACCGTTAAATGGGCGGTGAGAATATTATGCATACATCATGGTGGGCCACACTTGTCTAGCAAACGGAATAGACATCTTGGTTGTAAATAAATAACGTCAAGGTGTGCTCCACAGAAGAAGGACAGTGTGGAATACATCACATAATCAAGGTGGGTCCTACCTGCCCACACGTGTCACACGTGTGGGGTGGGCCCTCTCTATCAAACAGATGGACGGTATGAATAGAACGCATATGTCAGGTGGAGTCCTATTGTCCTTTGCTGATGGATGGTGTGGATATAAAAAAGGTGGATGATGTGGAATGTAATACATAAATAAAGGTGGGGTCCACGTCATGTTGTCACGGCCCAAACCCGAAAATCGGATTCACAGGAATCCCGATCGCCGAATCCGGTGCCGACAGCCTTCGTAGTATCCCATTCTCGGATCCTAGCATTCATATGCCAGATTCCGATCCTGGGATCCTACAATGAGGATTTTTTTTATGTACATTTAACTCATAATAAGCATAACCACAAGATTACCCAATTCACAAAGGTAACATCATTACCACATATCCACTAATATAACATTTGAGTACAATACTGAAAGGAAAAATACATAAATAGAAAATCAAGCTCCAGAAGACCACTGTACGCTCCAAGCTCAACACTGCTGCAACCTAACATCACCTGCACGCATCTATCGTGCATAAGCTTATAGAAAGCTTAGATGTTGTAAGTGTGTGCACAAGGTAAGTGCCAAGTATTCAATATAATGCCATAATCATACAATATGGAAATACTGATAATCCATAAATCGTACAATATCTAAACAAGCAGAAATACTCACAAGATTATGAATTATCAGAGTAAACAGAAATATTGATAAAGTCATAAATCACACGATAACAGAGTAAGTGAAAATACCGACAAGTGCATGAGTTATACAATATTAGAATACACAATAGAAATCAACTATGCAAATGAGGAGTTATAGAGAGTCAAATATCAAATGCAGAGGATGTAATGCAATATGCATTCCTGATGAGTAACATAAATAGTGTCAGTCGTACCATATGTCGCGGATGTAATGCAACATACGGTGCAAATGGAATGACTATGCTGGAGTGTGAAGTCGGGATAATAGCACGTAGTATCGCAGGCTATGGGGTCCATCACAAGGGACTTCTATCCAATCCAGTCTCATACCTAAATTTAGATTGTCAGACTTGATGTGGTAAACTCTTGATCTCAGGTTAGTCGTGCGCCCCGACTGAGATCCTAGCCATTGCGAAGGTACACGTAACAAATAATTGCACACCACCAGCTCAAGTGAATAGTTAATGAATGAATGAATGAGTATGCAAATTCTGCTCAATAAGTCCACATATCAGTACGGTTCATCTCTGGGATTATCACTGGGGTTTAGTACACTCCAAATGGCACTATCGCTCTCCAAGCTGTACAGTCCAAGTAAGCGTAAGAAACCTCACTATCCGCCTGTCCAATAGTCTGTCAATGCCTATTCGGCATGTCGATAGCAGACCCATTCCTTGAGTTGGTTAGACTCAGCCTAGCAATGCCTCCTACGCTCGGGTGGGTAAGCCCACACCCCCTCCCAACCGACCACGGCCAGTGGGAGACGTGGCCTCCTAGTATTCGACACTTGGGCGCTCATGTATCCACTCGGTCTTGATGTTGGGGCGTCCTCTAGTACCAAGAAGATTTTAAGAATTTTCACCCAGGGCCATCTATGACAGCCCAATGCTCAAACAGATTTTCGGTGTCCCATCTGGCCATCCACGATATGCTTGTGGAGGCTACGACCCTGAGTCGCTAGGGCGTATAGTAATCATGAGTCACAATGCAAGATGCATGAGTCATAAAATCCAGTCACGCATCAGTCCTATGCATACCGTGCGCTCACGTGAGATAACCTTCGCCTATTAGGGAGTATCATAACAATCTGTCCAACGACATATGCAATGGTCAACCACATATCATAATAAACATGCAGATGATGCGTATGGACATGTTTGATAATGCTATGCTATCACGTACTCATAATTGGTATCAATAATCGGCATCAACAATCTGAAAAGGCCTAGCTATATGTCCTAGAGGGGGGTGAATAGGACAATGCCAAATAAAACTTATAACAATGGAAATTAAATAAATATGATAGTCAACAAATAAAATAAAGAAACCACAATGCAAGAATGTAAAGCCACCTCAAAATTCAGATCTTGAGAGGTTGATACAAATGTTGTTCTAAGGACAACCTTACACCAAAAATCAAAGTTTATGGTAGGACAACCTTATTTCTAGAAAGGTCTTTGTATTAAATCTCAAATCGAAGAGGAATGATAAAGTATTAAAAGCTGCACTGAAGAATAAATTGCTATAACAAAAATATTTTGTTCTAGGGACAACCATACACCATAGAAATGACAGGGCAACCTTACCAGAATAATTAAGAACGCTGATAAAGGAATTGTAAGAAATAAATGCTAAACTATTACACCATTCCCACAATGCTTAAAATAAATGATTACAGCATTCACATCCACATATACATCCCACAAATGAATAATTAAAGATATGAAGTATAAACCATTCAACCACGAAATAGAAGAGATTATAGTGGTTCACCTGTGTGTACACCAATTGTTAAACAACAGCCACACAGAATGCTACTCCACTCCTAATATCCTCACACAGGGGATATTAGCGTTCACTATCAAATTAGGTTTTTACAGGTTCACCAAAAACCTTCACAATTGTGTCTTTCTCTGTGGGCTTACACAATTAAGAAACCCCACTTCTGAGTTTTCCCGACTCTCCTCAGATAACCAATACAATGAGATTTTTCTGGCAAATCCCAAAAGAAACCAAAACAGAAAGGAATTTACAATTAAATGTAAAATACCTGATTTTCTCCTTCGTTGTAGCAGCCCCGAAGAACCAAGTCAGAGTAGATAATTGAATGTCCAAGTTCAATGTCCAAACTCACATTACAGTGGTTCTAGTTCTAATTGATTTTAAATTAAATTAAAATGGGCTAGCTTTAATTGATTTTGATTCCAAAGAAAGGGAAACAACAATTCCTCTTTTCATATTAGATTAGAATACAAGAAACAAAATCAATTAATAAAGCTAAAGAAAGAGAATATGAATTATGCACACTTAGCTTAAAATAGAGCACGGACTTATCTCTCAGAAGGTCGAATTAATTAGCTTGAATTGTATAAAATAATTTAAGATTCGTGATCTATTTATAGCTAAGAAAAATACATCTTTGACTAGTCTTGAGACCTCTACGATTGGTCGTGGAATAACAGAAATTTGAATTTTTCAGGCCCGATAAGATAAATCAGTTTCACGACTAGTCGTAGGTACCGTACAACTAGTCGTAAGTCACCTTCGACTGGTCGTAGGATGCACACGACTGGTCGTAGGGATAAGATTTTAAATGTTGAAGTTTAAGTCGAAGGTCTACGATTGGTCGAAGAAGCAGTCGACACTGTTCCTATGACTGGTCGAACAGTTTCCAGGACAGGTCGTAGAGTAGCCAAAAAATTCTAAAAATCTTCAACAACTTAGGATTGGTCGTGAAATTTCTTGGACTGGTCGAACCAGTGCTAGGACTAGTCGAACAAGGTCTAGGACTAGTCTTAGAACAGACTAAATTTACGTATAAAAATATATGGATTATGTATTTAAAATGTCCTACTCTGATGGTCAACCTAATGTCAGTCACACCTTAATAGTGAAGCAAGGACATTGAAACTTGAAGACAAGTGACCTTTGAGTATAATTACGCCTGAGATCTTAATCTTGAAAACTTCTGAGATCTTGAAAGCTTCTTGAACTTGAACACTTCTGAGATCTTGAACTTGAAAACTTCTGAGATCTTGAAAGCTTCTTGAACGTGAACACTTCGGAGATCTTGAACTTGAATGCTTCTTTTGTTCATCACATATATAGCTTTAAAGTAGTGTCTTTGTCACCACAAATTTGACAATAATAAGGGACTATATGAAATTGCGGTGAAGACCACTTTAGTTAAAGTAGGAATAGGTCAGTATATCCTAGAGGGGGGTGAATAGGATTTTTTAAAGTTTTTATGAATTATTAAAAATCCTTATTACACTAATCCTATCGCAGAGTATTGATTAGGATTACTCAACCTTAACTCTACTGGCTTCTAAGCCTAATAGAGGATCCAATCACAAACTATTTAAAAGAAAAATAATGTATGGATGAGATTGCGATGGATATGACTGTGTGTGCATAGATGTGATCATATATAAAGACATGCAAGGCAATCACATAAATGAAAGATAATATCAAACTCAAACACAGTCATTTTATAGTGGTTCGATGACTTGTCTACTCCACTCCCGGCTTCCACACTCAACCCTTGAGTGACCGGATTTCACTAAGGAGGTTTCCCATGGTTCACCTCAAACCTAAGGTTTTAAATCAGGTTCACCTTCAACCTTTACAGAGGTTTCTACTCGGTTCACCTCAAACCCTGGAGTTTTGCTAACATACTCCTAACCAGATGTTTATGCCCACACAGGACAAGGGTCCACACAACGTACCCTGAGGTTCTACTCGGTTCACCTCAAACCCTAGAGTTTTACTGGCGTACTCCTAACCAAATGTTTATGCTCTCCACAGAGCAAGGGTCTACACAACGCACCCCGCACGTACACTCCCGTCAGAGGCCTCCTTCGAGGACTTCAAATGGTGAGCAACACTTAAAACCCAATCCTAAAAAGGAATGATTGCAAGTGTCCTCTGGACTCTTAGTACTTACAGATAAGTTGATGAGTCCCTTTCAGTGCAATGATGAAGATGTTCTTCTTGTTGATGAAGAATCTTCAGCTCCCTTGATCCACAACACAAAGATGTATATATGCTAGGCTTAGGTTGGGTCAAGGCTATGATGGAATACCACTCTCTGAAGATTTTTCTATAAGGAAGATAGAGAGGTTCCTATCATCTATGCATTCAAGGCATCCCAACTTAATGATATGTCATTAAGGTAGTAGCTGAAGGATCCTTGAATGCGGAAGTTCATTCTCCAATCCACTCTATGAGATATTAATGATGAGGGTGGATTGGAGGATGAACTTCCTGAGAGAAAGGGCTTAGGTAAATGATAGGAAGGTTAAAACACTCTAAAGTACTCTCTGCTTTCTCTACCAGCAATAAAGACTACTCTCTCTATTTATAGGCAAAAGGTTCCAACGGATATAAACGGTCATATTTATGATAGAGTTCGATATCATCGAGCAGTCGTCGATATGATCGAGCGTATACTCTCGATTGTATCAGCCGACCTGTCGATGATACAAACTCAATTTTCATTTCACTTTTAGAAACCTTCCGCCAACTGGTCGATGGGATCGAGACACACATCGATGTTATCGGATTTCGAACTCCGATTCCATCGAGTGATGGTTTGATCTATCGACAGGTGAAAAATAAGAGAGAAGCTTTGAAGAATTTCAGGGTCACAGATATGATCGGGGAAACAGTCGATGTCATCAAAATTTGTACATCGATCATATCGAAGACCTTATCGATGGGATCGAGAAATCGTATAGATTTACATGTAAGCTTGTTGGACAATTTATGTCCTGACTCGATCCAATCGACTTGGTCTCGATATGATCGATATATGAATATCGATTTATCAACAGGCACCCCGATCAACATTAAAAGAAACCTGAAATTCATGCTGGTGAGAACATGTGCCCCACAGTCGATATGATCGACTGACTCCCGATATGATCGATATTTGAGTTCAGATTGAATCGGACAGTCATCGATATATCGAACCATATGTTAGTTTTCTTTAGAAAAATAGGGGCGCCGGAAAGCAGTCTGTCGATTATATCGATCCACTTCAGATATGATCGATATTCGAATATCGATGATATTGACACTTAAGTCGATATATCGATAAATCGTCCAGATGATTGCTTTGATTGCTGGACGCATTCTATCCTTGATTATATCGATTGAGATGCCGAGGACATCGACAGAGCTGGACGATCATATCGAAGGGGTAATCGATATAATCGACAGTGTAAGAAAAACTTCACTGATTTTTCTTTTTGATAAAAAGCTTTCTTACACAGAAACCCTAAGATGTTTTAGTTCTTTTTAAGGGTTTAATCACTTGGTGTTTTGGAACATGGGATGTGAGGCTATGATTTACCTTTTGGCGAGCTTCCACACATCCAGATGAGGCAGACGCTTGACTTGATCTTCTTGTTAGGTGTTGTCGTCCGACTGACTCAACTTACAACGTAATTGACAAACCAGGGCACATAATAGGTGCACTTTCACTATACACTACAACACTTACACAATCATCTTTGACAATGTGGACATTTAATCAACATTGCCCCCCAAGGGATGGCCCACATAGAGCCAAACATAAAATGGGCCCATGGCCCCACACAAAGGCCTAATATACAACACAATGGGCCTTACTCAAGGGTCACCTATACATAGAAGGTGGGCCCTGCTCATGGGCCTCAAATACATGACATGTGGGCCCTGCACATGGGTCACAAATACATCAAATGGGCCATGCATCATGGACCTAATACATATCATAATGGGCCTTTCCTATAGGCCACAAATACATCACAATGGCCCTTGCCCATGGGCCATGATGCATCACAATGGGCCTTGCCCATGGGCCATAAATACATCACAATGTGCCTCGTCACATAGACTTCCTAGTCATCATATTAGGTCTTAAACACGGGCTGCATATACATCACAATGGGCCTCAACTACGGGTCACATATACATCATGTAGGACTCGACAAATCGGAATCGGCCTTGACAATCGATCGGTCAAGGCTTAAGGGGAAGGTCACAACGTGGACATTAAATCATCATTACCCATCAGTGTAGACATTTAACTAACATTGCTCCCTAGGAGTAGCCCACATAAACATCATTACATACATCATGACAAAATCACATATCTCACTGGGCCTTGAATATACAATAGGTGGGCCCTGCACCTGGGCCTCATATACATCACATTGGCCCCTTATATACATCACGTGTAACATCCTGAAAAAATTCGTACGAAGACCCGAGTACCACCTCTAGCAGAAATCACTTAGGACCAAATCCTTTAGAAATTTAGCGAGAATTAACTAGCGCTAAACTAGATTACTTGTGAAATTAGCACCAATCACTTTAAATGTGATCTGCAAGACCCAAAACTTGCATAATTGTTAACGCTACATTATCCTGAAATCTAGGATCAAACTCTAAACCCAGTTGCTCTCGGGAGCACAATGAAACTTTGTATTGGACCTGGACCGCGCATCGAAAGTCCGATAGCGATGAACTTAGACAATTATGACTGCCAAGTTGGACTTGACAATCACCTCGAAAATCAAGTCCAGATGATGTCCTGGGATTATTTTCTTGAGTCCGGAGCGAAGAGTGTGAGAACGTGAATATTTTTTTAGAAATTAAATCCAAATTTAAGTAATCTGAGTCATGTCACTTGTGAGCCGATTCTAAGCGTTCTGACCATTGGAATCTCACCCAAATACACCCTCAGATCAGGAAAGATGTCCCACATATGCCAATATACTTGTGGCCCTGATCGAGTATCGGTGACCGTTGAACTGAAACTGGTTCACCACGGTCGATCTGTAAACCTGATCGGACTAAAAATTTAACTTAATCAAGATCCAATATTTGTGAGCTTAATTCCAACCCCATTGAGCAAAGGGACCTCCAGAAATGCTCCATTGGATCGAAACAAGCCCGATTTGGTTATAACTTAAGTATACCATGGCCCTAAGACTATTTTCGTCAGTTCTAGGCCTATATATGGGCTTTAAAACCCCTCTCATATATTCCATACGAATTCTAAACCCTAGCTAAGAAAAGAGAGAGTAAAGAGAGAGAAAGAGAGAGAGAAGTTGGTGATTCATCCTGGGATTCTTCCCAGCTACACTACGTGCCTAATCCACCTATTCGTATCGCTATAAGGGCGATACCGATTCCATACTTGGGTAAGAAAACCTAACCCTAATCTATTTTAGGGCTTTCAAATAGTCTAAGTGATGAAATAACTAACCTATTGTGTGCTATAGGTGGCCGTCACGTTGTAGGCAGTGACTTGACATACAAATTGAGTTTGATGCACGTTTACCAGTGTAAGGTGCGGACTATATGCGTATAGGTTATGGTTTTCAAGGCTTTCAATGTCGGTTAATGATTTATTACTAACGTGGGTACTATTTCACATACCAAATGTGATGTTTGTTTCGCATTTCAGTTATATATAAACTATGTTGCGTTTAGTGTATTCTTTGTATTTATTGAAATGATCGTATATGTATGGAATTTGAAAGCGTGTTTGCCATGATTAATTGTCGTATGTTTATACTTGTTGTATACGCGATAACTCCCCGATGAAAGGAATTGCCCTAATACGTAATATAACCAACATCTGTCATGTATGTCGGAATGTGCAGTATAAGTGTTTGTAAAAATGTCTGTATGAGTAAGTAGTTAGTAAATTATAATTTATAAGGGAGTTGAGGTATGATTCCTAACTACCTTAACTGTGTGTATGAATTCCTCCATGTACCTTATATTATAGTGTCGGTTTTGTTTATGGAATACATACGTGTGAATCCATGTTTAAGTTGTATTCCATAAAATGCTCAAATAATGGTAGGATTTGAATTAATTATTCATTATTATTTTGACTATCTTATATGATTTCTTGTTGTAATTGAATGTGGTTGGGACTATGACACAGTC
The DNA here is from genome assembly GCA_037074715.1 of Magnolia kwangsiensis. Classification (NCBI taxonomy): domain Eukaryota; kingdom Viridiplantae; phylum Streptophyta; class Magnoliopsida; order Magnoliales; family Magnoliaceae; genus Magnolia; species Magnolia kwangsiensis. Next base: position 66,124,508 of record CM073574.1, on the reverse strand, counting down.
CGGGCAATCGGTAACAGGCCTTGATTTGGTGGCTGAAATTGTTTCGCCACACAGGATGTGGTCGACGAATCCGGGCCTGCTTGGGATGTCGACAGTGGTTAGGCCACATGGAGTGCTTATGCACTTCGTTTCGATCATCTCGATGTGTGCTCGTACCATTCGAGCTCGTCAAGTAACCCGATTGACCTAATGTATGTTCACCATGTATGGACGCTACTACTTGAACCTAAGATACCAAACTTACTAGTGAAATGCCCGTTTAACCTTGGTACCACGGTCCGCTAAGACTCATGAGCCGGGCATGGTGGTATGGGACACTGTGGTTAAATTGTCGGCCTACGCTGGGATGACGAGCCTCCCCGTAGTGACTAGTGAGCAACTCAAACTTGTGAACCAAATACGGTGGTATGGGACACTATTTGAGTTGTCGGCCTACATTGGTGCAACCTGGTTGTGGTCCCCAGTCGGGTTGGTGATAAGACTTTGAAAATAGACTGCTAGTTGGTAGGGCATTAGTGGAGTGACCTCGAGTATGAATAGGCCTACCTTGGGGTAGCCTGGCTGTGGTCCCTAGTCGGTTTAGTGACGAGCCTTCAAAAATAGACTGTCAGTTGGTAGGGCGTTGGTGGTAGTGACCTGAACTTGCCTATTGTATGTGATTAACTAGGATTGACGACCTTAGATAGATCAATGTTGGGTAAATGATATAAAGGGTGGTACCTTAGCTTCCCAATCCTACTGTATGAAAAGGACTAATAAGAACTTAGTAATCACATTCATGCACCGCATTCCATGTGCCATTTGACGTTGGACAGTGCACTAAGGAAGTGATTGACATACGCGACCGTGAAATGAAGATCGCAGAGGGAGTGTAGGCGAGGGCATGCATCATTTTCGCATATCATTCTTGCATTAACAAGAGTATTTAGGTTATGATTGCTGTACTGCTTTATCATTACTGCTTGACTGAATTGATAACATGTTAACCTTTTCCTCATAGTTCCACTGAGTTGATCACTCACTCCCTTGTTACGAGACGGTGTTTTAAACACCCTCCAGACCTTATTTTTGTTTCAGATGATGGCGATGCTTGCAAAGCGGAGCCGGAGTTTGAGGATGATGAGGAGGCATTCTCCAACATGCAGTATTCAGTGGGTTCATGTGAGTCATGCCCTGATTGACGGGGATTCAGGGTTATGTTTATAGTGGGCTACTACAATATTTTTGACATTTTATATTTTGAAACATTACTTGTAACTATTGATCTGACAACGCTTACATACTCTGCGGACTTGTAACGCCCGTGAAAAATCCGTACTTGGGTTCGAGTACCAACTCGACCCGAAATCGCGTAGAAATAAATTCCATGGAAATTAAGCGTAAGTTAGCTAGCACAACGCTAGAGTAGCTGGGAAATAGTCCCTGATCACTTTTAATACGTTCTGCAAGACCCAAATCGAGTAGAACAAACAACTCTACAATACTCTATAACCTCAGATCAAACTCTAAGCGGGTTTGTTCTCTGGACCATATTGAAATTTTGTATTGGATTTAGACCGCGCGTCGAAGGTCCGATACCTCCCATCTTAGACCGTTAGAACCGCCCAGCTGGACTTGACAATCATCTCGAAAATCAAGTCAAACCGATAATCACAGACTATTTCGTTGAACCCGGACTGAAGCGACCGCGAATAGGGACGAATTTGGAATTTCAAATTCAAATCTGGCACACGACTTGACGCGTCAGTATTAAGCGTTCTGACCGTCAGAATTCATCCAGATTACACCCTCGGATCAGGAAAAATTTCTATTTATTATCATGAGACTTTCAGCCCTGATCTACGTGCGGTGACCGCTGAACTGAAACTGGTCCGTCACGTGCGATCTGCGAACCCTGCCAGACTGAAAACTTAATACGAGCTACATCTGGTACACATGAGCTTAAGTCTGATCGCAATCGATCAGGGGACCACCAGAAAGCAGTTTTTGAACCGAAACAGCCCCGAAATGGATAGGCACCAAGTAAACTTCGTCCCGGAGCCTATTTTCGACGATTTTAAGCTTATAAAAGGGGTTGAAACCCTCATTTCTCCCTTCCATCCGAAAATCACAAACCCTAGAGAAAAGGAGAGAGAGTTTGAGAGAGAGAGAAGAAGAGATTCTTCCCGCTTCCGAGCCACCGACTGCTAGTGCTTCTGCACTTCTTCCCAATCACCTGGCTGGTGATTTCTCCTCTTTTTCAGGTATAAAATAACCCCAAACATTGCTGATTTAGGGTTTACCTAGATTCATAGCACGTTAGCTAATGTATTCCATAAATCAGGTTCTCCTACTACCGTAGACGAAGCGTACACGCTCCGTTCAAAATCCCGCAACCGTAAGAGACTAGGTGAGGATTTTAGACGCTTTGATTGACGGTTTACAACGCTTTCAATGTCGTTTAATAGTAGATTATCGACGGCATCGCCGTTTGACATGTACAACATGCTCTCCGTTTCCTGTTTCGTAAATTAACGAAGAATATGAGATTTAGGGCATTTTGGTCATTTGTAGGAAGTACGGTCTACATGCATATTTTGCTGACGTGATTGACATGGTTTGTCGCCGTATTAGGGAGTTAGGAATGCTTGCATAATCAGTTTGGTGAAGAGATTCGCCAAGTTGCGCACTTTGGGTCGACATACTATATGTGGACTTAAGTGTGTAGCGTATGTGTTTGTATAAATGCTTGTATAGTATGTATTGAATTAAATGATGTTATGTAGTAGTTTGAGATTGATTTCTTGACTAATATGCTGACCTAAATGATTTCCTACATGTTTACCTTATGCATGATTGCATTCGTGCATGGAAAGTATGCCTTGAAGATTTGCTTAAGTTGAATGTTATAACATGTGTTAACATGCTCACATGATGTATTTCAATTCCAATACTTTAACATGTAATGCTAATATGATTCCATAGATGTGTGGGACTTGACTTAGTCCAGGCAGTCGGTAACCGAGCGAATTCGTGGCTGACTGGTCATAGCCACGAACGACGCGTCGATGAACGTGATTCGTGTTTAGAGTTGGCGGCAGTGGTTAGGCCACGCGAAGTGTTTTACGCACTTCATGTCGTTCGACTTGAGATGCGATCGTGCTAGTCGAGCCCGTCAAGTAACCCGACTGGCCGATGTATGTTCACCTTGTATGTGTCATAACTGCTTGAACCTAGGGTACTAAATTTACCATTGTAAACCCTGTTAACCGTGGTACCTTGATCCACGAAGACTCATGAGCCGGGCATGGTGGTATGGGACACCGTGGTCGAGCTGTCGGCCTACGCTGGGGCCACAAACCTCCCCGTAGTGACCAGTGAGCACCTTGACTCGTGAGAAGATTATGGTGGTATGAGACACTATATTCTAGCTGTCGACCTACACTGATCAGGCGACGAGCCCTTTGTAGTGACCGCGAGCGTATTCTGAGTCCACGGGAGGCGACGACCCTTCCGTTGCAGTAGAGTACGGTAGGCCTGTATTGATAAGGTGATGGGGGAGCGGTGCAACGAGTGCGAGCAACAGCCCTGACAGCCCTTGCAGTGACCTACGAAATACACAATCGTATGAGATTACTAGGAGTGACGACCCTGGACAGGATCTGTGTTGGGATTGATACAAGGGAAGTACCTTAGTTTCCCAATCCTGCTGTTTGAATGGACTAATAACAACTTGGAAATCATATCACCATAGCATTGCATGTGCCTGGAAGATGTGGAGCACTCTAGGGAGTGTGGCATGCCACGGTCGTAAGATGTTGCCGCATGAGGGTGATCGTCGGTGAGGGCATACATCACGTCATATCATCTTGCATTAATAACAGTATTAGGATTGTCTGATTTACTGCTTTACTATTATCGCGTGATTGAATTGTGAACATGCTAATCTTTGCTATATGATTCCACTGAGTTGATCACTCATTCCCACGTTACGGGATGGTGTTTGCAACACCCACCAGACCCTGTTGTAGTTGCAGGTGAGGACGAGATCCAGGAGGTGGAGCCAGAGATTGACGAGGACCAGGATGAGTTCTCGTATATGCAGTATCACGACGGCTTCCCGTAGGCGACCTGGATCGAGGGGACATCAGTGGAACTTTCTTTTGAAGTTATGTATATGTATATGAGACTCAGAGATGTAGTCATACTTTGGAGACAGATGAGATTACTTTATTTTTCCATACAGTGATATATACATTGTTTAGTCTTCCGCTTGCTTTTATCACTGGATCTGAAGTATGAATTGCAGTTTTGGTATACTTTTACTCATGTGAATACTTTAAATCAGACAACATTGAATCATAACCATTTTTGTTGCATAAGTGACGGTCTGGAACTCGGGAGTTGAGTTTATACACGACCCCCGATTTTCAGGGTGTTACAAGTTGGTATCAGAGCATGAATGAGAGTATACTGGGCCTGGGTTATGGTCTTGCGACGTATGCTGTTGCTTCCTTTGACTTAGGTGGGTGCGAGAAGGGTCTAGAAACACTTCTAGGATCGCAGATTCGCTGATAGGCGAAGTCTATTAGGATCGATCGCAAGATCGAGTCTGTAACGCATCTCGGGTCGCGTAAAGCAACCCGAATCACTTCTAAGCTATAGAAAGTCTGGTGGGGACGTCCTATGAGCGGTTATAAACCGCAAAAGTAGATCCTTGGGCCGTGGAATGACCACGACTCCTGTAATCAATCGCCAGGGCTTAAAAACCCCGTTTCGCCAAAAATTCTCAAAATTCCTCCTCTAAACACTCCGAACTTCAGTTCTTTCTTATTCATTTCATGTTAGGCATCAAACCTAATGTGAAAATAACACAAATTAGTGCTTTCACAAAATTTTACAGTGAATAGTAAAATTTCATGAAAAATGGCCATAATGTCATTCTAACTTCACTTTCTTTAGTAAATAAGGATCTAGATAGATGTACTAGCTCCTTCTACCCCAAATTCATATGCTGCATCATATAGTTTGGTATTCGGGATTGCGATGTGAACCTGGAAATCTCTGAACACACATTTGGGCTCATACAGACCAAAGTACAATGAACCAGGGGGTGAGACTTAACTTTTTGGAACCCTGGGACCATGGGGGACTAGACTCATGGGGTCCCACCGGCCAACGTGGAAGTTGGCCGGTGATGCCATCGCCGGTCGGGCGATGCATCGTCGACCGGCGGGGCCCAATGGAGCTGATTTTTGGGCGCACGCCCTTAAATGGCACGTGCACCCTCCCTATGCATCTCCCATCTCACAAAAACCCCCAAATCTTACTCCTCCTTCACAAACAGCCCTCTCCATAGCCCTATTTTCGATTTTCAGTAACCCACTCCAAACTCCGGCGTCCCAAAACACTTCTAGGACCCTCCTTGGCCAAAACTGACTACCACCCATCACTTATTGGGTGTTGGCAGCCTCTCTTCTTGAAGATCTCACCATTTGGAGCTCCAAAATCCCCCAAATAGAGCTGAAATCGTGAGGTGCTCTATTCTATCTTTTTGTTTGTATTTCTCCCTGAAAGTATAGCCTTGGGAAGCTTGAAGCATCCCTCTACGACGCCTAGATTTCCTTTTCTCAGATTGGGCAGCCATTTCTCCGCATTTTTGGCGTTTTTCATGGCTTTTATGGAAGCCATTTTGGGCCTTTTGTCACTATCATCCATCATATCTTTGATGGGTAAGAGGAAAACCGCGATAGACGAGGCTGGGCCGAGCCGCCCTGCTCGATCGAGAAGACCGCGGGGTGGTACCGCAAGTTCAAGCACCGCCGCAGGTCCAGCTGTAGTCCTGGAGTGCCGTACAAAGTGGGATTTGGATCCCCATGCACACCTTGGGCGAACAATTCTTTCAGAGATGCCTCATGGTCAGTACACTGATCGTAAAGTGTTATTTGAGGCGGAAGTAGATGGACGATTGTTCGGCGAGTATCTGTTGTTCGAACGCATTGAAGCTGCGCACTGGGGACCGATCTTTGAAGCTCGCGCTCGTGCTAATGTGAGCACCGTTCGTGCCTTCTATGCTAGCATCCAGAATCCTACCTTGGAGCCTTTGCAGTTCAAAATCCCTTTTGGTAGAGATCGGATGGCTACGATCGACGTTCGGTTGATTGCGCGACTTCTCAACGTGCCTCTAGGTGATGTGCATCCTAGTGAGAAGAAATTGAGGACTAGACGTGAACGAGATCGCCGCACCAGGTTTCTGTGTGGTAAGTTGGTTCCATGGCAGCCTAATAATAGCCTCAAGGCGATGTATATGTCTGAGGATTTGCGCCTGCTGCACCATATCTGCACGTTCAATGTCTATCCCAGGTCGACGAACCGCATTGAATGTACACGTCTTATGGTCGATTTCTTATTTCTGGTGACCCAGGGAGAGAACGTATGTATGACCACTTTCATCTTACGGCAGATAGTTCTCATAGCCAGGTCGAGGAGAACATCCGAATCACTTCCCTTTGGCCGACTTATTTGTAAGATTGCGCTTGAGTTTGCCTATAGACTTGGGCCCGAATTGCCGGTATCGATTCACACCATCGATGAGTCGACAATGGTCAAGATGAAGATTGGGTCACAATACCGTGCAAATCAACTTGAAAGGGATAGTGGGGATGACTTTGATGAAGAGGAAGATCAAAGCGAAGAAGAACCTAGAGCAGAGGTTCAGGAAGAAGCTCAGGAAGAAGCAGAAGAGGAGGCTCAGGATACTGATGAGAGCCCTCCTCCTTCTGCGCAGGCTACTATCGACGATCGCATTGCTCGGATGGAGGAGAGTCAGACCGCTTTGCGAAGGGAAGTCCAAGAACTTCGAGCAGAAGTCGCTGATGCCAAGGCCGTTACAAAGAAGAAATTTGGCAAGGTGACTCGCACCTTGAAGGCAATCCTGTGTTGCTTACAGGATAAGGGTGCTCCTCCTCCGTCACCAGACTCGACTAACGATGCGATCTTTGATGTTGTTATTAGTAGTTAGCCATTTCCTGTTTTATGTGTGTAAAGCCTATTAGGGCTAGTGCTTTGCTTATGTTGCTGTTGCTTAACTGTCTTACTTTCCATGTAATTCTAGTCATGATGCTTGTAAGGATATATCCCTTGTATTGTGACAATTTTGATTAATTGAAATGCATGGAATGCCTTTGACTCTTTAAGTGAATGATTGTGGTGTATTTGTGCAATTGAGACTGACAAGGTTGCGCCCTATTTTGAATATAGAAAATGCCACCTAAGACTACGCGGAGCGCGGTTCGGCTTGCATTGTCAGAGCATATGGATTAGACTCCCTCTCAGTCTGGCACTCGTCCGGACCCTGCTGTGGGCCCGATTCCTGAGGCGGTTCGATCGTCTCAGCCTGCTGTTGGTCCTACAGATGGACCACCGCCATTTACACCATCTGTTAGAGAGCCACATCGCGCGTCTACTTCCACACCGCATCCGCCACAGCCTGCTCCACCCCCTGACAGATTCGAGCAGATGATGGCTATGATGCTGCAGCAGCAGCAGCTTCTGACCACCATAGTGGGGACACTAGCCCAGGGTGGGGGTGCGACTACATCTACTCCACCTGCACCACCTGCGCATCCAGCTGAGGATGCCTATACTTACGCCCAGGATGAGGGCATAGCTCATCCTGCGCCGCCTGCTTTCCCTGCGGGGAATCCTACCGACACACGGGGCCTACTGGAGCGATTTCAGTGCTTGCGGCCTCCTACTTTCACGGGTTCTCATAGACCCGAGGAGGCTGAGTACTGGCTCGACCGAGTGTCGAAGATTCTACGGATGTTGCACTGCACCGAGGCTGAGCAGGTAGAGCTGGCTACCTTCCTGTTTGAGAGAGAGGCCAGTATGTGGTGGGATAGCGTATTGCGGACTGTTGCCGCAGATTTCGTATGGACGTGGGCAGCATGAGTTCCGCTTCCATGAGAAGTATTATCCCCAGACCTACAGGCACGACAGGGAGAATGAGTTTCTCTGTCTCAGACAGGCAGCGATGACAGTTACTGAGTATGAGCATCGGTTCACAGAGTTGGGCAGGTACGTCCCGACGATCCTAGCTGATGAGCACATGCGCATACGGCGCTTTTTGGAGGGCTTGCGACCGGATATTCGGTCGAAGATGTGCTGTGTCAGTTTTCCCTCCTATGCGGAGTTGGTTCACATGTCCATGCGGGCAGAGCAGGACGTGGATCGACTTGCGCGATCTCGAGGCCCGGCTACTTCTAGGCCACGACCGGATTTGCCAGACAGGTCCTTCGCGGGCAAGAGGCCTCACATTGATCCTCCTACTAGGACCACGACGCCTGTACCACCGTTTCGGCGCCCTGATTTGTCATGCACATACTGTGGGAGGACGGGCCACTTGGCGCAGAGTTGCTTTACGAGGATGCGGGACAGTGGGTTCTCGCCGCCGCAGAAGATTGATCGTGTACGTCCACAGGCGATATCAGCACCGCCTATACGGTCAGCTCCTGCGCATCCTTCTTTCAGACCTACGGTATCGCAGATTCGACAGCCTCCACGGCCCTTGACACAGCGGCCGAACCGGCCACAGCAGGCTCGAGTTCATGCATTGACCACTGAGGCAGCTACGACGCCGACTTTCCAGCATTCAGCCTTTGAGGTCACGGCCCATATCGGAGGTACTCCCGTTCTTGTCATGGTGGACACTGGTTCCACGATTTCTTTGATATCGCGTGCCGTAGTCAGGCGTCTTGGGTTACAGACTATCACTATGGATAGCGTGCGAGTCTTTGCAGCTCATGGAGATTATTCGGATGTCACCCAGATGTGTGAGGGTTGTTTGGTTGATCTGGGAGGCAGGACGATGACTCTTGATCTGGTCGTCGATCCCTCGCTTGTTTATCTCGACGTCATTCTTGGCATGGACTGGTTGACTGCAGCGAGAGCCGAGATTGACTGCGAGACTCGTATAGTCACAGTGTACGAGCCTGAGGGTACATCCTTCACATTTCCAGTGCGGGTAAATCTTCCTTTCCGCATTCTTAGCTACCCCACTCTATTGCGCGACGCTGGTGCCCAGGTACTTGAGCAGACGCGAGTTGTTTCTGAGTTCGGGGATCTGTTCAGGAAGATCCCTGGTTTGCCGCCCCGACGTGAGATCGATTTCACTATCGATCTGGTTCCTGGTTCTACACCCGTCTCACTGCCGACGTATCGCATGGCACCATGTGAGATGGAGGAGTTGAGGACGCAGATTGATGGCCTGCTAGAGCTTGGCTTTATACGGCCTAGCGTGTCTCCTTGGGGAGCACCGGTCTTGTTCGTGAAGAAGAAGGATGGTTCGCTGCAATTGTGTATTGATTATCGCAGGCTGAACCAGCTCACGGTGAAGAACAAGTACCCTTTGCCCAGGATCGATGACTTGTTTGATCAGTTGAGAGGAGCGCAGTACTTCTCGAAGATTGATCTTCAGTTAGGATATCATCAGCTGCGCGTCAGGGATGAGGACGTGCAGAAGACAGCATTCAGGACCAGTTTTGGCCACTACGAGTTCCTCGTGATGTCGTTCGGTCTCATGAACGCACCGGCCGTGTTCATGGATCTGATGAACCGGGTATTTCGGCCTTTCCTCTATCGATTCGTCGTTGTCTTCATTGACGACATTTTGGTGTATTCTAGGAGTCGAGAGGAGCATGAGGAGCACTTACGTTTGGTCCTTGATACGCTCAGACGGCATCAGTTGTTCGCACAGTATAAGAAGTGCGACTTCTGGAAGCAGGAGGTGAAGTTTCTGGGACACGTGGTGTCCAAGGATGGCATGGAAGTTGACCTGTCTAAGGTAGCTGCGGTGCAGGACTGGGAGCAGCCTGGTTCTATCACTGAGGTGAGGAGTTTCTTGGATCTCGCTGGCTACTATCGGCGCTTCATTCAGGACTTCTCGAAGATCGCGAGACCCTTATCTCAGTTGACACGGAAGGACGTGAAGTTCGCCTGGAATGATAAGGCGGAGTCAGCTTTTCAGGAGCTGAAGGACAGACTTACGTCCGCCCCTGTGCTAGTATTGCCCGAGCAAGGGGTTAGATACACTATATACACTGACGCGTCTAGCGTTGGTTTGGGTTGTGTCCTTATGCAGAGGGACAGGGTAATTTCGTATGCCTCGAGACAATTAAGGAAGCACGAGGAGAATTACCCTACACACGACCTAGAGTTGGCAGCCTTTATATTCGCACTGAGACTCTGGAGACATTACCTCTACGGAGAGGAGTTCGAGCTCTTTTGCGACCACAAGAGCCTCAAGTACATATTCAAGCAGCGAGACTTGAATATGAGGCAGCGGCGATGGATGGAGACGCTGAAGGACTTCAAGTTTGAAGTCTCTTACCATCCTGGGAAGGCGAACCTTGTGGCTGATGCGTTGAGCCGCAAGAAGGCGATAGAGTTTGCGGCTCCGCTGATGGTTGCCGAGTGGGATATGGTGGAGTTTTTGCGAGACTTTGAGCAGAAACTCATCGTAGAGGAGCCATTTGAGTTCATCGCACATGTACAGGTGCGATCCCAGATCGATGACCGAGTCATCGAGGCGCAGAGGGACGACGCGCATCTTACTGAGCTTCGAGAGCAGGCCAGTGATGATGCTGACGCCGACTGGCGAGTTGGTATGGATGAGAGCTTACGTTACCGTGGCCGCCTATGCGTCCCAGATGTCCCTGACTTGAGACGAGAGATTCTCGAGGCTGCGCATTCTACTAGACTCGCGATGCATCCAGGCAGCACGAAGATGTATCGTGACGTGAAGAGGACGTATTGGTGGGAAGGTATGAAGACCCATATAGCTGAGTTCGTGTCCCGTTGTCTCACTTGTCAGCAGGTGAAGGCAGAGCATCGCCGACCACCTGGACTTTTGCAGCCTATGCCGATTGCAGAGTGGAAGTGGGATTTCATTTCCATGGACTTCATTTCTGGGTTGCCAAAGACGAGGAAGGGGCATGATTCCATTTGGGTGATCGTCGACCGATTGACGAAGTCGGCGCACTTCCTACCGATCAGAGTTACGAACTCTGCAGACGAGCTGGCTAGATTGTACATCCGAGAGATTGTGCGTCTGCATGGAGTTCCGTTAGAGATCGTGTCGGACAGAGACACGCGGTTCACTTCTATTTTCTGGACTCGCATTCAGGAGGCTATGGGTGTGAAGTTGAAGTTCAGTACCACCTTCCACCCACAGACGGACGGACAGACGGAGCGAGTGAACCAGATCCTGGAGGACATGTTGCGAGCTTGCGCATTGGACTTCAAGGACAGTTGGGATGACTGTCTTGCATATGCGGAGTTTGCGTACAACAATAACTTCCAGGCGAGTATCGGCATGGCACCTTATGAGGCGCTGTATGGGCGACCTTGTCGCGCACCGCATTGCTGGTTAGAGGTCGGTGAGCGTAGCTTGATTGGCCCAGAGTTGGTGCAGGCGACGTCAGAGAAGATTGATATTATTCGACGTCGGCTTCTTACAGCGCAGAGCAGACAGAAGAGCTACGCCGATATGAGACGGAGGCCACTAGAGTTCACAGTCGGGGATCACGTGTTTTTGCGAGTTTCCCCGATGAAGGGAGTCCTTCGGTTCAGGAAAAAGGGGAAGCTGGCACCGCGATTCATTGGTCCATTCCAGATCCTCGATCGTGTGGGAGCAGTGGCTTACCGATTGGCTTTACCCACGCCCCTCGCGAGCGTCCACAACGTATTTCATGTTTCTATGCTGAAGAAGTACGTTGCTGATCCTTCCCATATCATCAGATGGGAGCAGGTGCAGTTAGGAGAGGATGTTACTTATATCCTGCGACCGACACGCATCTTAGACAGGAAGGAGCAGGTACTGCGTAGCAAGGTGATTCCCCTTGTGAAGGTACTATGGACGCATCACTCTGAAGAGGAGGCTACTTGGGAGACAGAAGCCGAGATCAGAAAGAACTACCCACAGCTTCTCGAGGAGTACGAAAAGGTACAAATTTCGAGGACGAAATTATTTGTTAAGGGGGGTAGATTGTAACGCCCGTGAAAAATCCGTACTTGGGTTCGAGTACCAACTCGACCCGAAATCTTGTAGAAATAAATTCCATGGAAATTAAGCGTAAGTTAGCTAGCGCAACGCTAGAGTAACTGGGAAATAGTCCCTGATCACTTTTAATACGTTCTGCAAGACCCAAATCGAGTAGAACAAACAACTCTACAATACTCTATAACCTCGGATCAAACTCTAAGCGGGTTTGTTCTCTGGACCATATTGAAAATTTGTATTGGATTTAGACCGCGCGTCGAAGGTCCGATACCTCCCATCTTAGACCGTTAGAACCACCCAGCTGGACTTGACAATCATCTCGAAAATCAAGTCAAACCGATAATCACAGACTATTTCGTTGAACCCGGACTGAAGCGACCGCGAATAGGGACGAATTTGGAATTTCAAATTCAAATCTGGCACACGACTTGACGCGTCAGTATTAAGCGTTCTGACCGTCAGAATTCATCCAGATTACACCCTCGGATCAGGAAAAATTTCTATTTATTATCATGAGACTTTCAGCCCTGATCTACATGCGGTGACCGCTGAACTGAAACTGGTCCGCCACGTGCGATCTGCGAACCCTGCCAGACTGAAAACTTAATACGTGCTAAATCTGGTACACATGAACTTAAGTCCGATCGCAATCGACCAGGGGACCACCAGAAAGCAGTTTTTGAACCGAAACAGCCCTGAAATGGATAGGCACCAAGTAAACTTCGTCCCGGAGCCTATTTCCGACGATTTTAAGCTTATAAAAGGGGTTGAAACCCTTATTTCTCCCTTCCATCCGAAAATCACAAACCCTAGAGAAAAGGAGAGAGAGTTTGAGAGAGAGAGAAGAAGAGATTCTTCCCGCTTCCGAGCCACCGACTGCTAGTGCTTCTGCACTTCTTCCCAATCACCTGGCTGGTGATTTCTCTCCTTTTTCAGGTATAAAATAACCCCAAACCTTGCTGATTTAGGGTTTACCTAGATTCATAGCACGTTAGCTAACGTATTCCATAAATCAGGTTCTCCTACTACCGTAGACGAAGCGTACACGCTCCGTTCAAAATCCCGCAACCGTAAGAGACTAGGTGAGGATTTTAGACGCTTTGATTGACGGTTTACAACGCTTTCAATGTCGTTTAATAGTAGATTATCGACGGCATCGCCGTTTGACATGTACAACATGCTCTCCGTTTTCTGTTTCGTAAATTAACGAAGAATATGAGATTTAGGGCATTTTGGTCATTTGTAGGAAGTACGGTCTACATGCATATTTTGCTGACGTGATTGACATGGTTTGTCGCCGTATTAGGGAGTTAGGAATGCTTGCATAATCAGTTTGGCGAAGAGATTCGCCAAGTTGCTCACTTTGGGTCGACATACTATATGTGGACTTAAGTGTGTAGCGTATGTGTTTGTATAAATGCTTGTATAGTATGTATTGAATTAAATGATGTTATGTAGTAGTTTGAGATTGATTTCTTGACTAATATGCTGACCTAAATGATTTCCTACATGTTTACCTTATGCATGATTGCATTACATGCATGGAAAGTATGCCTTGAAGATTTGCTTAAGTTGAATGTTATAACATGTGTTAACATGCTCACATGATGTATTTCAATTCCAATACTTTAACATGTAATGCTAATATGATTCCATAGATGTGTGGGACTTGACTTAGTCCAGGCAGTCGGTAACCGAGCGAATTCGTGGCTGACTGGTCATAGCCACGAACGACGCGTCGATGAACGTGATTCGTGTTTAGAGTTGGCGGCAGTGGTTAGGCCACGCGAAGTGTTTTACGCACTTCATGTCGTTCGACTTGAGATGCGATCGCGCTAGTCGAGCCCGTCAAGTAACCCGACTGGCCGATGTATGTTCACCTTGTATGTGTCATAACTGCTTGAACCTAGGGTACTAAATTTACCATTGTAAACCCTGTTAACCGTGGTACCCTTCCGTTGCAGTAGAGTACGGTAGGCCTGTATTGATAAGGTGATGGGGGAGCGGTGCAACGAGTGCGAGCAACAGCCCTGGCAGCCCTTGCAGTGACCTACGAAATACACAATCGTATGAGATTACTAGGAGTGACGACCCTAGATAGGATCTGTGTTGGGATTGATACAAGGGAAGTACCTTAGTTTCCCAATCCTGCTGTTTGAATGGACTAATAACAACTTGAAAATCATATCACCATAGCATTGCATGTGCCTGGAAGATGTGGAGCACTCTAGGGAGTGTGGCATGCCACGGTCGTAAGATGTTGCCGCATGAGGGTGATCGTCGGTGAGGGCATACATTACGTCATATCATCTAGCATTAATAACAGTATTAGGATTGTCTGATTTACTGCTTTACTATTATCGCGTGATTGAATTGTGAACATGCTAATCTTTGCTATATGATTCCACTGAGTTGATCACTCATTCCCATATTACGAGATGGTGTTTGCAACACCCACCAGACCCTGTTGTAGTTGCAGGTGAGGACGAGATCCAGGAGGTGGAGCCAGAGATTGACGAGGACCAGGATGAGTTCTCGTATATGCAGTATCACGACGGCTTCCCGTAGGCGACCTGGATCGAGGGGACATCAGTGGGACTTTCTTTTGAAGTTATGTATATGTATATGAGACTCAGAGATGTAGTCATACTTTGGAGACAGATGAGATTACTTTGTTTTTCCATACAGTGATATATACATTGTTTAGTCTTCCGCTTGCTTTTATCACTGGATCTGAAGTATGAATTGCAGTTTTGGTATACTTTTACTCATGTGAATGCTTTAAATCAGACAACATTGAATCATAACCATTTTTGTTACATAAGTGACGGTCTGGAACTCGGGAGTTGAGTTTATACACGACCCCCGATTTTCAGGGTGTTACAGGACTTATACTGGTTTATCTATTCGTTTCAGTCTTCCGCTTACGTATTACAACTATCCCTGGATTATGTTTTGCTGATTTTGCTTAATCTAATTCATTTTATGTGCACTAATACAGACAAAATTCATCCATCATTGAAAATGTTGCATATGTGATGTTTTGGAACTTGGGAGTTGAGTTATGCTTGACCCCCGATATTCATGGCATTACAAGTTAGTATCAGAGCATGATTTGGATTAAACCGGACCTGGGTTATGGTCACACGTTGTACGCTGACACCAATATAATGTAGGAGGGTGCGAGAAAAATCTAGAAATAAATTTAGGATTCTCAGTTTTGCCAATTGGCGAAGGTTACTGTAAACGATTGCCGAGATCGGGTCCGTTTGCACCCTTGATCATGTAAAATGATCCCAATCCACTTCTAGACTGTCAATTGATGGGTTTAGATTGTATTTTGTCCCACCCAGCCATTTAAAATTGGTTAACGTGAATATACATTAGATTCTATTCGAAATGACCTGAAACGAGTCGAAACAGAGTAGGGGGGCCAATTGAGGCACTTCCAGGGGGACCTAGGGTGGGACCCACACCTTTTTGGATTTGGGGGGGGGGGGGGGGGGGGGGGGGGGGGGGAGGAGGACATCACCCCACCGGTGAGTTCTCATCGGAACCTCCAGCGATCAGAGAACCAGCGAGGCCTCGCCGCCCAGCGGGCTAGCTTAGGCCGACGCATCTAGGGCATAGTATGGCCCACTGATGCATGGTAGGTCTATTTTAAATGCACCCAAATCATTTTTCCTTCACAAACCACCCCTCCAAGCTCTCCTTTCTTCAAAATATCTCTCAAATCTTCACAAAAATCACTCTCCAAACACTTCTTCCTTCCATTTTCGTGCACCTTCACTCTACCCATTTCAAAACCCACCTCCATTGCTGATTTCCCTTTATTTTCCTTCCATTTAGGCACTCAAACCCTTACTTTGAGTCTCAAATTCGTGGGAACCCACTATCTCATCCCATTCTTCTTTTTTCTTCCATTTTTCATGGCCTTGTTCGAGTTAGTCACGACCATATTTTCTATTTCTACCATTCTCTCTTTCATGGGAAAGAAGAGAGCTTCCGTAGATGAAGCCGGGCCTAATCGCCCAACCCGTTCAAGGAGGCCGAGAGGTGCTGCTGCGAGTTCAAGTGCCAATCGAGAGTTGCAGATGAAGCGGGATCTAAATCCTTAGGCTCCCATAGCGGAGTTGTCTCATGGAGTTTATGAGGGTCGTAGGGTCTTTTTTGAAGCTCATGTAGATGCGCGACTATTTAGAGAATACTTGTTGTTTGAGCATCTGGTAGAAGCCAAGTGGGGTCCACTATTTGAGGGTGAGCACCGTGCAAATGTGGGCATTGTCCGAGCTTTCTATGCCCACATTCGAGAGCTAACATTGGAGCCCTTGCAGATTAAAATTCTATTTGGAAGAGATCGGGAGGCCACAATCAACGTTGCTTTCATATCTCGGCTTCTGAATGTGCCACTTGGTAAGGTACATGCAAGTAAGAAGAATCTAAGTAGTGCACGTGAAAGGGATCGCTGCACACGGTTCTTTTGTGGTCGTCTGGTTGAATGACAGCCTAACAAAAGCCTTTTAGTGACCAATATGATGGACGACTTTCGCCTGCTTCACCACATCTGCACGTTCAACGTCTACCCCAGGTGGAGCAACTGCAGTGAGTGCACACCCCTGATGGTGGACTTCTTGTATCAGGTGAGGCAGGGAGAGAAGTTGTGTGTGCCTACGTATGTCTTGTGATAGATAGTCCTTATCACATGTTCTAATAGAAGGACTGAATCGCCCCAATTTGGCCGACTCATATGCAGGATTGCACTTGAGTTTGGCTACAGACTCGGGGTAGAATTACCGGTGCCGATCCATCACATCACCGAGACTACTCTCAATCAGATGGATATCAGACCTCGATAATGACAAGTCCTACTCGAGGAGAGTGAGGATGTAACATCCCGAAAATCGGGGGGTCGGGCAAAAACCCAACTCCCGAGTTCCAAAATGTTATTTATACAACATAGATATGTATGATTGAATGTTGTCTGTGATAACGCATTAAACATGAGTGAGATTAAGCTAGAACAGCATATCATACTCCAGAGACAGTTAAATTAACAAGCGGAAGACTGTGATAGTATGTATAACAAATATAACTGTTGTATGTCTCCAGAGTGTGAACATGTTACCAGGTTATACCCATACATGTATACTCCAAAAGTAGATGAAACGAATATACATGAGTGCGCTAAAAATATAAAATGACAAATGTCAAAGTATCTAATCAACCTCCCTGTAATCCCGTCGATCAGAACACGCATAAAGGAGGAATTCTCCTCATCATCATCAAGTCCAGCTCCGCCTCACAGGCCGCGCCATCATCTGCAATCACAAAAGGGTCTGGTGGGTGTCCAGGAACACCGTCCCGTAACGTGGGAGTGAGTAGCTAGCTCAGTGGAATAATAGAGCAAGGATTAACATGTTCTCAAATCAATCATGCGATAATAGTAAAGCAATAAATCAAACATTCCTAATACTGTTGTTAATGCAATTATGACATGACGTGATGTATGCCCTCACCAACGATCACCCTCATGCGGCAACATCTTACGACCGCGGCATGCCACACTCCCTAGAGTGCTCCACATCTTTCAGGCACATGCAATGCTATGGTGATATGATTTTCAAGTTGTTATTAGTCCATTCAAACAGCAGGATTGGGAAACTAAGGTACTTCCCTTCTATCAATCCCAACACAGATCCTGTCTAGGGTCGTCACTCCTAGTAATCTCATACGATTGTGTATTTCGTAGGTCACTACAAGGGCTGCCAGGGCTGTTGCTCGCACTCGTTGCACCGCTCCCCCATCACCTTATCAATACAGGCCTACCGTACTCTACTGCAACGGAAGGGTCGTCGCCTCCCGTGGACTCAGAATACGCTCGCGGTCACTACAAAGGGCTCGTCGCCTGATCAGTGTAGGCCGACAGCTAGAATATAGTGTCCCATACCACCATAATCTGCTCACGAGTCTAGGTGCTCACTGGTCACTACGGGGAGGTTTGTGGCCCCAGCGTAGGCCGACAGCTCGACCACGGTGTCCCATACCACCATGCCCGGCTCATGAGTCTTCGTGGATCAAGGTACCACGGTTAACAGGGTTTACAATGGTAAGTTCAGTACCCTAGGTTCAAGCAGTTATGACACATACAAGGTGAACATACATCGGCCAGTCGGGTTACTTGACGTGCTCGACTAGCGCGATCGCATCTCAAGTCGAACGACATGAAGTGCATAAAACACTTCGCGTGGCCTAACCACTGCCGCCAACTCTAAACACGAATCACGTTCATCGACGCGTCGTTCGTGGCTATGACCAGTCAGCCACGAATTCGCTCGGTTACCGACTGCCTGGACTAAGTCAAGTCTCACACATCTATGGAATCACATTAGCAACATATGCAAAGGTATTGGAATTGAAATAGGATCCTGTGAGCATGTTAACACATGTTATAATATTCAACTTAAGCAAATCTTCAACCACATACATTCCATGCATGTAATGCAATCATGCATAAGGTCAACGTGTAGGAAATCATTTAGGTCAGCATATTAATCAAGAAATCAATCTCAAACTACTACATAACATCATTTAATTCAATACATACTAATACAAGCATTTATACAAACACATACACTACACACTTAAGTCTACATATAGTATGTCGACCCAAAGTGCGCAACTAGGCGAATCTCTTCGCCAAACTGATTATGCAAGCATTCCTAACTCCCTAATGCGGCGACAAACCATGTCAATCACGTCAGAAAAATATGCATGTAGACCGTACTTCCTACAAATGACTAAAATGCCCTAAATCTCATATTCTTCGTTAATTTACGAAACAGGAAACGGAGAGCATGTTGTACATGTCAAACGGCGATGCCGTCGATAATCTACTATTAAACGACATTGAAAGCGTTGTAAACCGTCAATCAAAGCGTCTAAAATCCTCACCTTGTCTCTTATGGATGTTGAAATTCGAACGGAGCGTATACGCTTCGTCTACAGCGATAAGAGAACCTGTTTTACGGGATTTACTAACTATCAAGCTATGGAACGGAAGAAACATCAAATCAGAAATTTCTAGGGCTATTTCTTACCTGTAAATGCGGAGAAATCGCCGGCAAAGTGATTGGAATACGCCGCTTAAGCACGTGCAGCAGGTAGCACCAGTAGCAGGAAATTCTCTCCCACCTCTCTCACAATCTCTCACCTTTTCTCTCCCTCAATCTAGGACTTTTCCCAAATTCGGATGGGAGAGATATGAGAGGGTTTCAACCCCTTTTATAAGCTTAAAAATGCCCGGAATAGGCTCGGGAACAAAGTTCACTTGATGCTTAACCAAAGCGGGGCTGTTTCGGTCCAAAAGATGATTTTTGGTGGTCCCCTGGTCGAATGCGATCGGACTTAAGCTCATGCGTACCAGATCTAGCGCGTATTAAGTTTTTAGTCCGGCAGGGTTCGCAGATCGCACGTGGCGGACCAGTTTCAGTTCAGCGGTCACCGCACGTAGATCAGGGCTGGAAGTCTCATAATAATAAATAGAAATTTTTCCTGATCCGAGGGTGTAATCTGGATGAATTCTGACGGTCAGAACGCTTAATACTGACGTGTCAAGTCGTGTGCCAGATTTGAATTTGAAATTCCAATTCTGTCCCTATTCGCGGTCTCTTCAGTCCGGGCTCAATGAAATAGTTTGTGATTATTGGTTTGACTTGATTTTCGAAATGATTGTCAAGTCCAGCTAGGCTGTTCTAACGGTCTAAGATAGGAGGTAATGGACTTTCGACGCGCGGTCTAAATCCAATACAATAATTCAAAGTGGTCCAGAGAACAAACCCGCTTAGAGTTTGATCCGAGGTTATAGAGTATTATGGAGTCATACGTTCTACTCGATTTGGGTCTTGTAGAACGTATTTAAAGTGATCAGGGACTGTTTCCCAGCTACTCCAGCGTTGCGCTAGCTAACTTATGCTTAGTTTCTAAAGGAATTAACCCTAAGTGATTTCTTTGGCTATGGAATTGGGTTCTGAACGATTTTCCAGGTGTTTTAATTGACCCACTGCCTAAGGACGTCAAATCTCAGATTGGCCAAAATCCGGGGTGTTACAATCTACCCCCCTTAAAATAAAATTTCATCCACGAAATTGGGGAAGGGCAATGAGTACTTTTTCTAAGGAAGGTTCAAATCCTATTTAATAACCTAACCGTACATATAACCTAAATCAAATGTTTCGATCTTGGGCCAGTGGGGAAGGGCCTAACCACGCTTCCGCTGCGCCACTCTGATCGAACGGTAGCGTTGACTAACCTATCTGGATTGAACTTAATTCGTTCTACCCCCCTTAAAACTTGATTCTACTTAAGGTTGAAGAATCTTTGCATCGATCCGTATATCGGAACGAGGCGCAACTTAGGAGCTATCCTTAACCTAAAATGGAAACAACCTTTCTCTATATGGTTTTCCTTGCTGATGATGCGTTCTATGGCATTGGTACCTATGATCATAGAGATGAGCCTAATCTCTATTGTGGTTAAGTTCAGGGGCAGGTATGAGTTGGTGACAAGATGTCGAATCCTCTACTGGCTTTAAGTCCTCGCCATTTCCCAAAGACACTGTGATCCCGTTCAGTTGTATGTGGTCGAGCCAACACGGAAGAAAAGTAGTATAGTGGGTCTGAGCCGGATATATAGACTTTCTGTCTAGCTAGGATAGAAGATTTATTGTATCAATTCTTAATCCGAGTCGATGCCGATCTTCTGCTTGATCAGAGCATTGGATTTATTAGTAACCACTAGGATTAGGAAGTCGATTCAAACCGCGAATACATCGCTTACATGTAGTTCCTTTATTCCGCATTCCCGAATGCAATAAGCCCTTGGGGAAGGCAATTCTAAGGGGCGTGCTAGTTTATTCTAAGTTCAATCTGAGGGAGTTATAAATGTTCCCTGAGAGTGTATGGTTCCTTCCTATGGGCAACAACAGAAGTCTATAAGTCATAAGGGGATCTATCGAAGGAAGGGAGTCTCATTCCAACCAAATATAACCTACTATCCCTTAGCATATATAGGCCTTACACTGCCTAAGTCAACTAGTAGCCTAGTCTGTAACTCAGTAGTTATAATCCAAAGCCTAAGTTTATACGTTAAATGGTTCCATACTATTTCTACTACAGGGAAGTCTTCTATTGCTTAGGGTCAAGATTATCTAAATGGAATTGGATTTCTTATGTCGTCAGATCCTTCAAATCTAGGAGTACTATCGCTAGGTCCAAAACGCCAAGGGCCTATTGGCCAGTAGCATTAAGTTGTATTAAATGGGACCGCATTCCTAATCCCATGTTGGGATAGGGAGTGGCATGCTTGGTAGGAGGGTGGGGTGGGATAAAAATTCATTTGTAGACTGAATCCCGGGAGTCACTATACTCCCAACCTAGGGACAATACCTTACAGCGAAATGAAACGGCATACATTCCATTCAACAAATTTCGGCTACATTAAGCCCAAACCACAACACAAACATTCACATAACAAATCGAAAAGCATCATGCATTTCATTAAACTAAAATTGTCATAATACAAGGGATATCTCCCTACAAGTATCATGACAAGAAATACATGGGAGCTATGTCAGTAAGCTACTACAGCAACATAGGTAAACTACTAGCCTTATCAGGCTTACAAAACACAACTTAAAACAGGAAATGACTAACTACAACCCGCGATACCTGGATCTAGATTACTAGTCCGAGTCGAGCGATGGAGGAGGAAATGCAAAGAAATCGTTGTCCAAATGGACAGAACGAAATCTAGGCATTGTAGAGGGATGCTTCAAGCTCCCCTAGGATGTATTTTCAAAAAGAAAAGAGAAGGAAAAAAGGGAATGGAGCACCTCACGAATTCAGCTCGATTTGGGAGTTTTAGGAGCTCCAAGAGACGAAATCTTCAAGAGGGAGGGCTGCCAACTGAAATAGATTGATGGAGGGTGGTCGTTTTTGGCCAAGGATGGATCTAGGGTGGTTTGGAATCACGGATTTTTAGAGATAGTTGCTGGAAAATGAAAATGGGGCTAGGAAAGGGGCTGTTTGTGAAGGAAGTACTTAATTTAGGGGTTTTCAGCAGGTGGACCACACATGGGAGAGGTGTACTACCCAAAATACTCCCACGTCCCAAATTTTACCTCAAGTGGGCCCACCTGTACGGCGATGCATCGCCGAACCAGCGATGGCATCGCCGACCGGCCGGTGATCTGACCGATGGGACCACATGGGTTTGGTCCCCCATGGTCCAGGGACCCCAAAAATGCATGTCCCCCACCTTGGTTCATTGCATTTTGACCTACATAGGCCCAAACATGTGTTCGGGGCTTTCCGGGACCATTCCACAATCCCGAATAGAAGACCCTATGATGCAGCATATGAATTTGGGGTAGAAGGAGCTATTACATCCATCTAGATCCTTAGTTGCTAAAGAAAGTGAAGTTAGAATGGACTTATGGCCATTTTTTATGAAATTTTACTATTCACTGTAAAATCTTGTGAAAGTATCATTTTATGTTATTTTCACATTATTTTTGATGGCTAATATGATTTGGATAAGAAAGAAATGAAGATTCAAGTGGTGAGAGGAAGAATTTTGAAAATTTTCGGTGAAACGGGGTTTTTAAGCCCTGACGATTGAATACAGGGGTCGTGGTCATCCCACGGCCCAAGGATTCACTTTTACGAGTTTTAAATCGTTCAAGAACTTCTCAACCCGACTTCCTACGACCTAGGAGCTATTCGGGTTACTTTACGCGACCCGAAATGCGTTACAGACTCGATCGTGCGATCGAAATGAATATACTTCGCCTATTGGCGAATCTGGGATCCTAGAAATGTTTCTAGACCCTTCTCGCACCCACCTAAGTCAAAGGAAGCGACAGCGTATGTCGCGTGACCATAACTCAGGCCCGGTTTAATTCAAATCATGCTCTGATACCATCTGTAACATCCCGAAAATCGGGGGGTCGGGCAAAAACCCAACTCCCGAGTTCCAAAATGTTATTTATGCAACATAGATATGTATGATTGAATGTTTTCTATGATAACGCATTAAACATGAGTGAGATTAAGCTAGAACAGCATATCATACTCCAGAGACAGTTAAATTAACAAGCGGAAGACTGTGATAGTATGTATAACAAATATAACTGTTGTATGTCTCCAGAGTGTGAACATGTTACCAGGTTATACCCATACATGTATACTCCAAAAGTAGATGAAACGAATATACATGAGTGCGCTAAAAATATAAAATGACAAATGTCAAAGTATCTAATCAACCTCCCTGTAATCCCGTCGATCAGAACACGCATAAAGGAGGAATTCTCCTCATCATCATCAAGTCCAGCTCCGCCTCACAGGCCGCGCCATCATCTGCAATCACAAAAGGGTCTGGTGGGTGTCCAGGAACACCGTCCCGTAACGTGGGAGTGAGTAGCTAGCTCAGTGGAATAATAGAGCAAGGATTAACATGTTCTCAAATCAATCATGCGATAATAGTAAAGCAATAAATCAAACATTCCTAATACTGTTGTTAATGCAATTATGACATGACGTGATGTATGCCCTCACCAACGATCACCCTCATGCGGCAACATCTTACGACCGCGGCATGCCACACTCCCTAGAGTGCTCCACATCTTTCAGGCACATGCAATGCTATGGTGATATGATTTTCAAGTTGTTATTAGTCCATTCAAACAGCAGGATTGAGAAACTAAGGTACTTCCCTTCTATCAATCCCAACACAGATCCTGTCTAGGGTCGTCACTCCTAGTAATCTCATACGATTGTGTATTTCGTAGGTCACTACAAGGGCTGCCAGGGCTGTTGCTGCACTCGTTGCACCGCTCCCCCATCACCTTATCAATACAGGCCTACCGTACTCTACTGCAACGGAAGGGTCGTCGCCTCCCGTGGACTCAGAATACGATCGCGGTCACTACAAAGGGCTCGTCGCCTGATCAGTGTAGGCCGACAGCTAGAATATAGTGTCCCATACCACCATAATCTGCTCACGAGTCTAGGTGCTCACTGGTCACTACGGGGAGGTTTGTGGCCCCAGCGTAGGCCGACAGCTCGACCACGGTGTCCCATACCACCATGCCCGGCTCATGAGTCTTCGTGGATCAAGGTACCACGGTTAACAGGGTTTACAATGGTAAGTTCAGTACCCTAGGTTCAAGCAGTTATGACACATACAAGGTGAACATACATCGGCCAGTCGGGTTACTTGACGTGCTCGACTAGCGCGATCGCATCTCAAGTCGAACGACATGAAGTGCGTAAAACACTTCGCGTGGCCTAACCACTGCCGCCAACTCTAAACACGAATCACGTTCATCGACGCGTCGTTCGTGGCTATGACCAGTCAGCCACGAATTCGCTCGGTTACCGACTGCCTGGACTAAGTCAAGTCTCACACATCTATGGAATCACATTAGCAACATATGCAAAGGTATTGGAATTGAAATAGGATCCTGTGAGCATGTTAACACATGTTATAATATTCAACTTAAGCAAATCTTCAACCACATACATTCCATGCATGTAATGCAATCATGCATAAGGTCAACGTGTAGGAAATCATTTAGGTCAGCATATTAATCAAGAAATCAATCTCAAACTACTACATAACATCATTTAATTCAATACATACTAATACAAGCATTTATACAAACACATACACTACACACTTAAGTCTACATATAGTATGTCGACCCAAAGTGCGCAACTAGGCGAATCTCTTTGCCAAACTGATTATGCAAGCATTCCTAACTCCCTAATGCGGCGACAAACCATGTCAATCACGTCAGAAAAATATGCATGTAGACCGTACTTCCTACAAATGACTAAAATGCCCTAAATCTCATATTCTTCGTTAATTTACGAAACAGGAAACGGAGAGCATGTTGTACATGTCAAACGGCGATGCCGTCGATAATCTACTATTAAACGACATTGAAAGCGTTGTAAACCGTCAATCAAAGCGTCTAAAATCCTCACCTTGTCTCTTATGGATGTTGAAATTCGAACGGAGCGTATACGCTTCGTCTACAGCGATAAGAGAACCTGTTTTACGGGATTTACTAACTATCAAGCTATGGAACGGAAGAAACATCAAATCAGAAATTTCTAGGGCTATTTCTTACCTGTAAATGCGGAGAAATCGCCGGCAAAGTGATTGGAATACGCCGCTTAAGCACGTGCAGCAGGTAGCACCAGTAGCAGGAAATTCTCTCCCACCTCTCTCACAATCTCTCACCTTTTCTCTCCCTCAATCTAGGACTTTTCCCAAATTCGGATGGGAGAGATATGAGAGGGTTTCAACCCCTTTTATAAGCTTAAAAATGCCCGGAATAGGCTCGGGAACAAAGTTCACTTGATGCTTAACCAAAGCGGGGCTGTTTCGGTCCAAAAGATGATTTTTGGTGGTCCCCTGGTCGAATGCGATCGGACTTAAGCTCATGCGTACCAGATCTAGCGCGTATTAAGTTTTTAGTCCGGCAGGGTTCGCAGATCGCACGTGGCGGACCAGTTTCAGTTCAGCGGTCACCGCACGTAGATCAGGGCTGGAAGTCTCATAATAATAAATAGAAATTTTTCCTGATCCGAGGGTGTAATCTGGATGAATTCTGACGGTCAGAACGCTTAATACTGACGTGTCAAGTCGTGTGCCAGATTTGAATTTGAAATTCCAATTCTGTCCCTATTCGCGGTCTCTTCAGTCCGGGCTCAATGAAATAGTTTGTGATTATTGGTTTGACTTGATTTTCGAAATGATTGTCAAGTCCAGCTAGGCTGTTCTAACGGTCTAAGATAGGAGGTAATGGACTTTCGACGCGCGGTCTAAATCCAATACAATAATTCAAAGTGGTCCAGAGAACAAACCCGCTTAGAGTTTGATCCGAGGTTATAGAGTATTATGGAGTCATACGTTCTACTCGATTTGGGTCTTGTAGAACGTATTTAAAGTGATCAGGGACTGTTTCCCAGCTACTCCAGCGTTGCGCTAGCTAACTTATGCTTAGTTTCTAAAGGAATTAACCCTAAGTGATTTCTTTGGCTATGGAATTGAGTTCTGAACGATTTTCCAGGTGTTTTAATTGACCCACTGCCTAAGGACGTCAAATCTCAGATTGGCCAAAATCCGGGGTGTTACAGAGGATGAGAAAGAAAGTGAAGAGGAAGAGAGTGATGAAGAAGGTGGAGCTGAAATAGAAGAAAAAGAAGAGCAGGACGAGGAAGAAGAGGAGGCCCAGGATACGGATGATAGACCTCCTCCTACGACTCATGAGCATGATCCTGATTGGGCTGATAGGGAAGCCCATTTAGCTAGACTTGAGGAGGGCCAGGCCACCCTACGACAGGATATTATCGATCTGTGAGGCCTCGTGAAACACAAGTTTAAGAAAGTAACTCACACTTTGAAGTCTATCCTGTGTTGTCTACAGGATAAGGGTACCCCTCCTCCATTGCCAGATTCTGACGAATAGTCGAATATGTAGTCATCATTTATTTTGTTTTGTTGCTTGTTCTTGTGTGTAGCCTTTATAGGCGTTCTAGTTTGGTAGTTGTTTTACTGTTTGAAGCTTAGTTGTATTAGCTCACATGCATTGTTTGTCGCGATCCATGTAATGCTGCACCTCGTGTATTGTGATGTTTTTGTTAAATGAAATGCATAATGTTTCTTTGAGTTGAGATGTGAATGCTGTGAGGATGGATTGTGTGTATGCTAAATTTTACGGGTTGCACCCTATGTCATATGTAGGGCATGCCACCTAAGGGCATGAAGACTTCAACACGTCTCTCTTTGTGCGAGTCGCTTGACGGGGTCTCTCCCCTAAGTGATAGCCATACGGACCCCCGCTCGGGCCCGTCTCACCATGATTCTATGTTGGATTCTCAGCCGGCTACTGTCCCCGCTGCTAGGCCGACGCCTGTGACACCATCAGTGGTACCACCTATCACACCTTCGGTTCTTGAGCTGAACCGTGCGTCTATGTTGATGCCACATGCATCTTAGTCTGCTCTGCCTCCTGATAGGCTAGAGTAGATGATGCTGTTGATGTAACAATAACAGATCTAGCAGCAGTAGCGGCAGCAGTTCTTGACCTCCATGACTGGTATCTTTGCTCAGACAATGGGGGCAGCTCCACCTACCTTACCTATGCACCCAGTTGGGAACGCTAGTTCCAGCGGCACATTTGAGTAATTCTAGCGCTTATGGCCTCCCAATTTCACGGGTACTCATAGACCCGAGGCGGCCAAGTACTGGATAGATCGCATCTCTAAGATGTTGAAGCTGCTACACTGCAATGAGGCAGAGCAAGTCGAGCTAGCCACCTATATGTTCGAGGAGGCTGGTTTATGGTGGGACAACATCCTATGAACAGTTTCTACAGGACATGTGTGGCCTGGGATGCATTTGAGACACGCTTTCATGAGAAGTACTTTTCCCTCAGATACCGCGATGAAAAGGAGGGTGAGTTTCTTCACCTCTGACAGGGAGGGATGACCGTGTCAGAATATGAGAACAGATTCACGGAGCTAGCCAGACACGCTTTTTTGATCCTAGCTGACGAACCGATGAAAATGCGACATTTTTTAGATGGGCTACGGCCAGATATCCGTGCTCGAATGAGTTGCGCTAACATTCCCAATTACGTCGATCTAGTCAACTTATCTCTACGAGCTGAGCAACATAATGACGGAGTTTTCCAGACAAGTAACCTAATGGGCCCGAGGCCTCCTCCTGAATTGTAGCACTGGCCAGTCCTAGGTAAGAGGCTACATGTAGACTCGCCTCCCAGGCTCGTGGCTCCCCCAACCCAGCAAAGGCGAACGAAATGTTGGTGTACATATTGCAACAAAGAGGGACACACTGATCCCTTATGTTTTACCAAGATGAAAGAAAATGGTATCACGCCACCTCAGAAGATCGCCCGTCAGCCACCACGTGGTATAACGACTCCACCTCTACGATCTGTACCACCAGCGCAGCCATATTACAGATCGCCTGTACCTCAAAATAGGTCACCTCAACGACCTGTGGCAGCACAACTAAATCATCCTCAACAAGCCCGTATGCATGCACTTGTAGCTGAAACAACTGAGTCAGCAACCGCAACACCTTGGACCTTTGGGGTCACTACCCTTATTCAAGGTACACCTGTATTTCTATTGGTAGACAGTGGGTCCACTATTTTGAGAGTGTCATGCTCTACAGTCAAGTCTTTGGGGGTTGAACACTACCCCTATAGGTGTGTTGAGAGTCCTTATTGCGACAGGGATCTTCTCTGACACTACTAAACTCTGTAAGGATTTCCTGATAAACTTAGGAAACAGAAAGGTGTCCATTGACCTGATAGTCTGCCCGCTCATAAGCGCAATGGGTGCTTTGTGGGCTAATAGCCACTGGCACGGGGTCGAAGGAAACTAATCTAGGTTGTACTTAAAGTTAGGTCACTAGATAGGAGCTGGATCTTCCTTGGTAGGTCAATAACGAAGTCGTCGAAGGAAAGCAACTAAGATTCAAGTATTAAACCAATTCATATAAAAGCATATGCCTAATGATGGATTAAAAATAATATGGTAACTACAGGTAACAAGTAGGGTAAGGGTTGAAAAATATTTATATATAAACAAAATCTACAGCTTCGAGTTACCAATAAACTGGTCATACCTTTTCATAATAAAGTTTAGTATTCGATGTCTATTTAGGAATTATTTATGTCATACTAGGAATTATCTTATGATTAAATTTGATTATATGTAAAGATATATATGTTTTTAGTCATTTTTGGTACAATTAAATTAGGATCCTCAGGTAGGATTGGGTTTTATAGTTAAATACTCCGTAAGCTCATTTTGGAGGTGGACCATAGTAAAGGATTATAAGTTTCTTATTCCCTTGTAGATTTAAGGTTCATACCGCATCAAGGACATGTCCCTCTTCTTTCCTGTCTCGCGGCCTTATGGCGCTAACATTCCAAACTTCTAAAATATTTTAAAACTCTTGACTCTTCCTTCCCTTCCAAAGTTAAGAAAACCAAAGTGCAATCTGCCCTTAACCCCCAAGCCGTATGATCAAAATGGTGACATGCAAATATAATTTTAGGAGGTTGAAAACCCTTCTAGCATAGTCTTCTAACTATGAGCACCATGAAAGAACTTATTATCCACCAAGTTAAATATAAGTTGATTAAGAACACTCATTGAACAGGACCCGAAGGACAACCTTATAAACATAAAGGCTTGAACCTCCTAATAAATTATAATACCTCTTAATACTTAGGATGAGCAGATTTCAGAATTTCAAAACCATATCCCTACGAGGCATTCGTGGCTTAACTCAATTCTCAATCTTGGATGATTACCAAAGGACTCACTGCTTTGACTGAGTAGAAGACCAGGATCCATCAGGATTAGGTAGGGATACAACGTTGTCTACCCTGGTCAGGCGGACAATTGACATATCGGATTTGAGCCTACCACAACTGTCTTTCCGTATTAGCTCAATCATAAAGAGTAAATTATACCACCCTTAAGTAAACTTTATCATCAAACACTTAGCATGATAATAATGAATTAGACATTTATTTTTAAACCTCAAAGGTAGAAACTTTTAAGGGGGGTAGACCAATATGAGCTAGGCTGATGTAGTTATTATATACCCTAAGAAAATGAATTAAAAAGAAGAAGTTTAATTGTTACCCTAAGGCAATTTCGGGGATGAAATTGTTCTTTAAGGGGGTAGATTGTAACATCCCAAAAAAATCCGTACGAAGACCCGAGTACCACCTCAAGTAGAAATCACTTAAGACCAAATCCTTTAGAAATTTAATGAGAATTAACTAGCGCTAAACTAGATTACTTATAAAATTAGCACCAATCACTTTAAATACGGTCTGCAAGACCTAAAACTTGTAGAATTATTAACACTACATTACCCTGAAATCTAGGATCAAACTCTAAACTCGGTTGCTTTCAGGAGCACAATGAAACTTCGTATCAGACCTGAACCGCACATCGAAAGTCCAATAGCGATGAACATAGACAATTATGACCACCAAGTTGGACTTGACAATCACCTCGAAATCAAGTCCAAATGACGTCCTGGGACTATTTTCTTGAGTCTGGAACAAAGAGTGTGAGAAAGTGAATATTTTTTTAGAAATTAAATCTAAAATTAAGTAATCTGAGTTGTGTCGCTTGTGTACCGATTATAAGCGTTCTGACCATTAGAATCTGACCCAAATACACCCTCAGATGAAGGAAGATGTCTCACATATGCCAATATACTTATGGCCCTGATCGAGTATCGGTGATCGTTGAACTGAAACTGGTCCACCACGGTCGATCTGTAAACCCGATCGGACTGAAAATTTAACTTGATCAAGATCCAATATTTGTGAGCTTAAGTTCGGCCGCATTCAGCAAAGGAACCTCCAGAAATGCTCCGTTGGATCAGAACAAGCCCGATTTGGTTATAACCTAAGTATACCATGGCCCTGGGACTATTTTCGTCAATTCTGGGCCTATATAAGGGCTCTAAAACCCTCTCACATATTCCATACGAATTCTAAACCCTAGCTAAGAAAAGAGAGAGTTGGTAATTCATCCTGGGATTCTTCCCAGCTACACTACGTGCCTAATTCACCTATTCGTATCATTATACGGGCGATACCGATTCCATACTTGGGTAAGAAAACCTAACCCTAATCCATTTTAGGGCTTTCAAATAGTCTAAATGATAAAATAGCTAACATATTACGTGCTATAGGTGGCCCTCGCGTCGTAAGCAGTGACTTGACATACAAACTGAGTTCGATGCGTGTTTACATGCGTAAGGTGTGGACTATATGCGTATAGGTTATAGTTTTCAAGGCTTTCAATGTCGGTTAATGATTTATTACTAACGTGGGTGCTATTTCACATACCAAATGCGATGTTTGTTTCGCGTTTCAGTTATATATAAACTATGTTGCATTTAGTGTATTTTATGTATTTATAGAAAGGATTGTATACGTACAGAATTTGAAAGCGTGTTTACCATGATTAATTGTCGTATGTTTATACTTGTTGTATACACGATAACTCCCCGATGAAAGGAATTGCCCTAATACGTAATATAACTAACATCCGTCATGTATGTCGGAATGTGTAATCTAAGTGTTTGTAAAAATGTCTGCATGAGTAAGTAGTTAGTAAATTATAATTTATAAGGGAGTTGAGGTATGATTCCCAACTACCTTAACTGTGTGTATGATTTCCTCCATGTACCTTATATTATAGTGTCTATTTTATTTATGGAATGCATACGTGTGAATCCATGTTTAAGTTGTATTCCATAAAATGCTCAAATGATGATAGGATTTGAATTAATTATTCATTATTATTTTGACTATCTTATATGATTCCTTGTTGTAATTGAATGTGGTTGAGACTATGACACAGTCCGAGCAATCGGTAACAGGCCTTGATTTGGTGGCTGAAATTGTTTCGCCACACAGGATATGGTCGACGAATCTGAGTCGTGCTTGGGATATCGACAGTGGTTAGGCTACACGGAGTACTTACATACTTAATGTCGATCATCTCGATGTGTGCTCATACCAGTCGAGCTCATCAAGTAACTCGATTGACCCAATGTATGTTCACCATGTATGGACACTACTGCTTGAACATAAGATACCAAACTTACCAGTGAAATACCCGTTTAACCTTGGTACTACGATCCGATAAGACTCATGAGCCGGGCATGGTGGTATGGGACACCGTGGTCGAGCTGTTGACTTACGCTGGGATGACGAGCCTCCCCGTAGTCACTAGTGAGCAACTCTAACTTGTGAGCTGAATATGGTAGTATGGGACACTATATTCGAGTTGTCAGCCTACATTGGCGCAACGTGGCTGTGGTCCCCAGTCAGGTTGGTGACAAGCCTTCGAAAATAGACTGCTAGTTGGTAGGGCATTAGTAGAGTAACCTCGAGTATGAATAGGCCTACCTCGGCATAGCCTGGCTATGGTCCCCAGTCGGGTTGGTGACGAGCCTTCAAAAATAGACTGTCAGTTAGTAGGGAGTTGGTGGTAGCGACCTGAACTTGCCTATCGTATGTGATTAACTAGGATTGACGACCCTAGATGGATAAATGTTAGAAAAATGAAATAAAGGGTGGTACCTTAGCTTCCCAATCCTGCTGTATGAAAAGGACTAATAAGAACTTGGTAATCATGTTCATGCACCGCATTGCATGTGCCGTTTGGCGTTGGGTAGTGCACTGAGGAAGTGACTGACATACGCGACCGTGTGATGAAGATCACAGAGGGAGTGCAGGCAAGGGCATGCATCATTATCACATATCATTCTTGCATTAACAAGAGTATTTAGGTTATGATTGTTGTACTGCTTTATCATTACTGCTTGACTGAATTGATAACATGTTAACCTTTGCCTCATAGTTCCACTGAGTTAATCACTCACTCCCACGTTACGGGATGGTGTTTTAAACACCCACCAGATCCTGTTTTCATTTCAGAAGATGGCGATGCTTACAAAGCGGAGCCGGAGTTCGAGGACTATGAGGAGGCATTCTCCTACATGCAGTATTTAGGTGGGTTCATGTGAGCCGTGTCTTGATTGATGGGGATTCAGGGTTATGTTTATAGTGGGCTACTACAGTCTTTTTGACATTTTATATTTTGAAACATTACTTGCAACTATTGATCTGGCAACACTTACATACTCTAGGGACTTATACTGGTTTATCTATTCGTTTCAGTCTTTCGCTTGCGTATTACAACTGTCCCTGGATTATGTTTTGCTAATTTGACTTAATCTAATTCATGTTATATGTACTAATACAGAGAACATTCATCCATCATTAAAAATGTTGCATATGTGATGTTTTGAAACTCGAGAGCTAAGTTATGCCCGACCCCCGATTTTCAGGGCATTACATCACGTCGGGCCCCGCCAAAGGTCGCGAACACATCAGAGTGGGCCTCCTTACGTAGGCCATATATACATCAATGTGGGCCTCGCCAAATGGGCCACAAATGCATCATAATGGGTCTCATATCTGTGCCCATGTGGACCTCATCATATGGGCCTTAAATACAAGGTGAGTGGGCCCTATCACATGGGCCTCATATACATCAAATGGGCCACGTATCTGGGCCTCGAATACCTCAAGTGAGCCACACGTCATGGGCCTAATACATATCACAATGGGCATTGCCCTTAAGCCACGAATACATCACAATAAGCCTTGCCCATAGGCCTCGAATACATCACAATAGGCCATGTCTATGGGCCTCAGATTCAAGCAAGTGGGCCCATCATATGGGCCTCAAATATATCATGATGGGCCTCATGGATGGGCCGCACCAATGGACCTAATAAACATCAAGTGGGCCACATCAACGGGTCGCACCAATGAGCCTCATAAACATCAAGTGGTCCGCATCAACGGGTCGCACCAATGGGCCTCATATACATCAAGTGAGCCTCTCAAGGTAATGAGGTCAACGGCCTAAAAATAAACGAACAGTGTGTGTAATACACATGCATCGAGGTGGGTCATACATCCATCAAAATGGACAGACGACATGGTTATAAAATACGTACAATCAAGGTGAGACAGTCTTTAAACTGTTATGGAAAACTAGATGGACGGCATAGACGTACAATACATAAATCACGACGACTCTCGCAGATGGCCGACATGGATGCAAAATAGGCGGATGACATTGATGAATTCAAAAATCATGGTAGGTCCCGCTGATTTGGATAGGTGGACAGAGTGGACATAAGTAAATACATCAAGGTGTGACCCACCTGCTACCAAAACAGATGAACGGCTTGGATTAAAACACAGATCAAGGTGGGTATCCATGTTGGCAAAACAGATGGACAACTTGTATAGGACACATACATCCGAGGTGAGTCCCACTGTCCCAGTCCAGCAGCAGTGTGGATGAAATGAATACATCAAGGTGCGCTCTGTACGCTACAGGTGAACGGCCTGCATGGAACACATGCATCATGGTGGCCCACTAGCTGTATAGCTGGTACTATATTGCTACTACCATCCAGGTGATGGACGGTAAGATGAGACATACATCCTGGTGGGGTCCACACTTCCCACGTGGACAGATGGTGTGGATATAACTCATACCACATGGGTCCCATAGCTGCTAGGCAGTGTGGATAAAACACTCCATAGTCATTGATAGAAGGTTTATATATAATACATACCTCATGGTGGTTCCCACGTGTGGGGCCATAGCTGCTAGGCAGTGTGGATAAAATGCTTACATCACGGTGGATCCCACATGTCCATCAACATGGACAGATGGTGTGAATATACACATACCTCCATGATCAGACTCACACGCTGCTGACATCATATGGCAGGTGGGGTCCACGTCCAGATGATAGACAGTTTGGATGTAGCACATGCATCAGCTGTGGGTCCCATATCTGCTAAAACGGATAGATGGTATGGGACCACATACATCTTGGTGACGCCACCACAGTAGTGTATAGCGGGTGTGTGGTAGACTAGCCAATCAACTCACATGGAAGGTGGGTCCCACGTGTGGCCCACCATATACATTTGTATATCATAGGTATATATAATATTACATTATATTATTATTATTATTATTTTTAACTGCTTCTAGAGTCTAGATGCTCACCGTCCAGGATTGGACAACGTGGATACAATGCTATCCTCAAAGTGGGTCCCACGTGGAGCCCACATAATATAATATTAAATTATATATAGATAATGTATATACTATATAACGTGAGGCCATGTGCGGACGGTCTAGATAGACCACAAACATCAAGGTGGCCCCATATCAACGGTGCAGACATCAATACAATAACTATTTAGCTGTGCAGGTACATCAGCCAATCCATTTCGAAAAAGGTGGGTCCCACATGGGGCCAACCATAACGTTTATTCTCCATCCGATCCGTTCATAAGGTCACAGAGACCT
Organism: Magnolia kwangsiensis; assembly: GCA_037074715.1. Lineage (NCBI taxonomy): Eukaryota > Viridiplantae > Streptophyta > Magnoliopsida > Magnoliales > Magnoliaceae > Magnolia > Magnolia kwangsiensis. The sequence goes on along the minus strand of CM073574.1, from coordinate 66,089,417 downwards.
GAATCAAGGGGAATAACAAATCTCACGTAGATCCAAAACTTTTGTGACACTTAGAAAAGGTTTCAATGGCAGACGTGCAATCCTCACTGCACTGTTTCTTGTAGTGTGGGTCACCTGAGCTTCAATACGGCTGATTTTTGTGGCGGCCCACAGCTAGAAGGAGGGCCCACAGAATGTTCTACCACATCTTGGTGGGGCCCATAGATGGGACCGTGGGTCCCTGCCTCCAGCGTCCATGCAGCGGGACGCTGCTGGTGTCTTCTGACTGGCAGCGGCAGCAGCAGTTGCTACTGCCTCCTCTATTTATTTATTATTATTTTTAAATTTCCTAGGGATTTTGATAGGTGGGGTCCACATCATGTAGATCCACTCCAGCCATTGCGTTCCATGGCTCAAAACAGACCGATCAAGACCAATATGTAGTATGTTTTTGGCGGATAGAAATATCAAGATGTATTTCAATGGTACGATCATTGTTTTCTATACTATGGCCTCCTAGATAGTCGGATTGACCTCATTTTTCGGCCCAATGCCTAAAATGAGCTGGGGAATGGAATAGAGGGCAAGGATTAAACTTATACATTAAGGTGGGACTTGCATGAGCAGCCCACCCCAATTACAAATATAAATATTATATCCTATATTTTTTTTTGTTAGCTGTTAGTTTACACCCATGCCAGTACACGCACTCCAGGTTAGCCTGCCCTGTCCAACGTCTAGGGACGCTGGACGGTCATGTATTATCACAAGCATCTTGGTGGGTCCCACATGTACATGGCCCACATTCATCAAGGTGGGGTACATCCGGGTGGGCCACACGGCCACATCATCACACCAACATATTGAAAGAGAGAGGGAGAGAGAGAGAGAGAAAAAAGCACCCACCTCTAGATCGACTCCTTCCACCAATGTGATCTAAAGCTCCAAGGGAACAAGATTCAATGGTTAGGATTGATTTTGGAGGGTTGGATTTGGGAGTGGAGAGCTTGCAAAAGGGTTGGAATTGAGAGCTCTCATGGATGTTGGGAGCTCTCTCTTGATAGGAAATAAGAAAAAAAGGAGGGAGAGAGATAAGAGAGAGAAAAGTATTATGGCTTGTCATAATGGTGTAAGGCCTTCATTAATGCATATGCAAGGGTAGATGTTGACTTTTGGAAAAATAGGAGGGAATGATTACCTATCATATCACCCCATGATGACTTAGAAAATTATGTCATTACAATAGATGGGTCCCACAAATGCGATCAAGGTTCAAATAAAGCGTAGCCTAAATCTTTTGATATACAACTTGGATTGCTGCACTAGACACGACGTTGGAATCGCGACCACTATGAGGCCATGATAGTACAAGTTTCGAGTTGAGCTGACTCAGATATATTTGACACAACTTAAGATCGCGTGCAAATGTCGATAATAGATCGCGGGTCGTCGAAATTCGATCGGAAGGACTGCGGAAGCCTATGGAATGATATAATCTAGGATACGGGTCTTACACATGTGGACCACCAACATATACATCAAGGTGACCCCACATTCATCAGGACCCACCATCCCATACACATGAATGGTGACGATATTTAACACATCAAGGTGAGTTTCAACAACGGGCCTTGTACACATCAAGGTGGGCCTCAACAACGGGCCTCATACATCTCATCGGGCCTTATCGAATGGGCCCCAAGTACATCACATCGGGCCTTACCAAATGGGCCCCAAGTACATGTAACGCCCTGAAATTCGGGGGTCAAGAATAACTCAACTCTCAAGTTCCAAAACATCACTTATGCAACATATTTGATGATGATTATATGTTATCTGTATTAATGCATAAAACATGAAATAGATCAAGCCAGATTAGCAGACATAATTCAAGGATATTGAGGCAATGCAAGCGGAAGACTTAAATACATATATAATTCAAAATAAATCCTAAAATGATGCGTGCTCTGCCCAGGGAAATATATACATCTGTGTCTCAAAAATACATGTATCAACTGTGCAAAAATCATCAAGTACATATCCCAGAAAATCTCCGCTGGTCAGGACAAGGCTCACATGAACCCGCCTGAGAACTACATATATGAGAATGCCTCCTCGTCCTCGTCGAAGTCTGGCTCCGCCTCGCAAGCATTGCCATCTCCTGCAGCTAAGTCAGAGTCTGGTTGTTGATTAAACACTGTCCCAGAATGTGGGAGTGAGTGATCAACTCAGTGGTACTATATAGCAGAGGTTAACATGTTATCAATCTAATCAAGTAGTAATGATAAGGCAGTACAATCACACAGGTCCTAGGTACTCTCGTTAATGCAATGATGATATGAAGAATGATACATGCCCTCACCATAATTCCCTCTACGACATCATCTAATGATCGCGGCATGAATCACTTCCTCAGTGCTCTATCACCAACCCCGTTAGCACATGCAATGCGGTGTTATGAATATTCTTACCAAGTTCTTATTAGTCCTTTTCATACAGCAGGATTGGGAAGCTAAGACATCTCCCTTGTATCATTTCCCAACGTTAATCCATTCTAAGGTTGTCAGTCCTAGGGAATCTCATACAATATTATGGTTCTAGGTAGCTGCAAGGGCTGCCAGGGCTATTGCGCGTAATCGTTACACCACTCCCCCATCATCTTATCAATACAGGCCTACTTATATCCTCAAGATTGCAACAGGACTCGTCGCCCTTATGCAGTGTCAGGATAATCTCCAGGTGACTACAGAAGGCTCGTCACCAATCAGTGTAGGCTGACAGCAAGAATATAGTGTCCCATATCACCATAATCTGCTCATAGTAGGGTGCTCACTGATCACTACGGGGAGGTTTGTGGCCCCAGCTTAGGCCGACAGCACGACCATGGTGTCCCCTACCATCATGTCCCACTCATAAGTCTTAGGGGATCATAGTACCATGGTTAACGGGAGTTTCACTGGTAAGCTCAGTGCCTTAGATTCAAGCAGTAGCAACCAAACATGGTGAACAAACATCGGTCAATCAGGTTAGTTGATAAGGTCAACTAGGCCAAGCGCATGTTGAGTTGAACGATATGGAATGCATAAGCACTCCGTGTGGCCTAACCACTGTCGAACATCCCAAGCACGACTCAGATTCGCTAAACTCATCCTGTGTGGTGAAAACAACCTCAACCACTATTTACAGAACGGTTTCCGATTACCTGGACTATAGTACAGCCTATTCACATACAAATCTAATAACTAGCATATGGTTCATATCCTGCATTCATATAAACAATCATGAAGTATAACTTGAATGTAAACACAGTACACGCAGGAAATCATACACTCATTTAACATGATTCAATTAAATACATAATCCATGGAGGAAATCATACACTCATTTAACATGGAAAATCTAAGTCACATGATTCAGGGAGGAAATCATACACTCTAGTATTGTGATGGAGATCCATATCTCAACCAGCTTAGCAATCACACTTTACTAACTACTAATTCACTTAGGTATTTATTCAAACACTTGGGTTACACTATTCAACATACATTACGTACGTTGTCTCTATTGCATATTAGGGCAAGTCCTTTCGTCAAGGAGTTACCGTATACATATCAGGCATATAACAAAGATAATTAATTATGGCAAAAAAATTAACAGATTCCATACGCATACATGTATTCTAACATATACATGAAATATGGTATTTGCAATATAAAGTATACGTATGCGGAAAACAAAACGGATAGCATATTTGGCATGTGTAACGGCAATCACAACATGAATAAATCATTATCTAACATTGAAAGTATTGAAAACCATAACCTAAGCGTATATAGTCCGCACCTTAAACCAGAAAATGCATATTCGATATGATTTAGACGATGTGTCTTCGTTAACAGCGGATACGCTACTATGACATGAAACAGGTTAGCTACAACTTCACTACAGCTAGTCTAAGCTTCAAAACAGGTTAGGGTTAGCTTAACTTACCCGAGAATGGAATCAGAATTGCCAGAAGAATGATTCAGATATGGAGGTTCGATGTGTAGGTGGACTAGAAAGAATCCTATGGAGATTCGACAGATTCTCCCACACTTTCTCTCTCTTTTCTCTCTCTTGGGAAGTTAGGGTTTGGAAATTCGTATGGGATATGGAACTAAGGGTTTAAGGCCTTTTTATAAGCCTAAACATGATGAAAACGGACTTAAGGTCAAGGTATACTTAGGTTATAACCAAATCGGGATCTTTCAGATCCAACGGAGCAATTCTGGAGGTTCTCTTATCAAATGCGGTCGGACTTAAGCTCACTAGCATCGGATCTTTAGTAAGTTAAGTTTTCAGTCCGATCGGATTTTCAGATCGTCCGTGGCGGACTAGCTTCAATTCAATGGTCACCAAACTTCGATCAAGGCCACAAGTACTTGGACATGTAAGGGCCAACTTTCCTGATCCGATGGTGAAATTTGGTCGAAATCTAACGGTCAGAACGCTTAGAAATGTCGCGCATGTGACACGTGCCAGATTACTTAAAAATGTAATTAATTTTCTAAATATCTTCCTTTTCTCACTCTCTTCACTCCGGACTCAATAGAATGGTCTCAGGACATCGTTTGGGCTTGATTTTTGAAATGGTGGTCAAGTCTAACTAAGTGGTCATAATGGTCTAAGATTATAGATATCAGACTTTCGACGTGCAGTGTAGATCTAATATAAAGTTACCAAGCATTCTCGAGAACAACTGAGTTTAGAGTTGGATCCTAGATTTCAGGGTATTATAGCGTTAACGATTTCACAAGTTTTAAGTCTTGCAGAACGTATTTAAAGCGAACAGTACTAATTTCACAGCTAGTCTAACTTAGCGCTAGTTAACTTATGTTTAATTTCTAAGAGAATTAATCCTAAGTGATTTTCGATCGAGGTGGTACTCGGGTCTTGGTATGAAATTTTTCGAGTGATTACAATATACCCCCCTAAAAAAATTTCATCCTTAAAATTCATACCTTCTCATACTCCTCGAGAAGCTGTGGGTAGTTCTTTCTGATCTCGGCTTCTGTCTCCTAGGTAGCCTCTTCTTCAGCATGATGCGTCACAATACCTTTATAAGGGGGATGACCTTACTACGTAACACCTCTTCCTTCCTGTCTAATATACACGTTGGTCGCAGTATGTATGTAACATCCTCACCTAACTAGACCTGCTCCCATCTGATGATATGGGAAGGATCGGGAACGTATTTCTTCAGCATAGAAACATGAAATACGTCGTGTACGCTCGCGAGAGGTGTAGGTAAAGCTAGACGGTATGCTACTGCACCCACACGATCGAGTATCTGGAATGGGCCAATGAATCGTGGTGCGAGCTTCCCCTTCTTCCCGAACTGAAGAACTCCCTTCATAGGGAAAACTCTCAAAAATACGTGATCTCCAACCGCGAACTCCAGCGGTCGCCGCCTCGTATCGGCATAACTCTTCTGCCTGCTCTGCGCTGTAAGAAGTCGACGCCTGATGATGTCAATCTTCTCTAAGGTCGCCTGTACTAACTCAAGACCAATCAAATTCCGCTCGCCAACTTCAGCCCAGCAATGAGATGCTCGACAAGGACGCCCATACAAGGCCTCATAAGGTGCCATACCGATACTCGCCTGAAAACTATTATTATACGCGAACTCTGCATATGGAAGACAATCATCCCAACTGTCCTTGAAATACAACACGTAAGCTCGAAGCATGTCCTTCAAAATCTAGTTCACCCACTCTGTTTGTCCCTCGGTCTGTGTGTGAAATGCAGTACTGAACTTCAACTTCACACCCATCGCTTCCTGGATGCGAGTCCAGAAAATAGAAGTAAACTGCGTGTCTCTATCCGACACAATCTCTAAGGAAACTCCATGTAGACGAACAATCTCCCTGATGTACAATCTAGCCAAATCGTCTGCAGAGTTCATAACTCTGATCGGAAGAAAGTGCGACAACTTCATCAAGCGATCGACGATCACCTAGATAGAATCATGTCCCTTCTTCATCTTCGGCAGTCCCAAGATAAAATCCATAGAAATAAAGTCCCACTTCCACTCAGCTATAGGCATAGGCTGAAGGAGACTAGAGTGTCGGTGATGCTCTGCCTTCACCTGCTAGCAAGTAAGATAACAGGACACATAATCTGCGATGTGGGCCTTCATGTCATCCCACCAATATGTCTTTTTCATGTCACGATACATCTTCGTACTGTCCAGATGCATCATAAGTCTAGAACTGTGCGCAGCCTCGAGAATCTCTCATCTCAAGTCGGGTACATCTGGGACGCATAGGCGGCCACGATAACTTAAGTCCCCATCCATTCCAACTAGCCACTCGGCATCTGCATCATCACTGGCCTGCTCTTGAAGCTCAGTCAGACGCTCATCATCCCTCTACGCCGCGATGACCCTGTCATCGATAAGAGGTCGCACCTGAACGTGTGAAATAACCTCGAATGGATCCTCCATAGTGAGTTTCTACTCGAAGTCTCGCAAAAACTCAACCATGTCACACTTGACAACCATCAGCGGAGCTGTAAACTCTATCGCCTTCTTGCGGCTCAACGCGTCAACCACAAGGTTCACCTTGCCCGGATGGTAGGAAACCTCGAACTTAAAGTTCTTCAAGGTCTCTATCTATCGTCGCTGCCTCATATTCAGGTCTCACTGCATGAATATATACTTGAGGCACTTGTGGTCACAAAAGAACTCGAACTCCTCTCCATAGAGGTAATGTCTCCAGAGCTTCAATGCGAAGATGACAGCTGCCAACTCTAGGTCGTGTGTAGGGTAATTCTCTTCGTGCTTCCTTAATTATCTCTAGGCATATGCAATCACCCTGTCCTTCTGCATAAGGACACAACCTAAACCAATGTGAGATGCATCCGTATAGATCGTATATTTAACCCCTTGCTCTGACAATACTAGCACAGGGGCAGACGTCAGCCTGTCTTTCAGCTCCTGAAAAGTTGTTTCTGCCTTCTCATTTCAGGCGAACTTCAGATCCTTCTGTGTCAACTGAGACAAGGGTCTGGCTATCTTAGAGATGTCCTGAATGAATCGTCGATAGTAGCCAGCAAGTCCCAAGAAACTCCTCACCTCGGTAACTGAACCAGGCTACTTCTAGTCCTGCACCGCGGCTACCTTAGCAAGGTCCACCACAATCCCATCCTTGGACACCACATGTCCCAGGAACTTGACTTCCTCCTTCCAGAAGTAGCACTTCTTGTACTGTACGAACAACTGGTGCTATCTCAGAGTATCCAAGACCGATCGCAAGTGCTCCTCATGCTCCTCTTGACTCCTGGAGTATATAAAAATGTCGTCTATAAACACGATGATGATTCAATAGAGGAACAACCGAAATACTCGATTCATCAGGTCCATGAACACAGCTGGTGCGTTTGTAAGACCGAACGACATCACGAGGAACTCATAATGGCCAAAGCTAGTCCTGAAAGCTGTCTTCTGTACGTCCTCATCCCTGACGTGCAACTGGTGATACCCTCACTGTAGGTCAATCTTCGAGAAGTACTATGCTCCTCTCAGTTGATCAAACATGTCATCTATCCTAGGCAAAGGGTACTTGTTCTTTACCGTAATCTGATTCAGCCTGCGGTAATCAATGCATAAACCGCAATGAGTCATCTTTCTTCATCATGAACAACACAGGTGCTCCCCAAGGAGACATACTCGGTCGTATGAAGCCAGCCTCTAACAAATCATCAATCTGTTTCCTTAACTCCTCCATCTCATATGGGGCTATACGATACGTCGGTAATGAGATGGGCGTCGAATCGGGTACCAAGTCGATAGTAAAATCGATCTCACGCTGGGGTGACAACCCAGGTATCTTTCTGAACACATCTTCATAATCACAGACTACTAGTGTGATTTCAAGTGTCGGGACATCAACACTCCTTAATAAGGAAGCATAACAAAACACTCAAGAGGGGTGACTGACTAGCACTGAAAATGTAAAGGACGTGCCTTCCGGCTCGTAAACTGTCACTAAACGGGTCTCGCAGTCAATCTCAGCCCTCCATGTAGTTAGCCAATCCATGCCAAGGATGATGTCAAAATGATAGAGAACGGAGATGACGATAAGATCAATGGCCATCGTCCTGTTCCCTAGATCTAGCAAACAACCCTCACACATCGTAGAGGCATCATTAAAGGTCCCGTGTGCTGAAATAACTCGCACCCCAACCATCCGAGTAGTCTGTAAACTAAGGTGCTTGACTACTGAAGAAGATATGACTGAGATTGTGGATCCCGTATCCACCAACAAAAATATAAGAATACCTCTAATATGGGCTGTGACCTCAAAGGCCAAAGGTGATGCAGTATCTGTCTCGGATGGCTCAGTTGTCAGTGCGTGTACTCAAGCCTACTGAGGACAGTTCAGCTGTGGTATCATAGGCCGTTGTGGCGGCCTAAAATGAGGTGCTGGAGGTCTGAAGGACGGTTGAGCTGGTGCAGATCGAAGGGGTGGTGGTGAAATGGTCTGAGGCATCGGACGACCAATCAGTTGAGGCGGCGAGAACCCACTATCTCGCATCCTGAAAAAGCATGAGATCTCGGTGTGGCCAGGCTTCCTACAGTAGTCACACCTCACATCAGGACGCCTCACATAGGTAGGAGATGCAGAAAATCCCTGCGGTGACTCAAACCGAGGCCTCTTAGCGAGAAAAGGCCTAGTCTTGAACTCAGGTCGCGGCCTAGGTACCATAGGTGCTCGCGTACTGGCCGACCTATCCCCATCCTACTCTGCATGCAAGGACATACTCACCAGCTCTACATAAGAAGAAATGCTCGCACAACACATCTTCGATCTAATCTCAGGCCGCAAGCCCTCAGAAAATGCCGCATCCTTATCGGCTGATCACCCAGAATCAAAGGAGCATACCTCCTTAGCTCCGTAAACCTGTTTTCATACTCCGTCACTGACATGCCTCCCTGGCGAAGGCGAAGGAACTCACTCTCCTTCTCATGTCGATAAGTAACCGAAAAATACTTTCGTGGAAGCGTGCCTCAAACGCTGCCCACGTCCACTCAAATCCCTCCACCACAGTGCGGAGAATACTGTCCCACCATAGGCTAGCCACCTCAAACATGAAGGTGGCCAGCTCAACCTGCTCGGCCTCGTAACAGTGCAATGGTCTAAGCATCTTTGAGATGCGATCTATCCAATACTCAGCCTCCTCAGGTCTGTAATTACCTGAAAATGTAGGCGGCCTCAAGCACTGAAATCACTCGAAAGAACCGCTCGCACTAGCATGCCCAACAGGGTGTAGAGGCGAGGCAGGTGGAGTCGCCACTATCAACTGAGCAAAAATGCCAGCCATGGAGGACAAGAACTGCTGTTGCTACTGCTACTGTATCTGTTATTGCTACATTAACAACATCATCTGCTCTAACCTATTAGGAGGCAGACCGGACTGTGATGTAGAAGGCATCGACGCAGACGCACGATGCTGCTCAGGAACCGCAGGTGTGACAGGAGGCACCACAGAAGGTGTCACAGGAGGTGGCCCAGCAGCAGGGCCAGAATCTAGCTGAGAACTCGGCATGGGATCTGAACGAGATGGGCCCGCATGGGGGTCCATGTGACTATCGCTCAGGGCAATGGCCCCGTCAAGCGAATCTCTCAAAGAAAGATGGGTCGAAGATCTCAAACCCTTAGGTGGCATATCCTACACACAACAGAGGGTAACAACCCATGAGATCAGGTATTCACACAGTCCATCCATAGTATAAACTTCACAAGCCATAGGAACAACATGCATTTCATTAACAAAATTGTCACAATACATGATTTGCAGCATTACATGAATCATGACAGAGAAAGCATGTGAAAAAAACACCTAAGCTTCACACACAAAGCTTCAACACTAAACAACTACCAACTAACAAACGACTAATAAACCACGCATAAAAATAAACATCAAACAAATAAACAACGACTACATAAGTCTATACATTGGAATCTGGCGACGGAGAAGGGGCACCCTTATCCTTCAGGTAGCACAGGATGGTCTTCAGCGTGTGGGTTACTTTCTTGAACTTATTCTTCATAAGATCCCGTAAATCCCCAATATCTTGTCGAAGAGCAGCCTGACCCTCCTCGATTCGTATAATATGGACATCCCTATCAACTTGAGCAGGATCAGGCTCCTGAGTCGCAGGAGGAGTACTCTCATCAGTATCCTCAGCCTCCTCTTCTTCTTCATCCTGTTCTCCTTCCTCTATCTCTGCCCCACCTTCTTCTTCACTTTCTTTTTCTTCACTATCATACTCACCCTCGCTGTCATCATCAAGTTAGGCCTCAAGTTACCGAGTTCTCATCTTCATCTGGTTCAGAGTAGCCTCGTTGATATAATGAACCGGTGCAGGCAACTCTCCCCCAAGCCTATAGGCAAACTCGAGCGTAATCTTTCATATGAGTCGACCAAAGGGAAGCGACTCAGACGTCCTTCTCAATCTCGCTATGAGGATCATCTATCGTAGCACAAACGTAGGCATGCACACATTCTCTCCCTGCCCCACTTGATACAGAAAATCTACCATGAGACGAGTGCATTCACTGCGATTGCTCCACCTAGGATAAACATTGAACGTGCAAATGTGATGAAGTAGATGAAAATCACGAGACATATAAGTCACTAGGAGGCTCTTGTTACGCTACCACTCAAATAAACGACCACATAGAAACCTGGTGCGGCGATCTCTCTCACGAATACTATTCAGATTCTTAGCACTTGGATGTACCTCACCAAGTGGCACATTCAAAAGTCGAGCTATTAACCTAACATCGATTGTGGCTTCCCGATCTCTACCAAAGGGGATCTTGAACTGCAGTGGCTCCAGCGTAGGGTCTCGAATATGAGCATAAAAGGCACGAACAGTGCTCACATTAGCACAAGACTCGCCTTCAAATAGCGGACCCCACCCGGCAGCTTCGATACACTCAAACAACAAATACTCGCTAAAGAGCTGCCCATCCACATGTGCTTCAAAAAGAACCCTGTGATCCATATATGCGCCATGAACCAACTCCGCCAGCAGTGATCTTCCTATCAGAGCGTGGGGATCCAAATCCCGCTTCGTATGTATTTCTCTCCCAACACTTGAACTCACAGTAGCTCCTCTAGGCCGCCTAGAATGAGCGGGACGACTAGGCCCAGCCTCGTCCACAGGAGCACGCTTCTTTCTCATCAGCGAAAGGATGGAGGAAAAGGAGAAAAAGGCCACAATAGCCTCTATAAAGGCCATGAAAAAGTGATGAAAAGGAAAAGATGGCTAACCTAAATGGGTTTTCATGGATCTAGGTTTGAAAGAGGAGTGTAATAGGCCCAAAGATAGGGATTGAAGAAGAAAAAATGAAGAAATGGGATGAGTTGAGAGCTTACACAATTTTGAGCCTCAAAAGGAGGATGTGAAGCTCAAATGAGAGAAAATGGAGAGGATAGGGGAGTGAGGTTTGTTGTAAACGATAGAGGGGTGTAGGTTATAGCAGAAAATGACGGAATGGGTGATTGGAGGAGCGGTTTGAGAGAGAAAACAGAAATTGTGAAGGAAAGAGAGAGCTTGGGGGGTCACTTTATGAAGGAAGTAGGGGATTTAGAATGAATGGAGGGTCGAACCCTATATGAAGGGGTCCCACTAGGCCCCAAACACAATTGGCTTGGGCGGCCCAGCCCGCCGAGCCCGCTGACTGGCAAGGCCCTCGCCATTCCCTGGACTAAATGGTGAGGGCTCGCCAAATGGGCGAGGTCCTCACCCTCCCCTTAGTCCAAAAAGGTCAGGGTCCCACCTTGGAACCCCCTAAAACGTGATTGTTTGGCCCCCTCTCCCGATTTGAGCCATTTCGGGTAATTTCAGAACTAATCTGATTTCTATTTACTTTTACCGATTTCTAACGGCTGGAATGGGATGAAATACGGTCTATACCCATCAATTGACAGTCTAGAATCGATTTGGGGTCACCGTGTATGATCAGGAGTGTGCACGGACTCGATCTCGGTGATCATTTTCAATAAACTTTCGTCGAACGACAAACTGGGAGTCCTAGTTCTGTTTCTAGATTGTTCTTGTACCCTCCTACCTTGTAGTGGCGTCAATGTGCAGTGTGTGACCCTAACCCAGGTCTAGATTAATCCAAATCATGCTCTGATACCAACTTGTAATGCCCTAAAATTTGGGGGTCGAACATAACTCAGCTCCCGAGTTTCAAAACATCACTTATGCAACATATTTGATGATGATTGTATTTTGTCTGTATTAATGCATAAAACATGAAATAGATCAAGCTAGATTAGCAGATATAATTTAGAGATATTGAGGAAATATAAGCGAAAGACTTAAATATATATATAATTTAAAATAAATCTCCAAATGATGCGTGCTTTGCCCAGGGCAATATATACATTTGTGTCTCAAAAATACATGTATCAACTGTGCAAAAATCATCAAGTACATATCCCAGAAAATCCCCGCTGGTCAGGACAAGGCTAAAATGAACCTGCCTAAGAACTGCATATATGAGAACACCTCCTCATCCTCGTCGAAGTCTGGCTCCTCCTCGCAAGCATCGCCATCTCCTGTAGCTAAGTCAGAGTCTGGTTGGTGTTTAAACACCGTCCCATAACGTGGGAGTGAGTGATCAACTCAGTGGTACTATATAGTAGAGGTTAACATGTTATCAATCTAATCAAGTAGTAATGATAAGGAAGTACAATCACACATGTCCTATGTACTCTTGTTAATGCAAGGATGATATGAAGAATGATGCATGTCCTCACCACAATCCCCTCTGCGACATCATCTAACGATCGCGGTATGAATCACTTCCTTAGTGCTCTATCACCAACCCCGTTAGCACATGCAATGCGGTGTTATGAATATGCTTACCAAGTTCTTATTAGTCCTTTTCATACAGCAGGATTGGGAAGCTAAGACACCTCCCTTGTATCATTTCTCAACGTTGATCCATTCTAGGGTCATCAGTCATAGGGAATCTCATACGATATTATGGTTCTAGGTCGCTACAAGGGCTGTCAGGGCTATTGCGTGCAATCGTTACACCACTCCCCCATCACCTTATCAATACAGGCCTACTTGTATCCTCAAGACTACAACAAGACTCGTCGCCCTTATGCAGTGTCAGGATAATCTCTAGGTCACTACAGAGGGCTCGTCACCAATCAGTGTAGGCCGACAGCAAGAATATAGTGTCCCTTACCACCATAATCTTCTTAGAGTAGGGTGCTCACTGGTCAATACGGGGAGGTTTGTGGTCCCATCGTTGGCCGACAACACGACCACGGTGTCCCATACCACCATGTCCGGCTCATGAGTCTTAATGGATCATGGTACAATGGTTAATGGGAGTTTCACTGGTAAGCTCAGTGCCTTAGATTCAAACAGTAGCGACCAAACATGGTGAGCAAACATCGGTCAATCGGGTTAGTTGATAAAGTCAACTAGGCCAAGCACACGTTGAGTTGAACGACATGGAATGCATAAGCACTCCGTGTGGCCTAACCACTGTCGAACATCCTAAGCACGACTCAGATTCGCTAAACTCATTCTGTGTGGTGAAAACAACCTCAACAACTATTTATAGAACGGTTTCCGATTACCTGGACTATAGTACAGCCCCATTCACATACAAATCTAATAACTAGCATATGGTTCATATCCTGCATTCATATGAACAATCATGAAGTATAACTTGAATGTAAACACAGTACACGCAGAAAATCATACACTCATTTAACATGATTCAATTAAATACATAATCCATGGAGGAAATCATACACTCATTTAACATGGAAAATCTAAGTCACATGATTCATGGAGGAAATCATACACTCTAGTATTGTGATGGAGATCCATATCTCAACCAGCTTAGCAATCACACTTTACTAACTACTAATTCACTTAGGCATTTATTCAAATACTTGGGTTACACTATTCAACATACATTACGTACGTCATCTCTATTGCATAATAGGGTAAGTCCTTTCGCCAAGGAGTTTTCGTATACATATCAGGCATATAAAAACGATAATTAATCATGGCAAGCAAATCAATAGATTCCATACGCATACATGTATTCTAACATATATATGAAATACGGTATTTACAATATAAAGTATACGTATGCGGAAAACAAAACGCATAGCACATTTGGCATGTGTAACGGCAATCACAACATGAATAAATCATTATCTAACATTGAAAATGTTGAAAACCAGAACCTAAGCGTATATAGTTTGTACCTTAAACCAGAAAATACGTATTCGATATGATTCAGACGATGTGTCTTCGTCAACGATGGATATGCTACCTATGACATGAAACAGGTTAGCTACAACTTCACTATAGCTAGTCTAAGCTTCAAAATAGGTTAGGGTTAGCTTAAATTATCTGAGAACGGAATCAGAATTGCCGAAAGAATGATTCAGATATGGAGGTTCGATGTGTAGTTGGACTAGAACGAATCCTACGGAGATTCGATAAATTCTCCTACACTTTCTCTCTTTTCTCTCTCTTGGGAAGTTAGGGTTTGGAAATTAGTATGGGATATGGAACTAAGGGTTTAAGGCCTTTTTATAAGCCTAAACATGACAAAAATGGACTTAAGGTCAAGGTATACTTAGGTTATAACCAAATCGGGATCTTTCTGATCCAAAGGAGCATTTCTGGAGGTCCTCTTATCAAATGCGATCGGCCTTAAGCTCACTAGCATTGGATCTTTAGTAAGTTAAGTTTTCAGTCCGATCAGATTTTCAGATCGTTCGTGGCGGACCAGTTTCAATTCAACGGTCACTGAACTTCGATCAGGGCCACAAGTACTTGGACATGTAAGGGCCAACTTTCTTGATCCGAGGGTGAAATTTGGTCAAAATCTAACGGTCAGAATGCTTAGAAATGTCATGCAAGTGACACGTGCCAGATTACTTAAAAATGTAATTATTTTTCTAAATATCTTCATTTTCTCACTCTCTTCACTCCGGGCTCAATAGAATGGTCTCAGGACATCGTTTGGACTTGATTTTTGAAATGGTGGTTAAGTCCAACTAAGCGGTCATAATGGCTTAAGATTATAGATATCAGACTTTCGACGTGCGGTCTAGATCCAATACGAAGTTACCAAGCATTCCCGGGAACAATTGGGTTTAGAGTTGGATCCTAGATTTTAGGGTATTATAGCGTTAACGATTCTACAAGTTTTAAGTCTTGCAGAATGTATTTAAATCGAACAGTACTAATTTCACAGCCAGTCTAAATTAGCGCTAGTTAACTTATGTTTAATTTCTAGGAGAATTAATCCTAAGTGATTTCTGATCGAGGTGGTACTCGGGTCTTGGTACGAAATTTTTCGAGTCGTTATAGTACATCACATCGGGACTTACCAAATGGGCCTTAAGTACATCACATCGGGCCTTACCAAATGGGTCGAATCAATAGGCCAGTCGAATGAACTGAGTTAAATAGGCCAATTCAAATGGGCCGAACATAACTTATCTATTTTTAGAGATCAATATAGGGTATTATATATATATATAAATGAATCATATCAAAAGATCAACTAGACTATACCATATCTACCAGTGGAGATAGTGATTTCCACGGTTAAATTTCAATGGGCCCCACCATAGGGTTTATCTCTCATCCAGCCTAGTCATAAGGTCACAAAGACCTATATCTAGAGGAAAAACAAATATCATATTGGTCCCATCTTGGTAGCCCAAGGGTTTAATGGTGAATGTTGAAACCCATTATTTTTTATAATGTGATCCACCTGATCCTAGATTTATCTCATTTTTAACCTCAAGCCTTAAGACAAGCTTGCCAAATGGTGGACTGTTTGGATGCAACACATGCATCATGGTAGGTCCCATAAGGATGGATGACATAAATAAAGCACATACCTCATGTGGCGGGGGGGGGGGGGGGGGGGGGGGGGTCCACACCGTTGAAAGGTGTGAATACAGTACATACATCAGTGGGTCCCACGTGGGGCCCACCATATCGTTTATTTCCACCCAATCTGTTAGTACGATCACGCTGACCTGGATTAAAGAGGATTTATTTTTAATGATCCAAAACTTCTGTACCCACAAATGGGTTTAAATGGTAGACGCCTAATCCCCATTATTTCCTGTGACGTGGGCCACCTGAGCTTTGAATATGGCTGATTTTTGGGTGGCCCACAGCCCAAAGGGGGTCACCAAATGCATGGCGTGGATGTTTTACACACAACACATTGGGGCGCATGGTTGGGACCGTGGTCCCTGCCTTTTTCCCACACCAGCACAGCAGCGCCTGCTGCTTCTTTTGTTATTTTTTTTTGAAAAACTGAAATTTGAGGTTTTTCGGATGTAGGGCCCGCATCAAGTGAATCCAGCCCAGCCATTGCACTCTATAACTCAAGGCAGACCCATCAAGCCCAATATTTGAGGTATTTTGGTGTATACAAACATCAGGGTGGATTTCAACGGTAGAAAATACTATTTTCTATGCTATGGGCCACTAGAACATTGGATTAACTTTATTTTTCGGCTTAATGCCTAAAATGAATATGTGAATGGGATGGATGGCGCGGATTAGATCAATGCATTAGGGTGGGTCCTGTATAAGTGGCTCACCCAAAAAGTATAAACTTGCTTACTTTATTTTTATTTATTTTTGGTTGCTGTGAGTACCCATCGTCTGTTCACACATTACTCGACCCATGTTCAGCGTCCAGGGATGCTGGACGGATGGTGAATACATTTCATTAAGGTGGGTCCCACATGGACGTGGCCCCACTTGATTGGATCAATCTAATATTTGTATTTTCCCAACATCCATAAGGTAGGGCCCATGTGGTTTGGTCAGCCATGGGGTCCATTTGATGGACGGTCTAGACACCACATACACTCATTATGTGGGCCATAAAATAAAGGAAGGAAAGAGAGAGAGAGAGAGAGAGAGAGAGAGAGAGAGAGAGAGAGAGAGAGAGAGAGACGTGTGATGGAGGGGAGGGACCCCGCCACTATGGGCCCTGCCTATATACATACAACAAGGTGGGTCCCACATATGTGGGCCCTCAAATGATAAAATTAATAAATAACAGCACCCACCTTTGATATCCTCTTCCTTCCTCTGCCAACACGATATAGGGCTCCAAGTGGTGGATTTTAACGGTTGAGATGGACTTTGGATGATGGGGATGGAAGATAGGAAGTGGGCCATACTAGCTTCTCCCCTAGGGAAGCCATGGACGTGGGTTGCTTGGAAAAAATGAGGGAGAGAGAGATGAGAGAGAGATTGTTGTAAGAGAGAGGGAGATAGGAGATGTGAGTGATGGAGTGATGTGTACTTGACATGTAAGGGAGAGAGTTGACTTTAGGGATGAGTGTTAGTACGTGGGGATGGGATGTTGTACTTGACATGTAAAGTGATTGGTGAGATTAATTGATGAGACATTTCGTAGAGATTCTCTTAGAATTGCAACACACGTCATTTTTCCTCGGATTGAACGCAAACCTACATCTCCTAGCCTGAGTATCGCCTCAGCGCATGAGATGCGACATCGAAACTGCGGCGACGGTGCGGTCGCAGGGATACAAGTCTTGGGTCGAGCTGACTCTGATATATGGGACACGACTCAAGATCACTCGCAAACACCAATAACAGATCATGAGTCGTCAGAATTCAACCGGGAGGACCGCAGAAGCATATGGAATGGTACGGGATAGGATACGGGTCTCACAAATCATATGTCTTGGAATGTTATGGTCCACCATCTTTCATCAGTTCACCCATCTGGACCGTTAAAAATAATCCTAAGGTGGGGCCGAACAAGCTCAAGAAGTCTGAACGGAGTGGATCTTGCGTCAGATTTCTATTTTTTCTCAAAAACCTATCACTACGCAAGGAAAGTCTGCTATTACTGCGTAAAGAGTTTACACACTCCATGTTTGACTCCAACTCGGGAGGTTCTCCAAACTGATAACCTTCCACTGCCTTGGCAGCTATAAGAAAATGTGAGAGAGAGAGGAAGGGGGGATCATCCAAGTCTTGGACCGTCTACACAGAGAGATAGTTAGAGTTTTTTTTTTTTTTTTTTTTTTTTTACATTTTTGTTTAAGAGAATTAGCCTAATCATGTTGGGCTAAACCTTTTATCTAGGGCTAAGAGGTGAAGCTTGTAGCGTGATGGGGAGACTTTTTACTTGTGCCTTTTATTTAGATTGAACTGATGTTGATTTTAGTTTAATTAAGGGAATAGTTTTAGTTTTTAATGGTCTATTATGACTAAAATTATAATGGGTCTGTAATAACTTTGAACATATTTTTTTCTTTTTATGTTTATAACGTCAGGAAGCCCTATTGTTTACCATTGTCTCTTGTAAATGGTTGGATGACGGTACCTGTCCTAATCTTCATACATTATTGATTGGTTGGTAATTAGTTTAATTATTTTGTTTACTTTGTCTCCTGGGCATGCTTTAGTGATGGAATCCATTCTAATTCACATACTTTTCATCTCTTAAAAACCATATCGAAGGAAGTTCAGTCTTGATTTCTATGGTTACACTCTTCAACTGGATGAAGATGAGACTCTAAGTCCAGTTGAGTTCTTGAAGCAGACATAAGATTTCCCTAATCTCTACAAGTGGATCCTTTGAATCCCTAGATTCATTTCCTTGAATTCTTTAAGTTTAAGATAATTATTTCATCATTATTCCTCAAATTACAATCGATTTAGATTTCATCTTAATCTAGTTGTAGTTCTACTTAGTTTCAGATTATGTACAGGTTCCAGTCCCTTGGAATTCGACCTCAGTCTCACCGAGTTTATTATTACATCACAACCCTATACTTGGGGAGTGAACAAGTTTTTGGCACCATTCCCGGGGACTGACGGCTAAGAATATCTGAAATTAATTAGTTTTAGAAGTAGTTTAAGATTAGGATTTTACTAACTTTAGTTTTAGATTTTTCTTTCTTATTGATTTCTAGAACTAACTTGTTTTCCTATCTCGTAGGATTTTTGATAGGTCTTCTAATCTGGTAGCTTCGTCTTTATTTTCTTACTTTCTCTAGCCTTTAGATTCAGTTTTATCTTCTATAAACTAACTTGGTTTGTTTTGGTTTGCAGGATCTTCACTTAAGACTTCGAATTTGATAACCTCTTTCCATCTTTCCTCTTTATTTCTAAAATTTCTTTTTATTCTTCCTCTTAGTTCTAGGTTTAAAATCTAAATTGAGGGCTGCGAGTGTTTCATGCCCAAGTAGGTTCGTGATAACACTTGACGTCTCTTGAGCGCAGGAGGATTAGTTGAGGGGTTGATTGTCCATCATAGGACTAGACACTGCTCGAGATCCTCAGAGTTAATTGAAGTAATGGCTGCAAATCAACTCCCTCCACCTATGGAGGAGGACACTCAGGATGAGAATGAGGTGCATCAAGCATCCCTGCCTCATACTTTATAAGATTATTTACAACCGGCGGGGGTGAGTATGCTCTCATGCATGATTTTTCCTGAAAATACAAGACATATGAATATCAAGCCAGAGGTTATCCAAATCCTTCATAAATTTCATGGGCCGAAATTAGAAAGTTTGTACTTACATCTGAAAGAGTTCGATGAGATTATACCCACTATATACTTTCCTAATGTATCTGAGGATACGGTTAGGCTGAAACTATTTCCATTTTCCTTGAAGGAGAAGGCTAAGACGTGGTTACATTCACTGCATCCTAGATCCATTGGCACATGGAATGACATGTAAAGGAAATTCATAAAGAAAATTTTTTCTATATCATAAAACAATTACCCTTAGAAAAGCAATCATGAACTTCACCCAAAAGGAGGATGAAACATTCTTTCAATGTTGGAAAAGGTTTAAGGATCTTATCAGTTCATGCCCATAACATGGCTTTGAAACGTGATGCGTTACAAATTTTTTCTATGATGGATTGACATCTTTTATGTGCCAATTAGTCGAGACAATGTGTAATGGAGAATTCATTAATAAAGATGTTGATGAGGTATGAGATTACCTTGATAGACTTGCTGAAAAAACACAATCATGGGACCATTATCCAAATTCAAACACCACGTCTAGGGTGACTCAATTTAAGGAGAAAGGTGGATTGTATCTCCTGAAAGAAGAGGTTGATCTCAATTATAAAGTGACTAATCTCATAAGAAAATTCGAGACCATGGAAGGAATGAAGGATAAGGTTAATGAAATTATATGTGGCATCTGTGATTACAACATTCACACAACTGAAAATTATCCCACAATACTTGCCTTTTGAGGAGTGTTGAATGAAAAAGCCAATGCCGTAAATAACTATCAAAGACCTTTCAATGGACCTACCTCTAATACGTACAATCCTGGTTGGAAAAATCATCCAAATTTTAGTTGGAGGAATGGAAAAACTGCTACCCCTTAAGGTTTCTTTAATTAAACTTCATAACAACAACAAGAAAAACCTCAAGAGGATTCGATTTTAAAATATTTTAAAAAGTAAGATCATTTCAATCAGGGTATGCTACAAGTCTTACAAGACCTTAACAAAACACTACAAGGACTTAAGGCTGAAAACATGATTAGGAATAAGGGGAGCCTCCCAGCTCAATCTCTTCCCAATCCAAAGTTAGAATATGAAGTTGGCAACTTAAGCTCTTCAAATCAGATGGAGCATGCTAAATCCATCACCACTCTTAGGAGTTTAAAGATTATTGATAAAATCCCTCCAGTTAGGCCCGAAAAGCCTTAAGAATCAGAAGAGGACAACAATGATGGATCAAGTGATGCCCCACAAAAATTAGAACTAGAACTTCTAGAGAAGCTATTTGCTCCATTTCCCCAACGATTAGTTACACCAAAACCTCTATTTAACTCTCGAGATATTCTAGATGTGTTGAAAGAAGTAAAAGTTAACATTTCTCTACTTAATGCATGAAACAAATACCTTCATATGCCAAATTCCTGAAAGACCTATGCACGGCCAAAAGACGGTAGAGTATTCAAAAGAAAATCTTTTTAACTGAGAAAGAGAGTGCCATCTTAAAGCAAGATTTGTCACAGAAATTCAAGGATCCTGGTAGCCCAACCATATCATGTATGGTCGGTAACTACCGTATTGAGCATGCACTTCTTGACTTAGGAGCGAGCGTCAATCTGATTCCCTACTCGATATACAAATAACTAGGGTTAGGTGAATTGAAAAGTACCTTAACTACATTACAACTCGCTGATCATTCTGTTTGTATACGAAGAGGGATAATTGAGAATGTGTTAGTTCAAGTTGAAAGCTTCTACTACCCTACAGATTTCATCATCCTTGATACTGAACCCGTCAATAATGGAAGCACTCAAATTCCAGGCATTCTTGGTTGCCCATTGCTGGCTACTTTAAACGTGATTATCAATTACAGGAATGGATTTATGAGCATGTCTTTTCGGAATATGACATTGGAGTGAAACATCTTTTTTAATAACGGAAGAAATTTCAAGGATGATGGAGATTTCCACGACATTAACATGATTGATTCTTTCGTGGAAGATAGAACGCCTCTGACCCTCTAGAGACGTGCATGACACACTCCTATGACTTAAATGATGACATGATTAGGGAGACATGTGCCTTTCTTGATACTGCGCCGTTACTTGAAGTTAACTAGTGGAGGCCACAATTTGAAGAATTGTCCCAAACTGATGTCGTGCCTCTATCATCTAACCACAAGCCACTGAAACTTAACCTAAAAGCTTTACCCTCTAATTTAGAATATACCTATTTAGGTCAAGAAGAGACATACCCAATGGTAATTTCATCTCACCTTGAGAACAAACAAGAGAGTATGCTCATTTCTACTCTTGAAGAAGATAAAAGAGTTATTGGACATACCATCATAGATCTCGATAGGATGAATGAACTCCTTTTAACTGAATGTTTCGACTCTTTAGATGATTTCTTGACACACTTTGTAAATTCAAATGATCCCATGATACAAGAAATAGTGTCACGCCCTAAACTTGAAAAATGGGCTAACAAAATTTTTGATCGCCGAATCCGCCATCGACAGCCTCTGTAGTGCCCCATTCTCGGCTCCCAGCACTCGCATGCCAGATTCTGATCCTGGAATCTTACAAGGAGGATTTTCAGTATGATTTTATTTTATTTTTGTAATAGAGTATAACCACAAGCATACTAAATAACAAAACAGCATCACCTCATATCCACTCTATCAAAAACTTTAAGTAAAATGTAGAAAGGGAAATACAAGGTGATCAAAAGACTCCAAAATAATCCGATGCGTGCTCCTACCTCATAGCGCTGCTGCGATCCAAGGACACCTGCATGCAACGATCATGCATAAGCTTACAAAAGCTTAGAGGGTGGTATAAGTGTGTGCGCAAGGCAAGCGCCAAGTGTACAATATCAGAGTAATGTGAAAAAATGTGGTAAGTCCATAAATGCTATTAGCTATACTAAAGCTATGTGATGCAAGGCATGAATGCTATCAGCCATACCAAGATGATGCGATGCGAGGTCTATGTAACCAAATGTCATATGTGTGATGCAAAACAAGCATGCCAGTCCTCATCAAGTACACATATCAGCACAGTTCCTCTCTGGGATATCATTGGGGTCTAGTACACTCCACACCGACTACCGCCCTCCCTAGTAGCACAACCCAGCGAACGGAATAGACCACACTATTTTCCTGACCAGTAGTATGCCAATACCTACCCGGCTCGTCGATAGCAGACTCATTTACGAGCTGGTCAAACTCAACCTAGCTTATAACCTCCTCACTCAAGCGGATAAGGCCACACCCTCTTCCAACCGACCATGACACAGTGGGAGACGCAGCCTACTGGTATTTGGCACTCGGGCGCTTGTGTATCCACTCGATGTAGATGTTGGAGCATCTCCTAGTACCAAAAAGGTTATGAGACTTTCATCCAAGGACATCCTAAGTACCGACAGTGCTAGAATCAAGTATTTTCGGTATCTGATACAGCCATCCACGATGTGCCTCTGGAGGCCACGACATTGATGTCGCTAGGGCGTACAATGATCATGTCACACATATGCGAGATACATGAGTCACACCGTACAGTCATGCTGCAATCCCGCGCGTACCATGCGCTCATGTGAGTAACTCCTATCAATGAGTCCCGTAAGTAATCTTTCCAATGGCATATGCAATGATCAGTCGCTACTCATATTAAGCATACATATGATGCGTATGACACGAGTCATGGAATTATACTAAGCATGTTATAAAGTAATGAACTATCCTTACAACGCAGATGGGCTTAAACGACTTACACACAACCAGTATGGGCCTATTAACGGGCCATAAGGAGGTTACAATGTGAACATTTAACTAACATTGTACTTACAATGTGGGCGTCAAACCATCATTGCTCCCAAGGCGTAGCCTGCTATAAAGGTCACCACATAAACCACGGTGGAATCACATTATAGTGGGCCTTATGTACATCCCATTGGACCTTGACCCGTGGTCCTCCAATATATTAAATGGGCCTCATATATATCAAGGCGGGCCTCAGCGGATGAGCCATAACTACATCAAGACGGGCCTAATCATATGGGCCTCATATATATACCCAATGGGCCTCAACAACGGGCCACAAATACAGCAAGACGGGCCTAATCATACGGCCTTATATATGTATATGAATCATATCAGAAGATCAACTAGATATTTATATATATATATATAAATCATATCAAAAGATCAGCCAGACTGCACTCCAAATAACAGTGGTGAGAATGATTTCCACCATTCGAGGCCCACCATAACATTTTTTTTCTACCCAATCCGATCATAAGGTCGTACAGACCTGAATTAAGAGAAAAAACAAATTTCCTGATGATCCAAAACTTCTGTGAAAAGGTTTCGATGACAGACACTCAATCCCCATTGTTTTTACTGTGTGGTCCACTTAATACTGGATCTGTCTCATTTTTGAACTCAAGCCTTAAAATGAGACAGAAGTGGATGGCTTGGATGCAACACATGCATCATGGTGGGTCCCATAGATGGATGGCGTAGATTAAGCAAGTGGCACCCACAGAACTTGGTGACGCCACTACAGTAGCAACTATGCAGCTGGAGTGAGGTACACCAGTTGTCCCACTCCACACGTGGGGATGGTGTGGTTAAAACACTTACATTAGTGGGTCCTACGTGGGGCCCACCATAATGTTTATATGTCATCCAATCTATTGATAATGTCACGTAGGCCCAGATGAAGAGGAAATACAAATACAATGATCTAAAACTTCTGTGACACCCAAAAGAGTTTCAATGGTAGCCGTTCAATCCCATTGTTTCCTATGACATGGGCCACCTGAGTTATATATACGGCTAATTTTTGGAGGGCTCATTGTCTCAAAGGGGACCCAACAAATACACGGTGTTGATGATCAACACACATCATGGTGGGGCCCACAACTGTGACCCAACGGTCCTTGCTCAACTGTCAATAGCGCAGGATGCTGTTACGTCCTTTGGTTGTTAATAGTAGCAGCATCTGTTGCTGTTGAGTTATATATATATTTAAAAAATGATTAAATTTTAATATTTTTCCTAGGTGGGGCCTGCATCAGTAGAATCCATCCCAACCATTGGCTTCTATGACTCAAGACAGACACATCGAGCCCAATATTTGAGGTATTTTGGTGTATAAAAATATCAGGGTGGTTTTCTATGGTAAAGGCACTGTTTTCTTTACTGTGGCCCGCTAGATAATCAGATTGGGTTCATTTTTCAGTTCAATGTCTAAAATGGCCTCAAAAATAAAATGGATGGCGTGGATTAAAGCCATACATCAAGGTGGGGCATGCATGAGTTGTCCACCCAATGTTTCAAACCAAACTGATATTTTTTTATTTTTGCTTTGACTGCCCAAAAACCACACTGCCTGTGCACACTTCACAATCTGGCCACTTCCAGCTTCCCTGGATGTTGGATGGTTGCTTACATCACATTAAAAGGTGGGCCCCACCTACAAGCCTGCTGCCTAGGTGGGCCACCAAATGGTTGGATGGTGTGGATAGAACATACAACAAGGTGGGGTCCATCCGAGTAGGCCACACAATCACATCATCACAAACAAAATAAATGAAAAAGAGAGGGAGAGAGAGAAAGAAAGAGGGACACATGTGATGGAGGGCTCTGCCACTATGAGCCCTCCCTTGCATTCAATCATACATTAAGTGGGTCCCAATACATGTGGGCCCACCAAATCAAAGATAAACGGGGGGTATTCCTTCTCCACCAAAATGGAAGGTCTAGATGACCTCTATTCATGCAAGGTAAATAAACATCATGATGGGGTCCGTGGAGAATGGCCCCATCATGGAATGATCATGGGAATCAAGGTGAGACATCGGCCACACCTAGGGTCCAAAGTGAGATCCATACCATCAATCGGTAGGCCTCACTTGGCCCTTCATTAAAAGAATGAAATCTAAGCCTATAGAAGCACCAACCGTTCGATCTTCTTGGTGCAATGGAACGTCGAGCTCCTTGTGCTTCACTTTGATGGAAGATGATGAGAAATGAATTGTTATGATAAAGGATTTTGGGAGAGGAAGTAGGCCACACAAAATACACTTTTCTCTCACTTGGGATACTTGGACATCCACCACTTTTGCTTGAGATTTGGAAAGTATATTGAGAAAGAGAGAGAATGATGGTTGTAAGGAGAGAGAGTGATGGGTGATGGATGTGAGGTGAGAGACTTATTGACTTTTGGGGTAGATTACTTTACTTGTGGAGAAAGAAAGCATGAGTTGCTCTTGTACTTGACATGAGGTGATTGATTGATTGATTGATGGGACATATTGTAAAGATTCTCTTGAGATTCCAAATGCGCGGTGTTTCTTCGAAATAAACGTTGTCCCACATCTCCCTGTCAGGGTATTAGATAGGCATGCAAGACGCGGCATTGGAACCGCGGTGACGATGCGATTGCAATAGTACGAGTCTTGGATTAAGCCAACTCAAATCTACAGGATACGACTTAGGGTCACGTGCAAACATCAATTATAGGTCACAGGTTATCAAAATTTGATGGGAAGGATCACGGGAGTCGATGGAATAGTTCGGACTACGATACGAGCCTTACATCACAGACTGAGAGAACCCTTATTCTGAAGTACCTCCTCCCCCAGATCCTGAATGTTTACCATTAAAGGAGGAGGAGCTGAAAGTTGATCTAAAGAGTGAAACTTCGGCGTGTGTTGAGACTACACCACCTACTATAAATTTTTCTGAATTTCATCTACTTGTAGTCTCTGATTCATCATGGTGTACTAACTTCAAAAATTTTTCTGCCACAGGTGAATCGTATATACTTTGGACACTTCAAACGATTAAAAGAAAACTTTATGCTGAGGTCCCTCAATTTCTCTGGACATTCACACTCCAGGACATCCAAGCCTACTGCAAAATAGGATTTTAGATGATCTTATTGAAAAACCTTTTGAGAAATTTACCAAGATATTGGCTGGAAGAGGAACCTTACGGTATGAACGAGTAGTTTTTTTCTGCGTTCATAGGACTAGGATAGTTTGCTTTATATTGTTCTAGGATAGATGGATGCTGTGAGTTTAGTTTGCTTGATACATTATTTTAAGATAGTTTACTTTTGTTGGTTTCTTTCTTGTGCTGACCTGCTCTTACGCTAATATCTTTGGAAGGCCTCGTGATTCTTTCATCCAGGTACTATCTTTCCATCACTCCTCTTTTACTTTCATTATCCCATGTGTATTGCATGCTCATATCTTGGTCTTGAGCAAAAATTATGAAAATATTTCAAAAATTTCTAGACTTTCTTGTGAATTCAAAGTGATTTTGATGGCCATCTTTGATTCAGAATTTTAAGATACGTAATGTTGGATTTATGACTCTTGGATTCAGTTATCTATTAGATTTCATAGTTATGTTTGAATTGTTAATCCAGATTAGAAGTTGTAACATTGATTGAGTCATGATTTCACATGTCACATCTCGCTTACACATTAAGGTTTCAGTTTGATACTGAAGGGTTAACTTGGTAATCATTAGGCATGTAAGGAACCAGCTTGAAAAATTTATTCGTCATGATCAATTGAAAAAAAGAAAAAGAAAACAGATACCTTCATAAAGGGTTAGGCGAATAATCTTCACCATAGGTTTGCTCCCTATAGGTGAGGATTTGATTCCCCTTCTTGGCGTTACTTTTAATGGAAAAATTAAAAGTTGAAAGAATGAAAAGATGATCTGTGAGACAAGTTTTGGTTTAGGTTTTGGTTGTCAAGAATTCTCTTGTTGGTTACCAATGATATCCTGAAATAAAGAAGTGAATTTTAATGATGATAAGTTGAGATTAGACTATACACCCATGGAACTCAATGTTTAGAATTGTTCTAAATGATGGATTAATACGTTAAACTTGAGTCTGAAGTTTACTGTGCGCTTGAGTATAGGAGAAAGTAATACCCAACATTCATAAATCTTAGAATTCTCGAATCTGGATTATTTTGTAAAAATCACTCGAGTTTATAGAAATTGTCTTATAATTCTCAACTTACTTTTCACATACTTTGCTCGGGACTAGCAAGACATTGGTTAGCGGTTGTGGTGACGGTCAAATATTGCATATCAGACCCCAGTTGTTGCTTGGATTTATGAACATGGTACTATTTAACGACCCAATTTAATTGTGTTTATGCTGCAAGGTGTGTTTAGGAGCCTGAATTGAAATAGGGTACTAAAAGCATGAAATTAATGCTCAAAAGTCACCAAGGCAAAGGATGGACTCTAGAGGACCAAGATCTACGGATTTGCACGCTAGAGATCCAAGAAAATTGATAAACTGAAGCTCAAATAGCCTAAAAGTCAACCAGAATGCAAGATCACAAGGTTTCCACCATTCGTTCAGATCAAAAATTCATAAATGGACTGAAGACCATAATTTAACCGTACACATCAAAATTCAGCCGTTGGATCCTTGTGGAAGTGTCCCAACGGTCAAATCATGTCATAAAATTCTAAATTTGGGGCCCGCTTGATATCTGGATATACTTCAATTTCATTGTCAACTCCTTAAATTGGATGGGAAAAAGGATGGACGGTACGGATTTCTCACAAACATCACAATGGACCCCAACATTCAGTGCACGCACATGCGAGTTGCACCGAACCGAAGAATTCGATCAACAGGTGTTGACCCAATCGTAGCTGCATAAACAACGTCTGTACTATGTAGATGTTGATTTTACTGGTGGGCCTCACTCGTTGCCCAATTCTATGATCCAAACCGTTCACCTATCCCATGAGGTGGCCAAGACCTTCGCCTAGGTGTCTATATATTTCAATGCAAGTACACGTGTGAAGATCTCAGCCAAACGGGAGATTGACGATGAAATGAAAAGTATGGTGGGCCACACCTAATCTAAGCCAAAACACTCCACCTCTGAAGGGTTTTTCACAAGAATTTTAATGGACAGAATGGATTTCTCTGCCGGTATCGAAAAGGACCCAACACCAGCAATTACAGACCTTTACGGAAGCTCTGTTTCGCAGCCCGGAAGCTCTACTTCATAACCCAAAAGAATCGGATGTCTTAGAACGTTGTGGTCCACCATATTTCATCAGTTCACCCATCTGGATCGTTAAAAATCATCCTAAGGTGAGGCCGAACAAGCTCAAGAAGTTTGAACGGAGTGGATCTTGCGTCAGATTTCTATTTTTTCTCAAAAACCTGTCGCTATGCAAGGAACGTCTACTGTTGCTGCATAAAGAGTTTACGCACTCCATGTTTGACTCCAACTCGGGCGGTTCTCCAAACTGATAGCTTTCCACTGTCTTGGCAGTTATAAGAAAACATGAGAGAGAGAGAGAGAGGAAGGGGAGATCATCCAAGTCTTGGACCGTCTGCACAGAGAGATATTTAGATTTTATTTTTTTACATTTTTATTTAAGAGAATTAGCCTAATCATGTCAGGCTAAACCTCTTATCTAGGGCTAAGAGGTGAAGCTTGTAGTGTGATAGGGAGACTTTTTTACTTGTGCCTTTTGTTTAGACTGAACTGATGTTGATTTTAGTTTAATTAAGGAAATGGTTTTAGTTTTTAATAGTCTATTGTGACTAAAATTACAATGAGTCTGTGATAACATTGAGCATGTTCTTTTCCTTTTTATGTTTATGACGTCAGGAAGCCATGTTGTTCAGTATCGTCTCCTAGGCATGGTCGGATGACGGTACCTTTCCTAACCTTCATACATTGTTGATTGGTTGGTAATTAGTTTAATTCTGTTGTTTACTTTGTCTCCTCGACATGGTTTGGTGATGGAATCCATTCTAATTCATATACCTTTCATCTCTTGAAAACTATATCGAATGAAATTCAGTCTTGATTTCCATGGTTACACTCTTCAACTGGATGAAGATGGGACTCCTAGTCCAATTGAGTTCTTGAAGCAGGCATAAGATTTCCCTGATCTCTACAAGTTGATCCTCTAAATCCCTAGTTTCATTTCTTTGAATTCTTTAAGTTTTAGATAATTATTTCATCATTATTCCTCAAATTACAATCGATTTAGATTTCATCTTAGTCTAGTTCTAGTTCTACTTAGTTTCATATTACATACAGGTTCCCATCCCTCAGGATTCGACCTCGGTCTCACTGAGTTTATTACTAAATCACAACCCTATACTTGGGAAGTGAACAAGTGACCTTATTAACGGATTGGATGGCAGATAAACGTTATGGTGGGCCCCACGTGGGACCTACTGATATATGTATTGTATTCACACTTTTCATTAATGTGGACCCCTACCATGAGGTGTGTACTTTATCGATGGCATCCATCCATCATGATGCATGTGTTGCATCCAAATCGTCCAACCATTTTGAAAGACAATTTTAAGGCTTGTGATGGAATCAAAAAATGAGACAAATCTAGGATCAGGTGGACCACATTACAGAAAACAGTGGGTTTGAACGTCCACCATTAAACCCTTGGGCAACTAAGTTTGGACCATTATGATATTTATTTTGCCTCTAAATCCAGGTCTATATGATCTTATGAATAGACTGGATGGGAAATAAACCCTATGATGAGGCCCACTAGAATTTGACTGTGGAAATCATTATCATCATGATTAGTTATGATATGGTCTAGTTGATCTTTTGATATGATTCATTTTTATATACATATTGATTTTTAAAAATAGATGAGTTGGGTTTGGCCTATTTGGATTGGTCCATTCAACTCGGCCCATTCGACTTGGCCCATTTGATTCAGCCCATTTAATTATGCCGATGTGATATACGAGGCTCGTTGTTGAGGCCCACCTTAATGTGATATATATGAGGCCCATGGTGATGCCCATTTGATGTATTGGAGGCCCATGGGTCAAGGCCCAACGGTATGTACATAAGGCCCATTGCAAAGTATGATTCCACCATGGTTTGTGTAATGATGTTTATGACGGGTTATGCCTTGGGAGCAATGATAGTTTGATGCCCACATTGTAAGTACAATGTTGGTTAAATGTCCACATTGTAACTCTTCTTAGGGCCCATTGATAGGCCCATACTTGTTGTGTGTAAGCCATCTAGGCCCATCTTCGTTGTGAGGATAGTTCATCACCATATAACATGCTTAGTATAATTCCATGATTCATACCCATTTGCATCATATGTATGCTTGATATGAGGAGTGACTGATCATATCATATGCCATTGAGTAGATTATTTATGGGACTCATTGATAGGAGTTACTTACATGAGCGCGTGGTACGCTCAGGATTGCTGCATGACTGAATAGTATGACTCGTGCATCTCGCATATGTGTGACATGATCATTGTAAGCCCCAGCAATATAACGGTCGTGGCCTCCATAGGCACATCGTGGATGACCATATTGGATATCGAAAATACTTAGTTCTAGCACTGTGGGCACTTAAGATGTCCTTGGGTGAAAGTCGCAGAACCTTTTTGGTACTGGGAGATGCTCCAATGTCTAGACCGAGTGGATACACGAGCGCAAGAGTGCCGAATATCAGTAAGTCATGTCTCCCGTTGTGTCGTGGTCGGTTGCAAGGGGGTGTGGCCTTATCCGCCTGAGTGAGGGGGTTATAAGCTGACTGAGTTTGACCAGCTCATAAATGAGTCCACTATCGACGAGCCGGGTAGGTATTGGCAGACTACTGGTCAGGCGGATAGTGTGGTCTATTCCACTTGCTGGGCTGTGTGGCTAGGGAGGTGGCAGTTAGTGTGAAGTGTTTTAGACCTCGGTGATATCCCAGAGAGAAACTGTACTGGTATGTGTACTTGATGAGGACTGACATGCTTGCTTTACATCTCGCATATGACATTTGGCTACATAGGCCTTGCATCGCATGGCCTTGGTATGGCTGATAACATTCATTCCTTACATCGCATAACCTTGGTACAGCTGATAGTATTCATGGACTTACTAGCATACTTTCACATTTCTCTGATACTACATACTTGGCACTCGCCTTGCACATACACTTACACCATCATCTACGCTTTTGTAAGCTTATGCACGA
Organism: Magnolia kwangsiensis; assembly: GCA_037074715.1. Classification (NCBI taxonomy): domain Eukaryota; kingdom Viridiplantae; phylum Streptophyta; class Magnoliopsida; order Magnoliales; family Magnoliaceae; genus Magnolia; species Magnolia kwangsiensis. The sequence continues at coordinate 66,057,800 of CM073574.1, read as the reverse complement.
CCGTTGATGCAGTTGACGTTGGATCGTAACAGCACTGAGGCAGGAGTGCACATCAAATTATTTTGGAGCCTTTTGATCACCTTGTATTTCCTTTTCCGTATTATAAGTTTTTGATATAGTGGATATGTGGTGATGTTGTTTTATGACTTGGTTATGCTCCATTACAAAAAAATTATACAGAAAATCCTTCTTATAGGATCCTAGGATTGGAATTTGGCATATGAATGTCGGGAGTCGAGAATGGGGCACTACGGAGGTTGTCGGCACCAGATTCAGCGATCGAGAATTTTTTGAGCCTGTTTTTCGAGTTTAGTGCATGACAATGGCTCACATAGCCTTTCCAGCACCGACTTGTGCCATGTGGATACAGAGGAGTCACAAATCTAATTCCCATCAAACTGGGAGCGGATTAGTTATGGCAATGGCCTCATGGTGTGACCTTTACTGTGGGGCCACCTTGATGTTATTCCATGTCCATGCCATCCACATGTTTTTTTTTAAAGATCATTTTAGGGCATGATGCAAAACATGAAATTGATCTAAATATTAAGTGTACTATATTATAGGAAACACTGGTGATAGATCATTAAAAACTTTTTGTTGGCTATAAAAAGTTTTGGATTATGGTTATATATATATATATATATATATATATATATATATAAATCTTTATCTAAGATTGTGTGACATTATCAATAGTTTAGATGAAACACAAATATTATAAAAATATTACAATGGGTCTTAGGAAGTTTTCAATGGTGAGGCGTTCAATCACCACTGTTTCTTATAGAATTGTCCACTTGAGATTTGGATCTGCTTCATTTTTTAGGTTCGTGCACTAAAATGATTTGTAAAAATAGACGGATGGTGTGGATATAGGATACATAAGTCAAGGAGGGCTACCTTGGGTAAAGCGGAGCTATAGAGAAAATGTAAGAAAGGAATTGTCCTTTCTCATGGCTCTCTGTGGGTAAGAAAATAAAAATGCAATTTTGAAGGAAAGTTGGATGTGTGGGAAATTAAATTTCCCTTCCTTTCCTTTGATTTTGGTGTTTACAAACAATGAAAAGCTTCTTAAAAACCTTATTTCTTTTCCACTATTTTATTGAATCCAAACAAGCCCTTGGGTTTTTATTTGGGCATGAAAATAGGAGCGTTTACATCGTAGGCTAGGCAATGGATGGAGGCAGATTGTGTGGTGTGCCACATCCCACCGGCCTCAGTGGTGTGTTGACAGCACCAAGTACCATGGGTCCCAACATGATTTAAGTGTTATATCCATACCATTCATTTATTTTGCAAGATCATTTTAGGACTCGGGCCCAAAAACGAGGCAGATCCAAAACTCAAGTGGAACTATTGGGGCCTTGCACAAAACCTTAGGATCTAGCCTCCCGAAACAAACCAGAATTATGGATAATAAAGCAATGAAATAAATCAAAGTATAAAACCCACCACATAAGAAATTTTTATGTGAAAAACTCTCAAAGAGTAAAAACCACGGGACTTTATCCAGATCAATAATCCACTATGAAGTAGAACGTTACAACCGATCATAAGCACACCCTGCTATGATCAAACCTTCATCACTAACATAGGAGTGCATAAATAGTAAGAGAAACAAAGAAAAATAGAGAGATCTTACCGATTATGAGGGCGTAGAAGCACTGAGATATAAATTACACCGTAGATAACCTCCACGAGCATAACCTCCCTTTTACAAGCTTCTTCTCTCTCTCTTTCTCTCCCTCTCTCTTACACCTTTGATAGCCCTCTTATTTTTTTCATGTCAATAGAAAAACTCTATGTAAGACCCGTGTCCTAGTCCGTACCATTCCGTTGGCTTCGCGGTCCTTCTGGTCAAAATTCGAGAATCCTTGACCCGTTTCTGATGTTTGCGCACGATCCTAAGCCGAGACCTGTATGCCAAAGTCGGCTCGACCCGAAACCTATACCTTAGCGACTTCGCCGTCGCCGCGGTTCTAACGCCACGACTCACGCACGGACCCGATACCCAGGGTAAAAGATGTAGGCCCGCGTTCGATTCGAAGAAAACACCGCACGTTGCGAATTACGAGGGAATCTCTACGAGATGTTCGATCAATCAATTAATCACTCATGTCAAGTACAACCATACCTCAAGTACAAGAACCATCCCTCCTTTTTCCCTCAAGTCAACTCCCTTTCCAACTCACCATCTCCCTTTACAAAATTTCAAACTAAACCATCCCTCTTTTACCCATTTTTCAAGCCAACCCATACCCCATTAATTACACACACCACTCCATCCATCTCATAATATTCCATCCTCTCTCTCTCTCTCTCTCTCTCTCTCTCTCTCTCTCTCTCTCTCTCTCTCATTTTTCTCAAACTTTCCAAGCCCCACACATCCAAGCCTCTCCTCTTCCAAGCAAATCCCATACCTAGTGTGGCCCATCCTCTCATCTCACATCTCAACCCTTCATCCATCATCTACCTCCATTAAACTTGAAGGTAAGGAGCTAAGGAGGCTAAGGGAGCTAGAAGGAAGACCTAGAGGTGGGTGATCGACCGTTAGATTTCAATTTTTATAAAGACTCCTTGTAGTAGGGCCCACAATGATGTACGTATTGTAGTGAGGAGCCCATAGTGGCGGGGTCCCTCTATTTCACCGGTGTTCTCTTTCTCTCTCTCTTTCTCTTTCTTTGACGTGATTTCTTGTGGCCACCATGTGCAAGGTGATCTTGGCCGCTTAATCGTGAGGCCCATCTTGCAATGGGCTAATTAGACGGCCAAGATGATGGGAAAACACAAATATCATGTTGATCCAAAAGGTGGGCCACGTTCATGTGGGACCCACCTTAATTTGTGGGCCACGTATATGTGGGGTCCACCCTAATGTCTATATTTATCCACGCCGTCCAGCGTCCCTGGACGCTGGACGTGTGGGTTGGCTAACATGGAGTGCGTGTACTGACGTGGGTGTGTACTCACAGTGAAGTGTGAAGTGACATGGGTGTACTAAGCATGGGGTGGGCCACTCATGCAAGCCCCACCTTAATGAATGTACTTAATCCAAGCCATCCATCCTCTTCCTCGGATCATTTGAGGCGTTGAGCTAAAAAATGAGACCGATCCAATTATCTGGTGGGTTGTGGTATTAAGAATGCTAGTATTTTCCGTTAAAACTTGGAAAAATGATTGCCGGGGTCCACAAGAAGCTTGGACCGACTTAAAACTTGGTTTGGACCCCTAATTTTTTGGGACACATACAATGGACGGGGTAGATCTGGTTAATATGGGTCCCACATAGGATGAAAAAAATAAAAATAAAAGTTTATATGCATGGCATGCCTTTGCTGCCATGACGTCCAGAGGACGTCCAACGTTAAAAAAAAAAAAAAAAAAAAGGTGGCCCCCATTGGCTCGAGTTGTGGACCCTACCATGATGTATGTTCTATATCCATGTCGTTCATTTAATAGGTCCCCTTTAATGATGCTTTGGCTCCAAAAATCAGCCATAAAAAGTTCTTGGACGGCACACACCATCATCATTCTTGTGATGGTATGTCAAACCACATGGAATCAAATGTTGGAGTCCACATGCAGCTTAGACCCACCTAAAACTCGATTTGGACCATTAAATTGGTGGGACACACACAATGAATGGGTTGAATTTTCCTAAGGCGGGCCCCACCTACCAAAAAAAAAGAAAAAAAAAAGAAAAGAAAGAAGTGACAGACGGACTGACTGGGGCTCACGGCCCCATCTGTGGGTCCCACGTGATGCCTTTCGAACATCCATGCCATTCACTAGGTGGCCCCTTAGGGCAGTGGGCCTCCTTCCAAAAATCATCCGTATACAGAACTCAAGTAAGCCATACCATCTAAAATCATGTGAAGACATGCCTGAAACATATAAAAGCACTTGGTGGGGCCTACCTAAAATTTGGATACAGCTGAAACTTGGCCTAGACCCTTAGCCAAGTGGGACGCACATAATGAGTGGGCTGGATTGGTGAACCACCTTATGGTGGGCCCCTGATCGTGTCCTCATGAATCGGTTGGATGACAAAGAAACGTTACGGTGGGCCCCTGGTCCACGTGACCATATGAATAGGTGGGTGGCAAATAAATATCACAGTGGGCCCCCCTTGTGACCGTGTGACCTTCTAAATACGTTGAATGATAAATAAATATTACTGTGGGCCCTACCCTAGTCCACGTGATCTTATGAATAGATTGGGTGGAAAATAAAACATTACAGTGGGCCCTAGGCCCATGTGACCCTATGATCAGTTTGGATGGAAATAAACATTATGTTGGGCCATAAGTTGGGTGAAAAATAAACATTATATTGGGCCCTAGTTTGGGAGAAAAATAAACATTATGGTGGGCCTCACATGAGGCTCACTTTGGTGAATATGGGCCCATGTATTTAGGCCCATCTTGGCATGTATATGGCCCAATGTTGAGGCCCACTTTGTTATATATGGGCCCATGTGTGTAGGCCTATTTGAGGTATTTGTGGCCCATTGTTGAGGCCCAGTTTGGTATATATAAGGCCTATGTGATTAGGCCCATTTGATGTACATAAAGCTCATGTGATTGGGCTCATTTTTAATGCATACTAAGGCTCATGAGTGATGGCCCATTGCAAAGTACCTAAGGCCCATTGGTGAGACTCATTGAGGTGGCTCACTTAATGAATATAAGGCCCATATGATATGGCCCAATTGATGTACTTAAGGCCCAATTGGGTGCAATTAGGTCCATTACAATGCGTGATCCCTCCATGGCATATAATGATGTTTATAGCAAGTAATGCCTTGGGAACAATGATGGTTAGATCCCACATTGTAAGGATGACGTCGCTTAAATGTCCGCATTGTCACTCTCCCTAAGGCCCACTAATAAGCCATACTTGTAGTAAGTAGGCCGTCTAGGCCCATCTCTGTTATATACAGAGTTCATCTCTATATACATGTTTAGTATAGATCCATGGTTCATTATCATACACATCATATGTATGACTGATATGAGAAGTGACTGATCATAGCATATGCCTTCGGGCGAACTGTTTATGGGCTCCCTGATAGGTGAAGTTACCCTGCATGAGCGAATGGTACACGCAGGACTGTTGCATGACTGATAGTGTGACTCATACACTTGCATTGTGTGATTGTAGTTACTGTATGCCCTAGCGACATTAGGGCAATAGCCTCCACAGATACATCATGGATGGCTAGGTTGGATACCGAAAATATTTGGTTCTAGCATACGGGCGCCATAGATGTCCCTGGGTAAAAATCTCTAAACCCGATGGTACCAGAGGATGACTCCAACGTCAAGACCGAGTGGATATATGAGCGCACGAGGGCTGAATACCAGGAGGTCGCGTCTCCCACTGTGTCGTGGTCGGTTGGAAAGGAGTGTGGCCTTACTCGCCTGAGGGTAGGGGGCAATACTAGGCTGAGTTTGATCAGCTCGTGAATGGGTCCGCTATCGATATGCCGGATAGGCATTGACAGACTATTGGCCAGGCGGATAGTGAGGTTTCTTACACTCACTTGGACTGTGCGGCTTGGAGAGCGGCAGTGCCATTTGGAGTGTACTAAACCCTGATAATTATCCTGAATGAGAACTGTACTGATATACGATGAGATTTGACATGTTTGAGTTGCATCTAGCATCACATGGTCTGGATATGGCTGATAAATTCATATCTTGCACCACATAGCCTTGGTACGGCTGATTGCATTCATGTATTCATCAGCATGATTCCGTATTTCTCTAACCTTGTATTCTGAGCAAGCTTATATTGCGTACACACTTACACCACCCTCTAAGCTTTCTATAAGCTTATGCACGATTGATGCGTACAGGTGATGCCAGGACGCAGCCTTAGCCTCGCCATCGTTGGAGCGTGCAGCTAAGCTTCTGGAGTTTTTGTTACTTTCAGTATATTGTATTTTTCCTTTTATACACCTTGTACTCAAAGTTTTGATCATAGTGGATTTTGTGATGGCGTTCTTGTGGTTATTGTTTGTGGGTTATGCTTGTGGTTATGCTCATTACGAATCAAATCATGTTTGAAATCCTCCTTGTAGTGTCCCAGGATCGGAATCTGGTATATGGGTGCCGGGAGCCGAGAATGGGGCACTACGGAGGCTGTCGGCGCCGGATTTGGCGATCAAAAATTTTGTGAGCCCAGTTTCCGAGTTTGGGGCGTGACACCCTAGGAAACCTTATTTATAGTTTTAAGAAACTCCTTTCCCCATCCTAATTGTGAAAGGACTCGGATTTCCGCAATCCAAAAAATTGCGGAACGAATTTGCATAACTACGACCGGTTGAGATGAGCCCACGACCGGTCGAGAATCACCCATGACCGATCGAGACCCACTTTCGACCGATTAATCACCTTGGAGAAAAATATCCAACACTCCCTATACTTTGAGTCAAGTTAGGGCTTGACTCTACAACTGGTCGTGCATTAGCCCTTGACCGGTCATGTAGGGCTCATAACCGGTCGATCATGGGACAAAAATCTCATCAAATTTTCCCCTTTTTGTCCTAAGAGGGATTCACCTTCTTCAAGTCAGCATGATTTCTGAAAACCTAAAACTTGCCCTTGAGCAAAACCTTTGTCATCGTGTCTAACCCATTATTGTCCGTGTGGACCTTCTCAAGTTGTAACATATTTTGTTCCAAAGTATCCTTGATCCAGTGATACCGAATCTCTATGTGCTTCGACTTGGATTCTTGCTCAAGTGTTTAGTACTCTTACTATCGCAATAGACCACGTGCTCCTCCTGCTTCAAGCTAAGTTCTTGTAAGAACCTCTTCATCCAAAGTATCTCTTTACATGCCTCTGTGACTGCAATGTACTCAGCCTTTGTCGTCGACAATGCTACGACCTTCTGTACCTTGCTCTGTTAAGAAATCGCTCCCCCTGCAAACGTGAACATGAACCCTGATGTGGACTTTCTAGAGTCTATGTCACCTGCCATATCTGCATCTGTGTAGCCCTCTAACACAGGTTTTTCGTCACTATAGGATAAGCTCAACCTGGATGAGCCTCTTAGATACTATAGTATCCATTTCACCGCTGCCCAATGTTTTTTGTCAGGATTGACAAGATATCAGCTGATAACACCAACCGCATATGCTATGTTTGGGCGTGTACATACCATAACATACATCAAACTTCCTACAACTAACACGTAAGGTATCTTCTGCATCTCTTCCACCTCTGCCTTCATCTTGGGACACTGCCTATCGCTAAATTTGAAGTGACCATCCAGTGGAGTACTAACTGGCTTCACTGCATTCATATTGAACCGCTCTAGGATTTTCTCAATATACACTTCTTGTGACAACCAAAGATTCCTACTGCTTCTGTCACAGGTTATCTCCATTCCTACGATCTATTTAGCTGGGCCCAAGTCTTTCATCGTAAATAACTTGCCCAATTTTTGTTTCAGCCAATTGATCTTCTTGATGTCTTTTTTCATGATGAACATGTCATCAACGTATAATAGCAAAACTAAAAAATTACCATATGAGAACTTGCGCGTGAACACACAGTGGTCCGACTCTATTCTGTTATACCCATGCTGTAACATGAACAAATTGAACTTCTTGTACCATTTTCGTGAAGCTTGTTTCAACCTATATAAGCTCTTCCTCGATGTATACACCATATGTTCTTTGCCTTTGTCTTCGAATCCCTCTAGTTGGTGCATGTAGATCTCTTCTTTTAGGTCACCATAGAGGAAAACAGTTTTAACTTCCAACTACTTTATCTTCAAATCCATACTAGCTGCTAACCTAAGCAATACCCGTATGGATGTCATCTTCACCACTGGTGAGAATATCTCCTCGAAGTCTATGCCTTTCCTCTAACCAAACCCTTTCACTACAAGTCTGGCCTTAAACCTCGTTTGTGAATTCTTCTGCTAAACCTTCTTTCTGAACACTCTCTTGTTACTGAAAGATTTCTTATCCTCAGGCAGTTTCACTATGTCATAGGTGTGGTTCTTATGTAAGGATTCTATCTCCTCTTATGTAGCTTTCAACCACTTCCCCTTATGCTCATCGGCTAGGGCCTCAGAATAATCTTCTGGCTCCCCTCATCAATCAGCATAATGTATTCATGGCGCGAGTACCTCTTGGACGACTGCCTGTCCCTAGATAACCTCCTCACCGTGGCTTAACAGGTGGATCAAGTGGGGGCTTCTCCCCTGGTCCATCTTCTGAAGGAACTCCCTCGTCCTCTGCACCTTACAGTACTCCCCCGTCATCAGGCACCACTGGAGGAATAATCGGATCCATGTCCTCTAGCTCACCTGAATTAGGCTGGTTCTTCTTTGACTTACTAATGTCTTTTATACACCGATCTTCAAAGAAAACCACATCTCTTCTTCTGACGAGCTTCCTCTCGGTCGGATCCTATAATCTGTAACCGAATTTTTCATCACCGTACCCTAAGAACACATAATGCCTGATCTTCATATCGAGCTTGGACCTCTCGTCCTTTGGTATATGAACGGATGCCCTTCATCCAAACACCCTGAGATGACTATACAATGGATCTTGTCCAATCCACACCTTCTCAGGTACTTCTCCATTCAATGGGGCTGAAGGAGACCTATTTATCAGATATACCGCCATGTGCATTGCTTCTCTCCAGAACGTCTTAGGCAATTTCGCATGGGATAACATGCATCTGATTTTCTCTATAGTGGTGTGATTCATTTGCTCAGCCACACCATTATGCTGGGGGTCTTAAGAACCGTCTGTTCATGCCGTATACATAGGGACTTACAATACTTATGAAAGTTGCCAATGTATTCACCACCATTGTCAGTGCGGATGTACTTTAATGATCTACCCGTCTCTCTCTTGACCATAGCATGAAACAATTTAAACACACCAAAGACCTCTTCCTTGGATTTCAAAGCATAAATCCAAACCCTCCTAGATGCATCATTTATAAAAGTAATAAAATACAATGCCCCACCTAAGGTTTTTGTCCTCATAGGACCACAAATATCAGAATAAACCAAATATAATGCTTGCACTTTATTAACATGAGAAACAGTTTTAACAAATGAATCTCTATGAAGTTTTCCTGATAAACAATCGAGACAGGTTTTAAGAGGTGTACTTGTCACGTCTAAAAGGAGCCGCTTTCTTGTTAATAGCTGAAGCCCTTTTTCACTCATGTGACCCAAACGCCCGTGTCACATGTCAATTGCTAAATCTTCCGCTACGTTCAACCCACCCTTGCACACACTGACACTTGCCTTGTAAAGGGTGTAACACTTCTTTCTTCTGGCTACGATCAATGAACCCTTGAAGAGCTTCCAACGTCCACCAACAAACTGGCTTTCATAGCCATCATCATCCTACCTTTCCGTCGATATCAATTTGAGGCGAAGGTTTGAGATATGCCTCACAATCCTGAGAATCAATGTGCAGCCCACATCGGTCTTCATACAATTATCACCGACTCCTACGATCTTCGATATGTCAGAATTTTCTATCTTTATGGTCCCATAGTGACCTGACTTATAGCTTGTAAAGAAATCCCTGCGTGAAGTCGCATGAAAAGAAGCTCTCAAGTCAATCACCCAGTCGGTGTCTTGATTCGTAGCCGTGAGACATACGTCATGATCTGCAGAAAGAATAACTACAACGTCACCATCTGAAGCGACTACAGTGGAGTCTGATTCATCTTCCTTCTCCTTTTCTTTTCCTTTCTTGTCGTTCTTAGCCTTACGACATTCATTCTTATAATGACCCTTCTTGCTACAATTCAAGCATTCAACATCTTTCCTTATACTTGACTTGCTTCTTGTTTTATCTCGGACTTTTCCACCTTTCCTGTTCTTTCTTCTCCCCCGTTTCTATGTTACAAGGGCCTTTATCTGAGTAGACTCCTGAGACTTCCTCCTTGTCTCATCATTGAAGAGACAGCTAGTCACTTGTTCCATAGATATCTTTCCATCTGGCGCAGAGTTACTTAGAGACACCACAAATGTTTCCCAATTGTCAGGCAACGAACTAAGTAATAATAAAGTCTGCAATTCATCATCCAGGACCATCTTCATAAAGAAGAGTTGGTTCACTATATTGCTGACTTCATTCATGTGATCGGCCACAGAACTATCATCCTTAAACTTGAGATTCACAAGTCGCCTTATCAGAAAATTTTTATTACCGACTGTCTTCCTCTCATACAACCCTTTCAATTTCAGCCATAGGTTATCGGTCGAGGTCTCCGTAGACACATGGTGGAACACAGAATCATCCCGCTATTGTCTAATAAATCCTACTGCCTTTCGGTCCATCTTCTTCCAATCATCATTAGATATATCCTTGGATTTTGTTGATATGCCTAAAATGAGAGAATATAAGTCCTTACAATTAAGCAAGTCCTCCATCTTAGCCTTTCATATGGTTCAGTTAGAACATTGAGACTGATTATCCTTAATGAGCCACCTTCCATAATTCCAAACCAATCCTACTCGTTCAATGAACTTAGCTCTGATACCACTTTATTAGGAGCCTTGCACAAAACCTTAGGATCTAGCCTTCCGAAACAAACTAGAATTATGGATAATAAAGCAATGAAATAAATCAAAGCATAAAACACACCACATAAGAAATTTTTACGTGGAAAACCCTCAAAGAGGTAAAAATCACAGGACCTCATCCAGATCAACAATCCACTATGAAGTAGAACGTTACAACTGATCACAAGCACACTCTGCTATGATCAAACCTTCATCGCTCACGCAGGTGTAAATAAGCAGTAAAAGAAACAAAGAAAAATATAGAGATCTCATTGATTACGAGGACGTAGAAGCGTTGAGATATAGATTGCACAATAGATAACCTCCACGAACATAACCTCCCTTCTACAAGCTTCCTCTCTCAATCACACACACCTTTAATATCTTTTATATATTTTTTTATCACTAGAAAAATTCTAGGAATCCCTATTTATAGTTTTAGAAAACTCATTTCCGCATCTCAGTTGCGAAAGAACTCAAATTTTCGCAATTCGCAAAATCACGGAACGAATCTGCGTAACCACGATTGGTCGAGACGAGCCTATGGCCGGTCGAGCGCCACCCACGATCAGTCAAGACCCATCTTTGACCTGTCAAGCACCCTGGATAAAAATATCCCATACTCGCTAGACTTTTAGTCGAGTCAGGGCTTGACTCCACAACTGGTCGCGTATCAGCCCTCGGCCGGTCGTGTAGGACTCACGAACGGTCGAGCACAGGACAAAAATCCCATCAGGAACACACCATAGAAAGTAGTGCGACAATGACGGTTACCATTGAAGCCTTCGTGGAGCCCACCATGATGTTTATTTGCCATTCAATTGGTTTTTAATAAAAAAACACAAGTATGAGCTTGATCCAAAACTTCTATCCTTCCTAAGAAATTTTCAATGGTCAGCATCCAATCCCCGTTGCTTGTTGGTGTGGTCTACTTAACCTTTTGATCTGCTTAAATTTTTTAACTCGTGCCTGACCATGATTTGACATAATGGATAGATAGGATGTATATAACACTTATATGATGCTGAGGCCCACAAAACTTGGTTACGTCGGCATACCACTGAGGTGGGTGATGCGCGTCACACAGCGCAATCAGCTGCTTACGCCCTTGATAGGTTACATCCGACGTACATGTCTCACTTTGACATGACATTTCTCACCTTGACATATGCATGGTTTGTAAAGGGAGAGGTCGACCTCAAGGGGAATGAGATCTTACTTGATGTCGAGTTTTGCGGGCCAATGCAACGAGTATCCGATGTTGTAAAATATTGATTTTAATAAAAATATTTTAATAATAAAAAAAAAAAAGTTATTTTTTGAAAAACGTTTGGGGCTTTGGGAATAGTCCCACATGGGAAAGAGAAGAGAAAGAAAAGTGGTTTAAATGATAATAGTGGAGTACCATAATATTTGCCTATCTAGTCCGTGGACCATGGGACTTGCGTGTTCCAGTGCGAAGCACTGGAACACCGCGCACGCGCACGCGCACGCGCTCGCGCTCGCGCTCGGGCTCGGGCTCGGTCTCGGTCTCGGTCACGGTCACGGTCTCGGTCTCGGGCTCGGTGCGAGGGCGTGGGCATGTGAGGCAGTGTGGCTGTAGAGGCGCTAGTGGCGCACTTTGCACTTCGCACGTGCGCATCGTGTCGCAGAGGGTCGCTCCCTTCGCGAACCGCAGCGAGACGTGTGCGAGTCGCGGTGCGACTAGTGGCTAAGGCAGATGGTTGGTTGGACGAAAATCTAAAGGACTGAATGAGAGTCCCTTAGAATATATAGAGGGCTGAAAAAGAGCTGTTGCAGAAATTCTGTAACAGCTGTGCAATAAGTGCAGGGTCCAGCTGAAACTGCTGCATGGCTAGCCCCAACAGCTATAAAACGGCTAGCTGCTGTCTCACAACGGTCAGCATGCAGCAGCTTAATGGCCCATGCACAACGGTCAGAAAACGGCCATAAAACGGCTAGTTTTCTCAACAGCCAGAAAACGGTCATGGGATTTATTTCCCTGGACCATAACCCCCAGCCACCATAGCCTATAAAAGGAGGGCCTGGATAGGTTCCAAATCCATCTCAACTCACTCCAGCAACTCCATACGAATTCTAGAAAACAGCCTCTCAATACAGCAAGGTGTCAACCTTAGCTAGAAGAACAGACCAGCGGTGTGGTCTAGGACGGTTCAACCGAACCAGCAGGCTGAAGATTAGAACTTAATCGAGCAAACCACTTTTCTATTTTCTTCTTTTCTTATTTTGGGATTTTCCTTTATATTGTAATACTGCCAGAAATAGTGAAATTGAGTTCCATTTGGTGGGCCTTCGTGTTTGCTGAACGCAGACCCACACCAGGCTCGTCGTATCCTAGAAGCAATTTGCCTGTAACCTATCAGCATACTCAATTTACTTGAGTTGGGGCAAATAACGCTTTAAGGACAGCGTTTTCAGACGTGCTTCAGCCTGTCCATATTATTTTCGGTTTCCCTATTATACAGAAACTACATTAATCTGTATAAATTTCACAACAATCTTAAAGCGTTATTTCTAAAATGGAAGCCGATAGCATTTCATCTATTAAATTGATGAATCAGGACTTGATACGTCTTGATCGGTTCGATGGAACCAATTTTACAAGATGGCAAGACAAGCTGAAATTTCTCCTGACGGCACTGAAGATCTACTACATACTAGATCCAAATCTGCAAGTATTGCCTGAAGCAACCGACAAAGACACACCTGAGCAAGTGGCTGCCCGTGCTAAAAGAGCCGAAGACGAACTATTGTGTCGTGGACACATTCTGAACGCACTCTCCGACCGCCTGTACGATCTGTACCAACAGACATCATCAGCAAAGGAGATCTGGGCCGCACTGGAATTCAAGTACAAGGCTGAAGAAGAAGGGACCAACAAATTTCTCATCGCCAGGTATTTTGACTTCAGCATGGTAGATAATAAACCGCTGCTGCCCCAAATCCAAGAACTGCAGCTAATAGTAAACAAAATCAAAGCGATCAAAATCGATCTTCCTGAATCATTCCAAGTTGGGGCTATAATCGCTAAATTGCCACCAATGTGGAAAGACTATAGAAAGAAGTTGCTGCATAAAACCGAGGACTACACACTGGAACAAATCCAGAAACACCTAAGGATTGAGGAAGAATCCCGTAACCGCGATAAAAAGAATGATAACGGGAATGCCTCGTCCAAGGTACATGCAGTAGAAAACACCAATAACAAGAATCCCGAGAAAGATGATTCCCTAAAACCCAATAAAGGGAAATTCAAGAAAAACGCCCAAAAGAAGAACGGAAAGTTCAAAGGCCCATGCCATGTCTGTGGAAAAATCGGGCACTATGCTCGAGTATGCCGATATCGCAAATCTAAAAAAGAGGCAAGTGCAGTAGAAGAAGGCGATATCGTGGCTATGATCACTGAAGTGAATACCATCCAAGGCAAAGTTCCAGGCTGGTGGTATGATACTGCCGCTACAGTACATGTGTGCTACGACAAATCAGCCTTCAAAACCTATGAGGAATTGACCGATGGTCAAGAAGTCCAAATGGGTAATGAAGTCCGATCGAAGGTCGTCGGCAAAGGAACTGTCGAACTGATATTCACTTCTGGAAAGAAAGTGATTCTAACTAATGTACTGCACGTCCCAGACATGAGGCGAAACTTAGTTTCTGGGGATCTTCTGGGAAAACCAGGTATAAGGGTGGTATACGAGTCAGGAAAACTGATTCTATCCAAGAATGGGAATTTTGTTGGAAAGGGATATGCTTGTAACGGGATGGTTAAGTTTTCTCTGAATGAAAGTAGCACTTCTGCGTATATGGTTGAATCTGCTGGACTGTGGCATGATAGACTAGCCCATATAGGGTATAGTACTTTGAAGTTCATGGCTAAGAATGGTTTAATCTCATACACAGATAATGAAACTAATAAATGTGAAGTGTGCATACAATCCAAAATGACGAAAAAACCTTTTCCAAGTGTTGAAAGATCGTCTCAAATTTTGGATCTTGTGCACAGTGATATCTGTGAGTTAAACGGCATTCTTACTCGTGGAGGTAAACGGTACTTCATAACCTTTATAGATGATTGCTCTAGATATGTGTATGTTTATCTATTAAAGAGCAAAGATGAAGCATTGAACATGTTTAAGATATATAAAGCAGAAGTAGAGAATCAACTAAGTAAGAAGATAAAAATTCTCCGTAGCGATCGAGGAGGAGAATACTTCTCGAATGAATTCGATTACTTCTGTGAAGAACATGGACTGGTACATCAATGTACAGCTCCATACACACCTCAACAAAACGGAATAGCTGAAAGGAAGAATAGAACATTAGTAGAAATGGTCAACTCAATGCTAATAAAAGCAAAGTTGCCACTAAATCTGTGGGGTGAGGCACTGCTTGCAGCATGCCATATAATAAACAGACTTCCGTCTAAAAAATATAAAGTATCTCCATATGAAACATGGAGAGGTAGAAAACCTAACCTAGGATATCTTAAAGTGTGGGGGTGTCTTGCATACTGCAGAACTCCTGACCCAAAAAGAACCAAGTTAGGACCAAGAGCTATTAAGTGCGCCTTCGTAGGGTATGCACAAAATAGTAAAGCTTATAGACTTCTAGACATGGAGTCTAATACAATTATAGAATCAAGAGACGTTGAATTCTTTGAGAACTCACTATCCTTGGAGTCAAAGGATAATGAAATTCAAACTCCTAATAGAGAACCAAATAGCACAGCTCCACATATAATGGAAGCTCCCACTGAACCTCGTAGGAGTCAAAGAACTAGAATAGAGAAGAGTTTTGGAGATGACTATATAGACTCACAACGCATCATTTTTCATCTGGTAGAAGCAGATAGAGAAAATGTTATAAGACGAATACCTATAGTAATGACTATAGAAGATGATCCTAAAACATATAAGGAAGCTGTATCCTCTAGAGACTCAGCTTTTTGGAAAGAAGCTATAAATGATGAAATGGAATCTATACTATCAAATCAAACATGGGAACTAGTAAACTTACCTCCAGGTTCTAGACCCATAGGTTGCAAATGGGTATTTAGGAAGAAATATCACACTGATGGGACTATCCAAACCTTTAAAGCTCGACTAGTAGCTAAGGGTTTTAGACAAAAAGAAGGGATAGACTACTTTGACACATACTCACCTGTAGCTAGGATAACATCCATTAGGATATTATTTGCGCTAGCTTCCATACATCATCTTCACATCCACCAAATGGATGTAAAGACTGCTTTCCTGAACGGTGACCTCAATGAGGAGGTATACATGGAACAACCTGAAGGTTTCGTTCTACCAGGAAATGAAAACAAAGTATGTAGATTAGTCAAATCGCTGTATGGATTAAAACAAGCACCTAAACAATGGCATGAGAAGTTTGATTCCAAAATACTATCTCATGGTTTCATGCATAATGTAGCTGATAAATGCATATATTCTAAAAAAGATGGTAGTCATATCATTATTATCTGTTTATATGTTGATGATATGTTAATAATAAGTAATAAAATGGAAGGTGTGACTGAAACAAAGAAGTTTCTTTCTTCCGTATTTAAAATGAAGGATCTTGGACAAGTTGATACCATCTTAGGTGTCAAAGTTAAAAAACATTGTGGGGGTTATGCTTTGTGTCAATCTCATTATATTGAGAAGATACTAAACAAGTTTAACCATCTGAATATAAAGGAAGCAAAAACCCCATTTGATCCAAGTATCAAACTAAAAGAAAATACTGGAAGAACAGTTGCACAATTAGAATATGCGAGTGCTATAGGAAGTCTTATGTATGCTATGCAATGCACTAGACCTGATATCGCATATGCTGTGAGTAAACTTAGTAGGTTTACTAGTAACCCCAGTAATGAACACTGGAATGCAATCAGTAGAGTCCTTGGTTACTTAAAAGCAACCAAAGACTTAGGACTATTTTATTCAGAGTTTCCTGCCGTATTGGAAGGATATACCGATGCGAGCTGGATATCGAGTGCAGGGGACAATAAGTCTACTACAGGGTGGGTATTCACTCTAGGAGGTGCTGCTGTATCTTGGGGATCCAAGAAACAGACTTGCATAACGCACTCGACTATGGAGTCTGAATTTATAGCCCTAGCTGCAACAGGCAAAGAGGCTGAGTGGCTAAGGGATCTTCTATTAGAAATTCCTTTTTGTGTAAAGCCTATATCGGCTGTATCACTACATTGTGATAGTGAAGCCACATTAGCTAGAGCCTATAGCGGTACTTATAATGGTAAGTCTAGACATATTAGTCTTCGACATGATTATGTCAGACAATTGATTCAAGATGGAATCATTGCTATTTCATATGTGAAATCAAGCAATAACCTGGCAGATCCTTTCACTAAACCTCTACCGAGAGAGGTAGTAAAGGCTACATCTAGAGGGATGGGGTTGAAACTCTTCAACCAAAGTTCCACCAGTGATGGTAACCCAACCTAAAATCAGAAAATCTCTAATCTTGGGTTTAATGGGTAAGAACAAGTCACTGATAAGTGGAAAGTTTTCAGCACTAAATTATATAACCTCATCCATAATAGATAAGTGCTGAGCGTTACGAAAGAGGGTTGAGTCTTAGAACTCTTAATGAATTCCAGTCTTTAGGACAAGTGTCTTATAGTAACGGAGACACTGGAAGGATTTCACCTATATGAACGTAGAGATGGTGCCGTCTCTCATGAGAGTTAAGAGTTTTCTCTCGGGATCGTTCACGAATTAGGATAAGCACATGGCCATTAATTGTGCTGAGCAAGATTGTGGGAACTCTAACAACACATAGCGAATATGTGTGTGGTTTCTCCAACTCTGTTATCTAGAAATAACTGGTTCAAAGCTGCGGCTACCAGTCATTTCGATAGAGTTTTGAGATACTTACACTAAGGGAAGATTAAAATCGAAAGATATCTTTCTTTATGCATATAAGCTAATTATTCTGGCAGTATGTTTAACCGAGAAAATATTTTTATAAAAAAATCAAGTGGGGGATTGTTGTAAAATATTGATTTTAATAAAAATATTTTAATAATAAAAAAAAAAAAAGTTATTTTTTGAAAAACGTTTGGGGCTTTGGGAATAGTCCCACATGGGAAAGAGAAGAGAAAGAAAAGTGGTTTAAATGATAATAGTGGAGTACCATAATATTTGCCTATCTAGTCCGTGGACCATGGGACTTGCGTGTTCCAGTGCGAAGCACTGGAACACCGCGCACGCGCACGCGCACGCGCTCGCGCTCGCGCTCGGGCTCGGGCTCGGTCTCGGTCTCGGTCACGGTCACGGTCTCGGTCTCGGGCTCGGTGCGAGGGCGTGGGCATGTGAGGCAGTGTGGCTGTAGAGGCGCTAGTGGCGCACTTTGCACTTCGCACGTGCGCATCGTGTCGCAGAGGGTCGCTCCCTTCGCGAACCGCAGCGAGACGTGTGCGAGTCGCGGTGCGACTAGTGGCTAAGGCAGATGGTTGGTTGGACGAAAATCTAAAGGACTGAATGAGAGTCCCTTAGAATATATAGAGGGCTGAAAAAGAGCTGTTGCAGAAATTCTGTAACAGCTGTGCAATAAGTGCAGGGTCCAGCTGAAACTGCTGCATGGCTAGCCCCAACAGCTATAAAACGGCTAGCTGCTGTCTCACAACGGTCAGCATGCAGCAGCTTAATGGCCCATGCACAACGGTCAGAAAACGGCCATAAAACGGCTAGTTTTCTCAACAGCCAGAAAACGGTCATGGGATTTATTTCCCTGGACCATAACCCCCAGCCACCATAGCCTATAAAAGGAGGGCCTGGATAGGTTCCAAATCCATCTCAACTCACTCCAGCAACTCCATACGAATTCTAGAAAACAGCCTCTCAATACAGCAAGGTGTCAACCTTAGCTAGAAGAACAGACCAGCGGTGTGGTCTAGGACGGTTCAACCGAACCAGCAGGCTGAAGATTAGAACTTAATCGAGCAAACCACTTTTCTATTTTCTTCTTTTCTTATTTTGGGATTTTCCTTTATATTGTAATACTGCCAGAAATAGTGAAATTGAGTTCCATTTGGTGGGCCTTCGTGTTTGCTGAACGCAGACCCACACCAGGCTCGTCGTATCCTAGAAGCAATTTGCCTGTAACCTATCAGCATACTCAATTTACTTGAGTTGGGGCAAATAACGCTTTAAGGACAGCGTTTTCAGACGTGCTTCAGCCTGTCCATATTATTTTCGGTTTCCCTATTATACAGAAACTACATTAATCTGTATAAATTTCACAACATCCGACATCTACACCCTAATTAGATGCACCCTTTCATTGTGGGCCATGGGTTTAAAATGAGGCCAATTTCTAACTTTGGAGGGCCATATCATAGAGAACATTTAAGCATGTATGTCACCCATCGGAATCTGCTTGATTATTTATAGGGCCTATTGGGATATGGTTTAGAAATCTAATCCATCCATTATGTGTGACCCTTTAGGATGGAGGATCACACCAAATTTTAGGCCATTCCAACACTCAGGTGGCACCATCAAGTGCTTCAGGTATAATTTTACAGATTGTGTGGTCCATCTGAATTCCAAACACAACTGATTTTTTGAACATCCCATAACCTATAGAAGACTACTAGATGCATGGTGTGAATGTCCAACACACGTCACAATGGAGCCCATGGAGCTCCACGTCACAGAACCTTCTACCTATTTTTATAGTTTTGCTATTAAGACTAACTAAACTGAACCTCATTTTAACTAGATCGAAATTGATGGAACCAACTGGAATCCAAGTGGACCCAATTTTCAAGTGGGTTCGAAAGGCAAGACCCATACCCAATTATGATCTCTTATTGGTCCGGCAGGGGAACCGAACCTATTTAAGTTAGGTAGGGTCCAAGCCGTACCCACAAATTTGAGTACTCATCGATAGCCCTGTCTGAGAGAGCGAGGAAAAAAGCGTGGCATGCCACCCCTCTCGTTTGTTTTTACCTACACTTGCTTGCATGGCCTCTCATCCATCTTGTAGATGTATGTAGGCTATTGGAAACTAATATTAGAATGCTTTCTTCAGCCACTGCAATCGTAAAAACACGACCCATTTCTCATGCATTGCCAGTTCACGCAATTAGCATTCTTTATGCATGGCATCCTCCGGCTGTTAGTTTGTACGACAGCCCACGGTATATCATGGGTAATAGGATCATGGACTGTGTGCCGAGTAAACTCTATTGGGTCTACCATTTTGAATGTGTCTTATCCATGCCGTCCATTCATTTTATCAGCTCATTTTATGCAATCAATCCAAAATTGAAGCATATCTAAAGATCAAGTCGAACACACCATAGGAAACAATGGGGATAATGACATCTACCATTGGAACCTTCTTACGGTGCTAAGTGATGTTTAGATGATATCCAACATGCTCGTGAGGTCACAAAGACATGAATGAAGAGAAAATACAAATATTAGCTTGATCTAAAACTCCTGTGTTACCCTCAATTCCCCTTGTTTAATGTGGGCTCATTTTCATTTTATCAGCTCATTTTATGGCATCAACCCAAAATTGAAGCATATTCAAAGTTCAAGTGGACCACACCACATGAAAAAAGTGGGGATAATGACATCTACCATTAGAACCTTCCTAGGGCCACAATGATGTTTAGATCCTCATCCAACAAGCTCATAAGATCACAAAGACGTGAGTAAAAGGAAAATACAAATATTAGTTTGATCCAAAACTTTTGTGACCCTCAAATCCCTTTATTTCATCTGCACTCTTATGTATTTTATCAACTCATTTTATGGCGTCGGCCCAAAATTGAAACACATCCAAAGCTCACGTGGACCACAACATAGGAAATAGTGGGGATACTGGCGTCCACCATTGAAACCTTCCATGGGCCCATGATGATGTTTAGTTGTCATCGAGTACAATCATGAGGTCACAAAGACATGGGTGAAAGGAAAATACAAATATTAACTTGATCCAAAACTTCTATAGCCCTCAATTTCCCTTATTTCCTATGGTGTAGTCCACTTGAGCTTTGCATGTGCTTCGATAATGATCCCTTGAACCCTAAATGTGCTGCTAAAATGGATGGATGGTGTGGATAAGACATATACATCATGCTCGTCCAAATGAGTTTACTCCATAAGCTGTAGGCAATCAGTGTCGCAGAATAGAGCCATCCAATATTTTCCCATTTGATTAAATGTGAAGGGCTAGGTTAGTCCCATTTTGGACCCTTTTGGACCATCATCGATATTCTTGATGGACCTGGTAAGCTAATGTTTCAGTTGTGGGAGAATCTAGTGTACTAGCACATTATTACGTCGGGATACTATCATTTTGTAACACTAGTAACTGCATCAGTAGCCGGTGAAATGGACCAGTCACACCAATAGCACCTTGATTCAAGGTTAAATTGCATATTTGAAAAAATGCATGTAGGATGTTGTGTTGCATTTGATAGGACCTCTTTGGAATGCGTCAGTTGGAATTATGATTATATTAGGAAATACTATAGCTCTCCAATTGCATGTTTGGAATTAAATTTCCTTTTTTGGAAAAAATACAATATTAAGTAAAACCTGCTTTTGGTGGACCATGAAATTTTTATTTATAGAGATGTTAGTCACTTGTGTGTATATGCAACTCAATTATGGCATGTAAAGGGGAACATTAGGTTGGATAACATAGATAAAATATATGCATTAATTAATGTGGAACCGGCAGATATAGTAAATTTTGAAATCCACTGGATGTCCCACTATATCTTTTGTTGGGACTGGATCCTACGGTACTTGGATTAATCTAATGTTTTCCATCCTTTCCAAATGTAGGATGGAATTTATACGGGACCAGATGCACTTTCATGCCATCTAATCCCAGCTAATCCCACGTTGTCTTGTGCAAGAATGTAAGCATGTCATCAGGTACCTAAGACATTAGTCAAGACAATATGAGATTCAATGATGCAATTTTAACCCTTTCATGAGACAGGGACGCATGACCTTTTACCGTATGTTGCTGGCTTAACTCTTTCATGAGACCTGGTCAAGGGTTTGAGTACCCATAGGTGGTGAAATTCTACTATAGCCTGAGTGGGTGGGTGCATGTGTAAGTATAAATAAATAAATAAATAAATAAATAAAACCATTCTTGAAACTTAGACACAGCTTTTTGCTGGGGTGGAAAGAATGATTTTATGTTAATGAGTTCCACTGTCTATTGGGCATGCCACCCTAGGTTTGTACTCTTTTTGAAAATCAGGCTGAGTCAGGCTTCAAGTGGGCTACACCAAAGGAAATATTTGAGATAAGAATGCCCATATGTAAAATAGCCTAAATTATGTGTGGGTCTACCATGGTTTATATGATTGATCTAATATGCTCAATTGTTCGTCGGCCCCTCACAAGGATGAAGGGACTTTTTGAGAAAATCATGGCATTCCAACACTCTCGAGTGGCCCACATATGTATATCTAGAGGTTTTAGGCATAATTTTACCATGTTCCTAATGGTGTGGCCCACTTATCTCTTGAATTTGGACCAATTTATAGGATACCAACAAAGTGGATCTGATGCAAGTTCATCCCATGTATGCTCAAGTCGTGTTAGCATAAGTTCCACTCTCCTTGGAATATCTTGTACTCAGACGCTAGATGGCCCCCACTTTAAGGTTTGTGAGAAATCCACATGATGCATCTGTTTTTCCTGATCATGTTAGGAAATGAGCCAAAATATAAACTAGATTTAAAACTTAGGTTTCACATCACAGTTCATCCTAGCAGGAATGACCTTATGAACAGTTTGAATAGCATATAAGCATCATGGTGGACCCTAATGAGGCTTCAACAGTAAACATTTCCTTATCTTCTTTTTCTTATTTATTTATTTTATTATTATTATTATTTTTTTTAATGAGATTTCATGCCTTGCAGTCAACTTGAGTTTTGGAACTGCTTCATTTTTGGGCTCATCTTCTAGCATGATCTTCTTTTTTTTTTTTTTTGATTTAATTTTTTATTTTTTATTCTTACCATGCAGTCCACTTGAGTTTTGGAACTGCTTCATTTTTGGGCTCATCTTCTAGCATGATCTTTTTTTTTTTTTTTTTTTTTTTTCCTTTCATACCTTGCAGTCCACTTGGTGAAATGGATGGAGAGGGTGGATTTCTCACAAATAATATGGTGTTCCCTACGTTACAAGAGCTTCTTGCAAAGGGTTTGCAGGCAATCCGTATTTTGTGGGCCATAGAAGTTTTGGATCGGCTAATATTTTTGTATTTTCAATTTATTCACTTTATGAAATGTGTGAATGCAATGCAAACATCACGGTAGACCCAGACAGGTTTTAAGATGAGCATTTCCACATCTTTTTCTCGTCTCTGTCAAACAACCATTCACTCCAAAAGCTTAAGCTGTCAAAGTGTGGTGTATCAATGTAAATCAAGGGACTTTAATCACTTCAACACCACCCCCCCCCCCCCCCCCGCACATGCGAGGTGGGAACTCCGCATGGGAACATATTGATGAAGGTGGAGGGACACTCACACCATAAATAGGAAGTTTGAAGTCAGACAGAAGCTTGTTATACGCATGTCTATATGTTGATGATCTGATCTTCACTGGCAACAATTCAGGTATGTTCGAAGCTTTCAAAAGGAACATGGTCAAAGAGTTTGAAATGACTGACATTGGCCTAATGGCACATTTTCTCGGGATTGAGGTTGTGCAAAGTGAAAAAGGAATTTTCATCTCCCAAAGCAATTATGCAAAGGGAATTCTGAAGAAGTTTGGAATGGAGAACTGTAATCCTGTCACTACTCCAGTAGAAACAAGATTAGAGTTGAGAAAGAATGGGCAAGGAGATGTTGATTCAACTTATTTCAAGAGTCTAGTTGGAAGTTTAAGATATCTGACATGTACTAGACCAGATATACTTTATGAAGTCGGATTAGTCAGTAGGTACATGGAGACTCCTGACCAATCACAGTTGAATGCAGCGAAAAGGATACTTCGTTACATCAAGGGTACCATCAATGATGGTATGTTCTATACTTCTAGTGAAGCTTACAAACTGGTTGGTTATTCTGATAGTGATTGGGGAAGAGATTTAGATGAAAGAAAGAGCACTACAGGATTTGTGTTCTGTATGGGAGATACAGCATTCACATGGACATCAAAGAAGCAATCGATTGTAACATTGTCATCATGTGAAGCTGAGTATGTTGCTGCTAGCTCAGCTGTCTGCCATGGTATATGGCTAAGGAATGTTATGAAGTATTTGGGATTTCCACAGAATCATCCTACTGAGATCTACATTGATAATCGTTCAGCAATTGCATGGGCAAAGAATCTAGTATTTCATGAACGAAGCAAGCACATTGATACTCGATATCATTCCATCAGAGAGCATGTGAAAAACAAAGAAGTTGAATTAGTTTCTTGCAGGACGCATGACCAGATTGCTGATATTTTTACAAAACCACTCAAACACAATGTGTTTACAAGATTGAAGGCAATGCTCGGGATGATGAAGCATGAAGAGACAAGTTTAAGGGGGAATGTTGAAAGGGTAAACTTACTGTAACAAGTCAGTCCGAATAATAAGCAAGTTGTTGCTGACTGAGCCTTTCTTCCAACCGTTGCTGAAAGATGTTGCTGACTGAGTCTTTTTAGCAGTTGCTGAAAAATTTGAAAGCTGTTGTTCTAGTTGAGGAAAAATAGTGGAGTTAGTTTTTAACGTTTAGCTATTTAAGTGTTGCTATCAGTTTTGTAAAAAAGTGTGGAGTGGAAATATAATAAATGTTTTTAAAAGAAAGTATTGTTTAAAACAACAATAGTATTTTTTCTTACGTGAATCACACAGAGGTGCATCTCCAGCAACCTCAGCTGCCGTGCATCACCAGTGCTATCAACTACCCACTCCAACTATCAGTCTCGCGGCCCACTTGAGTTTTGGATTCGTCTCATTTTTAGGTACACGTCTTAACATGGTTGGAAAAACGGATGGACGGGTGGATTTCTCGCAAGCATCATGGTGGGCTCACCTAACTTCCTGTCATATGAAGTTCTGCCAAAAGCTTTCGCTGGCAATCGCGTGTTGTTTGGCTCTTTCCCTCCCTTTTTCTGGACTGCAATCCTCTGCCACCTTTTTTACGCTGTCTGTACGATAAAAAAGAACATGTGAGCCCACTATATTGCCTGTACGACATCCAGGCCATCCATCAGGTACTTTATCTAGCTTCTGTCAAAAAACTGTCAGATCCACTGCTCAGGTTGGCCACACCAAAGAGAACATTGGGAAAGGATTTCAACCATAGTATTATATGTGGGCACCACATGCTCTTTATCTTTCATCAAATCGGTTCATCAGATGTGGCTCACAAGGATGAAGTGACATTACAAAAATGAGACTGATAAGAAACTAAAGAGAGCCACAACATGTGAATTTAGAGTTTTTAGGCGCAATTTTACATTGTTCCCGTTGTTATGGTCCAACTGAGATTTGAACAGGACTATATTTTGTATTTATGGTGGAAATAAGAGTTATCCCTGATGGATGGATTGGATTTCACACATTCAACATAGCCGCTCCATAGAGGTGGGGTGCTTTAAGCGCTGCGTGATAGAGGTGTTATGGACGATTCCCGACCCTGCTTTTTTCTCTCTCCCAACGTCTTGTATTAAAAAGATTGGCACGACGAACTCGCGTCAACAATGCACCCGCATGCATGTACTAGCATTTTTTAAGTAAGATCCGAGCCGCTCATCTGGTGGACCATGAATAGTTCATACTAGAATAATCTTCTGATTGAAATATTCCAATACATTGATCATTTGGCTCTTTTAATATTAGAATATGAGTGGTACCCTTCAACTGTGGTTTTTTGGTCATTGATCGTGATAGGATGGTCGAATCCTAGTTTATCTTGGGTATAGTCATTAATGGTGAGGCCCATAACATGAAAGGTTTGGATGGATGATTGGAGAATGACCCTAGACGGCTTCAGTCCACACTAGTGTTGCCATAAGTGGTAGGTTATATGATAGTTTATCACCATTTTAAAATGACGGTGACTCATCTTCCTCACATGCGGGGATCATGCACAACTATTCAGACCATTCAAATTGCAGAGAACATTGCAGACATTTTATTTTTCTAAATTCACACAATTGAGAACGCTATCCATGATTTCGTACACATTTGATTCCCTCAGCGAATATATTATATCATTACTGCGACATGTATTCTATCATAAATGCAAAGCTACAAGCTTTTATGTATGTCTTTTGGATAGCGGATCATCACATGTGTACGAAAGACATGTTGAAGAACAGATCTTATCACAAATTTAGCGTTAATCTTCTCGATGATGCCATCTCTCACATTCATTCTAAAATGAAAGAACTTCCCAGAGATGTTCAGATAGACTATAGCATTGCAAAAAATTCTGAAGATCCGAAGATCGGATCAGTGTCCAAGTGAACTCAACATTGTCTTAGACCAAAATTTGGAGAGGCAGATACATCGGTCCAATTAGAACTTTCTCCCCATACCTTAATCATAATTAAGAGAATGAAAGAACTATATCCAAAATCTACTTTAACCATTCCCCAATCAAAGGTTTGGGGGATCTTGATATAATGAATTCTGTCCATCTATTCCTTCCAACACTCTGAACCATAAAGGTGGTAAGATCCGGTAGGTAGGCGACCTCAATTGTTTAGAGGGATCGCTTCCAGATCAGCCCATGGGGTTCTTGGAACCTGATCCAGTGGCTCAAATCCTTGTAGTTCCAGGTGTAATCTTTAGTGGACCACAAAGATCTCTACGAATGATTAACTATGGTAAGAAGATTCAGGAAGCTAGTAAGTCTTGATTGGATTGAGATTCTTTCTTTCTAATATAAGCCGATAGTCTTAAAAAGCTAGCGACGTGAGCACAAAGGATTCAGAAGCAATAAGGAAAACCTAGTAAAGATTTTCACCACCTTGAGAATCTATAAAAGGAGCAATTAAAGAAGAACTCAATGCCTTAAGTTAAACACATTAGCTTATCTTTTATTTATCTTTTCTTTATTTTTTCTAGCATAACTCAACTTACTTTACAGCTAATGCCTAGCGGCTCCCACTATAGTACCTTAGGAGTAGAGATGGTCATTCTACAACCTTAAGTTGTACATCATGATCATCTATGTTTTAATTTGGTTAATTACACTCACGTCGATTTGTCTATTTCAATAGGCATATCAAGTATTTATCCATTGAATAGTAACTGATTAATTTCAAATATACCGTCAAGATTATCATTTAATAAATGTATCATTAAGATGTTGAGAATTTTTCATTGGACCACTTGATCTTTCTATAGACAACCGTTTAATATGTTCTTTGACACAATATCAATAATGCAATATAAAAATAATGAGTTGAACAAGGATATAAAAAGATGATATGTAAGATTAAAAATTCTTGAACCGTTAATTTTAGCATATTTTGTGGGCCCTAGTAGAATATACTACTTTCTTATTTCATGACTATAGTAGATCTTCAAAACCATGGTTTTAAATTATTTTAGCATATGTAAAATCATAAGAATTATCCAAATGTATTATAATTGTACATTTGAAAATGGCCCATAGTATTATATACTTATTTTTTTACATTGAAATTATTTTTTTCATGATCTTTGTAATAAAAACTCCATTTTGATATAATGGTTGGATATACAAACTTTTGGTATGGCCCACACGATTGTGGCATATACACACTCGATTAATACACCCTACTTCACATGAACACATGTACACAATCTTTGGTGCACTGCCTTCTCTATGAACACTAGTGATTTTCTTATAATTAACTATGTTCATTTTGAAAAATAAAGTATTTTTATAAGAGGGCATAAGATATAAACATTCTAAACTGTATTTATGGGGCCATGAAGATGGGACCCACATCTTCATGGCATGCACGTACATATTGTTTGCACCCTCATCCACCATAAAACCTCTCACCCTTAATATGAGAGTTACATGCATTTAACATGTGTTTATCACATATTACATGTACATGTGTATTAATATAAGAGGGCTTTGACTCCTCTATATAAGGTATGCCAAATTACTTCTTGTAAGCACTTAGAGAGAGAGAGAGAGAGAGAGAGAGAGAGAGAGAGAGAGAGAGAGAGAAATTCTGAGAGCTTACTCCTGATCCAAATTGTTTATTAAGTGCTCTAATACTATCTCTTAGATGTTTTAGATCAAATCTAAGTGGGCCCCATCACAAGATCATGTCTATCATATTAAATTATTTGTATTTCACATATCGTATATAGTGTTATAATCCTTTAAGTGAAAAATCCATTATAGACATTTAATATGAAATGAGCTCCACATAAAATTAACCATATCTTTAGAAATCTTATTTATTAAGTATAAATATGGATTTAAGACCTTATAAATCTATATTTAGATTGTTAAAAATTAAGGGAAAGATCATAACAATGATCTGGACCATTAAATTGATGATCGAGTCCAATCCAACTGTTGATCAAAGGTTTAATAAACTAATTAAGGGATTAAATTTAAGAAAATTAAAAATATACTTGATCTAATGTCAGAACGAATCATTTGATCAAAGATCAATCAGGACCATTAGACCAAAATCATGAAAAATAAAGAAATAAATGGTTGCATCAGATGGATCTAAACATCCAATTGTCTTTAAGATAGATCTTGATCCTTAGTCGAACTTAACAAATATTAATACTTTTGATCTATGGTTAGAATATGGTAAATGGACTATCTACGACTCAGATCTAAGAAATTATGAACTTAATTGACTGATTTAATGGAGTAATGTAACAATCTTAGGATTTTACTTATTTTTACAAGTGTTTCAAGAAAAAAGACACTAAAGAAGAAATTAACTTTATGCTTGTATTCTAAAAATAAAACTTTATATGTATCGTAGACCTAAGTGCAGTTATTAGATTTACGAAGAAATGATCAAAATGTCAAAATGGTCGAATAAGGAATGGACATTATGGGTAAGTAATCACTATCATGGATGGATTTTTCCATATGCATTGCATAACATTACATGCTTACTTTTACTTAACTTTTATAATCTGTTAATATCTATTTAAATATGCAACTTCCTTGTATTTGATATGTCATTATGAGAATGTCAGACAACTCGAGGATCAAGTTATCCCTTAAAAGTTTCTAATGAAATCCGAGTTGGTACTAATAGAGTCTCCTTCTTAGACTACGGCTAAAGCTGGGGAAGGAGTTTTGCCATCTCTAGAGTGGGCCACTCATTGCCATATTATACACTGACACATGATACGTAAGATACATTAGGTCAGCATTCACGTAGGATGTGAGCAAACTCCTACACGTGTTGAGCTTGTATGGATCTTGGTCAAATGGGTATTGGTAGTCTAAACATTGTGTGTAGATATGGCTTTGGTTGTTCACTAAAGAAAGTGTTTTTGTGTTAATGTAAGAAAGTATTTTTGTATTAATGTGGCATATTAAGATTCTTGTATATGCACTTGTAACATGCATATATTATGAATCATGCGTACAACTACTTGTTGGGTTGTTAGCTCATTCTCTTGATTGGAAAACCATCTAGGATATGAAAATAAACTGAAGTCTTCGTGTGTGGAGTGATGCCTTTGAGAGGCATACTCTTGAAGATTTTCTATGAAAATAAAAAAAAATTCATGTTATATTTATTTCTTTTAAATAATGATGTATGAACTTGTACTGGATATCAACTAGTGGATAATTGATACTTTTAATTGGATACATGCATGCTGATTAATTAAGTTTACTATTTATGATGATTATTATAATTATTTGTACAATATTATCCCCTCCCCATCGAGTCACACCATTGACTCGGTGACTAAGTTAAGCAAACTCAGGTTTCCAAAGCTGGGGTGTAACACATTTGGTTGTCTTTTAAGTTGTCGATTATAACAAATATTATTTCACAATATCTAATGAAATTGACAACATTTTGCCTCATTGAATTCGATTAGGTATATTCATTCATTCGAGAATTTTTTTGGACTTAAAGCATTGGTGAAATAACAAGTTCTTAAGTCCGTAGACTCACGTTTATTGTCACAAGGTAAAAAGAACTCATTCGGAAGGATTAACTTCATTTCCTTTCACTAGTCACCTGAATCAAGCCTGACTTTGGTAGCCGAAAGGAATTTGGATCTCTAATCCCATTCTTCGATCTATCTATCTTGGAGAAGGGTACACTAATAATTCAATTAACCCTTGATTCACGAGTGGTCTAGTGTGATTGAATTGAGTGCAACAGTGAAGATTATTGTCATACCCCAAACTCGTAAATCGAGCTTATAAAATTCACGATTGCCGAATTCGTTGCCGATAGCCTCTGTAGTACTCTATTTTCAGCTCCTAGCGGGCATATGCCAGATTTCGATCTTGAAATCTTATAAGGAAGATTTTCCAACATACATTTATCTCATAAGAAGCATAACCATAAGTTTATCCAAATCACAAAAGCAACATCATCATCATATATCCAATAATATAAACAATTGAATACTATACTGAAAGAGAAATACATATGTATTAAAATTAAAGCTCCAGAAGTCCGTTGCACGCTCCAAGTTCAACGCTGCTGCGACTTAACGCCACCTGCACGTATCTATTGTGCATAAGCTTATAAAAATCTTAGAGGGTGGTGAAGGTATGTGTAAGGTAAGTGTCAAATATACAATAAAGCCCATAAATCATACATTATCGAAATAAGTGAAAATATTGACAAGATCATGAATCATACGATATCAGAGTAAGCGAAAATATACTGATAAGTCCATGAGTCATATAATATTAGAGTACGCAATGCAGGTCTTAATGAGTCAAATATCATATACTGCGGATGCAATACAATATGTAGATCTTGCCAAGTCCGTCTAAGCCATATAAGTACAGAAACGTAGTGATCTAAAATGTCATATGCCGCGGATGAAATGCAATATGCAATGCGAATGAAATGACCTAGTTGGAGTGAATTGGGATTATAGTACTAGTATCGCAGGCTATGGGGTCTATCATAAGGGAATTCTATCCAAACCATTCTCATACTTAAATTTAGATAGTCAAATACAATGTGGTAAACTCCTAATCTCAGGTTAATTACGTGCCTCAACTGAAATCCTGACCATTGCGAAAGTATACGTAACAAATAGTTGTGCACTACCAGCCTGAGTAGATAATGAATGAATGAATGAATGAGTATGCAACTCCCACTCAATAAGTCCACGTATTAGTACTTTACATCTCTGGGATCATCATTAGGGTCTAGTACACTTCAAGTTGGCTACCGCCCCAGCCAGCTGCATAGCCCAGCAAGTGAAAAAGACCTCACTACTCGCCTACCAGTAGTATACCAATGTCTACCAGGCTCATCGATAGCGGACCCATTTGGAAGTTGGTCAACTCAACTTAGCTTATAGCTCCCTCACTCGGGCGGATAAGGCCACATCCCCTCCCAACCGATCACTATATAGTGGGAGACGCGGCCTACTGGTATTCAACACTTAAGGGCTCATGTATCCACTCGGTCTAGACATTGGGGCATCTCCTGGCCTCGAAGGTTTATGGACTTTCATCCATGGATATTCAAAGTGCTCAGATGCTCTAACCAAACATTTTCGGTGTCCCATCTGGCCATCCACGATATGCCTGTAGAGGTCACAACCCTAATGTCGCTAGGGCATGTAGTAATCACAATCACACAATACAAGATGCATGAGTCATGTAGTCCAATCATACATTAATCCTGCATATACCGTGCGCTCATGTGGGATAACTCCACCTATCAGAGAGTCTCATAAACCATCTGTACTATGACATATGTAATGGTCAATCACAACTCATAATAAACATACAGATGATGCATATGGGCAAGTATCATGATGCTATGATGTCTCATACTCATAATCAGTATCAGTAACTGGCATCAACAATCGGTCTCGATAATGTGGACATTTAACCAACATTGCCCCCAAGGAATGACCCACATAGAGCCTAACATATAGTAGACCCATGGCCTCACACAAGGGCCTAATATATAACACCATGAGCCTTACTCAAGAGCTTAATATATATCACTATGGGCCTCTCTCATGGGCCTAATATACATCACAATGGGCTCCATCGTCTAGCCCTCAAATGCACCATAATGGGCATCATCACATAGGCCTCATATACATCACATTGGGCCTTAAACACGGACTGAATATATATCACAATGGGCCGCAAATATGGACCGCATATACATCATATTAAGCTTCGTTAATCGGCCTCGACAATTGGAATCGGCCTCGACAATCGAAATCGGCCTTAACAATTGACCTCGACAATCAGAATCGACTTCGATAATTAGAATTAGCGTCGACAATTAGAATTGGCCTCATCAATTAGAATCGGCCTCAACAATCGGAATGGACCTCGATAATCAGAATCGGCCTCGATAATCAGAATCGGCCTTAATAACCAGAATCGGCCTCGACAATCGGAATCATCTTCAATAATCAAAATCGGCCTCAGCAATCGGAATCGGCCTCCACAATCAGAATCGACCTCGATCATCAGCCTCCGTAATCAAAATTGGCCTCAATAATTGGAATCGATCTCAACAATCGCCCTCGACAATCAGAATCAACCTTAATAATCGACCTCAGTAATCGGAATCGGCCTCGACAATCGAAATCGACCTCGATAATCAATGTCAGTAATTAGAATCGGCCTCGACAATCAGAATCGACCTCGACAATCAGAATCAGTGAGAATGGGCCTAACAAGGCCTAAGGGAAGGTCACAATGTGGACATTCAACCATCATTGCCCATTAATGTGGACATTTAACCATCATTGCTCCCAAGGAGTGGCCCTTATAGAGCCAAATGTATCGTGGGCCTATGGCCTCACACAAGGACCCAATACACATCACTATGGGCCTCACTCATGGGCTGCATATACATCACAATAGGCCTTACCAAATGGGCCAAAAATATAAAATAATGGGCCTCATCATATAGGCCGGGAATACATCATAATGGGCCTTACCAAATGGGCCGAAAATACATCACAATAGGCCTTACCAAATGGGCCAAAAATACATCACAATAGGCCTCTTCATATGGATCGGGAATACATTGCAATGGGCCTTACCAAATGGGCCTTATACATTAAGTGGACTGCATCAATGGGCCGTACTAATGGGCCAATATACATCAAGTGGGCTGCACCAATGGGCCGCGCCAATGGGTTAGATGTATACATCAAGTAAGTCGCATTAATTGGCCTCATCCATAACAAGTGGGCCGCATCAATGGGCCTTATATACATCAAGTGGACTGCATTAATGGGCCTTGTATACATAATAAGTGGGCCCTGCACATGAACCATAAATACATAACATGTGAGCCCTGCACCTGGGCCTCAAATATATCACGATGGGCCACAACTCATGGGCCTCAGATATATCACAATGGGCCTTACTCATGGGCTTCATGTACATCAAGGTGGGCCATATGACATGGACAACTCGGATCAAACACATAAATCATGTGGGGGCCACATGAATGGATGGTGTAAATATATAACATATATATCACGGTGGGTCCCACGTCTTGATGGATGATAGGAGCTTGGATTACATCTAAAATCATTTCAATAGTGGTAGGTGCAACATGTGTATCATTGTACACTATCATAGGGGTACATGGCTCACTAATGTGATCATCACTGTCCAATCATTGTCCATCACCGTTCAACACATCTGGACGGTGTGGATGAAATAAATACATCACGGTGTGGCCCACATAGCAAAACAGGTGGATGGCTTGAGTCTAAACCACATCAAAGGTGGGTCCACGATGGGCAGATGGTTTGGATGTAACACATCATGATGGGCCCATAGAACTTGGGACATCAGTACAACAGCTATATAGCTGGTGTTTGTGTACACCAGCCAATCCACTATCCCATCAGGTGGGTCTCACGTGGGGCCCACCATAACGTTTATCTTTCATCCAGTCTATTGATAAGGTCACATAGACCTAACCCAAGAGGAAAAAAAAATTCATATTTATCCAAAACTTTAGTGACCCCAAGGGGTTTCAATAGTAGACATTTAAATCCCACTGGTTTTTACGGTGTGGTCATGTATTTTGGGATCCAACCTACTCATAAGTTAACATAGAGATAGATGAAGTGAAAACAAATATCAACTTAATTGGAAAGTACTGTGGCCCTTAGAAGTTTGAACGGTAGACGTCACTATCCACTATTTCAATGATGGGGTCAACTTGAACTTGAGATTTGACCCATTCTATAAAATTGATCCCTCAAATGGTTGAATGATATGGATACAACACATGCATCATGGTAGGCCTCACTATTCAAACAATGGATAGTGATGGTGGATGGGACTCACAGAGCTTGTGACATCAATACACTAGCTATATATTGGTGTGAGGTAACTAGCCAATTTGCTGTATGGGTGGGTCCCATGTGGGGCCACCACAATATATATGTTATATACTATATTATATTAATATATTATTACTTTTTTATTTTATTTATTTATTTATTTATTTTTATTAGCTGGTTAGCACACCTCACTGTTAGTTTACACTCCACTGCTGCCACATCCAGCATCCCTGGACGTTGGATGGTATGGATACATATACTTCAAGGTGTGTTTTCCCTACATCCGGCCTATCCACACAGGATGTCGGGTGGGCCCATTCGATGGATGACATGGATAAGATGCATATTTCATAGTGGGGTCCATCCGGGTGGGCCACACGGCCATATCATCACAAAAAAATGAAAGAGAGAGAGAGAGAGAGAGAGAGAGAGAGAGAGAGAGAGAGACGAGTGTGACAGGAGGGACCCCGATACTATGGGGCCTCCCTTCTATATTTTACAACATATATCAAGTGGGTCCCATTACATGTGGGCCCACTGATCAAAATCAACGGTTGAGATCCTTTTTCCATCAAAATGAAAGGTCTAGATGACCCTATGCATACAAGGAAAATAACATCATGATGGAGTCCATGGAGAATGGCCCCATCATGAAATGATTATGAGAATCATGGTGGGCCATCGGCTACACTTAAGGTCCAAAGTGGGATCCATACCATTAATCAGTAGGCCCCACTTGGCTCATTATCAAAAATATAAAAATCTAAGCCTATGAAAGCACCCACGTCAAGATCTCTTCTTCCTTCTTCCATCAACGCATTTTATAGCTTCAAAGAATGTGATCCAATGGTTGAGATGAGGCTTAGAGGGTGAGATTTGATGGTAGGAAGGTGGGCCACACATAGCTTCCCCTCTCTCAAAAAAATGTTTGGATGTTGGGTTGGTTGGGGTTTGCTTGAAAATTGGAGAAAATGAGAGAGATGGGCGAGTGAGTGATGGGTAATGTGTACTTGACATGTAAGGGATGGGTTGTAAGAGGGAGAGTTGACTTTGGAGAAGGTGTTGTACTTGACATGATGTGATATGGTACTTGATTGATTGATGTATCTTGGGATTGCAAATGTGCAGCATTTTCTCAAACTTAACACGAGCCCACATCTCCTAACCCGGGTATCTCATCGGTGCGTGAGACGCTGCATCGGAACCACGGTGATGACACGATTGCTAGGGTACAAGTCTCGGGTCGAGCCAACTCTGAAATAAAAGATACGACTTAGGGTTGCGCACAAATGCTGTCCATGCATCGCAGGTCACCGGAATTTGACCGGGAGGATTGCGGAAGCCTACGGAACAGTACAGGCTAGGATACGGGTCTACAACTGCCGTACAACTGTATCGTGTCTATGGTAGAATAATCCATTACTCTCGTTAATTTTGGTATCTAGGATAGAATAATCCATTGCTCCTGTCAATTTTACAAGCTAACTTAAGTGGACCATGCCCCACGATATAGTAGGGATTGAACACCAACCATTGGAAACTTTTTTTTTTTTTTTGGGGGGGGGGGGGACATAAGTTTTGGATCGGGATAATATTTATGCCTAAAGTTCATCCCAATGATAATAACCTTATGAATGGTTTGAATGACATATAAACATCATGGTGAGTTATAGGAAGGCTTCAATCATGGGTGTTTCCATTCCCATTGTTTCATGTCATATAGCCCACCCAAGGTTTATTTTTGCCTCTGTTTGGACTTTTTCCTACTAGGATCTTGTAAAATTAAAGAACGAAGTAGAGTATTCATAGACACCTCGATGGGCCCACATAGCTTCATTTATAGGAACTTCCTAAAAGTGGGATGCGAATTGCCTATGCCCCACCAAGAGGAAGTTGCGGTAGATGTAAGTTATATGGGTTTTATTTGGAGAAGATTTGATAGTGTCAGATTCGACAATGTAAATGCAGCTACGTGGTAGGTATGAAATCTTCAAGATATGCACGTCTCATTAATGACCAAACTTCAAAGAGTCATACAACTTAAGTAACCCATGAATAAGAATGAGAATTGTTAGCGCTATGTAAGCATTGAAGCAAAATTGATAACTGACTATCTTGATAATAATACATTCAATGAAGGCAAAGCATGAACGATTAAAGGTAACCTCCACTTTACAATTGGTGGTATATGTGCTGCCATGTAGCAACAGTTATCCTCACGATGCCACTGGAGATCACATCACAAGAAGATCATCAATCAAATCACAAAATACCAAGTCAAACCCAAACAAATTAACTCTAGTGCATCGATGCTTATCGAGTCCCCTTAGACACTTATCATCTCCACTGCTCATTAATGTAGAATCTCTTACCATTTAGGAGTAATTTTGTCTTTCCCCACTTTACGTAGGACTTAGTCATAACTAGTAACTATAGTTTCCTTTAATCTACACGTGTGCGAGCTTTGAGAGAAGACCATAACATTAGGAATCATTCGCTTACACTTATACAATAGGTCGACATTAGCTTGTAATTATGACATTGCCTAACCTTCACTCATCAGCTCACTACTTGGTTAAGCACCTTGTTGGAGCCTTTTTTTTTTTTTTTTTTTCTATAAATTTAATAATCAGATCTTTGAGAAAATGATGGTTTAAGGTGTGTTCCGCTTGTACCTTATGTGAAAGGTTGCGAAGTAGTAATAACTCTGTGAAACCGAGGTCAAACCCATAGGGACTGATATGTATGTGATTTTCTGAGCTGATTAAGGTTTAGAATTAGGAACTTAATGCAATGCTGGAAATTTAGCACTTGTAGATTCTGAAAGTGGATTATGGACTAAAGTGTTAGAGCGCCAAGTATCCACTTGCAGACAATCTTAATGTAACTTAACTTGATTCAAGTATGTTCAACTTAGTTGGAATCGAAGTCCTAATATATCCAACTGAATAATGGAGCGAGTAAAGCGTGATTAATATTTAGACAAGGTTTGAACTTTCAGAAATTCAGTTTCTGCAATGTCCGTCTTGTTGCGATGATTGCAATGGATTTACAGCATCCACTATGCCTGTAGTCAATGGAGAATCAATGAATTTTACAATTCACACAACAAAATAAGTGGGAAGAAAGCATTTAAATAGTTTTCAAGTATCTACCATGCCCGAAGTCAACGGTAGATCAAATTAAATCTAAGACAATCCATTTGTTCGATCATAACTCTACACTATGGATCATTGATCCAAACCATCTAATTTTAAAAACAATAGTTAGATTTTCAAATGGACTATTAAAAATGGTATATGATGGGTGATCTTCTAGATCATGAGAAAACAACCATTGAGACACTTGATCCATCCAATATCATTCTTTATTGTATGAGATTAGTCATGATTTGATTTAAGAACATATACTTTATAGGTTGCTGTTGATGGTAGATATTGATTATATTTTAGCCAACAATTGGGTACCTTTGCATGATCTGAGTGTGGCTTTGCTTAACAATTTTAATAATGTGATATGCAGTCAAGATGATCACGAGGTTACAAGTGTGGCTGAGTAAATGGTGAATGATTGTGATCATAGATATACTCTGGTGGCATTGAATCATCCTTTGTTGTAATTTCACAAAAAATGCATTATCATGCATTATTTTTTCATGTATGATTTGACCATTATATGTAGCATTATGAACTTGTCGTATTTATAACATTGGATCATCTGCTCCGCGCCTTAATGAACACATACATGTCATGTGCTCCACGCCTTAATGAACACATACATGTGGCATGTGTACAATGTACATGCATCGCACATGTGCCAAACCGATTATCACCCCATCTCTCTCTTCCTTTTGAATTTGAAAAGAGAGATTAAGGAATAGGATTATCCATTTCAAGGGGGGAGGTAGGTGAACATATCCCCCTTTCCATGTGCTTCACAATCCAAAGAGCTGAGAGAGAGTGAGAGAGAGAGGACCATGAATCGCGGCGGACCACACATGCATCATCACCATTATCATCACTAGTAAGATATTCTTATAGTCTAAATTATTTTTTATGTAATTCTAACAGTTCTGACTCTGTAAATCATAAAGCACTATAACGGATCCCACATGCATTAAGATGGACCACACTTTGAAAATCAAACCTAAGGCTAGACCGGACCCCGCATTTGAGTTAGTGTGTGGGCTCCTACATGCTACCACATGGGCAGCCATGTGGGCCACAGACTGTCCATGGCGGCCAGTGTGTGGGCTCCACCATGCTGTTATGTGGGCAGCCATGTGGGCCCCACCACGCTGGGACAATGGACAGCCATGTGGGCCCCACATACTATCCAATGTGGATAGTTGGGTGGGTCCCACATCTCGCCCAGGTAGCTTTGTTAGGTGGACTCCCCTGTGGGATAAAAAAATAACTAAAAGCGGCCGGCCCCACTTCGATGTATGTATTGGTGTATATTTGTACCATGTTTATACGTAAAAACAATAATGATTGTTGTATGGTATTTACTTTTCTTATGATGGTGTCATGGGCCGCACAACTATTAAATAATATGGACATGTTGGGTCCAACATATGTTAGAAAATCCCATTTTAAGCTAGCCCCACTTCACAGTCATGATCGATGGTTAAGATTTCATATGTGCAAGATATGGGCTATGCTTAGAAAACATGAATGGTTGGCCATTTTAATGTATAGAATGTGTTAGTAGGCCCACATGTGGTAATCATATTCTCTAAGTGGGTCCCATCACAAGTGTCCAAGTGTTTTGTAAACCCAATAACATATTGGGGGATTTTAACTAAGTGTAATGGACCTTTAACGGTGTCATGGTTAAAGGGCTACATGTGTCATATTTTGACTGCATGGAAGGGAATAGATCCCTTAAAAAATAAAACTAACTTATGGACAGTAGGGTCAACCTTACATGTGTGTAGCTGGGCCCCACGTATGCTATATTATCTTAGCGGGCCCCACTACATGTATACATATAGTTAAGAGGCCTCACCCCATATATATAATCTAACTCATGATTAAATAGTTGGGCTAGCGATTATTAAAACCAAACCGTATAACCCTTGATCGGATAATTAAAGGCCAAAAATGAAAATCGCATCATTAATTTAGATCAACGGTCCTAATTTAGTGATAGTGTATAGGATTTAGTGATTTGGTAATTTCACTTTCTTTATCCGTTAACTTTTGGGTTTAACAATGGCTAAGAGGAAGACCCACTAGATTAAGAGAGCAACTAGTCTACATAAACTCAGGAGGCACTGACTGAATGTAAAGAAAAAGCATTATTCACCCGTGAATATTGCACTGTGGGTAACTAGTTGTAACATGGATAGAAACATCCGCATGCATGTCCTAACTTGGTAATTGTTCTGTTTAATGTTATGTTTTAAAAGCTTCTATATATTAATGTGATATTTGAAAAATGTGTATATTTCGAAAAAAAAAAAAAAGTGATTGAATTAATAAATGAAAAGACCATTCATCATATATGAATACTAGACACTTGAGGACTAAGTGTCCCTTAAATTAGATGGGATAAGAAGATGTCCCGAGATGTGACGTTGTCACGCCCCAAACCCAGAAATCGGATTCACAGGAATTACAATCACCGAATCCGGTGCCGACAGCCTCCGTAGTACTCCATTCTCGGCTCCTAGCATTCATATGCCAGATTTTCGATCCTAGAATCCTACAAGGAGGATTTTTTTTTGTACATTTAACTAGTAATAAGCATAACCACAAGTTTACCCAAATCATAAAGGCAACATCATCATCACATATCCACTAATATAATCATTTGAATACAATGCTGAAAGGAAAATATATATGTCAAAATCAAAGCTCCAGAAAACTGCTGCACGCTCCAAGCTCAATGCTGCTGTAACCTAACAACACCTGCACGCATTTATCGTGCATAAGCTTATAGAAAGCTTAGAGGGTGGTGTAAGTGTGTGCACGAGATGAGTGCCAAGTATTCAATACAATATCATAATCATACAATACCGGAAAGCTATTAATATATAAATCATACAATGACTGAATAAGCAGAAACACTGATAAGAGCAGGAATTATCAGCGTAAATAGAAATACTGACAAGATTATAATCATACGATAACAGAATAAGCGGAAGTATGAACAAGTCCATAAGTTAATCAATATCAGAATACGCAATATAGGACAGCTATGCAAATGATGAGTCATAAATAATCAAATGTCGAATGACAAGGATATAATGTAATACACAATTCGAAAGAGCTAACAAATATCATCACTCTCATCTAAGTCATAGGAATATAGAAACATAACAACCCACAACGCCACACGCCGAAGATGTAATGGAATATGCAGTATATGGTACTAATGGAATGACCATGCTGGAGTGTGATGTCGGGATGATAGTACGTAGTATCGCAGGCTACGGGGTCCACCACAAGGAACCTCTATCCAAACCAGTCCCATACCTAAATTTGGATAGTCTGACTCAACGTGGTAAACTCCTGATCTCAGGTTAGTCGTGCGCCCAACCGAAATCCTTACCATAACGAAAATACACAACAATTAGTTACGCACCACCAGCCCGAGTGAATAGTGAATGGATGAATGAATGAGTATGCAACTCCTACTCAGTAGCCTATCAGCACAGTAGCCTGCTAACTGCTGGTAGCTCGCCCAGGCCTCAGCCCCGCCCACATCACACCCGCCCACATCAGCGTCCGTCCACGTGCGCCCTCCCACATGCACAACAGTGATGGGGTGTCATAATATCATGTCAGTCCCCATATCAGTATGGTTCTTCTCTGAGGAAATCACCGGGGTCTATTACACTTCACACCACCTGTCGCCCCAATCAAGCGCACAATTGGGTAAGTGAAAAAGACCTCACTATCCGCCTGTCAGTAGTCTGCCAATACCTACTCGGCTCGCCGATAGCGGATCCATTCCTCGAGCTGGTCAAACTCAGCCTAGTCATGCCTACTCCCTCGGGCGGGTAAGGCCGCACCCCCTTCCAACCGATCACGACACAGTGGAGAGCGCAACTATCTGGTAATCGGCACTCAACGCTCATCTACCCACTCGGTCTAGACGTTGAAGCATCCTTTGGAACCAAGATGGTGTTTAGGAATTTTCACCCAGGGCCATCTATGGTTACCCGATGCTCGAACAGATTTCTGGTGTCCCATCTGTCCATCCACGATATGCCTGTGGAGGCTACGACCCTGATGTCACTAGAGTGTACAGTAATCACAACACAATGCAAGATGCATGAGTCATACAATCCAATCATGCATCAATCCTGCGCATGTCATGCGCTCATGTGAGATAATCTCCACTTATCAGGGAGTCTCACATCATCCTGCCCAATGACATATGTAATGGTCAATCACATCTCATAACAAACATGCAAATGATGCGAATGAGCATGTATCATGATGTTATGATGTCACATACTTATAAACGGTATCAATAACCGACGTCGACAATGTGGACTTTTAACCAACATTGCCCCCAAGGAATGACCCACATAGAATCAAATATATAATAGGCACATAGCCTCACACAAGGGCCAAATATATGAAACAAGTGGGCCCTGGTCATGGGCCTAACACATATCACAATGGGCCTTGCCCATAGGCCTCAAATACATCTGGATGGGTCGCACCCATGGGCCTCAGATATATCACAATGGGCCTCAAATGTACTTCGCAGGTGAGTCACATACCTGGGTCTAATACACATCAGTATGGGATACATTACATAAGCCTAATATACATCATTATGGCCATAACCCACGGGCTTTAAATACACAATAGGTGGGCCCTACACATTTGGGCCTCAAATATATACCACGGGTGAGCCTCAATGGACGGGTCATGAATACAACAGGATGGGCCTAATGACATGGACCCCATAAATATATCGAATGGGCCACACCAATTGGGCTTTACATACATTGTAATGGGCCATGACCCATGGGCCTTGCATACATCACAATGGGCCTTGCAACATGGGCCTCATATATATTTAAGGTGGGCCTCAACAACGGGCCTCATACACATCAAGGTGGGCCGCAACAACGGGCCTCATACACATCAAGGTGGGCCTCAACAACGGGCCTCATACACATCAAGGTGGGCCTCAACAACGGGCCTCATACACATCAAGGTGGGCCTCAACAACAGGCCTCATACACATCAAGGTGGGCCTCAACAATGGGCCTCATACACATCAAGGTGGGCCTCAACAACGGGCCTCATACACATCAAGGTGGGCCTCAACAACGGGCCTCATACACATCAAGGTGGGCCTCAACAACAGGCCTCATACACATTAAGGTGGGCCTCAACAACGGGCCTCATATATGGCCTTAGGCACAGGCCACAAATATAACAAGATGGGCCTAATCAATCATATGGGCTAAATCAATCAAATGGCCGATACGAGCAAACCGATCAAATGGACCGATACAAATGGGCTGTGCGTCATGGAGTTATACTGAGCATGTTATAAAGTAATGCTCTATCCTTACAATGCAGCTGGCCTAGACGGCTTGCATACAACAAGTACGGGCCTACTAATGGGCCCTAGGGAGAGTCACAATGCGGACATTTAACTAACATTATACTCACAATGTGGACGTCAAACCAACATTGCTCCCAAGGTGTAGCCCGTAGTGAATAACATTACGTAAACCAGGTTGGGATCACACATTGCAATGGACCTTAGGTACACCCCATTGGGCCTTAAATAAATCAATGGGTCATGTCATATGGGCCTTTTACTCATCAAATGGGCCACATCAATGGGCCGCACCAATGGGCCTTATGTGCATTGCAATGGGTCATAACCCGTGGGCCTTAGATTGCATCAAATGGTTCTCGACCCATGGGCCTTATACATATCAAATGGGCCTAATCCCATAGGCTTTAAAATATATCAAATGGGTCCAATCCCATGGACCTTGGAGCACATCAAATGGGTCCACTCTATGGGCCTTAAATTACATCAAATGGGCCTAATCCCATGGGCCTTGGAACACATCAAATGGGTCCACTCTATGGGCCTTAAATAGTTCAACAACTAGCTACATTCATGGACCCAATTAAATTCAACTGTGGTAGGCCTCAAAAGTACATTCATTAAGCCCAACATTTAAGGAACTAAAGGTATAAATCATTTCCTCTAAGATCTTTATAATATAGTGGGCCCCACTCCTCAAAATTTCAGCCCAAGGCCAGCATAATTATAACATGTTGTTGTCCTAAATTTGGGCACTCTATTGGAGTGGGTCCAAGGCCTCTAAAACTCTGAAAATTGAGGGCCAAGGTCCCTCATCATGCATACAATGAGAGGAAACCCAAAAAGGTGGCCCACCATCAAAAGAAATATTTTTGAATTATGGTGTTTTATCAAGGTATATTGCTGGACTGCACAGTAGAAAAAATTTGGGAGTCCAACCATCTTAGCCCATTCTTTTGGATACCCAAACGGGGTCACTTGAGGCTAAAATTTCACAGAGTGATACTTCTATAGGTGGGCCACACCCTCACGGAATTTCATAATTTTTAGATATCTCTAAGTCTTTTAATTAATTTAAACAAAACAAACTGTCCAGAAAAATCGGACAGACCTGAACGTCCCAACGTGGTGGGCCAGTCCAACCCTCACCACGGTGTGTACAGGAGTCCATTGGCCCTAAAATTTTGTAGGTGGGTTCTAATATAAGTGGACCATACTCTTAAAAAATTTCAGAATTTTTGGACATCTTTAAATATTTTAATTCATTTACATAAATCAATCTGTCCTAAAAATCGGACTGATCTGGAAACCATATTATAATGGGCCGGTCCCGCCATCACCATGGAGTGTACAGGCGTCCATTGGCCCCAAAATTTTATAGGTGGGTCCTACCATAAGTAGGCCATCTCCCTGAAAATTGTTATAACTTTTAAACACCCATAAGTATTTTAATAAATTTCAAAAATCCAACTGTCCATGGTGGAATGTTGCAGGAACAGTGCAGAAAATTCAGACTGTCCACCTCACTTGGACCACACCTT
Organism: Magnolia kwangsiensis; assembly: GCA_037074715.1. Classification (NCBI taxonomy): domain Eukaryota; kingdom Viridiplantae; phylum Streptophyta; class Magnoliopsida; order Magnoliales; family Magnoliaceae; genus Magnolia; species Magnolia kwangsiensis. Next base: position 66,013,648 of record CM073574.1, on the reverse strand, counting down.
TGGGACCCCAATGAAGGTCAGTTGGGGTTGAAATTTAGAGGACATCAATATGAGATCACCACCTTTCAGAAAAGTATATTTAATAGGTATGAATAGTTTTTCAAATAATCCAAAAATCTGTTCCAAAAACAACCAAAAACTGTCCAGAAAATTCTAGACAGCAACATGTACATAGATAAAATTTATTATATAAGTTAAATAAAAAGGGAAATACATTAATGGGTCACACACATCAGGAAATAAAATGAGAAAAAAGAGAGATAGAAGGACAATTCGGCCATAGGGAAAGGGGCTCCGCAACTATTGAGCCCTCCCAAGATCAATCACACCCGTACATCATACCTAGATTTACATTTATAACATGAATCTTGCACATGCATGGCCTATAATTAAAATGCATGGTGAGGATGACATCTCCACCATGGTTATAAGGTCTAGATGCCCAAACATAATATGATATAAAATAGAACTACCATGATGGGGCCCATAGAGAAAGGCCCCATGCATGGATTATGCATGCATAAGGTAGGCCATTAGGCCACAACCATGGGATTGTGTGGGATCTTCACCATTGATTGGTGGGTCTTACACTTCCCTCATGAAATAAAGAAAATATTTAGGCTATAGAAATCAGATTTTTTACATCTACAGGAGCACCTACCGTTCGATCTTCTTGCTCCTATGAGTTCCTTAACACCTTAGCTTTAATTCTAATGGAGGAGATGGGGAATGGATGATTAGGATGGGAGATCATGGGATAGGAAAGTGGGCCACACTTGAAGTTTTAAAAGAGAGGGAGAGGCTTGGAGAATTCTCATACGTATGAGATTTCTCTCCTTAGATTTTTTTTTTTGAGTTTGAAAATAAGAAAGAGAGAGAGTGTGTTGTAAAGGGAGAGAGAGATGGGTGATGGATGTGGTGAGTGATGGGTGTAAGAAAATCTTGACTTTTGTGACCATTTATGTAAGAAAAGCATGGGTAGTGTAAGAACTTTTTGACTTTGAGGGCTTTTGGTGTAAGAGAGGTATGGGCTTGTAAGAGATTCTTAACTTTTGTAGTTGCTTGGGAATGGGTGAAAGGTGATGTGTAGTTGACATGTACTTGACATGTGATGAATTGATAGGATTGATGTGATACCTCGTAGAGATTCTCTTAGATTTCGCAACGCACGACGTTTTCTTCGCACCGAACGTTAGCCCACATCTCTTGACTAGGGTATCGCCTCGGCGCGCAAGTCGCAACATCGGAACCGCAGCGACGGCGCGGTCGTTATGGTAAAGGTCTTGGGTTGAGTCGATACGGGTTGACGGCATATGAATCAGAGTCGCACGCAAATATTGGTTAAGGGTTGAAGGTTGCCAAAATTCGACCGGTAAGACCGTGGAAGTCTATGGAACGGTACGGTCTAGGATACGGGGCTTACAAACGTCCCATCCTTAAATAGTACCATTAAGGCTTTCGTTTTCAGACTATAGGCTGGACATATGATGTTAGTCAAATATTGCATATTTCTCCCTGTTTATATCTTAGTTTTGTGAACATAATAATGCTTAATAGGTATATTTTATGCATATTTGTCTTGCGAGATGAATATGAGAGATTGGCATGAAAGAGTATTAAAAGCATTGAATTGACGCTTGAAGATCACTAAAGCAAGGGATGAATTTTAGGAGACCACATTGAATATCTCATGTCCCCAAGATTTAAGGAAACCAAGTGAAGAATGAAGAAAGTCAATAGATCAAAGTTTAGAAATCCAGAAATCTAAAGCTTCTCTGTTGATAACATCAAATATCCTTTGATGGCATCGAAGTAAGTGTTCAATGATGTTAAGACCTAATCAATTGCATCGAAACTTACATAAAAATCAACTTTAGTTATTGGACTAATTGGGTACATTTCTTGATGGAATCGACCAAATGTTCCATTCATCAAAACTCAGTTCGATGGCATCGAAGACTATTTGATGAGATCGAGATTTTTGAAGAATATTGGAGCAACTCGCAGGAACATTTTGGACACTTTTTCGATTGCTCAAAAACATGTTCGATGGAATCGAAGATTTGTTCGATGGCATCGAAGGGACGCTTGATGACATCGATAACTTACGCAATGTGAAAGGACGTGACTTTCAAATCCGATTCAAATTGGGATTCCTCCTTCGATGGAATCGATGTTTATTCGATGACATTGAAAGCATTACGTAGAGTGTGTAAATTTGAGGCAGTTTTTAAAGTCGGCCGAACAAAGCCTATATATTTGGGTTCTCCAAGGAGTTCTAAATGCTAATTAGGATTCCAAGAGCAGAGCAAAAGGGTGGAGAAATATCCCAAGAGTTTTTCTTCTTCCTTAATTTATTTTTAAGATTTTATTTAAGAGATTTGGTTTTAATCATGCCAATAGTTAACTAAACCTCTTAGTTAGGGCTAAGAGATGAAGCTTGTAGTTTGTTGGGATGTTTATCTTTCTTTGATTTATGTTTATGTTGAACTTCATCGATTTTCAGTTTGAATTAAGATATATTTTTAGTTTTCTAAGATTTATTGTAACTCAAATTACAATAGATGCTGAGATAGCTTTGAATATCTTCTTATCGATTTCGATATTGTTGAGATTGGTAAAATTCATGATTTACCATCATCTCCTGGGCATGGTGAATGGTTGAATTCCTTTCTAATCATCTCAACAATGGTTCTTCATGTGTGAACTATTTCAATGGGAAGTTTAGATCGTGCTTCAATTATTTTATGTTCTAAAATGGATAAGACTCCAATTCCTGTTGTGTTTATTGATATAAGTAAAGTAGTATCTTAATAGTTACAAGTGAATCCTTGGAACTTTAGTTCCTCTTTTATAAAGTGCCTCTTTTAATTGATAATTCTTTCATAATTATTCTTAACTATTCTAGATTTTAGTTTTAGTTCCGATTCTAGTTCTAGTTCTACTTACTTTCAGAATACTTACAAGTATAGTCCCTGTGGATTCGACCTCGATCTTATCGAGTTATTACTAAATTGCGACACTTCACTTAGGGTTGTGAACAAGTTTTTGGCGCCGTTGCTAGGGACTTCGGCTACTTTTTTTTAGATTAATTAGTATTGGAATTAGTTTAGGATTAGGGTTAAGTTTTTTTTCCTAGGTTAGGATTTGCTAAAAATTTTTTTAGAATTAACTTTGTTTTCTGTTTCGTAGAATCCTAACATATCAACTCCGATCCGGTAACTTCTCTCCAACTCCTTATTTTTAGATTTCTTATTTGCTATAATTATTAGTTTTCTTTTTTTTTTTCTTAGGTTTTAGTTGTTTGGAATTTGAGGGTTGTGAGTGTTTCATGCCCAAGTGAGTTCGTGATAACATTCTCCATCTCTCGAGTAAAGGAGGATTATTTGAAGGGTTATTTATCTATCACCTGATTAGACAACACTTGAGATCTTCTAAGTCATTAAAAGTTATGGCTGCAAATCAACCTCAACACCTAGTTGAGAAAGTCCAGGATAAGAATGATGTGCATCATGCACCCCTGCCTCATACTCTATGAGATTATTTACAATCGAAGGGGGTGAGTACACTTTCCTGTATGATATTCCTATTGAATGCAGGAACCATGGATGTTAAATCGGGAGTAATTCCACTCTTTGCTAAGTTTTATGGACTAGAATCTGAAAGTCTATACTTGCACATGAAAGAGTTTGATGAGATAATAGTCACATTGCACTTTTCAAACATATCCAAGACTAGGTAACCGAACTCATAAGGAACCCGATATCCAGTTTTGATCACAATAACGTTCGTAGTACTCCATTCTCGGCTCCTGAGGCAGGTTTCGATCCTGAGATCCCACAAGGAGGATTTTCATAACAGTATAACTGTTTCCAATGCGAGCACACCCAAGATCACAACAAGTAAAATCTCAAAAATAATAAAGGAATACATCATAAAATCCACTAAAAATTTAAACTTTTACAAGTTTTCATAAGGTCCAAAAGGACATATATAAGATAATAGAAGAAGGAGATAAAAATCTACAACACTGGGGTTCTCAAGCTCAGCTCTAATCTAAGCTCTACCGCTATGATGCCTACCTAGGATCTCCTGCACGCATCAATCATGTATAAGCTTATAGAAGCTTAGAGGGTGGTGAAAGTGTGTGACAATATTGTATAGAAGACTAATGGAAGGTACAGGAAGGAAAACATGCTCAATGACAATATCACCAGCCTTATCAAGGTTTATCATGAATACGATGCAATGAGTATTGGGTGCTATACTAAGACAATGTATAAAGGGGCTTATATAGCCGATGTGAATGCGATGCAAAGTAATGCCAGTGCTCATAATCAATATATATATATTAAATACATTTCTAATCATAAAAAAATCACCGGGGTCCATTACACTGCTGGATGAGTGCTGCTCTATAGACCCCACACAGTCAAATGAGTGTAAGAGTCCTCACTACCGGCTGTGGACAACCAATCACCAGCAAGGCCTAATGGTAGTAGATCCATTTATGAGCTAGTCAGACTTAGCTTAGCAATGCTTCCTTACATCAAGCGAGTAAGGCCACACACTTACCCAACTGACTGCACGATTGTAAGGCCCGTATCCTAGTCCGTACTATTCTGTCGACTTCCACTACCGATAATCGATGTTTGCACATAATCCTAAGTCGTATCCCGTAGATCTGAGTCGGCACAATCTGAGACTTATACCATTGTGACCGTACTATCACCACAGTTCCAACGCCGTGTCTTACACACCGATTCAATACACTGTTTAGGAGATGTCGGCCTGCATTCAGTTTGAAAAATACTGCGCATTTACAATTCCAAGAGAATCTCTACAACATGTCCCATCAATCAATCAATCACCTCATGTCAAGTATAAGAGCAACTCCAAAGTCAACTCTCTCTTACCATCTCTCTTACACACCCATATATGTCAAGTACACCATTAACTCACATCCATCACCTCTCTCTTACAACCACACACTCTCTCTCTCTCTTTCTCTTCAAAAATTCTAAGAAAAAAAGTGATGGACGTCTAAGCAACTTCAAGAGAGAAAATTGGTGTTGTGTGGCCCACTTCCCACCCCAAGATCCATCATCCTAGCCATTCATTTCTCATCATCTTCCATCAAAGTGAAGCATAAGGAGATCGGCGTTCCATCAGACTAAGAAGATCGAACAATGGGTGTTTTATAGGCTTAGATTGGTATGGATCTCACTTTGGACCCTAGATGTGGCCGATGGCCCACTATTCTTCTTATGATCATTCCATGATGGGGCTATTCTCCATGGACCCCATCATGATGTTTACTTTCTTAGTTGAATGAGAGTCATCTAGACCTTCCATTTTAGTGGAGAAGGAATCTTCACCGTTGATTTTTGATTTGGTGGGTCCACATGTATTGAGACTCACTTGATGTATGATTAAATGCATGGAAAGGGAGGGCTCATAGTGGCGGAGACCTCCATCACACGTGTCCCCTTCCCCCCCCCCCCCCCCCCCCCCCCCCCTCCCCCTCTCTCTCCCTCTCTTTTTCATTTTTTGCAATGATGTGGCTGTGTGGCCCACTTGGATGGACCCCACCTTGATGTATGTCTTATCCACACCATCTAACCATTTGGTGGCCCACCTAGCCAGTATGCCTGTAGGTGGGGCCCACCATCGATATGTGTGGTATGCAAACCGTCCAGTGTCCAGGGACACTAGACATGGCTTCACAAAGAAGTATGAACGGACAACATAATGTACTAACGTCAAAACAAAATGTTAGTTTGATTTAAAACTTTGGGTGGACCACTCATACAGGCCCCACCTTGATGTGTGAGGCTAATCCATGCCGTCCATCCCATTCCCCTTACTCATTTTAGGTGTTGAGCTGAAATATGAGGCCAATTCAATTTTCTGGCAGGCCATAACATAGAAAACAGTGATTTCTACCATTTACATCTATTAGGACCCACCTTGATGTTTTTATATGCCAAAATATGCCGAATATTGGGCTTATTTGGTCTGTCTTGAGTCATAGAATGCAATGCTTGGGTTGGATTCTCCTAATGCGGGCCTCACGTACGAAAAACCACGAAAAAAATATTTTTTAATATATGCTGTTGCTGCTGGCATCCAGACGACACTGTAGTAGCATCCTTCTACGTTTGATGCTAAAGGCAGGGGGTCCCAACCGTGGGCCCCATCGTGATGTGTGAGAACATCAACACCGTGCATTTGATGGCCCCTTAGGGCAGTGGGCCCCCTCTAAAAAATTAGCCGTATGTGGAAGTCAAGTGGCCCACACGACAAGAATAGTGTGATTGAACGTTAGCCATTGAAACCCTGTTTGGGGTCACAGAAGTTTTGGATCATTATGAAATTTATTTTTCCTCTATATTCAGGTCCCTATGACCTTGTTAACAGATTGGATAGTAGATAAACGTTATGGTGGGCCCCACATGAGACCCACATGTAGAGGGATTAGATTACCTAGTGTACTGCACATCAGCCCCATGGCTGCTGTTGACACAGCAGGTGTTGTGGAGCCCACCATGGTGACGTGTGCACCATGCACCCAGTATGAGGGGCCCACTTTGATTTATGTTTTACATCCAATCTGTCCATCCAATTCGTAAGCCCATCTTAGGTTTAAGATTAAGAATGAGTCAGATCTAAGGTTCAAGTGGACCCCACCCTTGAAAATAGTGGGGACAGTGACATCCACAGTGTAAAACTTCTTAAGGGCCACAGTAGTTTTCAATTAAGCTTATATTTTTATTTTCACTTCAACTATCTCTATGTTAAATGATGAGTAGGTTGGATCTCAAAAATACATCACGATGGGTCTTATAAATGTTTCAACGGTGGATGTGGCTGCTCCCATGGTTTCTGTGGTGGGCCCTGTAGGATTTTAACAGTGGAAATCATTACCTCCACTGCTAGTTGCTGTATGGTCTAGATGATCCTTCAATATGATTCATTTTTTTGGAATGTATGAGGCTCATTGTTGAGGCCCATCATGATGTATATGAGGCACATGTGATGTGGCCCAATTGATGTATTTGAGGCCCCTGGGTTAAGGCCCATTATAATGTGTTTAGTGCCCATGGGTAGAGGCCCGGTGTGATATATATGAGGCCCATGTGATGTGGCCCATTTGATTTGAGGTCCATGAGTTGAGGCCCAATGAGATGTACATAAGATCCATTGTAATGTGTGATTCCACCGTGGTTTATGTGATGATCTATATGGTGGGCCATGCCTTGGGGAGCAATGATGGTTTGACGTCCACGTTATAAGAATAATGTTGGTTAAATATCTATATTATGACTCTCCTTAGGGCCCATTAATAGGCTCATACTTGTTATGTGTAGGCCGTCTAGGACCATCTTCGTTGTTAGGATAGTTCATCACTTTATAACATGCTTAGTATAATTCTATGACTCATGTCATATGCATATATATATGCTCGATATGAGGAGTGACTGATTATAGCATTGCCATTGGGCAGATTATTCATGGGACTCACTGATAGGAATTACCCACATGAGTACGCGGTACGCGCAGGATTGCTGCATGACTGGATGGTGTGATTTATGTGTCTCACATATATGTGACATGATCATTGTTGATCATTGTACGCTCTAGTGACATCAGGGCCATGACCTCCACATACATGTCTTGGATGGCTAGATGGGACACCGAAAATATTTAGTTCGAGCATCTCGGCACTTTGGATGTCCGTGGGTAAAAGTCCCAAAACTTTCGAGGCCAGGAGACGCGCCAGCGTCTATATTGAGTGGATGTATGAGTGCCCGAGTGCTGAATACCAATAGGTCGCGTCTCCCACTGTGTCGTGATCAGTTGGAAGGGGGTGTGGCTTTATCTGCCCGAGTGAGGGGGCTGTAAGCTAGGCTTAGTATGACCAGATCGTAAATGGGTCCGTTATTGAAGAGCCAGGTAGGTATTGGCAGATTGCTAGCTACGCAGATAATGAGGTCTTTTTCACTCAGTGGTTGAGCGGCTAGGGAGGCGATAGCCATTGTGGAGTGTACTAGATCCCCGTGATGATCCCAGAGAGGAACCGTACTGATATGTGGACTTATTGAGCAGGAATTGCATACTCATTTATTCATTCATTCACTATCCATTTGGGCTGGTGGTGCGCAACTATTTGTTACATGTACCTTCGCATGGCTAGGATTTCAGTTAAGCGTACGACTAACCTGAGATCAGGAGTTTACCACATTGATTTTGACTATCGAAATTTAGGTATGAGATTGATTTGGATAGAAGTCCCTTCTGGTGGACCCCGTAGCCTGTGATACTATGTACTATCATCCCAACTTCACACTCCATCTTGGTCATTTCATTCGCATTGCATATTGCATTACATCCGCAGGTATATGACATATTGGGTTGTTATGTTTCTGCACTTATATGGCTTAGACAGACTTAACAGGATTTACATATTGCATCGCATCATCAGGCATATGATATTTAGTTCTTTATGATTCCGCATTTGTATAGTCGATCCGCATTGCATACTCTGATATCGTATGATCCATGATCTTGTAAGTATTTTCGCTTACTCTGATATCATATGATTCATGATCTTACTTGAATTTCTGATATTGTATGATTATGACATTGTATTAGATACTTGGCATGTGCATCGCACACACTTACACTACCCTCTAAGCTTTCTATAAGCTTATGCACGATAGAGGCGTGCAGGTGGCGTTAGGTTGCAGCAGCGTTAAGCTTGGAGCGTGCAACAGTCTTCTAGAGCTTTGATTTTTGATATATGTATTTCTCTTTCAGCATTGTATTCAAATATTTAGATTAGTGGATATGTGATGATGATGTTTCCTTTATGATTTGGGTATACTAGTGGTTATGCTTCTTATGAGACAAATGTATGTTGGAAAAGCCTCTTTATAGGATTCCAGGATCGGAACCTAGCGTTTGGATGCTGGGAGCCGAGAATGGGGTACTATGGAGACTGTCGGCACCGAATTCGGCAATCGAAAATTTTGTGAGCCCGATTTTTGGGTTTGGGACGTGACAACGATAGTGGGAATCGTGGCATAATGGTATAAGGCCCTCGCGCACTCATAGCTTCCACTCGGTCATGACGTTGAGACAGATCCTTGGTACCATGGAAGTTTTAAAAATTTCACCCATGGTCATCTTAAGCACCCAGTATGCTTAAGTAACATTTACGGTGTTCACACATATAGCCATACACGAATGTCCTTGTGGAGGTAAGGCCCTGGTGAAGCAAGGGCAGTATCGTAATGAAATACGATGTCAATGCATGAGTCACACATACAGATTTGCACAAGCTTCAGGCACTCAATGTGCATAAGGGGAGAACCTCCATCCCTCTATGACCACCACACAATACAATCAATTCACACAGATGATGCATATGGGTCGTAATGATGTAAGTGAGCTACCTATAGAATATATTTCTCCTTCCCAAGGAGGGACAAGGTCTAGATACGTAGACAAGTACTCTAAGGAGAAGTGAAGTCTTCTAATGGGGGCCCAATACTTTGGGATGACCCATAAGCTAAGAGAGTCATAAAGGCTCAAGGAGAAAACAATCCTAACAAGGTCCAAGGTGGGACTTCAACCACCTATGAGGACCCTATGGGTCTACCTTAGGGCCACCAAGGTGGACATCCAACCTCAACTGAGTTCCAGAAGGTAGCTCGCTGCGCATATAAAGTAAGGTCCAAGGCCCAAGCAGCCCATGACCTAGTGGGCCATACACTACGCCTAATACATAGGCAATATGGTGAGCCCTCAAGCATGGTTTGGGCCCAACCATAAAGATCATGGGTCTACTCATTGTGGTGGGCCTAATGGGCAGCTCATTATTCCAACATATGGGTGATCCTTACATTTAAAATAAGTAAGTTGGGCCTCACATCTCGGCCCAAGTATAGGTTTATTTTAATGGAAAAATAATGGCTTAATTACTTGAGTATTTAGCCCATAACACCGATCACAATGGCATGATAATATAGGCTCTAAGGATCTAATGGGCCTATAAAAAAGTTTCAAGACAATAGGCCTAGGAAAACCTAACAGATGACTAAGAAGACTAGTCCAATAAAAATCTAATTGGAATGGGCCTTAAATATGCACTAATTAAGCCCAAAAATATACTTAAAATAAGGCAAGATATATGTAATAATATCCCTAAATTTGGTAGACCATGTTGCCCCAAAACATTCATTTATGGGCAACAATCATGGGCCTATTGTTGAACTTCCAGCCCACCAACAATCTGACATTGCTAGAAATTCATAAATTAATTAATTTCTATGTTTATTTTAGTTCTTGGTGACCCATACGTGTCACAGGGGGTCCACCAGATGAAGGGAGTAGATTGAACACACAAATCAGATGGTCTAGGCTGCTGGACTGGACATCCAGCAACAGCTTAATGGGTTGGGCGTCCCATGGTGGGCAGTCCTATGGGCCAAGGTATTTGGCCCAAAAACTCATCCAATGGGCCTTAATTGAATGCTACTGAAGAGGAGGAAGATTAAATCCTTTATGAACCACATATAGATGTACGGTGGGATATAAAATATATTAAGGTGGGCCCACAAAGTGGCCTGGACGACCAGCTAAGGCTGGACTCCCCAGCCTGGTGGGCCATTCCAAGCCGCACCACTGACAGAATAGGGGCATGATGGCCCTAAAAATTCACAGGGTGGTCCAAACCTCCAATTTTTTTTTCCATTTTTGGGATAACTAGAAGTATTTTAATTAATTTAAAGAAAATAATCTGTCTGACCTGGACGTCCCAACGTGGTGGGCCGGTCCAGCCCTTATCACCGTGTGCACAGGGGTCCAATGGCCCCAAAAATTGGTAGTTGGGTCCTACCATGGGTGAGCCGTACCTCCACAAAATTTTAGAGTTTTTTGAAATATGAAAGAATTTATTTAAAATTAAATAAAATTGTTTGCCTAAAAATCTGGTTAGTGTAGATTTTTGGCTAACCCTGATCTGAGCTCCCAATGGGGTGGACTAAAGGCCTCCAAAAATTGAAAAAAAATAGTTTTTATGTCCCCTTATATGTGTACCAAAGGGTGAGGTTGACATAAGTGGTCCACCCAGGCAAAAATTATTTTATAATTTAGGATTTTCAAATTGTCATGTTGCAGGAACAATGCAGAAAATCCAGACTGTCCACCTCACTTGGACTACACCTTTGGGACCTCAATCAAGGTCAGATGGGGCTGAAATTTGGGAGACATCAAGATGAGATCCCCACATTTTAGAAAAGTATATTTTAAGGATATTAATATCCCCCAAACAGTCCCAAAATCTGGTCCAAAATCAACCCAAAACTGTCTAGAAAATTCTAGACAACAACATGTACTTGGATAAAATTAATTATATAAGTTAAATAAAAATGAAAATACTCCAAGAACTAGGTGTTATGACCCTCCCTACCCCACAAATGTCCAAAATAAATCCCAAGGTTATCACACTTTTATGTATCATTAAAGGTCAACAAATGGGACACCCAACCATAGTGTAGGTGGGTATGGGCGTCCCACCCTGGCTGGACTTTTCTGGACTATCCAGGCCCACCAAGTGGACCACACACATCATCAGAAATTATAAGAAAGGTGGAAGAAGGGGGAAAAATATTTCAGCCATTGGGAGAAGGTTCTGTCACTATTGAGCCTTCCCCAACACAATCACACTCATACATTGCATTTACATCTATGTTACACCAGGGATCATCATCATGCATGATCTACATTTAAGATGAATGGATGGGATGCCATCCCAACCATGATGAAAGGGTCTAGATGACCCATCATGTTATGTAATGAGAAGAACCCTCCATGATGGGGTCCATCAAGGAGAAACCTTATGCATGGGACATGCATGTATAAGATGGACCATTGATTGGTGGGTCATAAACTTTCCAAATGAGAGAAGAAGAAGATCTACACTGTGAAAAGGAGATTTCATGGAATAGGGAAGCACCCACCTAAAGATCTTCACCAAACTTGGATCACCAAGCTCCAAATGCTCCAAGGAACCAAGATAGATGAATGGTATAGGTTTTCAATGGAGGGATTGAGAGGAAAAAGGAGGAGAAGGGGCTGGAGTGTGTGGACGTCCCACCTCTCTCTCAAGTGGGAAGAAGGAAATGTGAAGGGAGAAATGAGAGAGAGAGAGAGAGAGAGAGAGAGAGAGAGAGAGAGAAGTGTTGTAGCAAGTCCATCATTACAAGAGAATTGAAAAGAGCAACCATCATGCACTCTCTCTCTCTCTTAGGAAGAAAAAAATCTGACTTTTCTAGCAAAGAGGTGCTTGGTTAGAGAGTCTAATAATGAACTCGCAAAAGAGAGGATAGATGGTTGCTATAGGGTAGGTGTGGGTAGTGTTGGTAGTGTGGGTGGTGTAAGTGACGCAGGTTTATGTGGTGTTGGTTAGAAAATGTGTAAATGGAGTGGGCCACCTTGGGAAACATTTACACCATTCTAGGTGGGCCACACAATCATGATCAAAGGGCTAAAATGATGAAATGCTTACAACTTATAATGTATACATCGGATAGATGCACAAGATGCCGCATCAGAACCACAACAATGATGCGAACAAGATGACATAAGTTTCGGCTTGATCCAAGTCGGGTCAACATAACCGGACTTAAGGAGGACTGTAAACACTATCCGAGGGTCGCGAGTGTAACACCCTGAAAATCGGGGGTCGAGCATAACTCAGCTCCCGAGTTCTAAAACATCATTTATGCAACATTTTTAATGATGGATGTATGTTGTCTGTATTAGGGCATAAAACATGAAGTAGATTAAGCCCAATAAGCAAAACATGATCCAGGGATAGTTGTAGTATGCAAGCGGAAGACTGAAATGAATATATAAACCAGTATAAGTCCCTAAAATATGTATGCTCTGCCAGGTCAATAGTTATAAGTATTGTTGCAAAATACAAATGTCAAAATATGATAGTCCTTTACAAAGCATAAACCCTGAAGCCCCGATGATTCATAACGGTCTAAGTGAACCTACCTGAATACTGCATACACGAGAATGCCTCCTCGTCATCCTCGAACTCCGGCTCTGCCTCGTGTGTCACCTCATCACCTGTAACACAGACATGGTCTGGATGGTGTTTAAGCACCATCCCAGAACGTGGGAGTGAGTGATCAACTCAGTGGAACTATACAGCAAAGGTTAACATGTTATCAATTTAATCAAAAAGTAATGATAAAGCAATACAATTAAACATCCCTAATTACTTTGATTAATACAAGAATGTATAAAGAAATGATGCATGCCCTTGCCTGCACTCCCTCTGTGATTTTCATCTGACGGTCGCGCATGTCAGTCACTTCCTTAGTGCTCTATCCAACGCCAAACAGCACATGCAGTGCAGTGCATGTACATGATTACCAAGTTCTTATTAGTCCTTTTCATACAGCAGGATTGGGAAGCTAAGGTACCTCCCTTATGGCAATACCCAAACAATGATCCATCCTAGGGTCGTCAGTCCTAGTAAACCTTATACGATGTTATGGTTTTAAGTCGCTGCAAAGGGTTCGTCACCAATCAATACAGGCCTAGTTATACCCTAGATGCTACAATAAGGCTCGTCGCCTCAATGTAGTTTTAGGGTATGCTCGAGGTCACTATAAAGGGCTCGTCACCAATCAAAGTAGGCCGACAGCACGAATACAGTGTCCCATACCACCGTATTCGGCTCACAAGTCTTGGTTGCTCACTGGTCACTACAGGGAGGCTCGTCACCCCAGCGTAGGCCAACAGCTCAACCATGATGTCCCATACCACCATGTCTGACTTATGAATCTTAGTGGATCAAGGTACCAAGGTTAACAGGGTTTCACTGGTGAGTTTAGTACTTTAGATTCAAGCAGTAGCATCCAAACATGGTGAACATACATCAGGTCAATTAGGTTAATTGACGAGCTTGACTAGGATGAACGCACATTAAGTTGATCGACATGAAATGCATAAGCACTCCGTGTGGCCTAACCACTATCGACATCCCAAGTACGGTTCGAATTCGTCGAACACATCTTGCGTGGCGAAAATAACCTCAGCCACCAGTTCGAGAATTGTTACCGAATATTTAAGTCAAATTCTACAATCATATGAACATGTTATGGAATATAACTTAAACATGAATACACAGTACATGGAGAAAATCATACACATAGTTAAACATGAATAAGTAGGCTATACAGTTCATGGAGAAAATCATACACACAGTTAAGGTAGTTGAGATTCATATCTTAATTCCCTTATAAATCACAATTTACTAACTACTAACTCATTCAGACATTTTTAGAAATACTTAGACTACACTTTTCAACATACATCACGTATGTTGGCCATATTACGTATTAGGGCAAATCCTTTTGCCAAGGAGTTGTCGCATACATAACAACCATGTACCTATGATAATTAATCATGACAATCACAATATCATATTCTAAATGCATACAAATATTTCAACAAACACATGAAATACTCTATTCACAACATAGTTTATACATATACGTAAAAGGAAACAGATAGTGCATTTGGCATGTGTAATGGTACCCATGTCAGTAATAAATCATTGTCTAACATTGAAAGTCTTGAAAATCATAACCTAAACATATATAGTCCGCACCTTACGCCGGTAAACGTGTAACAGATTTGATTTAGACGTTTAGTTTTCGTTAACGGCAGATTGACAACCTGGAGCAGAATTTAGTTAGCTATATCATCACTTAAACTATTGGAAACCCTAGAACGGATTAGGGTTAGGATTTCTTACCCAATATTGGAATTAGAATCGTCGAAATAATGATTCGGTAGTGATGGATAAGCACGTGGAGAGTCAGGGTAGAATCCCGAGAACCATCACCAACTTCTATCTTATCATCTCTCTCTTTACTCTCTCTTTTCTTAGCTAGGGTTTTAGAATTCGTACGGCTTATGAGAGAGGGTGTTTAAAGCACTTATATAGGCCTAGAACTGATGAAAACAGCCCCAGGGCCAAGGTATACTTAGGTTTTAGCCAAATCAGGTCTATTCTGATCCAAAGGAGTAGTTTCGGAGGTCCCTTTACTGAATGTGGTCGGACTTAAGCTTTCTGATATTGAAACTTGATCAAGTTAAGTTTTCAATCCGATCGAGTTTACAGATAGACTGTGGTAGACCAGTTTCAGTTCAACGGTCACTGACACTCGATTAGGGCCACAAGTATATTGGTATGTGGGGGACATTTCTCTTGATCCAAGGGTGAATTTGGGTCAGATTCTGACAGTCAAAATGCTAATAATTAGCTCGCAAGCGACACGACTCAGATTACTTAAATTCAGATTTAATTTCTAAAAACATTCACTTTTCTCACACACTTCGCTCTGGACTCAAGTAAATCGTCATGGGATACTGTTTGGACTTGATTTTTGAGGTAGTTGTCAAGTTAAACAAGGCAGTCATATTTGTCTAAGTTCATCGCTATCGGACTTTCGACGTGTGGTCCAGGTCTTATACGGAGTTTCTGAATGCTCTTGAGAGCAACTGGGTTTAGAGATGGATCCTAGGTTTCAGGGTAATGTATTGTTAATAATTCTACAAGTTTTGAGTCTTGGAGATTGTATTTAAAGTGATTGGTGATAGTTTCACAGGTAATCTAGTTTAGCGCTAGTTAATTCTCATTTAATTTCTAAAGGATTCGGTCCTAAGTGATTTTTGCTTAAGGTGATACTCGGGTCTTTGTACGGATTTTTTCACGACGTTACGGCGAGTCACCGGGATTTAACCGGTAACGAAATGCATACCTTCACACACAGGCACACACCGGAACTCGGGTCGAGTTTTACAAGTCTGCTAAGAGCATAGGACAAGAAGTGTCACGAAACCCTTCTTTTCGCTCTGTATTAAGCCTATGATTATCTTAATTCCTTACATCGTCATTATTTTGTAGATGATGCTACCTAAACATGGCACCCGTGATCGTGAAGCCCGTGGACGAGGCGCCCGAGATACTCGTTCTACTCGAGCGTATCTTGCTCCCATTTTAGAGGATCCGATTCCGAAGGTCCTGATTTAGCCTATCCCTCCTGTAGCACCTGTTGAGCCTGTAGCGCCCGTACCCCCAGTTGCTTCAGTTTTCCCACCGATTCCCCTTTCTTAGCCTGTTGTTTCGGGTACAAAGGCTCCTGCTCCATCAGCTGCGCCCGTGCCTCTACTTGAGGCGAGTGCTGCTCTTACTTTTTTGACAATGCCTATATGTGCTGAGCATTAATGATGTATGCCCTCACACAAAGCTCCCTTACAAGCTACTTCGACAACCAAGTTCGTGCATGAAAACCTCCCTAAAGTGCACCTTCCTCACCAAAGCACATGTAATGCGGTGCATGGTCATGTTAGCCGAGTACTTAATTAGGCTTATTCATACAGCAGATTTGGAAAGTTAAGGTACCTTCCTTTATATCATTAACCCAAACCGAAGGATCCATCTAGGGTTGTCAATCCTAGTTAATCACATACGATAGGCAAGTTGTAGGGCATCACTCCTAATGAAAAATAGTCGATAGGCAAATTCAAAGTTTATACTCGCGGTCACTATGGGCTGGTTAATCACCTCGGCGTAAGCTGATAGCTCGAAGACGGTGTCCCATACCACCATGCCCGGCTCACGAGTTTGGGTTGCTCACTGGTCAATATGGAGAGACTCGTCACCCCAGCGTAAGCCAACAGCTTGATCACGATGTCCCATACCACCATGTCTGGCTCATAAGTCTTAACGGATCGTGATACCATGGTTAAAGTGAGTTTTCACATTGGAAAGGGTATCTTAGATTCTAGTAATAATGTCCATACATGGTAAACATACAATAGCCCAATCGGTTTATTAGGCAGGTTCGATTAGTACGAGCATATGTTGACTTAGTCGACATGGAGCACATAAGCACTCCTCATGGCCTAACCACTGTCGACAGTCGTTATGCGACCTGGATTCATCGAATTACCAAATGTGGTGAGACTAATTTGGCCACCCGAACGAGAACTGTTACCGATTGCTTGGGCTAGGTTGTAGCCCTTGTCTTACTTATATGCAGTAATTAAATACATATGATAATCAATTCAACATTTAACAAACAATTCAAGTGAAATCCTCATTTGAACATTTCATCAAACACCTTAATCATGTTACCGCATACTAGCATTTTATCAATCATTTGCATAGAGGTGATTATGATTTCATGAAAGAAACTATACATATGTATAAGGCAAGAAACAATCATATCTTAACACTTGTAATACATACAAATCATCAATAATTTCTCATTTAGACAATTCATCAAACACTTAGACTACACTTCACCAAATATGTAGACTAGGTTAGTTACAATATATATTTTAACAAATCCTTACACAGAGAGGTCAGCATGCATATGACAATGATGAATCCTAGTTTAGTAGTTATAGTAAACACAAATCATATTTACATGTTCATATAAATATTTCAACAAACACATGAGATGCGTATTTTGTACTACATAGTTCACACATGTATATTATATCGACAACGCCGTATCTAAAATAATATGGCAGCAATCAAGTCAGACATAAATTATTACTGTCATTGAAAGTATTGAAAACCATAACCTAAACATTTATAGTTCCTACCTTTCGTCGGAATACTAGATTCAGACTCAGTTCAAATTCTACATTCCCGAAAATGAAACGACGGGTACCTAAATCATGAAATAGGTTAGTTAGTTTATCGATTACTCAATCTAGATCTCTATAACAAGATTATGGTTAGGATTTCTTATCTAAATCTTAGCCGAAAATGATTGTGTAGCGAAGTGGGAAAGTGAATCAGTACATGGAGTAGTGGGAGAGAATACTGCAATAATCCCCTAAACTTTCTTTTCTCTCCTTACTCTTTTCTGATTTTTTCTCTCTTCTCTCTCTTAGGGTTAGAGAAATTCGTATGGAATAGAAATTGGGTGGTTTAAGGGTTATATATAGGCCCAGAAGTGATGCAAATGGCCTCAGAGCCATGGTATACTTAGTTTGTATCCAAAGGGCGCCTATTTCAGGAAAACAGGGCTCATATGGAGGTCCACTACTCACGTCATAAGATAAGTTCCCTAACAATGGATCTATGTTAGGATGTGATCTCAGCGCGCTTGGATAGGCCGATCGACCGTGAAGGACTCGTGTCAGATTAACGGTCACACTTACTCGATCGGGGCCATAAGTATATGGATATGAGCAGAGAAATTTTCTTTTCCCCTGGGTGAAGTTTGGTCAGAAACTGACTATTCAAAATTCTCAATTTCGTGTGTGAGTGAATGGCCCAATTCACTCAAGTTTCATTACATTTTCTAAAGGTATTTGCGTTTCTCACACACTTTACTTAAGGCTTAAGTTGTGCATTTTTAGATACTATCTGGCTCGATTCCCGCGATGATTGTCAAACCCAGTAGGACAGACATAATCCTATAGTTTCGCGGTCATTGGACTTTCGACGTGCGATCCAGGTTCGATACAGGGTTTTAATGTACTCCCGGGAGTGACAGGCTCTTGAAATTTTTCCTAGGTTTTTATGTAGTGATGAGTCAGTCGTATTAATAGTTTTGGGTCTTCTCATTTGTGAAAATGGTGGCCCAAGCTAAATCCATCGATTATTTAGTTTAACACTTAACTAAATTTTGCCTAAATTATACTACAGGATGCGGTCCTCAGGTAGTTCTATGTTTTTTTGGCACTTTTAGTTAGTATATTATTTTAATTATTATTTTAGTAGTTCATCATCAAGTCTACTTTATCTCTACTAAATTTTATTAAATTTTGTTTTCTAAAAAATTCTAAAATTTTTGAAAGTAGGAGCTGTCTGAACTAATAATTTTTGGATAGTTTTCAAATCGACCTAGATTTAACAATATTAAAAATTTTATTTTATTTTCACTTATTTTTATATGAAACTAGACTTATCAAGCTTCAATCTAGATTTTGAATCACCTCAATCGGAATTATATAGACCGACATATGACTTTTTGAAGTCAGCATGAAAATGTAAAAAATTTTAGCGAGTCCACCAAAATTTGGTGCACCGACGGTGCGCTGCCGACCGGGCGGTGGCGCCATGCCCCTCTGCTGGTCCTGGTGGTGATTCTACCACTCAATTCTTGAAATGAGTGTACCTTACAAACCAGAATGAGTTATTCGATGTACAATATATGATTTTGGGGTAGGAGAAGCTAAGCTATCTAAATAACCTAGTTATTTCCCAATATTCCATCAGATTAATGGTATAAAGTCAATTTTATTTTTATTTTTACTATTTATAGTAAAATTTAGTTTAATTATAGTTCTTCATCCTTTGAGCTTTAGGATTTGTGTCTAATATGAAAGTACTTAGAAAACTTTGAAGAATAAGGTGGCGAAAGGTGAGATTTTTAAAGGAAATGGGTTAAGAGGGGGATTAAAAACTTTAGGATTGAGTTTTGAGAGCCTGGGAAGAGAATAGGGTGATGACTTGAGAGTGAAAATGGTATAACGAACTAGAAATGAGGTATAAGTGAAGTAGAAATGGCCCTAAGTGAAGTCCCTAGGGCTTCTATGTGATTTGTGAGAGTAAAGAGGGGTCGCTTCTATAGCTAAACCCTAGGCTAAGACTTCAGTGTTTAGATTAGCCAGATGGCTTGATCCTAGGGTTCTTTAACATCGCTAAGTTCGATCGCTTCCTCCTAAGTCGATAAGGTGTTATAATAGTCCCATTGCCTAAGGACGTCCAAATCCAAGTTAGCAAAAATTTGGGACGTACACTACCAAGACTACCCATATCTACCCTTTAGCCACCATCTAACCTCTCTTTTAGTAGATCATCATAAGTCTCTCTAACCAAACACCTGTTTCTCAGAAAAGTCAATTTTTTTTTTTCTTTTCAAGAGAGAGAAAGAGTACATGATGGTTACTCTTTTCAAGCCACTTATAATGATGGACTTGCTACAACACCTCTCTCTCCTCTCTCCCTCTCATTTCTCCCTTCCCATTTTCTTCTTCCCACTTGAGAGAGAGGTGGGACGTCCACATGCTCCAGCCCCTTCTCCTCTTTTTTCTTCTCAATCCCTCCATTGAAAACCCATCTCATCCATTTATCTTGGTTCCTTGGAGTATTTGGAGCATGGTGATCCAAGTTTAGTGAAGATCTTTATATGGGTGATTCCCTATTCCATGAAATCTCCTTTTCATAGTATAGATCTTCTTCTTCTCTCATTTGGAAAGTGTAGGATCCACCAATCAATGTTCCATCTTATACATGCATGTCCCATGCATGGGGTTTCTCCTTGATGGACCCCATCATGGAGGGTTCTCCTCATTGCATAACATGATGGGTCATCTAGACCCTTTCATCATGGTTGGGATGGCATCCCATCCATTCGTCTTAAATGTAGATCATGCATGATGATGATCCATGGTGTAATATAGATGTAAATGCAATGTATGGGTGTGATTATGTTGAGGAAGGCTGAATAGTGACGGAGCCGTCTCCCAATGGCCGAAATATATTTTCCTCTTCTTCCACCTTTCTTATAATTGTTGATGGTGTGTGTGGTCCACTTGGTGGGCCTGGATAGTCCAGAAAAGTCCAGCTAGTGTGGGACGCCCATACCCACCCACACTATGGTTGGTTGTCCCATTTGCTGACCTTTATTGATGCATGCAAGTGTGGTAACCTTGGGATTTATTTTGAACATTTGTGGGGCCCACTAGGGAGGGACATAACACCTAGTTCTTTGAGTATTTCCATTTTTATTTAACTTATATAATTAATTTTATCCAAGTACGTGTTGTTGTCCAAAAGTTTTTGGACAGTTTCTGATTGATTTTGGACTAGATTTTGGGACTGTTTGGGGGATTATTCATACCTATCAAATATACTTTTTTGAAAGGTGGGAATCTTAAATTTCAGCCCCATCTAACCTTGATTGAGGTTCCAAAGGTGTGGTCCAAGTGATGTGGACAGTCTAGATTTTCTGCACTATTCCAGCAACATGACAGTTTGAAAATCCTAAATTATAAAATAATTTTTGCATTAGTGGGACACTTGTGTGGACCCTACCCTTTGGTACACATATGAGGGGACATAAATACTATTTTTTTCCAATTTTTGGAGGCCTTTAGTCCACCCCATTAGGAGCTCAGATCAGGGTCATCCAAAAATTTACACTAACCAGATTTTTGGGCAAGCAGTTTTATTTAATTTTAAATAAATACTTTCCTATTTCAAAAACTTTAAAATTTTGTGGAGGTATGGGCCACCTATGGTAGGACCTAACTACCAATTTTTGGGGCTAGCGGACCCCTGTGCACAGAGTGACAAGGGCTGGACTGGCCCACCACGTTGGGACGTCCAGGTCAGACAGATTTTCAGAACAGACTGTTTTCTTTAAATTAATTAAAATACATATAGTTATCCAAAAATCAAATTTTTTTTAAGAGGTGTGGCCCACCTATGGAGGGACCTCCCTGTGAATTTTCAGGGCTATCGATCACCTGTGTTGTCCGTGGTGCCGCTTAGAGTGGCCTACCATGCTGGAACCCCCAGGCTAGGGCATCTAGCCTTGACTGGTCATCCAGGCCACTTTGTGGGCCCACCTTAATGTATTTTATATCCCACCGTTCATCCATATGTAGTCCATAGGGGACTTAATCATCCTCCTCTTCATTAGCATTCAATTAGGGTCCATTGGATGAGTTTTTGGGCCAAATACCCAGGCCCATAGGATTGCCCACCATGGGACGCCCAGCCCATTGGGCTGCTGCTAGACATCCAGTCTAATAGCATGAACCATCTGATTTGTATGTTCAATCTACCCCCTTCATCTGTTGGACCCTCATGTGACATGTATGGGTCACCAGGAACTAAAATAAATATATAAATTAATGAATTTCTAAATTTCCAGTAATGCCAGATTGTGGGTGGGTTGAAATTTCAGCAATAGGCCCATTGTTACTGCTCATAAATGAATGTTTTGGGGCAGCATGGTCTACTAAATTTGGTGATATTATTACATATATCTTACCTTATTTTAATTAGATTTTTGAGTTTAATTAGTGCATATTTAAGGCTCATTTCAATTGGATTTTTATTAGACTAGTCTTCTTAGTCATTTGTTAGGTTTTCCTAGGCCCATTGTCTTGAAACTTTTTTATAGGCCCATTGGACCCTTGGAGCCTATATTATCATGTCATTGTGATGGATTTTATGGGCCAAATACTCAAGTAGTTGGGCCCTTACTTGCCCATCAAAATAAACCCATACTTGGCCCGAGATGTGAGGCTCAACTTACTTGTTTTAAATGTAAGGATCACCCATATGTTGGAATAATGGGCTGCCCATTATGCCCACCACAATGAGTAAACCCATGATCTTTATGGTTGGACCCAAACCTTGCTTGAGGGCCCACCACGTTGCCTATGTATTGGGCTTAGTGTATGGCCCACTAGGCCATGGGTTGCTTGGGCCTTGGACCTTACTTTATATGCATAGCGGGTTACGTTTTGGGACTTGTTTGAGATTGGATGTCCTCCTTAGTGGCCCTAAGGTAGACCCATAGGGTCCTCATATGTGGTTGAAGGCCCACCTTGGACCTTGTAAGGATTGTTTTCTCCTTGAGCCTTTATGACTCTCTTAGCTTGTGGGTCATTTCAAAGTATCGGGCCCCCACTAGTGGACTTCACTTCTCCTTAGAGTACTTGTCTACGTATCTAGACCTTGTCTCTCCTTGGAAAAGAGGAATATATTCTACATATAGCTTACTTACATCGTTATGACCCATATGCATAATCTGTGTGAATTGATTGCATTGTGTGGTGGTCATGGAGGGATGGAGTTTCTCCCCTTGTGCACATTGAGTATTTGAAGCTTGTGCATGATCTGTATGTGTGACTCATGAATTGGCATCACATTTCATGATGATACCACCCTTGTTTCACCAGGGCCTTACCTCCACAGGGACATTCATGGATGGCCGTATGTGTGGACACCGAAAATTTTACTTGAGCATATAGGGTGCATAGGTGCATAGGATGCCCATGGGTGAAAATTTTAAAACTTCCATAGTACCAAGAATTTGTCCTAATGCCGTGACCGAGTGAAAACTATGAGCGCACGAGGGCCTTATACCGTTAGGCCACGACTCCTACTGCCGTGTAGTCGGTTGGGTAGGGGTGTGGTCTTATTCACCTAATGTAAGGAGGCATTACTAGGCTGAGTTTGACCAGCTCGTTAATGGGTCCGCTACCGTCAGCCTTTCTAGTAATTGGCTATCCACAGGTGGGTAGTGAGGTCTGTTACGCTCGTTTGGCTATGTGGGGTCTGTAAAGCGGCAATCATCCAGCAGTGTAATGGACCCTAGTGATTTTCTTATGATTGAAAATGTACTTGATATGTGGATTAGTCATGAGCACTAGCATTATTTTGCATCGTATTCGCATCGGCTGTATAAGCCTATTTATGCATTACCTTGGTATGACGCCCAGTATTCATTATATCATATTTATTATAAGCCTTGGTAAGGTTGGTGATATTGTCATTGAGCATGTTTCCCTTCTTGTACCTCCCATTATTCTTCTGTACATTATTGTCACACACTTTCACCACCCTCTAAGCTTTTATAAGCTTATGCACGATTGATGCGTGCAGGAGATCCTAAGTAGGCGTCGTAGCAGCAGAGCTTGGATTAGAGATAAGCTTGAGGACCCCAGTCTTACAGATTTTTCTCTCCTTCTTCTATTATCTTATGTATGTCCTTTTGAACTGTATGAAAACTTGTAAAAGTTCAAAATTTTAGTGGATTTTGTGATGTGTTCCTTTGTTATTTTTGAGATTTTACTTGCTGTGATCTTGGGTATGCTCGCATTGAAAAAAATTATACTGTTATGAAAATCCTCCTTATGGGATCTCAGGATCGGAAACTGCCTCAGGAGCCGAGAATGGGGTACTACGGAGGTTATTACGATCAGAACCGACTATCGGGTTTCTTGTGAGTCCAGTTACCGAGTCTGGGCCATGACACTGAAGTTATTCCCTTTCTCCTTAAAAGAAAAGGCTAAGTCGTGGCTATATTCCTTAAGACCATCATCCATTGGCACATGGGCTGAGGTGACAAGGGAGTTCCTCAAAAAGTTCTTTCCGTACCATAAAACAAATACCTTAAGAAAAATAATTATGAATTTCGCACAAAAAGAGGGTGAGATCTTCTTCCAATGTTGGGACCGATATAAGGATCTCATAACTTCATGTCCACAACATGGCTACGAAATGTGGCGGGTAACAAGTTTTTTCTATGATGGATTGACTTTGCCCATGCGCCAATTTGTGGAGATGATGTGTAATGGGGAATTCATGAACAAGGAAGCGGATGATGCGTGAGATTATTTTGATAAACTTGCTGAAAATGCACAATCATGAGATACCTCCCCAAGAACCACTACTTCTAAGTCTAGTAGAATTTACATTTTGAAGGAAGAAGATGATATAAATATAAGAGTGGCCAATCTCACAAGGAAATTCGAGGCCATGGAACTTAAGAAGGCAGAACCTATCAAACCCAATAAGGCTGTGGAAGTTGTTTGTGGTATTTGTGCTTATAACATATATATATATATATATATATATATATGTATATATATATATATATATGTATATATATATATATATATATAAAATTGAAAATTGTCCTTCTATTCTTGCTTTTTAATAGATATTGAACGAGCAATCAAATGCTGTGAACAATTACCAAAGACCTTTCAGAGGACCCACCTCGAATACATATAACTCTAGCTGGAGGAACCATTCAAATTTCAGTTGGAGGAATGGAGAAACGGCTAAACCACAGGAGGCCCTTACACAATTCTTAAATCAAAAGAGGCTTCGAGAGGATACGATTCAAAAATTCATACAAAACCAAGAGATATTCAACAGGAATACGGTGCAAGCATTCCAGGAACTCAAAAAAATAATGAAAATGTTTGCATTGTTAATTCAAAGGATCGAGTCACACTTAGCGATTGGAGAGAAAGGGATGCTTCCAGCCCAACCCCTCTCCAATCCAAAACCGTAATGTGAAATTAGTGATCCAAGCTCTTCAAATTAAATGGAGGAAGCAAAGTCTATCATCACTCTTAGGAGTGGGAAGACAATTGACAAATCTATTTTGGTGAGGGATGAAAAGTCTAAGGATCAGTAAGAAGATAAGAATGATAGACTTAGTATTGCTCCACAAGAGGAAGAACCCGACGAAGTGTGTAAGCCAATTGCACTATTCCCGCAGCAGTTGATTGCACCAAAACCTCTAACTAACTCTCGGGATATTCTAGAGGTGCTTAAGCAAGCGAAAGTCAATATCCCTTTACTGGATGCCTGTAACGCCCCGTGATTTCAGGACCTGAGTATATGACACATTTCTCGAAGACCTAAGTGTTAACCTATAAAGAGCCAAAATTACACACACACACACACACACACACACACACATATTTCTTTATTTCCTTTATCTTTCAGAGTTAACAGTTTAGTGTAAGATGGACAAATTAATATTTAGAATATACAAGAAGATTCCCATAATGACTTATACAAACCAATGTCTGCAAAATAAAAAATACATGAATTTCATAATTTACACAAGAGAAATATTAAAATGCATATAAACAAAAGCCGTAAGATCGCACAGCTCCTCTTGACAAATATAGCCATGTATCCCTGACATTTGTACCCTGCTCCTCATCAAGTCTAAACATGTATATTATCTAAGCCACTTGTGCTACCTGTACGGTTACATATTTGATGGATGAGTCGCCAACTCAGAGTGAATTCCCCTCGAGATTACACACTGCCGCATTAGGTATGCATAGTTATAAAAACATAACAAGGCATACAAAACAATAGTAAATGCAGTCTTATTGAATGCATGGATGTGTGAATGCATCATCAACCCGGGGATGCTCATCCATTCAAAAATTGGGCTCATCACCCATGCAAAGGCTGACCATTAGCGAAGCATAGCATGTACCGCATAATGACTGCATATCGTACATCACGTACTAAATTAATAGACGATGGTTTGTGCCATGTATGCATGATTTACCGAGCCTTTATTAGTCCAATTACAATCAGTTGATTTAGTAAAACTCAAGGTCACTACGAGGGCTTGTCACCGGTGTAGGTCGATGGCTCGGACATAGTGTCCCATGACCACCATCCTCGGCTCATGAGGCTACCACCTTAAGATGTTTAATGGAACCCATCGACTAGTGGTCAATCATATTTAGTATGTGGGGCTTGCCATCGCATGATTGTACAAAATAGGACATCGAACTCATATAGGAAAAATACCAAAGCAAGCCACATAGGGCGAATATCAAAACCATGTCACATAAGGTAAATATCAAAACTAAGCTACATAGGAAAAATATCAAGACTAAGCCACATAAGGCAAATGTCAAAAACCATGCGATAGAAGACCATCTTTAAAAACCATTTAGACACGGAAACCCAAAACCATATAGACACGGCAACCCCTGGATGGCAGGCCCATATCAATAATCAATTTAAACCACCACTCAATAACCACTATGTTGAAGGTCCATTACAATCACAACTAGTTGAGTTACATCTCAAGTATGAGTATATATTTATAGGTGGGGGTTTTCCATTGATGTACCAGTTAAAGTTCCATAAGCAATCCACAAGCATAAAATAAATACGCAAGATAAATATTAAACATGTAATCTAGCAATTCAATTCCAACAATTAACACATGTGATTACAAAATGAAGATATTAATTATCAATCAAAATTAAAATAAAAACTATCACTTAAGTTAATGGGAAAATATAAAGCTTAAGGGGAAGAGATCATCACCTGTAAGGTTGTATTACCATCTTTGATCCATGTTTTCATGAATACCTTGTGGCCTAAATCACACCAGTAACCTCCTAAGGTTATAGTTTTGTATTAGTCAAATGTTCCTAAGGTCTTAATTAACTAGTACATTGAAGTTGTGTAGGGTTTGAAAGGTCCCATGAATAAGGATGTCTAGCCCTACCTTAGAGTGCCCAAGCCCACAAGATTTTTGTCCAACAAGTGGCCTAAATTGGGCCTGGAATCTGCCCATGATCAAGGCCTGGACTGGGCCTGACTGGGCCCAGCCTATCAGGTCCAAGACGAGCTCAAAATTGGGCTCACTACACCAAAATCGTCATTCAGGAACGGTTTTAAACCGTTCTTAAACGCTTCAGGAACGGTTTAGTACCGTTCCTAAATGAGGCGTCGCAGAAAATCAGGAACGGTTCAAAACCGTTTTGGGTACCGAATTTTAATAATGGTTTTAAATCGTTCTGGTGCCAATGGTCACATTTTGGGCTCAATTTTAGAATGGCTTTGAATGATTATTTATGTTGCCAATGGTTAGATTTTAGGACAAGTTTAAGAACAATTTCAAACCCTGATAAACACGAAATTTAGGGTCAAGGGAAATAAATTAACAAAAATTTATTGCATTCCATCAAAATAAAGATTAATCCAAAGAAAAACATATGCTAATCTATCAAGGCATTTCCAAGCAAACATCATGATCCTAAAACTTTGAAACAAGAAAGGTCCCTTACCATGAAAGAGAATTACTTTCAATAAAAGATGATTTATGTCCATAACCCCTCATCTACAAATCAAGAAGAACAATGCCATGCCCACTGCTACTTGTACAATTGGATAGGATTGCTGAGCAGGAAAAAATCTTGAAAAACATTAATGCATGCTAATATCCAAAAACGCAAATGTGAGAGAGAGAGAGAGAGAGAGAGAGAGAGAGAGAGCATTTGTATTTCAAAATAATAAAAACATAGCAAAAGAATTCCACAAAAGCAAATTAAGCAAATTAACCAGAATACATCCTTCGGAGGCTTCTAGATTTTACAAGAAGAGCAAGCTCTTAAGGAGTTTTATCCGAACGTATGTCTAGCTCGCTTGCAGTATAGCTGTGCGGAGATGATCAGGGTGACTAAGCTAATATATGCAAAGCTGAAATTGAGGACACTGCAATAATAGATAAAAGCTTTTTGTGCAAAATAAAACCATAACCAACACACTATTGCATGCATGGTGGTCAATCAGTAATTTCGAATGAAAAAAGGGACATTGTCATCATTACTGCGCCCAGAAAAAAAAAACAATCATATTTTGAATAGCAAAAACAGCGATATCATGGTCATTGTTAGGGAGAAACCAAAATAAATAATAATAATAATAATAATTGTGGAAGTCCATTCTGATAGTAAGCAAAGGTTCTGAGGAGCATACGAAACCTATAGCTGCACATATGCAACTTAAACATGTCAAAATGTGAAAGCAGTTAAACCAATTACCAAAATCCAAACAAACAGCATTCCAGCAACATAACTGAAACTTAGTTTCACCTTACCTTGCCACAGACCACATTGGGTTCCAAGTCTCTGAATGAACTGAAAGAAGATGAAAAGAAAATTTTCAAGTTATAAGAAACATCACAACTTACAAATATCACACCAATAGATAGTTCAGCCCAAGACTTACAATCGCTCATGGATAGGCATATCCTTTTTTGTGTGGCGAACCATCTGTTGGGAGTGATCATGCTATCTCATAGAAAATAGATTGTATTGGAAATAATAATCGATTTTGGTGTAGTTATCATACAACTGAAACACATCAGTTGTCATTGGCCTATTAAATGTAATGCTAAGTTAAGGGGTTCTCTATCCCCATTGATGTTTATCTCTCTATATGTTCATCCCATGTTGTATAATTGTTGATCATCAATTTCAAGAAGATCCATTGTGTTTACAATATGTGAAATGACAATGAAACCAATTAGGAGTAACTGGAGAACCATGAAGTGATGTTTGAGCAATGGCTCGAGGCCATATGTCAGACATGCACCATTTTATATTGGATTCTCATGGACCTACCCATATATGAGTTCTTTTCTCCAAGAAAAATAAAATAAAATTCAAGTTTACGCAAGTTCTTATGGAATTATTAGTGTGGGGCCAATAACTTTTTATTCCACTTTTTAGGGAAAGAAGGAATTTTTATGGCTTATGAAAGAAATGATTCAACCACTACATTATAAGCTGGAATTCAGGCATTCAACTTGACTACAATTGTGAATTAGTGTTAAAAATTGGATCTAATACAAATTGATACCAAAGTCTCCAGTTGCAAGTTGCTACCATCCATTATTGGCTCTGCAACAGTTCATATAGGCAGATAGGCAGCATTATTAACCAGGGCAAAGTAGCTTATGGTAATGCTTGATAGACATTAAAGACAAAATAATGGGACAGTGGAAAACAGTGATAGACTCACAAGTCAAAGATTCTGAATCTTTGCCAAGCTCATTGTTTCCCATTGTTAAATCAACTATTTCTTGTTGCGCTCTTTGTTGCTTCTGTTGCAGTTTCCACTCTGAAATGAGACACTTTATGTATGTTTATTCTTATCTATGTAAAATAGTGAAAAAAAAAATGGAATTACATTGATCATGCAACTCCAGAACGACAGTTAACTCAAAAGCACGAGATTGGTCTGACTAGCTAATCTAGCATCATTATAAAATGTAAATTTAATAAAAATTGCATTCTTGCCTTTTAACTACCAAAACCTGATCCCTCCAAAATCCAATCAGAAAGAAGGAACAACTTCTGAACATTTTTCTTCTGAGAAAACTAACCTGGACATTTTACTTCAGCAACCATATTGGATCTAGAAATGTCCCATAGACGGATAGAGTTGTCACTAAGTCCTGCAAGATAACTATCGTCCTCATGCTCACAAGGCATATAGACCTGCTACTAACAGGCCAGCAAATAATTTTAAGAACAAAAACATTGAAACTGGTTAAAGAAAGATCACACATTTATCAAAAGGATTTAAAAAAAAAAAAAAAAAAAAAAAAAAAAAGAAGAAGAAGAAGAAGAAGAAGAAGAAAGAAAGAAAGAAAAGAACAGAGAACGACTATTGGTACCTTCAAGAAGCAAACTTCCATGACCCAATGATTAAATTTAGAGAAAATATGGATTAGCATCAAGCTGACACATGCTTTCACTAAACTTTGATAATTAGATGTCATTTCAACTTGTAAGCTAAATAGTTTAACTGTCCTTTCTCCAAACATAGTGATCTTTATAGCAGTTGTTGCAGATGGCCCACAGTTTCTTAAATCAAGAAAGATACAATAAATTCCATGCACATGGACACCCTTAAATACATGAAACGAGTTCAGAATCTTCCCAGCTTTGACATCATATACAGACTTGAAACAATCAAAATCATTCAATCCAATAAAGAAAAAACAACCAAATTGTTAATCACTGCTCAGCTTGTAGATTAGAATTAAAATGGTACCACCTTAGAATTGGCCTGCATGGTAGTTTTCTCCACTTCCTTTGCATGAATCTTTTCCTCAAACTTAGAGTAGAACTGTTTAAGAATATGGTGGAAATATCTTCAGTTGATGAAGTGTGGAAGCTGCGAGGAATGACGATATGCAAAACTAGAACATTTCAGACGAACCTCCCTTCTTTTCTTAGCTCGTTCGTTGCATCTAAAATTAAAGCAATAGGAAGGAGTAGAGCCCACTCTTCAGGGTTGCAGACCGGTAGCAGTGGGACTTCTAAAATGCACTTAAGGATAAATGAAAAAACCTTCGATGGATTCTCAATCACTAGATAAAACAGATATCAAAGAAACTCCTGAAATAGAACTTTCCCTTTCAGATAGTATTTTTCATTACTTTACAGAGCGGGAAATACAATGCTGGTGGAATAGTACTGACATATCGAGTTAAAGGCAACCCAGCCTCATGGAATGCTATTCTGAACTAAAACACTGTTAATTCAACCCAAGAACTATAATACCCCCACAATCATAATACTGCTTGGGTTCTCAGAAATAAGAACTGCAAAGTCTTTCATGAATTACATATGCTGCATCTGGATTCTTCATTGAAATGAATGAGAAAATCAGTAATTACCTTTCTCGGTATTCAAATTGAAGAACTAGGCTCCAAATATGCTGCTGCAACAATTGTTGGTGCCTGCATATATAAAATACATTTTACAGCATTATATTGGCAATTATCAAATAAAATCGGACCATAAAATTCTGGCAATTGTGCTTTATTCATGATGGAATTATCCAGCTATTTGCCAAAGAGAAAGTGCACCAGCATTGCATGAGAATCAAGATCCCTACGCACCAAACGTTCATAAAGATTTAATATTTTTCAATGAGAAGAACATGTCAAACATACCTTTCCAAGTATGCGAGCAATATGCTTCTCTCTCACTTGCTTTGATTGGTAAAGATCTTGACCCTATGAGAGCAAATGGGCGTCTGATCAGAAATGATGGAAGACATCAAGGTATCACATTATGTATAGAAAGGGCCAGTTATTAAAATGACATCAGATCCAAATCTAACACACCTTAGGAGAACCAGAAAGAAATTGTTGGGAGGAGAGCTATGATGATGATATCAATCTGAACAAGATAAAGAAACAAGCTACCATACATTTTTAGGAAATTGGGTTTTTAAGAATTTGTAAAATAATGTTTACTTCAGTTTTAAATTCAAAAATCTCATTAATCAATTAATCACATCTAAATCTCACTGTTGAACAGTATGAACTTGTACCAAGACACATGAGAGGATTTTTCCATATCTTATTTCCTGGAAACTGATGCATTTATCCTTCTTTTTCTCCCACTACAACACAAACACAGTTACCAA
This sequence comes from Magnolia kwangsiensis, assembly GCA_037074715.1. NCBI lineage: Eukaryota > Viridiplantae > Streptophyta > Magnoliopsida > Magnoliales > Magnoliaceae > Magnolia > Magnolia kwangsiensis. Next base: position 65,981,778 of record CM073574.1, on the reverse strand, counting down.
TTGGGTACGCCGGATCTTTATATCTAAAACTGCAATTTATTATGTGTATGAAAATATCAACCAAGCTTGTGCTTCCACCTTATTCGTCGAGTGTTTCTGCAAATGATAAATCAATATCAATCATTATATACCAACAAAACTATATATAATCTAGGACATAATGCATATGTAAATATATACATGTTTACCGGCACTTTTGCAGGACGCCCCTAAATTGTAAGATTTTACTGCACTACCACAAAAGCGGTCAAAAACTACGGATAAAATTCGTAGCCATAGAGCTCATAGCTACCGAAAATCACTAGCCATAGAGCAAATCTTTCTCATCAAAAAAAAAAAAAAAAAAAAAAAAGATAACCCTCATGTATCTAACATACCTTGGTTAATGTCAATGATCTCCTTGTTGCAAAAATCAGAAATGTTCAGAAGATCCAAACTGCAAAAATCCCATAGCATGGCTTCCAGTAACTACCTAGCCTTGACAATGGCACTAATGGTATCCTGTTCTTGTGGACCTAAATGGCCAGGAATCCATGTCCACACATCGGGTCTCCAACATTAAGTGTGCATTAAGAGCATCAGTATTGAGCAGCCAAAACACTGGAGTTATGACAACTATGAAAAGAAAGTCATTACATGGTCATCCATTTGGGAAGAAACTAAAAACTCCTGGTCATGCGTTGATGCTGCAAGACAGATAAAGACAATCCCTTAGTCCTAGAAATTTCAAATATTCTTCCCAGGTTAAACACCGCCTTGCAACTCCTTTATATCCACCAGATAGAACTTACAACCCATGAGTTAAGAGCCCAAAGAAAAGCAAAGTGAAAGTTTCTAAATACTTCAAAGAGTCTTAGAAAGATCAAATGCCTCCACCATTTCCATGCATGACAACTAATCCCCATGAGGTGGTTCCAGAATCTTGCGACGACAAGTTCAAAGTTTGGAACTAACTATGATTGAATGAGATGCAGACAAAAAGGAAAATAAAAATTACTTTTAAAAAACAAACAAAAATATATCATTTAGAACTAATTATGATTGAATAAGATGTAGACAATAAGGGAAATAAAAAATATTTATTTAAAAAAAACAAAAATCTATCATCACAAAATGATGTGATTTTGAACATGCAGCACATGCCAACGTCTTTTACAGCAAGTTAAACCATAATGCTGCAATGCTTGAAACATTGCTGGAAAAGAATTTGCATGAAAAACAACAACAACAACAATATATATATATATATATATATATATATATATATATATATATATATATAGCAGAGCCTGCCACATCTTTCAGAATATTCAAAGTGGCAATGAAATGAGGGGAAAAAAAAAGGTCAGCAAGGCTGTATCACAATTTACAGAAAAGAAATAAAAATAAAAGGAGAGATCAAACAGAAAAGATATCATTTTAGTCAAATTTTTTTTTCCAGGGAAAACCACAAGGGGCAGTGCCTTACTGCTGTGTCAGCATGGGACTGACCAAATTTGCATTTATTTTTATTTTTTATTGATCCAAATTTATGATTTTTGATGATAATATTTTTCAAAAAAAAATTGAGTTCAGGTGGCATGTAAATTGTTACCAAGTCAGAACACGGAGAAAAAAAATGACAGACCACCTGAATCTAAAATCTCTCGGATGCAAACTAAAATGCTAGTACCCATGAAAAAAGCTATGAAATTTTCCTATATGAAAACTATATTCTTCGTTTCGATATATTTTATCCAATTTTCATATCAAGGGAACCTCCCCTCATATTTCTAGAAGTTGTTATTAAATTACTAATCAATTCAAACAAGAGAAATTACATTGAACATATGAACTAGCCAAAGAGGCAATTCAATCTGGGGATCAGTATGCAGAAGAGTTTCAGCAACCGTTACTAGCAACCTTGGGTGCAACTTTTTATATTTCTCCTGTGATTAATCACCACATCAGGAAAACATACGTGGGTAAAGAAACGTAGAAATTGAGAGTGATAGGATTCCATAACATTCTTTTTGAGAAACCAAAATCTGGATCCTACCACTGTGTACATTACTAGGGGTGTGAATCAAGACAGTCTAACTGCTAGATCCTACAACACCTTGGTTCAGAAACCAAAGAAACTGGACAATCCTAGCCATCACTTTTCTGCACTTCTCCCAACAGAATGTAGATTGTTCACCAATTGTGTTTTCTTACAATCAATTTTAAGGCCACCAATCCTACAACACTAGTGGGGTTTTTTTGTTTTTTTTTTTTTTCAAACATTAGCAATAGTAATATTACATTACATACACTAGCAAGGAGGAGTTATAAGATTCTCGACCCTAGGCTGTACAAACACTACTGTGTTCTATCCAATGGCCATTCCCACCTTTTGGCTTCTGACCCAGCTACATGGTGGCCCATGAGATCAATGGTCATCAGAAACATGTTGACCATGTGTATGGTGGGTCCCCTGTGCCTTAGTGTCCAGCAATTATTTATTTATTTGAACATCAGCAATACTAATATCACAAACACTATGGAGGAGGAATTATAGGATTCTCGACCTGAGGCTGTATGAACACTACTATATGATCTATCCAATGGCCATTCCCCTCTGGTTTTCATTTCTTGGCAAGTGAGGTTCATGGTTCAGTTATCCAAGCCATTGGTCTGCTGTGCCTCAACGTCCATGGACCATACCTCGAAATTATCCCGGACAATGCAGCTGAACTGGATTCTCCCCAATCAAGCACAAGTTGAACTGCACCAGTTGTGGCTTCCAGGAGCTGCTCATTTTTGTATAGATGGGAAACATAAACTCAGAAAATGACAATAATACAGCCTTTAGTCATTACAGTAAGCCATATAATCACATTGGTTTACAATCTAATTAGAGAAAGTCCATTCATTAAAAGAGACATAGTTATGTAAAATGACAGATAAAGTTGGGTCCTTGCTCTTACCCGGGTGGTAGACTCCTTGAGAGTTTCGACACCGGGTCAAGGGTTCGAGTACCCATGGTGGTGAAATCCCACGGTGTGTGTGCGTGTGGCGTGAGTGTGTGGAGGTGTGTGTGCGTGTGTTTTAAAAAAAAAATGTAAAATGACAGATAAAGTTAATGCAAACACTATATGGCACCAATTAGAACAAAGAAAAGCTACTTTCTAAAGATCAGATCGCATGCCACAACATAAGCTATCAAACAGTGCAGGAGATTCTTGGGCAAAAACATTCTCAACGAAAGATAGAAAACAAAATATTTAATCATCTTCAACTGACAGCTACTATAGCAAACAAATTGCATATATGGAGTGTAACTAGCAAAATTAGGGGTGGATATATCAAATTCTCAACCCACCTGATTTCATACTAAAGTTGTACTACCCTGTTACCGAAAAGTGGAAAGAAAGGACGTGTCTATAAATTAAGTGGGTGTAGATGTCAGTTTCCAAAACTCAAGTGTCCATTACTTGGAACTTTCAATGCAGCCATTTATTTCCCACCAACGAGTTAGACGTGTAGAATGTCCGATCCATAAGAAAGATGGGCAACCCCACGATGATAAATGAAAATTGGGCCGATCCATACAGCTCGAATCCAACATCAAAATCATTCGGATATCGATAGTGTGACTCGATTTACTTGTGTGATAAGCCATGCCAACACTGTGTTGTGGCCCACCTTTTGCACGGATTGGATATTTAAAAAATGTGACATTAGGCATGAAAGAAGTGGTTTTATGTGATGATTTCTCATGGCAAAATTAAGAAATTAGTAAATCTGATATTCGATGCAACCAAACGCACCCTAATACATTGTCTAACCTCCTTTTTTTTTTCTTCTTAAAATTGCAATCGCTGATCTAGCTGTGAAGATCAACGGGTTCGCCTGCAAAGACATAGCGACTGTCAATGCGACGGATTTCTTCTTCAATGGACTAGCAAAACCCGGGAGCACGAACAATTCCATGGGTTCTTTGGTGACTGTGCACCGGGAGAGGGAGATCGAGAGGGTTGAGATCGGGAGAGGGAGATTGAGAGAGAGGGTTGAGATCGGGAGAGAGGGTTGAGATCAAGAGAGGGAGATCAAAAGAGAGGGTTGAGATCGGGAGAGTGAGAGGGTTGAGATCGGAAGATTGAAAGAGAGGGAGATTGAGAGAGGGAGAGGGAGACGGAGACGGAGACGACGATGGAGATGCGAAATGAGGGATTTTAGGGATTTTGGCGTATTAAAACCCATCGGTAGTCTGTGGCGGATGTAGAGCAATGTACCTCTTGGGCCTTGTGGGGTCCACTCAGAAGTTTTTAATCGAATCCATTCCGTCTATCTATTTCAAAATAAAACAATAAAATAAAATCATAAGAAATAACAAGATCCAACACTCAATTGGGACACACCAATAAAACAGTGGAAAGAACAACTTATAACACAACAACTCTAGCACGGTTGATTACCGTTTCAGATCAAGAACGGCTTAGAGCCGTTTCTGAACCAAATTCGCAGCCGTACCACTTTGACGATTTTGGTGTAGTGGCTGGTCTAGGCTATTCATGTCCTAGCATCAATCCCAATCTGCGAATTTCTATCTAGTGGGCTTGGAATTTGAGAAATCCTACCCCAAAGATCTCTAGGCGAAGCCCAACCACACTCTCCTAAATCTAATGTTAAAAGAAAACATTTCAAGTAGGTTCACAAGCTTCACGAACATGTGTAACTTAAAGGCTCTGTGAACATGTCTGCAACTTGTTCCAAGCATTCTCCTAAGCATGAGATTGACAACTTCTTTCTCTACCAAATCAATCATTTGAGATAAAAACACAAACCTTAAAAGCAATACTCTTAAAAATAAATCCCACCAAGACGTTTTGTAGGTTATAAGTCTAAAGACTTATGTACGGCGGACTATACAAAAGACCATAAAACCCTACCTTAAATTGAGTGACCAGGCCCACCAATTGTTACCTTTACAAGGCCCAACGGGCAGCTGGACTGGGCCCGTCCTCGCCCATTGTAAATACAAACATGAAGTGGGCCCGGTGAATAAGATGTGGCCTAGCAGCAATACCATTACTGGCTGGGCTGTTTTTTTAGCTCAGCATCTGTTGACCAGAGGCCATCTGGGCTAGTTTGTTTCAGCCCAATAGCTATTGTGTTTACACAACTCAAGGTGTGATTGGATTCGGCCCAATACTGGCTAGGTTCAGGACCACCCAGGGCTCTAAAATGGCTGAGAGAGGAGTCTGGGCTGGGCTCGTCCTAGCCCAGCAGCGACTCCTGCTGGTAGCACAAGGTCGCTTGGGCTCGGCCCAGGCCCTGTTGTACCTACAATGCCCATAGGCCAAACTATGTTCAAACAGTGGGGCCCAGAGAACTGTCTAGGTCGGATCGGTTTCGACCCAGATGTGGTTTCAAGGGTGGGGCTAAGTTGGGCCTACTTTGGCCTGACTGGTTGATCCAAATCCCCCAGGCCCACTGTTTTCCTCGAATGGCCCATATGTTGGTCTTAAGTGCGACCTACTGCATTATGCAGGGTGTGACCCACTGCATCTGGATGAAGTGTGGCCCACTGAGCTCCATCTCAAGTGCAACCCATTGTATTCCTGGTGTGGCCCACTGAGCTTCATCTCAGGTGCGGCCCATCGTGTATGGTGTGGCCCACTGAGCTTCTTCTCAGGTGCGGCCCACCGTGTCATGTGGTGTGGCCCACTGAAAGTGGAGGGATTACCTGTAGGTAGTAGGGCTCGGATCTTCGTCTAGTTCCTGGACTTGGAAGGAGGGATGGCTGCAAGGAGGCCCACGTGATGCGTTTGGGGTCCAGCGGGTCGAAATTTGAGTTGACTCAGCCTGGCCAGCTGAGCACGTCAACGGGTTGGGATCCAATTGTTGATCGGTCCCTCTCAGCTCGAGGTGGTGTCTGTGAGCGACTACACTTGAGTGGAACCGAGTCAAGGCCCTCTCCTGATGGCTCAAGGGACTCAGCGTGGTATCAGAATTGCCCTCGCGACTCGGTGAGGTTCACAGCAACTCGACCTCCCATTTTCTTCTCTCACTCTTCCACTTGTTCTCTCTCTCTCTCTCTCTCTCTCTCTCTCTCTCTCTCTCTCTCTCTCTCTCTCTCTCTTCATTCTCTTTCTTTGGTGGGAATCCCTAGATGAGCACCCTCCTTTCATAGACGAAGGAGTTGCTTACTTAGCTCATCCAACGGCTGTGATCTCGTACCTACCTTCATCTCCCGGATGCATGGGGCCCATCCATCACAGGGATGTGATCAAGCTGATACGTCCTTCCAGAAAAGTAACTTTTCACCCATTGTGGGGCCCATTTCATCAGAGTGGGTTGGACGTGCTAACGGAGAAGATGAGATGGCCATTAATGGCCAACCTCTATCTACGGTATTTTTACAAGATCTGGTCCGTTTGAAAAAACTAGATGGAACGTCTGACCCCTGCGGGACCCACTTTTTGTGCCATTCATCAGCATTTCGAAATTTCTCACGAGATATCCTCCTCCCAGTCATTTTCTCATGAGATGAGACATCTCCTGCTTCCAACTCGTGTCGCCTTTGAAAGGACGGTCAAGGTTAGCCCACGTAGCCCAGGGAGGGCTCGGATCGAGCCAGTTGCCCTTTCCAAAAGTGGGAATTGTCTCCCTTTTCCTTTCTTGGTGCAGGCGGTTGCCTACCTATTTTTGGTAGCGAGAGGATGGGGTGGATAGGACGTCGGGACGGATGACTGGTATGTGAGGAATGAGGTGGATGCGGATCGCTGATGTGGCGGCTGCACAACCATCCATTCTTGGATAAATACCATCGCACGGTCTCGATTGGCACCATCCCGTCCCTGAGTATGTTTACATGGGTTAGTCCTGACCACTAGGGCTTGTTTTTTCGGAGTCCACGCATCTAATGGATGGTCTGGATCGTCCGGATAGTGGCCCACAAGATTAGTGCTTTCGTCCGTTTGAAAATGCTGGGGCGGGAAGTCTCGCCTCTTTTTCTTATCTGCTCGAGTCAAACGCATTTGACCAGCCCAAGTGGTCTGGTGCACCTTGTGCATGGTGACTAGGGTGCACACACACCCCTGTGTGGGTTTCATCGTGATGTCTGTGAGAAATCCACTCCGTCCACGCTATTTGGAAGGCCTAACTTGGGGTCCTGGAGCCGTCAATCAGGCCGACCCAAGGTCTAGGTGGACCATTCATCGTCCCAATCATGGTTTTTAACTGATCCAGGCGTCAGATCGTTCCTGATTCGATCATGGACAGTTGAAAAGGTTTCTAAGGGTCTTTGGTGTGCTTAGGCCCAATTATTTTCCTCAGGGCCACTTCCAACAACCTTCAAACCATGCAGGGATGTACGTTCATACCTTCCCATTTGTGGGATCTTGCTTCTGATCAAGATTATCAATGTGGGCCACCTATTATTTCCTTATCTTATTTCATTTAGTCATATTGATCAAATGGTTGAATTGGTTTCGATCCAAACTTCAATGGTCACTAGTTTCTAGAAGTTGCTCATATGGCCAAGACACTTCATGACTCATAATGGATGGTTAGATGGCCAATTTTCATGGCTAAGCGGGTTTGCAATTTGACTAAATAGCTGATTAATGGATGATTTTAAGGTCTAATGTCAGCTGATGTTCCTAATTGTATTGCTCACCAGCAGTAATAAGATGTTCAATCCAATTTAGGGGAAAATTAGCCACTATTTCTAAAACTTAGACGACCCTACATCTTACGTAAACCGTTGACTGTGAATTTGAATGGTTGAATTGTTTCAGAGTAGATCATTAAGAGTGCAATGCCCTCTAGTGTATCTAATTGAATCCAACGGCTAATCCTGTTGGTCGGATGCCTGTTTTGATGATATAGGGGGTTTTATCTACGGACTAATTTCGAATTCAATAACTGATTTTTCCTTTAATGGTCTGATCTGTGCCATACCTGAACATCAGGTTCTCGAAGGGTTCCTAATTCATTATAAATGAATTTCGATAATTATCTTCAAACTTTGATGGCTTGATTATTGTCAACTAAGTTAAGTATTGCGACCCAATGCATGGTGGGCCTGATGATGCGGTAGTTCATCTTGAATACTATCAGATGGATGGCTTGATTCATGGGTGGGGATTTCTTTCGACAATCAGACTTATACTCAGCGTAAATGTGAATGTGCGAGTAAGTTAGGTTGCACAGTAACACTCGAGTACTGAAAAGTACGAGGTGGTATAATGTCGTTAAACAAATCCCCTCATATGCTGAATTTTTGAAAGATCTATACACTACCAAAAGGTGGTAAAATATTCAAAAGAAAATCTTTTTGACGAAAAAATGAGTGCTATCCTTAAGAAAGATGTGCCACAAAAATATAAAGATCCCGGTAGCCCAACTGTTACGTGTACAATTGGGAACCACCAGATTGAGCATGCACTTCTTGACTTGGGGGTGAGTGTTAATTTGATTCCTTTCTCAGTTTATGAATAATTGGGTCTAAGTGAACTAAAATCTACCCGGACCACAGTACAACTTGCTGATCGTTTGGTCCGTGTATCGAGAGGGATGATTGAAGATGCGTTGGTCTAGGTTGATAAATTTTACTATCCAATAGATTTTATTATTCTAGATACTTAACCCATGGTGGATGTGAGCACTCAGATTCTTGTTATTCTTGGCCGCCCATTCCTTGCAACATCAAATGCCATCATTAATTGTAGGAATGGAATTATGAATTTATCTTTCAGAAATATGACATTGGAGCTCAACATCTTTTTCAATATGAGAAAACAGCCAAAGGATGATGACGATATCCATGACATTAACATGATCGATTCTTTCGTGGAAGATAGAGCACTGATTTAGATGATGAGATGGATGCCTTACTTGATGCTACGCCGATACTTAAACTTAACCAGTGAAGGCCACAATTTGAAACTTAGCCCCAAACTTATGTAGTGCCTCTATCGTCTAGCTTCAAAGCACCAAAGCTTGACCTAAAACCTTTGCCCGCTGATCTTTAATATGCCTACTTAGGTCAAGATGAGATATACCCGGTGGTGATTTCTTCCCACCTTGAAAAAGAACAAGTGAGTGTGCTTATTTTTACTCTCATTGAGCATAAAGGAGCCCTTGGATGGTCGTTTGCGAACCTTAAGGGAATTGACCCTTTAATTTGTACTTATCACATTCATCTCGATGATAATGGAAGACCTCCTGACAACCACAATACCAGTTAAATCCAAATACGAAGGTAGTGGTTAAAGGAGAGGTCCTTAAGTTATTAGATGTGAGTATCATTTACGCTATATCTGATAGTCAATGGGTGAATCCAACTCAGGTAGTTCCTAAGAAGTCCGGAATCACCATCATAGCTAATGTCGATAATGAACTCGTGCCAACTAGAGTCACCACTAGTTGGAGAATGTGCATTGATTACAAAAAGTTGGATATTATCACAAGGAATGACTACTTTCCTTTGCCCTTCATTGATTAAATTTTGGAAAGGCTGGATGGACACTCTTACTACTGCTTCCTTGATGGGTTTTCGAGCTATAATCAGATAGAGATAGCCCTTGAAGATTAAGAGAAGAAGACATTCACATGTCCATTTGGCACATTTTCTTACCCAAGTCTAAGACCCGTATCCTAGACCGTACCATTCCTTAGGTTCCAACAATCTTCCCGGTCGAATTCTAACAACCTTCGACCCTTAATCGGCATTTGCGCGCGACCCTGATTCACACGCCGTCAACCTGAGTTGACTCAACCCGAGACTTGTACCCTTGTAACCCCGTCGTTGCCACGATTTTGATGCCACATCTCGCGCTCTGAGGTGATACCCAGGCCAGGAGATATGAGCCCATGTTCGGTTCGAGGAAAACGTCGCGCATTGCAAAATTCAAGAGAATCTCTACGACTTGTCACCTCAATCAATCAATCAATCCCATAATGTAAAGTACATGTCAAGTACAACACATCAATCAACCCATCACCCAACACATCACTCACCCCATCACAACCCATACCTCTCTTACACAACAACCCCAAAAGTCAACATTTCCATCCCATCTCCTCTCTCTCTCTCTCTCTCTCTCCCATCCATCACTCCATCCCATCTTCTCTCTCTCTCTCTCTCTCTCTCTCTCTCTCTCTCTCTCTCTCTCTCCCATCCATCACTCCATACCATCTTCTCTCTCTCTTACTTCTCCCTTCTCTTCCAAGCAACCAAAGAAGAACCCAACGTCCAAGCTTCCTAAGCTCCATGAGAGAGCTAGTTGTGGCCTACCTTCCTACCATCCAATCCCACCCTCCAAAGACCATCTCAACCATTGAAATGCATCCCTTGGAGCTTTAGGATGCGTTGATGGAAAGAGTCCAAGAAGATCAAAGGTGGGTGTATTTTTTTTTTAGTTGATTGCGGATTTAGGGCCCACATGGTGGGATCCATCTTGATGTATATATTGTATTGAGGGGCCCATAGTGGCGGGGCCCCTCCTCCATCCATCCTTCTTTCTTTCTCTCTATCTCTCACTCTCTCTCTTTTCCTTCCTTCCTCTATTTTTCATTTTTGATGTACGGCCCACTTGATGCGTGCGTTAACCCATGCTATCCATCATGGTGGAGCCCATCTAGATGTGTATGATCCACACCGTCCAGGAAATCTGGACGGTGAGACCCACCTGATGCATGCATAGAATCCACACCGTTTGTCCACTTGCTGGACGTGATGGACGGTGGAAAAACCCCACCCTTAAATGGATTTTGTCTAGGCCATTCAAGGTAGGGACGTGGATCCACTTTTGGGCGTATATATATCTAAACCATTCATTTGCTAGGGCATGCAGCAGGCAGTTATAGCTGCCCTAGATGTTGGATCCACCATGATGTATATATTTTACTCCCCCGTCCAGGAGCTGGGATGGTGTGGGGTATGCCATGATTTATGTGTTAAATCCACACCATCCAGACCATTTAGGACGGTGATGGATTGCTTGGAAGGTGCTGTGGACCCCACATCCAAACCATCCAAATGGTGGGGCCTATCCAACATAATGTACGTGTTTATATCAGTACTGTGCATCTGTGGCCACACCGTAATATATGTATTTTTTTATGCTCCACAGTAGCATGTGGGACCCACACGCATGTGAAAACCATCGTGATGTATCTGTATCCCCCACCATCCATCTGTTTTCATAGAGACGATCTGTCTGATGGACGGTGGCATGCAGCTGGCAGCTGCAGACGTCAGCAGGCTAGGTGGGCCCTGACCATGATGTATGATGTACATCCACGCCATTCATATCACGGTGGACCTCACATTGTTTGCACGTGTGGATCCCCACTGTCCATTGCTTGGACGGTGGGCCACACCAATATATGTATTTCATCCAGCGGTCCATCTATCTGGACGCTGGTGGGATTAGTTTTAAAATAATAATAATACTTTAATATGTATATATATATATATATATATATATATATATATATATATATATATATATATATATAGAGAGGTGGGTCACATGTGCGGACCCACCATGTTTTATGCATTAGATCCCCACCCTCCAGAACGTCTAGAGAGTATGGACGGTGGGCATTTACTCATGATAATATTATTTTATAATATAATATATTATATTATATTATATTATATTATATTATATTATATTATATTATACAATGAGAGAGAGGAGGGTGGGGTCGCCCACATTTGTGGGACCCACCTGATGAGTGGAATGGCTGACGTATCTCACACAGCAACGGCTGTGGTGAGGATTGACATCAACAGGATTTGGTGGGACCCACCGATTATGTACGTGTTTCATTTGCACTGTCCATATGGACGGTGCCACACGTGCCCCACTTTGATGGATATGATCCATCCAAACTGTCCATTTGTTGGCAGTCGTTGTGGCACCAACGTGATATATATGTTTTATATACAAACCGTCCTTTCATTTGGAGGTGTTATTTCACCCCACACGTGTGGCACGTGTGGGTGTGGGACCCACCTCGGTGAATGTATTGTATATCCCTAGCCATCCATCTGTCTTTTGGTGCGGATCCCACCTTAATGAATGTGTTTATACAGGCCGTCCAGCCATGTTTTCAGATTGTGTGGGGCCCACCCCACACGTACTACACGTGTGGGATGGGACCCGCCTTGATGTACGTGCCTTACATCCTAGCTGTCCATCTATTTTGGGACAGTGGGACCCCCCGCCTGCAACCTGTGTGTGTTGTGTGGCGCACACCTTGATGTATGTATGTGTTTCACACACACTGTCCATCTATTTTCAACTCATGTGGGGCCATTCCACACATGTTGTACATGTGGAATGAGACTCATCTTGGTGTATGAATTGTATGTCTACTCTGCCATCTGTCCAGATGGTGTGGCCCCTACTGTACATCTATTTTTCTGGGACCCACCTCGGATGTATGTGATCTATTCAAACTGTCCATCTGTTTTGCCAGCATGGGACCACCATGATGTATTTATTTCATCCACACAGCCATTCCGTGTGGGACCCACATGTGTTGTATGTGTCTTATATTTACACCGTCCGATGATCTGAACAGTAGGGACCACTTGGACGTATGGATCCACGTCGTCCACCTGTTCTACACTCATGTCATCCATCTGTTTTACATCCAGCCGTCCAATCAGGTCGGACACTGCTGGTTGGGTTTTATCTAAGCCGTCCCACTGTAGGACCCCACCTTGATGCATGTATCATATTCACACTATCCATCTGTGCTGTACACACGATGTACGTGCTCCATTCACCACCATCCACAGGGACGGTGGGGCCCTGACTTGATGTATGTATTGTACTTTCTCCGTCCATCTGTGCTGGGCAGTTTGGATGGTGTCGTGCTGCCCCACCGCGTGCATTTGTTTATCCACACTGTTCAGATGATCTGGATGGTGCTGGACGTGTTTGGACGGTGATGAGGACTCCACCATGATGTTTGTATTTTATATCCATGTTGTCCTGCTGTCAGTCCCACCTTGATGGATGTGATTCATCCACACCACTTGGCCATGTGATAGGGCCCACCTGTGATGTATTGTAACACCCCGAATTTTGGCCAATCTGTGATTTGATGTCCTTAGGCAGTGGGTCAACTAAAACACCCAGAAAATCGCTCAGAACCCAATTCCATAGCCAAAGAAACCACTTAGGATTAATTCCTATGGAAATTAAGCATAAGTTAGCTAGCGCAACGCTAAAGTAGCTGGAAAATAGTCCCTGATCACTTTAAATACGTTCTACAAGACCCAAATCGAGTAGAACCAATGACTCTATAATACTCTATAACCTCGAATCAAACTCTAAGCAGGTTTGTTCTCTGGACCACTTTGAAACTTTGTATTGGATCTAGACCGCGCGTCGAAAGTCCGATACCTACTATCTTAGACCGTTAGAACTGCCTAGCTGGACTTGACAATCATTCGAAAATCAAGTCCAACCGATAATCACAGGCTATTTCATTGAGCCTGGACTGAAGAGAGTGCGAATAAGGACAGATTTGGAATTTGAAATTCAAATTTGGCATACGACTTGAAGTGTCAGTATTAAGCGTTCTGACCGTCAGAATTCAGTCAAATTACACCCTCGGATCAGGAAAAATTTCTATTTCATATCATGAGACTTGCAGCCCTGATCTACATGCGGTTACTGCTGAACTGAAACTGGACCGCCACGTGCGATCTGCGAACCCTGCCGGACTGAAAACTTGATGCGTGCTAGATCCTGTATGCTTGAGCTTAAGTCCGATCGCGTTCGGCCAGGGGACCACTAGAAATCATCTTTTGGACCGAAACGACCCCGATTTGGTTATGCACTAAGTGAACTTTGTTCCTGAGCCTATTTTAGGCGTTTTGGGGCCTATAAAAGGGGTTGAAACCCTCACTCCTCTCTCCCATCCAAATTTGAGAGAAACCCTAGATTGGGAGAGAGAAAAGGTGAAAGTTTGTGAGAGAGATTAGGGGAGAATTTTTCTGTCTTTGCACCGCATGTTGCACGTGCTTTAGCAACACGCTTCCATCATTCAGCCGGTGATTTCTCCTTGTTTTCAGGTAAGAAATAACCCTAGAAAGTTGCTAATTTGATGTTTCTTTCGTTTCATAGCTTGATAGTTAATAGATCTTGTAAAATAGGTCCTCTAGTAGCCGTAGACGAAGCGTATACGTTCCGTTCGAAACGACACGTTTATAGGAGACAAGGTGCGGATTTTAGACGCTTTGATTGACTGTTTCCAAACCTTTCAATGTCGTTTAATAGTAGATTATCGACGGCAACGCCGTTTGACATGTACAACATGCTGTCCGTTTCCCGTTTCGTAAATCCACGAAGAATATGAGATTTAGGGCATTTTAGTCATTTGTAGGAAGTACAGATTTCATTCATATTTTGCTGATATGATTGACATGATTTTTTGTCGCATTAGAATGTTAGGAATGCGTGCATAATTAGTTTGGCGAAGAGATTTGCCTAAATGCGCACTTCGGGTCGACATACTATATGTAGACTTAAGTGTGTAGTGTAAGTGTTTGTATAAATGTTTGTATTAGTATGTATTGAATTAAATGATGTTATGAATTAGTTTGAGATGGATTTCTCAATTAATATGCTGACGTAAATGATTTCCTACATGTTGACTATATGCATGATTTCATTATATGCATGAAATGTATGTGCTTGATGATTTACTTAAGTTGTATGTTATAACATGTATTAATATGCTCACATGGTTGTATTTCAATTCCAATACTCTCATATGATTTTCTGTTGTGATTCCATAATTATTTGGGACTATACTTAGTCTAGGCAGTTGATAACCGAGTGAATTCGTGGTTAGCTTTTCTTGGCCACGAATGACGCGTCGATGAACGCGAGCCGTGTTCTGGAGTTGGCGGCAGTGGTTAGGCCACACGAAGTGTTTTACGCACTTCATGTCGTTCGACTTGAGATACGATCGCGCTAGTCGAGCCCGTCAAGTAACCCGATTGGCCGTTGTATGTTCACCCTGCATGAGTCATAACTGCTTAAACCTAGGGTACTGAACTTACAATTATAAACCCTGTTAACCATGGTACCTTGATCCACGAAGACTCATGAGCCGGGCATGGTGGTATGGGACACCGTGGTCGAGCTGTCGGCCTACGCTGGGGCCACAAACCTCCCCATAGTGACCAGTGAGCACCTAGTCTCGTGAGCAGATTATGATGGTATGGGACACTATATTCTTGCTGTTGGCCTACACTGATCAAGCGACGAGTCCTTTGTAGTGACCGCAAGCGTATTCTGAGTCTACGGGAGGCGACGACCCTTCAGTAGCAGTAGAGTACAGTAGGCCTGTATTGATAAGGTGATGGGGGAGCGGAGCAACGAGTGCGTGCAACAGCCCTGACAGCCCTTGCAGCGACCTACAAAATATACATCGTATGAGATTACTAGGAGTGACGACCTTAGACAGGATCTGTGTTGGGATTGATACAAGGGAAGTACCTTAGTTTCCCAATCCTGCTGTTTGAATGGACTAATAACAACTCAAAAATCATATCATCATAACATTGCATGTGCCTGGAAGATGTGGAGCACTTGAGGGATGATTGCATGCCGCGGTCGTAAGATGGTGCTGTATGAGGGAGATCGTCGGTGAGGGCATGCATCACGTCATGTCATATTGCATTAATAACAGTATTAGGATTGTCTGATTTACTGCTTTACTATTATCGCATGATTGATTTGAGAACATATAAATCCTTGCTCTATTATTCCACTGAGTTAGCTACTCATTCACATGTTACGGGATGGTGTTTGCAACACTCACCAGACCCTGTTGTAGATGCAGGTGATGCTGAGATCCAAGAGGCAGAGCCAGACTTTGACGAGGACCAGGACGAGTTCTCGTACATGCAGTACCATGATGACTTTGCTTAGGTGACCTGGGTTGACGGGACTTCATAGTGGGACTCTTTTGGACATTTATTTCTGTCATTTACATGTATATGAGACTCAGTGGTGTATTCATACTTTAGTGACAATTGAGATCTACTTTGTTTTTCCATACAGTGATATATATACTCTTTAGTCTTCCGCTTGCTTTTATCACTGGATCTGAAGTATGAATTGCAGTTTTGGTATACTTTTACTCATGTGAATGCTTTAACTCAGACAACATTGAACCATAATCATTTTTGTTGCATAAGTGACGGTCTGAAACTCGGGAGTTGAGTTTATACACGACCCCCAATTTTTAGGGTGTTACATGTATACTTGAGGCCCACCTGTAATATATATTTGAGGCCCACCTTCCTTACATATAAGGCCCATATGATGGGGCCCACCTGCTTGAATATGAGGCCCATTGTGATGTATTCAAGGCCCGTGGATGAGGCCCAATGTGATGTATTCGGGGCCCATTGAGATGTATTGGGGCCCATGGGTTAAGACTCAATGAGATATATCGTAGGCCCAGGTATGAGGCCCACTTGATTATATCAGGCCCATGTGTAGGGCCCACCTATTGTATGTTTGAAGCCCATGGGTTGTGGCCCATTGTGATGTATTCGGGGTCCATAAGACGTGGCTTATCTGATGTATATAGGCCCATGTGATGCGGCCCATAGTGATGTGTATGTAGTCCTTGTATGAGGCCCATTGCAATGTGTATTAGGCCTTTGTGTGAGGCCATAAGTCCCCTATATGTTTAACCCTATATGGCCAATCCCTGGGAGGAATGTTGGTTGAATGTCCACATTGATGGGCAATGATGGTTGGATGTCCACATTGTGACCTTTCCTTATGCCCTGTTAGGCCGATTCTGATTGTTGTGGCCGAGAATCGAGGCCAATTTCAATTCTGATTGTTGAGGCCGATTTCGATTGCCGAGGCCGATTGTCGTGACCTACATGATGTATATGCGACTCGTAATTGAGGCTCATTGTGATGTGTATTCAGCTCGTGTTTAAGGCCTAATGTGATGTAGATGAGGCCTATGTGATGAGGCCGATTGCGATGCATTTGAGGGCCAGGCAATGGAGCTCATTGTGATGTATGTTAGGCCATGTGAAGGGCCCATCGCGATGTGTATTAAGCTCTTAAGTGAGGCCCATGATGTTGTATATCAGGCCCTTTGTGAAGCCATGGATCCACTATATGTTAGGCTCTATGTGGGTCACTCATTGGGGGCAATGTTGGTTAAATGTTCACATTGTCGAGGCCGATTGTTGATGCCGAGTATTGGTGCCAGTTATTGATATCGACTATGAGTATGTGACAGCATAACATCACGATACATGCTCATACGCATCATCTGCATGTTTTTTATGAGATGTGGTTGACATTACATATGTTATTGGGCATGTTGTTATGAGACTCCCTGATAAGCGGAGATTGTCTCACATGAGTACACGGTATGTGCAGGATGAATGGATGACTGAATTGTATGACTCATGCATCTTGCATTGTGTATTGTGATTACTGTATGCCCTAGCGACATCAGGGTCGTAGCCTCCACAGGTATTTCATGGATAGCTAGATCGGACATCAGAAATCTATTCTACATGAGGTGCTATAGATATCCCTGGGTGAAAGTCCCTAAACCCTCTTGGTTCTAGAGGTTGCTCCAACGTCTAGACTAAGTGGATGCATGAGTGCATGAGAGTCGTATACTGTTAGGCCGCGTCTCCCACTGTGTTGTGGTCGGTTGGAAGGGGGTGTAGCCTTACCTTCCTGAGATGAGGGGGCAATGCTAGGCTGAGTCTGACTAGCTCGAGGAATGGGTCCGCTATCGATGAGCCGGGCTCCATATTAGCAGGCGTATAGTGAGGTCTCTTCCACTCACCTTATTACGCGTGATGGGACGACAATCTAGTTTGGAGTGTAATAGACCCCGGTGATTTCTCAGAGAGAGGAACCGTACTGATTGTGGACTTATTGAGTAGGAGTTGTATACTCATTCATTCGTTCATTCACTATCCACTCAGGATAATGGTGCGCAACTAATTATTGTGTACCTTTGTTATGGCAAGGATTTCGGTTGGGCGCGTGACTAACCTGAGATCAGGAGTCTACTACATTGAGTCTGACTATCCAAATTTAGGTATGAGAATGGTTTGAATAGAAGCCCCTTGTAATGGACCCCATAGCATATGATACTACGTACTATCATCTCGACTTCACTCCAGCTTAGTCATTTCATTCGCATCGCATATTGCATTGCATCATCGGCATCTGATATTTGGCTAACTGTCTGCGCATTGCATAACTGATCTACATTGCTTCATCAATACATGATATTTTTTTATTATATTGTTGCATCGCATCATTTGGATAAGGCTGGTGGTATTTATGGGCCTATTAGCATGTTTTCACATTTCTTTGATATTGTATGATTTATGGGCTTGTCAGTATTTCCGCTTAATCTGATTATTCTAATATTGCATACTTGACACTTACCTTGCACACACACTTTCACCACCCTCTAAGCTTTCTATAAGCTTATGCATGATAGATACGTGCAGGTGGCGTTAGGTTGTAGCGGTGATGAGCTTGGAGCATACAGCAGACTTTTGGAGCTTTGATTTTTGACATATGTATTTTTCTTTCAGTACTGTATTCAAATGTTTATATTAGTGGATATGTGATGATGATGTTGCCTTTGTGATTTGGGTAAACTTGTGGTTATGCTTGTTATGAAACAAATATACGTTAAAAATCCTCCTTGTAGGATCCTAGGATTAAAATCTGGCGTATGGGTGTCAGAAGCCAAGAATGGGGTACTACGGAGGCTATCGACATCGGATTTAGTGATTGAGATTCCTGTTAATCAAATTTCTGGGTTTGGGGCGTGACACCAAGGATGTCATTTAGACTATGTAATGCCCTGCCACTTTTTAGTGATGTATGTTGAGCATATTTTTTGATATGGTGAGGTAATATTTAGAAGTCTTCATGGACGGCTTTTCTGTTTTTGGTCCATCCTTCAGTGAATGTCTGGAAAATCTTAAAAATGTGCTGAAGCGATGTGAGGAAAATAATGAATTGAGAGAAGTGCCATTTCATGGTTCCCAAGGGAATAGTGCTTGGACATATAATTTCGTCTAAGGGAATTAAGGTTGACAAGGCTAAAATTGACCTTATCTCTAACTTACCTCTACCCAAGAGCATACACGATGTGCAATCCTTCTTAGGACATGATGGATTCTATAAACGATTCATAAAGGACTTTAGTAATCTCTCTCATCCTTTATGTAATCTACTTTAAAAGGATACGAGTGGACTAAGTAATGCCATGAAGTTTTCACTAAGCTTAAGGCTAAGTTAATTACTGCACCTATCATACGACCACCTGATTGGAGCATCCCTTTTGAGATTACGTGCGATGTGTCTGACTATGCTATTAGGGAGGTGTTAGTCCAGAGAAAAGAAAAGAAGCCCTATGTGATTCACTATGCGAGTAGAACTCTAAATTATGCCCAAGTGAATTACTCTACTACGGAGGAGCACTTAGCCGTAGTGTTCGCTTTGGACAAATTTAGGTCCTACTTGATCGGATCCAAGATTATTATCTACGCAGACCATGCAACATTGAAGTATCTTCTTTTTAAGAATGATGCCATCCTTGTCCGATAAGATGGATCCTCTTACTCCAGGAATTTAACATAGAAATAAGAGATAAAAATGGAGTAAAGAACGTAGTGGCTAACCATCTCTCTAGACTTGATCTCCTCGATTCCCTTGAGCTGACATAAATAAATGACATGTTCCCTGACGAACAATTATTTAAACTCTCCCAATCACCTTTGTTTGCTGACATTGCGAATTATCTTGCCACAGGTTTCACGCCGATATATTGGATTGCGCAAGATAAGAAAAAAATCTTTACCGAGGTACGTAAGTTTTTTTGGGATGATCTTATTTGTTTAAATATTGCCCAGACTAAATTTTAAGGAGATGTGTGCCAAACAATGAACATCAGAGTGTTATCTACTTTTGTCACTCTTAGGCTTGTGCTGGTAACTTTTTTGCTAAAAAGACCATGACCAAAATTTCACAGTGCGTCTTTTACTGGCCCAATATGTTCAGAGATACTCATGAGTTTTGTAAAGCTTGTGAGTATTGTTAAAAATTGAGAGGATTGTCCCATTGAAATATGATGCCACTGAACCCTATTCTTATCATTGAAGCATTTGATTATTGGGGCATCGATTTCATGAGGCCATTCCTACAATCCTTTGGAAATATTTACATTTTGTTAGCAGTAGACTATGTCATTGAGTGGGTTGAAGCGATCCCGTGCCAAAACCAGGGGTACACATCGAACCAGTAGAACTATGGAACCAGACTAGAACTAATGAAATGGTCCAGTTCTAGAGTGCACCGGTTCTGGTTCTGGTTCTAGAAATTAAAGAACTGTTTAGTTCGGTTTGGTTCCGGTTTGGGGGTATGTAGAAGCGAAACGAACTGTGGATCCAAACCGTGAATCCGAACTGTGGATCCGATCCATGGAACCGAACTTGGAACCTAACCATGGACCCAAACCTGGAACCATGAGTTTGCAATATATTTTAGTTGTATTTTGACTCATGATTGATGGTTTACAATGTATCCTTTGATTGCTTTAATAAATATATTTTTTTTCACACCATATAAAATATTTAACCATTCATCAAGCGGATCACAACACGAATGGACATGGAATAAATTATAAAATAAAATATGCAATAGAGTTGGATTATAAAAAGCCCAGAACCATGGAACTAATCTGTAACACCCTAGATTTTCACTACTTTGAATTTATCAAAAAAAAATTATTTTATTTTTTTGTGATAACTAGCTACGTCATCACTTATGGACCATTGATGCTCGAGGTGAGCTTATATGCTATTGGTGTTGATAAAAAACCATACAAATGAAATTGATCAACCGTAGAAAACAATTGAAGCCAACTGATAACTTAAACATCAAGTTTATCCCCATGATATGTTCACATAGGGCCCAAATCTAACCAACCTATCACTGATTAATCAAGACAATCATAACTAAATTTAAAAGATCTACCTAAATCCAAGTCAGATAAGGTACGGATCTTGACTAATGGAACAAATCAACCCAGTTACTCTTTTAGCCTAAAACTGATAGTTTAGGGTGATCATGACTGAATCAACATTTTTGCTAATTTCAAATAGGCCATACTGTGAACTTAGTTAATCCATATCTCAACAACTACGTCCAAGAAATCCCCCTACCCAATTTATCCTAAAAATGCCCCGATTACCTGAACAAGCTCTAAACCGCTCGTTAGTAGGCCACTAGTTCTAAAATTGTAGAGTAATATCCATCTCACTGGGCTTGTAGTCCATCACGGATGACAGACTCAGATGATGCCCAAAAATAGATGATTCATGTTATCAAGTCAGCACTTGTAAAGTGCAACTCACCTTAGCATTGGCCAAAAGTCTGAATTTTAAAACAAAATGGCCCCACCTCTTAGGACAATAAATTAGGACATCTCAGACATCAGATTCCACCCAAATTTATACTATAGGTTGAAGAGATTTCCTGGCACTCGTTCGCCAAATCTGACCCCTGATCAAGAAACGGTGATCGTTGATCGAAAATCGGACCATTGCGACAAAACCCATAACCGTTTATCACCAAACTTTGCCCAGCCCTTCATTGGGCCATGGGGCACCTATCTCATAAATTAGATGGGCCTGGGGACCATCAGGATGGCCCCAATAACCAGAAATGGGCCCACAGGGCCATTGGGGCAATTACACTAAACTATAGGGCCAACTGAAATAATTCTAGACATATAAAAGTCCAGCTCTCTCTCTCTCTCTCTCTCTCTCTCTCTCTCTCTCCCATAAACTCCAGTAGCTGAGAGAGAGAGAGAGAGCAAGGGAGGAGAGAGAAGGGCCTCTAGTGGTGCATATGAGCTTAGAGCTCGGGATATTAAAATCTAGGCACTTTCACCTCTCTGTGCTAACCTAAATCACCGTTGGAGTGAGATTCCACCCAATCTAAGGTACGATAGGGCTCAAAATCATGTTTCCTTTAATTCTATCTACATGCATGGATCCTACCACTATTTTCTTGTAATTCAGGGCTCAACACATCGAGTTTGTGGACCCAGTGACATTATGATGCTTGTAAAGACTTCCAGTCGATAATAGGTGTGGACCATTATCTTTAGGTGGCCAATTATCACGCCTAGTGTAGGTTTAATGAATGTGTGTAGTGCAATGTTAGTGCATGTTGCTGAAATTTTATTTGGATTGCATGAATGAGATAATAGACTAGGAAATGTTGAAATTACGGGAAGGGGTTTGGTCCTAATACCCTTAAATATGTGACTTATTGATTTACATGCTCATGTAGGGTACAAATACTTAATTTTCCCTAAAATGTTGTTGATTGGTTGTTGATTTCCTGATTAGGTGTTAATTATGCTTGGAATGAAGGCATGGAATGTCGTAAATTGCTGATTAGTGGTTGATTTCCTGATTTTGTGATTAATTATGCTTGGGGTGATGGCATGGAATATTGTAAATTGGTTGACTGGTTGAGTTACTTGCCTTAATATTTGTTGTACGGTTGAATTGAGGGCTTCATGATTGATCTATGGAATATAAACTTCGGCGTATTAGTATATGACTGCCCATGTGATGTATAGGCTGGATTATGATATGCATAATCTGTCAATTTGGGTGGAGCTTTGCATGTTGCTATCCATCTTGTTACAATTGTTAGAATATGTTGAACATGATCCTCGTGGTTTGGGGAAGATTATTGTATTGTTATCCATATACTTAGAATGCTGGATTTTACTATCATTTATGAAATTATTCCTGAATTTGCTGAATTTATGTTATCCATTTGTGAACTTGTCCTCTCATGGATTGGACGATAACCGAAAATTATTTGGAAATCCTATCATTGGATCAGCCCACGGGTAAATCTGGCCCAACTATTTAAGCTGTAAATTATCTCAGGTGGTTTAGTCTATAGTTCAACTTGTGAGGGCATATTGACTCTTAGGTCAGCTATCCTTATACGTTAACCATGTTTGATCACGCCTGTATGAACTTGAAGTACTTTAAGACCTTTGCACTTACTATTAATTACAATTTATAGCACACAAGACTCATGAGCTGGGGATGGTGGTATGGGACACTATGTCTGTGCTGTTGGCATATGCTAGGGTGACGACCCTCTCCGTAGTGTCCATTGAGCACTTAGACTTGTGAGCTAGGAATGGTGGTATGGGACGCTGTACCCATGCTATCGGCCTGTGTTGGGGTGTTGACCTCTCTACAGTGTCCACGAGTAGGACATTTAAGTGTCAAATTATTTTCATCTGTGATTATATTTCTTTTTGGGATTGATGACTGTAACATCCTGGATTTTTACCAACCTGGAGTTAGACATCCTTAGGTAACGGGTCAATCATATCCCTCTCAAAGCTCAATCCCAAAGTCTAAATATCGCTTTTCAACCCATTTCCTTCAAAATCTCACCTTTCACCACCTCATTCTTTAAATTTCTCCAAGTACTTTCATATTAGACATAAAACCTAAAGTTTAAATGGTGAAGAACTATACTTAAACTAAAACTTACTCTAAATGGTTCAAACATTCATAAAATGGGATTTTTACTATATAATTCTTGAAATCTCATGATTTAGATAAGTTCTTTGGATGGATTAGCTTCTTCTACCCCAAAATCATATATTGTATGGGACGTAACTCATTCCGGTTTACAAATGAGACTCGATAAACGCCTCAACGGACTCGTGGGCCCAAACGACTCAATTTGGGGGGACCTGATGTGGGTCCCACATGTTTCCGGCATCCCCGGGGGGGAGGGGGGCTCACCAAATTGGTCAGTGACCGGCGAGGCCTCGTCCGTACAGCAGTCAAGCAGCCCGGTTTCTACATTTTTTCTGCACATTTTATTAAACTTTGAAAACTCATATCTCCCTCGTTATAACTCCAATTTAGGTAATTCAAAAATCAGATTGAAGATAAATGAGTATAGTTATATATAAAAATATGTAAAAAATATAATAAAATATTTAATATAGTTAAAAGTAGGACGTTGTGGCAAATATCCAAAAATCACTTGTTGGACAGCTGCTACTTCAGAAATTTTTAGAACTTTTCTACAAAACAAAATCTTATGAAATTTGGTAAATATAGGGTAAAATTAATGATAAACCACTAAAAAAATAATTAAAATAATATGATAACTAGAAGTGCTCAAAATGGGGCAAAGAATGGCCCTAAGACAGTATTTTACCATAATAAGGGTAGAATTTGGATAAGTACCAAACTGAATACTCAGTAGAATTAATTTGAACCACTTTAAATATGAACTAAAAGACCCAAAATGAGTAGGACCACTAATTTTACGTTACTTATAAACCTAAGATCAATCTCTAAACCCAGTTGCTCTCATGAGCATTCAGAAACTTCGTATCTTACCTGAACTGCACGTCGAAAGTCTGATAGTGATGAACTTAGACCATTATGATCGCCTAGTTGGACTTGACTATCACCTCAAAAATCAAGGCCAAACGATATCCTGAGACCATTTCCTTAAGTCCGGAGTGAAGAGAGTGAGAAAGCGAAGATTTTTAGAAAATTACATATGATTTTAAATAATCTGAGACGTGTCAATTGCATGTTGTTTCTAAGCATTCTAACCATTATATTTTGACCCAAATTCACCCTCGGGTCAGGATAGTTGGCCCATACATGTCATAGTACTTGTAGCTCTGATCGAGTTCCCGTAACTGTTGAACTGAAACTGGTCCGCCACGGTCGATCTGGAAACCTGACCAGACTGAAAACTTAATTTGACCTAGATCCAATATTAGAGAGCTTAAGTCCGACCGCATTTAGTAACAGGACCTCCAGAAGCGCTCCGTTGGGTCGGAACAGACTCGATTTGGTAATAACCTAAGTATACCTTGGCCCCAGGGCTATTTCTGTCACTTTTGGGCTTATAAAAAGGCCTTAAACCCTCTCTCACAAATCCCATACGAATTTTAAACCCCAGCTAAGAAAGAGAGAGAAAGAGAGAGAGAGAGTAAGAGATTCACCCAGGGATTCTACCCTGCCACTCCATGTGCTTCAACACCACTACCGTATCGCTATTATGACGTTTCTGATTCCATTCTTAGGTAAGAAATCCTAATCCTAAGCTGTTTTGGAGCTTAGAATAATTAAGTGTTGTTGTAGCTAACCTATATTCATGCCTTAGGTTGCCTATCCGCCGTTGACGAAGACTTGTCGTCTAAATCATATCCGTTACGTGTTTTCTAGTTTCAGGTGCAGATTATATATGTTTAGGTTATAGTTTTTAAGACTTTCAATGTCAGTTAATGATAGATTACTGATGTGGATGCTATTTCACATGTAGAATATGCTATCCGTTTTTCGTTTCGGTTAAATACGAAGAATATGGAATTTTGTGTATTCTATGTCTTCGTAGAAAATACCATATACATATGAAATTTGAAAGTATATTTGCCATGATTTATTGTTGTGTGTTTATGCTAGTTATGAATGTAATAATGTCTCGGTGAAAGGATTCACCCTAATACATGTTTCGGCCAACATACGCTATGTATGTTATTAAGTGAAGTCTACGTATTTGTTGAAATGACCAAATAAATATGGATTTATGATTTATGCCTGCCATATGTATTGAATGTAAGAACATGATTGTTGTGTATTAGACATCTCCTTGATATAAGGATCTGTCATATTATATGTTGAAATCAACATACGTCATGTATGTTGGAGTTTTGTAGTCTAAGTGTTAGATAAAAAATGTCTATGTGAGAAATTGGGTGACGGACTAAATTTAATACGGTTGTTGAGATAAGATTCTTAACTACCTTAGCCATATACATGAATTCCTTCAAAGTAACTGTAACTTGTATGGCGTGGTTTGTGTAGAATACATATGTGTTGGATGACATGATATATGTGTTTCATTGTACTTTCAAATGTTACCCACGTTTATATTGGTTATCAAATGCTGTAGGATTATCTTATCACATGCACATACTGCTTACATTAGATTATGTTTGGGGCTATTGAATAGTCCAGGCAATCGGTAACCGGATTTGAGTTCGTGGCTGAATTGCATTCGCCACGCAGAACGTGTTTAACGAACTTGAGCCGTGCATTGCTTATGGACAGTGGTTAGGCTACACGAGGTGCTTATGCACTTCATGTCGATCAACTCAACGGACACTCATACTAGTCGAACTCGTCAAGTAACCTAATGTATGTTAACCATGTATGAATGCTACTGCTTGAATCTAAAGTACCAAACTTACCAGTGAAAATTTCCTTAACCATGGTACCTTGATTCGCTAAGACTCATGAGCCAGGCATGGTTGTATGGGACATCGTGGTGGAGCTGTCGGCCTACGCTGGGGCCACAATCCTCCCCGTAGTGACCAGTGAGCAACTTAGACTCGTGAGCCGAATACGGTGGTATGAGACACTATATTCAATTTGTCGGCCTATGAAAGTGCACCTAACTAGTGCCCTGGTTTGTCAATTATGGTGTAAGTTGAGTCAGTCAGATAATAGCACCTAACAGGAAGATCAAGTCAAGTTTCTGCCTCAACTGGATGTGTGGAAGCTCGTCATAGGTAAATCATAGCCTCACATCTCATGTCCCAAAACACCAGGTGATTAAAATCCTTAAAAATAAGTAAAACATCTTAGGGTTTTAGGTTAAGAAAACTTTCTACCAAAGAGAAAAATCCTTAAGTTTTTCTTACCCTGTCGATTATATCGATTCCCTTTTCGATATGATCGACCTGCTCTGTCGATGTCCTCGGCATATCAATCGATACAATCGAGTGAGGACATAAAACGTCCAACAATCAAAACATTCATCTGGACGATTTATCGATATATCGACGGTTCAGTCGATATCATCGATATTCGAATATCGATCCTATCAGAAGAGGATCGATAATATCGACAGACAGTTTTTCGGTGCCCCTATTTTTCTAAAGAAAACTTATATGTGCTTCTATATATCGTTGACTGTCCGATTCAATCTGAACTCAAATACTGATCATATCGGAAGTCAGTCGATCATATCGATAGTGGGCGCATGTTTCTTCCAGCATTAATTTCAGGTTATTTTTTATGTTGATCGGGGGGCCAGTCGATAAATCGATATTCATATCTCGATTATATCGAGACCCGGTTGATTGGATCGAGACCGGACACAAATCGTCCATCAAGCTTATAAGTAAATCTATACGATTTATCGATCTTATCGACACGGTCTCCGATATCATCGATATACAAATTCCGATGACATCGACTGTTCCCCGATCATATCTGTAGAACCTAAAATTCTTCAAGGCTTCTCTCTCTTATTTTCACCGGTCGATAGATCGACCCATCTTTCGATGGAATCGGAGTTTAAAATTCGATAACATCGATGTGTGTATCGATCCCATCGACCAGTTGGCGAATGGTTTCCAAAAGCGAAATGATATTTGCGTTTGTATCATCGAGAAGTCAGTCGATATAATTGAGAGTATACGCTCGATCATATCAACCCTTTCTCGATGATATCGAACTCTGTCATAAATGTGACTGTTTTATATCCATTGGAACCTTTTGCCTATATATAGAGAGGTTAGTCTTTATTGCTGGTAGAGAAAGAAAAGAGTGCTTTTGAGTGTTTTAAACTTCATATCATTTATCTTAAGCCCTTTCTCTCAGGGAGTTCATCCTCCAATCCACCCTCATCATTGATATTCAATAGAGTGGATTGGGGAATGAACTTTCGCATTCAAGGATCCTTCATCTACTACCTTAATGGCAAATCATTAAGCTGAGATGCCTTGAATGCATAGATGATTGGAATCACTCTATCTTCCTTATAGGAAAATCTTTAGAGAGTGAAATTCCATCATAACCTTGACCCAACCTAAAGCCTAGCATCGGTACATCTTTGTGTTGCGGATCAAGGGAGCTGAAGACTCTTCATCAACAAGAAGGAGATCTTCATCACTGTGCTAAAAGGGACTCATCAACTTATCTGTAAGTACTTAGAGTCCAGAGGACATTTATGATCATTCCTTTTTAGGATTAGGTCGTAGGTGTTGCTCACCATTTGAAGTCCTCAAAGGAGGCCTCCGACGGGAGTGTACGTGCGAGGTGCGTTGTATGGACACTTGCTCTGTGGAGAGCATAAACATCTAGGTGCGTTGTGTGGACCCTTGCTCTGTGTGGGCATAAACATCCGGGTGTATTTTGTGGACCCTTACTCTGTGTGGGCATAAACATCTGGTTAGGAGTGCGCCAACAAAACTCCAGGGTTTGAGGTGAACCGAGTAGAAACCTCTGTAAAGGTTGAAGGTGAACCTGATTTAAAACCTTAGGTTTGAGGTAAACCATGGGAAACCTCCTTAGTGAAATTCAGTCACTCAAGGGTTGAGTGTGAAAGCCGGTAGTGGAGTAGACAAGTAGTCGAACCACTATAAAATGACTGTATTTAAGATTAGTATTGTTTTTCATTTATGTGATTTCCTTACATGCCTTTATATCTGATCATCTGAATTCACATCTTATACACACACACAGTCATATCCATCACAATCTTATCTATAAATTGCTTGTCTTTTAATAGTTTGTGATTGGATCCTCTACCAGGCTTGGAAGCCAGTAGAGTTAATTTTGAGTAATCCTAATCTGAACTCTGTGATAGGATTAGTGTGATAAGGATTTTTAAATAATTCATAAAAACTTTAAAAAGTCCTATTCACCCCCCTTTAGGACATATTGGCATATTCCTACTTCAACTCAAGCGGTCTCCACCGCTATTTCAGCCTACACTGATTTGGTGATGGGAGAGTGGTGTAACGATTCCGTGTAACAGCCCTGGCAGCCCTTGTAGTGACATCGAGTGTACTCTGAGTCTATGTGGAGGTGATGGACCTTCCGTAGCAACAAGAGTACAAACTAAGCCTGTATTGATTTGGTGATGGGGGAGTGGTGTAAGGATTCTGTGTAACAGCCCTTGCAGCGACCTAAAACTGTACTTCGTATGAGATATGCTAGGACTGACGACCCTAGACTAGATTATTGTTGGGAAATGATACAAGGGAGGTACCTTAGCTTTTCAATTCTGCTATATGAAAAGGACTAATAATAACTTGGTAATCATGTTCATAACATTGCACTGCATGTGCCATTGGTGTTGGTGTGAGAGCACAGTGGTAGTGATTCATGCCGTGATCGTTAGATGATGTCGCATGAGGGAGTTTGGGGTGAGAGCATGCATCATTCCCTCATATCATTCTTGTATTAACAAGAGCATCTAGGACATGTTTGATTGTATTGCTTTATCATTACTGCTTGATTGAATTGATAACATGTTAACCTCTGCTGTATAGTTTCCACTGAGTTGATCACTCACTCCCACGTTACGGGACGATGTTTGCAACACCAACCAGTCCCTATTTTAGTTTCAGATGATGACGTTACTTGCGAAGCTGAGCCAAACTTTATGATGATGAGGAGGACTTCTCCTTTATGCAGGTTCTGATCGACGGGGTTACAGGGTTACTGATTAGATGTCATTACACTTGTTATCTTACACTTTTAAAATACCCATGTATATTATTTTTGTTCATTTTTAGAGTATACATGTATATAGTTAACCTGGTAACATGTTCACACTCCGGAGACTTACAATAAATTATACATTTTATATATTTATTAGTCTTCCACTTATAAAATTTAACTATCTCTAGAGTATGATATGCTGGTTTGGCTTAATCCACTTCATGTTTTATGCACTAATACAGTCGACATTCATCCATCATTGAAAATGTTGCATAAGTGATGTTCTGGAACTCGGGAGTGGAGTTTATGCTCGACCCCCGATTTTCAGGGCGTTACAAGATGGTATCAGAGCATGATCTGGATTAAACAGGACCTGGGTTATGGTCACATATAGCACGCTGACACCAATTTAATGTAGGAGGGTGTGAGAAAAATCTAGAAACATGTTTAGGACTCGTAGTTTTGTTTGTTGGCGAAAGTTTACTGAAAACGATCATCGAGATCGAGTCCGTGCACACTCCTGATCACACATGACGACCCCAAATCACTTCTAGACCTTCAATTGACGAGTATAGACCGCGTTTCATCCTATTCCATTCATTAGAAATTGGTAAAAGTGAATAGAGATCAGATTAGTTCTGAAATGACCCGAAACGGCTCAAATCGGAAGAGGGGGCCAAACGAATAACTTTCGGGGGGTTCCAGGGTGGGACCCTAGCATTTTTAGACTCAGGGGGTGGTGAGGCCCTCACCCAATGGGCGAGCCCTCACCGGATAGTCCAGTGGCCAGCGAGGCCCTCGCCGGCTCGACAAGGCCTCGTCGACGGTCGGGCTAAGTCGGGCCGGGCCTTCGGGCCGATGGCAAGTGGGGCCTAGTGGGACCCATTAGTCCATGATTCGATGCTTAATTCATCCCCAATCGAGTACTTCCTTCATAAAATCCTCCTTCAAGCTTTTCCTTTTCTTCAAAACTGCTCCATTCTCTTTCAAACCATCCTTCCAATCATTCTTTCTTTCATTTTTCGTTAAATCCTATATCCTTCCACCGTGCTCAGCCATATCCATCACATAACCCTCTCATTTTCTTTGATTTGAGCTCTCACATCTCCCATTTGAGTCTCACATTCGTGTAAGTCCTCTAACTTATCCTATTTTGTTGTCCTTCCTCTTCTTTCCCTCTCATTTGAGCCTTTACACTCCCATATCAGGCTCAAATCCGTGGAGACCCAAATTTCCCATCCCATTCTTCTTATTTCTCTCCTTTTCCATGGCTCTTTTGAGTTAGTTATAGCCATCTTCTCGATCTCTATGCTTTTACCGACGGGCGAGACTTAACAATATAGCTTAGTCTATAAACAGTGACCATCTAGTGCTGGGACATCTAGAGTTTTGGATTTAGAGTTGGTATTCCTAGATTTCGAAAGATCGAATAATATAGAACATCTAATAAATTAATAACGTGAATCCTAGGCCCTCCTTGTTAGTATGGACATATGTGTAGAGCTCGAGCGTAATTAAATTTAGGTTTGGGCAACTCAATCCTAATCAGGCAACCTTTGATCCTAAGTGATAGAATAATTCCCTGTAGTAGAAATGGTATGAAACCATCTAAACTATAAGCTTAGACTTGGATTACAGCTAGTGAATTACAGACTAAGCTACTAGTTATATTAAGTAGTGTAAAGACTGAATATGCTAAGACAATTGAAAGATAACTGAATATACTAAGGAATAGCAGGTTTGATTTGGTTGGAGTAGGACTTCATTCCTTCGATAGATCCCCATAATACTCAAAGGGATTCCTTAGTAACTCTCAGGAAACTTGCTTGCCTTAGAACTAGTCACGTTTGGGGGAAAACTTATATACCCCTCAGAGTAAATGCTAAGATAAACCAGCACGCCCCTTAGAATTGCCCTCCTAAGGACTTATTACAATCGGGAACACAGAGTAAATGAACTGTATATAAGCGATGTATTCGCGGTTTGAACTGAATTCTTAATCCTGGTAGTTACCAATGAACTCAATGCTCTGATAAAGTAGAAGATCGAGACCAACTAGGATTAAGAACTGATACGACAAGTTTTTTGTCCTAGCTAGGCAGAAAGTATATGTATCCGGCTCAGACCCACTGCACAACTTTTCTTCCGTGTTGGCCCGACCACCTATAACAAAAAGTTAGTGCATTACTTTTGGAAAGTGTTAAGGACTAATAGCCAATATAGATTAGGCTCATTTTTACAACCATAGGTACCAACACTATAGTACACATCATCGATGAAAGGAAGATCAATGTATTGAGAGGTTGTTTCCCATTTCATGTCAAGGATAGGTCTTAAATTACACGTTCCGACATACTGATCGAGACATAGATTCTTGAGCCTTGAGAGTAGAAATAATTTTTAAGGGGGGTAGAACATTATGAGCCCAATCTAGTTAGGTTAACTTATGCAACCGTTGGATCAAAGTGGCACAATGGAAGCGTGGTTGGCCCTTTTCCCACTGGCCCAGGATCGACGAAATTAATTTAGGTTATACGTAAGGTTAGGTCAGTAAATAAGATTTGAACCTTCCTTAGAATGTCAATAATGAAGTCTTTATAGGGAGACAATTAGGGCTTAAGTGTTGAACCCATTCATATTAAATCATAGGCCTAACAGTGGGAGCGAGCGAAGGTCAGTGTATCCATAAACCTACTCGTTAAATACGAACATAATAGAAGCCTTGACCGACTCTATATGATTAGAAACCCCTTAGGATGATCTATTAAAGTGTTTATTAATCCCTACCTTGGACATAGATTTAGACGAGGACTCTCTTAGATCAAGACCCAAAGCATAACCTTATAAATAGGAAATTTGAATCTTTTAGTGATGGGTATTCCCTAAGCTTTGGAGTAATCGGATTATATGGAGTTACTGAAATATACAATGGCAAAGCATTCACGACTTGACCCATTTCTCAATCCTGGGAGACTACCAATGGACTCACTACTTTGACCGAGCAGAAGACTAGGATCTAACAGAACTAGGAAGGGATACGATGAGCCTTCTACCCTAGTCAGGTAGATGATCAATGTATTGGGATCAAGCCTACTACAACCGTCTCTCCGTACTAGTCAACCATTGAAAACATATATCTTATCAATTGTAGCCAACCATCAGGGTATAAGCAAGAGATAAAGAGTAAATTTTTAAGGAGGATAAACAAAAATGCGCCAGACTAATATAGATGTATATACCCCACCATGTATATAAACTTGAATCAGTACAGTTTAGGCAAAAGGCATAATAGAATCTTTACTCATTACCCTTTGCCAATTTCGGGGACGAAATTATTTTTAAGGGGGGTAGATTATAACATGCCGAATTTTTACCAACCTAGAGTTAGACATCCTTAGGTACTGGGCCAACCATATCCCTCTCAAAGCTCAATCCCAAAGTCTAAACATCGCTTTTCAACCCATTTCCTTCAAAATCTCACCTTTCACCACCTCATTCTTCAAATTTCTCCAAGTACTTTCATATTAGACATAAAACCTAAAGTTTAAATGGTGAAGAACTATACTTAAACTAAAACTTACTCTAAATGGTTCATACATGCATAAAATGAGATTTTGACTGTGAAATTCTTGGAATCTCATGATGTAGATAGTTATTTGGATGGATTAACTTCTTCTATCCCAAAATCATATATTGTACGTCACGTAACTCATTTCGGTTTGCAAATGAGACTCGATAAATGCCTCAAGGGACTCGTTGGCCCAAACGGCTCAATTCAAAGGGGGGGGGGGGGGAGGACCTCACCAAATTGGTCAGTAACCGGCGAGGCCTCGTCCGTACAGCGGTCAGGCAGCCCGGTGTCTGCATTTTTTCTACACATTTTATCAAACTTTGAAAACTCATATCTCCCTCATTATAACTTCAATTTAGGTGATACAAAATCCATATTGAAACTAAATGAGTCTAGTTATATATAAAAATATGTAAAAAATACAATAAAATATTTAATATAGTTTAAAGTAGGACATTGTGACAACTATCTGAAAATTACTTGTTGGACAGCTGCTACTTCGGGAATTTTTAGAATTTTTTTACAAAACAAAATCATATGAAATTTGGTGAAGATAGGGTAAACCTGATGATGAACCATTAAAAAAATAATTAAAATAATATGATAACTAGAAGTATCCAAAATGGGGCATAGAATGGCCCTAGGATAGTATTCTGCCATAATTAGGGTAGAATTTGATTAAGTACCAAACTGAATACTCAGTAGAATTAACTTGAACCACTTTTAATTTGAACTACAAGATCCAAAATGAGTAAGAGTGCTAACGCTACGTTACCTACAAACCTAGGATCAATCTCTAAACCCAGTTGCTGTCGGGAGCATTCAGAAACTTCGTATCGGAGCTGGACTGCACATCGAAAGTATGATAGCGATGAACTTAGACTATTATGACCGCCTAGTTGGACTTGAATATCACCTCAAAAATCAAGGCCAAACGATATACCGAGACCATTTCCTTGAGTCCGGAGTGAAGAGAGTGAGAAAGTGAAGATTTTTAGAAAATTAAATATGATTTAAAATAATCTGAGACGTGTCACTTGCGT
Source organism: Magnolia kwangsiensis (assembly GCA_037074715.1). Classification (NCBI taxonomy): domain Eukaryota; kingdom Viridiplantae; phylum Streptophyta; class Magnoliopsida; order Magnoliales; family Magnoliaceae; genus Magnolia; species Magnolia kwangsiensis. The sequence continues at coordinate 65,947,541 of CM073574.1, read as the reverse complement.
GTTATTTCTAAGCATTCTGACCATTATATTTTGACCTATATTCACTCTCGGATCAGGATACTTGGCCCATACATGTCATAGTACTTATAGCTCTGATCGAGTTCCCGTAACCGTTGAACTGAAACTGGTCTGCCACGGTCGATCTGAAAACCCGACCGGACTGAAAACTTAGCTTGACCTTTATCCAATTTTAGAGAGCTTAAGTCCGACCACATTTACTAACAGGACCTCCAGAAGTGCTCCATTGGATCGAAACAGACCCGATTTAGTTATAACCTAAGTATACCTTAGCCCCACGGCTATTTCTGTCGCTTTTGGGCTTACAAAAAGGCCTTAAACTCTCTCTCATAAATTTCATATGAATTTCAAACCCTAGCTAAGAAAGAGAGAGAAAAAGAGAGAGAGAGTAGGAAATTCACCCAAGGATTCTACCCTGCCACTCCATGTGCTTCAACACCACTACCGTATCGCTGTTATGGCATTTCTGATTCCATTCTTGGGTAAGAAATCCTAACCCTAACCCATTTTAGATCTTAAAATAGTTAAGTGTTGTTGTAGCTAACCTATATTCATGCCTTAGGTTGCTTATCCGCCGTTGACGAAGACTTGTCGTCTAAATCATATCCGTTATGTGTTTTCTGGTTTCAGGTGTGGACTATATACGTTTAGGTTATGGTTTTCAAGACTTTCAATGTCAGTTAATGATAGATTACTGACGTGGATGCTATTTCACATGTAGAACAAGCTATCCGTTTTTCGTTTCAGTTAAATACGAAGAATATAAAATTTTATGTATTCTTTGTATTCGTCGAAAATACCATATACGTATGAAATTTGAAAGTATATTTGCCATGATTTATTATTGTGTGTTTATGCTAGTTATAAATGTAACAACGTCTCGGTGAAAGGATTCACCCTAATACATGTTTCGGCCAACATACGCTATGTATGTTATTAAGTGTAGTCGAAGTGTTTGTTGAAATGACTAAATAAATATGGATTTATGATTTATGCCTGCCATATGTATTGAATGTAAGAACATGATTGTTGTGTATTAGAAATCTCCTTGATATAAGGATCTGTCATATTATATGTTGAAATCAAGATACGTCATGTATGTTGGAGTTTTATAGTCTAAGTGTTAGATAAAAAATGCCTGTGTGAGAAATTGGGTGACGGACTAAATTTAATAAGGTTGTTGAGATAAGATTCTCGACTGCCTTAGCCATATACATGAATTCCTTCAAAGTAACTGTAACTTATATGACGTGGTTTGTGTAGAATACATATATGTTGGATGACATGCTATATGTGTTTCATTGTACTTCCAAATGTTACCCATGTTTATATTGGTTGTCAAATGCTATAAGATTATCTTATCACATGCACATACTGCTTACATCAGATTGTGTTTGGGGCTATTGAATAGTCCAGGCAATCGGTAACCGGATTTGAGTTCGTGGCTGAATTGCATTTACCATGCAGAACATGTTTGACGAACCCGAGCCATGCGTTGCTTGTCAACAGTGGTTAGGCCACACGAGGTGCTTATGCACTTCATATCGATCAACTCAACGGGCAATCGTACTACCCGAGCTTGTCAAGTAACCCGATTAGCCCGATGTATGTTAACCATGTGTGGACTCTACTGCTTGAATCTAAAGTACCAAACTTACCAGTGAAAATCTCCTTAACCATGATACCTCGATCCGCTATGACTCATTAGCTAGGCATGGTGGTATGAGACACTGTGGTCAAGCTGTCGGCCTATGCTGGGGCCATACGCCTCCCCGTAGTGACCAGTGAGCAACTCAGACTAGTGATCCGAATACGGTGGTATGGGACGCTGTATTCGAGCTGTCGGCCTACACTAATTTGGTGATGGGGGAGTGGTGTAATGATTTCGTGTAACAGCCCTGCCAGCCCTTGTAGTGACCTTGAGCGTACTCTGAGTCTACGTGGAGGCGACAACCCTTCTATAGCAATAAGAGTCCAAACTAGGCCTGTATTGATTTGGTGATGGGGGAGTGGTGTAACGATTCTGTGTAACAGCCTTAGCAGCCCTTGCAGTGACTTAGAACCACACTTCATATGAGATATGCTAGGACTGACGACCCTAGACTGGATCATTATTGGAAAATGATACAAGGGAGGCACCTTAGCTTCCCAATCCTGCTGTATGAAAAGGACTAATAATAACTTGGTAATCATGTTCATAACATCGCACTGCATGTTTCATTAGCATTCGTGTGAGAGCACAGTGGTAGTGATTCATGCCGCGATCGTTAGATGATGTCGCATGAGGGAGTTTGTGGTGAGGGCATGCATCATTCCCTCATATCATTCTTGCATTAACAAGAGTATCTAGGACATGTTTGATTGTACTACTTTATTATTATTACTTGATTGAATTGATAACATGTTAACCTCTGCTGTATAGTTTTTACTGAGTTAATCACTCACTCCCACGTTACGGGATGGTGTTTGCAACACCAACCAGTCCCTGTTTTAGTTTCAGATGATGGCGTTACTTGCGAAGTAGAGCCAGACTTTATGATGATGAGGAGGATTTCTCCTTTATGCAGGTTCTAATCGACGGGGTTATAGGGTTACTGATTAGATGCCATTATACTTGTTATCTTTCACTTTTAAAATACCCATGTATATTCTTTTTGTTCATTTTTAGGGTATACATGTATATAGTTAACCTGATAACATGTTCACACTCTGGAGACTTATAATAAATTATACATTTTATATATTTATTACAGTCTTCCACTTGTGAAATTTAACTGTCTCTGGAGTATGATATGCTGTTTTGGCTTAATCCACTTCATGTTTTATGCACTAATACAGCCGACATTCATCCATCATTGAAAATGTTGCATAAGTGATGTTCTGAAACTCAGGAGTGGAGTTTATGGTCGACCCCCAATTTTCAGGGCATTACAATGACCCCATATAGGGTTAAGGGTTGCGAGAGTCACATGACCATGACCCTTGAGCTGCGCGATCAGGTTATGGCAATAAATTCATTAGGGTATTCCGATTTCTCCAACCTGTTGAATGAATGAACTTAACTAATCAACCTAGCTAACATGTTCGATGACATTGCATTTATTATTGTTGGTGATTATGCGGTCGAAGTCACTTTTGAAGGAGTATTAATTCATTGCGAACGTGAATGTCATCGCTTGAGAGAGTGTTAGTTTGTGAGGAGCATGTATCATATCATAACCATGCATTTACATTAACAATAGTGTTTAAGATTCTATGTTGTTTGTTGTTCATTAAATGTATCCTATGCATGATAAATAATATGCCTATTGCTAATGACACTACTGAGTTAGCTACTCACCCCCACTCTGGGACGGTGTTCTAAAACACCAACCAAAATTTGGTATAGATGCAGGTACCTTAGAGTGGGACGTGCTGGACGATGTCGGTATAGACGATGACGAGGATCGGATGCACTCCTAGACTTTGGCAATTTTTTCTAGTTTATGGTTTGATGGTCGCGAGACATGGGATAAGGCCCAAGTCACTTTGGGACACGTTTATGGATGGGACTTGTTCCCTATTTGGATATTTTTAGGTTGGTGGTTTGATTATTTTTTTACATTTAGTAGCACGTAATACTGTCTTATGACTTATTTATGTTTCATGCCTTGTTAAACTCATCATTTCTTATAAATAAACCCAAATGTGTTGAAATCTGGAGCCCATTAGGGCATACGTGGCACTCAAGAATTCAGGAGCCAAGTTTCTACTCGATCCTTGAACACACGGGGCGTTACACGATCCGAAACCGAACCAGTTTTCACGGTCCGGTTGTGGTTAGGTTCTAGGGTGCTAACGGTCCGATTTCGATTCCAAAAATCCTGGAATCGTAAGGAGCGGTTCGGTTCTGGTTTCACCCTAGAACAAAACTGAACCGAACCGTATACACCCCCAACCAGAACAATTATCATCAAATGGTCATTAAATTCTTAAAAGAGAATATCGTTTCCCGGTTTGGAACACCTCGGGCCATCATTAGTGATGGAGGTTCACACTTTTGTAATAGACCATTCGAGAACTTAATAAAGAAATATGACATCCTCATAAAGTGAGCACTCCATACCAGACGTAGAAAAGTGGGCAAGCTGAGATTTTCAATGGGAAAAATAAATAAATTCTTAAAAAAAATGGTTAACTTTGACCATAAGAATTGGTAATCCGCTTGATCGATGCTTTATGGGCTTACCGTACAACTTTTAGGATCCCCATTGGAATATCTCCCTTTATACTCGTCTACGGGAAAGCTTGCGATGCCATCAAAGACTGTTCGATAGGATCAAGATTTTTGAAGAATATTGGAGCAACTCACTGGAACATTTTGGACACTTTCCAATGGCTCGAAGGCATGTTCGATGGAATCGAAGATCCGTTCGATGACATCGAAGGGATGCTTGATGACATCGAAAACTTACACAATTTGAAAGGGCTTGACTTTTAAATCCAATTCAAACTAGGCTACCTGCTTCGATGGAATCAAAGTTTGTTCGATGACATCGAAAGCATTACACAGAATTCGTAAATTTGAGGTGATTTTCAAAGTCGGCCGAACAAAGCATATATATTTAGGTTCTCCAAGGATTTCTAAACACGAATCAGGGATCTAGGAGCAAAGAAAAAGGGTGGAGAAACCTTCCAAGATTTTTTCTTCTTCCTTAATTTATTTTTAATATTTTGTTTAAGAGATTTGGTTTTAATCATGTCAATGGTTAAGTAAATCTCTTAGCTAGGGCTAAGAGGTGAAGCTTGTAGTTTATTGGGATGTTTATCTTGCTTTGATTTATATTTATGTTGAACTTCATTGATTTCTAGTTTGAATTAAGATATATTTTCAGTTTTTTATGATTTATTGTGACTCAAATTACAATAGATGCTGAGATAGCTTTGAATATCTTCTTATCTATTTTGATATTGTTGAGATTGGTAAAATTCATGATTCACCATGATCCCCTGGGCATTGTGCATGGTTGAATTCCCTTCCAATCATCTCAACAATGATTCTTCATGTGTGAACTATTTCAATGGGAAGTTCAGATTGTGCTTCAATTATTTTATCTTCTAAACTGGATAGGATAGGACTCCGATTCCAGTTGTGTTTATTGAATGAAGTAAGATAGTATTTTAATAGCTACAAGTGAATCCTTAGCGCTCTAGTTCCTCTTTTAATTGATAATTCTTTCACAATTATTCTCAACTATTCGAGATTTTAGTTTTAGTTCCGATTCTAGTTCTAGTTCTACTTACTTTTAGAATACGTACAAGTATAGTCCCTGTGGATTCGACCTCGGTCTCACCGAGTTATTACTACATCGCGACCCTGCACTTAGGGGGGTTGTGAACAATAGGGAAGGTGTTGACCAACTTAAATTGGGTTACCCATAGATCTCTATCGGGTGATTGCGCATAGAGGGTGTCTAAAGTATATCATGTGTTAGAGATCGACCTATGTAGGTCAAGTGGATATCAGTAGGTTGAGGTGAAAGAGATTGAGCCCTGGTTGTTCAATGGATTAGTTGTATTGAGTTATGGTGCAATATGGCATGCATTGAGTGTAGTCATGTTTACAATCTTTACTTTATGAGAGCTCTATGAATTATACATTTGAATCATGCTTGATTGTGAAAGTATGTATAAAAAACTATTTGGTTTATATTATCGAGGATGAGGAATGAACTCGATGTATTTGAGAATGGAGTTGCGACTTCGAGAAAGTCATTTTGTAGCCAAAGAGGAAAAAAGAAAAAAATAAATTTATTATTTATTTTCATAGAATTTTTATTTCAAATAAGCTCAAGTATGTTGGAACATCTTGAATTAATAAATGATAAATTTTCTTTGATATTTATTTGATAAATGAATGATGACAATTAATCATTTATTTTATTTATCTCATATAGCGAATCACATCTGTGACTAAGTAATTGAGCCGAGAATGCTCAAATGCTAAAATCCAAGTGTTAAACTCCCTCCCTCCCTCCCTCCCTTTCTCTGCTAGAGTTTTGGGTGATCATTCTATGGAAATTTAAGTAACCCTTTCTCCAGAAGATATTTGAAAATCGTTTAGGTAGGTGGAGATTTTAAAGATTACAGGGTTTGTTGATTCATTTCTTCATTTATTGGACTATTTTACTATAATTTATTTTCTAAATTGTAACTTTTTAAAATCACAATTTTCTTGATTTTAAAAATTGTGATGAAAAATTTCAATTTGGAAAAATTGTGATTTAAAAATATGGGACAATTGTGATTTTTTTTAAAAAAAATTGTGGTTTAAAAAACATTCAATTTAAAAATATGACGATTGGAAAAAAAAATGAGATTTATAAAAAGTGCGATTTAAAAAATTAAGATTTTTTAAAAAATATAATTTAGAAAATTTGTGATTTTAAAAAAAAATTACAATTTAGAAAATTTAGATTTTAAAAATTTTGTGATTTAAAAAATATGTGATATAGAAAAATTGTGATTTAAAATTGTAATGTCAAGAACCAGAGTGAAGGGCTTCTCGGTTAGGAGAAGCCCGACCGGGAGTTCTTTCTTGGGTGTATAAGTTATTTTATGTCAACCACATAGGGTAATTATCTCAGGTAAAAGAATTATTAACAAAAATTATCCAACTTAAAAAGCAAAAGTAACATTTAATAAATAATATTTAAAGAAGGATAGCTAAAATTTAAGCAAAAAATGGCCCATGAAAAATTTTAAAAATAACACTCAAATTGAAAATCCTTGTAATATTTGAAAATTCTACCTACCTAAATAAAAAGAAACTCAAATTTTCAAGGATTTGACCGAAAGAGTTGTTGAAATTTTAAAAATTAGTCCAATAAATGAAGAAAATAAAATACGTAAATAAAAAACTCTATATTCTTTAAAATACCTACTTTTCGAAATGATTTCCAAAGATCTTCTAGAGAAAGGATTGTTGAAATTTATAGAGAACAAGGGTCACCTGAAACTCTAGCTGAGGGAGGGAGAGATCTGAAAGAGAGTGTCACGTTTTGTCAATTCATGATATGTTTGGTTTTAACTAAAGGAGGGGGGGGGGGGGGGGGGGGAGAGAGAGAGAGAGAGGACCATGCCTCTGAGAAATAAAAAAGGGTTTATTCTCTTGGGCCGAGTAGTAACTCAAGCAAACATTGTTTGAGAGGAGCTAGTGGTCTTACTTTTCATCTCCTGTGGGCCCTGCCCCTTTTATCTAATTATAAGATTCTTCGACCCATCGATCTTTAACATGTATGCGTGGGGTAATACCCAATCCACACCTAGAGGGGAGGGCTACCACTTCAAGATTAGGGAACCCCTTATTGGAAGGACTTTTGATATAAAATATTGATATATTAATAAATGATTTAGTGTAATTATATGTAACATCTCGAAAATCTGGGGGTCGAGTAAAAACTCCACTCCCGAGTTTCAAAATGTTATTTATGCAACATAAATGTGTATGATTGAATGTTGTCTGTGTTAATGCATTAAACATGAGTGGGATTAATCCAAAACACCATATCATACTCTAGAGACCATTAAATTAGCAAGCAGAAGACTGTGATAGTATGTATAACATATAAAAACCGTTGTATGTCTCCAGAGTATGAACATGTTACCAGGTTATATACATACATGTATACTCCAAAAGTAAACAAAATGAATATACATGAGTGCGCTAAAAATATAAAATGACAAGTGTCAAGGCATTTAATCAACCTCCCTGTAATCCCGTCAATCAAAACACGCATATAGGAGGAATCCTCCTCATCATCATCAAATCCAGCTCCGTCTCGCAGGCCGCGCCATCATCTGCAATCACAATAGGGACTGGTGGGTGTCTGAAAACACCATCCCATAACGTGGGAGTGAGTGATCAACTCAGTGGGATAAGAGAGCAGAGATTATCATGTTACCAAATCAATCATGCGATAATAGTAAAGCAGTAAATCAAACAATCCTAATACTGTTATTAATGCAATATGACATGATGTGATGTATGCCCTCACCGACGATCTCCCTCATACGGCACCATCTTACGACCGCGGCATGCAATCGTCCCTCAAGTGCTCCACATCTTCCAGGAACATGCAATGTAATGGTGATATGATTTTTGAGTTGTTATTAGTCCATTCAAACAGTAGGATTGGAAACTAAGGTACTTCCCTTATATCAATCCCAACACAGATCCTGTCTAGGGTCGTCACTCCTAGTAATCTCATACGATGTATATTTTGTAGGTCGCTGCAAGGGCTGCCAGGGCTGTTGCTCGCACTCATTGCACCGCTCCCCCATCACCTTATCAATACATGCCTACTGTACTCTCACTGCTACGGAAGGGTCGTCGCCTCCAGTAGACTCAAAATACGCTCGCGGTCACTACAAAGGACTCGTCGCCTGATCAGTGTAGGCCGACAGTAAGGATATAGTGTCCTATACCACCATAATCTGCTCACGAGACATAGGTACTCACTGGTCACTACGGGGAGGTTTGTGGCCCTAGCGTAGGCCGACAGGTCGACCACAGTGTCCCATACCACCATGCCCGGCTCATGAGTCCTTGTGGATCAAGGTACCATGGTTACCAGGATTTACAATGGTAAGTTCAGTACCCTAGGTTCAAGCAGTTATGACTCATACAGGGTGAACATACAACGGCCAGTCGGGTTACTTGACGGACTCGACTAGCACGATCGCATCTCAAGTCGAACGACATGAAGTGCGTAAAACACTTCGTGTGGCCTAACCACTGCCGCCAACTCCAAAACACGGCTCGCGTTCATCGACGCGTCATTCATGGCAAAAATAGGCCAACCACGAACTCACTCGGTTACCGACTGCCTGGACTAGGTATAGTCCCAAGCACATATGAATCCACATCATCAAATCATGTAAGAGTATTGGAAATGAAATATAACCATGTAAGCATGTTAACACATGTTATAACATACAACTTAAGTAAATCATCAAGCACAATCATTTCATACATACAATGAAATCTTGCATATAGCTAACATGTAGGAAATCATTTACATCAGCCTATTAATTGAGAAATCAATCTCAAACTAATTCATAACACCATTTAATTCAATACATACTAATACAAGCATTTATACAAACACTTACACTACACACTTAAGTCTACATATTGTATGTCGACTCAAAGTGCACATTTAGACGAATCTCTTCGCCAAACTAATTATGCACGTATTCCTAACATTCTAATGTGACAATAAGCCATGTCAATCACATCAGCAAAATATGAATGAAAACAGTACTTCCTACAAATGACTAAAATGCCCTAAATCTCATATTCTTCGTCTATTTACGAAATAGGAAACGGACAGTATGTTGTACATGTCAAACGGCGTTGCCTTCGATAATCTACTATTAAACGACATTGAAAGCGTTGAAAACAGTCAATCAAAGCATCTAAAATCCACACCTTTTCTCTTATAGGTGAAACGATTCGAACGGAGCGTATACGCTTCGTCTACGACGAATAGGGAACCTAATACACAAGTTCTATCAGCTACTTCGCTATGAAACCAAGGGAACACTAAATCAGCAACTAAATAGGATATTTTCTTACCTAGAAAAGCAGAGAAATCACTGACAAAGTGATTGAGTTACGTTGCTTAGGCACTTGCAACAGGTAGCACAAGCGGCAAGGAATTCTCTCCTACTCTCTCTCACAAACTCTCACCTTTCTCTCTCCCAATCTAGGGTTTTTCTCAAATTCGGATGGGAGAGAGGAATGAGGGTTTCAACCCCTTTTATAAGCCCAAATGTGCCCGAAATAGGCTCGGGAACAATGTTTACTTAGGTTATATCCAAATCGGGGCTGTTTCAGTCCAAAAGGACATTTCTGGTGGTCCCCTGGCCGAACGCGATCGAACTTAAGCTCATGCATACAGGATCTAGCACACATCAAGTTTTCAGTCCGGCAGAATTCGCAAATCGCACGTGGCGGTCCAGTTTCAGTTCAGCGGTCACCGCACGTAGATCAGGCCTGCAAGTCTCATGATATGAAATAGAAATTTTTCCTGATCCGAGGGTGTAATTTGGCTGAATTCTGACAGTCAAAATGCTTAATACTGAAGCGTCAAGTCGTGTGCCAGATTTGAATTTCAAATTCTAATTTTAACCCTATTCTCACTCTCTTCACTCCAAGCTCAATGAAATAGCCTGTGAATGTCGGTTGGAATTGATTTTCGAAATGATTGTCAAGTCCAGCTAGGCGGTTCTAACGGTCTAAGATAGTAGGTATCGAACTTTTGACGCACGGTCTAGATCCAATACAAAGTTTCAAAGAGGTCCAGAGAACAAACCGGTTTAGAGTTTGATCTGAGGTTTTAGGATATTATAACACCATTGATTCTACAAGTTTTGGGTCTTGTAGAACGTATTTAAAGCGATCAGGGATTATTTCCCAGCTACTCCAGCATAGCGCTAGCTAACTTATGCTTAGTTTCTAAAGGAATTAATCCTAAGTGATTTCTTTGGCTATGGAATTGGGTTCTGAGCGGTTACAAAGGTGTTTTGGTTGAACCATTACCTAAGGACGTCTAACCCCAGGTTGGCCAAAATCCGAGGTGTTACAATCTACCCCCTTAAAACACAATTTCATCCCCGAAATTGGCGAAGGGTAAGGAGTATCTAGCAAGACTTCAGTATTGACATTCTAAGGAAGGGTCAATCCTATTTAATGACTTAATCGTACGTATATCCTAACTCAAATGTTTCGATCCTAGGCCAATGGGGAAGAGGCCAACCACGATTCCGCTGCGCCACTCTGATCAAATGGTAGCGTTGACTAACCTAACTAGATTAGACTCCATACGTTCTACCCCCCTTAAAACTTAGTTTTACTTAAAGTTCAAGAATCTTTGCATCGATCCGTATATCGGAACGAGGCGCAACTTAGGGGCTATCCTTGACATAAAATGGAAACAACCTTTCTCTACATGGTTTTCCTTGCTAATGATGCATTCTATGGCATTGGTACCTATGATCATAGAGATGAGCCTAATCTTTATTGTGGTTAAGTTCAGGGGTAGGTATGAGTTGGTGGTAAGATGTCGAATCCTCTACTGGCTTTAAGTCCTTAACATTTACCAAGGGCAAAGCAATAACTTGTGGTTGTAGGTGGTCGGGCCAACACGGAAGAATAGTTGTGTAATGGGTCTGAGCCAGATACACAAACCTTCTGCCCCTCGATGACAGAAAAGTTGTTGTATCAGTCCTCAATCCTAGTCGATGTCGATCTTCTGCTTGATCAGAGCATTGGATTCATTGGTAACTACTAGGATTAAGAAGTCGATTCAAACCGCGAATACTTCGCTGATAATTGCATTTCCTTTATTCCGCATTCCAGAATGCAATAAGCCCTAGGGGAAAGCAATTCTAAGGGGCGTGCTAGTACATTCTAAGTTCAATCTGAGGGATTTATAAATGTTCCCTGAGAGTGAATGGTTCCTTCCTATGGGTAACAACAGAAGTCTATAAGTCATAAGGGGATCTATCGAAGGAATAAGGTTCTACTTCAACCAAATCTAACCTACAATTTCTTAGCATATACAGGCTTTACACTACTTAAGATAACTAGTAGGCTAGTCTGTAACTCAGTAGTTATAATCCAAAGCCTAAGATTATACGCTAAATGGTTCCATACCATTACTAATACAGGGAATTGCTCTATCGCTTAGGGTCAAGATTATCTAAATAGAATTGGATTTCCTATATCGTCAGATCCTTCAAATCTAGGAGTGCTAACACTAAGTCCAAAATGCTAAGGGCCTATGTGGCCAGTAGCATTTAGTTGTATTAAAGGGAATGACATTCCTAGTCACATGGCGGGATTGGAAGTGGCATGCTTGGTAGGAGGGTGGGGTGGGATAAAAACTAATTTTGTAGGCTTAATCCCGGGAGTTATAATACTCCCAATCTAGGGAGAATACCTTACAACAAACGAACCGCATGCACTCCATTCAACAAAATTTGGCTATATTAAGCCCAAACCACTAACACAAACACATTTTCTACCTTTGACTTCACTAAACCTAACAACAACAAAACATGAAAATCCTTAAAACAGTAATCAAACAAGCAAAGAACGTGGAAGAATGGGATGGGTAAGCAGGTTTCCACGAGTCTGAGGATCAAATAAAAGGGACATGAGAGAGAGGACGATGGAAAGGGAGGAAAAGGCTAAAACAGCCTTAACAATAGCCATGGAAAGCGGAGGAAATTACGGAGGAATGGTTGCCCAAATGGACAGAATGAAATCTAGGCATTGTAGAGGGATGCTTAAAGCTCCCTAAGGCTGGATTTTTAAAAAGAAAAGAGAATGAAAAAGGAGAATGGAGCACCTCACGATTTCAGCTCGTTTTGGGGGTTGTAAGAGCTCCAAACGATGAGATTTGTAAGAGGGAGAGTTGCAAACTGCAATGGAGTGATGGAGTGGGGTCGTTTTCAGCCAAGAATGGATTTGGAGCCACGGTTTTGGAGATGGGCAACAAGAAAATGAAAATGGAGCTAGGGAAGGGGGCTGTTGTGAAGGAAGTACCCCATTTAGGGGTTTTCTATGGTCGAACCGCACATGGGGGGTATGTATTACCCAAAAAACCCCCACATACCAAATTTCAGATCAAGTGGGCCATGGTGGACGGCGATGCATTGCCGAATCGGCGATGGAATCGCCGACCGTTCCTCTGGTCGGTTGGTGGGACCACATGGGTTTGGTCCCCCATGGTCCAGGGACCCCAAAAATATATGGTCCCCACCTTGGTTCATTGTATATTGCCCTAGAGAGGCCCAAACATGCGTTCAGGGATTTCTAGGGCCAATCTGTAATCCTGAATACAATTCTCTATCATGCAACATATGATTTTGGGATAGAAGGAGCTAATACATCCATCTAGCCTATTAGTTGCTAAAGAACGCAAACTTATAATGGCCTTATAGCCAGTTTTCATGAAATTTTACTATTCATTGTAAAATTTTATCAAAGTATGATTTTATATTATTTTCACACTAGGATCAATGCCTAACATGAAAAGAATAAGGAATAATTGAAGAATGGAGTGGTGAGAGGAAGAATTTTGAAGATTTTAGGTAAAACAGGGTTTTTAAGCCCTAGCGATTGAATGCAAGGGTTGTGGTTGTCCCATAGCCCAAGGATTTACATTTACGGGTTTAGAATCATTCAAAGAACATCTCGACCCAACTACTTACAACCTAGGAGCTACTCAGGTCGCTTCACGCGACCCTAGATGCACTACGGACTCGATTGCGCGATCGATATGAATAGACTTCGCCTATTAGCGAATTTGCGATCCTATACGTATTTCTAGACCCTTCTCGCACCCTCCTAAGTCAAAGGAAGTGACAGCATACATCACGTGACCATAACCCAGGCCCGATTTAATCCAAATCATGCTTTGATACCATGTGTAACATCCTGAAAATCGGGGGGTCGAGTAAAAACTCCACTCCCGAGTTCCAAAATGTTATTTATGCAACATAAATATGTATGATTGAATGTTGTCTGTGTTAATGCATTAAACATGAGTGGGATTAATCCAAAACACCATATCATACTCTAGAGACCGTTAAATTAGCAAGCGGAAGACTGTGATAGTATGTATAACATATAAAAACCGTTGTATGTCTCCAGAGTGTGAACATGTTACCAGGTTATATACATACATGTATACTCCAAAAGTAAACAAAATGAATATACATGAGTGCGCTAAAAATATAAAATGACAAGTATCAAGGCATTTAATCAACCTCCCTGTAATCCCGTCAATCAAAACACGCATATAGGAGGAATCCTCCTCATCATCATCAAATCCAGCTCCATCTCGCAAGCCGCGCCATCATCTGCAATCACAATAGGGACTGGTGGGTGTCCGGAAACACCATCCCGTAACGTGGGAGTGAGTGATCAATTCAGTGGGATAAGAGAGCAGAGATTATCATGTTACCAAATCAATCATGCGATAATAGTAAAGCAGTAAATCAAACAATCCTAATACTGTTATTAATGCAATATGACATGACGTGATGTGTGCCCTCACCGACGATCTCCCTCATATGGCACCATCTTACGACCGCGGCATGCAATCGTCCCTCAAGTGCTCCACATCTTCCAGGCACATGCAATATAATGGTGATATGATTTTTGAGTTGTTATTAGTCCATTCAAACAGTAGGATTGGAAACTAAGGTACTTCCCTTATATCAATCCCAACACAGATCCTGTCTAGGGTCGTCACTCCTAGTAATCTCATACGATGTATATTTTGTAGGTCGCTGCAAGGGCTGCCAGGGCTGTTGCTCGCACTCGTTGCACCGCTCCCCCATCACCTTATCAATACATGCCTACTGTACTCTCACTGCTACGGAAGGGTCGTCGCCTCCAGTAGACTCAGAATACGCTCGCGGTCACTACAAAGGACTCGTCGCCTGATCAGTGTAGGCCGACAGTAAGAATATAGTGTCCTATACCACCATAATCTGCTCACGAGACATAGGTACTCACTGGTCACTACGGGGAGGTTTGTGGCCCTAGCGTAGGCCGACAGGTCGACCACGGTGTCCCATACCACCATGCCCGGCTCATGAGTCTTTGTGGATCAAGGTACCATGGTTACCATGGTTTACAATGGTAAGTTCAGTACCCTAGGTTCAAGGAATTATGACTCATACAGGGTGAACATACAACGGCCACTCGAGTTACTTGACAGGCTCGACTAGCACGATCGCATCTCAAGTCAAACGACATGAAGTGCGTAAAAAACTTCGTGTGGCCTAACCACTGCCGCCAACTCCAAAACAGGGCTTGCGTTCATCGACGCGTCATTCGTGGCAAAAATAGGCCAACCACGAACTCACTCGGTTACCGACTGCCTGGACTAGGTATAGTCCCAAGCACATATGAATCCACATCAGCAAATCATGTAAGAGTATTAGAAATGAAATATAACCATGTGAGCATATTAACACATGTTATAACATACAACTTAAGTAAATCATCAAGCACATGCATTTCATACATACAATGAAATCTTGCATATAGCTAACATGTAGGAAATCATTTACATCAGCCTATTAATTGAGAAATCAATCTCAAACTAAATCATAACACCAATTAATTCAATATATACTAATACAAGCATTTATACAAACACTTACACTACACACTTAAGTCTACATATTGTATGTCAACTCAAAGTGCACATTTAGGCGAATCTCTTTGCCAAAATAATTATGCACGTATTCCTAACATTCTAATGCGATAATAAGCCATGTCAATCACATCAGAAAAATATGAATGAAAACAGTACTTCCTACAAATGACTAAAATGCCCTAAATCTCATATTCTTCGTCTATTTACGAAACAGGAAATGGACAGTATGTTGTACATGTCAAATGGTGTTATCGTCGATAATCTACTATTAAACGACATTGAAAGCTTTGAAAATATTCAATCAAAGCGTCTAAAATCCGCACCTTTTCCCTTATAGGTGAAGCAATTCGAACGGAGCGTATACGCTTCGTCTATGGCGAATAGGGAACCTAATACACAAGTTCTATCAGCTACTTCGCTATGAAACCAAGGGAACACTAAATCAGCAACTAAATAGGATATTTTCTTACCTAGAAAAGCAGAGAAATCACCGGCAAAGTGATTGAGTTGCGTTGCTTAGGCACTTGCAACAGGTAGCACAAGCGGCAAGGAATTCTCTCCTACTCTCTCTCACAAACTCTCACCTTTTCTCTCTCCCAATCTAGGGTTTTTCTCAAATTCGGATGGGAGAGAGGAATGAGGGTTTCAACCCCTTTTATAAGCCCAAATGTGCCCGAAATAGGCTCGGGAACAATGTTTGCTTAGGTTATATCCAAATCGGGGTTGTTTCAGTCTAAAAGGACATTTCTGGTGGTCCCCTGGCCGAACGCGATCGGACTTAAGCTCATGCATACAGGATCTAGCACACATCAAGTTTTCAGTCCGACAGGGTTCGCAGATCGCACGTGGCGGTCCAGTTTCAGTTCAGCAGTCACCGCACGTAGATCAGGCCTGCAAGTCTCATGATATGAAATAGAAAGTTTTTCTATCCGAGGGTGTAATTTGGCTGAATTCTGACGGTCAGAATGCTTAATACTGACGCGTCAAGTCGTGTGCCAAATTTAAATTTCAAATTCCAATTTTAACCCTATTCTCACTCTCTTCACTCCATGCTCAATGAAATAGCCTGTGAATGTCGGTTGGACTTGATTTTTGAAATGATTGTCAAGTCCAGATAGGCGGTTCTAACGGTCTAAGATAGTAGGTATCGGACTTTCGACGTGCGGTCTAGATCCAATACAAAGTTTCAAAGAGGTCCAGAGAACAAACCGGTTTAGAGTTTGATCCGAGGTTTTGGGATATTATAGCACCATTGATTCTACAAGTTTTGGGTCTTGTAGAACGTATTTAAAGCGATCAGGGATTATTTCCCAGCTACTCCAGCGTAGCGCTAGCTAACTTATGCTTAGTTTCTAAAGGAATTAATCCTAAGTGATTTCTTTGGCTATGGAATTGGGTTCTGAGCGGTTACAAAGGTGTTTTGGTTGAACCATTACCTAAGGACGTCTAGTCCCAGGTTGGCCAAAATTCGGGGTGTTACATTATATGATAACTATTTGCGTATATATGTAACTTATCAAACTGAAACTATAAACAATAAGAGTGGTGATGGTTATATAGATAGATAGATAACAATTTTTGCAAACTAGCTTCCTCACAATACTCGTGGAAAATACTTATGGTGACCAAATGTTGATCTAGTGGGCCAATGTGTAGATGGATTATCGGCTGAAAATTACAATTTTGAGCATCTAATGTCACGAACCCACTTGGGCATGAAACACTCATAGCCCTTAAACAACTAAACAAAACTAAACCTAAGAAGGAAAACTAGGGAAATTAAAATAATTAAGAGAACTAAAAAGGAAGACAAGAGAGAGATTTAGAAATAGGTTACTGGATCGAAGGTTACTATGTAAGAATCCTATAAAATAGAAAACCAAGTTAGATTCTAAAAACAAATTCAGAAAAAATTCTAACCTAGAAACAAAGTAAAAAGTTAATCTTAATCTTTACCTAATTCTAATACTAATTAAATTTAGAAAACATAGCCGTAGTTCCCGGCAACGGTGCCAAAAACTTGTTCATAAACCCAAGTGTAGGGTCACGATGTAGTAATAACTCAGTGAGACCGAGGTCGAATCCACAGGGACTAATCCTATACGTTTCTAAAAATAACTAGAACTAGAAGAAGAAGATCTAAATCTGAATTCTGGAATAATTGAAAGTGATTATGAATAAGGTTGATTGAAACTGATAAATTTAAATATGGGAACTAGGGTGTTAAGTATCCACTTGTAACTATCAAGATGCTAGCTTACTTGATTCAAGAGATGCAACTGGAATCAGAGTCCTATCTTATCCAGTTGGAAGAAGAGATGATCAAATCTCTGAACTTTTCATTGAACTAGCCTCAGTGGATGAGAATTGTGAAGATGTGGAAGGGATTCCATCACCCTACCATGCCCAAGAGACGGTGGTGAACAACAAGATTTACCAATATCATATCTTAAATAGGAAAAGAAGATATTTAAAGCTATCGCAATAACTATTGTAATTTGAGTCATAACAAACCATAGAAAACTGAAAATATTCCTTAAAATCAACTAGAAATCAATAAATTTTAATATAAACAAGAATCAAAGCAAGATAAACATCTCAATCATGCTACAAGCTTCACCTCTTAGTCCCAGCTAAGAGGTTTAGTTAACCATAAACATGATTAAACCAAAATCTCTTAAACAAAACATGAAAACAACAAAGGAAGAAGAAGAAAAACTCTTGGCGGCGGCTCCTCTGTCCCTTTTCTCCACTCCTTAAACCTTAAAAGATACCTAGGAACATCCTAGAGACTCCTATTTATAGTTGTGAATCATCATGTTACACACCGCCATGGAATTTCCACAAACCGACCTTGAAACTGCCTCAATTTACGCAGTCGTGTTACGCATTGGTTGGATTGAAGTTACCTTCGGTCGGACTGAAGTTACCCTTTAGTCAGACCGAAGTTGAGTTTGAAGCGTGAAAGGATTCTGTTTCAGCAGTTGCCCGATTTCAGTTGGACCGAGCTTGGGTGTCACATCCCAAACTTGGAAACCAGGCTCATAAAATTTTCAATCGCCGAATACGATACCGACAGCCTCTATAGTACCCCATTCTCAGCTTCCAGCGCCGATACGCCAGATTTTGATCCTGGGATCCTACAAGGAGGATTTTCAACATGAATTTCTTTGAAGATAAGCATAGCTACAAGTTTACCCAAATCACTAAGGCAACATCATCATCACATATCCACTAATATAAACATTTGAGTACAATGTTGAAAGGGAAATGCATATGTCGAAAATCAAAGCTCCAGAAGACTGTTGCACGCTCCAAGCTCAACGCTACTTCAACCTAATGCCACCTGCACGCATCTATCATGCATAAGCTTATAGAAAGTTTAGAGGGTGGTGTAAGTGTGTGCAATGCACGTGCCAAGCATCTAGATATCAGAGTAAGT
Source organism: Magnolia kwangsiensis (assembly GCA_037074715.1). Taxonomy (NCBI): domain Eukaryota; kingdom Viridiplantae; phylum Streptophyta; class Magnoliopsida; order Magnoliales; family Magnoliaceae; genus Magnolia; species Magnolia kwangsiensis. The sequence continues at coordinate 65,928,857 of CM073574.1, read as the reverse complement.
GGAAATACTGACAATCCATAAATCGTACAACATTAGTGTAATGCAGAAATATGCTAGGTAGTCCATAAATACCATCAGCCTTATCCAGAATATGCGATGTAAAAACATAATAGGCCAATACTATATGTTGAGGAAGTAATGTAGTTCAGTTATGCAGTGCATAGACATAGTAAGACAAATATCATATATTAAGGATGCAATGAAATATGCAAATCTTAATGAGTTTGTCTAGGCCATATAAGTGCAGAAACGTAGCAACCCTAAATGTCATATGCTGTGGATGCAGTATGCGGTGTAAATGTAATGACTAAGCTTGAGTGTTAAATCGGGATGATAGTATGTAGTATCGTAGGCTATGGGGTCCATCACAAGGGACTTTTATCCAAACCAATCTCTTACCAAAATTTAAATAGTCAGACTCAATGCGGTAAACTCCTGATCTTAGGTTGGTTGTGTGCCCCAACCAAAATCATGGTCCTTTCGAAGGTACACAACAATTAGTTGTGCACCACCAGCCTGAGTGGATAGTGAATGAATGAATGAATGAATATGCAACTCCTGCTCAATAGGTCTACATATCAATATTATACATCTCTGGGATCATCACCAGGGTCTAGTACACTCTAAACTAGGTCGCCATCTCATCATGCGTAATAAGGTGAGTGGAAGAGACCACATTATCCGCCTGCCAATATTGGGCCCGACTCGTTAATAGCGGACCCATTCCTCGAGCTAGTCAAACTTAGCCTAGCTTTATCCCCAACTCTAGGGCAGGTAAGGCCACACCCCCTTCCAACCGACCACTACACAGTGGGAGACAAGGCCTACTGGTATACGACCCTCATGCGCTCATGTATCCACTCGGTCTAAATGTTGGAGCAACCTCTGGAACCAAGAGGATTTGGGACTTTCACCTAGGGATATCTATAGCACCCCATGTGAAAAATATTTTTAGTGTCCCATCTGTCCATACACAACATGCCTATGGAGGTTACGACCTTGATGTCACTAGGGCGTACGGTGGTCATGTCACACAATGCGAGATGCATGAGCCACACTATTCAGTCATGCAATAATCCTGCGCGTACCACACGCTCATGTGGACAACTCCTATCATGGAGTCCCATAATAATCTACCCAAGTGGTATGTGCTATGATCAATCACTCCTCACATCAAGCATACATATGATGCACATTGGCATGGATCGTGAAGCTATACTAAGCATGTTATATGATGATGGTGTATTCTCCTCATATCAAGGATGGGCCTAGACAACCTACTCATAACAAGAATGGGCCTCACAATGGCCCAAGGGAAGGTCACAATGTGGATATTTAACCATCATTGTCCATTAATGTGGACATTTAACCAACATTACTCCCAAGCAGTGGCCTACATAAACATCATTATATACATTATAGTGAAACCATACATTACGTCAGTTCGCACATTCATCGCATTGGGCCTCACTCAAGGGTCACATATACACCACATTGGGCCTCACCATACGGGCCACAAATACATCATAACGGGCCACATATCTTGGCCTAATACACATCGCAATGGGCCGCATGACATGTGCCTAATACACATCATAATGGGCCGCATGACATGGGCCTAATACACATCACAATGGGCCGCATCACATGGGCCTCAAATACATCACGATGGGCCGCTCACATGGGCCTACTATACATCAAGTGGGTCACATCTTACGGGCCTAATATACGTCACAACGGGCCTTATATACATCAAGTCGGGCCTCATCATATGGGCTGGAAATATATCACCATGGGCCACGTCCCATGGGCCTCGAATACATCACAGTGGGCCACAACACCTGGGCCTCGAATGCGTCATAATGGCCTATAACCTATGGGCCTCAATACATCACAATAGGCAACAACCCATATGCCTCAAATACATCACGATGGGCCTCATACATGGGCTTCAAATACATAGTAGGTGGGCCCTACACATGGGCCTCAAATACATCATATGGGCCTTAAATACAAAATAGGTGGGCCCCATTACATGGGGCTCAAGTGAGAGCTTGGATTAAACCAAAAATTATTTCAATAGTTGCAGGTGCAACATGTGTATCACTGCATACTATCATTCTATGGGGTACATGGCTCACTAATGATGATCAGCACTGTCCAAACATTGTCCATGTAAGTTAACACTGTCCAAACATTGTCCATGTAAATCAACACTGTCCAAACATTGTCCAGCACTGTCCAGCATAATCTATATAGTGTGGATGAAATAAATACATCATGGTGGTGTCCACGGTCCAGATGGGACCCACAGAACTTGTTGACGTCTATACAACAGCAATGGCTACTAGGCCAGCCATCAAATGGATGGCATGGCTAAAACACATGCATCAAGGTGGGTTATACATCCATCAAAATGGATAGACGGTATGAATACAACACATTCATCAAGTCAAGCCTCATAAAATCAGGATGTGTCCATCTGCTATGATGGACAGTGTTGATAAAACACATATGTCAGGGTATGGCCCACCGTCCAGCAATCTAGACGGTGTGGATCTAATGCATATATCATGGTGGGCATCCACAGATGGACGGTGTGATGAAACACATATATCAATGGACCACACCATCCTCAGCTGGACGGTGTGAGAAATACATACATTCAAGGTGGGCCACGTTGGATGGCGTGGATGAAACATATACCAGGTGGGTCCACACGTGTGGGACCCACTAGAAATGAATAAACGGTTTGGGTGTAAGACATGTACAACAAGGTTGGGGTCCTTATAGATGGACGGTGTGGGTATGAACACGTACATCATGCGTGAGGCCCACATGGATGGATGGACGGAGATGATGAAACACATGCATCATGGGAGGGAGCACCACTGCACCGTCCAACGCTCTAGCATCTTCCAGATCATCCGGGTGGTGTGGATGGGACAAATATATCACGGTGTGGCCCAAATAACAGATGGATGGTTGGGATCAATGCACACAACATGGTGGTGGGCCACTGGGGTTTATATCAAGATAATGTTTATTTCCCCTTCATATGGGTCTGTCCAAAACTGACAGCCTACATGTAACACGTGGGTCTCACCATCCAGATCTATTGTACAGTGTGGATCCACACGTTCATTAGGTGGGCCACAATAGGAGAGAGAGAGAGAGAGAGAGAGAGAGAGAGAGAGAGAGAGAGAGAGAGAGAGAGAGAGAGAGAGAGATTGGAATAGCGGAGGGACCCCGCCACTATAGGCCCCTCCTTGATACAAATCATACATCAAGATGGGTCCCACCACAAGTGGGCCCTCAAATAATCAAATCCAAGCAAAAATTATAAATCTAATCCTAGAAAACACCCACCTTAGATCTCTTCTTCTTGGATCAATGGCAAACTAAGCTCCTCAGCTTCGACTTTGATGGAACTTGATGAAGTTTGGATGGTGGGATTGGACAGAAGGGAGTGGGAGACATGTAAGACCCGTATTCTAGACCGTACCATTCCTTTGACTTCCGCGAACCTTCCGGTCGAATTCTGGCAATCCTTGACCTATATTCGATGTTTATGTGCGAACCTAAGCTGAGTCCAGCATATCAGAGTTGACTCAACCCGAAACCTATACCTTAGCGACCGCGCCGTCGCCGCAGTTCTAACGTAGCGACTCACGTGTCGACCCGATACCCAGGGTAGAAGATATAGGCTCGCGTTCAATTTGAAGAAACACCGCACGTTGCGAATTACAAGGGAATCTCTATGAGATGTCCCATCAATCAATTAATCAATTCCATCAATCAAGTACACATCATACATCAAGTCAAGTACAACACTTGATCATCCTTTATTTCAATTTTTAAGGGTCCATTTGTTGTGGGACCCACTTGATGTAAGTGTCGTATCAATGGAGGGCCCATAGTGGCGGGGTCCCTCCTCTTTACCACCGTCTCTCTCTCTTGTTCTCTCTTTCTCTCTCTCTCTTTCTCTCTCCTTATCTTTCCCCTAAAATGAAGTGGGCCCCACCAATTCATGATAAATCTACCCCATCCATCAAATGGTGTGACCCACCACATTTTAGATTAAATAATATTTATTAATATATATATATATATACATGCATGGTGGGCCACGATCATGTGGGACCCACCTTGGTGAACATGGACCACATGCATGTGGGATCCACCATGATGCGGACGCTGGACGAGCGTGTGCGCATGGAGTGTGTGTACTGATGTGGAGGTGTACTAACGAGCTGACAAAAAGGAAAGAAAAGGGAAAGTAATTGGTGGACCACTGATGCAGGCCCCACCTTGATGTATGTGCTTAATCCAAGCCCTCCACCATCTTCCTCAGATTACTTTATGCGTTGAGCCAAAATTTGGGACCAATCCGACTCTCAGGTGGGCCATACCATCTAAAAACATGTGGAGACATGCCTGAATATATAAAAGCACTTGGTGGGACCTACTTGAAATTTGGATGCATCCTAAATTTGGATTGGACGGTCCACCATGTGGGACACACACAATAGATGGGTTGGATCATCTCATTGTGCGCCCCATATTTTTTTAAAAAAAAAAAGGAAAGAAAAGGGAAGGGAAATGGTGGGCCGCTCCAACATGGCCCCACCTTGATGTATATATTTAATCCAAGCCATCCATTCTATTCTCGGGATCATTTTAGGCGTTGAGCCGAAAAATGAGACCGATCCAATTATCTGGCAGGCCGTGGCATTAAGAATGCTAGTATTTTCCTTTAAAACTTGGAAAAATGATTACTGGGGTCCACCAGAAGCTTGGACCCACCTGAAACTTATTTTGGACCCCTATTTTTGTGAGACACATACAATGGATGGGGTAGATCTGCTTAATGTGGGTGTAACGTCCTGAAAAAATCTGTACTGAAACTCGAGTACTAACTCGACTAGAAATCACGTAGAATTAATTCCTTTAGAAAATAAGCGTAAGTTAGCTACCGTAACGCTAAAGTAGCTGTGAAATAGTCCCTGATTACTTTAAATACGTTCTACAAGACCCAAAACTTGTAGAATTCATGACGCTATAATATCCTGAAACCTAGGATCAAACTCTAAACCGGTTTATCCTCATGAACCCTTTGAAACTTTGTATTGGATCTATACCGCACATTGAAAGTCTGATACTTACAATCTTACACCGTTATGACCGCTTAACTGGACTTGACAATCATTTCAAAAATCAAGCCCAACCGACGTTCAAAGGCTATTTCATTGAGCCTGGAGTGAAGAGAGTGAGAATAGGGCAAATGCTTAAGAAATTAAATTCAAATCTAGCACGTGATTTGACGTGTTATTATTAAGCGTTCTGACCATCAGAATTCTGCCAAATTACACCCTCGGATCAGGAAAAATTTCTCTTTCATATCATGAGACTTGTAGACCTGATCTACGTGCGATGACCGCTGAACTGAAACTGGACCGCCACATGCGATCTACGAACACTACTGGTCTGAAAATGGGATGTGAACAACATCCGGTGACTAAGAGCTTAAGTCTGATCACGTTCGGCCAGGGGACCTCCCGAAATGCCTTTTTGGAGCAGAACAGCCCCGATTTGGTTAGACCTCAAGTAAACATTGTTCTCAAGCCTATTTTAGGAATGTTTTAGCTTATAAAAGGGCTTTAAACCCTCACTTATCTCACCCATCTGAATTTGCTAGAAACCCTAGCTGGTGTGAGGGAGAAAGTGAGAGGTTGTGAGAGAAAGTGGGAGTGATCTTCCTGCCACTTGCACTACTGGTTGCACGTGCTTAAGTAACCCATCTCAATCACTTTTCCGGTGATTTTGCCACATTTCTAGGTAAGAAAAGACCCTAACTACTTGCTGATTTAAGGTTCCATCGATTCCTTAGTGATGTAGCTTACGAATCTTGTGTATTAGGTTATCTGTTCGCCGTAGACGAAGCGTATATGCTCCGTTCGAAATGATACACCTTTAGAAAAAAAGGTGCAGATTTTAGACGCTTTGATTGACTGATTTCAAAGCTTTCAATATCGTCTAATAGTAGATTATTAACGGTAATGCCGTTTGACATGTACAACATGCTATCCGTTTCCTGTTTCATAAACGTAGGAAAAATATGAGATTTAGGGCATTTTAGTCATTTGTAGAAAATACTGTATACATCCATATTTTGCTGAAATGGTTAACATGGCTTTTTATTGCATTAGGATATTAGGAATGCGTGTATAATTGGATTGGCGAAGAGATTCACCCAAATGCGCACTTTGAGTCGACATACACTATGTAGACTCAAGTGTGTAGACTAAGTGTTTGTATAAATATTTGTATTAGTATGTATTGAATTAAATGGTGTTGTGAATTAGTTTGAGATTGAATTCTCATATAATATGCTGATGTAAATGATTTCCTTCATGTTGGCGATATGCATGATTTCATTATCTGTATGAAATGCATGTGATAGATGATTCACTTAAGTTGTATGTTATAACATGTTTCGACATGCTTATATTGTTGTATTTCATTTCCATTACTCTTATATGATTGATGTTGTGGATTCATAAATGTTTGGGGCTATACTTAGTCCAGGCAGTCGGTAATAGAGAAAATTTGTGGCTGGCTTGTACTTGCCACGAAGGACGCGTCGATGAATGCGAGTCGTGTTTGGAGTTGGCGGCAATGGTTAGGCCATGCGGAGTGTTTCACGCACTTCATGTCGTTCGACTTGCGATGCGCTCGTGCTAGTCGAGCCCGTCAAGTAACCCGACTGGCCGTTGATTGTTCACCCTGTATGAATCATAACTGCTTGAATCTAGGGTACTGAACTTACCATTAGAAACCCTTTTAACCATGGTACCTTGATCCACAAAGACTCATGAGCCGGGCATGGTGGTATGGGACACCGTGGTCGAGCTGTCGGCCTACGCTGGGGCCACAAACCTCCGCGTAGTGACCAGTGAGCACCTACGACTCGTGAGCAGATTATGGTGGTATGGGACACTATATTCTTGCTGTCGGCCTACACTGATCAGGTGACGAGTCCTTTGTAGTGACCGCGAGCGTATTCTGAGTCTACGAGAGGCGACGACCCTTCCATAGCAATGAGAGTACAGTATGCCTTTATTGATAAGGTGATGGGGGAGCGGTGCAACGAGTGCGAGCAACAGCCCTGACAGCCCTTGCAGCGATCTACAAAATATACATCGTATGAGATTACTAGGAGTGACGACCCTAGACAGGATCTGTGTTGGGATTGATATAAGGAAAGTACCTTAGTTTTCCAATACTGCTGTATGAATGGACTAATAATAACTCGGTAATCATATCACCATCACATTGCATGTGCCTGGAATATGTGGAGCACTGTGAGAAGAAAGCATGCCGCGGGCGTAAGATGGTGCCGTATGAGGGAGATCTTCGGTGAGGGCATCCATCATGTCATGTCATATTGCATTAACAACAGTATTTAGGAATGTTTGATTAATTACTTTACTATTTTCGTATGATTGATTTGAGAACATGCTAATCTCTGCTCTATTATTCCACTGAATTGATCACTCACTCCCACATTACGGGATGGTGTTTGCAACACCCACCAGACCCTGTCTTAGATGCAGGTGAGGCAGCGATTCAGGAGGCAGATCCGGATTATGATGAGGACCAGGACGAGTTCTCATATATGCAGTTTCACGATGGCTTTGCATAGGTGGCCTGGATTGGCGGGACATACTAGTTGGACTTCTGACATTTTGATTTTGTTTTATTACATGTATATGAGACTCAGAGATGTATTCATACTTTGGAGACAGCTGAGATTTATTTTATTTTCCATATAGTGATATATATTTCTTCAGTCTTTCGCTTGCTTTTATCACTGAATCTGGAGTATGGATTGCAGTTTTGGTATAATTTTACTCATGCGAATGTTTTAACTCAGACAACAGGGAATCATAATCATATTTGTTGCATAAGTGACGGTCTGGAACTTGGGAGTTGGGTTTATGCACGACCCCCAATTTTCAGGGTGTTACAAGTTAGTATCAGAGCATGAACGAGATTATACCGGGCCTGGGTTATGGACACGCGACGTACGCTGTCGCTCCTTTGACTTAGGTGGGTGCAGAGAGGTCTAGAAACACTCGTAGGATCGCAGTTTCTCCAATAGGCAAAGTCTACTCAAGTCGATCATTCATCGAGTCCATAACGCATCTAGGGTCGCGTGAAGCGACATAAGTAGCTCCTAGGTTGTAAGTAGGCGGGTTTGAGATGTTTTCTGAAATATTTCAAACCTAAAAATATGAACCTTGGGCAGTGGGGCAACCACAACCCTTACATTCAATCGCTAGGGCTTAAAAACCCTGTTTCACTCAATTTCTTCAGAATCCTTCCCCTCACCACTCCATTCTTTAATACTTTCTTAGTATTTTCATATTAGGCATTGATCCTAATGTGAAAATGATATAAAATTATACTTAGATAAAATTTTACAATGAATAGTAAAAATACGTGAAAATTGGCCTTTGGGCCACCCCAACCTTGAAATATTTTATGACTGATGGGTTAGTTGGATGGATTAGCTCCTCCTATCCCAAAATCATATGCTACATGATGGGTAAAAATATTCTGGATTACAGACTGGCCCCTGAATTCTCTAGAGAGAAGTTTGGGCCTCTCTAGGCCAAATCACTATGATCTGGGGTGGGGCCCATATATATGTGGGGTCCCTAGGGCAGGGGGACCCAACCCATATGGTCCCACAGGTCGTATTAGTGGCCGGACGGCGATGCCATCGCTGATCCGGTGATGGATCGCCGTACAATGGGCCCCACACGACCTGAAATTCGGGCGCACGATGTTTTTAGGGTAGGGCACCCATCCCATACACCGCTCATCCCTTAAAAACCCTTAAAACAAGTACTTCCTTCACAACAGCCCCCCTCCAAGCTTCCATTTTCATTTTTCTTGCTGCCCTATCTCAAAACGCACCTCCAAATCCCTTTCAATCCCTTCCATTGCTAAAAACGATGCTTGTCCATCCTTCCATTGTGATTAGCAACCCTCTCCCTCTCCGATCTCGTCCGTTAGAGCTCCTACAACCCCTAAAATGTGCTGAAATCGTGTGGAGTTCTAAACCCTTTTAGCTTTCCCTTTTTCCTTTGAAATTTCAGCCCTTGGAAGCTTGAAGCATCCCTCTACAATGCCTAGATTTACTTCAGTCCGTTTGGGCAGCCATTTCTCTCCTTTTTCCTCATTTTTCATGGCTTTTGTTGAAACCATTTTGGCTCTTTTCTCTTTCTCCACCATCCTCTCTTTGATGGGGAAGAGGAAAACCGCAGCAGACGAAGCTGGGCCTAGTCGCCCTGCACAATCAAGAAGATCAAGGGGTGGCGCCGCTAGCTCAAGCGCCGTCACAGGTCCAAGAACAGCTCGGGAGTTTCATACAAAGCGGGATCTGGATCCCCATGTTCAAATAGGGCGTGTATTGTTAGCAGAGATGCCTCATGGTGAGTATACTGACCATAAGGTACTATTTGAAGCCCATGTGGATGAGCGGCTCTTCGGCGAATTTCTGTTGTTTGAGCGCATTGAAGCGTCCGCTCTTTGAAGCCCGTTCTCGTGCTAATGTGAGCACTGTTCGTGCCTTCTACGCTCGTATCCGAAATCCTACGTTGGAGCTATTGCAGTTCAAGATTTCCTTTAATAGAGACCGGATGGGTACGATCGATGTTCGGTTGATAGCTTGCATTCTGAAGGTACCTCTTGGTGAAGTTCATCCCAATGTTAAGAATCTGAAGAGTAGGTGTGAGCGAGATCGCCGTACTAGATTCTTATGTGGTAGTTTGGTTCCACGACAGCCTAACAATAGCCTCTTGGCGTCTTATATGTCAGATGATTTGCACTTGCTGCACCACATTTGCACGTTCAACGTATATCCCAAGTCGACTAACCGCTGTGAGTGTACACGCCTCATGGTCGATTTCTTATATCAAGTGGGCCAGGGTGAAAATGTGTGCATGGCCACGTTTATATTACGACAGATCGTCCTCATAGTAAAGTTAAGAAGAACGTCTGAGTCGCTTCCTTTTGGCCGGCTCATATGCAAGATCGCACTTGAGTTTGCTTACAGGCTTGGGCCGGAGTTTCCTGTACCGATTCACCACATTGACGAGTCTACCATGGACAAGATGAAGATCGGGTCTCGGTACCGTGAGACTCAGCTTGATGAGGACAGTGAAGGTGACTATGATGACCAAGAAGGTTCAAGTGAAGGAGAACCTAGGGCAGAAATAGAGGAAGAAGCCTAGGACGAAGAAGAAGAGGAGGCTCAGGATACTGATGAGAGCCCTCCTCCTGCGACTCGGGCTACTAGAGATGATCACATTGTCCGAATTGAGGAGAGTCAGGTCGCCTTGTGAAGAGAAGTCCAAGAACTTCGGGCCGAGGTTGAAGATACCAAGGCCGTCATGAAGAAGAAATTCGGCAAGTTGACTCGTACTTTGAAGGCTATCCTGTGTTGCTTGCAGGATAAGGGTGCTCCTCCTCCATCGCCCAACTCGGACTAGCGATGAGATTTTAGATGTTGTTGGTAGTAGTTAGTCGCTTCCTGCTTTCTGTGTGTAAGCCTGATAAGGCTAGTAGTTTGCTTATGTTGCTGTAGTAGCTTACTAGCTTAGTTTCCCATGTGTTTCTGGTCATGATGCATATAAGAATATATCTCTTGTATTGTGACAATTTTGGTTAAATGAAATGCGTGAAATGCCTTTGACTATTTATGTGAATGATTACGGTGTGTTTATGCTATTGAGACTGACAAGGTTGCGCTCTATTTTGAATATAGGGAATGCCGCCTAAGGCTACGAGGAGCACAACTCGGCTTACTTTAGGAGAGCCCATGGATCAGGTTCCCCTCTAGTCTGATGCTCATACGGACCTTGCTGTGGGCCCGCTTCCTGAGACAGTACGTGAGTCTCAGCCTCCTACTGGTCCTGCAGTTGGACCACCGCCTTTCACACCGCCTGTCAGAGAGTAGTACCGTGCGTCTTCTTCGACGCAGTACATGCCACAGCCTACTCCACCTCCAGATAGATTTGAGCAGATGATGGCCATGATGCAGCAGCAGCAGCAGCTCCTGACTACTAAAGTGGGGGCTCTAGCCCAAGGTGGGAGTGCGACTCCACCTGCACCACCTGTGCATCCAGCTGAGGATGCTGGTACTTATGCTCAGGATGAGGGCATTGCTCATCTTGCACCGCCTGCTTATCCTATGGGGACTGCTGCAGATACACGGGGCCTACTTGAGCGATTCCAGCACTTGTGGCCTCCTACTCTTACGGGTTCTCATAGACCCGAGGAGGCTGAGTATTGGCTCGACCGTGTGTCGAAGATACTACAGATGCTGCATTGCTCAGAGACTGAGTAGGTTGAGTTGGTTATGTTCTTGTTCGAGCGAGAGGCCAGCTTGTGGTGGGATAGTGTGTTGCGGACCATTGCCGCTGATTACATCTGGACCTGGGCAGCGTTCGAGTTCCGTTTTCACGAGAAATACTATCCCCAGACGTATAGCCATGAGCGGGAGAATGAGTTTCTACGCCTCAGACAGGGAGGCATGACTGTCACGGAGTATGAGCATCGATTCACTGAGTTGGGCAGATATGTCCCGACTATACTTGCTGATGAGCAGATGGGAATATGTCGCTTTTATGAGGGTTTGCGATCGGATATTCGGTCGAAGATGTGTTGCGTGAGCATCCCCTCCTACGCTGAGCTGATTCACATGTCTATGCGGGCAGAGTAGGATGTGGATCGACTTGCGCGATCTCGTGGCCCTATTGTTCCTAGGCCACGACCAGAGTTGCAGGACAGGCCCTTTGCAGGCAAGAGGTCTCACGTCGACCCTCCTCCTAGGGCTACAGTGCCAGTACCCTTGATGCAGCGCCCTGATTTATCATGTACTTATTGTGGGAGATCGGGCCATTTAGCACAAAGTTGTTTCGCTCGGATGCAGGACAGTGGGTTTTCGCCGTCGCAGAAGATCAGCCGTACACGCCCACAGGCTATATCAGCACCGCCTTTACGGTTGGCTCCTGCTGTAACACCCCAGATTTTTTCCAACCTGGGATTAGACGTCCTTAGGCATTGGTTCAACCAAAACACCTTCGTAATTGCTCAGAACCCAATTCCATAGCCAAAGAAATCACTTAGGATTAATTCCTTTAGAAACTAAGCATAAGTTAGCTAGCGCAACGCTAGAGTAGCTAGAAAATAGTCCCTGATCACTTTAAATACGTTCTACAAGACCCAAAGCGAGTAGAACCAATGACGCTATAATACTCTAAAACCTTGGATCAAACTCTAAACTGGTTTGTTCTTAGGACCTCTTTGAAACTTTGTATTGGATCTAGATCGAGTGTCGAAAGTCTGATACCTACAATCTTAGACCATTATAACCGCTGAGCTGGACTTGACAATCATTTCGAAAATCAAGTCCAACTGACATTCATAGGCTGTTTCATTAAGCCTTGAGTGAAGAGAGTGAGATTAGGGTTGGATTTGGAATTTGAAATTTAAATCTGGCACACGACTTGATGCGTTATTATTAAGCGTTCTGACCGTCAGAATTCAGCCAAATTACACCCTCGGATCAGGAAAAATTTCTATTTCATATCATGAGACTTGTAGACCTGATCTAGGTGCGATGACCGCTGAATGAAAATTGGATCGCCACGCGCGATCTGCGAACTCTCTCGGTCTGAAAACTTGATGTGTGCTAAATCCAGTATGCATGAGCTTATGTCCGACCGCGTTCGGCCGGGGGACCTCCAGAAATGCTCTTTTGGACCGAAACAGCCCCGATTTGGTTACCCCTCAAGTAAACATTGTTCCCAAGCCTAATCTGGGAAGTTTTTAGGTTATAAAAGGGGTTTGAACCCTCACTTCTTTCACCCATCCGAATTTGCTAGAAACCCTAGCTAGTGTGAGAGAAAAAGTGAGAGATCGTGACAGAGGGTGGGAGAGATTTTCCTACCACCTGCTGCTACTGCTGCACGTGCTTAGGCGACGCACTCCAATCACTTTCCTGGCGATTCCAACGCACTTCTAGGTAAGGAAAACCCTAACCACTTACTGATTTGGGGATTTCTTCGATTCAAATAGCAAAGTAGCTGATGTACGTGTGTATTAGGTCGCCTGATCACCGTAGACGAGGCGTATACGCTCCGTTTGAAACGATACACATCTAAAGTGAAAGGTGCAGATTTTAGATGCTTTGATTGGCTGTTTTCAACGCTTTCAATGTCGTTTAATAGTAGATTATCGACGGCAACGCCGTTTGACATGTACAACATGCTGTCCATTTCTTGTTTCGTAAGCAGACAAAAATATGAGATTTAGGGCATTTTAGTCATTTGTATACATCCATATTTTGCTGACATGATTGACATGGCTTCTTGTCGCATTAAGATATTAGGAATGCGTGCATAGTCAGTTTAGCAAAGAGATTCGCCCAAATGCGCACTTTGAGTCGACATACACTATGTAGACTTAAGTGTGTAGTCTAAGTGTTTGTATAAATACTTATATTAGTATGTATTGAATTAAATGGTGTTGTGAATTAGTTTGAGATTGAATTCTCAAATAATACGCTGATGTAAATGATTTCCTTCATGTTGGCTATATGTATGATTTCATTATATGTATGAAATGCACGTGTTAGATGATTTACTTAAGTTGTATGTTATAACATGTGTTAACATGCTCATATTGTTGTATTTCATTTCCATTACCTTTATATGATTGCTGATGTGGATTCATAAATGTTTGGGACTATGCTTAGTCCAGGCAGTCGGCAACCGAGTAAATTCGTGGTTGGCTTATCTTTGCCACGAACGACGCGTCGATGAACGCGAGTCATGTTTTTGAGTTAGCAGCAGTGGTTAGGCCACACGAGGTGTTTTATGCACTTCATGTCATTCGACTTGAGATGCGCTCGTGCTAGTCAAGCCCGTCAAGTAACCTGACTGGCTATTGTATGTTCACCATGTATGTGTCATAACTGCTTGAACCTAGGGTACTGAACTTACCATTGAAAACCCTGTCAACCATGGTACCTTGATCCACAAAGACTCATGAGCCAGACATGGTGGTATGGGACACCGTGGTCGAGCTGTCGGCCTACGCTGGGGCCACAAACCTCCCCGTAGTGACCAGTGAGCACCTACGACTCGTGAGCAGATTATGGTGGTATGGGACACTATATTCTTGCTGTCGGCCTACATTGATAAGGTGATGGGAGAGCGGTGCAACGAGTGCGAGCAACAGCCCTGACAGCCCTTTGTAGTGACCTCGAGCGTATTCTGAGTCTACGGGAGGCGACGACCTTTCCATAGCGACAAGAGTACAAGTAGGCCTGTATTGATAAGGTGATGGGAGAGCGGTGCAACGAGTGCGAGCAACAGCCCTGCAGCCCTTGCAGTGACCTACAAAACATACATCGTATGAGATTACTAAGAGTGACGACCCTAGACAGGATCTGTGTTGGGATTGATATAAGGGAAGTACCTTAGTTTCCCAATCCTGCTGTATGAATGGACTAATAATAACTCGGTAATCATATCACCATCACATTGCATGTGCCTGGAAGATGTGGAGCAATGAGTGGTACGCAAGCATGCCGCGGACGAAGATGGTGTCGTATGAGGGAGATCGTCGGTGAGGGCATCCATCATGTCACATCATATTGCATTAATAACAGTATTAGGAATGTTTGATTTATTACTTTACTATTATCGCATGATTGATTTGAGAACATGCTAATCTTTGCTCTATTATTCCACTGAGTTAGCTACTCACTCCCACGTTACGGGATGGTGTTTTCGAAAACCCACCAGTCCCTTTTTTGTGATTGCAGATGATGGCGCTGCTTGAGAAGCGGAGCTGGACTCGATGATGATGAGGAGGATCCCTCTTTTATGCGTGTTCTGATTGACGGGATTACACGGAGGTTGATTTGTTGCCTTGACTCTTGTCATTTTATATTTTTAGCGCATTCATGTATATATTTTTTTTTTACTTTTGGAGTATACATGTATGTATATAACCTGGTAACATGTTCACACTCTGGAGACATACAACAGTTTATATATGTTATACATACTATCACAGTCTTCCGCTTGCTAATTTTTCTGTCTCTAGAGTATGATATGCTGTTCTAGATTAATCCCACTCATGTTTAATACATTAACACAGACAACATTCAATCATACACATTTGTGTTGCATAAGTGATGTTCTGGAACTCGGGAGTGGAGTTTTTACTCGACCCCCCGATTTTCGGGATGTTATAGATGGTATCAGAGCATGAATGAGATTATACCAGGACTGGGTTATGGTCACGCGACATACGCTGTCACTTCCTTTGACTTAGGTGGGTGCGAGGAAGGTCTAGAAACACGTGTAGGATCGCAGTTTCGCCAATACTCGAAGTCTACTCGTATCGATCGCTTGATCGAGTTCGTAACGCATTTAGGGTCACGTGAAGCGACCAAAGTAGCTCCTAGGTTATAAGTAGGTGGGTTGAGACATTCTTTGAACGGTTCTAAACCCGTAAATGTGAATCCTTGGGCTGTGGGGCAACCAAAACCCTTACATTCAATCGTTAGGGCTTAAAAACCCCGTTTCACTTGATTTCTTCAAAATTCTTCCTCTGATCACCCCATTCTTCAATTTCTTTTCTGAATTTCATGTTAGGCATTGATCCTAATGTGAAAATGATATAAAATCATACTTCGACAAAATTTTACAGTGAATAGTAAAATTTCATGAAAACTGGCCATTAGGACATTATAAGTTTGCAATATTTAGCAATTAATGAGTTAGATGGATGTAGTAGCTCCTTCTATCCCAAAATAATATGCTACATGATAGGCGAATGTATTCAGGTTTACAGATTGGCCCTGGAATGCCCCGGAGGGAAGTTTGGGCCTCCCTAGGCCAATATACAATGAACTAAGCTGGGGCGCATATGTATTTGAGGTCCCTAGGGCAGGGGGGACCCAACCCATATGGTCCCACTACCGGATTGATGACCGGCCGGTGATGCCATCCCCGATCCGGCAATGCATCGCCGATCGGTGGGCCCCACTTGCAATGAAACTCGGGAGCACGCTCTCTTTTGGGTAGGGCACCCCTCCCATGTGCGGTCCGTCCATCGAAACCCCTTATAAAGGGTACCTCCTTCAAAAAAATGCCCAAACGCCCTCCCTTTCACATTTTTCCTGCTGCCCTCTCTCAAACCGCAGCTCCAAATCCCCTCCAATCCCACCCATTATTGAAAACGACACCTGTCCATCCTTCTATGGTGATTAGAAATCCTCTCCCTCTCCGATCTCGTCCGTTGGAGCTCCTACAACCTCCATTTGTGGCTGAAATCGGGTGGAGCTCCATTCCCCTTTTTCTTTCTCTTTTCTTTTTGAAAATCTAGCTTAAGGGAGCTTGAAGCAACCCTCTACAATGCCTAGATTTCATTCTGCCCGTTTGGGCAGCTATTTCTCTACATTTCCCACATTTTCTATGGCTATTGTTAGAGCCATTTTGGGTCTTTTCTCCTTCTCCACCATCCTCTCTTTGATGGGAAAGAGAAAGACCGCAGCGGATGAGGCTGGGCCTAGTCGCCCTGTGCAATCGAGAAGACTGAGGGGTGGCGCCACTAGCTCAAGCGCCGCCGTAAGTCCAAGCACAGCCTGGGAGTTTCATACAAAGTGAGATTTGGATCCCCATGCTCAAATTGGGCGAGTGATATTAGCAGAGATGCCTCACGGTGAATATACTGACCGTAAGGTGTTGTTTGAGTCGGACGTGGAAGGGTGACTCTTTGGTGAATTTCTACTATTTGAGCGCATTGAAGCTGCACATTGGGGTCCGCTCTTTGAAGCCCGTTCTCGTGCTAATGTGAGCACCGTTTGTGCCTTCTACGTTCGTATCCAGAATCCTACATTGGAGCCACTGCAGTTCAAGATTCCTTTTGGTAGAGACCGGATGGCTATGATCGATGTTCGGTTGATAGCGCGACTTCTGAACGTGCCCCTTGGTGATGTTCATCCCAGTGCAAAGAATTTGAGTAGGCGTGAGCGAGATCGCTGTACCAGGTTCCTATGCAGTAGTCTGGTTCCATGGCAGTCTAACAATAGCCTCAAGGCGTCTCATATGTCTGATGATTTGTGCCTGCTACACCACATTTGCACGTTCAACGTGTATCCCAGGTCGACAAATCGTATTGAATGTACGCGCCTTATGGTTGATTTCTTATATCAGGTGGCCCAGGGAGAAAATGTGTCTATGGCCACTTTCGTGTTGCGACAGATTATCCTCATAGCGAAATCAAGAAGAATGACTGAGTCACTTCCTTTTAGCCGGCTTATATGCAAGATCGCGCTTGAGTTTGCTTACAGACTTAGGCCGGAGTTGCCAATTCTGATTCAGTGCATCGATGAGTCTACCATGGTTAAGATGAAGATCGGGTCTCAGTACCGAGAGACTCAGCTTGATGAGGATAGCGAGGACGATTTTGATGACGAAGAGTATCCAAGTGAAGGAGAACCTGAAGCGGAAGTAGAGGAAGAAGTCCAGGAAGAGGTAGAAGAGGAGGCTCAGGATACCGATGAGAGTCCTCCTCCTGCGACTCGGGCTACTAGAGATGATCACATTGCCCGAATTGAGGAGAGTCAGGTCACCTTGCGAAGAGAAGTCCAGGAACTTCGGGCCGAGGTTGAGGATACTAAGTCCGTCATGAAGAAGAAATTCGACAAGGTGACTCGTACTTTAAAGGCTATCCTGTGTTGCTTGCAGGATAAGGGTGCTCCTCCTCCATCACCCGACTCAAACTAGTGATCTAGATCTAGATATTGCGGGTTGTGGTTAGTTGTTTCCTGCTTTTTGTGTGTAAGCCTGATAAGGCTAGTAGTTTGCTTATGTTGCTGAAGTAGCTGACTGGCTTAGCTCCCATGCATTTCTTGTCATGGTACATGTAAGAATATGTCTCCTATATTGTGGCAATTTGATTTAATGAAATGCATGACATTTTTTAGCTTGTTATGTGAATGTTTGTGTTGTGGTTTGGGCTTAATATAGCCGAATATGGTTAGATGGAATGCATGTCGTTTCGTTCGCTGTAAGGTATTGTCCCTAGTTTGGGTGTATCTTATGGTTTCCACAGCCAAATTGTAAATCCCGGGATTAAGCCTACAAAATTAGTTTTTATCCCACCCCACCCTCCTACCAAGCATGCCACTTCCAATCCCGACATGGGACTAGGAATGCCGTTCCATTAGGCTGTAGATTACAGACTAGTCTACTAGTTACCTTAAGTAGTGTAAAGCCTGTATATGCTAAGGAATAGTAAGTTAGATTTGATTGGAATGAGACTCCCTTCCTTGGATAGATCCTCATAACATCCATAGACTCCTTTAGTAACTCTCAGGAAGCTTATGTAACTTAGAACCATTCACTTTCAGGGAAGACTTATAAATCCCTTAGGTCGAACTTAGAATAAACCAACACACCCCTTAGAATTGCCTTCCCCAAGGGCTTATTGCATTCGGGAACGTGGAGTAAAGGAACTGCATGTAAGCGATGTATTCGCGGTTTGAATCGACTTGTTAATCCTAGTGTTACCAATAAATCTAATGCTCTGATCAAGTAGAAGATCGGCATCGACTCGGATTAAGAATTGATATAATAAATCTTCTGTCCTAGCTTGACAGAAAGTCTATGTATCCGGCTCAGACCTACTACAAAACCTTTCTTCTGTGATGGCCCAACCACCTACAACCAAACGTGATCACATTGCCTTTGGGAAATGGCGAGGACTTAAAGCCAGTAGAGAATTCGACATCTTGCCACCAACTCATGCCTGCCCCTGAACTCAACCATAATAGAGATTAGGCTCATCTCTATCGCCATAGGTACGAATGTTATAGAACGCATCATTAGCAAAGGAAAACCAATGTAGAGAGAGGTTGGACCCAATTCATGTCAAGGATAGCCCCTAAGTTGCATCTCGTTCCGATATACGGAGTGATGCATATATTCTTGAACCTTAAGTAGAACCAAGTTTTAAGGGGGGTAGAACGTATTGAGTCCAATCCAGTTCGGTCAGCCCATGCAACCGTTCGATCAGAGTGGCGCAGCGGAAGCGTGGTTAGCCCTTTCCCCACTGGCCAAGGATCGAAACAGTTGAATTATGTTATACATAAGGTTAGGTCATTAAATAGGATTGACCCTTCCTTAGAATGTCGAGACTGAAGTGTTGCTAGATACTCCTTACCCTTTGCCAATTTCTAGGACGAAATTGTGTTTTAAAGGGGGTAGATTGTAACACCCCGAATTTTTGCCAACCTAGGATTAGACGTCCTTAGGTAATGGTTCAACTAAAACACCTTCGTAACTGCTCAGAACCCAATTTCATAGCCAAAGAAATCACTTAGGATTAATTCCTTTAGAAACTAAGCATAAGTTAGCTAGCGCAACGCTAGAGTATCTGGAAAATAGTCCCTGATCACTTTAAATACGTTCTACAAGACCCGAAGCGAGTAGAACCAATGATGCTATAATACTCTAAAACTTCAGATCAAACTCTAAACCGGTTTATTCTCAGGACCTCTTTGAAACTTTGTATTGGATCTAGACCGCGCGTCGAAAGTCCGATACCTATAATCTTAGACCGTTATAACCGCCTAGCTGGACTTGACAATCATTTCGAAAATCAAGTCCAACTGACATTCAGAGGCTGTTTCATTAAGCCTGGAGTGAAGAGAGTGAGATTAGGGTTAGATTTGGAATTTAAAATTTAAATCCGGCACACGACTTGACGTGTTACTATTAAGCGTTCTGACCGTCAGAATTCAACCAAATTACACCCTTGGATCAGGAAAAATTTTTATTTCATATCATGAGACTTGTAGACATGATCTAGGTGCGATGACCGCTGAACTGAAATTGAACCGCCACGTGCGATCTGCGAACTCTCTCGGTCTGAAAACTTGATGTGTGCTATATCCAGTATGCATGAGTTTAAGTCCGACCGCGTTCGGCCGGGGGACCTCCAGAAATGCTCTTTTGGACCGAAACAACCCCGATTTGGTTACCCCTCAAGTAAACATTGTTCCCAAGCCTAATCTGGGAAGTTTTTAGGTTATAAAAGGGGTTTAAACCCTCACTTCTCTCACCCATCCGAATTTGATAGAAACCCTAGCTGGTGTGAGAGAAAAAGTGAGAGATTGTGAGAGAGGGTGGGAGAGATTTTCCTGCCACCTGCTACTACTGCTGCACGTGCTTAGGCGACGCACTCCAATCACTTTCTTGGCGATTCCAATGCACTTCTAGGTAAGAAAAATCCTAACCACTTGCTGATTTGGGGATTTCTTCGATTCAAATAGCAAAGTAGCTGTTGTACGTGTGTATTAGGTCGCCTGATCGCCGTAGACGAAGTGTATACGCTCCGTTCGAAACGATACACATCTAAAGTGAAAGGTGAGGATTTTAGACACTTTGATTGGATGTTTTCAATGCTTTTAATGTCGTTTAATAGTAGATTATCGACGGTAACGCCGTTTGACATGTACAACATGCTGTCCGTTTCCTGTTTCGTAAGCAGACGAAAAATATAAGATTTAGGGAATTTTAGTCATTTGTAGAAAATACTGTTTTCATCCATATTTTGCTGACATGATTGACATGGCTTCTTGTCACATTAGAATATTAGGAATGCGTGCATAATTAGTTTTGGCGAAGAGATTCGCCCAAATGCGCACTTTGAGTCGACATACACTATGTAGACTTAAGTGTGTAGTCTAAGTGTTTGTATAAATGTTTGTATTAGTATGTATTGAAGTAAATGGTGTTGTGAATTAGTTTGAGATTGAATTCTTAAATAATACGCTGATGTAAATGATTTCCTTCATGTTGGCTATATGTATGATTTCATTATATGTATGAAATGCACGTGTTAGATGATTTACTTAAGTTGTATGTTATAACATGTGTTAACATGCTCATATTGTTGTATTTCATTTCCATTACCTTTATATGATTGCTGATGTGGTTCATAAATGTTTGGGACTGTGCTTAGTTCAGGCAGTCGGCAACCGAGTAAATTCGTGGTTGGTTTATCTTTGCCACGAACGACGCGTCGATGAACGCGAGTCGTATTTTGGAGTTAGCAGCAGTGGTTAGGCCATACGAGGTATTTTATGCACTTCATGTCGTTCGACTTGAGATGCGCTCGTGCTAGTCGAGCCCGTCAAGTAACCTGACTGGCCATTGTATGTTCACCATGTATGTGTCATAACTGCTTGAACCTAGGGTACTGAACTTACCATTAAAAACCCTGTCAACCATGGTACCTTGATCCACAAAGACTCATGAGCCGGGCATGGTGGTATGGGACACCGTGGTCGAGCTGTCGGCCTACGCTGGGGCCACAAACCTCCCCGTAATGACCAGTGAGCACCTATGACTCGTGAGCAGATTATGGGACAATATATTCTTGCTGTCGGCCTACATTGATAAGGTGATGGGGGAGCGGTGCAACGAGTGCGAGCAATAGCCCTTGTAGTGACCTCGAGCGTATTCTGAGTCTACGAGAGGCGACGACCCTTCCTTAGCGACAAGAGTACAAGTAGGCCTGTATTGATAAGGTGATGGGGGAGCGGTGCAACGAGTGCGACCAATAGCCCTGACAGCCCTTACAGCGACCTACAAAATATACATCGTATGAGATTACTAGGAGTGATGACCCTAGACAGGATCTGTGTTGGGATTGATATAAGGAAAGCACCTTCGTTTCCCAATCCTGCTGTATGAATGGACTAATAATAACTCGGTAATCATATCACCATCACATTGCATGTGCCTAGAAGATGTGGAGCACTGATCGGTACGCAAGCATGCCGCGGACGAAGATGGTACCGTATGAGGGAGATCGTCGGTGAGGGCATCCATCATGTCACGTCATATTGCATTAATAATAGTATTAGGAATGTTTGATTTGTTGCTTTACTATTATCGCATGATTGATTTGAGAACATGCTAATCTTTTCTCTATTATTCCACTGAGTTAGCTACTCACTCCCACGTTGCGGGATGGTGTTTCCGGACACCCACCAGTCTCTTTTTTGTGATTGCAGATGATGGCGCTGCTTAAGAAGCAGAGCTGGACTCGATGATGATGAGGATCCCTCCTTTATGCGTGTTCTGATTGACGGGATTACAGGGAGGTTGATTTGTTGCCTTGACACTTGTCATTTTATATTTTTAGAGCACTCATGTATATTCTTTTTGTTTACTTTTGGAGTGTACATGTATGTATATAACCTAGTAACATGTTCACACTTTGGAGACATACAACAGTTTATATATGTTATACATACTATCACAGTCTTCCGCTTGCTAATTTATCTGTCTCTAGAGTATGATATGCTGTTCTGGCTTAATCCCACTCATGTTTAATACATTAACACAGACAACATTCAATCATACACATTTGTGTTGCATAAGTGATGTTCTGGAACTCGGGAGTGGAGTTTTTACTCGACCCCCGATTTTCAGGATGTTATACCTACGCACCTATAACATCCCGAAAATCGGGGGGTCGAGTAAAAACCCGACTCCCGAGTTCTAAAATGTTATTTATGCAACATAGATATGTATAATTGAATGTTGTCTGCATTAATGTATGAAACATGAGTGGGATTACGCCAGAACAGCATATCATACTCCAGAGACAGTTTAATTAACCAGTGGAAGACTGTGATAAGATGTATAACATATATAAACTGTTGTGTGTCTCTTGAGTGTGAACATGTTACCAGGTTAAACATATACATGTATACCTCAAAATAGAAAGAAAGTATATACATGAGTGCTCTGAAAATATAAAATGACAAGTATCAAGACATCTAATCAACCTCCCTGTAATCCCGTCGATCAGAACACGCATAAAGGAGGGATCCTCCTCATCATCATCATCATCAAGTCCGGCCTTGCCTCGCAGGCCGCGCCATCATCTGCAATCACAAAAAGGGACTGGTGGGTGTCCGGAAACACCATCCCGTAACGTGGGAGTGAGTAGCTAACTCAGTGGAATAATAGAGCAAGGATTAACATGTTCTCAAATCAATCATGCGATAATAGTAAAGCAGTAAATCAAACAATCCTAATACTGTTGTTAATGTAATATGACATGACGTGATGTATGCCCTCACCGACGATCTCCCTCATACGGCACCATCTTACGAACGCGGCATGCCACACTCCCTAAAGTGCTCCACATCTTTCAGGCACATGCAATGTAATGGTGATATGATTTCTGAGTTGTTATTAGTCCATTCAAACAGCAGGATTGAGAAACTAAGGTACTTTCCTTATATCAATCCCAACACAGATCCTGTCTAGGGTCGTCACTCCTAGTAATCTCATACGATGTATATTTTGTAGGTCACTGCAAGGGCTGCCAGGGCTGTTGCACGCACTCGTTGCTCTGCTCCCCCATCACCTTATCAATACAGGCCTACAGTACTCTACTGCTACTGAAGGGTCGTCGCCTCCTGTAGACTCAGAATACGCTCGCGGTCACTACAAAGGACTCGTCGCCTGATCAGTGTAGGCCGACAGTAAGAATATAGTGTCCCATACCATCATAATCTACTCACGAGACTAGGTGCTCACTGGTCATTACGGGGAGGTTTGTGGCCCCAGCGTAGGCCGACAGCTCGACCACGGTGTCCCATACCACCATGCCCGACTCATGAGTCTTCGTGGATCAAGGTACCATGGTTAACAGGGTTTACAATGGTAAGTTCAGTACCTTAGGTTCAAGCAGTTATGACTCATGTAGGGTGAACATATAACGGCCAGTCGGGTTACTTGACGGCTCGACTAGCCCGATCACATCTCAAGTCGAACGACATGAAGTGCGTAAAACACTTCGCGTGGCCTAACCACCGCCGCTAACTCCAAAACACGACTCACATTCATCGACGCGTCGTTCATGGCAAATACCAGCTAGCCACGAATTTACTCGGTTACCGACTGCCTGGACTAAGTATAGTCCCAAACATGTGGAATCACATCAGCAAAGCATGTGAAAGAATTGGAAATGAAATACTACCGTATAAGCATGTTAACACATATTGTAACATACAACTTAAGCAAATCACCTGATACATGCCTTTCACACATATAATGAAATTATGCATATCGCCAACATATAGAAAATCATCTCCATCAGCAAATTAATTGAGAATTCAATCTCAAACTAAATCATAATGAAATCACCAAGCACATGTTATAAAATACACCTTACGTGAATCATCAAGCACATGCATTTCATTCATATAATGAAATCATGCATATGGCTAACATATAAGAAATCATTCACATCAGCATTTCAATTGAGAAACCAATCTCAAACTAATCCATAACATCATTTCATTCAATACATACTAATACAAGCATTAATACAAACACTTACACTACACACTTAAGTCTACATATAGTATGTCGACCCGAAGTGCGCATTTAGGCGAATCTCTTCACCAAACTAATTATGCACGTATTCCTAACATTCTAATGCGACAACCAATCATGTCAATCACATCAACAAAATATGAATGAAATCAGTACTTCCTACAAATGACTAAAATGCCCTAAATCTCATATTCTTCGCCGGTTTACGAAACAGGAAACGGACAGCATGTTGTACATGTCAAACGGCGTTGCCGTCGATAATATACTATTAAATGACATTGAAAGCTTTGAAAATAGTCAATCAAAGCGTCTAAAATCCGCACCTTGTCTCTTATGGATGTGTAAATTCGAACGGAGTGTATACGCTTCGTCTACAGCGATAAGAGAACCTAATTCACAAGTTACGTCAGCTAACAAGCTATGAATCCTAGTAAACCTCAAATCAAAAACTTTCTAGGGTTATTTCATACCTGAAAAAGTAGAGGAATCATTGGCCAGGTGATTAGAGCACGTGGCTTAACCACTTGCAGCACGTAGCACAAGCAGCAGAGAATTTTCTCCCACCTTCTCTCACAAACTCTCACCTTTTCTCTCTTCCAATCTAGGGATTTTTACAAATTCGGATGGGAGAGAGGAGTGAGGGTTTCAACCCCTTTTATAAGCTTAAAAATGCCCAAAACAGGCTCAGGAACAAAGTTCACTTAGGGCATATCTAATTCGGGGCTGTTTCAGTCTAAAAGGACATTTCTGGTGGTCCCCTGGCCGAACGCGATCGGACTTAAGCTCATGCATACTAGATCTAGCATACATCAAGTTTTCAGTCCGGCAGGGTTCGCAGATCGCCCGTGGCGGTCCAGTTTCAGTTCAGCGATCACCGCATGTAGATCAGGTCTGCAAATCTCATGGTATGAAATAGAAATTTTTCCTGATCCAAGGGTGTAATTTGGCTGAATTCTGATGGTCAGAATGCTTAATACTGACGCGTCAAGTCGTGTGCCAGATTTGAATTTCAAATTCCAAATCTGTCCCTATTCGCACTCTCTTCAGTCCGGGCTCAATGAAATAGCCTGTGATTATCGGTTGGACTTGATTTTCGAAATGATTGTCAAGTCCAGTTAGGCGGTTCTAACGGTCTAAGATAGGAGGTATCGGACTTTCGACGCGCGGTCTAGATCTAATATAAAATTTCAAAGTGGTCCAGAGAACAAACCTGCTTAGAGTTTGATCCGAGGTTATAGAGTATTATAGAGTCATTAGTTCTACTCGATTTGGGTCTTGTAGAACGTATTTAAAGTGATCAGGGACTATTTCTCAGCTACTCTAGCGTTGCGCTAGCTAACTTACGCTTAATTTCCATAGGAATTGATCCTAAGTGGTTTCTTTGGCTATGGAATTGGGTTCTGAGCGATTTTTCAGGTGTTTTAGTTGACCCACTGCCTAAGGACGTCAAATCCCAGGTTGGCCAAAATCCGGGGTGTTACAGCACCCTTCCTTCAGACCTCCCGTATCTCAGTTCAGGCCGCCTCTACGGCCCATGGTACAGCGGCTGAACTAGCCACAATAGGCGCGGGTGCATGCCTTTACAGCTAAGGCAGCCGAGATAGAGACTTCTCAGCATTCGGCCTTTGAGGTCACTTCCCACATCGGAGGTACTCCTATAGTTGTGATGGTGGATACTGGATCTACACTTTCTTTGATATCGCATTCCATAGTCAGGCGTCTTGGACTACCGACTATTAGTATGGATGGAGTACGAGTCCTTTCAGCTCATGGAGATTTTTCTGATGCCACCCTGATGTGTGAGGGTTGCTTGGTGGATCTAGGAGGCAGGACAATCCCTCTTGATCTTGTCGTCGACCCCTCTCTTGTTTATCTCGACGTCATTCTTGGCATGGACTGGTTGACTGCTGGGAGGGCCTAGATTGACTGCGAGACTCGTATGGTGACAGTATACGAGCCAGAGGGCACACCTTTTACATTTTCAGTTCGGATAAATCTTCCCTTCCACATACTTAGCTACCTTCTTTACTTCGGGACGCTGATGCCCGGACACTTGAGCATACGCCAGTCGTTTGTGATTTTGGGGATCTATTCAGGAAGATCCTTGGTTTGCCGCCTCGACGAGAGATTGATTTCACTATCGATCTGGTGCCTGGTTCCGCGCCCGTCTCACTGCCGACGTATCGCATGGCACCGTGTGAGATGGAGGAGTTGAGGACGCAGATTAATGGTCTGTTGGAGCTTGGTCTTATTTGACCCAGTGTGTCTCCTTGGGGAGCACCAGTCCTGTTCATAAGGAAGAAGGATGGTTCGATGCGATTGTGTATTGATTGTCGCAGGCTGAACCAGATCACGGTGAAGAACAAGTACCCTTTACCCAGGATCGATGACTTGTTTGATCAGTTGAGAGGATCGCAGTACTTCTCGAAGATTGATCTTCAGTCAAGATATCATCAGTTGAGCATCAGGGATGAGGACGTGCAGAAGACAGCATTCAGGACCAGCTTTGGCCACTACGAGTTCCTTGTGATGTCGTTCGGTCTCACGAATGCACCAGCCGTGTTCATGGATCTGATGAACCGGGTATTTCAGCCTTTCCTCTATCGATTCGTCGTTATGTTCATTGACGACATTTTGGTATACTCCAGGAGTCGAGAGGAGCATGAGGAGCACTTGTGCTTAGTCCTGGATATACTTAGACAGCACCAGTTGTTCGCACAATACAAGAAGTGCGACTTCTGGAAGCAGGAAGTGAAGTTCTTGGGATACGTGGTGTCCAAGGATGAGATGACAATTGACCTGGCGAAGGTATCTGCAGTTCAGGAATGGGAGCAGCCTGGTTCTGTCACTGAGGTGAGGAGTTTCTTGGGTTTCGCTGGCTATTATCGACGCTTCATTCGGAATTTCTCGAAGATCGCGAGACCTTTATCTCAGTTGACACGGAAGGACATGAAGTTCGCCTGGAATGACCAGACAGAGTCAGCTTTTCAGGAACTGAAGGATAGACTTACGTCCGCCCCTGTGCTAGTATTGCCAAAGCAAGGGGTTAGATACACTATATACACTGACGCGTCTAGCGTTGGTCTGGGTTGTGTCCTTATGCAGAAGGACAGGATAATTTCGTATGCCTCGAGATAATTAAGGAAGCACGAGGAGAATTACCCTACACACGACCTGGAGTTGGCAGCCATCATATTCGCACTGACCCTCCGGAGACATTACCTCTATGGAGAGGAGTTCGAGCTCTTTTGCAACCATGAGACCTCAAGTACATATTCACGCAGCAAGACTTGAATATGAGGCAGCGGCGATGGATGGAGACTTTGAAGGACTTCAAGTTCGAAGTCTCTTACCATCCTGGGAAGGCGAACCTTGTGGCTGACGCGTTGAGCCGCAAGAAGGCGATAGAGTTTGCAGTTTCGTTGATGGTTGCTGAGTGGGATATGGTTGAGTTTTTGCTAGACTTTGAGCAGAAACTCATTGTAGAGGAGCCGTATGAGTTCATCGCACATGTGTAGGTGCGATCTCAGATCGATGACCGGGTCATCGAGGCGCAGAGGGATGATGCGCGTCTGACTGAGCTTCGAGAGCAGGCCAGTGATGATGAAAATGCCGAGTATTGAGTTGGCACGGATGGGGGCTTACGTTATCGTGGCCGCCTATGCGTCCCAGATATCCCTGACTTGAGACGAGAGATTCTCGAGGCTGCGCATTGTACCAGACTCGTGATGCATCCAGGAAGTACGAAGATGTATCGCGACGTGAGGAGGACCTATTGGTGGGAAGGTATGAAGACCCACATAGCAGAGTTCGTGTCCCGTTGTCTTACTTGCCAGCAGGTGAAGACAGAGCATCGCCGACCACCTGGACTTCTTCAGCCTATGCCGATTGCAGAGTGGAACTGGGACTTCATTTCCATGGATTTCGTTTCAGGGCTGCCGAAGATGAGGAAGGGACATGATTTCATATGGGTGATCGTCGACCTTCTGACGAAGTCGGCACACTTCCTACCGATCAGAGTTACGAACTCTGCAGATGAGCTGGCTATACTATATATCCAAGAGATCGTGTGTCTGCATGGAGTTCCATTGGAGATCATGTCAGACAGAGACACGCGGTTCACTTTTTTTTTCTGGACTCGCATTTAGGAGGCTATGGGTGTGAAGTTGAAGTTCAGTACTGCCTTCCACCCACAGACAGACGGACAGATAGAGCGGGTGAACCAGATCTTAGAGGACATGTTGCAAGCTTGCGCATTGGACTTCAAGGACAGTTGGGATGATTGTCTTGCATATGCGGAGTTCGCTTACAACAACAGTTACCAGGTGAGTATCGGTATGGCACCTTACGAGGCGTTGTATGGGCGACCTTGTCGAGCACCGCATTGCTGGACAGAGGTCGGTGAGCGTATATTGATTGGCCCAGAGTTAGTGCAGGCGACATCGGAGAAGATTGATATTATTAGACGTTGGCTTCTCACAGCGCAGAGCAGACAGAAGAGTTATGCCGATACGAGACGGCAGCCGCTAGAGTTCACCGTTGGGGATCATGTATTTTTGTGAGTTTTTCCTATGAAGGGAGTCCTTCGGTTTGGGAAGAAGGGGAAGCTGGCACCCCGATTCATTGGTCCATTCCAGATCCTTGATCGTGTGGGAGCAGTGGCATACCATTTGGCTTTACCTACGCCTCTCGCGAGCGTTCATAACGTATTTCATGTTTCTATTCTGAAGAAATACGTTTCTTATCCTTTCCATATCATCAGATGGGAGCAGGTGCAGTTAGGAGAGGATGTTACATATATCCTGCGACCGACGCGTATCCTAGACAGGAAGGAGCAGGTACTGCGTAGCAGGGTGATTCCCCTTGTGAAGGTATTGTGGACGCATCATTCTTAGGAAGAGGCTACCTGGGAGACAGAAGCCGAGATCAGAAAGAACTACCCACAGCTTCTCGAGGAGTATGAAAAGGTACAAATTTCGAGGATGAAATTTTTTGTTAAGGGGGGTAGATTGTAACGCCCTGGAAAAATCTGTACTGAAACTCAAGTACTAACTCGACCAGAAATCACGTAGGATTAATTCCTTTAGAAAATAAGCGTAAGTTAGCTAGCGCAACGCTAGAGTAGCTGTAAAATAGTCCCTGATCACTTTAAATACGTTCTACAAGACCTAAAACTTGTAGAATTCATGACGCTATAATATCCTGAAACTTAGGATCAAACTCTAAACCGGTTTATCCTCAGAAACCCTTTGAAACTTTGTATTGGATCTAGACCGCGTGTCAAAAGTCCGATACTTACATTCTTAGACCGTTATGACCGCTTAGCTGGACTTGACAATCATTTCAAAAATCAAGCCCAACCGATGTTCAGAGGCTATTTCATTGAGCCTGGAGTGAAGAGTGAGAATAGGGCAAATGCTTAAGAAATTAAATTCAAATCTGGCACGTGATTTGGCGCGTTATTATTAAGCGTTCTGACCGTCAGAATTCAGCCAAATTACATCCTCGGATCTGAAAAAATTTCTCTTTCATATCATGAGACTTGTAGACCTGATCTACGTGCGATGACCGCTGAACTGAAACTGGACCGCCACATGCGATCTACGAATACTACTGGTCTGAAAATAGGATGTGAGTAACATCCGGCGACTAAGAGCTTAAGTCCGTTCGCGTTCGGCCAGGGGACCTCCCAAAATGCCTTTTTGGACCAGAACAGCCCCGATTTGGTTAGACCTCAAGTAAACACTGTTCCCAAGCCTATTTTGGGAATGTTTTAGCTTATAAAAGGGCTTTAAACCCTCACTTATCTCACCCATCCGAATTTGCTAGAAACCCTAGCTGGTGTGAGGGAGAAAGTGAAGTTTGTGAGAGAAAGTGGGAGTGATCTTCCTGCCACTTGCACTACCTGTTGCACGTGCTTAAGCAACCCATCTCAATCACTTTTTCGATGATTTCGCCGCATTTCTAGGTAAGAAAAGACCCTAACTACTTGCTGATTTAAGGTTCCATCGATTCCTTAGCGATGTAGCTTACGAATCTTGTGTGTTAGGTTGTCTGTTCGCCGTAGATGAAGCGTATACGCTCCGTTCGAAACGATACACCTTTAGGAAAAAAGGTACAGATTTTAGACACTTTGATTGACTGATTTCAAAGCTTTCAATGTTGTTTAATAGTAGATTATCGACGGCAACGCCGTTTGACATGTACAACATGTTGTCCGTTTCCTGTTTCGTAAACGTAGGAAAAATATGAGATTTAGGGCATTTTAGTCATTTGTAGGAAATACTGTATACATCCATATTTTGCTGAAATGGTTGACATGGCTTTTTGTTGCATTAGGATATTAGGAATGCATGTATAATTGGATTGGCGAAGAGATTCACCCAAATGCACACTTTGAGTCGACATACACTATGTAGACTTAAGTGTGTAGACTAAGTGATTGTATAAATATTTGTATTAGTATGTATTGAATTAAATGGTGTTGTGAATTAGTTTGAGATTGAATTCTCATATAATATGCTGATGTAAATGATTTCCTTCATGTTGGCGATATGCATGATTTCATTATCTGTATGAAATGCATGTGATAGATGATTCACTTAAGTTGTATGTTATAACATGTTTCAACATGCTTATATTGTTTTATTTCATTTCCATTACTCTTATATGATTGATGTTGTGGATTCACAAATGTTTGGGTCTATACTTAGTCCAGGCAGTCGATAATAGAGAAAATTCATGGCTAGCTTGTATTTGCCACGAAGGACGCGTCGATGAACGCGAGTCGTGTATGGAGTTGGCGACAGTGGTTAGGCCACGTGGAGTGTTTCATGCACTTCATGTCGTTCGACTTGCGATGCGCTCGTGCTAGTCGAGCCCGTCAAGTAACCCGACTGGCCGTTGATTGTTCACCCTGTATGAATCATAACTTTTTGAACCTAGGGTACTGAACTTACCGTTGAAAACCCTGTTAACCATGGTACCTTGATCCACAAAGACTCATGAGCCGGGCATGGTGGTATGGGACATCGTGGTCTAGCTGTCGGCCTATGCTGGGGCCACAAACCTCCCCGTAGTGACCAGTGAGCACCTACGACTCGTGAGCAGATTATGGTGGTATGGGACATTATATTCTTACTGTCGGCCTACACTGATCAGGTGACGAGCCCTTTGTAGTGACTGCGAGCGTATTCTGAGTCTACGGGAGGCGACGACCCTTCCGTAGCAATGAGAGTACAGTAGGCTTGTATTGATAAGGTGATGGGGGAGCGGTGCAACGAGTGCGAGCAACAACCTTGACAGCCTTTGCAGCGACCTACAAAATATACATCGTATGAGATTATTAGGAGTGACGACCCTAGACAGGATCTGTGTTGGGATTGATATAAGGAAGGTACCTTAGTTTCCTAATACTGCTGTATGAATGGACTAATAATAACTCAGTAATCATATCACGATCACATTGCATGTGCCTGGAAGATGTGGAGCACTGTGGGAAGAAAGCATGCCGCAAGCGTAAGATGGTACCGTATGAGGGAGATCATCGGTGAGGGCATCCATCATGTCATGTCATATTGCATTAACAACAGTATTTAGGAATGTTTGATTAATTGCTTTACTATTATCACATGATTGATTTGAGAACATGTTAATCTCTGCTCTATTATTTCACTGAATTGATCACTCACTCCCACGTTATGGGATGGTGTTTGCAACACCCACAAGACCCTGTCTTAGATGCAGGTGAGGCAGCGATTCAGGAGGCAGAGCCGGATTATGATGCGGACCAGGATGAGTTCTCATATATGCAGTTTTACGACGGCTTTGTATACGTGGCTTGGATTGGCGGGACATACTAGTTGGACTTTTGACATTTTGATTTTATTTTATTACATGTATATGAGACTCAGAGATGTATTCATGCTTTGGAGACAGCTGAGATTTATTTTATTTTTCATACAGTGATATATATATTCTTCAGTCTTCCGCTTACTTTTATCACTGAATCTGGAGTATGGATTGCAGTTTTGGTATAATTTTACTCAAGCGAATGCTTTAACTCAAACAACAGGGAATCATAATCATATTTGTTGCATAAGTGACGGTATGGAACTCGGGAGTCGGGTTTATGCACAACTCCCAATTTTCAGGGTGTTACAGTGGGTCCCACCTAGGATAACAAAAAAAAATAGATTTGACAAAAAGGTGGTAAGCACCTTGCTGTCATGGCTATCATGGCATACATGTAAAAAAGGGGTGGGTCCCATTGGCCCTAGTTGTGGACCCCACCGTGATGTGTGTTCTAAATCACTGCCGTCCATTTGTTGGGAACCCTTCGTTGAGGCCTTGGTTCCAACAAAATCAGCCATGAATAGTTCTCAGATGGCCCACATCGCCACCGTTTATACGAAGGTATGTTAAACCACTCAAAAATTATTGCTGGGGTCCACATGAAACTTGGACCCACTTGAAATTTGGTTTGGACCCTTAATTTTGTGGGGCACACATAATGGACGGGTTGGATTGTAAATAAACAGTTTGGTGGGCCCTACATGGGACCCACTGTGGTATATGTGACTTACCACATCGTCTACAACAGTGGGTGGTGACACCCACTGTGATGCAAGTGTTTCCCTCACGCCGTTCGTCCACGACAGTGGACGGTGGCCCCCACCCAGATGTATGTATTGTGTCCACACCGTCCATCACGTGGGCCCCTGGCCACGTGAGGTTATGAATAGGTTTGGATGGCAATAAACATTACAGTGGGCCCTAGGCCATGTGATTCTA
Source organism: Magnolia kwangsiensis (assembly GCA_037074715.1). Taxonomy (NCBI): domain Eukaryota; kingdom Viridiplantae; phylum Streptophyta; class Magnoliopsida; order Magnoliales; family Magnoliaceae; genus Magnolia; species Magnolia kwangsiensis. Next base: position 65,895,546 of record CM073574.1, on the reverse strand, counting down.
TGAACAGTTTAGATGCAAATAAATAGTACAGTGGGCCAAGGTTGGGTAGGAAATATACATTACGGTGGGCCCTGGGTCTATATGACCTTATCAATAGGTGGGATGTAAAATAAACATTTTGGTGGGCCCCTTGCCACACGACCTTAACAACAGGTTGGGTGGCAAATAAGCATTTCAGTGGGCCCAGGATTAGATGTAAAATAAATGTTATAGTGGGCCCACATGGGAGTCTACCATGATGCATGAGTTTCATCCAAACCGTCCAACCATTTTGAGATCATTTTAAGGCCATTGTTGAGGCCTATCTTAATGTATTTGTGGCCCGCCCACTAAGGCCCACTTTATTATTTATGGGCCCATGTGTGTAGGCCCATTTAATGTGTTTGTGGCCCATTGTTGAGGCCCACCTTGGTATATATAAGGCCTATGTGATTAGGCCCATTTGATGCACATAAAGCTCATGTGATTGGGCTCAACTTTAATGCATTCTAAGGCCCATGGGTTATGACTCATTGCAAAGGACCTAAGGCCCATGGGTGATGGCTCATTACAAAGGACCTAAGGCCCATTGGTGAGGCTCATTGAGGTGATCCATTTGATGAATGTAAGGCCCATATGATACGGCCCAATTGATGTACTTAAGGCCTAAGTGGGTGCAACTAGGTCCATTGCAATGCGTGATCCCTCCATGGTATATAATGAAATTTATAGCAAGTAATGCCTCGGAAACAATGATGGTTAGATGCCCACATTGTAAGGATGACGTTGGTTAAATCTCCGCATTGTCACTCTCCCTAAGGCCCACTAATAGGCCCATACTTGTAGTAAGTAGGCTATCTCGGCCCATCTCAGTTATATGCAGAGCCCATCTCTATATACATGTTTATTATAGATTCATGTTTCATTATCATACGCATCATATGTATGACTGATATGAGAAGTGACTAATCATAGCATATGCCTTCAGGCGAACTGTTTATGGGCTCCCTGGTAGGCGGAGTTGCCCTATATGAGTGCATGGTACACGTAAGACTGTTGCATGACTGGTAGTGTGACTCATGCACTTGTATTTATATGATTTATATGATTATGATTGTGATTACTGTTGGAGTGTGCAGTCGAGCTTCCGGAGTTTTTGTTATTGTCACTATTTTGTATTTCCCTTTCCTACGCATTGTACTTAAAAGTTTTTTATCATAGTAGATTTTGTGGTGGTGTTCTTGTGGTTATTGTTCGTGAGTTATGCTTATGTTTTGCTCATTACGAATTAAATGAATATTAGGAATCCTCCTTGTAACATTCCAGGATCGGAACCTTGTATATGGGTGCCGAGAGCCGAGAATGGGGTACTACGGAGGCTGTCGGTGCCAGATTCGGCGATCCGGAATTTTATAAGCCCGATTTCTGAGTTTGGGGCATGACAGAAGTTGGTATCAGAGCATAACTTAGGAATAACCGAGGATAACATGACATGTTTGCTATGAGTTTAGGACGGTCAGGTTCTGAGCGTGAAACCTTACGATTTAGTTCCCCAACGCATGATTCTTAAGGTTGATTGGCGTTATTGTTCTTTCCTATAGGACATGCCGCCCAGGAGAGCGACCCGAGCGCACCCCGACCCACCACCCGAGGCTCCAGCTCTACCACCCGCGCCTCCCATTCCACCGCCAGAGATTCCTGCTCCCTTGCCTGAGGATGACATTCCTCCACCTGAGGCTGATACAGAGCTGACTGTGCCTGTGAGTGCCTCTCAATTATATCAGATGTTACAGGTTGTGACAGCCGCACTCTAGGGACAGGGAAGCACCCAGTTGTTTCACCAGCTCAGGCAGAGCAGGAGCACACGAGCGCCTTACATCGTGAGTTCAGACGGCTTGATCCCCCACATTTCCAGGGTGAGCCAGATCTGACTGCAGCAGAGAGATGACGCTCTGATGTGGAGAAGATTTTTGATACCATGTCATGTACGACTGAGCAGCGAGTCTGATCAGACCTCTGGAGGAGTCGTAGAGGGTATGCTTCCAGTCTCTTCATGCATCGCACATGTACTATTTGATTTCGGTGCTTCGCACTCATTCAAGTCTGAGGATTTCTGCCGATCGACTAGATTGCTGACAGAGTCTGCTAGTGAGGGATTGATCGTATCGACGCCCTTGGAAAAGACCACAGTATTGGGCCGTTTCTGTTCATCTTGCTCTGTTCTGGTCGGTGACATCTTTTTACCTGCCGACTTGTACGTGCTGCTGATGGCAGACTTCGACATTTTCTTGGGCATATATTGGCTTGCCGAGTACTACACCATCTTAGATTGCTCCGCGATGACAGTCACATTTTGCATACCAGGCGTGCCGCAGTTCCAGTTTGTCGCCGACCCCAGAGGAGAGTCGTTATCATGCTTGATGTCATGCGCCGTTGAGGAGCCTATCGTCCCTTGTACTGATCAATTTTCGGCTGTCTGTGACTTCCCCGACGTATTTCAGGAGATTCTAGGATTACCACCTAACCGTCATATAGAGTTCCAGAAAAACCCTGTGCCCGGTACCGCGCCTATCTCGAAGGCCCCGTACCGTATGGCACCGATGGAGTTGCATGAGCTGCAGCGACAGTTGGACGAGTTACGTGAGTTGAGATTCATTTGTCCTATCAGTTCGCCTTGGGGAACGTCGGTACTCTTCATTAGGAAGAAGGATGGCTCGTTGAGGCTCTACGTAGACTACCGCGAGCTCAACCGGGTCACGATTAAGAATAAGTACCCGCTCCCGAAGATAGATGATTTATTTAACCAGCTGCAGGGTGCACAATTCTTTTCGAAGATTGACCTGCATTCCGGTTATCATCAGATTCGAGTCCGCGAGGAGGACATCCCGAAGACGCGCGTTATGGTCATTTTGAGTTTCAGGTCATGTCTTTCGGACTGACCAATGCACCCGCAGTCTTCATGTAGTTGATGAATGAGGTGTTTTGTCCATATCTCGATCAGTTTGTTGTGGTCTTCATCGACGACATTCTGATATATTCGAGGACCCGTGTGGAACATATGCGGCATTTAGAGATTGTATTGCAGACCCTCCGTGCCCACCAGCTGTATGCGAAGCTAGAAAAGTGTGAGTTTTGGCAGGAGGAGGTGAGGTTCCTCGATCACGTAGTGACGAGGGAGGGTGTCACAGTGGACCCCTCAAAGGTTGAGGCAGTGCGTCAGTGGGGCCAGCCCATTACTGCATCCGAGATCCGCAGTTTCCTTAGCTTAGCGGGATATTATCGGCGTTTCATTGAGGGCTTCTCCCGTATTACTGCCCTGATGACCAGGTTGACTCGGAAGGGCGCAAAATTTGTTTGGACTGATGCATGTGAGCGGGCATTCATGGAGCTAAAGGACCATCTGACGTCCGCTCCTGTCCTCACTCTTCCCTTTGGGAGTCATGGATTTGTTGTATTTACTGATGCATCACGTATTGGGTTAGGTGTTGTCCTGATACAGCACGGAAGACCGGTAGCCTTCGCGTCTTGTAAGCTCAAGGTCCATAAGCTGAACTACCCCACACATGATTCGGAGCTGGTAGCAGTCGTCTTCGCACTGAAAGTGTGGAGGCACTATCTTTATGGGGTCAGGTTCGAGCTCTTCTCTGACCACAAGAGCTTGAAGAATCTATTTTCTCAGTCTGAGCTGAACATGAGATAGAGACGCTAGATGGAGCTTCTGAAAGACTATAATTTTGACCTCCAGTACCACCTAGGTAAGGCGAATGTGGTGGCAGATGCCCTCAACCGTCAGCCACGAGGCCTGGTGGCACATATGATGATTCAGGATGGAGGATGCTCGAGGATATAGAAGAGTACGACTTCGATTTTGGTCTGCAGTCTTCTATCGTTCAGTTATCGAGCCTATCGATTCAACCCTCTCTTGTCACAAGGGTGATCGAGGCTCAACAGATAGATGAGTCATTACAGGATTACCGAGCAGAGGCAGCATCTGAGAGCCAGACAGATTGGCAGATTGGTTCTGATGGTGGACTTCGCTTCAGAGGCCGATTGTGTGTCCCGGATATTCCTAAGTTGCGTAGAGATCTTATGACTGAGGCACATCGATCGTGATTTTCTATCCACCCTGGTTCGACGAAGATGTATCAGGATATGAGGAGACAGTATTTCTGGGCAGGGATGAAGCACCAGATCGCCAGTTTTGTGGCCGAGTGTGACACATGCCAGCGTGTTAAGGCCAATCATCAGAGACCGCCTGGTTTGTTACAGCCGTTGAGCATCTCGATGTGAAAGTGGGAGCACGTATCTACCGATTTTGTCATGGATTTACCGAGGACTCAACACGGTCATGACGCTATCTGGGTTGTCGTGGACCGTCTGACGAAGTCGGCATATTTTCTTGCGATTCATGAGACTTGGTACACGGACCGGCTCGCCAGGCTATTTGTTGAGGAGATAGTGAGACTGCACGGCGTTCCAGTCTCGATCGTTTCTGACTGAGACCCGAGGTTTACATCTCAATTTTGGAGGAGCTTTCAGAGGGCAATGGGTACTGATTTGCAGCTCAGTACCGCGTATCATTCGCAAATCGATGGCCAGACTGAGGGTCAATCAGATACTTGAGGATATGCTTCGGGCCTACGTGATTGACTTCGAAGGTAGCTGGGATGAGCATCTGCGATTGGCTGAGTTCGCATACAACAACAGTTACCAGGCAACCATTGGCATGACTCCTTTTGAGGCATTGTATGGCAGACCATGCAGATCTCTGAGTTGTTGGACCGAGGTTGGAGAGCGATGTCTCCTAGGTCCCGAGCTTGTGCAGCAGACATCTGAGGTTATCAATATCATCAGACAGAGGATGCGCACAGCTCAGGGTCAGCAGAAGAGTTTTGCTGATCGTAGGCGTCGTCCCTTGGAGTTCGATGTAGGGGACAGACTGTATCTCAAGGTCTCGCCCAAGAAGGGCGTGGTTCGATTTGGAGTGAAGGGCAAGCTTGCCCTGAGATTTATAGGACCTTTTGAAATCATTGGGCATGTTGGCGTCGTGGCCTACCGGCTTGCCTTACCATCTGAGTTGTCTGGCGTCTACAACGTTTTCCACGTCTCTATGTTGAGGAAGTGTGGGTCAGACATAGTACCTGTTATCAATTGGCAGCCGCTAGAGGTTCGTGAGGACACTTCTTACATTGAGTAGCCAGTTCGTATCCTTGATCGTAAGGAGCAAGTTCTCCGGACTAAGGTCATCCCCTTAGTGAAGGTTCAGTGGAGTCATTATTCTGTTGATGAGGCGTCTTGGGAGCGCGAGACTAAGATTCGAGAGCGCTATCCCCATCTCTTTGATGATTGATCATATATTGTATCTTGTAAATGTCTCTGATTTTATATGACGATGCCTTATTCTCCCCTTCTATTATGGGTTATGTTTTCTTACGATAATTGTGCAAATTTCGAGGACAAATTTTGTTTTTTAGAGGGAAGAGTTGTAAGACCCGCATTCTAGACCGTACTGTTCCGTTGACTTCCGCGAACCTTTCGGTCGAATTCTGGCAATCCTCGACCTGTATTCGATGTTTACACAGGAACCTAAGCCGAGTCCCGCATATCAGAGTTGACTCAACCCAAAACCTATACCTTAGCGACCGCGCCGTCACCGCGGTTCTAACGCCGCGACTCGCGTGCCGACCCGATACCCAGGGTAGAAGATATAGGCTCAGGTTCAATTTGAAGAAACACCGCACTTTGGGAATTACGAGGGAATCTCTACGAGATGTCCCATCAATCAATCAATCAATCCCATCAATCAAGTATACATCATACATCAAGTCAAGTACAACAACCCATACCTCTCTCTTACACAAGCAAGCTCAAAGTCAACTCTCTCTCCCATCACCCATCACTTTCTTACAACTCACCACTCTACCTATCACCCATCACACTACATCACTCCATCACCCTTATCACCCATCACTTCCCTCTCTCTCTCATTCATTCTCAAAATCTCTCCCAAGCAAAAAATTCACACGTCCAAGCATTTCCAAGGTTTTCCAAAACACCAAGTGTGGCCCACCCTCTCATCTCTCATCCACACCATCAAAGGTCCATCATCCACCGTCCAAAGTAAAGGCAATGGAACTAAGGAGGCTAGGAGAGCAAGAAGGAAGCCAAGAGGTGGGTGATCATCCTTCATTTCAATTTTTAAGGGTCCATTTGTTGTAGGACCCACTTGATGTATGTGTCGTATCAATGGAGGGCCCATAGTGGCGGGGTCCCTCCTCTTTACCACCGTCTCTCTCTCTTTCTTCCTCCTTACCTTTCCCCTAAAATGAAGTGGGCCCCACCAATTCATGATAAATCTACCCCATCGATCAAGTGGTGTGACCCACCACATTTTACATTAAATAATATTTATTAATATATATATATATATATATATATGTATGTATGTACATGCATGGTGGGCCACGATCATGTGGGACCCACCTTGGTGAACGTGAACCACATGCATGTGGGGTCCACCATGATGCGGACGCTAGACGAGCGTGTGCGCATGGAGTGTGTGTACTGACGTGGAGGTGTACTAACGAGCTGACAAAAAGGAAAGAAAAGGGAAAGTAATTGGTGGGCCACTGATGTAGGCCCCACCTTGATGTATGTGCTTAATCCAAGCCCTCCACCATCTTCCTTAGATTACTTTAGATGTTGAGCCAAAATTTGGGACCAATCCGACTCTCAGGTGGGCCATACCATCTAAAAACATGTGGAGACATGCCTGAATATATAAAAGCACTTGGTGGGACCTACCTGAAATTTGGATGCATCCTAAATTTGGACTGGACGGTCCACCATGTGGGACACACACAATAGATGGGTTGGATCATCTCATTGTGAGCCCTATATTTTAAAAAAAAAAAAGGAAAGAAAAGGGAAGGGAAATGGTGGGCTGCTCCAACATGGCCCCACCTTGATGTATATATTTAATCCAAGCCATCCATTATATTCTCGGGATCATTTTAGGCGTTGAGCCGAAAAATGAGACCGATCCAATTATCTGGTGGGCCGTGGCATTAAGAATGCTAGTATTTTCCTTTAAAACTTGAAAAAATGATTGCTGGGGTCCACCAGAAGCTTGGACCCACCTGAAACTTGTTTTAGACCCCTATTTTTGTGGGACACATACAATGGATGGGGTAGATCTGCTTAATGTGGGTCCCACCTAGGATAAAAAAAAATAGATTTGACAAAAAGGTGGCATGCACCTTGCTGTCATGACTGTCATGGCATACATGTAAAAAAGGGGTGGGTCCCATTCGCCCTAGTTGTGGACCCCATCGTGATGTGTGTTCTAAATCACTACCGTCCATTTGTTGGGACCCCTTCGTTGAGGCGTTGGTTCCAAAAAAATCAGTCATGAATAGTTCTCAGATGGCCCACATTGCCACCGTTTATACGAAGGTATGTTAAACCACTCGAAAATTATTGTTGGGGTCCACATGAAACTTGAACCCACTTGAAATTTGGTTTGGACCCTTAATTTTGTGGGGCACACATAATGGACAGGTTGGATTGCAAATAAACAGTTTGGTGGGCCCTACATGGGACCCACTGTGGTATGTGTGGCTTACCACACCGTCCACAACAATGGGTGGTGACACCCACTATGATGCAAGTGTTTCACTCACACCGTTCGTCCACGGCAGTGGACGGTGGCCCCCACCCAGATGTATGTATTATGTCTACGCCGTCCATCACGTGGGCCCCTGGCCACGTGAGGTTATGAACAGGTTTGGATGACAATAAACATTACAGTGGGCCCTAGGCCATGTGATTCTATGAACAGTTTGGATGCAAATAAATAGTACAGTGGGCCCAGGTTGGGTAGAAAATATACATTACGGTGGGCCCTGGGTCTATATGACCTTATCAACAGGTGGGATGTAATATAAACATTTTGGTGGGCCCCTTGCCACACGACCTTAACAACAGGTTGGGTGGCAAATAAGCATTTCAGTGGGCCCAGGATTGGATGAAAAATAAATGTTATAGTAGGCCCACATGGGAGTCTACCATGATTCATGAGTTTCATCCAAACCGTCCAACCATTTTGAGATCATTTTAAGGCCATTGTTGAGGCCCATCTTAATGTATTTGTGGCCCGCCCACTAAGGCCCACTTTGTTATTTATGGGCCCATGTGTGTAGGCCCATTTGATGTATTTGTGGCCCATTGTTGAGGCCCACCTTGGTATATATAAGGCCTATGTGATTAGGCCCATTTGATGCACATAAAGCTCATGTGATTGGGCTCATCTTTAATGCATTATAAGGCCCATGGGTTATGACTCATTGCAAAGGACCTAAGGCCCATGGGTGATGGCTCATTGCAAAGGACCTAAGGCCCATTGGTGAGGCTCATTGAGGTGATCCATTTGATGAATGTAAGGCCCATATGATACGGCCCAATTGATGTACTTAAGGCCTAATTGGGTGCAACTAGGTCCATTGCAATGCGTGATCCCTCCATGGTATATAATGATATTTATAGCAAGTAATGCCTTAGAAACAATGATGGTTAGATGCCCACATTATAAGGATGACGTCAGTTAAATTTTTGCATTGTCACCCTCCCTAAGGCCCACTAATAGGCCCATACTTATAGTAAGTAGGCTATCTTGGCCCATCTCAGTTATACGCAGAGCCCATCTCTATATACATGTTTATTATAGATTCATGTTTCATTATCATACGCATCATATGTATGAATGATATGAGAAGTGACTAATCATAGCATATGCCTTCGGGCGAACTGTTTATGGTCTCCATGGTAGGCGGAGTTACCCTACATGAGTGCATGGTACACGTAAGACTGTCATTTATATGATTGTGATTATTGTATGCCCTATCGACATCAGGGCCATAGCCTCCACAGATGCATCGTGTGTGGCTGGATTGGATACCGAAAATGTTTGGTTCTTGCATACGGGTGCCGTAGATGTCCCTGGGTGAAAATTCCTAAACCCGATGGTATCAGAGGATGACTCCAATGTCGAGACCGAGTGGATACACGAGTGCGCAATGACCATATACCAGTAGGCCGCATCTCCCACTGTGTCGTGGTCGATTGGAAAGAGGTGTGACTTTACCCGCCTGAGTGAGGGGGAAACTTCTAGGTTGAGTTTGACCAGCTTGAGGAATCGGTCTGCTATCGACGAGCCGGGTCTGATATTGGCAGGCGGATAGTGAGGTCTCTTCTACTCTCCCAGTTGTACGTTCGGATAGGGACGGCAAGCTGGCGTAAAGTGTACTAGACCCCAATGATTATCCAGATCGAGAACTGTACTGATATATGATGAGGATTGATATGCTTGACTTGCATTCTACATCGCACGGCCTAGATGTGGCCGATCGTATTCATATCTTGCACTGCATAGCCATGGTACGTCTGATTGTATTCATGTACTCATCAGCACATTACAGCATTATTCTGACCTTGCATTCTGATCACGCTCGTATTGTGCACACACTTACACCGCCCTCTAAGCTTTCTATAAGCTTATGCACGATTGATGCGTGCAGGTGACACCAGGACGCAGCCTTAGTCTCGTCACTGTTGGTGCGTGCAGTCGAGCTTATGGAGTTTTTGTTATTGTCACTATTTTGTATTTCCCTTTCCTACGCATTGTACTTAAAAGTTTTTTATCACAGTGAATTTTGTGGTGGTGTTCTTGTGGTTATTGTTGGTGGGTTATGCTTATGTTATGCTCATTACAAATTAAATGGATATTAGGAATCCTCCTTTTAGCATTTCAGGATCGGAACCTTGTATATGGGTGACGGGAGCCGAGAACGGGGTACTACGGAGGCTGTCGGTGCCAGATTCGGTGATCGAAAATTTTGTGAGCCCGGTTTTCGAGTTTGGGGCGTGACACGACACCTAGCTTTCTCTCTTCTTCCATGGAAAAGGCTTAGACGTTGGTTGCTTCGGAGTGAAGAAAGAAAGAGGGAGGGAGAGGAGATGGGATGGAGTGATGGATGGGAGAGAGGGATGGGTGAAGTGACGGAAAGTTTGACTTTTAGAGTTACTTTTTTACTTGGGGATGGGATAGAGTAATGGGTTGAGTGATGGGTATACTTTGATAAGTGAGCTGATTGATGTGATGTTTTCTCTTAAAATTACAAAGCACGGTGTTTTCCTCAAACTGAATGTGGGCTCACATCTCCTGGCCCTGGTATCGCCTTAGTGTGCAAGATACGGTGTCAGAACCGCCGCGATTGTGGGGTCGCAATGATTTAAGCCTCGGGCTAAGTCAATTCAAATTGATAGGATGCAACTTAGGGTCATGTGAAAATGCCGATTACAAGTCGTGGGTTGTCAGAATTCAACCGGGAGGACCGCGGAAGCCTACGGAACGGTACGGTCTAGGATATGGGTCTCATATTGGGTTTGGTCGGACCAAACTTAAGTTATCGGTCGAACCTAAGTAATCTTCGGTTGAATTGAATTAACTCCTTTCAATGCTGAAACTTTTTATGCACTTTTGGTCACACCGAATCCTACCTTCGGTCGGACCAAATTTTCTATTGGTCGAACCGAATTAGCTTTTGAATTTCATCATTGGTCACTGGACTATTTTGTGCGATTTCGGTCGAACCGAACTTGTTTGTTTTCTGCTCCAGATTTTGTAATCTTCTCTAGTCTTTCTTCATCCTTTGTACTTGATTTTTTTAGATCTCGATGTCTTGAAATCTTTAATGTTGGTTTCCTAAGATCCATCCTTTGCCTTGGTAATTCTTGAGCATCAAATATCTTTCTTTTCAATTCAAGCTCTCAGATTCACCTTGCAATATAAACATGTATAAAATATACCATTAAGCATTATCATGTTCCTAAAACCAAGATATAATTAGGGAAAAATATGCAATATTTGACACTCAACATTAACCATCTCTGCATCTGAACACTCTAGCGGTTTCATCATCTTTGTGATCCTTGCCAGCCATATTCCACCTGCATCAGGTCAGGTGATCCCACAAAAGTAGGTGGTCTGAGTCGTTGGAACCTCTCGAATGCATCCACACCCCGGATGTCCTCATCTTGCGACATTGTCCCACGGGTCCTGTCTTGGAAGGTCTCCATCACAGTAGCAAATGTGGCTTGTTGTTGCTGCATGAACATAGCTTGTTGTTGTTGTATATTTATCGCATCTATTCGAAGGTAGCAAATGCCACTGTCCTAGCCTGTGTACCAGTAAAAGCCTCATCTGACAATTTCATGGACTGAAAAAGGTGTGAAGGTGTGCCTGATGGGTTACCCTTAGGAGGGGGGAAATCGGCTCTAGCCTCAAAGTCCATATATGGGTTTATGATTCCAGGGGGAAGTCTTGGCATGTATATAGGTCTTCCCTCGTGTTGGCGCTTTGTCTGTGGGAGGGCTGGCATGTTGATCGTCTGAGCACGCTAAGATCGTTGTACAGGAGGCATATCTTCCCGTGAGACCAGAATTTTACAGTTAGGCTTTCACTAAAAATTCTTTCCAAGATAATGGGGAATGCTATAAGATTCTAGCGATGAAAGGAGTAGTCTTAAATGATGCGGAAGTGAGGAATTCATTATCAAGCCCCCTTCCTTGTAATTAAGAGGGCAACTTCTATGCCACGTGGCGCCTTATTTTTCTTATAGGATTCCCAGTTTGAGTCACTAAGTTCAGTAGTTGTTCCTATGGATTCTCAGGGGTCCTAAGTATATTGTTTCTATGTTCGTTTAACCTAACTATACTTTGGGGATTTTCTCCTATACCTAAGTTTTAAACCTACTTGAGTCTTAACATGTTGATTTCTTAGAGTTTTGTACTAGATATTAATCCCATAGCCTAACTATCTCAGACTCCACTGTGATACCAATTTGTGATGTCCTAGTTTTCAGAATCTGAGTATACATGTAACGCCCCAAATTTCAAGGGCCGAGTATGAATTCATCTCTCGAATACTCGGGTACCATGTATGCCCCAATGGGCTCTAGATTCCAATGCATTTGGATTTATTCATAAGCAATGAGGAGTTAAGCAAACCATAAGCATGAGAATATCATAAAATGTAAATACGAGCCACTATACATGTAAGATATCCAAAATACATTGTCAAGAAAATCTAAACTAGAAACTAGTCCCACCTAGATAAATATCCCAAAATGACTAGGGCCCTGACTCATACACCACGATCGCCAAACCCAAACTAGAAAGACCCACCAAAGGTTTAAAGGTATGCTCACTCCTCCTTGTCATCCACATCGACATCCTCCAGCGCATTTTACTCCATCATCCCTGCATCTATGATAGGTTTTGGTTGGTGTTTTAAAACACCGTCCCAGAGTGGGAGTGAGTAGCTAACTCAGTGGTACCATTAACAATAAGTTACATAAATTATCATACACAAGTGTAAATTTATTGAAAACATGCATACATCATAGAATTCTAGATACTCTGGTTAATGCAATGCATGATTTAATGAAGTGATGCATGCCCTTTCCACCAACACTTCCTCGAGCGACATCTAATGATAGCAAATGACCAACACTCCCTCAATGCGACCTCGACTGCCGAATCACCAAAGTAAATAATGAAATGCCATGTAAATGTTAGCCAAGTTGATTAATTAAGTTTATTCATCATGAAGGTTTGGGAAACTGAGATACCCTTGTCAAAAAATATTGCCCTAATCTGGTCACGTGACTCTAATGGTTGTGGCCGTATGACTCTCGCGACCCTTAACCCTCGTGGGTTTGTCAATCTCATAGCTCTTAAGCTCATGCGAAAATAATTGGGACTTTAAAGTCCTACTCGCGGTCACTACGGGGTGAGGGGGGGAGGGGGGGGGGGGGGGGTGTGGGCACTTTTCACCCTAACGTAGGCCGACAACATGGGCATAGTATCGCATACCACCATCCCCAACTCATGAGTCTTGTAGGCTACAAATTATGATTAACATTAGGTGGAAGGGTCACAGGGTACCTCATGTTCAATTAGGCATGTACAATCATGGTTAAGATATAAGGATGACCAATCTATGAGCTAATATGCCCCTACAAGTCAAACAACAAAATAAACAGCCTGAGAACAACGTCTCGTGTAGTCCAACTACGGCCAAGAATTCGTGGTTTAACTTAGTCGGGCTAATCTTTCCCATGGGTTGACCTAATTAAAAGGTTACCCAAAGGGATTCCGGTTGATTGGCTGATCCATAAGGGGACATGTGCACAGGTAGACAACATATATTCAACAATTTTAGGGACAATTTCACAAGTGACAAGCATATTTTAGCATTCTAGGCATATGGATAGCAACATGCCAAACTTCGCCAAAACATCCGCATGTGAAGAGTTAACATTACAATTTTAGCAGCAATTGGAAATCAGGATCAACATATTCCAGCCATTTAGAAAAGATGGACAAACATACACCCATTTCTCAATAATTTAATTTTCATGTGTCAACATGAATCATATAATTTAACAAGGTAGCGAAAGCCAAGCATAATAATTTCAGCAAATCAACAGGTAAACAAACAATGCATCCAATCTATGCCTAGTTATTGCATCTGATGATGTTCAAGATACCAAATCAGCAATATTTGGGGAATTGGATGCTTAATTCCTTAAATAGACAAACAAACTAACATTCCACACATCTGAGAGTGCTCGGGACCTAAATCCCCCTCCCAATTTTAGAGAAAACCTATGTCTATGTTCCAAATCAAGAAGTTCCAAAAATTCAGCAACATGCAAAAATAATACACCACACAAATTAACTAAGATCTACGTTAGGCACGATAATCGGCCACCTAAAGGTAATGGTTTGCACCTATAGTTGATTGGGGGTCCTTGGAGTCGCTCTAGCATCGACTGGTTCGTAAACTTGACGTGCCAGAACCCTGCGTCATACAAATTCTGCTATAAGATACATGCATGTAGTTTATAGCTAGGGAGAGCTGGATGGGAATTCAAATTTTTACCTTGGACTGAACGTAGCTCATTCCTACGATAATCAAGTCGAAGTTCCTGATAATGTGGAGATGATTGTGCGGGGAATTTCAGTCCCCAGGCACAACATGCACCCACACACTACTCGCTCTCTCTCTCAGCTACTGGAAATGGTTGTAGAAATGAGGGAGAGAGGGTTTAAATGGGTTATATACCCTGAAATTAAATCATTTGACCCTAGGTTCCATTAATTGCTTCAAACAGCCTTGTGGGGCCCATATCTGGCTGTTGGGGCATCTAATTCATGGAACAGGTACCCCATAGCCTGATGAAGAGCTGGGTAAAGTTTGACAGCAAATGGATGCGGGCTTTTGTCATAATGGTCTGATTTATGATCAACGGTCACCATTTCTTGATCGGGGGTCAGATTTGGCGACGAGTGCAGGGAAATATCTTCAACATATGGTGCAAATTTGGGTGGAATTCAATAGCTAAAATGTCCTAATTTATTATCCTAAGCGGCGGGGCCATTTGTTTTAAAATTTAGATTTTTGGCCAATACTTGGGAGAGTTGCATTTTACAAGTGTCGACTGGACGATGAAAATTATCTATTTTTAGGCGTCGTTTGAGTCCATTTCCTGCAATGGACCAAACGCCCAGTGAGATGGACATTACTCTATAATTTCTGAACTAGTGGCCCACTAATGGGGGGTCTAGAGTTTGTTCAGGTAATCGGGGCACTTCTGGAATAAATTTCGTAGGAGGATTTCTTAGACGCAGTGGTTGATGTATGGATTAACTAAGTTCATAGCATGGCCTATTCAAAATTAGTGAAAATGGTGATTCGGTCATGATCACTCTAAACCGTCGATTTTAGGCTAAAAGAGTAACTGGGTTGATTTGGTTTATAAATTGAGGTCTGGTCCATAGCTGACTCGGCTTCGGGTAGATCTTTAATTTAGTTATAATTTTCTTGATTAGTCAGTGGCAAGTCGGTTAGATTTGGGCCCTATGTGAACAAATCATGGGGCTAAACTCGATGTTTAAGTGATTGGTTAGATTTATTGGTTTTCTATGGTAGATCAATCTTATTTGTACGATTTTTTTATCGGTACCAACTACGTATAAGCCCATCTCGATTGTCAAGTGTCAGCAAGTGACAACGTGGCTAATTATAAAAAAGAAAATTTGAAGGATTTTTGGCAATTCAAAATAGTGAAAATTCGGGGTGTTACAATACAACTCGTTTCTCAAAAACCCGGGTGTTAATTAAATAGGTAAATAGAAATTTATCATAATCAGAGTGCGATAACATAAACCAAGTGCATCAAATCATCGTATAACCAAAATATTAAGATCCTTATCTACTCAGCTGGGGACCTTAAGTATAAAACCCATAAGTTTCAAATGTATTAGAGTTAAACTAGAAAAAAATAACTAAAACTATTGGTTGAACCCATAGTACTCCATTGCCTCCTAACGCGGCTCCTCATAATATCCCTCCTCCAATCCTATAGAGACGACATCGAGATCTGCACCATTGCCCTCCTCACCTAAACTTGCATTCTTTGTACGGTTGAATATACGATGAATGAGTGACCAACTTAATGTGAATTCTCCTCAAGATTACACACCACCGCCTTAGTCAAGCATAGTTTAAAAACAATAAGGCATTCAAAATAATACATGATGAGTCTTGTTTAATGCATAAATTTGTAAGTGCACATCAACTGGGGATGCTCATCCAGTTGGCTTTTATGCAAAACCCATGCATGTGGCCGGTCACTAGCGAAAGTATATCTCGTATGTGTGTAGTGCCAAACTCACCAAAAGTGGGTCGATAGTTGATGGTCTAGGATCTAGCGAAATAATACCACAACTAAGGCCTAAGGGCACTTGCTACAACATCCAAAATTAGCCACCTGTCATCTCCCGTGTGCTATAAATGTATGATTAGCCCAACCGTTATTATTCTAATTGCAACTAGCCAGTTTAAGAAAGCTCAAAGGTCACTACCGGGGGCTCATCACCCAGCATAGGCCGATAGCTCAGGCATAATGTCCCATACCACCATCCTCGACTCATGAGACTCCCACGTTAGGATGTTTAATGGAAGCCCATCAACCAGTGACCAATCATAATTCAGTGCGCGGGGCTTACCAATGCATGGTTATATGAGAATGAACCGTCGAAGCCACATAGGGCAAATATCAAAATAAAAAAGACCAAGAGGTCACGTGGGACAAATGTCAAATTAAAATGATAAAAAGGTCGCACAAGGTAAATTCTAAATTGAGGTGGTAAAGGCAGTCACGTAGGGCAATTTCAAATTAGGGTGGTCAAAAGGTTATCCCCAAAAGCCACAAATGCACAATGACCTATGGATGGTAAAGCCATGTTGATATCCACCATCCAAGGTAACCTCCAAGTCGAGGCTCCATTTCTATTACATTCCGTCCCGTTGCATCCCAATTGTGGGTTCACATACATAAGTGGAGCTTTCCACTAATAGATATAGTGATTCAGTTTCCATAAGCGACTCACAAGCAATTCATAGGCACGAGAAAGTGTATATGTACAACATGCAAGATAAATGTTGATAATAAAATTCATAGCTATCACAAGAGATCACGAATCATAGGCATAAGCTATCAGTTGGAATTTAAATGGAAAATACTATGCAAGATTTAATAACTATTGTATGTGATCATGGTTTACAAGCTATCAGTTGTAGTTCAAATGTATGCTATTCCTTAAGATTCAATAACTAGTATAAGTGATCACAAGTTATAAAATAACAACCGTGATTCAAACGGAAACTATCCCTTAGACTAATTCAGAAATGGAAAGCTTAAGGGGAAGAAATCATCACCTAATCCTATTGCTTGATCGAAACTTGGTGGTAGGTTATTTCACCTTTAGACTATGTTTTGTCCTAATTAATATAATTTCTCAAATTAGATACTTTGAAGCTATTATAGGCTTTAGGAGGGAGTTTCATATACCGATATATTAGCATACCTATAAGGCTGCCTTAGTGAAGTTTGGCCCAACCACAATCTACCTGATGTATCTGATTTGATGGAGAGTTGGAATTAAAAAGGTCTTATAACTATAGTAGAGTTAGTAAATGTGCATGTTAAGAACATCTCACCCCCTGATTTGGCTAGGTGTTACTTACATGAAAACCCATCATGGTTTGAACTTGTGATCCTAAGTCAAACTTCAGCTGAATTTGGCCTAAAATGAAAGGCTTGCTGGGTTAGTTTGAGTTCGAGTCGACTCAACTAATGTGACTCAGTTGAGGCCATTTTTATGGTGAAATGGAGCACCATTTGCGGGTACGGGCTTGGATCCCTGATTGTTGGCCATCCATGAGCTGAGTCAGGTTGAACTGTGTCACTCGGGAGGGCCCACTTGCCGGCTTAACAATCCACTAGTAGCACCTGTAGCTCC
This sequence comes from Magnolia kwangsiensis, assembly GCA_037074715.1. Taxonomy (NCBI): domain Eukaryota; kingdom Viridiplantae; phylum Streptophyta; class Magnoliopsida; order Magnoliales; family Magnoliaceae; genus Magnolia; species Magnolia kwangsiensis. The sequence goes on along the minus strand of CM073574.1, from coordinate 65,878,137 downwards.
AGTGGGCCCGTCGATCCCATTAACTGAGTTTGGTCCTGACTCGGTCCAACACTCGCTGTCAACCGAGTTCGGCCTTCCATCTGCCGAGATGGTTTCCCCAACTTGGTTGCATTAGCTGAGTTGGTCCTACAATGCTGTGCGGAGGTGGGCTAACATGAGTTAGATCCTAGCCATGATCTTGGGTTGCTATTGCTGCCACGATCTAATAGTCTAAGGAGTTTATTCAGTACGGCTCCTCCTGCTACAGGCTGGTTAACTCAGTCTGCTAGGAATATTCGAATAGGGGAGGTCATGCAAGTTAGAGGAAGCTTGAGCATTATATGAATAGGTCCTGGTAAAAGTCAATAGTCGACCGAGTCGCTATTGTGGTCTGATGGCTAGGAGGGCCTATTCAGTGAGTCAGGCTGAACTAATAGACTCCCAATGCATAGCAACAACCTCCCCTCTCAGTCCTCGTTTCTCTCCTTCCTGTTTATAGCATAGGGTTCCCAACTTGCTCTGAGTCAGTCCAGTTCGGGTCGATTGTGTCGACTCGACGTAGCAAGGTAATGAGTGTAATGGCAGTGCCCACATTCTCTCCTCTTCCTCTCTTTCTCCTCTCTTCCCCTCTCTCTCTCTCTCTCTCTCTCTCTCTCTCTCTCTCTCTCTCTCTCTCTCCTTTCTTCATGTATTTCCTGGACCACTGGCCACCCTAACTCAATCCGAGTTTGAGTTAACTCAGACGGTTTGGTGTGGTGCGACACCAGTTGCCCGAATTTCTCTCCCTCATTCCTCTCCTGTTCTCTCTCTCTCTCTCTCTCTCTCTCTCTCTCTCTCTCTCCCTCCCTATTTTCTCTCCTGATTTCTCGGTGGGAATCCCAGTCGAACGACCCCTATTTATAGCTTTAGAGCTCACTTGCAACTGTCCCTAGCCATTACAGCGAATGGCCAAGATGGGGTGGCCACGCTCTTGCCCCCATCTTCATTTCCCATCTGCATGGGGTCAATCCGCTATGAGGGATGGATTCTCATAACTGAGGCCCATCGTACTAGTGCATTTGATCCGAAAATGGAGCCCATTACATCCATGCGGGTTTTCAAGTTTAACGGGGAAGATGACACCACCTCTAATGATGGATCTTCATCCATGGTCTATCAAGGTGATCCGCACCCTATGGATGGATTGGATGGGGTCACTTATTAGTGTGGGGGCCACCAATCCCACCAATCATCGTAGTTTCCCCACCACTCGTGAGTTTTTCCACTGCTTATGGTCTTCTCACGAGATAAGAGGTCGTTTTCAAAAAAAGGGGCTAGAGCTGTTGATGCCCTAGCGGGAACAGTTGAGATCTATGGAGCTCGGTGGAAGGCTCGAATCGTGCAAGCATGACTTTCCTGAAGTGGAAAGGCTTCCCACGCCAGTTTTGCCTCGTAGTTAGTTTCCTGCCCTTTTTTGGCGACGAAAGAAGCGCTGAGATAGCCTTCAAAGGAGCAGTCAAGATTAAAGGCGGGCTATTGCCTCAGATTGCTAACATGGCAGCCACCCATCTCCCATTTCTAGAAAGGGAACCGACACATGCCTTTGTCAGGTCCCTGCCTAAGCGCATGCACGCTTACATGGGCTTGCATGGTTGACGTAGGTCTGGTCATCCGAGGCCTCTCTACTTGATGAATGGTTTAGATCATCTAAACATTGGCTATAGGTGGGCCACAACTTGTCTAAAACAGATGTTGCTCGTTCATTTCTATCACGCCCCAAACCCAGAGATCGAACTCACAGGAATCCCGATTACCGAATCTGGTGCCGACAGCCTTCGTAGTACCCCGTTCTCGGCTCCAGCGTCCATATGCCTGATTTCGATCCTAGGATCCCAAAAGGAGGATTTCTAACGTACTTTTGTCTCGTAATAAGCATAACCACAAGTTTACCCATATCACAAAGGCAACATCATCATCATATATCCACTAATATAAACAGTTTAATACAATGTTGAAAGGGAGATACATATGTATCAAAATCAAAGCTCCAGAAGTCTACTGCACGCTACAAGTTCAACGCTGCTGTAACCTAACGCCACTTGCACACATTTATCATGTATAAGCTTATAGAAAGCTTAGAGGGTGGTGAAAGTGTGTGCACAAGGTAAGTGCTAAGTAAGCAATAACAGAGTAATCATAGTAAGTGGAAATACTGACAAGTCTATGAACCATACAATATCAGAATAATGTGAAAACATGCTGATAGGACCATAAATACCATTAGCCTTATCCAGTCTATACGATACAAAAATATAATAAACCAATATCATATACTGAGGAAGCAATGTAGATCAGCTATACAATGCGGAGATAGTAAGCCAAATACTATGTACTAAGGATGTAATGCAATATACAATGTGAATGAAATGACCAAGATAGAGTGTGAAGTCGGGATGATAGTACGTAGTATCGTAGGCTACGGGGTCCACCACAAAGGACTTCTATCCAAACCAGTCCCATACCTAAATTTAGATAGTCAGACTCAATGTGGTAAACTCCTGATCTCAGGTTACTCACGTGCTCCAACCGAAATCCTGGCCATTGCGAAGGTACACATAACAAATAATTATGCACCACCAACCTGAGTGGATAATGAATGAATGAATGAGTATGCAACTCCTGCTCAATAAGTCCATATATCAGTACGGTTCTTCTCTTAGATCATCACTGGGATCTATTACACTCCACGCTAACTTGTCGCCCCTGTCCAAGCGTATAACTGGATAAGTGGAAGATACCTCACTATCCTCCTGCTAATATCAGGCCTGGCTCGTCGATAGCGGACCCATTCCTCAAGCTGGTCAAACTCAACTTAGACATTGCCTCCTCATTCAGGCGGGTAAGGTCACACCCCTTCCCAATTGACCACGACACAATGAGAGATGCAGCCTACAGTTATACAGCCCTCATGTGCTCATATATATCCACTCGGTCTCGACATTGGGGCGTCTCTTGCCATGGAGGTTTAGGAATTTTCACCCAGGGACATCTATGGCTCCCATATGCTAGAACCAAACATTTTTGGTGTCTCATTTGGCCATCCACGATATGCCTGTAGAGGCCACGACCCTAATGTTGCTAGGGTGTGTAGTACTCATAACATATAATGCAAGATGCATGAGTTAAACAATTCAGTCATGCATCAATCCTACACATATCGTGCGCTCATGTGAGACAATCTCCGCCTATCAGAGTCTCATAGCAACCTGCCCAATGACATATGCAACAGTCAATCACATCTCATAACAAATATATAGATGATGCATATGGACATATATCATGATGCTATGTTATCACATACTCATAATCAGTATCAATAACTGGTATCGACAATCGACCTTGACAATGTGGACATTTAACCAACATTGCCCTCAAGGAATGGCCCACATAGAGCCTAACATTTAGTGGACCCATGACCTCACACAAGGGCCAAATATACAATACCGTGTGCCTCACTCAAGAGCTTAATACACATCATCAGGGGCATTTCACAAGGGCCTAACATCCGTCATAATGGGCTCCATCGTGTGGCCCTCAAATGCATCACAATGGGCCTCATCACATAGGCCTCATATTCATCACATTAGGCCTTAAACATAGGCTGAATACACATCACAGTGGGCCTCAAATACGGATCGCATATACATCACATTGGGCCTCAAACACGGGCCACATATACATCACATTGGGCCTCAAACACAACCCGAATACACATAACAATGGGCCTCACGTACGGGATGCATATGCATCACATTAGGCCTCAAACACAGGCCGAATACACATCACAATGGGCCTTTACTGCGGGCCACATATACATCATATGGGTCTCGACAATTGATCTCAACAATCAAAATCGGCCTCGACAATCAGAATCGGCCTCGACGATCAAAATCAGCCTCAACAATCAGCCTTGACAATCGAAATCAGCCTCGACAATCGGAATCAGAATCGACCTCAATAGTCGGCCTCGATAGTCAGAGTTGGAATCGGCCTCGACAATTAGAATCTGTAAATCGGTCACGTTAATTGGAATTGATCGATAATCAGACTCGACAATCGAGATCAGCAATTGGCCATGGTAATCAGAATCTGTAATCGATCATGATAATCGGCCTCGATCGCTAATCGGTAATCGGCCACGACAATCGAAATCGATTGATAATCAGTCTCGATAATCAGAATCGGTGAGAATGGGCCTAAGAAGGCTAAAGGGAAGGTCACAATGTGGACATCCAACCAACATTACCCATCAATGTGGACATTCAAACAACATTGTTACCAAGCAGTGGCCACCATAAACATCATTACATATATCATGGTGGAATCTCACATTGGGGCCTTATATACATCACATTCGGCCCACACAAGGCCTCACATATGTCTCATTGGGTCCACTCATGGTCCTATATACATTACATTGGGTCTCAACTCATGGGCCTTAAATATGCCTCAATAGGCCTCACATGCATCAAATGGGCCACATCATATGGGCCGCACCAATGGGCCCATATAAATCAAGTGGGCCGCATCATATGGGCCTCATAGATGGGCTACAAATATATTAAGGTGGGCCTCGCAGATGGGCCACAAGCATATCAAAGTGGGCCTCTCGAATGGGCCACAAAATACATCAAAGTGAGCCTCTCTAATGGGCCACAAAATACATCAAAGTGGGCCTCTCGAATAGGCCACAAAATATATCAAAGTGGGCCTCACAGATGGGAGCTTGGATTACATCTAGAATCATTTCAATAGTCACAGGTGCAACATGGGTATCATTGTACACGTCATTCTATGGGGCATTTGGCCCTCTAATGATGATCAGCACCGTCCAAACATTGTCCGGCTCCATCCAACACAATTTGGATGGTGTGGATGAAATAAATACATCATGGCGGCCCAACAGATGGACAGTGTGGATCAACTCATATACATCATGGTCAGGCCCATAGCACCTTGTTGACATTGACATAGTAACTGCTCTGCTACTGGGCCACGGATGGGCGGTTGGGATAAAACACTTACCTCGTGATCAAACCCACAAAACGTGCTAGTGGGGCTCACTCATATGGATGGCGTAGATGGACGGAATGGAATAAATACATCAAATGGGGCCCACAGAACTACTGACGTCAATACACAACTATATAGCTGGTGTGAGGTACCTCTGCCAATCCGTCCAGCAGTTGGGTCCCACATGGGGCCCTCCATATACATGTATATATATATATATATATATATATATATATATATATATATATATATATATATATATACACATATAAATCATATACACATATAATATAATATTATTACATATATGTGAGTGTGTGTATATGAAAAAGGGAGGTGCCAGCACTAGCGTCCATGCCTGGATGGACGACCTGGATGCATGACACATGCCTCATGTGTGGAGTCTGTATGTGTGTGGATGGTGCAGATAAAACATATAAATCATGTGCGTCCCATCAGACGGACAACCCAGCTGAGACACATACATTACGGTATGGATCTCACCATCCATTGCTAGACGGTGGTGATAGAACACTTACATCAGGGCACTATGTCCACGTGTGGAATGGGTGGCCGTTTCACAGCAGGTGGGTCCCACCGGACTGATGGACAGCGTGGCTACTTAACACATACATCAATATAGGCCCCATGGATGATCGACCTGGATGAACACACCCTCACTGTGGGACCCACAGAACTCATTGACGTCAAGTACAACAACTATGGTTGTTAGTACGAGGTACTCTAGCGGACCCAACCTCCCACCGTCCAGAGATTGGATGGTGAGGATGTTGAACAACCATTGTGGTGGGATCACACGTGTGGCCCACCACAACATTTATTCTCCATCCAATCTGTTAATAAGGTCATAGAGACTTGAATTAAGATGAAAAACAAATTCCATATAGATCCAAAACTCCCTTGACCAAAAAAGGGTTTCAAAGGTAAACGTTCAATCTCTTGCTGCTCATGGTGTGGACCACCTGAGTGACATTAATGGTAGATTTTTGGGGTAATCCCAAGCCTAAAGTGGACCCATCAAATGCACAGTGTGGATGCTCCACATGCATCAAGGTGGGGGACTGAGTTGGGGCCCACTCTCCTTGCCTGTACATATGCATTAGGACGCTGCTGGCTGCAGCGTCCTCCGGACACTAGCAGCAGCACCGTCAACTATGTATTTTTATTCTTTTTTATTTTTTTATTTTTTGGGAGATTTTTGTAGGTGGGACACACATCTGGAGGATCCACTCTGTTGATTGGGTTATTTGGCTCGTGACGGGTCTAACAAGCCCTATATTCAACATTCTTTAATGCACAACAACATCATGGTGGGCCTTGATAGTTATTCACTATTAAAATAAAGGTTTTGATGGTGTGGCCTACTGAAGATTTGGATTGGCTCCTTTTTCTGGCTTAACGCCTAAAATAAGTTGGGAAATGGGATGGACGATGTGGATCAGATACATACATCATGATGGGGTCCATATGATCAGGCTTTCAAAACATGTAACCTTAATACGTTAGCCAGTTGCCGGGTGGTAGACAAGCCAATCAGCTTCCGCGATCAAGGTGGGTCCACACGTGTGGCTCACCTCATGTTGGATTAAGATGATATTTACATTTTCCATTCGTCCAGGGACACTGGACGTCCAGCGGATGAACAACCCTGGTTAGGGCACACCATCAAGTTGGTCCTGTGGTTAGAGGGCCACAAATACACACACACACACACACACACACTAGGTGAGCCACAAACCTCATCATCAACGTGAAAATGAAAGAGAGAGAAGGAGAGAGGGAGAACGTGTGAAGGGAGGGACCCTATCACTATGGGCCCTTCCTAAACAATGCATACATTAAGATGGGTCCCACCATAAGTGGGCCCTTAAATCATCAAAATCACATAAAACAAGCCTTAGAAGAACACCCACCTTTGAACTCCTCTTCCTTCTTCTACCAATGTGATCTAGAGCTCCAAAGGATGAACTTCAAAGGTTGAGATTATTTTTGGAGGGTGGGGATGAGAGATAGGAAGGTGGGCCACACCAAGCTTTCTCTCATGGAGGTGGACGTTGGATTGCTCTCATGGAGCTTGGGATAAAAAACAATGAGAGAGAGATGAGAGAGAGAGGTGATGTGAGCGATGGAGTGATGGGGAGAGGGATGGGTGAAGTGATGTGTACTTGACATGTAAGGGTGTGTAAGAAAAAGAGTTGACTTTGGAGGGATTGTTATACCTGGGGATCAAATGGTTGTACTTGACATTTGATGTGATTGACGAGATTGATTTGAAAGGTTGTCTTGGTTTTGCAAATGCACAGTATTTTCCTTTAACTGAACGCGGGCCCACATCTCCTGGCCCGGGTATCGCCTTGGTGTGCGAGATGCGGCATTGGAACCGCGGCGACAGCGCAATCGCAATGATATAGGTCTCAAGCTGAGCCGACTCAGATTCATAGGATGTAACTTAAGGTTGTACGCAAATGCCGATTACAGATTGCAAGTCACTGAAATTTGACTAGGAGGACCGCAGAAGCTTACGAAACAGTATGGGCTAGGATACGAGCCTCATAATTTTTGTTTCAAGGGGGGAAAAGAGAAAATCTCTCTGTTTTGAGATTTGTCGAGTCAATGCTTGCTTGACCATGCCAATAGCCTAGTGCACCGCAGGAGCATCATCCAATCAAACTCACCCTCATTTGGGTCCCACAAGGGCGTATCTTCCAAATCCACATCATTCATATTCTTTGGAGGTCCCAATTAAGGTCTTGAACCAACAATCAAGCTGATCCAAGGTTCATGTGGGGCCCACAGATGGATTACGGCTCTATTTTCCTATTCTTGTCAACCTGACGGTTGGATCACTATTGGACTTGAACTACAAGTCTCCTAAGGGACCTTAGCCGAGTTTCAAGGAGAATCATCGGTAAACTTGGTGACTAAATGTCCCAATTGGGATGGTTAAGTGGTGTGTCATGTAATGAGGTTAAATAAGTCTAGTTAGTTGATAGATTCGTTAATGTAGAACTTAGAATCCAAGATGGACGATTTTGACTTGTTCATTAAGGTGACTGACATCCCAAGCTAGTTATCTCAGTTGCCGTGAAGAATAATCAAATGGTTGTAGGACAAGACATGTGGGTGTTTACATTAATTCGATTCATTTAGTGCTTGGCCAGGCTATATAGTAACACCCGAGTATTGGAAAATGCAGGGTGTTATAGTTTACCCCCCTAAAAAAAAATTCATCCTTGAAATTACCTGTGTTATGTCGTCGAATATGTGAGGGTATTTTTCCTTCATTTCTGCTTCTCTCTCCCAGGTTGCTTCTTCTTCCCTGTGATGTGATCAGAGGACCATGACTAGTGGAATTGTCTTTATATGGAGGACTTGCTCTTTGTGGTCCAAGATATAGATAGGTTCCTCTGTGTAGGAAGTGTCATCTGTAAGCTCCACCTGTTCCCAGCTAATGATATTCGAATCATCTAGCTTATACTTCTTTAACATGGAGACATGTAAGACGTTGTGGATATTAGCAAATGTGGTTGGCAGCGATAGGCAGTATGGTACGGCTCCCACACGATCCAAGATCTCGAATGGTCTAATAAAGCGGGGTGCTAACTTTCCTTTTTGCCCAAACCTCATCAAGCCTTTCATAGGTGAATCCTTCAAAGACACATGGTCACCCACTGCAAATTCCAAGTCACGACGTCGATTGTCTGCATAATTCTTTTGTCTGCTCTAGGCGGCACATAGTCGTTTTCAAACCACATCAATCACTTGGGTGGTAACATTGATGAGTTCAGGTACTAACAAGCTTCTTTCTCCCACTTCCACCCAATATTGAGGAGCTTAACAAAGGTGGCCATAGAGAGCTTCATGGGGCACCATGCCCATGTTGGACTAGAAGCTATTATTGTAGGTGAACTCTACAAGAGCCAAATGATTGTCCCATTTTTCCTTGAGGTTGAGGACACATGACCTTAACATATCTTCCAAAATCTGATTCACCCTTTTAGTCTGCCCATTCGTCTGAGGATGAAAGGCCATACTAAATTTGAGCTTTGTACCCAGTTCTTCTTGCAACCTCTCCCAGAAAGTGGAAGTAGATCGAGAGTCATGATTTGATACAATTTCATGGGGTACCTCATAAGACTGAACAACTTCCCGAATATACAACCTTGACAGATCATTAGTTGAATTGGTGGTGCGAATAGGAAGGAATTGAGCAGATTTTGTCAGCTTGTCCACAATGACCCAGATTGAGTCGTGCTTCCTCTGGGTTCTGGGAAGTCCAGATATGAAATCCATAAAGATGATTTCCCACTTCCATTCTGCTAGTGGCAAGGGTTGAAGGAGGCCTGCAGGTTTACGATGTTTGGCCTTTATCTTCTGACACACCATGCATCTTTCAACAAAGTCTGCTATGTCTCTCTTCATATTGTCCACCAATATTGCCTCTTTACATAATTTTTCATCTTAGTACTACCCAGGTGTATGGCCAGTTTGGAATGATGCGCTTCTATTATTACTTCTCTCTTTAGGTCTGCATTGTCTGGTACGCATACACGTCCTTGATATCGGAGACCGCCATCGCCCCCAATCCTCCAATAAGGCATTTTTTCACTTTTACACCTCCCTTTCATCTTGTTAAGCCATTCGTCCTGGTCTTGTGTAGAGACAACCTGGCGGACTAAGGTCTGTTCGGCAGTTAAAAGGGCCCACATAAGTATTTGGCTCATTGAGCGTTAGCTAGATATCGAAGTCATGAACGAATTCCATCATCTCCCACTCCTTGATCATTAAGGTGGCTACCAGTTTGTGCTTCTTCTTTTGACTTAGGGCATCAGTCACTAAATTTACTTCACCTAGATGGTAAGATATTTCGAAGTGGAAGTCTTTGAGTGTCTCCATCCACTAGCACTGGCACATATTTAAGTATTTCTAAGTAAATATATACTTCACGCTCTTATGATCGCAGAATAGCTAGAATTCCTCCCCATAGAGATAATGCCTCCATATCTTTAGGGCGAAGACCACTGCTGCCAATTCCAGGTCATGTGTTAGGTAATTATCTTCATGCTTCTTTAACTGTCTTGAAGCGTAGGCGATCACCTTGTCATTTTACATCAGTACACATTCCAACCCCATTTTCGATGCATCACTATATACTACGAATTTTTCTCCTTCCTCTGGGAGAGTAAGTACCGGCGCAGATGTTAGCCTCATCTTTAGCTCTTGGAAGGCTGCTTTGGTGTTCTCATCCCACGTGAATCGAGCACCCTTCTTGGTCAGCTAAGTGAGAAGCCGTGCGATTCTCAAAAACTCCTTGATGAAATGCCTGTAGTATCCTGCCATACCTAGGAAACTCTGAACTTTGGTGACTTTAGTGGGCTGCTCCCATTTAGAAACTGCTTCTACCTTAGCGGGGTCAATTGATATGCCTTCAGCCTTTACTATGTGCCTCAGAAATTTAACTTCCTCTTCTCAGAACTCACATTTCGTTAGTTTAGCGTACAATTAATTCTCCTTCAAAGTACCCAGGAATGTTCGCAGATGCTGCTCATGTTCCTCCCAGCTTTTAGAATAGACCAGAATATCATCGATAAACATGATCACAAACCGATCCAGATAAGGCATGGATATTCGATTCATCATGTCCATAAGCACTGTCAGGGCATTAGTGAGACCAAAGGACACGACTAGGAATTCATAGTGCCCATAGCGGGTTCTGAATGCTGTCTTGGGGATATCCTCATCCCTAATTCTTGATTGATGGTACCCTGACCATAAATCGATCTTAGAGAAGTATGTAGCACCCTTGAGCTGATCAAACAAGCCGTCAATGTGAGGTAGAGGGTACTTATTCTTTATCGTCACCTTGTTCAGTCTCCTGTAATCTATAAAGAGATGCATCGATCCATCCTTCTTCTTCACAAAGAGCACTGGTGATCCCCACGGGGGGACACTAGGGTGAATAAACCCTTGAGTTAGCAGTTCATCAATCTGACTTGTAAGCTCCTCCATCTCACAAGTGGGCATGCGAAACAGGGCCAATGATATTGGAGCAGTCCCTGGTATGAGGTCTATGTGGAAGTCTACTGCTCATCTATGGGGAAAACCTAGTATTTCTTAAAATACCTCAGGAAAATCCTGCATTACTGGTATCGGACCTGTGGTGACCTCAACTGGCTCCGGTTCACCGAGCGCTTAGAAGCTCTCAAATGCATCGTGCCTATTTTTTCCCATTAATGTAAAGGAGGCCTGTCCGAGGATGGATATAGTGAATATTTTGTTGCGACAATCCATCATTGCCCAAACCTGTGAAAGATGATCCATCCCAAAGAAGATGTTAAATTTCCTAATGGGCATTATGATCAGATCCACAGCTATTTCGTGACTCGCGAGTGTTAGAAGGCATGCTCTACATACTTTATTTGTTTTGATAAATTTGCCCATGGGGGACGATATCAGTAGGGGGCATGTAGTTGAGTTGTGTTTAATTCTAACTTTATCACAATGGCAGAGTCTATGAAAGATAATGTTGCACTGGAATTAAATAAGATGAGCACAGGGGTACCGTTGATGTGAGTCGTACCGTGTATCGCCTGTGGTGGATCCTCCTCACCTTCAGCAGTAGCGATCACGAACATGCAAGCAGGGGAGTTCCTCTGTTGTGCTGGGGGTCCTATCCTGGGTGGTTGAGGTCTTGACACCGGCCTAGCTACTGCTTGGTATGGTCGAGGATGGTTTTCTTGTGGTGGGGGCGTAACGCCTTCGTCTCCCATCCTTTTGTAATAATATCAGATGATATGGCCATCCTTCTTGCAGTACTTATTGTCACCTCATTTAGTCTCTTAACCTTAGAAACTTAATTGGAACATGATACGTAAGGCTAAAAGATGTGCGAAGTGGCTGTGAAGTCATATGCCTAAAACATCATATTTTAAGTGCTGCTCCACCCCATCGAGTAGACCTCGAGGGGTTTTAGATGGAATCGAAGACCACTCAATGGAATCAATTAGTTAACTTAGATATGTCCAACAAGTTATCTGAGTTTCTCGATTGAATTGAGGAACCTTCGATGACATCGACGAATAATCTTGATGCTATTGAAGACCACTCGATGACATCGGATAACAATGTGTAAACCTTCCAACAACAATTTAGTTGAAAATCCAATTTTTACGATGCCATCGAAGCACTGCTTGATGTCATCGAAGCCCTACTTGATCCCATCGAAGTCTTGCTTTATCTCATTAAAAGAGCCATTATCTGCCCATTTTTTTTACCGTTGGAGCTCGAACTCCTTATAAAGGGCATTCAGTTCTTCAATATTTGAACGGTTTTTTGGTACAATAAAAGCTTAGATGATTCCATGATTATATCCCTCATCCCAAGCCTCTAAACCAATGAGTTCTAAGTCATCCTTGATATTAACACTTTAAATGAGGATTCTAACCTTCACCTTGAAGATGTGCTTAAACCCCTCCATTTCTAAAGATTAGACTCAACTTCTATACTCATACCATTGTCTAAATCCTCTAGAAGGCCCATCTAGGTGAATCCCCTAGGAATTACAACTTTCCATTAGTTATAGGAGATTCTACCAACCTCTCATCATATTAGTCACTTCAAAGGAGAATCACATGTAAGGTGGTCGATCTTGGAGCTGAAGCATCGAGGGAGCTGATTAAAGTATGAAAGAGCATCGATCAAGCAACTTGAAAAGGTTCTATAAAAGGAGCTTAATCCGATAAGTAAGATTTTGTATACACTCATTACTTGTGTATAGGATCAAGTGTAAGAGTTTAAATTACCAAACTGGCCTAGGTTCTTGTGTAGGACCTTGGCTCTTTTGTAGGGACTAAATCAAAGCCCTTGTGTAGGCCACCGGACGCAAGTATGTACGTATTAGTCTTTGTGGGAGCCTCTAGTGAGAGTAAACATAACTCCTTGGATTAGGAACGAGGTTCTTGGTTAGCCTAGGGAAAGCTAACTAAAGTCTCTTGTGGGAGTCTATGACATATGTTCTTGTGTAGGACCGAGTTCGTGGCCAGCCTATAGAAAACCATTGAAAGTCTCTAATAGGAGCCGGTCCTTGTGTAAGATTGTAAAGGTTAGAGGTGCACCTAATTTAAAACTTTTGATAGGAAAATCTTGTACACTCATGGGTTAAATGCGTTCACCAGAAGTGAGTAGGGAAACCAAATCACTATACATGCTTATATTTGGGATTGTATTTGAGCACTTGTTTAATTATGCTTATATATTGAATGTTTAATTATATATATACATGATTAGATGAATGCTAGGAGTTGATAGTTAGCACATCTCACACACACATGTATACTATCATATTTAAAGACTAGTTGCTTAATTGGCATTTCATTTGTAGTCTATGTGATTGGACCCACCCTCTATTGGCTTATAAACCTTAAAGTTAATTGTTGCCTGTCTTAGCTTAATTTACAAATTAGCTTAAGTATGCAATTGGGTTCAAAAGAAGTAAATTTTAAATTGGTCCTAATCACCCCTCCTCTAAGACATAACCTTGATTTCTTAGCCTGGATAGCTTCCACAATGTAGCCATGGTAATCCCATTATACAACATGTGAAGTTTCACTAGTTGGCACAAATTCAGGCTAGAGGGGGCCCTAATTAAGCAAAAAGGGCCAAATGCACACTAGCTTCTGACAACCATAACTTTACTATTGGTCATCCATTTCGCGTGTACAATATACCTCTGAAAAGCTATCAACAATCTTTATTCCTTATCAATAAATGAAGTTGTTGGCTCCCAAGTGGATATGCAAAATTCAATCAATCATTTTATGAGTCAAATTAAGGTTCTAAGTTAAAACTTACTATTTTCTTTATGGTATTTTTAGGATTTTAAGAGTCCGATCATAGTTTAGAGTTTTTGTTTGTCATCTAAGGGATGTTTATAGATTTTAGTAGATTAGACATCTTTTACTATCTTTAGTAATTGTTACTATTTTGGAAAAGTGCCATACTTTGAGTCAAATTAGATTTTAGGTTTCTTTTGCTTATATAAGGATATCATATACATTATAAGTAGCATTTCATTCAATAATATCAACTATATTTCTTATTTTTAAAGATTTCTTCCTACTTGTATATTCAATGTCTTTGTATGAAAAGAAGACGGTGACTTGTTACTCTCTCTCCCCTCCTTTGTATGTAGTCGCCTCTTGTCTCTTTCTTTAGATCTCTGTCTCCCACTATATCTCTTTAACACCACATACTTTTTAGTACTCGGGTGTTACCGTGTAACCTAACCTACTTGGACATTCACATTCACCACATTCTAAATCCGACCGTTGAGAACAGTCCCAATCATATATTAAGCCATCCATCCATTGATATACAAGATAGATTATCAAGCCATTAGATAAACCTAATTTAGGATTTCAACCATCTGGCTAGACAATTTAACTGCATAGTGTTTATCGCGGGCATTAGGTCATGCAATCCACTATTTGTTCATCTTATATAATGGTCATTAACAATCTACTCAAATTCCTACAAATCCAACCATACAATTATAAGACCAATCACTAGTTTAGATTAGCAGCTTGTTTAATCACGAGGTTAACCATCAAATCATTCATCATAGTTTAAGGAGTTTGAACAACAAGATCCACAACGTTTCACCAATCACTCCAACACTTAATTTCCCTAATCCAACCACCGAGTTATAAATTGACCTTATGTCATCTTAAATTGAAATCCAAATTGTTGGGTCCTCTGTTTATTAGGTCATGTCACTTAATGTTGAAATCTACTACACAATTAGATAATCCAACCATTTGATTATAGTAATGACCATTAGATTTCTTTTAGGATAAACTAAGAACCCCTAGGAACCTTGAAGGTCGGATCTGAAGATGACCTAACCATTGGATTGACGGGAATCTACAACTGGGGCTTAAATCAAGTTGTGGGGCCCACTAAGGCTTGGATCTGCCTCTTACTTTGGGCCAAGACGTAATTCAAGCTGATAAAATAGATGGATGGAGTAGATCCGTTGAAATCTCTATGGCTATAACACCCCATAGTATACTCAGTTGTTACTATGGAGATCTAAGTAACTTAATACATGTGTGAGAATGCATGTAATTTAGATCACACACCTACATCCAACAATTCTCAATCTATCCATCTTGACCATTAGATTTAGACTATGACAACCACAACGTATCTACAAGGTACTTTGAGTTGACCCTTGACATTTCAACTTAAGACTACACCAATAATGGTGATCAAACCCATAATTGATACAGTTACAAACACAAACCAATCACTTAACTTGGCCCTAAATCGACTTGATCAATGCACATCGTAATCATAGAATGGGTTTAATTGAGCAATCGATGTCGAGATCTGCATGTAACTCAATCATGCATAAATTAAACCAATCATTTTAATATCAACACTCATCATCAAATATACAGTCCATTAAGCCAACAACACCCCGTAAAGTGATCCACCACCTAATCACATTAATCAAACAATCTAAATGTTTATCCAAACATTAAAGTCCACTTGGATGGATAGTAGAACTACTAGGGTTGTCAACAAATGATTACCAAATTAATCATTCAAATTCACTTGAATAATCCTAAGAGATCCTCAATCAAAAATTGATGACTTTTACATCATAGGATCCTAAAAGGACTAAATGATCATTTGTTCCGCTTTAATCAAATCATCCAACCATGGATCCTTGGGAAGAAACCTCGTGGTCACTTCATCTCTAATTCAAAGCCAATCTGACCATTGATTTAGGAGTCCAGCTATACACCTACACCTTGGAATCCTGAGGAAACCATTGATCATTGATTTATGACAAATTGACAGTTTGGAATCCAAACAAACATTACCAAAATGCCCTAATGCAAGAATAAACTTGAAGATGAATTCAAAAAAATTCAAATATAATGTAAGTGGACTACTAACACACTTAATGCATGAATTAGAACTGATCTAACCATCGAATCGATGAAATGGCCACTTAATGGCTGATATTTTAGTAAATATGATACACCTAAGCACGTGAATTTCCTAATAAATGGATATATGTCCTGGCAGGAAAAGTAAAATCAAATGGACGGTGTAGATTGCACCATACATCTTTGTAGACCCCACTCTAAGCTTGCACATGCACCTGTAAGTAGTGCACTCGTGGTGCACCAAATTATAGCTCGGGTCAACAAGCTTTTGACCCAATGAAAATTCAAAAAAGTGGATTTTCCTCTCGCTTTCCTTCTTTTCCTACCAGAGATGAATGACATCCGTCCGTTTAAAATTAGGCCCACCATTAGATCACGAATCGAGGATTCAAACCATCCATCTTGACAGAATCTCAAAATGGACCAAAACCCAACTCTTAAAACTCGTTGATATATACTCATGTGCACATGAGAACTAGTGCATGACTCATTTTCAGAAATAAAAACTCCCTGTGATAGTGTGCAATCCACGTACGGTTCTCTCCTTTCATCATAGCCATACACATGGAACTGTCTTAGCCCACCACCATAGGGCTTTCCAAACCATGGTTAGGGTTTCATTCGAGTTGCTTTTCCTTCTGTCGCACGTTGCACTCGGTCCCACTAGGGAAACTAAGAGCCATCTAGAATATGGACCCCACAATGATTAGTGACCACATCCAGACCATCCAGACATGTTAGATCAGAGGATGGGGCCCTGCACAAGAAACCGCCATGATCAGGGATGATCATCTTTCTCAACCAGCCGAACAACCCATCACACTCTAGTGGGACCCATTCTTCAATCTGAGACATTCATCGTGTGGCCCATGGTTCTAGAAGTTCATCCACACCATTTGATCATAGCTATGCAAGCAATTTCTAGAGAGATCAGCAACAATCTCTCTTCATTAATGAGGTTAGTGGTCAAAGCCATAACTAATCACTTGATTAGGAGTCGATCCTTCAAGGTTTTTTGGGAGAGGTTATAAAAGCTCTTTTAGGGCATCCTTTTTGAAGAGGGAAAGGAAAATCGAAAAGAGAGAGAGAGAGAGAGAGAGAGAGAGAGAGAGAGAGAGAGAGAGAGAGAGAGAGAGATCTGCTGTTGCCATGCCGCATCAAGACTCGGCTCGAATTTGCCGAGTTTGGGGAGAATCTGAGTCAAGTCCAGTTGCTGAACATTTGTATTAGAGAAGTAAATAGAAGAAAGGAAGAAAGAAAATGACAAAAGAACGTAGGAAATAAAGAGGAAAGAAGAAGAAGAAGTGAGGGAGAGAACCGGGTCGCCCACCAGTTGCCCCATTGCTACCGAGTCCATCTATCCGAGTCTCGTCTCCATTGTCATCCAGAAGTAGCAGAAGAAGAAGAAAATAAGGAAAAGAGATGGGTTTAAGGGAGGAAGAGAGGGAATGAAGAGAAAAATGAGAGAAGAAGCCGAGTTTTAGGAGCTCGACTTAGTCAAGTTGCAGCCACGAGTTCAGTGACTCAGTGAGTCATTTGGGTTGTAGATACTTGACTCTAGGCTTGAGTTTAGGTCGGTAGGCAAATCTCCAGAGAAAGGAACAGAGAAAGAGAAAACAAGAAGATCAAAGGGGAGGGTGTTGTTGCCAAGTTGGCTTGAGTCAACTCACTAAAGTCGAATCGTACCATGGCTCATCTAAGATTGGATTCATGAACATGCACAACCAATTCCGACAACATAGGAAGTCAATTCGACTCTTGGAATGTGAGGAACATCCCACATTGCTTCATCCAATCCAATGAATTCTAAGCTAGTTTTAAACCAAATGTGTAGGGACATTATAACTGCGTAAATGTTGATTTCACTCCCTTTTGATCATCAATTGATTTTAACAATCATGAATGAATACTTAGACCTTTTGATAAGAGTTTGTATTGTACTCCCTATGCTACATTTAGAATTGCTTAATTACCTGTACATATGTGCTAGCTATGACATGAGGTAAAATCTTGTTTCCATCCATCTTAAGAATGGTAAAAGTTCCCCATTACTCCTTGTACATGCTAGACCCATTTTAGTTTGAATTTAATGTGCTTTAAATTTTAGAATAATATGAATAATAATTTATTTCTTCTATTCCTATCTTCTAGGGATGAACTTGAGTTAATGTTTTATTTAATATTACTCAAATTCTATTTTAATTAATCATGTATATAGGATTTCGACTTGCATTTTTATATTATGTTAGTGAGATTGCTTAAATTGAGCTTTCTTCAAATAATCATGTCATGAGCCTTGAGATTTCATTTCATTTTATCATATAAATTGTATGGTGAGAAATATATGAGAATGTCTTTATTTGTAAGAAAGGTGGAATGAACGTTTACTTGTTCCTATTGGTCTAAATCATTTGTTAAGAATCTGAAGATTTGATATGTTTACAATTTAAAGAGCAATCTTGTCAAATTTAAGGAGTGTACATGGATACCATGGTGCATCTCCAAGTCTGTGACTTGAGCATACATTCATACATCCATTCATTTTCATACAAGTTCATAATATTCTGGTTATGAATTGACATGTTGGTTTAAACTATGTTGGAACTATTTGATATGCATGAATCTTTAAGGGAAATTCTCACTGAGTTTTCACTCATCCAATCGTGCGGTTGCCCCAAATAGATGCAGGTTTGATTGCAGGTGGAGACCCATATGAATGGATTCTAGGTTTAGCTGAGGAGGAGTATGGTGAGGAGGACTCGTATGCAGATGTAGTCGAGCCATTGGAGCTCCACTAAAAACTTAAGATTTACCTTCTTTTATATTTCAGACTTTATATTTTTCTTATATTTGAGGATTGTAGTTAAAATCCCCTGCTGAGGGATTTCACTTTGCTTCCATTTACTTGTGTTAAGTTTCCTTATTATTACTATTGATATTTTAGTTTACATGGTAGTTTCCTGGTTCTACGTCATGAAATTTCTAGTGACTAGATGTGAAGTTGTTCAATTCATAGTCTAATACTTAGGTTCTCAATGAGGAGCGACTATCCTTAGGTTTTGAGAACCAGGGTGTTACAAGATGGTATCAAAGAGAGAGAGAGAGAGAGAGAGAGAGAGAGAGAGAGAGAGAGAGAGAGAGAGAGAGAGAGAGAGAGAGAGAGTTTAGACAAACCTTGCCTTTGGGAAACAATCTTATACCAACCTTAAACATCTTATGTTAAGATGTTGGAACTTAGGTGAACCTCCCCTAGACGTAGAAAATTTTTGAGAATGTAGAGACCTAAACTTAGGTCCCATTTGGAATTATTTAACCACTTGGATGCATGTGGAATTCCCTTAGAATTAGGAAAGTTGGAGAATGTAGATATCCAAACTTAAGTTCCCTTTGGAATTGATAGGATAACCATTTGAATTTATCCAGAATTCCTTTATAGTTAACGAAAAATTGAGGACTTAGAGACTCAAAATTTTTAGGTTCCGTAGAAAATTGTTTGAATAACTATAGAATCTAAAAACAAAACTTAGGTCCCCACTATAGACTACCTTGATAATTATTGAACTTAGAGATTAAACTTAGGTTCCCTTGAATTCATTAGGATAGACATTCAAAATTGATTGGAATTACTTAGAAATTATAAAAATTGTGAACATAGAGACGCAAAACTTTAGGCCCTGTAGGAAAGTTTGAGTTTAGTTGTTTGAACGTAGAAATTAAATTTAGAGTCCCATTATGAACTACTAGTTGTCTGAACTCAGAAACCAAACACTAGGTCTCCTTAGAAAGTTATTAGAAAAGCCATGTGAATTTATTTAGAACTCCCTTAGAATTAAGGAAAACTTTGAACATAGTGGTGGAAAAGTTTTGGCTCCTTTGAAACTTCTAGACTTAATTATTTGAATCTTAGAAACAAAAACTAAGATACCATGGGTGAATGATGGCCATTATGATGTAATCAAGATTATACAAGAGCATCCTTTCAACTTGGCTCCCATGGAATGAAATTTTGAAATCTAGGATATGAAATTTCCCAAAAAATCTCTTGGTTAGAAACAACCTTGTCACAATCATTCGATAAATGAGACAACTTAAGAATATTAGGGAATCCTAACACCATATAGCACAATGAATAATACATAAGCACTCCCATAAATTTAAGGAATTCCACTAAGGAATATAATTTAATTTGCCTAATGCGTCTTTTTAATTAGAGACGATAATTCTCATAAATTTCAGCAATTAGAAATAATTATATATGAAGTCAAAGATTCCTGAGTGAAAAAAAAAAAACTATGCATACTAGGGACTAGACTTGAGAATTTGGATAAGTTTAACAAACTTCAAATGTAAACTTCTATGTAGAAGCTTGGGTCTTGAAATTATCATGTAGTGCATTAGTAAATTAGAATGCATAGTAAAAATGTAATGGAAAGTTGGGTTGTTTCTCAGAGAATTCAAACACCCATATTGTGAAAGTAGAAAGCTGCATGATATTCCCAAAGTATTAAAATAATTGGGATGATGGAATCATACTACGCGAAGTGTACACGGTTTGATCCAAATTCTAAAATCCTAGCAAGTCCCAATGATCTCAATGCTCTGATCAAGCAGAAGATCGAGACTTGCAAGGATTAGGAAGTGATACTAGTGAACCCACTATTCTGCGCAGGCAGAGGATCAATGTATCAGGCTCAAACTACTATGACCATCTATTCCTAATGGCTCGAACACTAAAACCAAAAAAAATCAAATTGTATTATACTTTAGATAGTGGGAAACTACCATTAGAAATATAAGAAATAAAAGGAAAGATATAATATTACTACTAGTTGTCACTTGAATGAACTTATGCCCCTAATAAATGCAAGGGAAATTTCTAACATAACAAGCATTGAACTATATCCCTGGTTTTACAAAGTACTAAAACGAGTTCTAATTATATATATATATATATATATATTAAATTTATGGAACCATATACATTAGGCACTTGGTCGGCCTAAAGACTTAAGAGTTGTAGCAGACTTAGATGTATATTGTCAAGATTACAAGTTGTGATTTCGCATTATGATAGATGATAGATAAGTACGCAATTTGGATAAATTTATTACTTGTAATAATGTTACTTGGGATGAGTATTACCAAATCTTGAGGACGAGATTTTCTTTAAGGGGGGTAGATTGTAACACCCCGTATTTTTTTATACTCAGGTGTTACTATGGAGATCTAAGTAACTTTATACATGTGTGAGAACACATGTAATTTAGACCACACACCTCCATCCAAAAATTCTCAATCTATCCATCTTGACCATTATATTTAGACTATGACAACCACAACGTATCTGCAAGGTACTTCGAGTTTACCCTTGATAATTCAACCCAAGACTACACTAATAATGGTGATCAAACCCATAATCGATATAGTTACAAACATAAACCAATCTCTTAACTTGGTCCTAAATCGACTTGATCAATGCACATCGTAATCATAGAATGGGTCTAATTGAGCAATCGATGTCGACATCTGCATGTAACTCAATCATGCATAAATTAAACCAATCATTTTCATATCAACACTCGTCATCAAATATACAGTCCATCAGGCCAACAATACCTCGTAAAGCGATCCACCACCTAATCACACTAATCAAACAATATAAATGTTTAACCAAACATTAAAGTCCACTTGGATGGATAGTAAAACTACTAGGGTTGTCAACAAATGATTACCAAATCAATCATTTAAATTCACCTGAATAACCCTAAGAGATCCTAAACTGTAAATTGATGACTTTTACATCATAGGATCCTAAAAGGACTAAATGATCATTTGGTCCGCTTTAATCAAATCATCCAACCATGGATCTTTGGGGAGAAATCTCATGGTCACTTCATCTTTGATTCAAAGCCAATCTAACCGTTGATTTAGGAGTCCAACTATATACCTACACCTTGGAATCCTGAGGAAACCATTGATCATCAATTTATGACAAATCAACGGTTTGGAATCCAACCAAACATTACCAAAATGCCCTAACGCAATAATAAATTCGAAGATGAATTTAGAAAAATTAAAATATAATGTAAGTGTACTACTACCACACTTAATGTACAAATTAGAACTGATCTAACTAATGAATCGATGAAATGACAACTTAACGGCTGATATTTTAGTAAATATGATACACCTAAGAATGTGAATTGCCTAATAAATGGATAAATGTCCTGGTAGAACAAGTAAAATCAAATGGATGGTGCAGATTACACCATACATATTTATGGACCCCACTCTAAGCCTGCACACGCACCTGTAAGTAGTGCACTCGCGGTGCACCAAATTATAGCTCGAGTCAACAAGCTGTTGACCCAATGAAAATCTGGAAAAGTTGATTTTCCTCTCACTTTTCTTCTTTTCTCGCCATAGACAAACGACGTCCATCCATTGAAAATTAGGCCCACCATCAGATCACAGATCGAGGATCCGAATCGTCCATCTTAACAGACTATCAAAACGGACTAAAACCCAACTCTTAAAACCCGTTGATATACACTCGTGTGCACATGAGAACTAGCGCATGACTCATTTTCAAAAACAGAAACTGCCTGTGACAGTCTGGCAATCCACGTGCGGTTCCCTCCTTTCATCTCAGCCATACACATGGAACTATCGTAGCCCTCCACCCTAGGGCTTTCTAAACCACGATTAGGGCTTTGTTCGAGTTGCTTTTCCTTCCACCGGATGTTACACTTGGACCCATTAGCGAAACTAAGAGCCATCCAGAATATGGACCCCACAATGATCATGGACCACAATCGGACCATTCAGACGCTTTAGATCAGAGGATGGGGCCCTGCATAAGAAACTGCCATAATTAGGGCTGATCATCTTCCTCAACCGGCTGAAAAACCCATCACACTCTAGTGGGACCCATTCTTCAGTCTGAGACATTCATCGTGTGGCCCATGGTTCCAGAAGTTCATCCACACCATCCAATCATAGCTAGGCAAGTGATTTCTAGAGAGATCAACACAATCTCTCTTCATTAATTGAGGTTAGTGGTTAAAGCCATAACTAATCACTTGATTAGGAGTCGATCCTTCTAGGTATTTTGGGAGAGGTTATAAAATCTCTTTTAGGGCATCCTTTCCGAAGAGGGAAAGGAAAATTGAAAAGATAGAGAAAGAGAGAGAGATCTATTGTTCCCATGCCGCACCAAGACTCGGCTCAAATTTGCTGAGTTTGGGGAGAATCTGAGTCGAGTTCAATTGCTAAACATTCATAGCAGAGAAGTAAATAGAAGAAAGGAAGAAAGAAAAAGAGGAAAGAAAGTAAGAAAGAAAGAGGAAAAAAGAAGAAGTGAGGGAGAGAACCGGGTCGCCCACCAGCTACCCCATTGCTGTCGAGTCCATCTGTCCGAGTCTCGTCTCCACTGTCGTCCAGAAGCAGCAGAAGAAGAAGAAAATAAGGAAGAGAGATGGGTTTAAGACAGGAAGAGAGGGAATGAAGAGAAAATGAAGAAGAAGTTGAGTTTTGGGAGCTTGACTCATTGCCGAGTCGAGTTGCAGCCACAAGTTCAGTGACTCAGTGAGTCATTTGGGCCGCCGATACTCGACTCTAAGCTTGAGTTCAGGTCGGTAGGCGAATCTCCAGAGAAAGGAATAGAGAAAAGAAAAGAAGAAGATCAGAGAGGAGGGTGTTGCTATCGAGTTGGGTTCAGTCATATAACACCCCTTACTTTTCAGTACTCAGGTGTTACTTTGTAACCTAGCTTAGTATAAGTAGAAACCTAACCTATCAAAATAATTACATTTAATCTAGTTTAAATTTGACCATTGAAATAGACCCCACCCTTACATCGAGCTATCCAACCATTGATTTTGAAAATAGATCGTTGGTCCACTAATCCACACATGAATCTTCATCCAGATGAACCCTAGGACCCTAAGGACCGTTGGTAGAAATATCCATCCTTAAATTAAGCGATCCAACCATTGAATTACTTTAATCATCCGAATCATCAGATTCATCGTTCGTCGAGCCCACCACATTAGATTGGGGCTATCTATCATTAAAATACACAAATTAAAGTATTCGAATGCAAATCTAACGTTTACATTTCCCTCAGATAGTTTGTGAGATTCTTTAGGAATGAGACTGATCACATTCGATAGCCATCCAACCAATATATCGCTTAATATCACCATCTGAACCATTAATGATCAGTTCTGGAATAATTTAGCTGTCCAAACTCATAATCGTTTGTTTGATTGAGTTTCCAGGTTACTAAATATACTTTAAATTTATCACGACCCAAACCCAAAAATCGGATTCACAGGAATCCCGATCACCAAACCCGGTGCCAACAGCCTTCGTAGTACCCCATTCTCGGCTTCCAGTGTTCATACGCTAGGTTCCGATCTTAGGATCCTACAAGGAGGATTTTCTAACGTACATTTGTCTCATAAGAAGCATAACCACAAGTATACCCAAATCATAAAGGAAATATCATCATCACATATCCACTAATATAATCATTTGAATATAATGCTGAAAGGGAAATACATATATCAAAATCAAAGCTCCAGAAGACTGCACACTCCAAGCTCAACGCTGCTGCAACCTAATACCACCTGCACGCATCTATAGTGCATAAGCTTATATAAATCTTAGAGGGTGGTGAAAGTGTGTTCGTAAGATAAATGCCAAGTGTACCATAAAGTCCATAAATCATACATCATTGGAATAAGTGGAAATACTGACAAGATCATGAATCATACGATATCAGAGTAATTAGAGTAAGTGGAAATATACTGGTAAGTCCATGAGTCATATAATATCAAAATATGCAATATAGATCAACAATGCAAATGAGGAGTCGTAGAGAGCCATATATCAGATACAGATGGTATAATATAATATGTAAATCCTGCTAAGTCCGTCTAGGCCATATAAGTATAGAAAACATAATGACCCAAAGTGTCATATGAATGTGGATGCAATATGCGATGCGAATGAAATGACCAAGATGGAGTGTGAGGTTGGGATGATAGTATGTATTATCATAGGCTACGGGTTCCATCACAAGGGACTTCTATCCAAACCACTCTCATACCTAAATTTGGATAGTCAGACTCAATGTGGTAAACTCCTGATCTTAGGTTAGTCACGCGCTCGATCGAAATCCTGGCCATGCGAAGGTACATGTAACAAATAGTTACGCACCACCAGCCCAAGTGGATAGTGAATGAATAAATAAATATGTAATTCCTGCTCAATAAGTCCACATATCAGTACGGTTCCTCTCTGGGATCATCACCGGGGTCTAGTACACTCCACATCACCTGCCGCCTCATCAAGTGCACAACTGGATAAGTGAAAGAGACCTCACTATCTGCCTAGCTAGTAGTCTACCAATACCTACCCGACTCATCAATAGCGGACCCATTCCTCGAGCTGGTCAAACTCCGCCTAGCTATGCTTACTCCCTCAGGCGGCTAAGGTCACACCCCCTCCCAACCGACCACGACACAGTGGGAGACGCGGCCTCTTGGTATTCGGCACTCGAGCGCTCATGTATATCCACTCAGTCTTAACGTTGGGGTGTCCTCTGGTACCAAAAGGGTTTTAGGGATTTTCACCCAGGGCCATCTATGGCAGCCCGATGCTCGAACCAAATATTTTTGATGTCCCATCTGGCCATCCACGATATGCCTGTGGAGGCTATGACCCTGATGTCGCTAGGGCATATAGTAATCACAACACACAATGCAAGATGCATGAGTCATACAATCTAGTCTTGCATCAATCCTTCGCATATCGTGTGCTCATGTGAGAAAACCTCTGCCTATCAGTGAGTTTCATAACAACCTGCCCAATGACATATGCAATGCTCAATCACATCTCATAACAAACATGCAAATGATGCGTATGGGCATGTATCATGATGTTATGTGGTCACATACTCATAATCGGTATCAATAACCGGCATCGACAATCAACCTCGACAATGTGAACTTTTAACCAACATTGCCCCTAAGGAATGACCTATATAGAGCCCAACATACAGTGGACTCATGGCCTCACACTAGGGCCAAATATACAACACCACAGGCCTCACTCAAGAGCCTAATACACATCGTGATGGGCCTCACTCATGGGCCACATATACATCAAGTGGGTCACATCCCATGGGTCTAATATACATCACAATGGGCAGCTCCCATGGGCCTAATATACATCGAGTCAGGCCTCATCATATGGGCCAAAAATATATCATAATGGGCCACGTCCCATGGGCCTCGAATACATCATAATGGGCCTCGGCAATCGGAATCGATCGATAATCAGAATTGGCAATCGACCACGATAATGGGAATCGGTCAATAATCGGAATCGGTAAATCGAAATCGTCAATCGATCACGATAATCAGAATCGATCGATAATCAGACTCGAAAAATTGGTCATGTCAATCAGAATCGGCAATCGGTCATGGTAATCATCCTCAATCGCTAATCGGCAATCAGTCGTGACAATCAGAATCAACTATCAGTCACAAGAATTGGAATCGACAATCGGTCACAACAATCAGAATCGGTAATCAACATTGATAATCAGCTCCGATACTCAGGGTTGATAATCGGCGTCGGCCTCGATAATCGGCATCGATAATAAGTAAATAAACAAAGTGAGGCCCATAGATGATCAACCGATTAACCATAGTATAAAGATCGACACTCGACCATGGTTATATCAAATTCGATAGCATGGAACCATCCATCTGCAGAGAATGGGGCCCACTTATTTGCGTTAACCTACTAAGGGAATGATGAGAATGGGCCTAACAAGGCCTAAGGGAAGGTCATAATGTGGACATCCAACCATCATTGCCCATCAATGTAGACATCTAACCAACATTGCTCCCAAGAAGTGGCCTATATAGGGTCAAACATATAATGGGCCCATGGCCTTACGTACAATTATGATGGGCCTCATTTACATCACATAGGCCACATCATATGAGCCAGCATACATCTCATCGGGCCGCGAATACACAACAGGTGGGCCTCGCTCCTAGGCCTCAGATATATCATAATGGGCCTCTTATGTCAAGCAGGACACATTACATGGGCCGCATTATATGGGCCCCACTAGTGGGCTTTATGTATATCAAATTGGTCACACCAATGGGCTAAATGTTTATCGAATTGGGCCCACCCTTATGTATTTTGAGACCTGACCTATTCATAAGATAGCATAGAGATAGATGATATCAAAATAATTTTTAGCTTAATTGGAAACTACTGTGGCCCTTAGAAGTTTGAACGGTGGATGTCACTGTCCACTATCTAAATGGTGGGGTCCACTTGAACTTTAGATCTGACCCGTTCTTTTGCTCATGCCATAAAATGATATCACAAGTAGTTTGGATGATATGGATATAACACATGCGTCATGGTGGGTCCCACCACCCAAACAATGGGCCGTGAAGATAAAACACATACTTCCTAGTGGGGCTTACACTTCGAATAGCAGTGGGTCCCATAGAACTGGACAGTGTGGATTGTATCCACATGTACAACAAGTCCCACGAACCTAGCTGACGCCAAGGGAGCAGCTATATAGCTGCCAAATGTGTAGCCCCAGCTGCTTTAAAAAGAGCAGAGGTGGGTCCCACGTAGGGCCCACCACAACATGTAATACAAAATATATATATTTAATATATTAAAATACTAGCTGCTGTGCATGCAGCTTTTTTGCATTAAAAGGGAGAGGTGAGTGCCACGTAGGGCCCACTATCATGAATGTATAATATATATAATATATAATATACAATATATATAATGTATAATATAATATATATATATATATATATATATATATATATATATATATATATATATTATATCAAAGCAACGTCCAGGCCCTTAGATGGCCTGGACAGCCACATACATCAAGGAGGGCCCCACAGTGATGTGGTTCCACCATCCAAGGATGGTGGATACGTGGCATACATCATGGTGGGGCCATCTAAAATGGATGGATGGCATATATGGGTCCCATGGACCATGCTGACGTTCACACGTCATTGCTAGCCACTCCCAGTTGGGAATCAATGCCAAGACCTCAATACTAAAATGAGGTATCTTACACTCCGTCTACCATTTGAGCCGCGGATCTAGGTCCCACTGTTTGGACAGTATGGATTTCACGTGGGACCCATAGGATTGCTAACATTAGAAAAAAGGCAGTGGGTCCCACCATCACATGCAATACAGTGTGGCCCATCCAATGGGTGGAGGATGTGGGTGGATCCCACGGACCCACTGTCCGTTCACACTTCATTGTAGCCACCCTAACGTCAGATCACACTTCAATACTGGCCACAGCCACCCCCAATACACTCCTCACTGTCAGCCACTCCCACTCCCATAGACAGCGCACACCTCACTGCTAGCCACTCCCACCGCCCACTCACACTCATTGTAGAAACAAGGTGTCTTTCATTCAGTCTGCCACTTGAGCTATGGATCAGGGTGAGTTAACAAATCAAGGAGGGTCCCACCCACACGTGTGGGGCAGGCCACGTCCTAGATGGATGGATAGGATGATATAGAAACATCTTGGTGTGTCC
Organism: Magnolia kwangsiensis; assembly: GCA_037074715.1. NCBI lineage: Eukaryota > Viridiplantae > Streptophyta > Magnoliopsida > Magnoliales > Magnoliaceae > Magnolia > Magnolia kwangsiensis. The sequence goes on along the minus strand of CM073574.1, from coordinate 65,849,492 downwards.
CACATTGATGGGGTCCAGCGGTAGATGGCATGAATAAAATACACACATCATAGGTGGGCCATGGTCATAGAGAGAGAGAGAGAGAGATCAGAGTTAACAGAGGGGCCCAGCCACTATGGTCCCCTCTTGATACAAGGCGTACATCAAGATGGGTCCCACATATATGGACCCTTAAATTAAACAAACGAATGAAAGACAAAAATCCAAGATCACCCACCATCTTCTTCTTTCTCCCTTGGCTTCCTTTGCTCCTTAGCTTCGATCCTAACGGAGGAGATGAAATTTTGATGGTTAAGATGGGAGATGAGAGAGTGGTAGGTGGGCCACACTTGTTTCTTGGGAGGGCTTGGACGTATGATACTTTTGGGTTGCTTGGAATGTGGTTTGAGAATGAGAGAGAGAGGTTTGTAAAGGGAGAGAGAGATGGGTGATGGAGTGATGGATGTATTGATGTGGTGAGTGATGGGAGTAAGAGTCTTTTTTGACTTTTGTGGTAGATTGTGTAAGAAGGGGTATGGGCTTGTGAGAAACTTTTGACTTAGGGGTTGCTTGGGGAAGGGTGAGAGGTGATGTATACTTGACATGTACTTAGCATTATGGGATTGATTGGTTGATTGATTGATGTGACATATTATAGAGATTTTCTCAGAATTCACACGAGTGGTATTTTCCTCGCACCGAACGCTAACCCACATCTCATGACTAGGGTATCGGATCGACGCGCGAGTTACGGCAATGGAACCTCGACAACGGCGCGATCGGAAGGATGATGACCATTGATGATCCCATTAAATGTAATTTGACTGTTGGATCGATGAGAATCATTAATTAGAAGCCAAAACCTAAACGTATGGCCCACCTGAACTATGGATCTACCTTATCATTGGACGAGACTTATAAAAGGACCATTAGAGTTAAATAAATGGCCCAAATTTGATGGGAATTTTCTCCTCATTGTTGGGTTTGATGAAATCGAACTAGTTTCGATATCATCAATAATTGCTGGATTTTTCACCGCTGGTCGCTAGACAGTTTTTTGGTCTTACCGATATCATCGATGGACTTTAGATGATATCCAAGGCTATCATCGAGAGACCTTCGATGACATAGATAATTGTTAGATTTTTCACCCCTGGTCATTGGACAGTTTTTGGTCTTGTTTTGATATCATCGAAGGACCATCGATGATATCGAAGGATGTCATCGAAAGACCGTCGATATCATCAAAGAGTTCCGCAGATGCGATTATAGAAACACAGATTTTATAGATTTTATTTCCTATTTTGATTCTACATCTTTCTATTCTTATATAAAGGGATATATGCGGGATTGAGGGGTATTCTAGGGTATGCTAAGGTTTCCTAAAGATACTTTAAGAGGGCTTAGGGCTATCAAATGTGAGAGAGAGAGAGAAAGAGAGAGAGGAAGCTTGTGGAAGATAGATTCTGCTCGTAGAGGCGATCTACTTTGTAGTCCACGTCTCAGCGCTTCTACGTCCTCGTGATCAGTGAGATCTCTCCGTTTTCTTCTTTTGTACTCTTATTGTTCATCCGCTCCTGCATGAGTGAAGAAGGTTTGATCCAAGTGGTGTGTGCTTGTGATTGGTTGTAACGTTCTACTTTATAGTGGACTATTGATCTGGACGAGGTCCCATAGTTTTTACATCTTTGAGGGTTTTTCAGGTAAAATTCCCCGGTGTTGTGTGGTTTATGCTTTGATTTATTTTGTTTCTTTATTATTCCATAATTCTGGTTTATTTCGGGAGGCTAGATCCTAAGGTTTTGTGTAAGGCCCACAATAAAGTGGTATCAAAGCTAAGTTCGTTGAACGGGTAGGATCAGTTTAGAATTATGGAAGGTGGCTCATCAAGGATGATCAACCTCAATGGTTCTAACTAGACCATATGGAAGGCTAAGATGGAGGACTTGCTTTATTACAAGGACATATATTCTCCAATTTTAAGCATATCAGCAAAATCCAAGGATATGTCTGATAATGATTGGAAGAAGATGGACCAGAAGGCGGTGGGGTTTATTAGAAAATGGTTGGATGATTCTGTATTCCACCATGTATCTATGAAGACCTCAGCCATTAGCCTATGGCTGAAATTGGAAGGGCTGTATGGGAGGAAGACAGCTAAGATCTTTCTGATAAGGCGACTTATGAATCTCAAGTTCAAGGATAGTGGTTCTGTGGTCGAGCACATGAATGAGGTCAGCAATATAGTGAACCAACTCTCCTCTATGAAGATGGTTCTGGATGATGAATTGCAAGCTTTACTATTGCTTAGTTCATTTCTTGACAGTTGGGAGACATTGGTGCTGTCTCTAAGTAACTCCGCGCCAGACGAAACGGTATCCATAAAATAGGTAACCAGTTCTCTCTTTAATAAGGAGACAAGGAGGAAGTCTTAGGGGTATACTCATCAAGAGGCACTTGTGACATAGGAATGGGGGAGAGGGAAGAACAGGAAGGGTGGGAAGGCCCGAGAGAAATCAAGTGGCAAGTCGAGTACTAGGAAGGATATTGAATGTTGGAATTGTGGCAAGAAGGGCCACTACAAGCATGAATGTCATAGTAAGAAGAACGATAAAAAAGGAAAATGAAAGGAGAAGGAAGATGAATAAGATTTCACTGCGGTCACTTCAGATGGTGACGTTGTAGTTATTCTTTCAGTAGATCATGATGCATGTCTCATGGCCACGAGTCAGGACACTGTCTGGGTGATAGACTCGGGAGCCTCATTTTATGCAACTCCACGTAGGGATTTCTTCACAAGTTATAAGTCAGGTGACTATGGGACTGTGAAGATAGGTAATTTTGGCGTATCGAAGATTATAGGAGTCAGTGATATTTGCGTGAAGACCGATGTGGCCTGCACATTGGTTCTTAGGGATGTGAGGTATATCCTAGACCTTCACCTCAACTTGATGCCAACGGGAAGGTTGGATGATGATGGCTATGAAAGCCAGTTTACTGGTGGGCGCTGGAAGCTCATCAAGGGTTCGTTGATCACAGTTAGAGAAAAGAAGTGTTGCACCCTTTACAAGGCAAGTGTCAGTGTGTGCAAGGGTGGGTTGAACGCAGTGGAAGATTCAGCTATTGACATGTGGCACAGGCATCTAAGCTACATGAGTGAAAAATGGCTTCAGCTACTAGCGAGAGCAACTCCTTCCAGACGTGACAGGTACATCTCTCAAAATCTATGTTGATTATTTATCAGGAAAAAAATATAGATTTTCATTTGTTAAAATTGCTTCTCATGTTAATAAAGTGCATGCATTAGATTTGGTTTATTCTGATGTTTGTGGTCCTATAAGGATAAAAACCTTGGGTGGGGCATTGTATTTTATCACTTTTATAGATGATGCATCTAGGAGGGTTTGGATTTATGTTTTGAAATCTAAGGACGAGGTCTTTAGTGTGTTTAAACTATTTCATGCTATGATCGAGAGAGAGACAGGTAGATCATTAAAGTACATCCGCACTGACAGTTGTGGTGAATACATTGACGACTTTCATGAGTACTGTAAGTCCCTGGGTATATGGCATGAACAGATGGTTCCCAAGACCCCCAACATAATGGTGTAATTGATCTAATGAATCACACCATTGTAGAGAGAATCAAAAGCATGTTATCCCATGCGAAGTTGCCCAAGAAATTTTGGGGAGAAGCAATATACATAGCACTGTATTTGATAAACAAGTCTCCATCAGTCCCGTTGAATGAAGAAGTACTTGAGAAGGTGTAGACTAGACAGGATCCATTGTATAGTCATCTTAGGGTATTTGGATGCAGGGCATCCATTCACGTACCAAAGGACGAGAGGTCCAAGCTTGATATAAAGATTAGACAATGTGTGTTCTTGAGGTACAGTGATGAAAAGTTTGGTTACAAGTTATGGGATCCAATGAGAAGAAGCTCATTAGGAGCAGAGATGTGGTTTTCTTTAAAGATCAGTATATAGAAGATATTGGTAAGCTAGAGAAGAACCAACCTAGTTTAGGTGAGTTAGAGGACATGGATCTGGTTATTTCTCCTATGGTGCTTGATGACGGAGGAGTACAACAAGGTGTAGAGGATGAGGGAGTTCCTACAAAAGATGGACCAGGGGAGCAGCTCTCACTTAATCCACCTGTTGAGCCATAGGGAGTTCCGCATATGCGATTGTAGAAACACAGATTTTATTTCCTATTTTGATTATACCTCTTTCTATTCTTATATAAAGGGGTGTGTGCGGGATTGTCACGCCCCAAACCTGAAAATCGGATTCACATGAATCCCGATTGCCTAATCTGGTGCCGACAGCCTCTGTAGTACCCCATTCTTAGCTCCTGACAATCAATTACCAGATCCCTATCCTGGGATCCTACAAGGAGAATTTTCAGAATGAATTTTTTTTTTATAATGGAGCATAACCACAAGCATAACCAAGTCACAAAACAACATCACCACATATCCACTATATCAAAATCTTTTAAGTACAATATGGAAAGGGAAATACAAGATGATCAAATGCTCCAAGTTAGTCTGATACGCGCTCTGCCTCAGCGCTGCTGCTGTCCAACGCTACCTGCACGCAACTGTCGTGGATAAGCTTACAAAAGCTGAGAGGGTGGTGTAAGTGTGTGCGCAAGGCAAGTGCCAAGTATACAGTATCAGAGCAATGTGGAAGTATGCGGTAAGTCCATAGAATCAGCCATGCCAAGGCTATGTAATGCAAGACGTGAATGCTATCGGCCATACCAAGGCCATGCGATGCGAGATATGAATGTCATCGGCCACACCGATGCAATGCAAGGCCTACATAGCCAAATGTCATATGCGAAATGCAATCCAAGCAAGTCGGTACTCATCATGTACACATATCAGTACAGTTCCTCTCAGGATATCACCGGGGTCTAATACACTTCGCAGTGACTGCCACCTCCCTAGCTGCACAATCAAGCAAGCAGAATAGACCTCACTATCCGCCTGACCAGTAGTCTGCCAATACCTACCCGGCTCATCGATAGCAGACTCATTTGTGAGCTGGTCAAACTCAGCCTAGCTTATAGCCCCCTCACTCAGGCGGATAAGGCCACACCCCCTTTCAACCGACCACGACATAGTGGGAGACGTGGCCTACTGGTATTCGGCACTCGGATGCTCGTGTATCCACTCGGTCTAGACGTTGGAGCATCTCCTGGTACCAAAAAGGTTCTGGGACTCTCACCGAAGGACATCTTAAGTACCCACAGTGCTAGAATCAAGTATTTCCGGTATCTAATACGGCCATCCACGATGTACCTGTGGAGCCACGACCCTGATGTCGCTAGGGCGTGCAGTGATCAAGTCACACATATGCGAGATGCATGAATCACGTCGTCAAAGCATGCATAAATCCAGCACGTACTGCGCGATCATGTAGGGCACTCCGTCTCATAACGGGTCCCATAAGTGGTCTGCCCAATGGCATATGCTATGATCAGTCACTACTCAAATCAAGCATACATATGATGCGTATGGGCATGAGTCATGGGATTATACTAAGCATGTTATAAAGTGATGAATAGTAACGAGTATGGGCCTATCAATGGGCCCTAAGGAGAGTTACAATGCGGACATTTAACCAACATTGCTCCAAAGGCATGGCCCATCATAAAACCTCATTACACAAACTATGGAGGGATCACACATTGCAATGGACCCTAAGGACGCCCCACTGGGCCTCGTCCATAGGCCTCGAATACATCAAATGGGCCGCCTCGTATGGGCCTTATATAAATCAAGTGAGCCGCACCAATGGGCCTTATGTACATTGCAATGGGTCATAACCCATGAGCCTTAGAATACATCAAAATGGGACTAATCCATAGGCTCCAAACACATCACAATGGGCCTTAATGTATGGGCCTTACATTCATAGAAAAGTGGGCCTCAACAACGGCCTCATACACCTCAAGGTGGACCTCAACAATGGGCTATAAATATGGGCTGCAAATGCATCAAGATGGGCCTCCACGGATGGCCATAAGTACATCCATATGGGCACCATCACCTGGGCCTTATATAAATCAATGGACCACACCAATGGGCCCTACATATACTTCAATTGGCCCATGCCAATGGGCCCCATGTATACATCAAATGAGCCACACCCTAAATATAACTGTGATAATGATTTACACCATTAAAATTCCTAAGGCCCACCATAACATATGTTTCCCAAATAACCGATTCATAAATTAACATAATGATAAATGGAGTGGAAACAAATATCAGCTTAATATACCATGGCCCTTTAGAAATTTTGAATGGTGGACGTCATTGTCCACTATTTTAAGTGGTAAGGTCCATATCCAGTGCATGGATGGTTAGGATATAACACGTGCCACATGGTCAGGGTCCACCATAACTTTGATTTTTCCATCAAATCTATTCATAAGGTCTTAAAGACCTGAATTAAAATAAATTTCATATTGATCCAAAACTTATATGACAACAAAAAGGCTTCAATGGCAGATCCTTAAACCCCACTGCTTTTACTGTGTGGTCCACTTGATGGGAAGATCTAAGCCTTAAAATGACATCCAAAATGGTTGGACAGATTGGATGCAGCGCATGCATCATGGTGGGCCCTTGAGATGAACGGCACAGAAGGAAGCTCATACATCAAGGAGGACTCTATAAGAATGGACAGGCGGCATGGATGGAATCCACACAACAGTGGGACCCATTGAAAGTACTGCACTATAGCAGCAATGTAGCTGGTACGAGGTGAGCCAGCTAGTCTGCTTCCAGCAATAGGTGGGTTCCACTGTCCACGGTGTAAATAAGACATACATAACTGTGGGTCCCATGTGGGGCCCACCATAATGTTTATGACCCATCCAATCCATTCACAAGGTCACGCATACGTGGATGAAAGGTAAAAATAAATTCATTTTGATTCAAAACTCTTGCAACAAAAAAAGAAGGGTTTCAATGGCAGAGTTCAGTCCACACTGTTTCCTATGATGTGGGCCACCTGAGCGTCAGATCAGCCTGATCTTTGGAGGGGGGCACGTCAGGGGGGTGGCCCACCTAATGAATGGTGTGGATACCCAACATACATCATGGTGGGACCCACTCACAAGGTCGTGGGTCCCTGACCCGTCCGCCTACACGTAGCAGCGTTCTGCTGCTGCGTCACCAGCAGCAGGCGCTGCCTGCTTAAGTTTTTTTTTTTTTTTGAAATCGTATATTTCTGCGATTTTTCGCACATAGGGCCCACACTAACAGAATCCTCCGCACTCAATGGATTCTATAGCCTATTACCAACCCATCAAGTCCAATATTGAGCATATTTAGGCGTCTAGAAAAATTTTAGGTGAATTTAGATGGTGAAACTCACTGTTTGCTAAAGTATGGCCCATCAGAAAGTTGGATTGGCCCCATTTTTTGGCTCAACGGCTGAAATGGGCTTGAGAACAGAATAGACAGCGTGTATCAAATACATAGCTCAAGGTGGGGCCTACATGAGTGGCCCATGCAACCAAGCTAATACTTGTATTTTCTTTTCACCTCATGTCCAGACGCTGGACTCTTCCTAGCATAATAAATCTCTTCAAGGTGGCCCTGCTTAGGTGGGACACTACGTGGTGGATAGTGTAGATACAACACTTATAAAGTGGGCCCCACCAATAGATGACTTGGAATAAATACATGCCTCATGGTGGGGTCCATCCGGGTGGGTCACATGGCCTTATCATATGAAAGAAAAGGAAAAATAAAATTAAAAGAGAGGGGGAGAGAGAGAGAGGGACACGCGTATGATGGAGGGACCCCGACACTATGGGCCCTCCGTTTCAACCATCCAATCATACATCAATGGGTCTCATTGCATATGGGACCATCCAAATAAAAGATCAACGGTGGAGATCCCACTCCACTAAAAATGGACGGTCTAGATGACCTCTTTAATGTAAGGAAAGCAAACATCATGATGGGGTCCATGGAGAATGGCCCCATCATGGAATGATTTGATGATCAAGATGGGCCATCGGCCACATCTTAGGGACCCAAGTGAGATCCACACCATTGATCGGTGGGCCTCACTTAGCCCATCGTAAAAATAAGTAAACTACCCTATAAAAGCACCCACCTTATGATCTACTCGGTCCGTTGGAACGCCTATCTTCTAGAGCTTCACTTTGATGGTGGAGATGGGAGATGAATGGCTAGGATTAAAGTTTTTGGGATAGGAAGTGGGCCACCAAAATCATCTCTTTTTTTTTCATGGGGAGGGCTTGGACGTGGGAGTGCTCCCTTGCTTGGGTTTGGTGTGTTGAGAAATGAGAGGGAGAGAGAGAGTTGTAAGAGTGATGAAGTGATGTGAAGTGAGTGATGGGTGAGGTGAGTGATTGGTTGACTTTGGGGTTGCTTGGCTTGTGGAAAAAGAAAGCATGGTTGCTTTGTACTTGACATGAGAGGTGATTGATGGGATTGATTTGACACTTCGTAGAGATTCTCTTGAGATTTGTAACGCACGGTGTTTTCTCGAAATAAACGATGGCTCACATCTCTTCGTCTGGGTATCGGATCGGTGCGTGACTTACAGCGTTGGAACCGCGGCGACAGTGCGGTTGCAATGATACAAGTCTCAGATTAAGTCGGCTCAAATGTATAGGATACGACTTACGGTCGTACGCAACGTCAACTACAGGTCGTGGATTGTCGAAATTTGACGAGAAGGGTCGCGGGAAACAACGGAATAGTACAGATTAGGATACGGGTCTTACATGGATTGAGGGATATTTCGGGATATTTTTAGATTTCCTAAAGACACTCTAAGAGGGCTTAGGGCTATCAAAGGTGAGAGAGAGAGAGAGGAAGCTTGTGGAAGGGAGATTCTGCTCGTAGAGGTGATTAACATTATAGTCCACGTCTCAGCGCTTCTACGTCCTCGTGATCGGTGAGATCTCTTTATTTTCTTCTTTTGTTCTCTTATTGTTCATCCACTTCTACGTGAGTGAAGAAGGTTTGATCCAAGTGGTGTGTGCTTGTGATATGGTTGTAACGTTCTACTTTATAGTGGGTTGTTGATCTGGACGAGGTCCCGTGGTTTTTACCTCTTTGAGGGTTTTCCAGGTAAAATTCCCTGGTGTCGTGTGGTTTATGCTTTGATTTATTTCATTACTTTATTGTTCTATAATTCTGGTTTTTTTCGAGAGGCTTGATCTAAGGTTTTGTGCAAGGCCCCCAACAAGATTAGCTAAAATAACCCAGTAAACCCCACACTCACGGTTTGAATGTACACCAGTGGGTACACACATGGTGCACCGGTCTACAGACACGGTTAAACGGCGGTTGACCCGTGATTTCTAAAAGAGGAGAGTTCCTCTTGCATTTTTTGACTGCACAAAATTTAAATGGACGAGAGCCACTACGATTGCTTGTGGCCCACCATCACGGATCCGATCAATGATCTGAACCGTCCATCAGGAACAGAGGATCAATTTGACCAAGACCATTGAATTTTCCACACGATTCGTCCACACATGGTTGAGAAATTTAGTCCATAAATGATGTTTGGTGCGCATGATATTTCCAAAAAATGGAAATTCTACTTCACTGCCAATGAGCTGGCAATCCACGCAGGATTTCTCCCTTAAATCATGTCCATCTATCCAAAGAAATCCTAGCCTTTGAAGCCAGGTCTTTATAAAAAGAAAGAGAGAGAGAGAGGTGGAAAGAATTCCACTGTTTTGTTGCTAGCATGATCTTAGCCACTGGATTCCTTCTTGAAACCCCTCAGATAATCCCAAACGTTTAAACTAGGGAAATAGGAAGCCTTTTCGCTCATGGGCGAAAATCTCAAGAGAGAAATCATCAATCTAAGAAAACGACATTCGAAATGAGAAGATCCCACATTATCACCAAAACACCTGGCCGTTCATCTAAAACGTGAGCTTCATAATGATCTGTGGGCCCATCCAAAGCAATCAGAAGGCTTGGATTAGAGGGTGATACCTTAGATCAAAATTCACCACGAATAGGGCAGTCATCTCCTCAATTTGGCCGAAAACCACACCATCAGTGCGTGGGCTCTATTTTCCAATCAGAGACATCCACCCAGTGACCCCTAATGTTAGAGGACCATCTATAACGTCAAAATACATCCATGTGAATAGAATGTTGCTCAACCATCTTAAATACACTTGATAAAATGATAAAACCAATAACTAATCCCGGATTAGTTACGCCTGAAGCCTTTAGAAGAAATTGCGGGGCTATAAGAGCTCTCTTTTTTCCAATTCGAAAAAGACCCAAAAAGCAACCCTAAAAGTTAGCGAGAGAGAGAGAGAGGAGAAAACAGCATCGTTCGTTCATGACGCACTAGGTCGACACAAGTCAACTAGAATTGAGTTGGGTCGGCTCAGGGAAGTTGCTGTTGGATGTCTTCCTAGCAGAAAGAAGGAAAATGAATAGGAAGAAGAAAGCAAGAGAGAAGAAAATGTGAAAGAGAGAGAGAGAGAGAGAGAGAGAGAGAGAGAGAGAGAAGGAGTGCGGCCCAAGTTGCTGCCGAGTTGAGTCAGTTCGAGTCACAGTCCAGACTTCCCTGGCCGAAATGAAGAGAAAAGAAAGGAGAAGGAGAAGAAGAGAAGAAGAAAGGGAAGGTGAGAGAGAAGAAAGAGAAAATGCGAAAGTGAGAGAAATTAGGAGAAGTCGCCGTCTATGTTGTCACATAGGGTTAAGTCGACTCGATTCGAGTTGTCCCGAGTCGAGCCAATCTGTTCTCAGTCCAGTTATTGGAAGTGAATTATAGAAAGAAGAGGAAGAAGCAGATGGAAAAAGAAGATATAGAGAGAGAGAGAGGAGAAAGAAGTTGAAGAGAAAGAGGGGGCGTGTGTGGTGCTACTGAGTCAACTCGACTAACTCCGACCGAGTTAGGTTCAAACTCCACTAGTTCTGGTAGTTGGGAGTCAATTTTGAGACTAATTCAGTCCATACACCAGTTTTGATGCCAAGGTTAAAGCTTTATCCTAGAAAGTGCAGAAGTCATCGGTTTGAATTCGAGTTGATTGAGTTGTGTAATATGTCGCTAAGTTAACTTAATGATTCCCATTCAGTTTTGCACCAGATAGTCTAGTGTGGTGTAGTACCATTCCTTCTATCAGAATTTCTACCTAATTTGAGAGTTCTTCAGTGAGGTAATATTCTCAACTCATTCCAAGTTGGAGTTTTTGTGAGTTGACCTTTGTATAAGCGTTGACGAGTGAGTTGATGAGTCTAGGTTCTTGTTTGTTATTTTAAAATATGGTTTTTGTATTATTCTCTGTGGCCATTATAGTGGGTTTTGGGTCTTGAATTCTTAATTGAATCAAGTTAATCGAGCCGAGTTGAGTTGATCGGGTCTAAATTAAGAAGTATCAGGTCTAAATTAAGAATCGTTGTTTGGGTTCTTAATCAAGTTATAATTATATTATTTTAAGTCTTATGATAAAAAAAAAAAAAACAAAAAACTGAAATTATCTCTCATTTGGGTTCAACGTGTTGAGCCGAGTTTGGACCGAATTAGGAGTTGAGTTGAATCAATTCAAGCTAGCGAAGTTAAATCGAATACTTTGGACTTTTTAGTGATCTTTAGTTTAGTAAGAAGAGGATTCATATCCTAGGGTGAGGATCACCCTTCAAGCTTTTCCTACATCATAATAGTTAGCTTAGTTTAAATAAATTTGTTGATTACTTAATATAGTGCAATGTGAAAATAATGATTAATGTTAGTTCCATTCGAGTAATCTTTTATAAATACAACATGTTTAGATTTAAATTCAAATAATTTAACGTACTATGAATCTCTAGTATCTCTAATCTGATTTAAGATGCGCACTTATATGTGTAAATGTTAGTAACGTTGTACGTGACTTATTTTACCATTTGTAATTACTTTATGGCATATTAGAGGTCCTCGAATTAGTGGCCATTTGTGTAATGAATTAAATGAAATTATGGTGGACTTGCCATCTCATGGACCATTTATTGCCTAAGTGACTTTTGTTATTTACCTTTGCGGCTTGTATTTGCCATAGTGGCTCTGATTGGTTAATTACCCTTTTTCAGCCTGGATAGGCTATTTTCCATTTGTGGCTTAGATTGGCTAATTGCCCTGCAGCTTTAATGAATTATTATTAAATAATCCTTTAATAATAAGTCCCACTTGTAGAACTATAATTGGCCACTAGTTGAGTAGGTGAAATGGCCTAGCTATATGTTTTTGAGGGGGGGGGGGGGGGGGGGGGGGGGAGAGGGGGTTGAATAGGACTATGCCTAATTTAAGATAATTACAGTAGAATCGATAAAAGAGAGATAGCCAAATAAAGAAATTCAATACACAATGTTGAAATGAAAGGCACCCTCAAAATTCAAGTCTTAAGAGGTTGATACAAATGTTGTTCTAAGGACAACCTTACACCAAAAACCAAGGTTTATAGCAGGACAACCTTATTTCTAGAAAGGTCTTTGTATCAAGAACTTAAATTGAAGAGGAATAAATAAATGAATGAATAAATTCAAACTATACTGAAGAATAAAATGCAATATCAAATATTGATTGTTCTAAGGACAACCATACACCATAAGAATTCTAGGGCAACCTTACTAGAACAAATAAAGAAATTGAATCTCAAAGCAATAAAAAAATAGCAAGAAGTAAATTTTAAACTATTACAACATTCTCCACAGTGTGTGAATTAAAATGATTACAACATTCACATCCACATATACATCCCATAAATGAATACTAAAAGATAAAATATAAATCTCACAACCACAAAACACAAGGGATTATAGTGGTTCGCCTGTGTGCACACCAATTGTTAATAAATAGCCACACAACTACTCCACTCTTAATATCCTCATACAATAGATATTAGCGTTCACTATCAAAATACGTTTTCCAGGTTCACCCAAAACCTTCACAATTTTGTCTTTCTCCGTGGGCTTACACAATTAAAAAAACTCCACTTCTGAGTTTTCCTGGCTCTCCTCAGATAACCAATACAATGAGATTTTTCTGGCAAATCTCAAAAGTAAACCAAAAGAAAGTAAATTATTGAAACGTAAAATACTTAAATATTTCCTTCGATGTAGCAACCCTGAAGAACCAAATCAGAGTAGAGATTTGAATGTCCAAGTTCAATATCCAATACTCACTTTACAATGGTTCTAAGTTCTAATAGATTTTAAATTAAATCAAATGGGCTAGCTTTAATTAATTTTGATTCCAAAAAAGGATAACCAAAGTTCCTCTTTTCAGATTAGATTGGAATACAAGAAACAAAATCAATTAATAAAGCTAAAGAAAGAGAACATTAAATAAGCACACTTAGCTTAAATGGAGCACAGCCTTATCTCTCAGAAGGCCGAATTAAATTAGCATGAATTGTGTTAATTATTCTGAGATTCGTGCTCTATTTATAGGTGAGAAAATCATATATTGGACTGGTCTAGACAGACCTACGACTAGTCGTAGGGCCAACGGATATTTGAAATTTCGGGCGTGATAAGATAAGGCAGTTTCATGACTGGTCGTAGGTCAGCTACGACTAGTTGAAGGTCTCTCACGACTAGTCAAAGGAAGTTGAATTTCAATGCTGTACTTTGAGTCGTAGGGCCACAACTAGTCAAAGAAGCAGTCGACACTGTTCATACAACTAGTGGAACAGACTCCAGGACCGGTCGAAGCCTAACAGAAAATTTTTAAATTTTGTAACAAACTTACGACTGATCCAAAAAATTCTTGAACAGGTCGAAGCAGTGCTAAGACTTGTTGAACAAAGTTCAGCACTAGTCTTAGAACAGGCCAAACTCATTTATATAAATCACATGAGTTATGTATTCAAAATAACTTACTCTAAGGTCAACCTATAGTTAGTCATACCTCAATAGTGAAGTAAGGACATTGAAACTTGAAGGCGAATGACCTTTGAGAATAATGAAGCCTAAGATCTTAATGTAGCTTGGACTTGAAAGCTTCTTAAGATCTTGAACTTGAAAGCTTCATCTTGATCTTTAAACTATACTTGACTTGTATTAAGTCGCACATACTTGCATTCTCGAGACTTGATTTGTAAATAGTACTTGTTTATCAAAGCTAATGTTGTGAGGCTTGTGAGTCAGCATATCTTGAGTAGACATATGCAAGCTTCATAACAAGATACAAACAGTGTCTTTGACACCACAAATTTGACAACAAAAAGGTGTTAGCAACTATAGCACTTACAATCTCCCCCTTTGTCAAATTAGTGACAAAACACACTTTTCAGATATATAAAACAAAATATCTGATTATATAATCATGCACCAGTTGTTATCAACCAGTAAACTTTAATAACATGAACTTGTAAATCAATATTCAACATACAGTCCACCTCTACACATACTCCCCCTGAGTAACATACATCACAAAAAAAAATGCTACTCCTCCTCATAACATAACATAGGCATAAGCAAGACATCCATTCTCTCCCTTTTTGTCACAATAGGACAAAGGGAGCACAGAAAGGATGACCGATGAGTAATAAAGAAAGAGATATAAGAGAGGTAACAAGATAAGATATTACATAAGAAACACACATCATTCATAAACTAAGCAAAGTCAAAGATAGCTACAATCTAAAAACCAGTTAAGCTAGCGCAAGAGTAATAAAGTTATTATAGTCCAATAAGATACAAAGAGCTAATTTGAGCCAGATGAAGGAGTAGCGATGGAAGGATCAAGTTCATGCATGCCCTTGTTGAAGCACCTTAGATATTTGTGCATATATTTAAACTGTAAATCATGAGCAACATTCATGTTTTCCATCTTAATATTTATATTCTCAACTTTCTCTTCGAATGCACATAAACGTGCATCAAACTCAGATGGTTCATAATCTGGATCATTAGCTGAATCAGATTCAAGTTCTTCAAAAATATCATCCATGTCAATGTCATCAGGAGGAAGATCACCTGCTTCTTCCTCATGTTCAGCTTGTACACCACCATCATCATTACCTTGACCAAGAAGGTAAGTCAGCTTCATCTTATTGATATTGGAATTGTTAAATATAAGATGATGGATAGGGGCCTTTTCAACAGGCATATCGACTAACATATGTGTAGCCAACATAGTTATCAGATAAGTAAAAGGGATGTCACTGTGACCTGGATGGAATTTAAACTGAATAATGGAATAACAAATTAAGGATGATAAACAGACATGAACACCTCTAGCAATAGTATGAAGAACACGAACCATGAAGGATGTCAATTTAGATTTATTACCCAATCGAGGATACAAGTTGGACATAAATTTTGTGAAGAACTTTGTATTTGGGTAAGAAAAAACTTGAGGGGAGCGCATTCCCTTTATGCATCCATTGAACGTTCAAATTGCATAAGGTTCTAGTGAGCATACATTTTTCAGTTTATAAGGGCTTTTCAGATAAGGTATAGATAGGAATGCCCTCATCATTCATAGGAATTTCCATACGAGTTGAAATCAAATAACGATCAACGTTAAATGGTCCTTCTCTTGTGGCTATTTTAAAAGTTAAATTTTTTAATGAAAACTCACTTATACGAGTGAACATGGACTGGACAATGGATCGGTATGCTATCCCACCCCAATGCAATAAGTTATCCCAACCTACAGCTTAGAGCATAGGAAGGTTATTAAAAGGAGTAACATGATTAATATCAACAGGATGTTCAACAATAACATTACACAATCTGATGTTCCGAACATAAGACGGATCATCCTCGGAAGCCCGAAGATGACACTTAGTGATAGGGGCTAATCTGGAGGCAGATGGATCACTGGATGTTGTCTTTCTTCCTTTAGAAGCCATTTGCAACAAGGACTTCAAGAAGATAAGGAGTTGCAAAGGATTGAGAAGAAGGTTTTCTCAAATCAGATTTTTCAAAAGAAAAACTCCAAATCACAATGAAATATGAAATAGATAACTTCAAGGGATAAATAGAAGTAATCTAGACACAAATCTACAAGAAAAATGCAAATGGATCACTAACCTTGAAGATTTTGAAAATTGGGTTCGACTAGTTGTGCGTCGGCTCGTTGGAGAGTGAAGAGGAAATGAAAAAGATGAAGTGATTTCCCCAAATTTTAAGTGATTCACGCGATTTATGACTAGTCGTGGATGTCCACGACTGGTCATAGTAAGACTAGTCGTGTATACTCACGACTGGTCGAGTACTGGCTAAAAATTCTGATTTCCTGCATATTTTTTTTAAAAAATAAAATTTAAACTAACAAATATATACAATATGATACAAATGGCATAAATAGTCATTTTAGAATGCACATGCCAAGATCAAATTTCATTTTGTTAAACCTGCTTTTGTCAAGTGGTTTAGTGAAAATGTCAGCACGTTGATTCTCAGAAGGGATATATTCCAAAGATATAACCTTTTGTTCCACTAATTCATGAATATAATGAAATCTAATGTCAATGTGCTTAGTACGAGAATGCTGAATTAGATTTTTTAAAATATTTATGGCACTAGAATTATCACAATATAATAACATAGAATCCTGTTTAATTCCATAATCACTTAGCATACGTTTCATCTAGACAAGCTGCGTACACACATTACCAGTTGCGATATATTTAGCTTTAGCAGTTGAAAGTGATATAAAACTTTTGTTTCTTGCTAAACCAAGAAACTAAACAGCTTCCAATATAAAAGCAACCACCACTAGTTGATTTTCTATCATCAAGATTACCAGTCTAGTTAGCATCCGAGTACCCAGCTAATTGAACACTAGTCTCATATGGATACCAGAGACCGAGATTAACAGTACTTGTGACATATTGCATAATTCGCTTGACAACGATCAAGTGCGATTCTTTAGGATCAGATTGATATCTAGCACAAATACCAACACTTAAAGTGATATAAGGTCTACTAGCAGTTAAATACAGTAGACTACCAATCATACTCCAATATAATTTTGAATCCACATTCTTACCTGCAGAATCTTTTGAGAGTTTCAAAGTTGTACTCTTA
This sequence comes from Magnolia kwangsiensis, assembly GCA_037074715.1. NCBI lineage: Eukaryota > Viridiplantae > Streptophyta > Magnoliopsida > Magnoliales > Magnoliaceae > Magnolia > Magnolia kwangsiensis. Next base: position 65,832,457 of record CM073574.1, on the reverse strand, counting down.
GGAGTATTAAAATTCTTACCATTTTCAAATTCAAATCTCTTAAACAAATTCATAGTATATTTAGACTAAGAAATGAACAACCCATTAGGTTGTTGTTTTACTTGCAACCCAAGGAAATAATTCAATTCCCCAACCATGCTCATTTCAAATTGAGATTTCATCAAATCTGCAAACTCAATAGTCATGTCAATACAAGTAGATCCATAAATGATATCATCAACATAAATCTGTACTATTAAAATGTGATCATTATGTTTTTTAATAAACAGAGTTTTATCATCACATCCCATTTAAAAATTATGATTTAATAGAAATTTTGTTAGTTTCTCGTATCATGCCCTAGGAGCTTTTTTTAAGCCATAAAGTGTCTTTTTAAGGCGATATACATGATCGACATTCTTAGGGTCTTCAAAATCCATAGGTTATTCAACATAGACTTCTTTATGCAGATCACCATTTAAAAATGTACTTTTCACATCTATTTGGTAAATCTTAAACTTTCTAAAACATGCAATAGATATAAAAAGTCTAATTGATTCAAGACGTGCTACTAGTGCAAAGGTTTCATCATAGTCAATACCTTCAATTTGAGTGTAACCTTATACCACAAGCCTAGTCTTATTTCGAATTATATTACCAAGCTCATCAGACTTATTCTTGAAAATCCACTTGGTTCCAATAATGTGTTTATCTTTAGGTCTAGGTACGAGATACCAGACATCATTTCTCATGAATTGGTTAAGTTCTTCTTGCATTGAAATGATCCAGTTTTCATCAGCAAGTGCTTCTTTTACATCAGATGGTTCTATCTGGGATGTAAAACATACGTAATTACATATATCCTCAAGTTGTTTATAGGTATGAACACTAGTGAGAGGGTTTTCAAGAATCTGTGTGGTTGGATGATCTTTAACAGTCCTCAAATCAGAATTAATCTGATTAGATGAAGTATCAGGTTTCATCAATTATGAGAACTTCATCATTATCTGGACTTGAAACTGGTGTGTTTAAGTGATCATCAATGACCACATTGATGGACTCTTGAATTACATCGGTCCTTTTATTCAGAACCCTATAAGCTCGACTGTTTAAAGAGTATCCAAGAAAGATCCCTTCATCACTCTTCATATCAAACTTTTTCATATTTTCACAATCTCGTAAAATATAGCATTTAGCGTCAAAAACTCGAAAGTATTTGACAGTAGGCTTTTTATCGAACCACATTTCATAAGCCGTTTTATTATTACCTTTACTAGTGTAAACCTGATTTATTATATAACAAGCTGTATTGACTGCTTCAGCCCAAAGATTCTTAGAGAGCTTCATGCTATTCAACATGACATTAGTTATTTCTTGAAGCACTCTATTTTTCCTTTCAACTATTCCATTTTATTGTGGAGTTTTGGGTACTAAGAATTCATGTAATATTCTCTGGTCACTACAGAACTTCTCAAAACTGCTATTCTCAAATTCAGATCCATAATCACTATGAATCTTACTTATTTGAGAACCTTTTTCAGTTTGAATCTTTTTGAGAACTTTTCTTACTTCTTCAATGGTTTCTGATTTGTCCCTTAGGAAGACTACTCATGTATATCTGGTAAAATCATTTACAATTACTAAGATATATCTTTTGTCACCTCAACTTTCCGTCCTGGTAGGTCTTACAAGATCCATATGGAGAAGCTTGAGTGATCTTGAAGTGGCATTGGAATTCACCTTTTTATCTGAGTTCCTTGTTTGTTTGCCAATCTGGCATTCACCACATATTTTATCTATTTTTTAAAGTTTGGGTAGACCTCTTATTAGTTCTCATTTACTCAACCTATATAGGTTTCGGTAGTTTACATGTCCAAGACGTTTGTGCCACAAATTAGTCTCGTCTATATGGACCATATAACATGATTGAATAGGTAAGCTGAATTCACTAACAATATAGTAGCTTTCAAATTTCTACGTCGATTTAGTATTACTGAACCCTTGTTATTTAGAATCTCACAACTTTGATTAGAGAATCTTACACTATGGTTATTATCGCATATTTGAGATATGCTTAGCAAATTATGTTTCAGTCCTTCAATATATAAAATATTTTTAAACAAAGGAAGGTTATAAAGTTGAACCGTACCTTGGCCCATAATCTTGCAGTTGCTGCCATCACCAAATGTGACTGAACCATCAGTCATGTCTTTGAGATCGGTGAATAAACCTTTATTACCAGTCATATGCCTTGAGCATCCATTGTCTAGGTACCACTTAGAATGGCTTGTAGCTTTGAAAGTTATGTGCGCAACCAGACAGGTGACCTTTGGAACCCATTTCATAACCGTTTTGGGTTTAGGAGGATAGTTGGTCTTCTTTCGTTTGTAAGAATTATAAGTATGACCTATTGAGTTAGACTTTAGAAGCTCTTTAAGCAAATTAATTATCTTTTTAGCCAAAGGATTTTAATTATGCTTCTTATAGATGAAATAATTGCCTTTAGGTTTTTAAAAAGATTTAAAGTCTTTAGAAAACATTTTTTCTTTTCCTTTTGAGTTTAAGGTCTCTCCTTTTATGAATTTGGGAGGAGTATTCTTTGGTTTAAGTGAAACATTCTTATCATAGCCCAAACCGAATAAATCACCACATTTTCTTGATCCAGATAAGAGTTTTTCTAATTTAGAATCACCTTGGACGTATTTCCAGGTTTCCTTTAAACTCAAGAGAGAAGAAACTTTATTTTTTAATTGTTCATTTTCAAATTTAAGATTTTTAAACTGGGAGGTTTTAAAATCCAAATCACATTTTGTCTTTTCAAAACAGTCTGAAATATGGGACTTTTCTAAAATAAGAGATTTATACGATTCTTTAAGTTTAGAAAATTTCTCTTTTTCAAGTTTCAGTTTCACAGTAATTTTACAACTTTCCTTGTATAAAACATTGTAAGCATCTTGAAGATCATCTTCATTTTTACATTCACTATTTAGATTTTCTTCACTAGTTGAGTCATCATTATCTGAAAAAGTGAATTTGGCTAGAGTCATAAGGGCTTTAACTTCATTCCCTGACTCAGTTTCAGAATCTTCTGATTCAGAGGAGGCTTCAGAATCAGAGGACTCATCCCAAGTAGCCATCATACTTTTCTTTTTTTGACTTGCCCTTATCAGGACATTTGTTAGCCAAATGCCCCATACTCATGGTAGTTGTAACATTGACTGTCTTTCAATGATTTTCTAGATTTTGGTTTAGGTTTCTTTTTATCATTTAATTTTTGAAGATCAACCCTCTATTTAGTTTTAAAAATCTTATAAAACTTTTTCGCCAAAAGGGCCATATCATTTTCAGAGTTTTCTAAATCAAAGTTTAAATCATTTTCTTGAAAACCATTTTTAAATATTTTTAAGGCAATAGATTTACCTTTTGGAGCTTTAAAGGTTAACTCATAAGTCTGTAATAAACCAACTAATTCCTCAACCCTCATATTATCTGTATCACGAAGTTCTTGGATTGCAGTTACTTTTGAATTGAACCATTCAGGAAGTGAATGTAGTATTTTAGTACATATTTTACTTTTAGAGATTTTATCCCCTAGAGCCCACATAGAGTTTACAATGTCATCAACCTGATATAGAAGTCCATGAACATTTCATTTTCTTCCATACGTATTTCCTCAAATTTAGTTGTGAGAATTTGTATCTTAGATTTCTTGACAATTGAAGTACCCTTGTGTGTCATTTCCAATATATCCCAAGCTTATTTTGCAAAATCACAGAATATAATTCTTTTGAATTCATCCGGTGATAGTGCATAAGTAATTACATTTAGTACTTTTGCATTTACACTACTCTTACTTTTCTGAAGTGTGGTCCATGAGAAATAAGGTGTTACTCTCATTGATTTTGAACCATCAATCCCAATTACTTCAGTGGTAGGAGGGATCCATTCATTCATTATGGCTAGCCAGACACCTTCATTCATGGACATGAGGAAGATCCTCATCCTGGCTTTCCAATAAGCATAATTGGTGCCATTGAAAGGTGGAGGCCTAGTGACTGAAAGGCTATCAAAATTTGACATCTTAAATAAATATAGCTTAGATCATTAGCTCAGGAAATAAATCCAAGAATAAAGAATTAAAAACAAACTATTAAGCTTTGATACCACTTGAAATGGCCTAACTATATGTCCTTGGGGGGGGGGGGGGGGGGGGGGGGGGGGGGGGGGGTTGGTTTGAATAGGACTATGCCAAATTTATGATAATTACAGCGGAAACAATAAAAAAGAGATAGCCAAATAAAGAAATTCAATACACAATGCTGGAATGAAAGGCACCCTCAAAATTCAAGTCTTGAGAGGTTGATACAAATGTTGTTCTAAGGATAACCTTACACCAAAAACCAAAGGTTTATGGTAGGACAACCTTATTTCTAGAAAGGTCTTTGTATCAAGAACTTAAACTGAAGAGGAATAAATAAATGAATGAATAAATTCAAACTATACTGAAGAATAAAATGCAATCTCAAATATTGATTGTTCTAAGGACAACGATACACCATAAGAATGGTAGGGCGACCTTACTAGAATAAATAAAGAAATTGAATCTCAAAGAAATAAGGAAATAACAAGAAGTAAATTCTAAACTATTACAACATTCTCCACAATGCTTGAATTAAAATGATTACAACATTCACATCCACATATACATCGCACAAATGAATATTGAAAGATAAAATATAAATCTCACAACCACAAAACACAAGGGATTATAGTGGTTCACCTGTGTGTACACCAACTGTTAATAAATAGCCACACAACTACTCCACTCCTAATATCCTCACACAGTAGATATTAGTGTTCACTATCAAAATAGGTTTTCCAGGTTCACCTAAAACCTTCACAATTTTGTCTTTCTCCGTGGGCTTACACAATTAAAAAACCCCTACTGAGTTTTCCTAGCTCTCCTCAGATAACCAATACAATGAGATTTTTCTGACAAATCTCCAAAGTAAACCAAAAAAAAGTAAATTATTGAAATGTAAAATACCTAAATATTTCCTTTGATGTAGCAACCCAGAAGAACAAAATTGGAGTAGAGATTTAAATGTCCAAGTTCAATGTCCAATACTCACTTTAAAATAGTTCTAAGTTCTAATAGATTTTAAATTAAATCAAATGGGCTAGGTTTAATTGATTTTGATTTCATAAAAAGGATAATCAAAGTTCCTCTCTTCAGATTAGATTGGAATACAAGAAATAAAATCAATTAACAAAGCTAAAAAATTAGAATATTAAATAGGCACACTTAGCTTAAATGGAGCACATTCTTATCTCTCAGAAGGTCGAATTAAATTAGAATGAATTGTGTTAATTATTCTGAGATTCGTGCTCTATTTATAGGTGAGAAAATCACGTCTTCGACTAGTCTAGACAGATCTACGACTGGTCGTAGGGCCAACGGATATTTAAAATTTCAGGCACGATAAAATAAGGTAATTTCACGACTGGTCGTAGGTCAGTTATGACTACTTGTAGGTCTCTTACGACTAGTCGAAGGTCTCTCATGACTAGTCGAAGGAAGCCAAATTTTAATTTTGTACTTTGAGTTGTAGGGCTACAACTGGTCGAAGAAGCAGTCGACACTATTCATATGACTAGTCGAATAGACTTCAAGACTGGTCAAAGCCTAATAGAAAATTTTTAAATTTTGTAACAAACTTACGACTGATCGAGGAAATTCTTAGACAGGTCGAAGTAGTGCTATGACTAGTTGAACAAAGTCCAGGACTAGTCTTAGAACAGACCAAACTCATTTATATAAATCACATGAGTTATGTATCCAAAATGACCTACTGTAAGGGTCAACCTACAGTCAGTCATACCTTATTAGTGAAGTAAGGACATTGAAACTTGAAGGTGAATGACCTTTGAGGATAATGAAGCCTGAGATCTTGATGTAGCTTGGACTTGAAAGCTCCATCTTAATCTTTGAATTATACTTGACTTGTATTAAGTCGTACATAATTGCATTCTTGAGACTTGACTTGTGAACAGTACTTATCTATCGAAGCTGATGTTGTGAGGCTTATGACTCAGCATAAGTAAACATAAGCAAGCTTCATAACAAGATATAAACAATGTCTTTGGCACCATAAATTTGACAACAAAAAGGGGCTAACAACTGTAGCACTTACAATAGATTACCTTTAAACACCCCATTTGTTAATCTCATGAGCAAGGGATGGTGGAATGGGGCACTATGCCTAAACTGTTGGCCTATGCTGGGTAACTAACCCCCCATAGTGACCTTTAAGCTTTCCTAAATTGATTATTTAAAATTGGGTTAATAATGGTTGGGCTAATCATGCATTTTCATGGTACAAGCCCTTTTTCAGGTAGTTAATCTACCGTGAGCGGTCTACATGGCCTTTCCCAAGTAGTTCATCTACTGTGGGCAGTTTACATGGCCTTTTCTAGGTATTTCATCTACTGCAGGCGGTCTACGTGGTCTTTTTCAGGTAGTTCATCTACCGCGAGTGTTCTACATGGCCTTTTCTAGGTAGTTCATCTACTGCGGGCGGTCTACATGGCCTTTTTCAGGTAATTAATCTACTGTGTGTGGTCTGTATGGTATTTTTCGAGTGGCTGGTTCTCCTTGGGCGCACCTTTAAGTATTTTTCTGGGTGGCTAGTTCACCTTGGGTGACTTTTTACCAGCTGGTTATGCATCCCCAGGTCTGTGAGCATGTGCATGCATCCATGCATTTAAATAAGATTATCTTGTGTGATATATTTAATGAATACGTATCTGATGAACCTTATCGAATTTCCATAGTAATCTTTATGCAATATTTTTTATACACTGCCTTTGTTAACTATGCTTAATTATCTTGGTGATATGATAAATCTTGAGGAGTATACCTCACTGCGATAGCCATTGATGCTATCGAACCATACTCAGTGTGGAAGAGACACAGATGATGTGTATGCTAGTGTTCATGTGGAATGGGAGGAGCCAGATGATCTTGTGACTCTCCATCCCTAATTTTATTTGTATTTAATTTATATTGTCATGTTGGAAAAGGTTAAGACATTGGTTTGTATAAGTTTTTAGGTAACCGCTTGAAATATTTGGTTTTGTATATTTGGATTCCCTCGTATACTTGATTCGCTTCTATCCCGCAAGTTTATTAACTCCGATAAAAAGAAAAAAAAAATGTACGTGAAATCTGGGTGTTTTCAAAGGTAAATGCTTGGGTTTTTGGAACACGAGTAGTGTACTTAGGTTTTGGGAACCGGGGTGTTATAGGTCAACTCACTGAAGTTGAAATGTACCATGACTCATCTAAGATTGGATTCATGAACATGCGCAACCAATTCCGACAACACAGGAAGTCAATTCGACTCTTGGAAGTTGAGGAACATCCCACATTGCTTCATCCAATCCAATGAATTCTAAGCTAATTTTAAACCAATTTTGTAGGGACATTATAACTGTGTAAATGTGGATTCCACTCCCTTTTGATCATCAATTGATATTGACAATCATGAATAAATGCTTAGACCTTTTGATAGGAGTTTGTATTGTACTCCCTATGCTACATTTGGAATTGCTTAATTACCTGTACGTATGTACTAGCTATGACATGAGGTAAGGAATCTTGTTTCCATCCATCTTAAGAATGGTAAAAGTTCCCCATTACTCCCTATACATGCTAGACCCATTTTAGTTTGAATTTAATGTGCTTTAAATATTAGAATAATGTGAATAGTAATTTGTTTCTTCTAGTCCTATCTTCTAGGGATGAACTTGAGTTAATGTTTTATTTAATATTAATCAAATTCTATTTTAATTAATCATATATATAGGATTTAGACTTGCATTTTTATATTATGTTAGTGAGATTGCTTGAATTGAGCTTTCTTCTAATAATTATGTCATGAGCCTTGAGATTTCATTTCATTTTATCTTATAAATTGTATGGTGAGAAATATATGAGAATGTCTTCATTTGTAAGAAAGGTGGAATGAACATTTACTTGTTCCTCTTGGTTTAAATCATTTGTTAAGAATCTGAAGATTTGATATGTTTACAATTTAAAGAGCAATCTTGTCAAATTTAAGGAGTGTAAATGGATACCATGGTGCATCTCCAGGTCTGTGACTTAAGCATGCATTCGTACATCCATTCATTTACATACAAGTTCATAATATTTTGGTTATGAAATGACATGTTGGTTTAAACTATGTTGGAACTATTTAATATGTATGAATCTTTGAGGGAAACTCCCACTAAGTTTTCACTCATCCAATCATGCGGTTACACCAAATAGACATGGGTTTAATTGCAGGTGGAGACCCCTACGACTGGATTCCAGGTTTAGCTGAGGAGGAGTATGGCGAGGACTCGTATGCGGATATTGTCGAGCCGTTGGAGCTCCACTAAAATTTTAAGATTTACCTGCTTTTATATTTCAGACTTTATATTTTTCTTATATTTGAGGATTGTAGTTAAAATCCCCTACTGAGGGATTTCACTTTACTTCCATTTACTTGTTTTAAACTTCCTTGTTGTTACTCTTGATATTCTAGTTTACATGGTAGTTGCCTAGTTTTACGTCATGAAATTTCTAGTGAATAGATGTAAATTTGTTCACTTCATAGTGTAATACTCGAGTTCTCAATGAGGAGTGACTATCTTCGGGTTTTGAGAACCAGGGTGTTATAATGGTGGACCCCACTTTTGAAGTCGCTAGTGCACAAGGGGGCATGCACCCACTATGCACTGATCTGAGAAGCTCGATCAAACTGCATTGACCCAACCTCTGTTCGAAGAGGAGAGACTCTTCTCTTCTTTTCTTCCTGCTAGTAACAACGTTTGAAAAACACCATTGGCTGTGTTGATCTTGGCCCACCAATGTTCGATCTAAACAATCCATTGGGCCTGGGGGCCACCTTCGACCGAACCCTACCCATTTTAGCTTGCTAGAACATGCATGCATTGCCACAAACTCCTGCAGAGATAGCGTGCGTGCGACTATTTTTTTAAAAAAATGGAAATTATCAGCGTTGAGCTGGCAACTCGCGTGCGATAGCTCTTACAACATCTCAACCCTCCACGTAGAGCCATCATAGCCCTCCATTCGAATCCCGTGGTTTAGGTTTCCTTGGCAAACAAAACCACAACTTAGAAATGTTAGGGAAGAACTATATTTGGAGGTGGTTTCTACCAAACCAAATGTGGATTGTTTGCTATCGATCTGACGGTTTAAAAATCTTAGGGAAGAACTATAAGATAGGCTGCGATAGAGCACAAACCAATCCTATCGTCATTCCTACAACAACCCTCAAAAATCTGTTGTTTCCTTCCTCCAGTGAACCCACTACCCAAAGCCCTTCAAACCTTTGGTCCAATATGTCACCTAGCTCCATTACACCCATAGGAACCCTCCCACGCTGTCGAAATGGAGAAAGAAGTAATGGGAAGAAATCCACCATTGCCACCCAACCTTCTTCCTCATTCAAGTTACACCAAACTGAGTTAGACTTAAGTCGAGTTGGGTCAAACTAAGTTGTCCAATGGTGCTGGAACTCCAACATATGAAAATAAAGGAGATAGAGAAGGAAGAGAGTGGGTCGCTGCCACACTCTCGCTCGGGTTTGGCCAAGTCCCTGCTCAAGTCGGATGGATCTGGTCAAGACCAGAAATTGTCTAGTTGTGGGAAGGAGAAACAGAGAAGCAGGAAGGAAAGAATGAAGTAGAAGGGAGGAGAAGTCAGAGTGGGAGAGGGAGAAAAGGAGTTGTAATGCCCCGAACATTTCAATACTCGAGTATTGAAAGTTCTCGAGCGTTACTTAGAAAATAACATGTGTGCGACACCAACCTAGTTACACCTAACCTTACATCGAATCCCAAATATGAATTAGATCATTAAGGATGATCTCCACCCATGGGACAAGCCATCTGACCATTGATTTTAATGACTAGACCCTCAATCATGAGACTTGACTCATGTACTTCCCTCAAGTAAATTAGCGAATAGCCAACTATCCGTAATGATGTAGATGAAAGTTCAATTATAATATATACTTGAAAAAGTGCATACAAGCCTATAGAACCATGGGATTTCACAAAACTCTATGATCGGCAATAATTACGAAAAATGCCACCAACCTAAACCCTTTAACCCTAGTTCACTTAGTTCCCATGATCCGTTTAGCATGAAACTTGATACCACCCTTAATTAGCCAGAAACAACCATACGGATCAAGGGTCAGCGCTTATATCATCATAAAAGTGGCCCAAATTGAGGAAAAGGCCTGTAACCATTGAGTTGGGACCACTTGATCTTTGGATATACTTCAATCTTGGGCTCAACGCCTCAAAGGAGATGGGAAAACGAATGGATGGATTGGATTCCGTGAAGCATATCACTGTGGGCCCCACACGAGTGTTGTGCATGCACCATAGGGGTGCACTCGCGGTGCACCGTATGTGAGGTCAGGTCAAACGACATTTGACCTGACAGGAAACCGAATTTGGGAGGGAATCTCCCTCCTCTCTCACGCCGTGCGGACAATCGTCCATTGGAATGTGGAGTGGGCCCTACCCATGATCCGTACATAAGATCGGGATCGTCCATCATCAAGCTAAGGAAAATTTGGTCAAACCCTAAGTCATTTCGTACCCAGAAGTGCGTCCACACCCCCACAAACTAAGCCACATTTGGACCACTCGCGGCTCCTCTTCCACTTTTTTCATTTTGCGTCCGAGATTTGAATCTGACTGCCATAAGGACGCGTTGTGGGACCCATCATCATGAAGTAATGAATAAATCCAAACCATTCATCACCACTCATTGCCCATCATCTCGGACTATAATGTGATCGAATGCTCTACATGATCGTGGCCATAAGAACTGACAACCAAATCAAAAGCCTTCCCTTCTATTCACACCACTAATCTGGCTGATCCAGACCATCCAAACCCATATTTAACAGATTTCGAATCTCACCAATGAGGCCGAATCAGAAGATACCTCACACCTAGATCGCTGACTGATCCATTCTCCACACGCAATTCGCAACCGATTGCCTTACGCAGAAAATAGGGGCTATGTAAACACCAGCCAATCACCTTGCGGCGTAAACCCACTTATGCACAGAAGTTTCCAGATGCGGACTGGTTATAAATAGGCTTTGCTACCGTCCCATGAGAAAAAAAAAAAAAAGAAAGAAAGGAGAAAACATGCAAAGAGAGAGGGAGAGGGTAAATCGTTAGCCTCGCTGCAGTCCCACGGCTGGAAGATGGAGCATCGACCAGCCCTTTGCTGCTATCCAGCAGTGGAGGAAGAAAGAATGGAAAGAGAAATGAAAGAAAAGAAAAAAAGAAAAGAAAGAAAGAAAGAAGAAAAGGGAAAGGAAAGAAAAGAAAAGAAAAGAGGGAAGAAAGGAAAAGAGAGGAAAAAGAAAAGAGGGAAGAAGAAAACTGAGTTGACTCACTGAGTGATGGACCGAGTTAGGGCCGCGGTCGAGTTTGGGTCCTGTAAGTGCTAAGAACCCTAGTGAGAGGTATTCACTAGGTAGAGTTATATGCACTATTAGCTACGTTAAATAAGGTAAATTATGTATTCACCTAACATCTTGGTTCAAGTTATGCTTAAATAGTTAATTAGTTAAGTCCTAACACTAGATTTAATCTTAAGCTTGTAAGCCTTGTAGATTTTATAATATAGGATAAGATTGAATGTGAAGGAGTATGTAAGAACACCTAGCCTCGGATGTAGACAATTCAACTTTAAAGGTGAGGGTTTATCCTTTAAGCTTACACTAATTTAAGTTATTATATTTATCATGCCTTTCCATTTTTTTTAACATACGCACACATACCACCACACACTCACATGTAGTGGGATTTCACCACCTATGGGTACTCGAACCCTCAACCCGGTGTTGAAACTCGTAAGAGTCTACCACCGGAGTAAGAGTAAGGACCCTATCCTGCCTTTTCATGCTTTTAAAGATGGGAATTATTCTTCCTTGTCATACCTTTAATGATGTGAATTATCTTGCCTTTCTATACCCTCAATGATGTAAATCATCCTGCACCTCATGTTTAGAATTTTTAAAGAATTATTGTATCAATTGATTCAATTATCATCATTATAATTATTGGCCCTGCTGGGATTATGACATCATGTCAAATATAAGGGATTTCTCTAAATTTATATGAGGTCATGGATACAAGCCTTGCCCTGCCTTATTAAATTTATTGAGTTGGCCCTACCGCTCGTCTCTTTATTTGAGTTGGCCCTTGCCACTTTTCTTGTTATTACGTTGGCCATTGCCACTTTTGTTAAGTTGACCATTGTCACTTCTCTTTATTATGTTGGCCTCGTGCCATCTTTCTTTAAGGCTTGCGCATGTATCTTGCTATTCTAGAACCTTCATAATTCAATTGACATTTTTTATGATTTGGATTCAGTTATATTCGTTATGATTCAGTTTATATTCTTTATAAGTGAAAGTGATGTGAAAGATGTACCACAACTAGTGATTCAAATATTCTATCATGGACGTAATGCGCTCTGGGTAGAGACCCTCTTGGGGCATGTAAGTCCTTGAGCCTTCGGGTAGTGGTGCACATTTCGTTGTGGGTAATATTCTAATGTAGTTCCACATCACCCCGGGATTAGATGTCACAAATAGTTGTTTCATGAAAAAATCGTGTCATGTAATTCACCCAGCCCATGTGTTATGCGCTCTAAGGAGTTCTCGTAAATCCATGGTAGCATTGGCCATGCCAGAAAATATTTGTAGTTATGGGATGTGAGTTGAGCCAGTTATCTATAAATTATATTCCACATTGTGATGATCACTATGTATGATGAGCCCACATACTTTGCTAGGCATGCATCTCATGTAGGTTGTTTGTGCATGCTGATACCCTCGTGTTAGTGGAGCACGGGGTGTATCTTACTCTTACTTTAACTATTATGAATCTCTTAAATTATTGTTAATCTTATATGATAACCTTCACTATGAGTAGGGCATTGACCCTCTCCCAACCATACAGATGACACAGGTGATGTACAGATTGAAGACTTAGAGGATTACTTCCTTATAGAAGACTATCTTGAAGGACTAGGAAGACAATTTTACTATTTAGTTTTATACTTCCACTATGAACTTTGATGTTGTAATAAACCTCCTATTATGAGGCCATTTGATGATTCTATTTACTTTGATGAAATATAATCACTACAGTTGATTTTATTCTCATGTATGATTACCTTCTTAAATATATTTGGATGTACACCAAAAGAAAAAAATAGGGTGCGATTTTACTAAAGCATCCCAGATTATACATCATTAACACCCGGTTTCCTCGGGTACGAGTATAAGATCTGACCATGAAAATTGGGATGTTACATGAGTACTGTGGTGCAATGGCCATGTCAACTCAGCTTGACCCAGTTTGAGACAAGCCAAGTTTGATTCGGATCAAGTTGTGGGCTGGGATGCATCACACCGAATCAGACCAAGTCTAGGCTTAGTTGAGTGCAGGCCTAGCCTAATCCTGCAGGAGGAGAGAAAGAAGATATGAAGAGAAACACCATCCAGGTGTCTTGATTCGAGGCCATAACACTGCTGACTCAACTCGCTAGCATGACTCAGTCCCGTCCCTAAGTCACCACCCAACCTCTGGTCTAGTTGGTGTAGCCCTAGATGATCCAAAAGGGAGGAGGAAGAAGGTAGAGAAAGAGAGAGGAAGTGGAAGGAGAAAAAGGAAAGGATGGTGAGAATTGGGACAATTAGACTCAACACGTCAAGTTCGCGTTAGGAGTGTGACTCATTTTCGAGTCAGACGGGCCTTGGCTCATTGATTCTTTGAGTCGGTTAGATCTAGTTAGCTACTGGTTGTAGTTTTGTTGAGGGAGGCAAGGAGAAAGAGAGTGGGAGAGAGTAAGGTTCAGGGTTATGTTGGGTTGAGTCGACTCGGGTGTCGAACTGAGTTGATTTAAGTCGAATCAGCTATAGGTGCGTTTTTCACTAAAACATTTCATTGGAATTCTAATTAGAATATTGGTTGGTTAATTAATTTCCTAATCTCAATTAAGATGTAGCTTAACATCTCATTTTTGGTTTCTTTCGTTTGAGCTGGGAGTGAGTCGAGTTAAGCATATCCTGGGAAGAACCTAAGTGCATGCTTCTCAACAACGTTAGTAGGCAATTTGACATATAAGGTGATGATTTCTTCCCCTTGAGCTTTCCACTTTACTATTAATTTAAGTGATAGTTTCTGTTTTAATTTCAGCTGATAATTGTTATCTCTATTTGATTATTACTTACACTAGTTGTTAGATTTGACTTCTAACTTATATGCTTGACATTTATCTTGAATAAACATATGTATGTTGCACTTTTATACCTTCTCATGCTTGTGGATTGCTTATGGAACTTAAACTGGCACATCTATCAGTGGAAAAGCCCACTTATAAATGTGCATCTAGACTTAGGATGTAACTTGACTGATTGTGACTACATTGGGCCCCAGGCCTAGTGGCCATTTTACCTAACTTGTTGTGGACTTACCATCTTGCGGACCCTTGTGCCCTTTGCAGCTTTGATGTGATATTTGTCATTTGCGACTTTGATGTAATATTCGCCCTTTGCGGCTTTAATATAATATTTGTTATTTGCGACTTCGATATGATATTTTCCCTAAATGGCTTAATGGATTATTTTTGTATATCTATGTGATGGTAAGATCCACTTGTGGCATTGTGATTAGCCACTAGTCGTGGAGGTTGCCATTAAATATCCCAATATTAGAGTCTCATGAGCCGGGGATGGTGGTATGGGACCTATGCCCGATTTATCGGCCTATGCTGGGTGTTGAGCCCCCCGTAGTGACATTTAAGCTTTTTTAAATTGGTTGGTTGTAATCGAAATAATAACGATTTGGCTAATCATGAATTCATGGCATACGGGCGATGATGGGTGGCTAATTCTGGATGCTATAGCACGTGCCCTTAGGTCTTAGTGTGGTATCATTTCAATAGCTCCGAGACCATTGACTATCGATCCACACACGTGATGTATGATAGCTCGGTCAGTATGTTTGTACGTAATGTACACACATGATGTGCTTCGCTAGTCACCGTTCATATGCATGGGTGACGAGCCTAAGTTTGACTGGATGAGCAACCTCAGGTTGATGTGCACTCACACATCCATGCATGTAAACAAGATTACATCATGTATTGTTTTGGATGCCTTATTTCTTGAAACTATGCTTGACTAATGCAGTGATGTGCAATCTTGAGGGGAATTCACACTGAGCTGGCAACTCATTCATTGAACATATAACCGTACAGGTAGTGCAGGTGGCTCAAATGATATTTATATCCAGATTGATAAAGAGCATGGTACAATTATCAGGGATGCATGGTTGTGTTTGCCAAGAGAAGCTGCGTGATCTTGCAGCTCAAGTTTATATGCATTTTATTATTTCTCATGTGTTAAATTATGTAATTCTTGTATTTATTAGCAAAGAGACATTGGTTGTGTAAGTCATTTGGGTAACCGCTCATATATTTTGAATGTAAATGCAAATTTTCCTTTATATTTGACTTGTCCATCTTTCGTTAAACTGCTAGCTGTGAGAAAAGAAAAAAAAATATATGTGGAATTTAGCTACTTTTAAAGGTTAACACTTGGGTTTTTGAAAAATTAGTCATAAACTCGAGTTTCAAAAACCTGGGGCGTTACTATCTCTCAGCCTTCTACTCTCATATGTGGAATTTAGCTACTTATAAATAGTAGCTCCTCGTCCTTAATTATAGTGCTTGTTATATTCTACATGAGAATGGGAGAGCGACTTTAATTTGAAGTTGCACTCAAATGCACATACCAAATGAACTTTACAAGTGCATGAGGTCGGACTAGCTTGCCAAGGAAACTTTCCTATGTAAATTCCAATTAGGAATTTTTTTTATTTTTTATTTTTTATTATGTGGACAACACATGTATAGGTTTGTTGAATCATTTGTCAATTCTCTTACTTGTTAATTTATTTTGTTTATATGTTTCCCACATGATGGTCACATAAGTAGGCTTTCTGCATAGAATTTATATTTATGGGATTGCTTGGTAAATGATTTTGACCTCACAAATATGTTCCTCCTTATCACGTGCAAGGCGAATGAACTTTCCAAGGCCACAAGAGCAAGTTAGCATACCTCATCTTGGGTGAGCTACATTGGTACATATATAGAGTCATGTCTGTGCATTGATTTTAATGTTGTGTCTTGTTTGGAATAGTAGACCATTATCATCATGGCATGCCCACCTTTACATGGATTGGATATTCTACACATATGATATGTGGTGAGGGAAGATGGATGCAATGACATGTGGTGGGAGAAGATGGATACAATCATTGTAATTGATCAAACATTGATCTATCACATCGTACCATCCAGTGGTCATATACCAAAAATTGAAAGCATAGGTAGAAGCAGGAATTTAAAAAAGAAAAAGAAAAAAGGAAGATCAGATAAATACTATTTCATATATGCAACCATAAATCTCTAAATCTACTAGGTAGATCTTTAATATGATGATGGGTCAAACCCATTTCACTGCCATTTTGAAAATGCTAGTGACTCTTGTTGTACCTTATTTCTAGTTGTTCTAAAAAAATTAGAGCATTTTTTGTGGGATTTCAACTAGCGTAAATCTAGTTATCCACGCTAGTGGATGGTCGACGGAGTGTTGTGGTCGATATGAAAGAAGTGCGATTGAACTCTTTAAGATATAAAAGGCGATGGAGGGCAATAAAACCTTGGCTGACATAAGTAAAATAAGCGGTCGAGAGATGTTTCAAAGTGGAATGGACAAAGAAAAACGTGTCAAGAAAGATAGATGTATTTGGAAGACTACGTGACAATTCTTCAGGTGCCATATCAAAGAGGGAAACATTTAAAAGAACTAATATTACATGTCATCAGACAACTGAAGAAAGCAATGCAGCCGATGTGTGGTCAATGAACCATTAACAACTAAAGAAGAGCTTGGTCGAGAGAAGAAGAACAGCTAGAAAGAAGATAAACAATCACAAAAGAAGGATCTAGATGAGATAAAGATCTAGAGATAGGCTTTTCAACTGTTGTAACCATTGCAATAATGGAAAAAGGCTATGGAATAACAAGCTACAACAAAATTCTATAAATACTAGAGGAATGTGATAGATCAAATATCCTAACCAATTTACAAACAACTAATAACAATCAATCAAATCTATCAATTTATATTTTATTTTAGCTTATCTTAGGAGTAGTGATAATTCTTAACCATAATCTTTAGTTGTAATCCAAGTCTACGCTCATATACTGGATTTGTTTTATATCTAATATCAAGTAGTTCTTTCAAAAGATGCATTCTTACATTTGCTCTGATTGTGAGTTTTTTTTTTTTTTTTTTTTTTTTTTTTTTTTTTTTTCTTTTGTTTGATTTGCAATGGTATTTTGAAAGCCCATCTTATAGAAGGTATAAAGTAACCCACACCTTTCAATTATCGCCTGATCAGTACCAAATTCTACAAGTGGCTTAGTAAGCGACCGATCTTCTCATAATCCGGTCATATTGGACATATCTGCTTATTTTTGCACTTGGGATTAAAGTTGATTGGTTTGGATCGAGCCACAATATCGATTCTGGCATGCCCGCACAACAGAAAACAAATCAAGTGTCAAATAACTCTTCAACTATACACATGACATAATTGTATAGCAATATAGACCATCTAAATTACAAACCCAATTGTAGATGGAGCATAACCATTAAAATTTTCCTATAGAATTTTAAAATTTTGCTATATTACTTTTACCACTCATTTGATAAGCATCAATAGGATGGTTTTAGAAATATGCTCCACCCATAATGTGTTCACCATTTTTAAAGGAAAGATAGCTATACATGAATTCTACATATGAGGAGACTTAGCCAACACAAAATGGCGGCAAACTAGTATTGAGTTTGTTCCTCCCGGATGTATACCCATTTGGGATTTTCTCTTCTTTCCTAGTTTGGATGACAAAATAACAATGATATGTCATATGGATTGCATGAATTTGAATGCTTGAGTATTGTAATGAACATCACTCAATGATTCTAGTGTTTTGGAGGATAATGGGCATTGAAAATCCTGACAATTTAAATGCCCACCAATATTACAATGTGAAAAAAACAAGTCTTTTCTTTTACAGAAAGATGATAGAATTTCAATCCAATATTCACCAAGGATTTCCCCTATTATCTTACCTTGGGGTCCTTGGACCAAGGTGATTTTTTAAGAGGATGGGCAATAAAAAGTTTGGGGGCACACATGATGAATGATGACATCATCTGTACAATGGTTAATATGGACCATCTATATTCCTTCTGATAATCAGAAGGCTAGGATTAATTTAAGTGATTTTTCAAGAGGAATGGCCAATCAAGATGGGACCCACATGATGGATGTCTAGATGAATGGTTGAACAATTTTCAGTATGATCAATATGGACCGTTCATTTTCCTAGGTGTTGATTTGTAGGTTAGGATCATCCATCCGAGTATTTTTGAGAGGGATAGGCAATAAGAGTGGGGTCCACATGGTCGATTACATAGGTTAATGATCAAAACATTTGTTATATGTTCAATGTGAATTGTCAATTTTCCTAGGCATTAATGAGAAGATTAGGATCATTGAACTAAAATGATTTTCTGAGAGTAATGGAAAGATTAGAATAATTTAAATAAAGTGATTTTCCGAGAGAGGTGGGTAATTAAGGTTGGGAACCAAATGATAAATGGTCTATATTAATGATATCAGACCTTAATAGGATCAATATGAGTTATTCATTTTCCTACGCATTGACAAGAGGTTACAATTATTCAACCAAAGTGATTTTCAAGAAGGATAGGCAATCAAGAGTGGGATCTACATGATGGTTGTCATATATCAATAACCCAACAATTCGTGGCATGATCAATATGAACCATCAATTTTCCTAGCCACCTATTGCAAGATTAGGATCATACAATCAAAATGATTTTCTAAAGGGATGAGAATTGAAGGGTGGACTCACAATGTTAACATGTTCAATTTGAACCCATTAGTTTCCCTAATCATTGATTAGAAGATTGTGACCTAATTTATACCAAAATGATTTTCTGAGAAGGGTTAGCAATCAAGGGTGTGACCCCAATGATGGTTTCTTTAGAAATCATTGGACCATTTGTGGTATTATTAACATGTACCATCAATTTTCTAAGAAATTAAAGGGACTATTAGGATCATCCAGTGGATGTGATTTTCTGAGAGGGATGAATGACCAAGGGTGGTACCCAGATGGTGGATAGTCAAAGTAAGCGATTAGACCATTTACTATATGATTAATATGGTCCTTACATTTCCATAACCAAAGAATGGACAGTTAATATCATATGAAAAAAAATTAATTTTTTATAATGAAAGGAATAAAGGGTGGGACCATTTGATAGATGGTTTAGATCAATAACTGTACCATTTGTAGTGTGATAAATATGAATATTATTCACTAACCATAGAATGATCTATTATGATTTTCAAATCAAAGAGGACTTTCTATAAGATGTGCAAGGGTGAAAACTACATGATGTATGGTCTACATCAATAACCAGAGAAGTGTGATCGATATGAGCCACTATCACCTTATATCAAAGGAGTGCACTCCAAAATTACTGGTACCATTATAACCTTACCGTGCTAGTGGCCTGATATGGGATCCAATGATATGTTCATGGAATCCAACCAATACATCAAATGCGGGTACCAAAAATCAATCTAATCCAAAACCGAGGTGGGCCATAGAACATGGAACGTGTTAAGAGGGAATGCCTACTATTGATCAAACTGAGAGGCTATCATGTTGTGTTAAAATTTTTGGTTTAAAAAGTAAATAAAATATTTAAAAAGTTTCATTTTCCCACCAAAATGGTTTTGAAATTTTTAAAAGAATAGTGTGCTTTCTTTAATCCCATATCAGAAAGAGTGGGAGAAAACTGATGGTTTATAAGTGGTTGAGTGGGTAGTATTCTTACTTGGAAAAATGGAAGATGAGATGCTCGGTTTATGTATTCTGGCACACTAGAAAATATGTATGCATGCGCACATGCTTGGGTATGGGCGTGGACAGTGTGGCTGTAATGGTAGTAGATGACACACATACTCATCATGTCATAAATTGGTCACTCCCTTGTGACCTTATGCGAAGTGTGAGATGGGCATGTGTTTTATATATTGCTAGAAATGGTTGGATTAATGGATCCAAAACTGTATCCAATTGTCAGATCTTTGATCCAACGATCTTAAACACTCCAAAATTAATGTCAATGGTAAAAAATGTTTTACAAATGTTCCAAACCATTGATGATCACTTAATAGTGGTCCACTCCTCAGATGCTATATAAACTAGACCATCTTGGTCTAGAATAATCCAACTCCAACAGATCCCATCAGAAACTGATTTGATCTCTCAAAATAAATTTTCCTTTTAAGAAATTGCTAAGTAACTCAAACATTGTTTTAGTCAATGAGTTCGACCACTCATCAAATCTGCCAGACGACCAGCTGTTTTTATCGTGTTCCTAAGTAAATCCATTTGTAATTATTGCACATAGGATCTAAGAGACAAGGCTTGTCATATCCTGAAAGTAATTCGCCTATAAGCCATCAGTAATCGAGAAGGGGGCGAATTAAGCTTTAAGGCCAACATATTTATACATTATTCAGCCTAGTGTTAAAATTTAAATAATTTCATTTTTAGTTTTTCAATATTATTTTTCCAACAATCTTAACGCTTGATTATAGACATCAAAAGTTTTGCATCAGTCAAATTGATGATCCACGATCTGATTAGACTAAATCAATTCGATGGTACGAACTTCACTAGGTGGCAAGACAAGTTAAATTTTCTGCGCACTATCTTGAAAACATTCTACATTTTGGACCCCCCAATGATCAGCCTTTACTAAAAGCAACCAACAACAACACTTAAGAACAGATTGCTGACATAATTAAATGACAAGAAGACATTGTTTTGTCACGGTCATATTCTCAACACTCTTTTTGATTAGTTGTACGATATATACACAGGAAAAACTTTAACAAAAGAAATTTGGAGTGCATTGGAATACAAGTAAAAGGCTGAAGAAGAAGGAACACAAAAATTTCTAATTTCCAGGTACTTTGATTTCCCAATGGTAGACAATAAGCAGTTACTCGCCTAAATTCATGAAAAATTGTAAACAAAATAAAGACTCTAAAAATCAACATACCTGAATCTTTTCAAGTTGTAGATATTATAGCCAAACTTCTTCCGAGCTAGAAACACTACAAGAAGAAGTTACTACATAAATATGAAGTCCTTTCTAAAATAAATCCAAAAGCATCTTCGGATTGAGGAAGAATCTCATAATTGAGATAAGAGGGATGACGCCAATGGTGCATCCTCATCCAAGGTGAATGTAGTAGAAAACCATCCTAGAATAATAACTTTGTGAAGAATGATTTCATAAAACCTAACAAAGATCAAGAAAATGAAGAAATATGGTAAACCCAAAGGTCCTTTCTATGTTTGTGGCAAGATTGAAAATTTTGCCCTAGTTTGTAGGGACTGCAAAAAGCCTAAGAAAGAGGCTAATGTAGTAGACAATGATATCGTATCAATAGTCATGGAAGTAAACATAGTTCAAGACAAAGTCTTCGGTTGGTGGTATGATACATGTGACACAATCTATATATGCAATGATCAACTAAAAATGAAGACGTGACTAAGGGTCAAGAAGTTTAAATAAAAAATGAAGGTCGATTGAAGGTCGCCGGTAAAGGAACCGTGAAACTATTGTTTACCTATGGAAAGAAAGTAATCCTGACCAACGTGTTGCACGTCCTTGACATAAGGAGGAACTTAGTCTCATGGGATCTTTTGAGCAAACTCGAGGTAAGGGTTGTGTTTGAATTCGGTAAGTTGATCTTGTCCAAGAATGGAAACTTTATGGGAAAGGATTATGCTTGTAATGGGATAATAAAGTCTTCACTAAATGAAAAAAATTCTTCTACCTATATATTTAAGTATGTCACTTTATGGCATGGTAGATTAACATATATTGGCGATAATACCATAAAACTCATGGCTAAAAATGACTTAATCTCATACAATGATAGTGAGAATAATAAATGTGAAGTATGTGTACAATCTAAAATAACTAAGTAACAACTCCCTAGTTTTTAGAGATCGCCTTAGATATTAGACCTGGTATATACTGACATATGTATACTAAATAGCTTTCTCACTCTAGGAGGCAAGGTGTACTTTATAATGTTTATAGATGATTGTTTTAGATATGTGTGTGTAACTGCTAAAATATAAAGATGAGGCATTTAGTGCATTCGAGGTCTATAAATCTAAAGTAGAAAATCAATTAATTAAAAAGATTAAAATCCTCTGTAGTGATAGAGGAGGTAAATATTTTTCTAATGAATTTTTTAGCTATTATGAAGAACATGATATGGTACACTAGTGCACAACACCCTACACACCACAACAAAATGGTGTGGTCGAGAGAAAAAATAGGACTTTAGTTGAAATGGTCAACTCAATGCTAATATAAGTAAAGTTGCCATTAAGCATATGAGAAGAAGCACTATTAGCTAAGTGTCAAGTTCTGAATAGAATCCCATAAAGAAAACTAATACCTCTCCATATGAAATATGAAAAGGAAGAAACCCTAATATAAGATATTTTAGAGTGCGGGGGTGTCTCGCATATTGCAAAACTCCTAAAGCTAAAAGAACTAAGTTGGGACCTAGAGCTATCAAGTGCATCTTTATAGGATATAAACAAAATAGTAATGCATGTAGACTTTTAGACTTAGAGTCCAATGTGATCATTAAATCTAGATATGTAGAATTCTTTGAGGACTCTTTATCCATTGAGAAAAATGTTACCGAGATTCAATCTCGTAATAAAACTATAAAGGGAACTAAAAAATAAATAAATTGAAACTCCCAGCAAACCTAGTAGGAGTAAAAAAATGAGACTAGAAAAGAGCCTTGGTCCTGATCAAATACACTCTTAATGTCTCTCTTTTTATCTAGTAGAGGGTGACAGAGAGAAGGTCATTAGGAAAATACCCATGGTTTTGACTGTAGAAGATGAACTTAAAACCTTTAGTGAAGTTATGTCTTCAAGAGTCTTCTCTTTTTGGAAAGAGGGCATTAATGATGAAATAAATTCGATTGTGTTAAACCAAATGTGGGAACTAGTGGACCTAATTCTAGGTTCTAAGCCTATAGGGTGTTAGTGGGTATTTAAGAAGAAATATCACACTAATGGTATAATCCAAACTTTTAAAGATAGGTTAGTAGCTATGGGTATTCGTTAGAAAGAAGGTATCAATTATTTTAACACATATTTTCCAGTGGCTAGAATAACATCGATTAGAATTTTATTCACTTTAGCATCTATACATCATCTTCATATCTATCCGATTGATATGAAAATAAAATTCCTGAATGGTGACTTCGTTGAGGAGGTATATATGGAGCAACTGGAATGGTTTGTACTATTAGAAGATGAAATAAAAGTATGTAAACTTATTAAATCTCTATATGGATTAAAACAAGTACCCAAATAGTGGCATGATAAGTTTAATTCTAAGGTGATATCTTATGATTTTGTACATAATATTGGTGATAAATGCATATATTCAAAAGCTTGTAATGATTATATAGTAATCATATATTTATATGTAGATTACGTGTTAATTATTAGTAAAAAAAAATAGAATGTGTAACTAAAACAAAAAGGTTCCTCTCATCCATTTTCAAAATGAAGGATCTTGAACAAGTGGATAATATATTCGGTATCAAAATTAAAAAGCATAATGGAGGTTATGTATTATATCGGTCTCATGACAATGAGAAGATATTGAACAAGTTTATCCACTTGAAAATCAAAGAACCAAAAATCCTATTTGATTTAAGTATCAAATTAAAAGAAAACAATGAAAGAGAATTGCACAACTAGTGTGTACTAGTACTATAGGTAGTTTTATGTATGCTATGTAATGCACAAGACTAAATATAGTATACACTGTGAGTAAGCTAAGTATGTTTAATAGTAATCCTAGTGTAGAACACTGGAAAGCTATAAGTAGAGTTCTAGGTTATTTAAAAGAAACCAAAGAACAAGGGGTATTCTACTAAGAAGTTTCAACCGTATTGGAAAGATATATTGATGCAAGTTAGATATCGAGTGAAGGGGTCAACAAGTCCACAACATGGTGGATATTCACCTTAAGAGGTGTAGTTGTATCTTGAGGATCCAAGAAACAAACCTACATAATGCACTCAAGAATGCAGTATGAGTTCATAACATCGGTTACAACCGATAAATATGTTGAGTGGTTAAGGGATCTTCTATTAGAAATCTCATTCTATGAGAAGCCTATACCGAATATTTCACTTCATTGTGATAGTGAAGCCACTCTAGCGATAGCATACAACAGTACATATAATGGAAAATTCAGACACATAAGTTTGAGACATGATTATATAAGATAGTTTATTCAAGACGGAATCATTGCAACTTTGTTTGTAAAGTTAAATAATAATTTAATTGATCTTTTTACTAAATCTCTAATAAGAAAGGTAGTAAAGACAACATGTAGATGAATGTGGTTGAAACTCTTTAATCAAAGTTCCACCAGTAATAGAAACCCAACCTAAAGTTAAAAAATCTCAAAAGTTCATATTTAACGCGTAAAAAAAATAACTGATACATGAAAAGCTTCGACATTAAATTTATAAAATAACCTCATCCAAGATGAAGAGTGTTGGCCATTACTTCTAAAGGGTTGAGTCTTGGAACTCTTAATAAAATTCAATCTATAAGATAAGTGTTTTAGTAATCGAAACACTGAAAGGATTTCACCAATATGAGCGTAGAAATGATGACGCTTCTCATGAGAGTTATAGTTCTCTCAGGATCGTTCCTTAAACATGATAAGCACATGAGCATTAAAAGTGTTAAGCGAGTAACGTAAATGAACTCACATAACACATATGCTATATATGTGTGTTATCTTCAGTTGTATCATTTTGAAATAACTAGTTCAAAGCTACGGCTAATTTTTATTTCTCCTCCAAAATGGTTTTGAAATTTTCAAAAGAAATGTGTGTTTTTTTAGTCCCACATTGGAAAGAGTGGGAGAAAAGTTGTGGCTTATAAGGGGTTAAGTGGGTAGTATTCTTACTTGGAGAAATTGAGGATGAGATGCTTGGTTTACGTGTTCTAGTGTGTAGCATTGGAACGCATGCTTGTGCACTCGGGCTTGGGCACGGGCGTGGGCGTGGGCAAGGGCGAGGGGGTAGGTAGTGTGGCTGTAGTGATGCACTTTGCACTTCGTACATGTGCATCGTGTCACAAAATGGTCACTCCCTTGTGACCCTACATGAGACAGTGTGAGAAGTGTGAGATGGGCCTAGGTTTTATAAGCTGTTGGAAACGGTTAGATCAATGGATCAAAAATAGTCAACCATTTTAAGAACGACTAGTAGTCTTAATAGCCAAAACAGTCTGAAAATGGACAGGCCTTGATGATCCAATAGTCAGATCTTTGATCCAACGATCTAAAAATCTCAAAAATTAATACCAACGGTTAGAAACCACTACCAAAAAAATGAGCAAAGGCTACGATCTATATAGGTCTATGGCTATGGTTTTAATTCGTAGCTAATTAGCTATGGATTTAATCAGTAGCTATAGGCTAAAACCCACCGTCGCACTTTTATAAATTGATGGTCTCATAAGGGTCTCTGTGGGGCCCATCGTAATGTATTTGTTTTATCTAAGCTGTCCATCTGTTATGATATCATATTTTAGGGTATGATCCCAAAAAAAGAGGCATATTGAAGCCCCAAGTGGACCACACAATAGTAAACACTGGAAATTATGTGCGTATTGGTGAAAGTTATTTTAGAGTGGTGTGGTTGACTTGGGCCTTCAATCTGAGTCATTTTTGGTTTCATGTCCTATCCATGGTTGCCTAAATGAATGGACTGCATGTATAAGACACATCCATCATGGTGGCCCCCATGAAGCCCCTGAGATCACCATCCAAAATAATAGCCAAAGCATTGGCTTAGAAGCGGATTGGCTGCTGTCGCACACATCGCCTATGTGATTTGGTGGGTTGACATCACCAAGTTCTATGGGTCCCATCATGACATATGAGTTATATCCAAACCGTCTGTCCACTTGGTGACCTCGTCATAAGGCTTGAGATGAAAAATAAGATAGATCAAAAAATCAAGTGGACCACACTATATAAAGCAGTGGAGGATTGAACGCCTGCCATTGAAACCCTTATGGCGGTCATGGAAATTTTCGGCCACCTAAACCCTATCTCTCTCCTCTCCCTCTTACTCCAAAAGAAAAAAAAAAAACCCTCCCTCTCCCTCTTGCTCTAAAAGAAAATAAAACCCTCCCTCTCACTCTCGCTTTCGCTCTCTCGTGGTCCCTCGCCGTATCCCTCTCCCTCTCGCTCTCTCATGCTCCCTCTCTCAATCTCACTGCCACTCTCCTTATGGATGAAAGGTTTCTTCCTGTCAGGTAAAAACAGAGGGTTTCTTCCCATCTCGCTGCCACTCTCCTTATGGACGGAAGGTTTCTTCCCGTTAGGTAAAAATAAAGGGTTTCTTCCCGTCAGCCGCTCATTGTCCTTGGTATCTCTCTCTCTCTCTCTCTCTCTTTGGTATCTCTCTCTCTCTCTCTCTCTCTCTCTCTCTCTCTCTCTCTCTCTCTCTCTCTCTCTCTCTCTGGTATCTCTCTCTCTCTCAAATATTAAATGTCCAAACCCTATTCCATTTTCTTCAATTTGTTTTCTTTCATCTCTCTATTTTTTTTTTCTTTTTAATGCCCAATTGGTTGATTCAAATATCATAAAATTTCTTGAGATTTTATGCTGAAATTAGACTGATTAATCATGATATTTTTTGCATTTTTGTCTAATATCTTTATGCATTTTCATCTAATATCTCTGTGCATTTCATGAGATTTGTTTTTAATGCTCTTTGGTTTATTCAAAGCCTCATTGAATTTTGAGTTTTTTCTAATATCTTTGCGCATTTCCGTTCTATGCCTCATGTTCTGGTGCTACTTTAATATTACTTTTGCTTATTTCCTTGGATTATTCCCTGTTGTATGTGGAATTGTACTTAAGGCCCCTATTGTTTGTTTTGGGCCTTTGGTTCTCATTGGTTGGGATTGCTCTAACAGTGTGAATTTAAATATGCACATTTCCAATGGATTCACCATTTGATGCAGACACCCGTACATCAGTGCCACAAATGAGGAGTATGAGTTACTTTTTAATTCCGCATAATTACCATAGGAATGCTAGTGGTAACTGAGTATACACAAGTTGTAGGAAGATGGATGATGCACAGTGCTTATTTGAAGAAATGTCGAGAAGAGAGGTGGTGGGAATCTCATGATTCGTGGGTATTGCGAGACAGGAGGCGTTGAAAGTGGCATTCATTTCTTTCAGGAAATGAGTGAACGGAATATTATTTTTTGGAATTCTATAATTGCAGGGTTTGTTTAAGTAGGCCGGTATGGTGATACTATGGATCTTTTTCAGGAGATGTTGGATGCTTGTTTGGAATTTTAAATTCTAATTATATTCTTTGAGAAATTTTACATTATGGAATAGGAAGGAAGGTTAGGACAACTTGGGGAATGCTTGGAAACATCATCTTCAAGTTCAAGCACCTCTGGAACTGTTGGAGACTCTAGTTCAATGCTGGAGGTTGCAGAGAAGCAATTGGATGAGAAGGAAATTGGGGAATAACCTTTTGCAGGCAAGTGAATCACTTATTCCACACAAGAAAGTCTTGGGTAGGTAGCTGGACTTCTTCCTCGAAGTCACATATTTTTTAAATATTTGAAGAATCATGCTTGGACTTTTTGGTAAAATTTTATGAACAGGGAAGAGGTTAGTAGCAAATATTTAATTAGTGGACCTTTGGAAGAAAAATAAAAATCTTTACTATGGATAAAGAGAAGATTTTCCCAAGTGCCTGTTTGGTGACTTTTGTCTATTGAATGTGGATCCTTGGCCGGATCTTTTGCAATTGTTCATTTATAACCATTGGAAGTCCTTCAATCCAATGGTCAGGATCATGTGAATGGTGTGTTTTAGCCGTTAAGGCCTGTCCATTTGAGTAAGAGATGACATTGGTTCTTTGCTCATATAACTAGCCTTCTATTTACTATGTTTTGCCATTCACTGTGTGCATGCTAGCTGGGTTATTACTTGATTTATTAAAGAATACTTACACCATATTGTTCTAGGTTTTGGTTTGTACAATTGGGGCCCATGATTTAGTGATCTGGACTACTGATATATGGCCACACTTTAGATTGGCATGTACCAAAATCTCCAAGATGGAAAGGTTGTGGCCAATAATTACACAGGGAAGAAAGAAAGTATAACAATGATTACATTCAACCAAAAATCAATATTCCATTGTACCTTCTATTTTTTTATTCAATTCCATGTAGGTAATAGTATTTGAGGATATCGTATCCTTGATTCAAGTCCTTTTAACTCTCTTTTATAAACTTAAATTGCAAATTGAAAAGTATCATACTAACTATACTTATTTGATAAGGGATCTTCCACACCTTACACCCTACTCTTTACCATTTACACTTTACATTTTGGGAAAGCAAAAGAATATGAGAGAGAGCTTCAGACATCTATAGAAGACCCAGTTCCAAGTAGTTGTAGGATGGAGGAGTTTAAAATTCATCAAGACTCCTCTTATAATCCATCAAATTTAAAGGTTCTATTCCTTTTTTAAAATCAGTGTGTGTGTCACTTTCAAAGCACACCACCTCTTATGCGAATGTGTACCATTAAGCTAGGGGGTGGAATCATCTTAATCTACTCTTTACTCTTCTTCTTATTTTTCTTTTTCTTTTTTATTATACACATGCATTCACAACTCAACACACCCACATACTCTTGAAGCACTCTCTTCATTTGAACAATAACATTTTTGTATGTGCTTATTTGCATTTTTTTACATCGTGGGTTATTCTATAGACGGGTAGTTGGGTGTATGTAGTATTGGGACTAAAACGTCTACCCCATTAGCTGATATCTTGTGTGCCTTATGGGATGAACATGTCCCTTACATAGGACTCCCATCTGATTCACTTTGTTAGCTAATTTCTATCTGGTATTTAGTTAATCATAGATGATGGATGTTTCATTTTCTATTTTTTTTTTTGTTTAATTGATACTCTGGTAGTGCATGCTTGATACACAGGCACATTGAATGAATTACGGAGTTGTGAGTCAGTTCCGTTGAGCATTTATAGCTCTTTTTCATCTACTATAGTTTTTCGAGTGTTTTTCATTTCTTACCATCCAATATTATCCCTCCTATCCAATGATCAGGTACCCAAATAAGAATGATTATTGTTCATGATGGATCTAAATTCGTACATGGATCATCTACTACCCTTTGCCAGAGTATCAAAGTTTTCTCTTTGGGTTGTTTTACATGTTGTCCATGTGTGTTTAATCTGATAATCCAATAAAATCTAATCAAAATAGAGGAAAGATACTTGTGGATGTGTGAGATTTATTTAACCCACATTGTGATTGTGTGAGATTCAGTTCAATTTACATTGAAATTCAGGATGGAAATGTCCCAGTGAAGGGATGGATAGCTGCTACAAGATTGGTTTGCTTTAGGTTTCCTCACTGATCATGAAAATATCTATCGAAAATCAGGTTCCCTCATTATGAAAATATGTAGTATTCTTCTCCAATTTAGCCCATTGGAGGTGGTTACTTCTGTTTATAGTCATCCCGAAACTATTCGAACCCTGGGTCAAATTGTTTATGACTACTTGAATTCTGAAGGAAACAAAGGAACCATGTAATCTGAAAAATCTTGGCATGGCATTCCTTAGTAAATCATTACAAATGAGTAACTTTTTTCAACATGTCTATAGTCATTTGCATTGCGGGATTAAAGTCAACCTAATTTGGTGCTTCCATTTGTAGTGAGGTCTATTGTTATGGTGTGGTCTGCACCGTTAAAAATTATGGTGAAACAAACCATGCTAACCATGAAAACTTATTTGATTGGTTCCAAGTGTAGTTGACTGTAAATGAGTAGTAATTATTTACATTTTCATTATGCATGAATTAAATTAATTTTCATTATGGCATTTTGAACTAATTTGGCACTTATTTTTTTTTTTTTAAAAAAATATTGAATGAATTTTGTACTCTACATTTGAACGTATTTATAGTCTTAGGCTCCATTTGGTCATCACATTAGTATATATGAAAACATTTTTAAAAAAAAAACAAATAGAACCTAAGCCCTTTTTAACTCCACCGATGCAAATCCTTGCATTGCTGGTCCCAAGCCCGGGTAAAGGAGGAGGGAGAAGGGAGAAGGGCCTTAGAATGAGATTGTTAACTATGGAGTAAATCCTCAAAATGCAATGAGTATCTCTAGTTTTATGTTTTTACTTGTACATTCCTATATTGATTACTCAAGCATGACGGTTATGCGCATTCATTCAGGTGGATATTGCATGTAGGAGAATTGGAGCTTCATATTTCAGATTCACGCATCTGGTACGTCTCTTGTCAAGAATGCACATGTGTAGTTCATCAAACAAATCATTATGTGATTATAATTACATTTATTTATTGTAAATGTGAATGCTATTGTATTTGCAAATGTGAATGAAAATAAATAACTTATAATATATATATGCTATCAATGGAGGATACCTTGGTAAGGGGGACATGAAATTCCAGTAGCTTATGGTATGGTGTCCCAATATTGATTGTATATTACTAGTATGTAGTAGATAATACTAGGTTCAATATTTTTTGTATGTAGCTAAAATTTGTATCTCAACTACTTATAGCCTAAACTTAAACCTATAACCTAAAACCTAAAACTAAACCTAATTCCTAAATGTATTCTCAAATCCCTAAACCTAAACATACACTATCCTAATCTCAACTCCCTAACCTAAACCTAAACCTAAACCTAAACTTGAAAACCAAATCTAAACCCGATCCCAAACCCGAACCCTATTTCCTAAACCTAAACCTAAACCTAAACCTATATCCTATAACCTAAACCTTAACCTAAAACCTACATGTGTTCTTAAATCCCTAAACCTAAACCAACAACTAATCATAATCTCAACTCCCTAACCTAAACTTAAACCTAAACTTGAAAAACCAAACCTAAACCCGATCCCGAACCCGAACCCAATTTCCTAAACCTAAACTTAAACTTATAACATAAAACCTAAAACATAAATGTATTCTCAAATCCCTAAACCTAAACCTACACCAAATCCTAATCTCAACTCCCTAACCTAAACCTAAACCTAAACTTAAAAACCCAAACCTAAACCCGATCCTGAACCCGAACCAGATTTCCTAAACCTAAACCTTAACCTATTCTCAATTCAGAAAAGCTATAACCTATAACATATAACCTATAACCTAAACCTAAACCATAACTTAAAATTATAACCAAAACCTAAACCTAAACCTAATCCTATAACCTTAACCTAAACCAAAACATATAACTTAAACCTTAACCTATAACCTATAACTTAAAACCTATAGCATATAACCTATAACTAACCTTAACCTAAACCTAAAACCTAAACCAAAACCTATAACCTAAAACCTAAACCTAAACCTAAAACTTAAATGTATTCTCAAATCCCAAAACCTAAACCTACACCTAATCCTAATCTCAACTCCCTAACCTAAACCTAAACCGAAACCAAAACCCGATCCCAAACTCGAACCCAAATTCCTAAACCTAAACCTAAACCTATAACCTAAAACCTAAATGTATTATCAAATCCCTAAACCTAAACCTACACCCAATCCTAATCTCAACTCCCTAATGTAAACCTAAAACTAAACTTGAAAACCTAAACCTAAACCCGATCCCGAACCTGAACCCAATTTCCTAAACCTAAACCTAAACCTATAACCTATAACCTAAACCTAAACCTAAAACCTAAATGTATTCTCAAATCCATATACCTAATCCTAATCTTAACACCCTAACCTAAACCTAAATGTAAACTTGAAAACCCAAATCTAAACCCGATCCTGAACCCGAACCCGTACCCAATTTCCTAAATCTAAACCTAAACCTAAAACCTATAACCTAAACCTAACCTTAAAACCTAAATGTATTCTCAAATCCCTAAACCTAAAACTACACCTAATCTTAATCTCAACTCTCTAACCTAAAACTAAACCTAAACATGAAAACCCAAACCTAAACCCAATCCTGAACCCAAATCCGATTTGTTAAACCTAAACCTTAACTTATTCTCAATTCCCAAAGGCTATTACCTACAACATATAACCAATAACCTTAACCTAAACCAAAACCTATAACATAAACCTTAACCTATAAAATATAACTTATAACCAAAACTTATAACCTATAACCTAACCTTAACCTAAACATAAAACCTAAACCTATGCCTATAACCTATAACCTAAACCTAAACCTAAGACTTAAATGTATTCTCAAATCCTTATACCTAAACCTACACTTAATCCTAATCTCAACTCTCTAACCTAAACCTAAACCTAAACTTGAAAACTCAAAACTAAACCCGATCCCGAACCCGAACCCAATATCCAAAACCTATAACTTATAACCTAAACCTAAAACCTGAATGTATTTTCAAATCCCTAAACCTAAACCTACACCTAATCCTAATCTTAACTCCCTAACCTAAACCTAAACCTAAACTTGAAAACCTAAACCTTAACCCGAACCCGAACCTGATTTCCTTAACCTAAACCTTAACCTATTCTTAATTCCCAAAAGCTACAACCTATAACATATAACCGATAACATAAACCTAAAAATTAACCTAAACCAATAACACAAAACTAAACCTAAACCTATAACCTTAACCTAAACCAAAAGATATAACCTAAAACTTAACCTATAACGTATAACCTATAACCTAATCACAACTCCCTAACCTAAACCTATAACCTAAAACCTAAATGTATTCTCAAATCCCAAAACCTAAACCTACACCTAATCCTAATCTCAACTCCCTAACCTAAACCTAAACCTAAACCTAAACTTGAAAACCCAAACCTAAACTAGATCCTAAACCCAAACCCGACCTCCTAAATCTACACCTTAACCTATTCTCAATTCCCAAAAGCTATAACGTATAACATATAACCTATAACCTAAACCTAAACCTTAACCTAAACCTATAACATAAACCTAAACCTAAACCTATAATCTTAACCTAAACCAAAACTTATAACCTAAACCTTAACCTATAAACTATATCCTAAACTTATAACCTATAACCTAACCTTAAATTAAACCTAAAACCTAAAACCTAAACCTAAACCTAAAACCTAAATGTATTCTAAAATCCCTAAACCTAAATCTACACCTAATCCTAATCTCAAATCCATAACCTATAACTAAACCTAAACTTGAAAACCCAAACCTAAACCCGATCCTGAACCCGAACCCAATTTCCAAAACCTAAACCTAAACCTATAACCTATAACCTAAACCTTAACCTAAAACCAAAATGTATTCTCAAATCCCTAAAACTAAACCTACACCTAGTCCTAATAACAACTCCCTAACCTAAACCTAAACCTAAACTTGAAAACCCAATCCTAAACCCGATCCTGAAACCGAACCCGATTTCCTAAACCGAAACCTAAAATCTGAATGTATTCTCAAATCCTTAAACCTAAACCTACACCTAATCCTAATCTCAACTCCCTAACCTAAACCAAAACCTAAACTTGAAAACGAAAAAATAAACCCGAACCTGAACCCGATTTCCTAAACCTAAACCTAAACATGAAAACCCAAACCTAAACCCAATCACAAACCCGTACCCGATTTCCTAAACCTAAACCTTAACCTATTCTCAATTCCCAAAAGTTAGAACCTATAACATATAAACAATAACCTAAACCTAAACCTTTCCCTAAAACTAAACCTAAACCTATAACCTTAACCTAAACCAAAACATATAACCAATAACCAATAACCTATAACCTAAACTTATAACCTATAACCTAAACCTAAAACCTAAACCTATAACCTATAACTATAACCTAAACCTAAACTTAAAACTGAAATGTATTTTCAAATCCCTAAACCTAAACCTACACCTAATACTAATCTCAACTCCCTAACCTAAACCTGAACCTAAACCAAAACTTGAAAACCCAAACCTAAACTAGATCACGAACCCGAACCCGATTTCCTAAAGCTAAACCTTAACTTATTCTCAATTTCCAAAAGCTATAACCTATAACATAGTACCTATAACCTAAACTTAAACCTTAACCTAGACCTAAAACATAAACCTAAACCTATACCTATAACCTTAACCTAAACCAAAACCTATAACCTAAACCTAAACTTATAACCGATAACCTAAACTTAAAACCAAAACATAAACCTATAACCTAAACCTATAAGCTATAACCTAAACCTAAACCTATAACCTAAATGTATTCTCAAATTCCTAAACCTAAACCTAATCTCAAATCCCTAACCTAAACCTAAGCCTAAAATTAAAAACTCAAACCTAAACCCGATCCCGAACCCAAACCCAAATTCCTAAACCTAAACCTAAACCTATAACCTAAAACCTAAACCATAATCTAAAACCTAAATGTATTCTCAAATTCCTAAACTTAAACCTACACCTAATCCAAATTCCAACTCCCTAACCTAAACCTAAACCTAAGCTTAAAAACTCAAACCTAAACCCGATCCCGAACCCGAACCCGATTTTTTAAATCTAAACCTAAACCTAAACCTAAAACCTGAATGTATTCTCAAATCCCTAAACCTAAACCTGCACCTAATCCTATTCTCAACTCCCTAACCTAAACCTAAACCTAAACTTGAAAACCCAAACCTAAACCCGATCCCGAACCCAAACCTGAACCCGATTTCCTAAACCTAAACCTAAACCTATAACCTATAACCTAAACATAAACCTAAAGCCTAAAAGTATTCTAAAATCCCTAAACCTAAACCTACACCTAATCCTAATCTTAACTCCCTAATCTAAACCTAAACCTACACCTAATCCTAATTTTAACTCCCTAACCTAAACCTAAACCTAAACTAGAAGACCCAAACCTAAACCTGATCCCAATTTCCTAAACCTATAACCTATAACCTAAACCTATACCTAAAACCTAAATGTATTCTCAAATCCCTAAACCTAAACCTACACCTAATCCTAATCTTGACTCCCTAACCTATACCTAAACCTAAACTTGAAAACCCAAACATAAACCCGATCCCGAACCCGAACCCGATTTCCTAAACCTAAACCTAAACCTATAACCTATAACCTAAACCTTAACCTAAAACCTACATGTATTCTCAAATCCCTAAACCTAAACCTACCCCTAATCCTAATCTCAATTCCCTAACCTAAACCTAAACCTAAACTTGAATACCCAAACCTAAACCCGATCCTAAACCTGAACTCGATTTCCTAAACCTAAACCTAACCTCTAAACCTAAAACCTGAATGTATTCTCAAATCCCTAAACCTAAACCTACACCTAATCCTAATCTTAACTCTCTAACCTAAACCTAAACCTAAACTTGAAAACCGAAACCTAAACTCGATCCTGAACCTGAACCCGATTTCCTAAACCTAAACCTAAACCTATAACCTATAACCTAAACCTAAACCTAAAACCTAAATGTATTCTCAAATCTGTAAATCTAAACCTACACCTAATCCTAATTTTAACTCCCTAACCTAAACCTAAACCTAAACCTAAACTGGAAAACCCAAACCTAAACCCGTTCTCGGACCCAATTTCCTAAACCTAAACCTAAACCTATAACCTATTACCTAAACCTAATCCTAAAACCTAAATGTATTCTCAAATCCCTAAACCTAAACCTACACCTAATCCTAATCTCAACTCCCTAACCGAAACCTAAACCTAAACTTGAAAACCCAAACCTAAACCTAAACTTGAAAACCCAAACCTAAACCCAATCCCGAACTCAAACCCGATTTCTTATACCTAAACCTTATCCTATTCTCAATTCCTAAAGGCTATAACTGAAATGGCCAAGCCATATGTCTTAGAGGAAGGGGGGGGGGGGGGGGGGGGGGGGGGTGAATAGGACAATGCCAAATTTAAAATAAATACAACGAAATTAACGAAAGATAGATAGTCAAATAAAAAAAATCAATTCACAATGCTGGAATAAAATGTAACCTTAAAATTCAAGTTTTAAGAGGTTAATACAAATGTCGTTCTAAGGACAACCTTACACCAAAAATCAGAGTTTATGATAGGATAACCTTATTTCTAGAAAGGTCTTTGTATCAAAAATTCAAACTGTAGAGGAATAAATAAATAGCAAAGAACTGAAATAAATTACAAGACTATAAATCTAAATTATTACAACATTCCCCACTGAGCTTGAAACATAAATATTACAACATTCACATGCACATATACAACCCACAAATGAATAATCAAAGAAAGAAAAATAAACCACACAACCATAAAACACAAAAGATTATAGTGGTTCGCCTGTGTGTACACCAACTGTTAATAAACAGCTACATAGCTACTTCACTCCTAATATCCTCACACAGTGGATATTAGCGTTCACTATCAATATAGGTTTTTCAGGTTCACCTAAAGCCTTCACAATTGTGTCTTTTTCTGTAGGCTTACACAATTAAAAAAACCCCACTTATGAGATTTACTGGCTTCTTCAGATAACCAACAGAATGAGATTTTTTTGGCAAATCTCAAAAGAAAATCAAATAAAGTAAATTATACAAAATGTAAAATACCTGAATCTCTCCTTTGTTGTAGTAGCTCGGAAGAACCAAGTTGGAGTAGAGGTTCGAATGTCAAAGTTCAATGTCCAATACTCACTTTATAATGGTTTTAGGTTCTAATAAATTTTAAATTAAACCAGTTGAGCTAGCTTTAATTGATTTTGATTCCAGACAAAGGAAAATTAAAACTTTCTCTTTTCAGATCAGATTGGAATACAAGAAACAAAATCAATTTAAAAATCTAAAGAAAGAGAATATTAAATATGCACACTTAGCTTAAATAGAGCACAGACTTATCTCTCAGAAGGCCGAATTAAAATTGCTTGAGTTATCTCCAATATTCTGAGATTCGTGCTCTATTTATAGGTGACCAAATCGCATCTTCGACTGGTCCAAAGATCGCTACGACTGGTCGTAGGACCAACAAATATTTAAAATTTTGAGCATGATAAAATAAGCCAGTTTCACGACTGGTCATAGGTAGTCTAGGACTGGTCGAAGGTCACCTTCGACTAGTCATAGGTTGCTCACAACTAGTCCAAGCCAAGTGAAATTTAACGATGTAGTTTGAGTCGTAGGTTCACGACTGATCGAAGGAGCAGTCAACACTGTTCATACGACTGGTCGAACAGACCCCAGGACTGGTCAAAGCTTAACAAAAAATTTTAAATTTTTGTAACAAACTTACGACTGGTCTAGGAAAATCTTAGACTAGTCGAAGCAGTGCTAGGACTAGTCAAGCAAGGCCTACGACTAGTCTTAGAACAGACCAAATTTCTAAATATAAAATATTTGCATTATGTATCCGAAATGACCTACTATAAAGGTTAACCTAAGGTTAAACATACCTTAATAGTGAAGTAGGGACATTGAACCCTTAAGATATGTAACCTTTAAAAAAAGTGAAGCTTGAAATCTTGATGCAGCTTGTCCTTAAAAGCTTCAATTACGCAATCTTGAATCTTGACTTATAACTTGTGAATTCAGTTGAACATTCTCGAGTCTTGACTTATAAACTTGTCTTGTCTTTCGAAGTCGATCTTGCGAAACAATGTTGTGGCTTGACATATGTTGAGTTGAGCATTGTGCTTCACTGATGTAGTCAACATCCATACACTGTGACTCGTTTCATTCATACTGTGTCTCGAACATGTAAGCAATTTCACAAAGTACAAGCAGTGTTTTTGGCACCACAAATTTGATTACATAAAGGGGCTTTCAACCATAGCACTTACAATAACCTATAACATATAACCTATAACCTAAACTTAAACCTTAACCTAAACCTATAACCTAAACCTAAACCTAAACCAATAACCTTAACCTCAACCAAAACCTATAACCTAAACCATAACCTATAACCAATAACTTATAACCTATAACCTAACATTAACCTAAACTAAAAACCTAAAACTAAATCTATAACCTATAACCTAAACTTAAACGTAAAACCTAAATGTATTCTCAAATCCCTAAACCTAAACCTACAACTAATCCTAATCTTAACTCCCTAACCTAAACTTAAAAACCCAAACCTAAACCCGATCCCGAACCCGAACTCATGCAAATTCCTAAACTTAAACCTGAACCTATAACCTATAACCTAAACCTTAACCTATAACCTAAATGTATTCTCAAATCCCTAAACCTAAACCTACACCTAATCCTAATCTCAACTCCCTAACCTAAACCTAAACCTAAACTGAAAAACCTGAACCCAATTTTCTAAACCTATAACCTATAACCTAAACCTAAACCTAAAACCTGAAAGTATTCTCAAATCTCTAAACCTAAACCTACACCTAATCCTAATCTCAACTCCCTAACCTAAACCTAAACCTAAACTTGATAACCCAAACCTAAACCCGATCCCGAACCCAAACTCGAACCCGATTTCCTAAACCTAAACCTAAACCTATAACCTATAACCTAAACCTAAACATAAAACCTAAATGTATTCTCAAATCCTTAAACCTAAACCTACACCAAATCATAATCTCAACTACATAACCTAAACCTAAACTTAAACTTGAAAACTCAAACCTAAACCCAATCTCGAACCCAAACCTGATTTCCTAAATCTAAACCTTAACCTATTCTCAATTCCCAAAGGCTATAACCTATAACCTAAACCCATACCTTACCCTAAACCTATAACCTAAAACTAAACTTAAACCTATAACCTTAACCTAAACAAAAATAAATAACCTAAACCTTAACCTATAACGTAAACCTAAAACCTAAACCTAAACCTATAACCTAAAATTATAACCTAAAACCTAAACCTAAATCTAAAACTAAATGTATTCTCAAATCCTTAAACCTAAACTTACACCTAATACTAATCTTAACTCCCTAACCTAAACCTAAACCTAAACCTAAACTTGAAAACCCAAACCTAAACTAGATCCCGAACCCGAACCTGATTTCCTAAACCTAAACCTTAACCTATTCTCAATTCCCAAAAGCTATAACATATAACATGTAACCTATAACCTAAACCTAAACCTATAACAAAAACCTAAACCTAAACCTATAACCTTAACCTAAACCAAAACTTATAACCTAAACCTTAACCTATAACATATAACCTATAACCTAACCTTAACCTAAACCTAAAACCTAAACCTAAACCTATAACCTAAACTTATAACCTAAACCTATAACCTAAAACCTAAATGTATTTGCAAATCCTTAAACCTAAACCTTCACCTAATCCTAATCTTAACTCCCTAACCTAAACCTAAAGCTAAACTTGAAAACCCAAACTTAGACCCAATCCTGAACCTAAACCCGATTTCCTAAACCTAAACCTTAACCTATTCTCAATTCCCTAAAGCTATAACCTATAACCTATAAACTATAGCCTAAACATAAACCCAACCTATGCTTATAACCTATACCTAAACCTGTAACCTTAAACTAAACGTAAATCCTAATCTTAAACCTAAAACGTAAAGTGTCAATTTCATTGGTCAATGACCCTACAAACCATATGGTGAGACCATTCCTTTTTTGTCAATTTCATTTCTCTCTTTGAGTTTTTATTAATTCATTAAGAAAAAAAAAAGAAAAAAAAGAAAATGGTTATACATGATGCACTTTTCTCACTTTTTCTTTCTTTCCCCCAATGGTCATTCCGATTTATGAATGCCATGACTATTTGTAGGATGATGGAATATACGAAGCTGTTGCAGGAAGTGACTTTTTCATTACTAGAGTTGCATTTCGAGACAACTATTTAAAGTACTACATAAATGACCATGAAAGTAATTTTACAGAGGTCACTAAGAAATTGAAAGGAAAAGGACTAGATTTGGACAACAATCGATTTTTGATTCTTCGGGTGGTTGATGGGATGATGGCTGAAAAAGGCCTATTTACTTGTGAAAAAAATATCATACCATCAAAATAATCTTCTCTTTCAATTCTTTATCATTGAAAATTCAGGATGAAGTCGAGAAAATTTCTCTAATGAAGCCAAATATTTGTATTTTCCACATTATTGTAATTATAATTGTACTTGATTGAATAAAGGATTGTAATTGTAATTGTAATTGAATGAATGAAGGATTGTAATTGATTGTAATTGAATGAATGAATGATTATGCATGTGGTAATTGAATAAACAAATGATTATATATTTTTTTTAATGTACGAAATATCCACAGATATTGACCGTAACTGATAATCTGACAGCTGTGGCCATTATTAAATTTGACAAATTGCTACAGACTTTTAGCTAAAAATAATATCCGTAGCTGTTTGTAGTTTTCGCAACAGATATAATTGCTACGGATTATATCTGTAGCTATTATAATCTATGGCTACGGATTAAATCTGTAGCCATAGGTTCAAGACCTGTTACGACCACGGTCATGCTACAAATTAAAACCGTAGCCACATGTCTATGGCTACGGCTTTTATCCGTAGCCTCTGCCCATTTTTTTGGTAATGAACATTTTACAAACGTTCTAAACCATTGATAATCACTTAGCAATAGTCCACTCCTTAGATGCTATATGAACTGGATCATCTTGGTCTAAAATCATCCTATTCCAATATATCCCATTAGAATATGATCTGATCTCTCCAAACAATTTTTACCTTTTAAAAAATTGCTGAATAGCTCAAATATTGTTTGAATCACTGAGTTGGGCGACTCATCAAATCTTCTAGACGACCAACTACTTTTACCGAATTCCTAAATAGATCTCTTCGTAATTGCCACACACAAATTCTAAGAGATTATCTTGTATTATCTTGAAAGCAATTCGCCGGTAACCCATCAACAATCAAGGAGCCAACCAAGCTTTAAGGATAGCATATTTATATTCAACCTGGTGTTAAAATTTAAACAATTTTATTTTCAATTTTCCAATATTATTTTTCTAACATGTTATATACATGGAATCCAGGCCCAGATGAAAGGCCATGCTATCTCAGAGACAGCAAGTTACTTCAATTGTCACTTATGACCATTGGATTCAGTTTCTCGTTGCTCGAGCGGGGATGGGCTTCACTTCATGGTCAGGTTGGATTGAATGCACATAACACTGGCGGGTCATATCCATATAATGATGTGAATAAGCAGGTGAATTGGTGAATAGGCAAGGTGAAGAACTTTCCAACGCAGGCTAACTACGTGTAGTATAAGCTTATTGTTCAAGGACTTGCATGGAACCCACCTCTTCTCTTATTTATTTATTATTAGTTTTTTAAACACGTGGATTGAAGAAATCCATGTTTTTTTTACGAGGGGCGGGCCTAAATTTTATATGTTTACGATATAGAAAAATAATGCTCCTATGTTAGTTTTGCACAGTTTAAAAAGTAGCGGTGACTCGTACTCCTCACAAGTGTAGTATACTAGTGTAAAGCTATCCAGACCAATCACATTATGGGTGCCACAGTGGATGGGACGGGGATTTGGCATTACCCTTGCCTGTCAATACCTAGAAACGGACAGGGGCTTTATCCACACTGTCCATCCATTTTACCATATCATTTTATAGTACAAGCCCAAAAATGAGGTAGTTCCAATTCTCAAGTGGACCACACAGTGGGGATTAAACGCTTACTGTTGAAAACTTTTTGGAAGCCAATGAAGTTTTGAATCAAGCTGATATTTGTATTTCCCTTCATTCAAGTCTATGTGACCTTATGAATAGGTTCAATAGAAATTAACCATCACCGTGGGCTCTACGAAGCTTTCAACGGTGGGTCACATTATCACTTCTGCTTCCTGTAATGTGGTCTACTTGATCTTTGGATATACCTCATTTTTAGGCTTGTAATCTAAAATGATAAAAAAAATGGATGAACGGTGGAGATAAAACCCATACATCATAGTAGCTCATTAGAGCCCGTCCGTTCCTAGCTAGGGACCGGCAGGGTAGTATCCAATGTACGTCCCAGTGGAATTTTATTTTTATTTTTTATTTTTTTATTTTAAATGCTTTATTCCCACAGCTGGGTCGGCGATTTGAACTGTTTGGATTTTCCTACAACTACTCCCAACTACTGCCATGTGCCATGTGCACGTTTGAAGAGTCACCACCATTTTCATACAGTGTTAAAGTATAAGATGCTTTTGAGAGTTGAAATACACGGTCTCCCCTTTATTTGAGGAAGATTTCAAATATGACAACGGCCTAGGTTGCACCACGTGGATTTATTTAATAGTTGAAAGCTACCGATAAACCCAATCATCACACCTTCCAAAACTCTTCAGGTTCTGAAGCTTTTGTTTTGTGATTTCCTTAAGTAGACCTTGACTAGAGTAAATAAACAAATAAAAGACGTACGTGGGGCTACAGGCAGCACAAACCAGTGGGGCCAGATCATATTTCCCGCCAAAATATCACTTGTGTAGGACATATGTACCATCAAAATGATAGGTCACACGATGAAGATCACCAGGCATAAAAATCAGAATGGTCCACTTGTCATATGGGCCCATGTAGTTGGATTAAATGGCAACCAATGGTATGACTCAACATACAGGTGTGGCTCACCTAATGAGTCAATCAACATGATTCACAGCAAGGGTGATTTTCATGATGGTGACTATCATTTTCACG
The DNA here is from genome assembly GCA_037074715.1 of Magnolia kwangsiensis. Lineage (NCBI taxonomy): Eukaryota > Viridiplantae > Streptophyta > Magnoliopsida > Magnoliales > Magnoliaceae > Magnolia > Magnolia kwangsiensis. Next base: position 65,789,371 of record CM073574.1, on the reverse strand, counting down.
GCATGGATGTCATACGCAACTGGCATGTTGGCGGGAAATACGTACCACACGAGAACACCAGATAGGCTATATTGTGATCGTTTCTCCAGCAAATAAAGTAGCCAACGCCTTTTTGTCCTTGGTTAAGAGGAGAACTTTGATACGTGTGATGGTTGATACACAGGCACTAGGAAACCGCGTGAATTAAACCGTCTGGATCGTGGGTCCCAATATTCTCAGCTCGTAAGCTGAAGATTGCACTGACTTCATTTCTTAGCCAGCTGATTGGTGGACATTTAATGGAAGGTTGGGATGAAATATCATGTACGGTTGGAAACTTAATACTGATTAATCAGAGGTTAAAGAACGGTCAATCAATCTGAGTCTTGGGAAATTTACTACCTACGGTGGGCCCCACTATTTGGGCTATTTAACTTTAGTTAAACGTGTACAGTTCCTGAGTGCCTGTTTTTCAACCATGCTACTCTGCGGGAGTATCAAACCGGTCCCTTTTGTTTAAACCCTCAATTATAACGGGGTCTTTTCATTTGTTAACAACTCCACTAATAGCGACGGGCTATTTATACGAATGTTGTCCTTTGGAAAAGGAATTCATCTGCGTGCCTATCATGCCAGGAAATGGTGGCTCAATCACCTCACACTTGGAACCGTTGGCAAGAGGTTTGTTTATTTTATTTTATTTTATTTATTTATTATATATTTTTTTTATGTCACTGGTGTGTGCGGCACGTTAGAATTGACATGGAGGCTTGATTCAAACCAATTAACTTTGACTTCAAGTGTTGAAATTGGCAGGTAAGTTAAGTTATATAACTAAATATAAGAAAATTCATTGCCTATTCAACCTCTCACGGAATTCTTATAATGATAATTAATATAGCAATCAAACAAAAAAATAATAATTTATAATTGGCCACAAGAACAATGATAAGTGTTATGGAAAATCCGAGCTCACGGTACAACACTGCTCCAAGCGCCCGTCTGAGCCGAGGCATGATCCATCCGACCTATTTCGGGACGTGATCTATTGGAGCAGAAGACACGGTTGGTGCGCGACTCGGAATCATAATCCGATCGGATGACCTCCAACGCCTTAACCACACCGCTTATTGAAGTCAGCCTTGCCAACCATGGTGGAACCAACTGAGCCGACCAGGCGGATCGGACTGGTGGTATCCTTAGATAAGCCGAGCCGAGCAGATTCTCCGACATACATATCCCACTCGCTCAATATGGAAACTGTCATATCGAGACGTGGCCGGTAACTTCGTTCGCAAGTGCGCACGATCCACCAGATACGCTGCGCGATCAGTATATTACGGACAATATCTCCATGATCCTAGAATCTCTCTGATTGTGCTGAAATTATCGGACTCAGACCGCCTCACAGGCAGGTATAAATAGTACTCATCACCATATCTATAAGTACGCGAAATCTAGCTCTCCTCTACTCTCTACCCAGACCCTGATTCCCTTGTCCTGACTTAGGCATCGGAGGGTCCCCCGGCTTAGCCAGGGTCACCTTTGCCTATTTTCCTGGTACAGGTTCCATGGATAATACGTGGTGGACGACGTGGAGGGAGGGCCGACCGAATTTTGGCATCAACAGTAAGAATGCTTCATTTGAAAGAATTACTTGTATTGAATAAAGATCAAGTCTAACACATGAGCATGAGCTTGGATTACAATTAAAAAATTACCGTTGTTAAATTAACACTACTTTTGATATAGGCTAAACTAAGATAAATTGATAGATTTGATTTATTTTTTGAATTTGGTTGTGCATCTTGTTCCACTAATCTTCTTGTTATTTATAGATTTATTCGGTAATGATTTTTCAAACATTTTCCTTATTTATTGGATGGTTATGGCAGTTGAAGTGTCGCCATCTAGATCATTCTCTTGTTACGTTTCTCATTTTGATTGTTACTATTTTTTCGGATGAACTTTATTAATTATCCTCTGTTATGATTTGCATTTCGACCGCATTCTTCTTTTGATTGTCTTCACGACATTACTTTGTTGGTCACCTGATGATGTCTAACATTAAATCAATGTCAGCTATGATTTCACAAAAAATACTCTCTAAGTATCTCATAAAATATTTTAATACATCTCATATTTCTCGTGTAATGCTATATGTCATGCTCCAAACTCAGAAACTAGACTCACAAAATTTTTGATCGTCGAATCTGTCACTGACAGTCTCCGTAGTATCCCATTATTGGCTCTCGACACCCATATTCCATATTCCGATCCTGGGATCTAAAAGGAGGATTTTTCAGTGTTATTTTTTTTTGAACAATTAATCTATTTAGGCGGTTACACATTTTATACATTATATCAACGCATATCGAAGAGACTAACCTGTTCGACATGTCACACATGATATGATGCACCGGCTCAACAGTAATAAAGGAAACAATAGCAAACTCCAACAGTTATTGTATGTATGCTGAAAAGTGTAAGTCATACATATAAGTAAACCACAGCTCGTGAGTCTACTGCGTGCAGGGAGTAAAACACGTTTTATCAGGATGCTCCCGTAAAGACATGCAAAACAATCATAGGCATGTTATTAATCAATCATGTTATCATAAGTGAGTAGGTTATCTATTAAGTATGTCATATAACTATACAAGTTATCATGAACATGACATCAATTATAGGCATGTCATTCAACAAGCGACCATGAATCATTAAAATAGTTAATCATCATGAATAAGATAATCAAATTTCATTTTCTACTATATGGCATACGATGGAAAGGTAATAGTAATTGTTCGAGTACAAGAACATAATAAACCAAATGTCATATGCTGATGATGCAATACAATATGCAAATCCTGATGAATCCACGAATATGTGGGACAAGGTATTGCCTACACTATGTGCACAGTAGCCTGCTAACACATTAGCTTGTTAACAACTGGTAGCTCGCCCAAGCCTGCTAGGCCCCGCTCACATCAGCGTCTACCTACGTGTGCTCGTCCACATGTGACCACAGTAATGGGGCGTCACAATATTTCATATGTAGAGGACGTAATGCATTATACAATGTAAAAGAAATGACAAGGCTGGAGTATGTAGTCGGGATGATAGTACATGGTATCATAAGCTATGGGGTTCATCACAAGGGACTTCTATTCAAATCAGTTTTATACCTAAATTTGGATAGCTAGACTCAATGTGATAAACTCTTGATATTAGGTTAATCGCGCGCCCCAAACAAAATCCTGACCATTGCGAAGGTACACATAATGATTTAGTTGCACACCACCAACTTAAGTGGATAGTGAATGAATGAATAAATGAGTTAAATGCTGAGTACAAAACTCCTGCTCAGTAAGTCCACATATCAGTACCGTACATATCTGGGATCATCATTGGAGTTTAGTACAATGCTGTCAGCCATACCAAGGCTATGCGATGTAAGGCCTACGTGGCCAATGTCATATGTAAGGTGTAATCACAAGTCATGCCAGTCATCATCTGAATTCACATATCAGTACAGTTCCTCTCTGGACAATCACCAGGGTCTTGTACACTCCAAATGACACTACCCCTCCCCCAAGCGCGCAATCCAAGTAAGCATAAGAGACCTCACTATCCACCTGGCCAATAGAGTCTGTCAATACCTATCCGGCACGTCGATAACAGACCCATTATGAGCTGATCAGACTCACCCTAGCATTGCCCCCTACCCTCAGGCGGGTAAGGCCACACCCCCTCCAACTGACCACGACATAGTGAGAGATACGACCTAATGGTCTTTGTCACTTGTGCACTTATACATCCAGTCGGTCTCAATGTTGGAGCATCCTCTTGATACCATAAGGGTTTAGAGACTTTTATCCAGGGACATTTATGACGCCGCATGTAGAGTCAAAATATTTCTGGTGTCCAATCCTGCTATCCATGATATACCTGTGGAGGCCTTAGCCCTGATGTCTCTAGGGCAAGTAGAAATCATATCACACAAATGCAAGATGCATGAATCATATAATCCAGTCATGCATCAGTCTTACCTATCTCTCAGGGAGTCTCGAAAATAACCAACCTAATGACATATGTTATGGTCAATCACTCCTCATAACGAGCATGCAAATGATGCGTATGAGCATGAATGATGGTGTATGCCATGCATGATTATCAATCATAATAATGATTGGCCTCACACAATTACAATGGGCCTCACACATCGCAATGGGCCTCATCCAGTCACAATGGACCTCATATAATCACAACGGGCCTTGCACAATGGGCCTCATACAATCACAATGGGCCTCATACCATCACAATGGGCCTCCTACAATCACAATGAGCCTCATACAATCACAACAAGCCTCATACAACCACAATGGGCCTCACACATCACAATGGGCCTCATCCAGTCACAATAAGTCTCATACAATCACAATGGGCCTTGCATAATGGGCTTCATACCATCACAACGGGCCTCCTACTATCACAACGGGCCTCATACAATCACAACGGGCCTCGCACAATCACAAGGGGCCTCATACCATCACAATGGGCCTCCTATAATTACAACGGGCCTCATACAATTACAACGGGCCTCACACAATGGGCCTCATACAATCACAATGGGCCTCATACCATTACAATGAGCCTCATACCATCACAATGGGCCTACATATCACAACGGTCCTACATATCACAATGAGCCTACATATCACAACGGGCCTACATATCATGGCCATAAGATGAGTTCCAAGGTTTGAGTAGTACTACACGGTATGGTGGAAAGCATTATTCTCAAAGAGGGCCCAATAAGGGAAAAATATAAATGGGTTTAACAATGAGCTCTAGAGAGTTTGTAACGTGGACATTTAACCATCATTACTCATAAAGTGCGGCCCGCCTTAGATTCTAACTTACAATGGGGAATGTACTTAGCAATGGGCCCTAGGGAGTTTACAATGTGGACATTTAACCACCATTGTCTCCTAGAATGCAGCCTATTATAGAGACTATCTCACAATGGGGCCCATGGCCCTTAAACTAGCTAGAAAAATGGATGGGCATCATAAACATTATCATATACATCATGGTGGGATCAACATCGTAATTGGGCCTTGCATAAGAGTCTCATATATCACAATCGACCTCATCACATGGGTCGCATCACATGAGCCTCACATATATCACAATGGGTCTCATCATATCACAATGGGCCTCATCCCATAAGCCTCATATACATCACAATAGGCCTCATCACATAAGCCTTACATACATCACAATGGCCCTTATCCAATAGGCCTCATATACATCATAATGGGCCTCATCACATAGGCTTTATATACATCACAATGAGCCTCATCTCATAGGCCTCATATACATTACAATGAGTCTCATCATAAGGGACTTATATACGTCACAATAGGTCTCACCACATAGGCCTTATACACATCACAATGGGACTCATACAAGGGTCTCACATACATCTCATTGGGGCCTTATATACATTACAGTGGGCCGCATACAAGGGTCTTACATCTCATTCGGCCTAATCACATGGAAGGTAAGGCCCATACTAGATGGCCCACTTAAGGTTTTGAGCCCAACAACACTTGAGAGTTATTTTTCAGAGTTTAGATACTGTATGCAATTCTTCGGGAAGGTGGTGGACCCCACTGATGTAGCCCCACATAAATTTTACATCAAACAGATTTTTGTAGAATGTTGGTTTTGGACTATTTTAGAGTCAGATTCATGATCACGTGGAGCCTACATATGGTGAAAGAGAGTAACCACCTGGTAACTCTATGTATGGGCTTTACAAATTATAAGGCAGGCCTCATTGGTTGGTTGAGTACAATTTACAGTGATCTCCCAAACATGGGTACTTAGATAAACTGTGCAGGAAATATAGTGCAGAATTAGTTTTGGCCCAATTTTAAGTATATCCCATGATCACAGGGGACCACATTTCAGTGTGCCATTAGGTGCCCTTGTCTGTACTATATATCCACTTTAAAAATTATAAGTTGGAATCAACTGGTTGTGCACACATAATATTTGGTATAGGGCCAAACATAGGCACTTCGATTTTCTGCACAATTTTTCTGCACAACCATGTCTGACCACATTTTGGGATCCACTCTCTGATCATGTGGGGTCTGCTTTAGCCAAAATTAAAATATTATTTATCTATGCCTTTATATAGGTTAAAGGTTTCAAGTGGTAGCCTACTCAAACCTCCAACATGTGGTCCATTACATACGCCCAAAGTTGGTACAAAACACAAATAATCAGATAATTTTCAGAAATGGGGTCTATCACAACTTGGGGCCCAATTTCCAAATACTTAGGGATCATTCCTAACAAAAAGGTGGGACATCCTGCTCACTTATATAAGGATTAAACATCCTCTAAAGTTAGACCTTTAACTATAGAGTGTGGGGCCTAGTACAAGGTGTCAAAGAGGACCACATGCAATACAGTTAAGTACTAGGAAAATTTTCAGTAAACAGAAAGTGTAAAGGGAATGAAATAAATCCATGGCAAGTGGGGCCCACATACTAGCAAACCATAGATAAGAGGCACATAAAAATATAAATCGGTTCCCAAATTGGATGAACTAATAAAATGTATAAATCACAAGTGATCCCACACCTAAGTGGGTCAATGAGAGGATAATTGTTATGTGATCTAACATATTTATCAAGTAACACATGAAATATATATTGATGAAATCTCTATGATCAGATTCTCTGTTGGAAGATCTGATCCAATTGATGGTTTGAGAACAAATTATTCAAGCCATTTATAGGTTTCCGACCATACAGAGCTTTGGATCCATCTGGACCACACATAGAAATTCAAGATTTGTCCTTACAGAAGTATCTATCGGTCTAGAATTTTCTAAATTTATCATGAAAAAATCTGACCATAGGAACCATACATATGATTATTAATTATCTTAAGTTAAGAGTAAATATCAAATACATTTGACCATTGGAATCACGGATATGGCCTAAACAAGAATGGTCATAATAAACTCCCAAATACATCTTCTGTATAAGGCCAAGATCTTAGCCGTCTGAACTCCGATTGAGGATTATTATATACCATTAAAAAGATGGTTTGATTTTTTATGAATCCAATGAAACATATATTTTTAATACATTCATTAAAAGAGTTAAAAATGGGTCCATTTAGGCAAATCGAAATTCTGCAGTGCCATTGGACAACAGCCAAGTAAACTTAATGTTACGGATGATTGGACCGTTGGATAGCTACGAACTTTGATCCAGATTTAGTTTATATTGTGATTCATAATATCTATAAGTTTCAACTCCGATCTTAGCATGGTTGATTTTATATTATTTTTAGAAATTTTTGTCCAGAAACAAAAACATGATTACAAATGAAGGGTATAGATATGATGTTCATCATGGTGGACCATACTAATATAGGCCACTTTGCTGACTACCATAGATATAAATACATGCACATAAGAATTGCATACTAGTAGGGCCCACACATAAGAAGAAAATAAAAAGGGGAAGAAAGAGGAGGATGGGGAAGATGGAAGGAGGGGTGTAGACTCACTTCAATGGATGAATGGTTGGATAATGATGTGTGGTCCACTCCCTCTTGATCAATGGTGGGCCATACCTTGACCCAATTCTCTCTTAAAATCTTAAAAATTTTCTAAGCATAGTAAAAGAATAAGTGTAAGAGAGCTCCTACTCTTATATAGGAAATTGGGGGTTGAGGTGATAAAATGATGTGGAAGTTCATGAGATCTCATTGGTGTTAAAAAGTGAGGTGGAATGTGATGCATGGAATGGGTAGTGGATGAATGATGGTTATGGATTGTAGGTGATGCATGGTGGATGATGAAGTGGAATATTACAATTAGTTGTTTGAAGTGATGTGGTACAAATCAAGACATGCGTTTGATGCATGTATAAGATGATGTGGACATGAGTCATGACTAGTTTCTAAGGCATGGGGAGAGAGCTAATGATGAGTTTTGGGATAGAATCCAATTTTGTCTTATAGTGCTTGTCTTATATGTACTAGGTTTTTATTTTGTCATGTAGCAATTGTCTTATTTGTTGGTAATTTTCATGTTCTAAAAGTGTAATTTAAGCCCACATGGGCTCAAGTCCAATGGGCCTAGTGTAATAAAGGTTGCTTGTGTTACTAGATACATAATTTGGGCTATACATTCGATGGGTCATATCTCACTAACGGAGCATCGGATTGACACACAATTTTCACCATTGCAATAGCAACGACGACGCGATCCACATGATAGAGGTCTCAAAGTCATTCAGAACAAATCACTTTGGTGAGTTTTTTAGGTACACTAGGGTGCAGTGTATGGTCTATAAATGGTGCGAGTTGGGACATGTGTGCACATAAGCGATGTTGCAAAAGACCGGGATCCTACACTATATGTCCAATTCCTATATATTAATTTTTTTTCAAAACATTAAAAAAATAAGTACAATAAAAATTAATTTATAACCATATAGATCATCAAAATTGTGGGCCCTTTACTTATGGAGCATATCTTTGAAATTATACTAATCAAGTAATCCTAACCATCCAATTAATAAGTATCAAATAAATGGTTAAAAGTAAACTAGCAAGTGAACCAAATTCCAATGGAAAAGTTAGATAGTTAATATTATAATATCAGTGCAATTTTTGGGCTATTTTCTATCCACCAATGGGTAAGCAACGTCGATAGTATGTTGGAAGTACAACTGTAGATAGTATGGTTCGAAGTACAACTATGCCAAGTGTATGGTTGAAAAGTCTCCATCACTTTTTTAAATAGTTCTGAATTGGACACGGATTTCCTATCAGAGCCTTTCGCAAGAAGTTCCTGCCCAAGGATTATGGTTGGGGTGACCGTGATGTTTGTGAGAAATTTAACCCGTTCTTCCATTTTTCGAGCTCATTTTTGGACATGTGATAAAAAATAAGGTGGATCCAAAACTCAAATGGGCCACATGAGAGGAAACGGTGGGAATTTAGTGAGCACCATTGAAATATTTATATGGCCACAAAAGTTTTGTATGGGTCTAAGGCCCCGTTTGTTAAATTTGAAGTCTAAAGAGCGAATCTAAAATCTAAAGATTAAAAAAAAAAAAAAAAAAAAAAAAAAAAAAAAAAAAAAAAAAACTTATTTGATAATTATGGCTGAAGTCTAAAAATTAAGTAATGAATCCAAAACAAACTGTTTGTTAACAAACATCTTAAATGTCTGAAATATGTTAATTTGACACAATTGCCCCTATCTCTCGTTTGGAAATGTTTTACATTATAAAGAAATTATTTTTTATTAAATGAAAATAAAATCATTATATTTAATTCAAATAAACTAAAATACTTAATAAAAAAACTAAAATATCATCATCAGGCCCTCAATTCCTCTTAGCGAGAAAATTGTCACTATGTGTTGTATATGATTGAACACCAGTAGCAACAAAACCTTCAAATAAGGCCCAACTTATATTTATATGCCATCCAAACCATTTATAAGGTCATTCCCAATTGGATGAAGTGAAAACATATCCAAAACATCCATGGCCTATTTAAGTTTATTTTCCATCCAATATATTCATAAGGTCACAAATACCTGCATGAAGAGGGGAAAAAATAATAATTATATTGATCGAAAACTTCTGCGACCTCAAAAAGGGTTTCAATGGTAGATGTTCAATCCCCTACTGCTTTTTGCAGCTTTATTTTTGTCTCATGCTTTAATGCAAGCTCGCCAAATAGATGGATGGTTTGGATATAACACATACCTCATGATGGGACCCACAGAACTTGCTGACGTCAATACAGCTGCTACACAGTCAGTGTGAGGTACACCATAGCTACTTACAGGTTGAATAGCGAGATTCGCTACTGAAGTGACGTCATCAAGTTCCATGGGCCCACTATGATGTATATGTTTTATCTACACCATCCATCTATGTGCAGATTTAATTTTAGAGCATGAGTTAAAGAATGAGGTAGATCCAATATGTAGTTGACCCCACCGCAAAAAACAGTGGCCAGATTGATGCCTACCGTTGAAACCTTCCTAAGGCTCACCGTGATTTTTATTTGAAATCCAGCCTGTTCACATGTTAACAAAGACACGAAAGAAGAGAAAAAACAAATATAAGCTTGATCAAAAACTTTTGTGGCATATTTAAGTTTTTAATGGTGGGTGTCACTCTCCCCATTGTTTTCTGTGGTGAGGTCCACCGAAGCTTTGGATTTGACTCATTCTTTGGATCTTTACATAAAATTATATTTCTAAATAGATGGACGCCATGGATATAAAACATACATCATGATGGGGCACATAACTTGATGACGTAACTTCCATAGCGAGTCTCGCTACTCAACCTGTCAGTATCCAATCCGCGTCTGCGGAAATAGATTGACTACTCCCCTCCCACTAGCCAATGGCTGATGGTTGGTGCTATGTGGGCCCCACCATGATGTATGTGTTTCATCCATGTTGTCCATCTATGTTTCTAGATCATTTTATGGTATGAGACAAAAAATGAGGTATATCCCAATCTCAAGTAGACCACATTACGGGAAAATAGTGCTGAATGAACGTCGACCACTAAAACATTTTGGGGGCCATAAAAGTTTTGGATCAAGCTAATCTTTGTTTTTTCCATTCATTTAGGTCTATATGACCTAATCAACAGATTGGATGTCAAATAAATAGCACATTAGGCCTTAGGAGAATTTTAATGGCAGATATCCAATCATTATTATTTTCCTGTGGTATGGTCCACCTGAGATTTATATTCCTCTCATTTTTGGTATCAAGCCATAAAATGATCTTTAAAAACGGATGAATGGAATGGATGAAACAAATACATCATGGTGGGGCATAAAGAAGTTTCACAGGTTAAAAGTTGATTTTGTATAACTTGAAAAGGGGTAATTCTGAAAGCAAAAATTTTTGTTTAATGAAAAATTCACTAAGCGCATTTCGCATTCAACGCTAAGCCAAATTGCTATCACAAAAAGAATTTAGTGAAAAACCACTTAGCGTATTCCTTCTTTAGCGTTAACGACGCATTAACAAACACCTCTAAACACGAAACATTTTTCCAATTCTACATTAAGTGCAAAAATTCAGCATTAACAAACATGCCCTAAGATTTTGGTTTTTTCACTTCATCATAGTAAAAATGACCCTATAAACGGTTTGGATGGCATATAAACATTAAGGTGGAGCCTTGGAAAGTTGCAACGGTAGAAATTTCTTCCCCCACCATTTCATTTTGTATGGCCTAGTGGAGTTTTGAATACTCCTCATTTTTAATAGAATGTCCTGAAATAAGCTCGAAAAATGAATGTACAGGTTGAATTTCTTGTAAACGTAACGGTGGACCCCACCTTGCATCAGAGCACGACAAGTTTTCCTGTGGAAGGCTTTTGCTGGAAATATGTGTCCATTCTAAATTGTTTAGAATTAACACAGTTCTAGCCCTCGCCAAACCCACAGAGGTGGATTTCATGCTAAAGCCTTTTGTAGGAAGTACCTATGCTATGAAGCCATGTCCATGAGAAATTCACCAAATTCATTTTTTTACAAGCTTATTTTAGAGCATGTAACCAAAAATTATATAAATCCAAAATTCAAATAGACCACAAAATCTTGGAGATTGAATGACATTTGTATGAATGCAAAATCTTTATACACACAAACACACACCCACCCACCCACCCACACACACACACACACACACATTTGTTTTTTATCACCGTCGAGGCTTATTCTATAATTTGCTATTTATTAGTAGTAGGTTCAATACTTAGTTGGAGAAATGTCGGAAGAATTTATCGTAAGTATATAGTCATTTGAATCCTCTTTTGAAGCTCAGGGTTTATACTAGCCATTCTTGAACTCTGTCCACCTTAAGAAAGATAATTTATTAACTGTCCATTTTCATCTTTATTACCTTTATTACTCAGACTCAGAAGCTCAAAAGTGTGTGTGTATATATATATATATATATATATATATATATATATATATATATATATATATATATAAGGTTCTATGCGGTCGAGCTCATGGGAACTTCCCATGAGGACGAGCTGTGTGGGCCCCACCATGATGTATGTCGAACATCAACACCGTGCATTTGATGGGTCCCCTTTAAATTATGGGATATCCTAAAAATCACCTGTATATAGAACTCAGGTGGGCCATACCATCTAAAATAATGTAAAGACATGCCTAAAAAATATAAAAGCACTTGGTGGGGCTCACTTGAAATTTGGATGCATCTGAAACTTGGTCTGACCCCTCATCCAAGTGGGACACACATATGGATGGGCTGAATTTGTGAACCACATCTCAGTGGGTCCAACAAATGATTATGAATATTTTAATGGAGGGTAACCCCTCTCAACTTTTGTATGTGGTGTGGCCCATACAAGTCATGGATTGACTTGATTTTTAAGCCCTAGGCCCACCATGGAACGATGCATCTGACTAATTGGATAGATGTTCGACAAACATCATAGTGGGCCCACACAACTCGACCTCATGGAAAATTCCCATGAGCTCGACGACAAAGAAACTTTTCCCTATATATATGAAATGGTACTATGAGGTCGAACAATAACACCATGCATTTGATGGGTCCCCTTTAAGTCATGGGATATCTCAAAAATCAACTATATACAGAACTTAGGTGGGTTATACCATCTAAAACCATGTGAACGCATGCTTAATATATAAAAGTACTTGGTGGGGCCCACCTAAGTTTTGGATGTGGTTGAGACTTGGTTTGACCCCTCATCCAAGTAGGAAATACATAATTCAAGGTCTAGATTTGTAAACTACATCGCAGTGGGCTCAATAAATGATTATGAATGTTTTGATGGGAGGGTAATCCTTCTCAACTCTTGTATTTGGTGTGGCCCAACCAATTCATAGATTGACTTAATTTTTAAGCCCATAGCCCACCATGGAATGGTGTAATATCTAACTGATGGCATAGATGTTTGACACACATCACGAAGGGACCTACATAGCTCGACCTCATGGGAAGTTCCCATGAGGTCGACCTCATAGTAGTTCTCCCTCCCTCCCCTCTCTCTCTCTCTCTCTCTCTCTCTCTCTCTCTCTCTCTCTCTCTCTATATATATATATATATATATATATATATATATATATCCGAATGCGCAGCTGCACACCAGTTCGGATGTAACTCATGCGAACTTTTTTGAAAACTCATCATACGTGATGTGACTCTAAAATCTAAACAATCCATGGAGCAGCACCTCATGAAACCCCTTGTCCCAATTTTTACTTTGATCCAAAACCTTGGTGGGCCATGAAAAATGAAAATAGTTTCCTCCTTGATTTGCATTTCTCTTTTCTATGTTCCACCATAATTTTAGATAATGGTGAAAATTTGTCCTCTGGGGTTTCATGGGATTCCACATCACATGGACTGTTCAGATTAGACATGACATGTGTGGAAAGGTGTGCATGTGCATAGGTGAGCATGACTCTCTCTCTCTCTCTCTCTCTCTCTCTCTCTATATATATATATATATATATATATATATATATATATATATATATAACGGTTTGGATGGCATATAAACATTATTGCAGTCGAGCAAGGTTTCAACTGTTTCTTCTTACATGGATCACTTGGGTTTCCGAGCACAGGAACTTGCTGTCAAAGGCTTTAGCAGGAAAATATGTCCCCGACCTTTGGAAAGAATACACATGTCAACGTTGCATTCGTGTGAAAATCCGAGCGACCAACAGGTGGGCTGCACCTTACGGATTCACTAGGTATGATAGGGTACGAAACTAACGGACACAAAGCCTAGTCTCTTATAGCCGTCCAATTTTTTCAGACATGGTGACTCATGTATCGAGTGGACCCGAGTGATCTTTGAGCTGGTGCACACGCAACATTGGTCTCCACTACATTGTCGAGTTCACTCAAAATTCAAATGGGTCGACTCTACTCGATTGTATTTTGACTCAGAGAGACTCGATCTCATCAAGCCTTTCCTCACGTCCGATTAAAAACTGTACGGAATCCTAGTTGAGCTTTTCATATCTTCATATTTTGAACCATTCACATGAAGGATGGTGATGATGTTTCGCCATTGTGTTAAACTAGCACGTACAAAAACTTATACGGGGAGTGGGGCACACGTGTATGTGGGATGAGCTAACCTCACTCTTGCATGTTTGGAACTTGTGTTAATAAGAGTACCATAGCCACTGTAATGGGCCATGTTGCATTATTTTAAAAAAAAGTTCATTTGGATAGGCCCAGTCCAATAGTTTCGAAATCCAAACTATATACTAACCCATGTTAGGGAGTGATGAATAGGGTGCAATGGTCTGGGTTATCCTGCCTGGCAGGACTAGAACGGGCTGGCTCGACGTGACTTTTACACGTTGTGTATAGGCCATTCCAATCCCCTGGTAGGGAATCCATCAATCTTAAATGCAGACCGTTGGCTTCATTCCTCTAAAATGTCGTGTTTTTTTTTTTTTTTGTGCATGCATGGCCCACTTAATTAATAGATAGATTAGGAACATTCAACTGGAAATATAGATTTTATTAATCTTTAGGCAGGCACAGGCCCAACCAAAGGCTTGGGTCTGCTTTCTAGGTCCATGCCATGCTTGGGTCAGGCTCCATTTTGGGTCTTAAGTTTTGGATGGGCCCACTCGAACTTGGCCCACTTACACCCTTGGCGATGAATGAATCGTTCCTCTGTTAATATCCATGACAGACGTTTCTCATCCATTACTTCGATTTACTAACTTTTATTTACGTAGTGCCGCTTGGAAGGCTGATGAATAAGATGTGGCTAGAATAATCTAATACATGGATGTGAATTTTGATCCATTCGGCATCCAAATTTGCGTCTAGGGAGTTGGATGAACAAGCCTCGCTGTGCATGCAAATGGGCCTATTTTAAGTGGCTGTTTTGATTTAGGAAATGTTGTGACGTAACAAGCAGCTAAGACCAGATGTGCTTGCATGCAAGCACATTCATGGACATGCTGTTGTGATTAGTCATTTTGTTCTTTTTAAAAATGTTATTAATGGGCAATAAAGATGGATTGTAGTATATGTGGAGAACTTAATTGTTGAGGAGATAAATCTCACACACATTCATGCCTGTATTGTTTTATATCTGGAAATGTCTTCCTCTTTAGTGTTTATATGTTTGTAGTATGGTTTCTTAGGCTTTAAGTAACTTCTGTCTTTGTGGGATTTGTTGTTTATATAAGGTGAACACATGTAGAGAGAGAGAGAGAGAGAGAGAGAGATCTTCCTACAATGGACATATCTTTTTGGCGAGAGATTTCTAGTACAATGGAAGAGTGGGAGAAAGAGGTAAGCCTTATATAATGTCAATTTATTTTGTTTTATTGAAGAAGAAAGCTACGTGTTCAACCCAACGAAAGGATGCAAATTTTCAAATAATTAAATTTTTATACCTCTTGTCTCTTGTTTTGTTTTGTTTTTTGTTATTTGTTATTTGTTATTTGTTTTTTCTTTCTTTCTTTCTTTTTTTTTTTTTTTTTTTTTTTTTTTTTTTTTTTTAAAGTGTTAGTTTGACTCTTTCCTTTTGTACTCTTGCTTGCATCAATTATGTAAGACCCGATCCAAGTTCATATGTGTGCATGTATGCGTGTGAGTATGCATTTCGTTCATCTTGGTCCCATGGTCCAACTGGTCGAATTCTGGAGACCAACAACTTTCGGTTAGCATTTGCGGTCTTCCTCTAGTCCGGTTACATAAACCCAACCCGGATCAACCCAAATTTAGTGCCATAGTGACTGCATTATCGCCGTGGTTCCATTGCTATGTCTTGTGCGGCAATTCGAGTTATAGATCATGAGAGGTGTGTCATACATAATTTAGGCCGTTGATTGTGATTGTGGGGCCCACCTAGGATTTGGTATGAACCCCTTAGCATAAATTTTATCTCCCTACCCATCATTAGGGTAGGCAGCTTAGACTAGGTTGCTAGCCCCTACCTAGCTAGCTAGTGATGATGAATTCCCTTATCAAGAGAGCTCCTTTTCTCTACCCCATGCAAAAGTGCATTTTCACTCTTCCCCAATCTGAAATTTTTTAAAATTTCTCTTCTCTAGGGAGAGAGAGAGGCCATCATTTCCCTCTTTTCTAGTAAATGTAATCATTACTTTGAATAAAATTCCCTTTCTTGCTAGCAAATGCATCTCATTCGTCTCTCTTCATCTCTTCTCCTTATCTCTCCCTCTCCCTCTTTACCCTTAAACATCCCACCTTACTCCCCATTTTCCAGCCCTTTTTCCCTCTAAAATTCCCTCATCTAACCATCCACCTTCAATCTCAACCTTAGATCTTGGAAGCTTGAAGCATAGGGAGTCCATTGGTAGAAGTTTGGTGAAGATCCTTTGAGGTGGGTGCTTCTCTAGTATGTGAATCTGATTTCTATAGTGTAGATCCTTTTTTTCTTCATGAGGGAAGTGTAGGGCCCACCAATCAATGGTGGAGATTCCACACGTTCTCATAGGTGTGGCCAAATGGCCTACCTTATGCATGCATGTCCCATGCATGGGGTCTTTCTCTATGGACCCCCATCATGGTGGTTTTCTTTGATTTTATAGCATGATGGGGCATCTCGAACCTAGATTCATGGTGGGAATGATATCCCAACCATCCATTTTGATCATAGGCCATGCATGTACTAGATCCACGTTGTAATAGTAATTAATGTATGATGTGTGGTGTGATTGATCTTGGGAGGGCTCAATAGTGGCGGAGCCCTTTTCCCTATAGCCGAATCGTCTTCCTCTCTTTTATTTCCTTTATTTTTCTTATGTTAGCATTTTGATCATGTATGTGTGGCCCACCTTTTGGACGAACAAAAATCCAGACCATCCATGGAGGTTGGACGTCCATGGTGGTCCTTCCTTAAACATGTGGCCCCAAATCCATCTAAATGGGGCACATGCAAGGAGTTTTTGGTGATAGGGAAGGTCTGGATATTTGTGGGGCCCACTGGGGTGGTCTACAACATGATTTGTGGAGGTTAAATCCCTTAAATGATGTCGATATTTAATTTCTTTCAAGTACATGTTGCTGTCCAAATCTGTCTGAACAGATTTTGGGCCAACTCAAGGCCAGAATTTAGAGCCTTTGGTGGGGAATTTTATACCAAATAAAATGTGATTTTTGAAGATGGGTGTCCCACCTATAAGCATGCCAAATTTCAGCTCCAATTGACCTCATTTGGCTCCCAAAAAGGGTGGGTCAATATGCGTATTTGCTGCTATAATTCCAGTAAGGTTGCAATTTGAAAATGTAAAATTATAAAATATTTTCTGATCAGGTGGGCACTTTGTTGGACCCTACATTGTACTACATATATGAGAGAAGGTTTAAACTTATTTTTTTCAAATTTTTGGACATCCAGGGCCCACCTCATTGGGTGCTCAATCAATTTATTCAGAATTCTTCACTTAGTAGAATTTTTGGATAAATTGTAATTCCGAATTTAATTAAAATATTTCTGCATATCTAGAAATCACGAAATTTTGTGGAGGTATGGTCTACCCATGGTATGACTTACCTACCAATGTTTGGGGCCAACAGACCCCTGTGAACACCGTTGCAAGGGCTGAACCGGCCCACCACGTTGGGACGTCTAAGTCAGACAGATTTTTTGGACAGATTATTTTCTTTAAATTAATTAAAATACTTATAGTTGTCTAAAAATCATGAAATTTATTGGACATCTGACCCACCAATGTAAGTACCACTTTGCAAATTTTTAGGGCCATCGGGCCCCTGTACCATCCGTGGTGCGGCCTGGAGTGGTCCACAGGCTGACTATCAATCTAGGCCACGTTGTGACATGTATTTTATATCCCACTTTGTGGGCCCACCTTAATGTATTTTATATCCCACCATTCATCCATATGGGGTTCATAGGGGACTTGATCATCCTCCCCTTCAGTAGCATCTAATTGGGGCCCATTGGATGAGTTTTTAGACCAAATACTCAGGCCCATTGAGCTGCTGCTGGACGTCCAGTCCAGAAGTATGGCCCACCTGATTTATGTGCCTAATTTACTCCCTTCATCTGGTGGACCCCCCTGTGACATTTATGGGTCACCAAAAACTAAAATAAATATATAAATTAATTACTTTTGAATTTCTAACAAGCCAGATTTTGGGTGGGCTGAAATTTCTGCAATAGGCTCATAGTTGTTGCCCATAAATGAATATTTTGGGGCAGCATAGTCCACCAAATTTATGAATATTATTACACATATCTTATCTTATGTTTAATTAGATTTTAAGCTTAATTAGTGTATATTTAAGGCCCATTCCAATTGGGATCTTATTGGACTAGTCTTCATAGTTATTTGTTAGGTTTTCTTAGGCCCATTGACTTGAAAGTTTCTTGATAGGCCCCTAACCTTGGGGCCTATATTTGATACACTATTGTGATGAGTTTTATGGGCCAAAATACTCAAGTCGTGGGGCCCTTTCTTGCCCATTAAAATAAACCCATACTTGGGCCGAGATGTGAGGCCTAACTTACTTGTTTTAAATATAAGGATTACCCATATGTTGGAATAATGGGCTGCCCATTAGGACCACCACAATATGTGGGTTTATGATCTTCATGATTGGGCCCAAACCTTACCTACGGGCCTACTATATTTCTTATGAGTTGGGCTTTGTATGTTTGCCCACTAGGCTCATGATTGGTTTAGGCCATGCGCCTTGATCTGTATCTGGTTAGAAGCGGGCTACCTCTTGGGAACTAGTTGAGGTTGGATGTCCTCCTGGGTGATCCTAAGATAGGCACATGGGTTTCTCTATGGGTGGTTTAAAGCCCACCATAGACCATAGGTCATTTATTTGAGGCTCGATGTGGATGTACGTGGAGCCTACCTTAACAAATGTTTGGTCCAGGTCGTCCAAGCCTTGGATCGCCCGATCTTGGAGGCACTCTGTGTGTTGGGTTGCTGCTAGATTCATAGTCTAGTAGCAGGCCCACTTGATCTTTTTCATGATGTATACACACCCTCCATCTAGTGGGGCCCCCCGTGAGTATTGTTGGCCTTCATGAGATCATTCTGATATAGTTGACTAATTTCTGGGCTTTAGCTAGTCCAGGAAGTTGAGTGAGCTAAAATTTTATCAAGGGGCCTTAAATATACATTATTATGGCCGAAACTTTATTGGATGTGGGGCCTGCCATATTAAGAACTTGTGTACGTGTTGCATGCATATATTTTATAATCCTTGGGTTTAATTAGTGTACTCTTTTAGGTCACCTTTAATGATCATATGAGGACCCCATCTTAAGATCAGATTTTTGGGGCATCCAATGGGCCCAGAATGGGCAAGGACGCCCTAGTTTGGCCCAGCTATACATTAGGCCGACTTCCACCACTTTGATGGACCTGTGGCCTGAGATAAGGATAGTATTGGGTCCTTAGTTGCCTACTTAAATTGCTAGTTATTGGGCTGATGTAGTGGGGCCAATTTCATCCAAACTTAAACTTATTTTTTTTGACCATACATTGTGTATGCAGGCTACCCACCAAATCCAACTTAATGTATGAAATTCTATGGCCATTGAGAATTGGGCTATGGGCCTTAATTCCCCTCTCAGGGCCCATGTTGTTGAATGTAACATTAGACCTTTTTTTCTTATGACCCATTATGAGGGATATATGTATGTGACCACTTATTTTTATCTTAATTGTGGGCCTTATGCCTTCTATCCATATAGTTCATGGTTGATATGCCTTTTAGGGAATGGTGGTTAAACGTCCCCATTATGGACCCCCTAGGCCCAGTAGTCTTTAAATGTGATTGAATGCCCATCTTAGACTCTTGTTAAGGCCATTTCTGCGTTATTTAGTCATGTAGCTTATATGTTTAGTCTCGTGGACTACTCCTGGTAAATGGGCCTCCACTGGAGGTTGTTTCCTTATGGATATTGTCTAAATACTTAGTCTTGGTCCCTTCTTAGAAAGGAGAAATGTTCTGCATTGTATATCACCGCATAACGTGTCTAGATTCATCTTCATGACCCATGTGCATCATTGTATGCTTGAATGACACTGTGTGTGTGGTTATGATTGTGTCATTGGGCATTGTATGATACCTATCCCAAGGGACGTAGTATCCCTTCTTGAGCACGTTAAATGCTTAGAGTTGATGCATGGTTATTTGTGTGATTCATATATCTGACATTGCATAACATATGAACATTATCACCCTTGCTTCATCAGGATTATAGCCTTTATAGATATATCGTGGATGGCTATGTTTGGACACCAAAAATGTTACTTGAGCAATAGGGTGCATAGGATGCCCATGGGTGAAATTTTTAAAACTTTCATGGTACCAAGGATTTACTCCAACGCCGTGACCAGGTGGAAACATGAGCGCACGAGGGCCTTATACCTTTAGGCCGTAACTCCCACTGTTGTGTAGTCGGTTGGATTGGTGTAAGACCCGTATCCTAGCCTGTACTGTTCTATCGACTCCCGCGATCCTTCCTGTCGAATTCTATCAACCTGTGACCTATGATCGATGTTTGCGCACGATCCTAAGTCGTATCCTATAAATTTGAGTCGGCTTAATCTGAGACGTGTACCATTGCGACTGCACCACTGCCGCGGTTCTAACACCGCAACTCGCACACCGACCGGATACTCAAGTCAAAAGATATGGGCCCGTATTTATTTTGAAGAAAATACTGTGCGTTTGAAATCCCAAGAGAATCTCTACAACATGTCCCATTAATCAATCACTTAATCAATCAATCAATTACCTCATGTCAAGTATACAACCCATGCTTTCTTTCTCCGCAAGTCAAGCTAACCCCAAAAGTCAACCAATCTCTCACCTCACATCCATCACTCACATCTCTCTTACAACCACCACACCTCTTTCTCTCTTTCTCTTTACATTTTCCAAGAAACAAAGAGAACAAAAAAAGTGGATGTTCAAGCCTTCCCATTGAGAGAGAAAAGTGGTTTTGGTGGACCACTTTTCCATCCCAAATCCTTCATCCTAGCCTTTTATCCCTCATCACCCTCCATCAAAGTGAAGCACAAGGAGACCGATGTTTCAACGGACTGAGAAGATCGAATGGTGGGTGCTCTATTAGGCCTAGATTTTTATTTATTATTTTTTTTTATGAAGGGCCAAGTGAGCCTACCGATTAATGGTATGGATCTCACTTTGGACCCTAAGTGTGGCCGATGGCCCTCCTTGATCCACATGATCATTACATGATGGGGTCATTCTCTATGGACCCCATCATGATATTTATTTTCTTTGCATGGCTAGAGGTCATCTGGACCTTCCATTTTAGTGGAGGAGAAATCTCCATCGTTGATCTTTGATTTGATGGGCCCATGTGTAATGAGACCCACTTGATGTATGTTGTAAATCATGCAAAGGAGGGCCTATAGTGCCGGGGTCCCTCCATCACACGTGTGTCCCACTCACTCTCTCTCTTTCTCTTTCATATTTTTTTTTTGGTGTGATGAAGTGGTCGTGTGGCTCACCCGGATGAACCCCATCTTGATGTATGGATTACCCACGCCATCCAACCATTTGGTGGCCCACCTTGATAGCATGTCTATGGGTGGGGCCCACCTTAAATATATGTGTGACCCAACCATCCAGCGTCTAGGGACACTGGACGTTGCCAAAGATTGAATGGTGAGCTGACAGTGGGTGTACTAACAACAGCAACAGAAAAAAATGGTTTTTGGGAAGGGTTGTCCATGTAGGCCTCACATTGTTGTATGAGTTCAATCCACGTCGTCCATCCTATTTACCAACTCATTTTAGGTGTTGAGCCAACAAATGAAGCTGATCCAATTTCTAGCAGGCCATACCTTTAAAAACAGTGATTTTCACCGTTTAAATTTACTTTAATTTTTCTACACACCGAAAAATGCCCAATATTGGGCTTGATGGATTTTTTATAGACTATAGAAATCAGTGGACAGGGTGGATTCTTCCGATGCGGGCCGCACACATGAAAAAATGTAAAATTTCATGATTTCAAAAATAAATACAGCATATGCAGCAGGCGCTACTATTGGCAGAGGCGCACAAGTAGCGCCTACGACATTTAGTGAACGGAAAGTAGGACCACGGTCCAATCATGGGCTTCACCATGATGTGTGTTCAACATCCACTCCGGGCATTCGGTGGGCCCCTTCCTGAAGTGGGCCCACTCCAAAAACTAACCCCATCTAGAGCTCAGGTGGCCCACATTATAGGAAACAATGTGATTGAATGGCTGCCATTGAAACCATTTTAGGTATTCGAAGGTTTTGGATCATTGCGTAATTTGTTTTTCCACAGCATCCAGGTCTGCGTGACCTTATGGACCGATTAGATGGCAAATAAACATTATGGTGGGCCCCACGTGGGACCCACTGATGTAAATGTTTTAACCTCATCGTCCCACGTGCGGAGTGGGACGGCTGGTGTACTCCACTTTAGCTAGGTGCTGCTGTAGTGGCTTCATAAAGTTCTGTGGACCCCACCTTCTTCGTCTACGCTGTCCATTTATATGGGACCCACCATGATGCATGTGTTGCATCCAACCGTCCACAATTTGGCAAGCTTTTCTTATGGCTTGAGGCCAAAAGAAGACAGATCTATTTATCTGGTGGGCCATTGATAAAAATCTACTATTGAAACTCCTCTGGCCCAAAGGTTTTAAATAAGCATAAAATTTATTTATTTTTATTAAGCCTATGTGACCTTATCAGCTGTTTAATGAAAAAATAAACGTTATGATGGGCCTTGAGGATTTTAAAGGTGGAAATCATTTTCATGGCTTATATATTTGGTGTGGCCCATTTGATATACATATGGCCCATGTGATGTGGCCCACTTGTCATATTTATGGTCGTGGTTGAGGCCCACCCTGATATGAATGTAAGGCCCATGTTATGGGGCCCATTGTGATGTATTCAAGGCCCATGGGTTATGGTCCATTGCAATGTACAAAAGGCCCATTGGTGTGGCCCATGGACATGGCCCACTTGATGAATATAAGGCCCATGTGATGCAGCCCATTTAATGTATTTAAGGCCCAATGGAATACATATACAAGGTCCAATGCAATGTGTGATTCCCCATGGTTTGTGTAATGATATTTATGGTGGACCGTGCCTTGGGAGCAATGTTGGTTTGACGTCCACATTGTAAGAATAATGTTGGTTAAATGTTCGCATTATAACTCTCCTTAAGGTCCGCTGATAGGCTCATACTTGTTGTCTATAGGTCGTCTAGGCCCATCTGCGTTGTAAGGATAGTTTATTACTTTATAACATGCTTAGTATAATTCCATGACTCATGCCCATATACATTATATGTATGCTTGATATGAGGAATGTTTGATCATAGCATAAGCTAGTTAGGCTGAGACATTTATGGGACTCCTTATGAGACGGGGTGCCCCACATGATCGCATGGTATGCGCTGAATTGTTGCATGATTTGACGATGTGATTCATGCATCTTGCATTTGTGTGACATGATCATTGTACGCCCTAGCGACATTAGAGTTGTGGCTCCACAGGTACATCATGGATGACCGTATTGAATACTGAAAATACTTTATTTTATCACTGTGGGCACTTAGGATGTCCTTGGGTGAAAGTTTCAGAAACTTTTTGGTACCAGGAGTTGCTCCAACGTCTAGACTGAGTGGATACACGAGCGCCGGAGGGCCAAATACCAGTAGGCCGCGTCTCCTACTGTGTCATGATCGGTTAGAAGGGGGTGTGACCTTATCCACCCAAGTGAGGGGGCTATAAGATAGGCTGAGTTTCACCAGCTCGTAAATGAGTCCGCTAAAAATGAGCCGAGTAGGTATTGACAAACTACTGGTCAGGCGAATAGTAAGGTTTATTCCAGTTACTTGGTTATACAGGTAGGGAGGAGGCAGTCAATGCGAAGTGTATTAGACCCCGGTGACACCTTAAAGAGGAACTGTATTGATATTGTACTTGATGAGTACTGGTATGCTTGGTTTGCATCTTACATATGACATTTAGCTACATAGGCCTTGCATCGCATGGGCTTGGTATGGCTGATAGCATTCATGTCTTGCATCATACACCTTTGGTACAACTGATAACATTCATGAACTTACTGCATATTTTTGTATTACTTTGATATTGTATACTTGGCGTTTGCCTTGCGCACACACTTACTCCACCCTTTAAGCTTTTGTAAGCTTATGCACGACCGTTGCATGCAGGTGACATTGGATTGCAGCAGTGCTGAGGCAGGAGCTCACATCAAATTATTTTAGAGTTTTTGATCACCTTATATTTTCCTTCCCACATTGTACTTAAAGTTTTTGATATAGTGGATATTTGGTGATGTTGTTTTGTAAATTGGTTATGCTCCATTATAAAAAAAAATCCTATTAAAAATCCTCCTCATAAGATACCATGATCGAAATCTGGCATGTGAGTGTCAGGATCTGAGAATGGGGCACTGCGGAGGCTATCGGTGCCGAATTTGGCGATCAGAAATTTTGTAAGTCCATTTTTCGAGTTTGGGGCGTGACAATTGGGGTGTGGCCTTACCTATCTGAGGAAAAGGGGGCAATAGCTAGGCTGAGTCTAACTAGCTCGTGAATGGGTCTGCTACCGTTAGGCCTTTCTGGTGATTGGCTGTCCACAAGCGGGTAGTGAGGTCTCCCATGCTCGTTTGACTGTGCGAGTCTGTAGAGCGATAGTCATTCTGCAGGGTACTAAACCTCGGTGATTTTCTTATGATGAAAATGTACTTGGTATGTGGGTTGGATATGAGCATTAACATTACTTCGCATTGCATTTAAAGCTGTATAAGCCTTATATTGCATCGCCTTGGCATGACACCCAGTACTCATTGCATTACAGTACTCATTGTGTTATATAGCCTTGGTATGGCTTCCTGCATGATTATACTGCCTTAGTATAGCTCCTTACGTTCATGATAGCCTTGGTATAGCTTCCTGCATGATTGTACTGCCTTGGTATAGCTCCTTACGTTCATGATAGCCTTGGTAAGGCTAGTGGTATTGATATTGATTATGACTCCTCCTGCATTCTCCATCTTCTTCTGAGCACCATTGTCACACACTTCCGCCACCTTATAAACTTCTATAAGCTTATGCACGATTGATGCATGCAGGGGATCCTAAGTCAACGTCGTAGCAGCTGAGCTTCGATTAGAGTTGCGCTGAGGACACCCAGTGCTATAGATCTTCTTCCTACTTCCTTCGTTATCAGATGTATTTCTTTTCAGCTATATACTTGTAAAAGTTCAAATTTATAGTGGATTTTTTAATGTGTCCTTTTGTTATTTCTGAAATTTACCTGTTGTGATCTTGGGTATGCTCATATTGGAAATAGTTATACGGTTATGAAAATCCTCCTTGTCGAATCTTAGGATTGGAACCTGCCTCAGGAGCTAAGAATGGGGTACTACGGATGTCGTTGTGGCCAGAACCGGCTATCGGGTTCCTCGTGAGTCCGGTTACTGAGTCTGGGGCATGAAAAATTATGCTGTAACACCCCGGATTTTGGCCAATCTGAGATTTGACGTCCTTAGGCAATGGGTCAATTAAAACACCTGAAAAATTGCTTAGAACCCAATTCCATAGCCAAAGAAACCACTTAGAATCAATTCCTTTAGAAAATATGACTAAGTTAGCTAGTGCAACGTTAGAATAGCTGGGAAATGGTCCCTGATCACTTTAAATACGTTATACAAGGCCCAAAGCGAGTGGAACCAAGGGTGCTATAATGCTCTAAAGCCTCGGATCAAACTCTGAGCAGGTTTGTTCTCTGGACCACTTTGAAACTTTGTATTGGATCTAGACCGCGCGTCGTAAGTCAGATGCCTACCATCTTAGACCGTTATGACCACTTAGCTGGGCTTGGCAATCGTTTCGAATATCAAGTCCAACTGACGATCACAGGCTATTTCATTGAGCCCGGACCGAAGAGAGTGTGAATAGGGACATAGTTGGAATTTCAAATTCAAATCTGGCACACAAATTTGACGCATCAGTATTAAGCATTCTGACCGTCAGAATACAGCCAAATTACACCCTTGGATCAGGAAAAATTTCTATTACATATCACGAGACTTATAGGCCTGATCTTGGTGCGGTGACCGTTAAACTGAAACTGGGCCGCCACGTGCGATCTGGGAACCCTACCGCCCTGAAATCTGGATGCGTGCTAGATCCAGTATGCACGAGCTTAAGTCCGACCGCATTTGGCCAGGGGACCTCCAGAAATGCTCTTTTGGACCGAAACAGCCCCGATTTGGATATACTTTAAGTATACCTTGACTTGGAGCCTATTTTGGGCATGTTTAGGCTTATAAAAGGGGTTGAAACCCTCACTCCTCTCTCCCATCCGAATTTGCAAAAATCCCTAGATTGGGAGAGAGAAAAGGTGAGAGTTTGTGAGAGAGATTGGAGGAGAATTCCTTGCCGCTTGTGCTACCTGTTGCAAGTGCCTAAGCAACGCAACTCAATCACGTTGCCGGTGATTTCTCCGCTTTTCTAGGTAAGAAAGTACCCTAAATAGTTACTGATTTGAGTTTCCTTTGTTTCCATAGCGATGTAGCTTATGGATCTCGTGTATTAGGTTCCTTATTCGCCGTAGACGAAGCGTATACGCTCCGTTCGAATTCTCATCCCTAAAAGGGAAAAGGTGCGGATATTAGACGCTTTGATTGACTGTTTTCAAAGCTTTCAATGTCGTTTAATAGTAGATTCTTGACGGCAACGCCGTTTGACATGTACAAAATGCTCTCCGTTTCCTGTTTCGTAAATTAACGAAGAATATGAGATTTAGGGCATTTTAGTCATTTGTAGGAAGTACCGTTTACATTCATATTTTGCTGATGTGATGGACATGGTTTGTTGTCGCATTAGGAAGTTAGGAATGCGTGCATAATTAGTTTGGCGAAGAGATTCGCCTAGTTGCGCACTTTGGGTCGACATACTATATGTAGACTTAAGTGTGTAGTGTATGTGTTTGTATAAATGCTTGTATTAGTATGTATTGAATTAAATGATGTTATTTGATAGTTTGTGATTGATTTTTCAATTATTATGCTGACCTAAATGATTTTCTACATGTTGACAAAATGCATGATTTCATTACATGCATGGAATGTATGTGCTTGAGGATTTGCTTAAGTTGAATATGCATGGGAAGTATGCCTTGAAGATTTGCTTAAGTTGAATGTTATAACATGTGCTAACATGCTCACATGATGTATTTCAATTCCAACACCTTTGTATAGTGTTAATGTAATTCCATAGATGTGTGGGACTTGACTTAGTCCAGGCAGTCGGTAACCGAGCGAATTCGTGGCTGACTGGTCATAGCCACGAACGACGCGTCGATGAATGTGATTCGTGTTGAGAGTTGGCGGCAGTGGTTAGGCCACGCGAAGTGTTTCACGCACTTCATGTCGTTCAATTCGAGATGCGATCGCACTAGTCGAGCCCGTCAAGTAACCCGACTGGCCGATGTTTGTTCACCTTGTATGTATCATAACTGCTTGAACCTAGGGTACTGAACTTACCATTGTAAACCCTGTTAACCATGGTACCTTGATCCATAAAGACTCATGAGCCGGGCATGGTGGTATGGGACACCGTGGTCGAGCTGTCGGCCTACGCTGGGGCCACAAACCTCCCCGTAGTGACCAGTGAGCACCTATGACTCGTGAGCAGATTATGGTGGTATGGGACACTATATTCTTGCTGTCGGCCTACACTGATAAGGTGATGGGGGAGCGGTGCAACGAGTGCGAGCAACAGCCCTGGCAGCCCTTTGTAGTGACCGCGAGCGTATTCTGAGTTCACGGGAGGCGACGACCCTTCCGTGCAGTAGAGTACAGTAGGCCTGTATTGATAAGGTGATGGGGGAGCGGAGCAACGAGTGCGTGCAACAGCCCTGGCAGCTCTTGCAGCGACCTACGAAATGTACATCGTATGAGATTACTAGGAGTGACGACCCTAGACAGGATCCGTGTTGGGATTGATACAAGGGAAGTACCTTAGTTTCCCAATCCTGCTGTTTGAATGGATTAATAACAACTTGGTAATCATATCACCATAGCATTGCATGTGCCTGGAAGATGTGGAGCACTCTAGGGAGTGTGGCATGCCGCGGTCGTAAGATGTTGCCGTATGAGGGTGATCGTCGGTGAGGGCATACATCACGTCATGTCATAATTGCATTAACAACAGTATTAGGATTGTTTGATTTATTGCTTTACTATTATCGCGTGATTGATTTGAGAACATGTTAATCCTTGCTCTATTATTCCACTGAGTTAGCTACTCACTCCCACGTTACGGGACGGTGTTCCTGGACACCCACCAGACCCTTTTGTGATTGCAGATGATGGCGCGGCCTATGAGGCGGAGCTGGACTTGATGATGTTGAGGAGGATCCCTCCTTTATGCGTGTTCTGATTGACGGGATTACAGGGAGGTTGCTTAAATACCTTGACACTTGTCATTTTATATTTTTAGAGCACTCATGTATATTCTTTTGGTTACTTTTGAAGTATACATGTATGTATATAACCTGGTAACATGTTCACACTCTGGAGACATACAATGGTTTATATATGTTATACATACTATTACAGTCTTCCGCTTGCAAATTTAACTATCTCTGGAGTATGATATGCTGTTCTGGCTTAATCTCACTCATGTTTAATACATTATCACAGACAACATTCAATCATACATATCTATGTTGCATAAATAACATTTTGGAACTCGGGAGTTGGGTTTTTGCTCGACCCCCCGATTTTCGGGATGTTACATATGCGCAGATATTTTTCTATAACAATAGGTATCAAAGACAAAGGTTGAGAAACCTTTTAGTACAAGATCAATATTGACGTTCATATTGCAATTATGTTTTAGATTACAAGATCGAGTTCTACTAAAATTGAAGTGCCGAAGTTTGAAAGATATGTGTTGTCGATATTGAAGGTGAATATATTGATAAAGGCAATACAATTATAATAAAAGGAAAGGAAAAGTAGCCTTTAGAGATGAAAGATTATGTATTTAAGGAGAAAAACTATTTAACCATGACAGATCTTCTCATTACATTAGATGATTTGGTTTTGTTTTATGTGTCTATTCAAATCAATACTAAATATTTTTATGACAAATTATAAAACTTCTATAAAGGAAAATCAATGTCCAATTTAGATCTTTCTCCCACAACAATTGTATAACTTAAAGATGAGTGAATGATACTGTTTGTAAAACATTTAAATGAGTTTAATACCATGATTAATAGATTGGTGGTGGTCGATGTGAAGATTGATTACGAAAAATAAAATGCACCTCTGCTTTGTTTAATGCAAGATTCGAGAGATGGTTTGATTATGTATCTTAACAATTGCTCACATTTCAATATGGAGTTAGTCATGTCCATGTTACTTATCAAAGAATCCCATAAAAAAACATATGAGAGATAAGATGTGACCCAAATCGAAAGGGAAAAAATGTTGGAATTGTAGAAAGAAGGGTCACATGGGCCAAAATTGTAAACTTGGAAAAATAAATCAAGAAAATTACAAACCTAATTCGCATGACCAAGCATCAAATTCAAAATAAACACAACAAATCTAGTTGGAAATGGTGATTCATTTGGGGATGGAGAGATGTTGTCGAAGGTAATTCCATAAGAGAATTTGAACCATTAATAAATTTTGGATTTAGATACTTCGCTTCATACCACATCACCCATGGATTGTTTTTATACATTGATTATGTGATGGTGACATGTTTACATGGGTGATTCACATGTAAAATTATGAAAAAATAGAGATGTCGAAATCAATATATTTGATTATGTTGCACATATAATTTCAGGTGTATAGGATTTATTGGACTTGTAGAAGAATTTTTTCCATTGAAATAGTTTAATGAAGATGGCTATAATTTTTTGGTTAAAAAGGTTGATTGAAGATTATAAAAGGAGTGATTGTGGTTGTATAAGGAGAGTTGATGGGTAGTTTATATCGGTTGATTGAAAATATTATGGTTGAGGATGCTATTGTTGCCAGTGTTATGATAGAGTCTGATACTATTTGGTATAGGAGGTTCAGTCACATAACCAAGCAAGGATTAAAAGTACTCATTGATTGAAATCTACATCCTAGTTTAAAATCTATTAACTTAGATTTTTGTGAGATTGTTTATTTGGAAAGCTTCATAAAGCTTGCTTTTGATCCTCCACAGATAGAAGTGAGGATGTTTTAGATATAATTCACGCTAATACTTGGGAGGCTTCTATCAAATCATTGAGATATTTAAAATATTTTATTTTTTATTGATGATATTTTTAGACAAGTAAGGGTTTACATGCTCAAAATGAAGAGCGATGCTTTTACTTCTTTCATCAAGTTTAAAGCATTAGTTAAAAAATTGATGAAAAATAAGATTAAGTGTATGATAATCGATAATATATGAGACTATATCTTAAAAGTATTTAAGGATTTTCGTAATGAGAATGGCATTGAGAGGCACTATATGGTCCTTAATACTCTACAATAGAATTGAGTGATTGATTGAACCCAAAGATTGACAACTCCAAGTATAGGGGTGTGATGTAGTAATAACATGGCGAGATTGAGGTCGAATTCTCAGAGAATGGAAAACACAACTTAGAACTACTTTAAAGGTAAAGGGTTTGTCTATATTTTTAATCCAGCAAAGTAGGTTAAATTGTTTTTTTGTTAAAAAAAAAATTTAAAAATTTTAATAAACGACTAAGGATCTAGAAATTCACTCATAGCAATTATAATATCTCATTCATTGATTTAACTTTTACAACTTAATTGGAATCAAATTTCTATCACATCCAATCGGAGAATAATCTTATTAAACCATTCATCAACACCAATAAAATATGATTTCAATTGAATGGTTCTCTTATAATGCAAATGAAGCTCAATCACAGGGAATCAAAAGCGTCTAAAGTATCCGTAGGTGACAATAGATCAACCAATTATATAGATTAAATTATTTTCTAATTCAAGCTAAGCAATTGTTAAATCAAAGCATTCATTATAATTATAGTTCATAACAAATCTATAAATCAACAACTCAAAAACTTTAAAGTAAAATCCAAATAAACTCATTTTACTATCATCATTCAACCCATCACTATTAAATTAAATAAACTAAATATTGTAATTAACTACAAGCTTTATTTCTTAGCCTTAGTTAAGAGATTAAAATAGCATAGCTAACATCCTAGACTAAAAAGGACAAACTAGAATTGAGGAATCAAAGAAGCATGATGGCTTCATGGAAGCTCCGCTACCCCTTAGTTTTTCTCCCAAACACTAATTTGTATCTAGAAGAGCTTAATACATCCCCTTAAATAGAGAAAATCCGCATAGACTTTTGAACCGACTTCAAAATTTTACATTTTTATTACACTTCGATTGCACCAATTGTAGCCTTTAGTCACACCAAACATCACTTCAGTTGAACTGATTGAGTCTTTTGGTTGTAGCCAAATTTCTAAAAAATTCATATGAAGTCTCTGTCTCCCTCAGGTCTCATCGGACTCTCCTTTGGGGGACTAATGTTACTTTGGTTGGACTTAGGTGTTAAACTGCATTAAGTATGAAAATCACAATTTTTCACCGGACTGTTTTTTGTACTTTTAATCAGACCGAACCAACCTCAGGTGGGACCAAACAATCTGTTATTTCTGTTATTGGATTGTGTGATTTTTCAATCTTTTCTCCATCCTTGTTACTTGATTTTTTGGATCTTTGGCACTTGAATTCTTCAATATTATATTTTAAATCTTTAATTCTTCATCACCTTAAGCTTGATATTTTTTTAATGTTTAATCTATCCTTTTAAGCATGTATTCATCTTTAAGTATAAAATAAAATCACATATAGAAAACATATATAATTAGATCAAATTAACACTTAATTATTAAGAATGCTAATGTAACTGAGTGGATAAATATGCAATATTTAGGCATTATCATAGCTCCCAACCAACATTTTTCTTGTCCCAAGCAAACATACGAAAGATATTTTGAAACCAAGTGAATGGATTCCTATAAACTCAAGTAATTTAAAAAACAATCATATTATAAAAATCTAAAGTACATTAATGGAAAGAACAACTTCCACCTTAACTTTAGCACTTGGTAAATATCCTAATCAAGTTCAAAGCATTAATCCTATAATTAGAAAAATTCTAAACAATGAGTTCTATGGGTGCATAGTCTAGACTTTTTTTTTCTAAGAAACCATGATATATATATATATATATATATATATATATATATATATATATATATATATATATATATATATATATATATATAAAAGAGCTGTACATCATATGGATGGGGTTGCTGGTAAAAAAGGAGAAGTAGGCCCAAAAATGAAGTAAAGGCAACAAAAGCCCATTACATCTCGCGTAAATAGCCTAATCCTACTTTATCCAAGAAGAGAAGGCCTCTAATGACTGGAGGAAGATCAGACGTGCATAGTCTAGACTTAATACAACCAAAGGTTAAATTATCTGCTTTCATTATAACATTAATAATTAAAAGAGTATTTACGATAACCAAAGCCTAAATCAAAATTTTCCATATAGTTCAACATTCTTTCTTCTAGCTTTTAATTTTTCCATCGATGGCTTTCATAATAGTTTCAAGCCTTTTCTTCTCCATTCCATTCAAATATTCTTTTTTCTTCTCTCTCTCTCTCTCTCTCTCTCTTGTTTTCATGGACTTAATAGGTAACCCTTTTCTATGACAACTATTTTTAGCTTGATATTTTTCTCTCTTTTTCACTTATCACATGAACATGATCAACAGTTCCTCAGGCTTGGTTCCTAACATTCTCAACAATCACCAAGTTAGCAATTCAATATTAAACCAAAACTTTTATAATATGTAACCTAGTGTAACAAATTATATTCATGACTCAATCAATGTTTAAACTTCTAATTAAGAATTAATAACTTTGAATACAACTTTGAAATATATCAAATAACTAGAATCTAGGTTTCAAAAATCCTCATCATTAATTATCTTATCATTTTAATATTTGGATTTGAAAGGGCCTAGCTATATACCCTAGAGGGGGGGTGAATAGGGCAATGCCAAATAAAACTTATAACAGCGGAATAATAAAAGATTTAAAGCACAATGTTGAATATAAAACAATCACAATCGCCTAAAATAAGGAGATTGATACTTTATCAGTTCTAAGGACAACCTTATACCAAAAACCAGAGGTTTAAGGTAGGACAACCTTATTTCTAGAACGTCCTTGTATCACAAACTAAAGAGAAATAATAAGTAATGAAATCAAAATAACTTGCGAAAAATAAATCCTAAGTTATTACAACATTCATCCACACTTGCTTGAAGTGATTACAACATTCATCCACAAAAACAAACCACAAACGGAATGAATAAAGGAATGAAAGAATGAAGCACATCCACAACACAACGATATATAGTGGTTCACCTGTGTGTACACCAACTGTTATCCAACAGCCACACAGATTGCTACTCCACTCCTAATATCCTCACACAGGGGATATTAGCATGCACTATCAAAATAGGTTTCATAGGTTCATCTAAAACCTTCACAATTGTGTCTTTGATCTCGGGCTTACACAATCCAAAAACCCCACAATCTGAGTTTTCTGGCTCTCCTCAGATAACCACTACAATGAGATTTTTCTGGCGAATCTCAAACAAAAACCAGAGAAAGTAAATTACAAAACATGTAAAATACCTGAATCACCTTTTGAAGAAGCCCGGTAGAACCAATCGGAGTAGAAGTTCGATTTGACGTTCAAAGTCCAATACTCACTTTAAGAATGGTTTTAAGTCTAATTGATTTTAGATCAAACGGGCTAGATCTATTTGATTTTGAATCCAAGAAGAAGGAATATCAAAAATTCTCCTTTTCTAATAAGATTGGAATGTAGATCAAAATCAAATAAGAATAAGCTAGCAAAAGGAATATTAAATAAGCACAAAGCAGCTTAAAATAAACACAAACTTATCTCAAAGAATAGCCTAAAGAGTACTTGAATAGAATTGATTTGAAGTACTAAAACTCTGAAGTTCGTGCTCAATTTATAGACTGAAAAATCCCGTCTACGACTGGTCTTAGGATCCTAGGACTGGTCGTAGCTACAAAGAGTTTCGAAAGATTTTCGCGGGATAAGATTTTCAGTTCCACGACCAGTCTTGGGTGGTTTACGACCGGTCGTGGACCATCTACGACTGGTCGTGGGACACCTACGACCAGTCGTAAGACCCCAAAAATGGTTGCTGGAGTTTGAGTCGTAGGGCTACGACCGGTCGAAGGATGAGTCATAGAACCACAGGACTGGTCGTAGGATATCCAGGACTGGTCGTAGGACAACAAGAAAGATCCAAAAATCTTTAACTACCTAGGACTGGTCCTGAAAAACTTAAGACTGGTCGTAGCAAAGCTAGAACTGGTCTTAAAGTCCCTATGACTGATCTTAGAACACTCCAAACAAGCATATTAAAATATATGAGTTATGTATCCGGAATGACCTACAGTAAAGCCATCCTAAGGTCAATTTAAGGTCAAACAAACCTTAAAAGTGAGATGGACATTGAAAGTCTGTACACTCAGATGACCCTTAAGAAAGCTTGTGAATATTCAAAACTTGTAGTAGGCCTTCAGAAGCTTGATCTTGACTTTGACAAAGTCTTCTAGTAAACTTGAACTTGATCAAATCTTGAACATGCAACCTTGAAAACTTCTATTCTTGATTTCTTCATCCAAGACTTGAAAACTTTCTTCTTTTAAGATCTTGTCTTGAAATGCGATGTCTTGATATGTCTTGATTGCAATGAATAGACTTCAAACATAAAACACAAGATATACAAGACATAGATATAGGATTTGGCACGACAAAATTTGACAACTAAAGGGATATGAAAACATAGCACTTACAATCTCCCCCTTTGTCAAATTTGTGATAAAACACATAGCATCAAAGATAATAAGGAATGATAAGTCATGAAATCACAAAATACTCTACTCCCCCTGAGTAATACGAGTATTGCTCATATAATCAATACATAACATGAAAACCTGAAAACTTCAATCCACATATCCAACAATCTACATGTCCTTCTCAATCAATACAAACAAACAAATTTACTCCCCTATCCGTATTACTCCCCTTTTAGCAATGCTTACTACTCTCCCTTTTTGTCACAAAATGACAAGGGAAAGGAACAATAGAAAGGAGAATATAGAGAGCAAATAATGAGAAGGTGATATGAAAGGACATAAAATAAACTTGAAGTGTCAAGCCATTATCCATAATCCAAAATACAATATCCAAAAGAAAATGTTATGAAACCAAAATCCATAATACATATCTAGAGTAAAAGAAATGTTATACTATTCCGAAGATAATTCACTTAATCTGATCCAGAGGAGGGAGCAGGAATAGATGGATCAATCTGGTGTAAGCCCTTATTTATGCGACGAAGATATTTTCGCATGTACTTGAATCTCATGTCATGGGCTATATTCATATTATTAAGTTTTTTCTCCAATGCACGAAGGCATGCATCAAAACCAGAAGGATCATAATCTGGATCATTAGGTGAATCAGTTTCTATATCATCAAATAAGTCATCCATATTAACATCTTGAGGAAGATCGCCAGCTTCCTCTTCGTTTCCAGCATCACCACCAACACCACTAACACCAGCTTCATCAAATTGGCCAGGGAGCAAATCCAATTTCATCTTATTAAGATTGACATTGTTGAAAATGAAATGAAGAATTGGTGCCTCATTAACAGGTTTATCGACAAGCATGTGAGTGGCTAAAACATTCATAGGATAACCGAATGGAATATCACTATGATCCGGATGGAAACGAAATTGTATAATGGAATGACAAATTAAAGAAGGAAGATAGACCTTGGTTCCATAAGTAATAGAATGCAACACACGAACCATGAAAGAAGTTAACTCGGTTTTATTACCGGACCGAGGATATACATTGGAAATGAAGAAACGATGTAATATTCTGTATTTGGGTAACAGAAACTTTACAGGGAGCGTATTCCCTTTGTGAGTCCAATGCACATCAATTTTGCATAAATCTCTGGTTAACATGCGTTTTTTCGATTGTGAAGGTTTGTCGTATAAAGTATGAATCGGTATTCCTTCATCATTAACAGGTATATCCATAATACCTGATATCAAATGACGGTCTACTTCAAATTTCCCTTCTCTTGTATCAATTAAAAATGTTAAATTATCAAGGGAAAAATCTGAAATGCATGCTACCATTGATTGAGCAATGGACTGGTATGCAGACCCACCCCAAAGCAAAATGTTAGTCCAGCCTACAGATTTATGAAGGGGAATGACACCATATGGAGCAATGTGATTTAGATCAGTGGTATGCTCAATGATAATGTTACGAGCACGTAAATCCCGTACATCTTGAGTATCATCTTCATGTGACCGAAGGTGCCGTTTAGTTATCGGTGAAGATCTGGATGAAGATGGACCACGGGATGTTTTCTTTTTCCCTCTAGCATCCATATTCAAAAAGATATACAAAGAACAAGCAAGATGCACAAATGAAAGATGAGTTTTCTCTAGATCAACAAATAGAGAGGAAACCCTTAAAAAACTCAACAAGGGATGAAATCAAGCTATACTATGAACAAATCAAAGCATAAAGATCATGAATCTTCAAGAAAAATGATGAAATAGGACTTACCTTGAAGAAAAACTAGAAATCCTATGACTGGTCGAGCCACGACTCGTCATAGGTGGGTGTGGAAATGAAGAAGAAGGGGATTTTCCCCAAATTATATGATGTTAACGAGATCCACGACTGGTCGAGTGTGGTTCATGACCGGTCATAACACGACTGGTCGTGTACATCCACGACCGGTCGAGCATTAACCAAAAATACATTTTTAAAGAAAAATTTTAAAATTTAAATAATTATAATATGAAATATAATACACTATGATACATGCAAGCAAGAATATTCAATCTAAAATGCACATACCAAGATAAAATTTTAATTTATTAAACCTGCTTTTGTCGAGCAGTTTAGTAAATATATCAGCAAGTTGAGTTTTGGTTGGTATATATTCCAATGAAATAACTTTTTCTTCAACCAACTCACGAATGTAATAATACCTAATGTCAATATGCTTAGTACGTGAATGCTGGATTAGGTTTTTAGAAATGTTTATAGCACTGGAATTATCACAATGTAAGATCATTGAATCTTGACTAATTTCATAATCGCTAAGCATGCGTTTCATCCAAACTAGTTGAGTATATGCATATCCAGCTGCAATATATTCAGCCTCAGCCGTAGAGAGCGATATTGAGCTTTGCTTCTTGCTGAACCAAGAAACTAAGCAATTTCCAATGTAAAAACAACCACCACTGGTTGATTTTCTATCATCAATATTTTCGGCCCAATCAGCATCTGAATACCCGGCTAATTGAACATTAGTATCAAAAGGATACCAAAGTCCCAAATTTATAGAACTTGCGACATATCTAATAATCCGTTTAACAGAAGTAAGATGTGATTCCTTAGGATTAGACTGATATCTTGCACAAATACCAACACTAAATGCGATATCAGGTCTACTAGCAGTAAGATATAACAAACTACCAATCATACTGTGATATAGTTTAGGATCTATATCTTTACCTGTAGAGTCTTTTGAGAGTCTTAATGTTATACTTATAGGAGTATCAAAGTTCTTACCATTCTCAAATCCAAACCTTTTAACAAAGTTTGAAGCATATTTGGTCTGGAAAATAAAAATTTCATCAGGTTGTTGTTTTACTTACAACCCTAGGAAATAGTTAAGTTCGCCAACCATGCTCATTTCGAACCTTAATTTCATTAACTCTACAAACTCAGTAGACATGTCAGAACTAGTAGATCCATAAATAATATTATCAACATATATTTGAACCATCAAAATATCATTGTTATTCTTTTTAACAAAAAGCGTCTTATCGACACTACTTACTTGAAAGCTATGACTAAGTAAGAATTTAGTCAATTTTTCATACCATGTCCTGGGTGCTTGTTTTAGACCATAGAGAACCTTTTTGAGATGAAATACATGGTCAGATAACTTAGGATCTTCAAACCCTGAAGGTTGTTCAACATACACTTCTTCATGTAAATCGCCATTCAAGAAAACACTCTTTACATCCATTTGATAGATTTTAAATTTTTTAAAACATGCAATGGAAATAAAAAGTCTGATTGATTCAAGGCGAGCGACTGGACCAAAGGTTTCATCGTAATCGATGCCTTCAATCTGAGTGTACCATTGTACAACCAGTCTAGCCTTGTTTCGTATAATATTTTCAAGTTCATCAGACTTATTTTTAAAGATCCACTTCGTTCCAATAATGTTTTTATCTTTAGGTCTAGGAACAAGATACTAGACATCATTACGAACAAATTGATTAAGTTCATCCTGCATAGAAACTATCCAATTTTCATCAGAAAGTACTTCTTTTACGTTGACCGGTTCTATTTGGGATGTAAAACAAACATAATTACATATGTTCTCAAGTTGTTTACGAATACAAACTCCAGTGAGAGGATTTTTAAGTATTTGATTGGTTGGATGATCTTTAATAGTCCTTGGTTCAGATTCTATTTGACTTGATGAGATATCTAGATTGTCAATAATAAGAGCTTCATCATCATCTGAACTTGGGGCTGGTGTATTCAAATGATCATCAATGACCACATTGATGGACTCTTGAATCACACCAGTTCTCTTATTTAGAACCCTATAAGCTCGACTGTTCAAAGAATAACCAAGAAAAATTCCTTCCTCACTCTTCATGTCAAGCTTACCCAAATTTTCACGATCCCGTAAAATATAACACTTGCTGCCAAAAACCTGAAAGTATTTGACAGTAGGTTTCTTTTCAAACCATAATTCATAAGCAGTCTTATTATCGGATTTACTAGTATAAACCCGATTAATAATATAACATGCGGTATTAACTGCTTCAGCCTAAAGATTTCTAGAGAGCTCCATGCTATTCAACATAACATTAGCCATATCCTGAAGCACTCTATTTTTCCTTTCAACTATACCATTTTGTTGCGGTGTTTTGGGCGCTGAGAATTCATGTGATATTCCCTAATCGCTATAGAATTTCTCAAAACTACTGTTTTCAAATTCAGATCCATGATCACTATGGATCTTGCTAACATGAGAACTTTTCTCATTTTGGATTCGTTTGATGACCTTTTTTACTTCATCCAGGGTTTCGGTTTTGTCTTTTAAGAATGATACCCAAGTGAATCTGGTATAGTCATCTACGATAAGCAAGATGTATTTTTTACCTCCTCGACTCTCTGATCTGGTTGGTCCAATAAGATCCATATGGAGAAGCTCGAGTGGTCTAGATGTGGTATTGGAGTTCACTTTCTTGTGAGAGCTCCTAATCTGTTTGCCCAACTGGCATTCACCACATATTTTGCCTACTTTTTACAATTTGGGTAGACCTCTAATTAGTTCTCTTTTCCTCGATGTAAATAAGTTTCGATAGTGTACATGTCCAAGGCGTTTATGCCATAATTCAGTCTCATCGGTATGGACCATGTAACATGATTGAGTAGATGAACTAGCATCACTAACGATGTAGCAGTTTTCAGAAGTTCTGCGACCAGTTAATATAACAGAACCCCTTTTATTAACTATCTCATAACCTTGATTAGAAAACTTTACACTATGGTTGTTATCACATATCTGAGAAATGCTTAATGGGTTATTTTTTAAACCCTCAACATATAAGACATTCTTAAATAAGGGAAGGTTATGAAGTTGAACCGTACCTTGACCAATAATCTTGCAATTGCTTCCATCACCAAATGTGACTGACCCGTCAGTCATATCTTTAAGATCGGTGAATAAAGCTTTGTCACCTGTCATATGACTAGAGCAACCACTATCTAGGTACCACTTTGAATGGCTTGTTGCTTTGAAAGCAGTGTGGGCAACCAAGCTGGCAACTTTAGGAACCCATTTCATAACTGTTTTGGGTTTAGGAGTATAGATGGTCTTTTTCTGTCTATTGTTGTAGGAACGACCTATAGAGTTCGACTTTAGTAGTTCCTTGAGAAGATTAATAATTTTTTCAGCTAATTGATTTCGGTTTTGAAAATTAAAGTTGACATGGCCAATTTTAGATTTTTGAAAAGTTTTTGAATTTTTAGAAAAACCTTGAAAAGTATTCTTTTCTTTTGAGTTTGAAGACTCTCCTTTTACAAATTTAGGAGCAGTGTTCTTTTGTTTAGGAGATGTATTCTTATCATAGCCCAACCCGGATCGATCACCACATTTTCTTGATCCGGACAATAATTTTTTCAATTTCGGATTACCTTGGGCATATCTACATGTGTCTTTCAAACTCAGAAGAGAAGCTACCTCATTTTTGAGTTTCTCTTTTTCGGATTTCAAATCTTCAATTTGGGAGGTTTTGAAATTTAAATCATTTTTGGTTTTTTCAAAAGAATCAGAAATATGAGACTTTTCTAAGACAAAAGACTCATAATCTTCCTTAAGCTTAGAAAATTTTTCTTTTTGTAATTTAAGCTTGACAACAATTTTACAACTCTCTTTATAAAGGGCATTATAAGCATCTTGAAGATCATCTTCATTATCACAATCACTATTCAGATTTTCTTCACTAGATATATCATCATGATCTGAATAGGTGATCTTGGCTAGAGTCATAAGGGCTTTAACACCATTGCCCGACTCGGTTTTAGAATCTTCTGATTTAGAAGAGGATTCAGAATCAGATGATTCATCCCAAGTAGCCATCATGCTTTTCCTTTTTGATTTTTCCTTTTTAGGACATTTGTTAGATAAGTGCCCATACTCTTGACAGTTGTAACATTGACTATCTTTCAAGGATTTACAAGTTCTAGGTTTAGATCGTCTCTTATCATTTGATTTTTGAAAATCAACCTTTATCTTGTTTTTGAAAATTTTGTAAAACCTTTTTTCTAAAAGTGCCATATTATCTTCGGTATTTTCTGAATCCGAAGTACTCTTTTGTGAAACATTTTAAAATGATTTGAGAGCAATTAATTTTCCTTTAGGAGCCTTAAAGGATAACTCATAGGTTTGAAGTGAACCAACTAATTCCTCAACCCTCATGGTATCCGTATCACGAAGTTCCTGAATCGCGGTCACTTTAGAATTGAACCGTTCAGGAAGTGAATGTAGTATTTTTGCGCACACTTTACTTTCAGGGATTCTATCACCAAGACCCCACACAGAGTTCACAATGTCATTCAATCTAGTGTAGAAGTCCATAAACATCTCATTCTCCTCCATATGAATTTCTTCAAATTTAGTTGTGAGGAGTTGGACTTTAGATTTCTTGACAATAGATGTACCCTCGTGTGTCATTTCTAATATATCCCATGCTTGTTTTGCATTTTCACATGAGATGATTCTTTTGAATTCATCTGATGATAATGCACAACTAATTGTATTTAGTGCTTTTGCATTTGCACTACTTTCACTTTTCTTAAGTGTGGTCCAAAGCGAATAAGCCGTTACTTTCATAGATTTTGAACCATCGCCATTAGTTACTTCAGTGATAGGAGGTTTCCATTCATTCACTGTGGATAGCCACACACTTTCATCCAAGGATTTGAGGAAGATCCTCATCCTGGCTTTTCAATAGGCATAGTTTGTGCCATTAAAGGGTGGTGGCCTAGTGACTGATAGGCTATCAAAATTTGACATCTTAATATAGCTTAGATCGTTAGATCAGGAAATAAATCTAATAAATAAAAAATAAGCACGAGCTATTAGGCTCTAATACCACTTGAAAGGGCCTAGCTATATGCCCTAGAGGGGGGGTGAATAGGGCAATGCCAAATAAAACTTATAACAGCGAAATAATAAAAGATTTAAAGCACAATGCTGAATATAAAATAATCATAATAGCTTAAAATAAAGAGATTGATACTTTATCAGCTCTAAGGACAACCTTAGACTAAAAACCAGAGGTTTAAGGTAGGACAACCTTATTTCTAGAACATCCTTGTATCACAAACCAAAGAGGAATAATAAGTAATGAAATTAAAATAACTTGCGGAAAATAAATCCTAAGTTATTACAACATTCATCCACACTTGCTTGAAGTGATTACAACATTCATCCACAAACACAAACCACAAACTGAATGAATAAAGGAATGAAAGAATGAAGCACATCCACAACACAACGATATATAGTGGTTCGCCTGT
Source organism: Magnolia kwangsiensis (assembly GCA_037074715.1). NCBI lineage: Eukaryota > Viridiplantae > Streptophyta > Magnoliopsida > Magnoliales > Magnoliaceae > Magnolia > Magnolia kwangsiensis. The sequence goes on along the minus strand of CM073574.1, from coordinate 65,746,905 downwards.
GTGTACACCAACTGTTATCCAACAGCCACACAGATTGCTACTCCACTCCTAATATCCTCACACAGGGGATATTAGCATGCACTATCAAAATAGGTTTCATAGGTTCACCTAAAACCTTCACAATTGTGTCTTTGATCTCGGGCTTACACAATCCAAAAACTCCGCAATCTGAGTTTTCTGGCTCTCCTCAGATAACCACTACAATGAGATTTTTCTGGTGAATCTCAAACAAAAACCAGAGAAAGTAAATTACAAAACATGTAAAATACCTGAATCACCTTTTGAAGAAGCCCGGTAGAACCAATCGGAGTAGAAGTTCGATTCGACGTTCAAAGTCCAATACTCACTTTAAGAATGGTTCTAAGTCTAATTGATTTTAGATCAAACAGGCTAGATCTATTTGATTTTAAATTCAAGAAGAAGGAATATCAAAAATTCTCCTTTTCTAATAAGATTGGAATGTAAATCAAAATCAAATAAGAATAAGCTAGAAAAAAGAATATTAAATAAGCACAAAGCAGCTTAAAATAAACACAAACTTATCTCAGAGAATAGCCTAAAGAATGCTTGAATAGAATTGATTTGAAGTACAAAAACTCTGAAGTTCGTGCTCAATTTATAGACTGAAAAATTCCGTCTACGACTGGTCTTAGGATCCTAGGACTGGTCGTAGATCTAAAGATTTTTGAAATATTTTCGCAGGATAATATTTTCAGTTCCACGACCAGTCTTGAGTGGTCTACGACCGGTCGTGGGCCATCTACGACTGGTCGTGGGACACCTACGACCGGTCGTAAGACCCCAAAAATGGTTGCTGGAGTTTGAGTCGTAGGGCTACGACCGGTCGAAGGATGAGTCGTAGAACTCACAGGACTGGTCGTAGGATGTCCAGGATTGGTCGTAGGATAACAAGAAAGATCCAAAAATCTTCAACTACCTAGGACTGGTCCTAAAAAACTTAAGACTGGTTGTAGCAAAGCTAGGACTGGTCTTAAAGTCCCTATGACTGGTCTTAGAACACTCCAAACAAGCATATTAAAATATATGAGTTATGTATCCGGAATGACATACAGTAAACCCCATCCTAAGGTCAATCTAAGGTCAAACAAACCTTAAAAGTGAGATGGACATTGAAAGTCTGTACACTCAGATGACCCTTAAGAAAAGCTTATGAATATTCAAAACTTGTAGTAGGCCTTCATAAGCTTGATCCTGACTTTGACAAAGTCTTCTCGTAAACTTGAACTTGATCAAATCTTGAACATGCAACCTTGAAAACTTCTATTCTTGATTTCTTCATCCAAGACTTGAAAACTTTCTTCTTTTAAGATCTTGTCTTGAAATGCGATGTCTTGATATGTCTTGATTACAATGAATAGTCTTCAAACATAAAACACAAGATATACAAGACAGATATAGGATTTGACACCACAAAATTTGACAACTAAAGGGATATGAAATCATAGCACTTACAGGATTTTCTTCAAAATCACTTAAATTTACAGAAAAAATTCAAAAATTTTAGGTAAATTTTTTTACACAAAACTGAAGAGTTTTCAAAGGAAACCTACCTCCAACCTAAATTCTACATCTTCCTTAACATATAAACATATGCAATACAAGAAATATGAGAATAATGAAAATAAAGAGGAGTGGAAGAAAAGTACATGAAAGACAACGACTATATAAGTGTTAGTGCGAATTTCCTATTAGTTGATGTTTCAATAACTAAACTGAACTAATTGTAAAAAAATGATTAAAATCCTAATCTAATGAATCCTGAATAAACAACATCATCCAAAGGCATAAGTTCATCTGGCTTTGGTAAATTTCTTAGCAAATTTTTCAACAAGATCATCCATAAACTTACTTTATAGTAAGTTTAGATGTCTTGGAACATGTACGTTCAGAGAAATCTGTGAATCTCATTAAAATTTTTCTTTTTATTATCGTGAGGTGTCTAAAGAGTATAAGATTGACCTTTGGTAGAATATTTTTATTAGTATTAGTGGACCATGGTGAATAAGAGATTACAAATAGTTGAATTTTAGTAAAGTTCTCTTTGGCTAGCGTAGCCTCCTATGAATGCTAGGAGATCAACGCCCACACTCTTTGACGATCTTGCTTTTTTACTTTTTCATGCATGTTGTATGTTGTGGGGTATGTGACCTTGATTGTCAGTTTGGAGTCGCCACTAACCACTTAATCTTAAAATCCTACAGTCGGCTAGAACCAGCGGAATATGTAAGGTTAGAGAAATCTGAAGATTCCCTTACCTTAGATTGACTCCTAGTTTGCGATTTGAGATTCCTAATAACGGACCTTGATTACGAAGAGGGAAGGTGTTAGGCACATTCTTCACCCATACAAATGTATGGTTTCTACTTGGTGTGGTAAGGAAATCTTAAGGGAGGGATGATTTGGTCAGAGTATGATTAGGCACACATGGATTTTTGATGCGGCAAGATCTGAGATTTCGGCAAGCCATAGAGCATACGTCTGAGAATGTGTCTAAAAGGCGGATGTGATGATGCTTATGCAAGAGTAAAGAAAAGTGGACTAGATCTAGTTTTGGGGTTCGGGTGTGTAAAAACACACCCATTTAAGCCCAAAATCCCGTAAGAAAACTTTTGGACGAGCCAAAGCACCAAATAAAGCCCATCGACTAAAGCCCGGACTAACCTAAGCTTGGACAATGGTTGGACTACCGTAGACGATAGTCAGATTACTGCGGGCGATAATCTGACTGCCACTCCAGAAATGGACAGTTGTCACCTCTAAGCAACAGCTATCTCTCGTCCCAAAGTCAACTTTTGTATGGATTTACCCTTCATAAGCTCAACAATTACCACATTACCATCTGAAAAGGCTATAAATAGCCCTCTCCTCCTCACATTTCAAACAACAACTTCTCATTTCTAAAATGCAAGTGAGAGAGAGAGAGAGAGGAAGAGAGTGAGGGTGAGAAGGAGCTCCCAAGCCTCTAAGATCAGATTTTTCAGCTACCCTTTAGCCTTATCCCAACCATCTCAACCCTTTAGTCTAGCATGGATTAATCATGGTATAGTTCATGTCCTAGCCAACTCAAGATCAAGCCAAAGATCTTTTCATTTTATTTACATACAAGCATTCATCATAACATCTTTTCCCTTCTCAACCCCACTGCGTCTCTAAATCACTTGTGAATGTATGCTCTGTGACTTGCCACTGCGTCTGAGAGTGTGTTTTTATACTAATTTATTTGTATGCTTCGGCTTTGATGATGTTTTGGGGTTCGGGTTAGGGTTTAGGCTAGGGTTAGGCTAGGTTTAGGGTTTAGACTAAGGTTTGGGCTAGGGTTAGGCTGGGATTAAGGTTTGGTTCGGATTAGGTTTTGGTTCGGATTAGGTTTTGGTTTGGATTAGGGTTTGGTTTGGATCAGGGTTCGGTTTGGATCAGGGTTTGGTTCGGATCAGGGTTTGGTTTGGATCAGGGTTTGGTTCGGATCAGGGTATGATCATGGTTCTTGGATTGTCTTAGCTTTCTCAAGATATTATCTTAGATGGGGTGTCTATAGATGCCCCTCTTTGGCCAAGGTTGTAGGCAACTGAGTGCCAAAGTAAGTGGACATCCCACCCTTCTAGTCAGAAAAGGTAGTGGTTCAAATATGTTACCTGCCATTATATCATTGTCAGTTGACTGTCTGGGAAAGAGATTATTCGCACACGTCATGAGGATTGAGGAAAATGTTATGATTGTCCCTGCGCGTCGATGCGGCATTACAGGTCACCAACCACAACCCTTTCACGTCAGATTGTTAATAACATTAGAGGGTAAGTCTGAAAAGTAGGGCCTCTGACGTCAATGCTGCTTTATTAGCAATCATGTACTGTTTGGATTTGTCATTTCCTCTGCTACATAATCACCCTAGGACTATTCATTTTGTTTGATCATCAAAGTGGTTAGCTGCCCTGTACATTAATGCTGCCTTACGGGGAACTCACTATGCCAACTTAGACTCAATCAAACTTTCCAAACATCCTGGACTAGGTATATGCGGGTAATCTTTTACCATGCAGTTTGCTGATTCTGATACTTTGGTTAGAATGGATTGTCGTCACTTTGAGTTTGATTATTCTTTCTAGAGACATATCAAATCATTTTTACTCATATTCATCTCGTATGACTGTCTGATATGGAGATCGAGCCAATTGTACTTGTATCATATATGGATTCGACCATCTTTCAGGGAAACCGGAAGGGATCGAATCTTATTTTTCTTTTTACACCAATAGTAACTGGAGAATATGGAAGATTCCTCAGTGTACTATGCGCCACATGCATTTTTTAAAAATCTTTTGTTTGAAAACTATTCTCTTTGGAACTAGATTCTACAGGGATTTTATTGAAAATATTTTTTAATTTATTTAGAAAATATCCATTCGATCTCATGGGTGGGTATCGTGTAAGCCTGGTATCCTAGACCGTACCGTTCCATAGACTTCCACGGTCTTACCGGTCGAATTTCGGCAACCTTCGACCCTTAACCAATATTTACGTGCGACCCTGATTCGTATGCCGTCAACCCCTATCGACTCAACCCAAGACCTTTACCATAGCGACCGCGCCGTCGCTGCGGTTCCGATGCCGTGACTTGCGCACAGAGGTGATACCCTGGTCAAGAGATGTGGGCCAACGTTCGGTGCGAAGAAAACGCCGCGCGTTGCGAAACTCAAGAGAATCTCTACGAGGTGTCACATCAATCCCATCAATCCATCAATCCATCAATCCATCACATGTCAAGTACATGTCAAGTTTCACCCATTCCCAAGAAACCACAAAAGTCAAGAATCTCTTATAAGCCCATACCTCTCTTACACCAAAAGCCCTCGAAGTCAAAAAGTTCTTACACCACCCATGCTTTTCTTATACAAATGGCCACAAAAGTCAAGATTTTCTTACACCCATCACTCACCACATCCATCACCCATCTCTCTCTCCCTTTACAACTCTCTCTCTCTCTCTTTCTCATTTTCAAACTCAAAAAAATCTAAGGAGAAAAATCTCATACGTATGAGAATTCTCTAAGCCTCTCCCTCTCTTTCAAAACTTCAAGTGTGGCCCACTTTCCTACCCCATGATCTCCCATCCTAACCATCCATTCCCCATCTCCTCCATTGGAATCAAAGCTAAGGTGCTAAGGAACTCACAGGAACAAGAAGATCAAACAGTGGGTGCTCCTCTAGATGTAAAAAATTTGATTTGTATAGCCTAGATGTTTTCTTTCTTTCATGAGGGAAGTGTAGGACCCACCAATCAATGGTGGAGATCCCACACAATCCCATGATTGTGGCCTAATGGCCTACCTTATGCATGCATGATCCATGCATGGGGCCTTTCTCTATGGGCCCCATCATAGTAGTTTTATTTCATATTATATTATGTTTGGGTCATCTAGACCTTATAACCATGGTGGGGATGACATCCTCACCATGCATTTTAATTATAGGCCATGCATGTGCAAGATCCATGTCGTAAATGTAAATCTAGGTATGATGCGGGTGTGATTGATCTTGGGAGGGCTCAATAGTGGCGGATCCCCTTTCCCTATGGTCGAATTTTTCTTCTATCTCTCTTTTTCCTCATTTTATTTCCTGATGTGTGTGTCCCATTAATATATTTCCCTTTTTATTTAACTTATATAATAAATTTTTTCTAAGTACATGTTGCTGTCCAGAATTTTCTAGACAGTTTCTGGTTGTTTTTGGACTAAATTTTGGGACTGTTTGGGGGACTATTCATACCTATTAAATATACTTTTCTGAAAGGTAAGGATATCATCTTTATATTCCCCAAATTTCAGCCCCAACTGACCTTCATTGGGGTCCCAAAGGTGTGGTCCAAGTGAGGTGGACAGTCTGGATTTTATGCACTGTTCCAGCAACATTCCACCATGGACAGTTGAATTTTTAAAATTTATTAAAATACCTATGGGTGTTTAAAAATTATAAAATTTTTTAGGGGGGTGAAATACTTATGATGAGACACACATACAAAATTTTGAGGCTAATGGACGCCTGTAAACACCATGGTGATGGAGGAACCGGCCCATTATAATATGGTATCCAGATCAGTCCAATTTTCAGCACAGATTGATTTATGTAAATGAATTAAAATATTTACAGATGTTTAAAAATTTTAAATTTTTTTTAAATATGGTACACTTATTTTAGAACCAACTTACCAAATTTCAGGGCCAATGGACCTCTGTACACACCGTGGTGAGGGCCGGACTGGCCCACCACGTTGGGACGTCCAGGTCTGTCTGATTTTTTCTGGATAGTCTGTTTTGTTTAAATTAATTAAAATATTTAGAGATATCTAAAAATTATGAAATTTTGTGGAGATGTGTCCCACCTATGGAAGTATCACTCTGTGAAATTTCAGCCTCAAGTGACCCCGTTTGGGTATCCAAAAGAATGGGCCAAGATGGTTGGACTCTCAAATTTTTTTCTGCTGTGCAGTCCAGCAATATGCCTTGATAAAAAAACCATAATTCAAAAATATTTTTTCTGATGGTGGGCCACATTTTTGGGTTTCCTCTCATTGTATGCATGATGAGGGACCTTGGCCCTCAATTTTCAGAGTTTTAGAGGCCTTGGACCCACTCCAATGGAGTGCCCAAATTTAGGACAGCAACATGTTATAATTATGCTGGCCTTGGGCTGAAATTTTGAGGAGTGGGGCCCACCATATTATAAAGATCTTAGAGGAAATGATTTATACCTTTAGTTTCTTAAATGTTGGGCTTAATGAATGCACTTTTGAGGCCCACCACAGTTGAATTTAATTGGGTCTATGAATGTAGCTAGTTGTTGAACTATTTAAGGCCCATAGAGTGGACCCATTTGATGTGTTCCAAGGCCCATGGGATTAGGCCCATTTGATGTAATTTAAGGCCCATAGAGTGGACCCATTTGATGTGTTCCAAGGTCTATGGGATTGGACCCATTTGATGTATTTTAAAGCCCATGGGATTAGGCCCATGGGTCGAGAACCATTTGATGTAATCTAAGGCCCACGGGTTATGACCCATTGCAATGCACATAAGGTCCATTGGTGTGGCCCACTGATGTGGCCCATTTGATGAGTAAAAGGTCCATATGACATGGCCCATTTGATGTATTTAAGGCCCAATGGGGTGTACCTAAGGTCCATTGCAATGTGTGATCCCAACCTGGTTTACGTAATGTTATTCACTACGGGCTACACCTTGGGAGCAATGTTGGTTTGACGTCCACATTGCGAGTATAATGTTAGTTAAATGTCCGCATTGTGACTCTCCCTAGGGCCCATTGGTAGGCCCGTACTTGTTGTATGCAAGCCGTCTAGGCCAGCTGCGTTGTAAGGATAGGACATTACTTTATAACATGCTTAGTATAACTCCATGACGCACAACCCATTTGTATCGGTCCATTTGATCGGCTTGCTCGTATCGGCCATTTGATTGATCTAGCCCATATGATTGATTAAGCCCATTTGAATATATTTGTGGCATGTTGCTAAGGCCATATATGAGGCCCGTTGTTGAGGCCCACCTTGATGTGTATGAGGCACGTTGTTGAGGCCCACCTTGATGTGTATGAGGTCCGTTGTTGAGGCTCACCTTGATGTGTATGAGGCCCGTTGTTGAGGCCCACCTTGATGTGTATGAGGCTCGTTGTTGAGGCCCACCTTGATGTGTATGAGGCCTGTTGTTGAGGCCCACCTTGATGTGTATGAGGCCCGTTGTTGAGGCCCACCTTGATGTGTATGAGACCCGTTGTTGAGGCCCACCTTGATGTGTATGAGACCCGTTGTTGAGGCCCACCTTGATGTGTATGAGGCCCGTTGTTGAGGCCCACCTTAAATATATATGAGGCCCATGTTGCAAGGCCCATTGTGATGTATACAAGGCCCCTAGGTCATGGCCCATTGCAATGTATGTCAGACCCAATTGGTGCGGCCTATTCGATATATTTATGGGGTCCATGTCATTAGGCCCATCCTGTTGTATTAGTGACCCGTCCATTGAGGCTCACCCGTGGTATATATTTGAGGGCCATGTGTAGGGCCCACCTATTGTGTATTTAAAGCCCATGGGTTGTGGCCATAGTGATGTATATTAGGCCTATGTGACGAAGCCCATACTGATGTGTATTAGACCCAGGTATGTGACTCACCTACGAAGTATATTTGAGGCCCATTGTGATATATCTGAGGCCCATGGGTGCGACCAATCCAGATGTATTTGAGGCCTATGCCAAGACCCATTGTGATATGTGTTAGGCCCATGACCAGGGCCCACCTGTTTCGTATATTTGGCCCTTGTGTGAGGCCATGTGCCTATTATATATTTAATACGATGTGGGCCATTCCTTAGGGGCAATGTTGGTTAAAAGTCCACATTGTCGACGCTAGTTATTGATACCGTTTATGAGTATGTGACATTATAACATCATGATACATGCTCATTCGCATCATCTGCATGTTTATTATGAGATGTGATTGACCATTGCATATGTCATTGGGCAGGATGATGTGAGACTCTCTGATAGGTGGAGATTATCTCACATGAGAGCATGACATGCGCAGGATTGATGCATGATTGGATTGTATGACTCATGCATCTTGCATCGTGTTATGATTACTATATGCCCTAGTGACATCAGGGTCGTTGCCTCCACAGGCATATCGTGGATGGCCAGATGGGACACCAAAAATCTGTTCAAGCATCGGGCTGCCATAGATGGCCCTGGGTGAAAATTCCTAAACCCCCTCTTGGTTTCAGAGGATGCTCCAACATCTAGACCGAGTGGGTAGATGAGCGTTGAGTGCCGATTACCAGATGGCTGCGCTCTCCACTATGTCGTGGTCGGTTGGAAGGGAGTGCGGCCTTACCCACCCGAGAGAGTAGGCATGGCTAAGCTGAGTTTGACCATCTTGAGGAATGGGTCTGCTATCGGTGAGCCGGGTAGGTATTGACAGACTACTGACAGGCGGATAGTGAGGTCTTTTCCACTTACCCAGTTGTGGGCTTGATTGGGGTGGCAGGTGGTGTGAAGTGTAATAGACCCCGGTGATTTCCTCAGAGAGGAACCGTACTGATATGAGGACTAACATGATATTATGACACCCCGTCACTATTATGCATATGGTCGGGTGCACGTGGGCGGACGTTGATGTGGGCGGGTGTGATGTGGGTGGGGCTGAGGCCTGGGCGAGCTACCACACTGGGCGAGCTACCAGCAGTTAGCAGGCTACTGTGCTGACAGGCTACTGAGTAGGAGTTGTATACTCATTCATTCATCCATTCACTATCCACTCTGGCTGGTGGTGTGCAACTAATTGTTGTGTATCTTCATTATGACAAGGATTTCGATTGGGAGCGCGACTAACCTGAGATCAGGAGTTTACCACGTTGAGTCAGACTATCCAAATTTAGGTATGAGACTGGTTTGGATAGAGGTTCCTTGTGGTGGACCCCATAGCCTACGATACTATGTACTATCATCCCGACATCACACTCCAGCATGGTCATTCCATTAGCACCATATACTGCATATTCTATTACATCTTCGGCGTGTGGCATTGTGGGTTGTTATGTTTCTGTATTCCTGTGATTTAGATGAGAGTGATGATATTTGTTAGCTCTTTCAAATTGTGTATTACATTATATCCTTATCATTTAACATTTGATTATCTATGACTCATCATTTTCATAGCTGTCCTATATTACGTATTTTGATATTGATTAACTTATGGACTTGTTCATACTTCCGCTTATTTTGTTATCGCATGATTATAATCTTGTCAGTATTTCTGTTTACGCTGATAATTCCTGCTCTTATCAGTGTTTCTGCTTATTCAGTCATTGTATGGTTTATGGATTAATAGCTTTCCGGTATCGTATGATTATGATATTATATTGAATACTTGGCACTTATCTCGTGCACACACTTACACCACCCTCTAAGCTTTCTATAAGCTTATACACGATAGATGCGTGCAGGTGATGTTAGGTTGCAGCAGCATTGAGCTTGGAGCGTGCAGTTATTTTCTGGAGCTTTGATTTTGACATATATATTTCCCTTTCAGTATTGTATTCAAATGATTATATTAGTGGATATGTGATGATGATGTTGCCTTTATGATTTGGGTAAACTTGTAGTTATGCTTATTACTAGTTAAATGTACAAAAAAAAAATTCTCCTTGTAGGATCCCATGATTGAAAATCTGGCATATGAATGCTAGGAGCCGAGAATGGGGTACTACGGAGGCTGTTGCCACCAGATTCGGCGATCGAGATTCCTGTGAATCCGATTTTCAGGTTTGGAGCGTGACATATCGTCATTCAATTTTTATTTGCGCGAGTTAAGTAAACAGTCACGTTGCCCTCACTGATGAGCTGACAGAGCTTACAGTTTTTATTGACAATATTTTTTAGGGTTTTTTAAACATCCATTTGATCTCGTGAGAGGGCGTCGTCGTCTGACTTTTATTGTAGAATTTTAAACAGATTTCAAGCAGTTGTGCTGCCTTCATTAATGAATTAATGGGGGTTTAACCATGATTTATTGTATTTTCTTTTCTTTTTCTCTCTTTTTTTAAAAACGGAGGTCTAGATCATGAAATGGTGGGCCCGAATGGATGATTCGTGGTCCACTTGGATCTTCTAACAGTATGGATCTTGATGGTGGGCCATTATTTGTGGAGTGGATCACACACCTTAACTTGATTTTTCGTTCCATGTATAGATGAAATTTCTCAAGTGGGCCCTAAATCATGATTGGATAACATGGCTTGATTTGGACATGTGGGCCTAAGACCATGGGCCTTGAAATTGGACTATGAAGTGGGCCTTTCTTTAGATATGTGGGCCTAGGAAATGGGCTTAAAAACATGGGCCTTGAACCATAGGCCTTTAGACAATGGGCTTGGTGGGTTTTTAACATGTGGGCCTTATGGACTTTGAACTTGTGGGCCTTATGGGCTTTGAATTGTGGGCCTTATGGGCTTTGACTTTGGGCCTTAGATTTGGACTTTGGCTTTGGGCCTTGGATTGGGCTTGGGCTGTAGGCCATGTGGGCTTTAAACTGTGGGCCTTGAATTAAGCTTGGACTTTAGGCCATGTGGGTTTTGAATTGTGGGCCTTGTGGGCTTTAATTTTGGGCTTTTGGGCCTTTAGTAGCCCATTCACAATGTGTATCCCTCTTATAGAGTGTTTATTTCATGGAAGTGAGAGGGATACTTACCTATAAACGTTTTGATCATGCAGCATGCCTTGTCACAGTAGAAATGAGGCTGATAGGGACATCCTTGGGGATTCTACTTTGTCTTCTTCAGGGTTGATGACTCCTTTGAAGCATTTGAGGAGAGGCCCTTAGTTGACCTGTCATTTTGTTAGCCACTCATGGCCATCTTATCTTTGAGCTTGAGTGCTCTGTCATGCTTATGAGGATATGGCCAGTCGTCTGGTGGTGGGGTGATGATATGATGAGAGCATGATCACGTTGCGCCGTCTCGAGAGGGATGAAGTCTTTTACCTGGAGATCCTTAACTTGTTAGCTACTTATCTTGTGCATGTATATATATATATATATATATATATATATATATATATATATATATATATATATATATATTAATTTTATAAAGAAAGGAAAACAGTGTATTTGTATACAAAAGGTGTTTGAAAGGAATGAATTTTTTTTTATGCTGAATTTGTCAATGTCTGCTTGCATTTAGATTGGTGCTTTAGATGATTGGGATCAGAATATTGGGCTCAGCCAACTCGTGTGCAGTAGTCTGGGTTATGTGCTAAAGATGTTGGTTCCTTAAGAGTACTCATTTAGGATCATGCCCCTTGGATTTGGGAAAAGTATGATAGAATACTGATCCAAAGTTGGTCCTTTTCTTACATCTATTCGTTCTTCTTATTGCCTTTATACCTACACTTTTATGTATATATATATTTTTATACCGTTGTTTTTCCCTGTAGTGCCCTTTCAGGTTTTCACTATAACTGGTTTCTCTGTCATTTTTTCCTATAGTGTCCTTTCAGATTTCATTACATCCCAAATTTTTATTTTTGCCTGCCCCTTGGCAGCTTGTGCATTTTTACTCTTAGCGCCCTTTCGAGTTTTCACCAAGTCCACTACATGCCCGCCGTTTTTATTTGAGCTGCCCTTTTGGGTTTTCAACTCACCCTTTTTTCTTAGGCATGCTTTTTTTATATAGTGCTAGGAGAGATGGAGAGACTTCCTTCATAGCCGACCAAGTGGTTAACTTCCTGTCCTTGTTTTTTATTACAATCGCAAGCTGTCCTATGTTGGTCGGATTATTTTGGGGGATATAGGATGACTTTATTTTCTTCTCTCCTTTTGAATTCTTTTTGAGTTTTATCTTTTTTCTTCTTTTTTGTGTGTGTGGAAGTTTTTCTCTCCCTTTCTCTTTTTTTTTTTTTTTTTTATTTTTTACATTCTTTTTGTAGGTGTTTTTTTTATATTCCTTTTGTAGGAGAACTAATTTTCTTCTTTTTTATTTTCGTTAATTGCAACTTAGCAATTGTAACCATTGACAAAATTAGGTGTGGTAATCCATGATAGATTTTTATGTTGTTGGCGTTGATGGGCTCAGGAAGATCTTCTCCTCTAAGATTTGTGAGTCGAAGGGTGCATCCTAGGAGTACCTCTTGAATGATCAACGGTCCATCCCATGAGGGTTTGAACTTTCCTCTAGGATCTGGCAAAGGTGGTGGTAGGATACGTTTCATGACCATGTCACTGACTTTGAAGCTTCTCTTTCAGACTCTCTTGTTGTAGGCCCGTGCGATCCTTCTTTGGTAACATTGCGAGTGGCTTAGAGCATGCATGCACTTTTTGTCTGCCAGATGTAGTTGATCGTATCTTGCTTATTGCCACTTGCCTTCCTTGACTTCGCTTTCTAGCAATACTCGAAGTGATGGGATTTTGATTTCGACCAGCAATGTTACTTCCATTCCGTATACAAGTTCATATGGAGTTACACATGTAGCAGATCGTACAGACGTCCGATAAGCCCAGAGAGCGTAGGGGAGCATTTCCAACCAATCTCAATATTTTTTGACCATTTTCTCTAGTATGCGGATGATAGTCTTATTTGCAGCTTCAACCCCACCATTCATTTGAGGACGGTAGAGGCTTGACCGATGACATTTGATCTTAAATTTGTCGAGAAAATCGCTCATCCTTTTATTGACGAATGGGTTTCCGTTGTCTTTAATTATGGCCTGAGGAATCCCATACCGGCTAATGATATTATTCTTCATGAACTTTATCATGTGGGATGTTGTGATGGTGCTGTAGGATGTTGCCTCTATCCACTTGGTGAAGTAATTTACTACCACCAGGATGTATTCATGCCCGTTTGAAGCTTTGGAGTTGACTTTGTTGATGATGTCAAGTCCCCATATAGAAAAAGGTCATGGAGTCGTCAGATTGTATAACTCAGAAGCAGACGCATTAATCTAGTTCGTATGCTCCTGGCACTTGAAGCACTTCCTGACATGTTTGTAGCAATCCATTTACATCGTTAGCTAATAATAGTCGAGCCGTAGGATCTTCTTTACCCTCATATGGCCATTCATGTGTGAGCCGCATATTCCTTCATGGATTTTTGACATGATTTGAGCAACTTTCGTTTCATCTACATAGCGGAGAAGGACTTGATTGAAGCATCGCTTGTAGAGGATGTCCCTAGTGATCATAAACTAGGACGCTAGCCGTTGGATAGTGTGACGATCGGTTGATGTTGCTGCTTCTGGGTACTTTTGATACTTGAGATATTCCTTGATGTCTGTGTACCACGGCTGATCATTCAAAGAGGTTTTTGCTTCGTTGATTTGCAAGCAGAATGCGGGTTCCTCTTGAAGTTCGACGATGAGTTCCCATTCAGCAATTCCTTTTGGGATTTCCAGCATTGAGGTGAGTGCAGCCAGAGTGTCCGCAAACTGATTCTTGGCTTGGGGCATGTAAGAGAATGTGATCTTTTCAAATTTGTCAGTTAGATTTTTCAGATAGACATGATAAGGGATCAGTTTTTCGTCTTTAGTCCTCTAGTAGCCATTTGTCTGATTGATGATGAGTTGTGAGTCTGTGAAAACTCGTAACCTCTTCACGTTGGAGATGATGTCTTCTCTTAGACTAGCGATGCATGCTTCATATTCGGCTACGTTGTTAGTGTTGTTAAATGTTAATTGCATGGAGATGGGAATCGGGACGTCGTCGGGAGAGTAGAGTATTTGTAACACCCTGAAAATCGGGGGTCGTGTATAAACTCAACTCCCGAGTTCCAGACCGTCACTTATGCAACAAAAATGGTTATGATTCAATGTTGTCTGATTTAAAGCATTCACATGAGTAAAAGTATACCAAAACTGCAATTCATACTTCAGATCCAGTGATAAAAGCAAGCGAAAGACTAAACAATGTATATATCACTGTATGGAAAAAACAAAGTAATCTCATCTGTCTCCAAAGTATGACTACATCTCTGAGTCTCATGTACATATATATAACAAAAGAATAATGTTCAAAAAAGGAAAGTCCCACTGATGTCCCCTCGATCCAGGTCACCTACGGGAAGCCGTCATGATACTGCATATACGAGAACTCATCCTGGTCCTCGTCGATCTCTGGCTCCACCTCCTGGATCTCGTCCTCACCTGCAGCTACAACAGGGTCTGGTGGGTGTTGCAAACACCATCCCGTAACGTGGGAATGAGTGATCAACTTAGTGGAATCATAGAGCAAAGATTAGCATGTTCACAATTCAATCACGCGATAATAGTAAAGCAGTAAATCAGACAATCCTAATACTGTTATTAATGCAAGATGATATGACGTGATGTATGCCCTCACCGACGATCACCCTCATGCGGCAACATCTTACGACCGCGGCATGCCACACTCCCTAGAGTGCTCCACATCTTCCAGGCACATGCAATGCTATGGTGATATGATTTCCAAGTTGTTATTAGTCCATTCAAACAGCAGGATTGGGAAACTAAGGTACTTCCCTTGTATCAATCCCAACACAGATCCTGTCTAGGGTCGTCACTCCTAGTAATCTCATACGATGTGTATTTCGTAGGTCACTGCAAGGGCTACCAGGGCTGTTGCTCGCACTCGTTGCACCGCTCCCCCATCACCTTATCAATACAGGCCTATCGTACTCTACTGCAACGGAAGGGTCGTCGCCTCCCGTGGACTCAGAATACGCTCGCGGTCACTACAAAGGGCTCGTCGCCTGATCAGTGTAGGCCGACAGTTAGAATATAGTGTCCCATACCACCATAATCTGTTCACGAGTCAAGGTGCTCACTGGTCACTACGGGGAGGTTTGTGGCCCCAGTGTAGGCCGACAGCTTGACCACGGTGTCCCATACCACCATGCCCGGTTCATGAGTCTTCGTGAATCAAGGTACCACGGTTAATAGGGTTTACAATGGTAAGTTCAGTACCCTAGGTTCAAGCAGTTATGATACATACAAGGTGAACATACATCGGCCAGTCGGGTTACTTGACGGGCTCGACTAGCGTGATCGCATCTCAAGTTGAACGACATGAAGTGCGTAAAACACTTCGCGTGGCCTAACCACTGCCGCCAACTCTCAACACGAATCACGTTCATCGACGCGTCGTTCGTGGCTATGACCAGTCAGCCACGAATTCGCTCGGTTACCGACTGCCTGGACTAATTCTAGTCCCACACATCTATGGAATCATATTAGCATTACATGTTAAAGTATTGGAATTGAAATACATCATGTGAGCATGTTAACACATGTTATAACATTCAACTTAAGCAAATCTTCAAGGCATACCTTCTATGCATGTAATACAATCATGCATAAGGTAAACATGTAGGAAATCATTTAGGTCAGCATATTAATCATGAAATCAATCTCAAACTACTACATAACATTATTCAATTCAATACATACTAATACAAGCATTTATACGAACACATACACTACACACTTAAGTCCACATATAGTATGTCGACCCAAAGTGCGCAACTTGGAGAATCTCTTCACCAAACTGATTATGCAAGCATTCCTAACTCTCTAATGCGGCGACAAACCATGTCAATCACGTCAGCAAAATATGCATGTAGACCGTACTTCCTACAAATGACTAAAATGCCCTAAATCTCATATTCTTCGTTAATTTATGAAACAGGAAACGGAGAGCATGTTGTACATGTCAAACGGCGATGCCGTCGATAATCTACTATTAAACGACATTGAAAGCGTTGTAAACCGTCAATCAAAGCGTCTAAAATCCTCACCTAGTCTCTTACGGTCGCGGGATTTTGAACGGAGCGTGTACGCTTCGTCTACGGCAGTAGGAGAGCCTGATTTATGGAATACGTTAGCTAACATGTTATGCAACTAAGTAAACCCTAAATCAGCAAGTTTTTGGGGTTATTTTATACCTGAAAAATGGAGAAATCACCAGCCAGGTGATTGGAATGAAGTGTTGAAGCAGCCACTGTCAGGGGCTCGGAAGCGGGAAAATTCTCTTCTTCTCTTTCTCTCAAACTCTCTCTCTTTTTCTCCTAGGGTTGCAATTTTCGGATGTAAGGGAGAAATGAGGGTTTCAACCCCTTTTATAAGCTTGAAATTGCCGAAAATAGGCTCCGGGACGAAGTTTACTTGATGCCTATCCATTTCGGGGCTGTTTTGGTCCAAAAACTGATTTCTGGTGGTCCCCTGGTCGATTGCGATCAGACTTAAGCTCATGGGTACCAGATGTACCTCGTATTAAGTTTTCAGTCTGGCAGGGTTCGCAGATCGCACGTGGCGGACCAGTTTCAGTTCAGCAGTCACCGCACATAGATTAGGGCTGAAAGTCTCATGATAATAAATAGAATTTTCCTGATCCGAGGGTGTAATCTGGATGAATTCTGACGGTCAGAACGCTTAATACTGACGCGTCAAGTCGTGTGCCAGATTTGAATTTGAAATTCCAAATTCGTCCCTATTCGCGGTCGCTTCAGTCCGGGTTCAATGAAATCGTCTGTGATTATCGGTTTGACTTGATTTTCGAGATGATTGTCAAGTCCAGCTGGGCGGTTCTAACGGTCTAAGATAGGAGGTATCGGACCTTCGACGCGCGGTCTAAATCCAATACAAAATTTCAATATGGTCCAGAGAACAAACCTGCTTAGAGTTTGATCCGAGGTTATAGAGTATTGTAGAGTTGTTTGTTCTACTCGATTTGGGTCTTGCAGAACGTATTTAAAGTGATCAGGGACTATTTTCCAGCTACTCTAGCGTTGCGCTAGCTAACTTACGTTTAATTTCCATGGAAATTATTTCTACGCAATTTCGGGTCGAGTTGGTACTCGTGCCCAAGTACGAATTTTTCACGGGCGTTACAGTATTACTCCTACTCTACTCCCTTTCAAGTTCGCGGCTCCTTCGAAGAAGAGTGTCCACTCTCCTACTTTTCTTTCTTCTTCTTCCTCGATTAGGAGGATGTCCTTGTCAGGAAAGAAGGTCTTCAGTGGTTGATAATCAGGCAGAGAGTGTGCTATTAAATGGTCAGTCAGTGCTTACCCATTGATTGCTTTCTGAGTGACATAGGTGATGTTGAACTCTAAAAGCAGAAGTTGCCATTTTGCGATCCTGCCCGTTAGTGCTGGTTTCTCGAACAAGTACTTTAACGGGTCCATGTGAGAGAGTAGAAGGATTGGGTGAGTGATCATGTATTGTTGTAGCTATTGTGTCGTCCAAACCAGGACGAGACACATGTTCTCTAAGTTGAAGTATTTGGCTTCATAGCTTGTGAACTGCCGGCTCAGATAGTAGATCGCTTGCTCCTTTCTTCCTGTATCATCGTGTTAGCCGAGGATGCATCTGATTGCTTCCATTGTGACAGAAATGTACAACAATAGTTGCCTACCTGGTATATGCGGCATAAGCACTAAAGGGTTCAACAGATACTTCTTAATCTTGTCGAAATCCATCTGAGAGTCGTCATTCCATTCCTTTGGCGAGTTCTTCCTTAGAAGCTTGAATACGGGCTCACATTTGGGAGTGAGCTATGTGATGAATCGGCTGATGTACTGGATCTGTTCGAGGAAACCCTGAATCTCTTTTTTCAGTACTAGGTGGTGGCATCTTGATAATTGCTTTGGTCTTGGTCTCATCCACCTAGATGCCATCTTCGTTGAGGATAAAGCCTAGCATTTTACCTCGGATTATGCCGAAGATGCATTTTTATGGGTTAAGGTGGAGCTTGAACTTTTCTAGCCTGTCGAAGATCTTCTTGAGGTCTTCAAAATGTCCTTTGATCGTGCAATATTTGACGATCATGTCATCTATATAGACTTCCATTACCTTGTTTATCATGTCATGGAATAAGGCAGTCATGGCTCGCTGATATGTAGTTTCCGCTTTCTTTAACTTAAAGGGAATAACCCAAGGACAGAAAGTTCACCATGGTGTGATGAAAGAAGTCTTCTTACGATCTTCGATAGCCATCTTAATTTGATTATAGCTGGAGAATCCATCCATGAATGAGAAGATCTTGTGTCTAATAGTATTATCTAACATTGTATCGATGTAAGGCAGAGGGAAATCATCTTTAGGACTTACTTTGTTAAGGTCCCTAAAGTCGATGCACATCCTAACTTTGCCGTCTTTCTTTGAAATTGGTACAATATTTGCTAGCCATTCCGGGTAGTTGGAGACTATCAGGAACCCCGCATTGTATTGCTTGATGACTTCATCACAAACCTTCAGGGCCCATTCTGATTTCATTCTTCGGAGCTTTTTCTTGACAGGCTTCATGTCTAGCTTTGTTGGCAAGTAGTGTACCACCAACTCTTCATCGAGCCCTGACATGTCTTTGTAAGAGAAAGTAAAGTTGGATAACCTTGGCTTTAAGAATTTCATCATCCTCTGCTTATATTATAGAGGCAGTGATCTACCGATGCACACTTCTATAGGGAGTTCCAGTGATCCCAAGTTCACAACTTTGAAATCGTTTGCCACAACGTTGGCCTTTGTTTAGAACTTTTTGAGGGAATCCTCAAGTTCGAGAGCTGTATTATCATTTCCCTCATCTTGGGCCTTGTTCAAACCCATGAGCTCGAAATCTACCTCTAGATTGAAATCGTACGAGTCGACCTAGAACTCTGGTGTTATGTGTGGTATGTTTGGCACATTGAAGTTCTTTATTGTTTTTAGTTTTGGAAGATTTTCTGATGTTTTGTGATTTTGAGAAATATTTGATGTTTTTATAGTTTTTGGAATATCTATTATTTTTATGTTTTGAGAGTTTTTTTTTATGTTGTCAAGGGATCCTGAATAGGACGGCGTTGCAAACCATGATTGATCCTATACTGATTTGGGATACCAACTGCTATTTACATTGGCGTTTATTTTAGACCAGTATCTGTGGATGGCTTACTGGCCGATTCGATCGTTAGGGCCATGGCTATCCAGCTCAGTTCTTTCCACCTTTCGATCCTGTTACCCTGCTCTGTTTGTACCTATGGGTCATCCATCCCGATGACCATGATGTCTACTGGACCGGGTTCAGAGTTTATGTCTGACTCGATCTCTTCACTTAGAAGTTGGAGCTCCTCAGGCTCTTCAGGTCCTCATTGTGTTGGGATCCTGATGTCTATCTAGTCAAGGGAAGGCCACTTCCCTTTTTTGACCTAATGGAGGGCTGCTTTTACCCCCTGTGTTGTTGAGCTATTGGTGAGGGTGTTTTCCCTTAGAAGTTGGTGAGGATGGGTGCCTCCCTACTCTTGTCTGTGTGCCTTGTAATGGGCACTTCTAGTCTTGGGTCCTCCGTGGGTGGCCCTGCTTCCGTGCCCTTATCTTCATTTGATGGGTCCAGGGGTTCTACCCCTAGTATTGGGTGCGCTTCTGAAGCTCTAAGGATCTTGTCCCATCATATTGGTGGCCAAATGGACTCCTGGCTGGAGTGTTCTGTTAGCTTGAGCGGCTGGAGGTGATCCTCGAGAGAGGTTATTGTGTTACCATAAACTATCTCGGATTTTACAAACTTGATGGGTGTACACTTGAATGGTTGCCTCTTTCTAGGCCTTCCGGCCTAATCTTCCGGTGTCGGTTGATATCCTAGTTTGTGTCTTCTCTCATTGGCATGAGCTTGCGTCACTACCATACCTCTCTCATGGAACTCCAGTACGGTAGTTCAAAATTAATCGTTCAGCAAGGGGGATGACATATTCGACAGCGAGTGGGTAAGGGTTAGTGATGAAATTTATAATTTCGAAGTCAAAACTATGATACGGTATGTCACCCTTCATGTGATGGACGTCTATTAATGGGATGTCAGGTTCTGGGATGTTGACTGCTACCGGTATAATGATTTCTGGTTCGGCCAGTATCGAAACGATTCGATTTCTTGAAGGAAATTTAACCCTTTGATGAAGGGTGGATGGGATGGCTTTAATAGCATGGAGCCACGGTCGCCCCAACAAGAG
The DNA here is from genome assembly GCA_037074715.1 of Magnolia kwangsiensis. Classification (NCBI taxonomy): domain Eukaryota; kingdom Viridiplantae; phylum Streptophyta; class Magnoliopsida; order Magnoliales; family Magnoliaceae; genus Magnolia; species Magnolia kwangsiensis. Next base: position 65,726,375 of record CM073574.1, on the reverse strand, counting down.
ATTAAATGAGTCAGGGAAGGGTAAACGAGGTAGGGATGTCAATGATCTAGAATGTGACAAGAGTCACATCCGGTCCGATTTGTAACTCGATGTTTATCTCTGGCTCCACTTACCTTAGGGAGTTATTGAAGGCTCTAACACTCATAGTACTATGCCTAAAAAAAGATGGTTCAATCCCCAAACGTTCGGCAGTCCTCAAGGGGTAAACGTTTAAGCTTGATCCATTGTCAATGAGTACGGGTGAGACCTTGAAATCCATGTAACAGACAACTATATTGAGTGAGTGCCCATGTTTGTGGCCTTCAAGAGGCAACTCATCATCGGAGAATGTTATGGCTTGTGGTGTGAGAAGTTGTCCGATCATACTCGCCACCATTTTAAGCGGTATGTCAGGAGAGATGTGTGCATCGTTCAAAGTTTTTACAAATATTTCTCAATGCGATCTTGATGTGCATAAGAGTTCCCAAATGAAAATTTGTGCAGGAATGGATTTGAGCTGAGCTGCTACATCGTATGTAGCATTAGCTTTATGGGTCGTTCCTGACAAAGTTCCTCGAGTTTCTTTTAGATTCTAATTATCCCTCTTGAAGTACCTACCATTGTTGCCTACTTTAGCACATTCTGGATAGTGTCATGGGATTACTTTTGCGTTGTAAGAAGGAACCATCCTCCTTTCCAGGTATACCGGTTCTTATGGAATTGTTACCTATATGGTTTGTGGCGGACTCGGGGATTTCCCTTGAAGTGTGACTGAATCCTTGTAGTTTTTTACGATGGGATCCTTCGAGCATGTGCCAATTAGTAAGGCGAGAGGAAGCTTGAAGACTGGACTAGAGATGCCCCTTGTAAGGTTAGTGGGGCTAGATCAGGGAGGCCCACTGGAAGAATGAGAGGTTCAAAGCCTGACTTGTTTGGATATGCAGGAGATGATGCTGGATGTGCCCCTTGAAGAGTGATAGGATGAGAGTTTGACCTATGAGAGGTCGGAGATGCTCCTTGGAGGATGAGAGGTTGTTTTATCGGTGCTGCTTTGAGGAATGCCTGTTGCCCAGGCAGAAGCACCTGATGGTATCCCCATGTCTGATTTACCGCATCGGCCATGGTTGCTTGTATGGAGTGATGTGAGAAGGAGTACACGGGACGCCCTTCCTCAATGTGGTTAACAATAAAGGTGGCGAATGTGCTGGGCCTTGTTTAGTGTGATGGCAGGGTATTATGGAGGATGTTGACCTGAGCCGTACTGTTAGCCTGCGGGGTGATCGTAATCTTCTGGCTTTCGATCAAATCCCAGAACGTGTGTTTCATGGCGAAACAGTGGTAGGTTGGATGGCCACGAGACTGATGATATGCACAATACTCATTGTCATTGTAGCTTGTGGCTAAGGGATTTGACGGAGGTTGAGGTTGGAGTGGTGTCAGAAGTTGCTTTTGCACCAACATTTTCATGATTTAACTGTATGTTTGTGCCAAAGGGGTGAATTTCCTGCCTAGCATTGCTTGCTTGTACAGGTTTTACGCATTTTTCCTAGGCTGTTGTTGTTGTTGTTATTGTTGATACAGTTGTGCCTAATATCCCTATTGGGTTTGTTATGGTTGGTAATGCCTATTTTGATGTGGATCCGGTTGTGGAGCGTACTGGTTTGCCTTGAGTGTTGGCGACGATGTTATTAACTTGTATAGTACATTGAGCAGGAGTAGTGCTGTTTCCATTCCCATATCTGATGGGCTTCCCCTCAACTTTATTTTTCTTGATTGAGGGCGCCTGATGCGGCCATGAGGAGATGGTTCCAGCTCTTATCCCAGCTTCTACTTGTTCCCTAGCTCAAATGAGCTAAGAGAAGTTCACAAATGGGTACGAGATTAGATATCCAGAGATGTTTGGGTTTACTGAATGGACGATCATATATATTTGTTCCTTGTCGTCGATGGGGTTTCTCATTTGGGTGGTTATGGCCCTTCATCGTTCCATGTATGTCGATAATGATTCGTCAACCTTCTGCCTCAAGGTAGCTAGATCTGCTCTTCTCGGAGCCATGTTCAAATTATAGGAGAATCTGTCAATGAATACCTAGGTGAGTCTCTCCCAGGTACTAATTTGATGACTGTCCAATAATGTGTACCAGTCCAAGGCATCACCCTTGAGGGATTTCTGGAAAAGCTGTATCAAGGCCCTATCATTCCCTACTATCGTATTGAGTTCCCCATAAAAGGCTTTCAGAAGTGCCGTGGGGCACCCGCTACCATCATATCTTTTGAATTTCGGCACCTCAAAGTTTTAAGGCACCCAAGCATCTGGAAAGGGAGTAAATCCATAAATTTAGTGGATGGATGATCCACTCCTTGTTGCCTTTGTAGCTGATTTTACACCATTTGTAATTGTTCCGCAGCTCTTCGATTTCATATCTGTTATGCTGGGGTATCTTGCCCCTTATTGTAAGGCTTGAGCTGCCTCCTCCTCATAAGGATCAATTTCTTTGACCCTTTGATTTTCGAGAATGGGGGGTTGTTGGAAAGAAGATGGACTCCCAGTGGTGGGAGATAATTGGAATTGAACTCCACTCCCTTTCGGGGGAGGGTGTGATGTACGAAAATGGCTCCTGCCTAGGGTATTTGCCAAATCCAGAATATGACTCTTGTTAGGGGGAGTGAGTTAGACTTGAAACTGGCCCCCTTCATGGGCATCCGTCAGTTCTTGTCTGTGACTCCCGTTAGGGGGAGCCTGTTTTGTGATCTGATTGTTGTTCCCGTTTCTGGGGAGATGTGTTGAGTAATATATTGGGAGATGTGTGGGAGGGTTGCTCCCGTTTGTTTGTTGCTATTGATCTTGTGTTGATTCCTCAGGAAGAGGGAGAATAGGATTTACTGGAGGAAAGAGGGAGAAAGCAAAAGGAGTTTGTGGGAATGAATTGTTTGAATACTAGGCTGTGTTTCCTGCATGCTTGATGTAGTGCCTGGTACCAAGTGAAGTAGCAGCTCCTACAATGCCTTAAAATTTTGAGCTATCTCATTTAAGGCTGCAGTAGCTGACGAATCAGTTGGAGTTATCGGAGGTGTTGGTGTCGGTGCTAGTGCTGATGTTTCTGGACCTGGATGAGTTGGTAGCTCTTCTTCATGGGTAGCCATAGCTGCTCGGGATCGAGTAGTCATAATTCGGATTGATGCTCAAACAAGTGTAAGACAAAGATTGATGTGTTTTCCTTTTAGTTTATTTGTTTATTTGTCTTATAACTGTTATGTATTTTTTTTTATTTTTTTTATATGAATGTAATGATGAATGTCCCTTGAGATTGGAATACCACATACTTTAGTGTTGGGTCTCAGCTAGTGCACTCTAGCAAATCCCTAGTGGAGTTGTCATTCAGTGAAAGTTGGGGGATTGGTGCCCATGCTCTTTGGCGATCTTGCTTTTGTTCTTTTTTGTGCGTGTTGTATGTTATGGGGTATGTAACCTTAATTGTCGGTTTAGAGTTGCCACTAGCCACTTAATCCCAAAATCCCACAGTCGGCAAGAACCCACAGAATATGTAAGGTTAGTGAAATTTGAAGATTCTCCTACCTTAGATTGACTCCTGGTCTACGATCTGGGATTCTGAGTAAGGGACCTCAGTTACAAAGAGGGAAGGTGTTAGGCACCTTCTCTATCTGTATGAATGTACAGTCTCTACTTGGTGTGGTAAGAAAATCTTAAGGGATGGATGATGTGGTCGAAGTAGGACTAGGCACACGCGAATTTCTAATGCGGCAAGATCCAAGACTTCGGCAAGCCACAGAGCATAAGTCCGAGAATGTGTTTAGAAGGCAGATGTGATGATGCTTATGCAAAAGCAAAGAAAAGTGGACTAGATCACTAGGAATTTTTGACGTGAAAGGATCCGATATATGGCAAGTCACATAGCTTATGTTCACAAGTGATCTAGAGAAGCAGGGGGGTTGAGAAGGGAAGAGATGTTATGATAAATGATTGTATGTAAACAAAATGAAAAATCTTTAGCTTGATCTTGAGTTGGCTAGGACATGGACTATAACATGATCAATCCGAACTAGACTAAGGGCTTAAGATGGTTGGGATGAGGCTAAGGGTAGCTGAAAAATCTGATCTTGGAGGCTTAGGAGCTCCTTCTCACCCTCACTCTCTTCCTCTCTCTCTCTCTCACTTAAATTTTGGAGATAAGAAGTTGTTGTTTGAAATGTGAAGAGGAGAGGGCTATTTATAGCTTTTTCTAATGGCAATGTGGTAATGTTGATCTCGTGAAGGGTAAAAGATGACATGGCAACTTGGGATTGGTTGAGGAGGGAGGAATGCCATGTGACATGCTCTCATTGGCTCTTGAAGGTTAGAAAAATGGTAAATAAGGTAGGCCGAGAGGGTAAATCCATATGAAAGTTGACTTTGGGATGAGAGACAGCTATTGATTGGAGGTGAAAATTGTCCATTTCTAGAGCAGCAGTTAGATTATCGCCCGCAGTAGTCCAATCACCGCATGGGCTTGGGTTGGTTCGGGCTTTAGTCAATGGGCTTTATTTGGTGCTCTAACTTGTCCGTAAGTCTTCTTTTGGGCTTTTGAGCTCAAATGGGTGTGTTTTTGTACTGCTTTGTTTATACGCTTCGACTTTAATGATGTTTTAGGGTTTGGGTTAGTGTTTAGGCTAGGGTTAGGCTAAGGTTTGGGGTAGGGTTAGGCTGGAATTAGGGTTTGGTTCGGATCAGGGTTTGGATCAAGGTTTGGTTCGGATCAGGGTTTGGTTCGGATCAGGGTTTGGTTGGGATTAGGGTTTGGTTCGGATCAAGGTTTAGTTTGGATCAGGGTTTGGTTGGGATCAAGGTATGATCATGGTTCTCGGATTGTCTTAGCTTTCTCAAGATATTAACTTGGGTAGGGTGTCTACATCTCTATAAAATCCAAAGTTTTCAGTCTTTAGTTCAGATTTCATCTCATCCACCCTTAATGGTGGACATTCAGAATTTGTGGAAGGAGACATTTTAGAACAATTTTCTTCCCGATCAATATCAGGCACTGGGGTACAATCTCGCAAGGCATTCACTATGTTTCTAATCATAGGATCATCTAGATTTGTAAAATGTGTTAAGCATACTTGTAGAAGTTCTAGAATTTTAGTCGGAAGAGGCTCATCATCCATAAATATATCAATCAAATTAACCTCGTGGATCACATCCTCTTCCTCTTGTGGTATATGAAATTTAAATACATTCAACTTTAAGGTCATATTCCCAAATGATATTTTTATGATTCCATTCTAGCAATTGATTATAACATTATCGGAAGCTAGGAATGGTTGGCTTAGAATAACAGGGATTGGAGTGGTCACAGTTATAATTGGGTGTATATCCAAGACGATAAAGTCTACTAAGTAGTAAAACCTATCAACTTAGACCAACAAATCTTCAACCACTCATCTTAGTATTTTAGTCGAGCAGTCAACCAATTATAACATTGTCTTGGTGGGTTTCAACTCACTAAGGCCTAATTGTTCGTATATCAAGTATGCTATCAGATTAACACTCGCGCTAAGATCTAGAAGTGATTTTTCTACGCAGAAGTTTCCTATTATACATGGGATCGTAGGACTTTTGGGATCCTTATATTTTGGAGGAGTATTGTGATTAATAATTGCACTCACATATTCTGTCAAGATGCTTTCTTATTGTAACACCCCAGATTTTTGCCAACTGAGAATTGGATGTCCTTGGGCATTATATTTGATTTCTTGATTTGAGTGCATGTCCGTGCATGCATTCACATGTGTTTGACATCAAAATGAGTGATGTGGGGTCCAACAAAATCGTTCAAAAGAATGGAAGTTTAAAATTTTCAAAGCGTGGGCCAACCTCAACGATGCTACCGTAAAAAAAAAAGAAAAAAAGAATTGAGTTTCTGTATAGTTCTCGACGGTGCCACCATGGTAGTGATAGTGCCACCGTCAAAATTGACAGTAGGTGGTAGTGCCACCACCACCCCCTGTTCTGCAATGTAACGGTGTTTAGTAACTGATAGTTTCAGTGTATTGACTTCAAAAAATCATATATTCTGTTTTATAACTTTGATTAAGGTGATTCAAAGGTTAAATTAAAGCTTGATGAGTCTAGTTTCATAATAAAATATATAAAAAAATAAAAAGAATATTTAAAGGAGGTTAATTTTAGGATGTTTTGAAAATGGTACCAAAAATCTTAATTTCAAGCAGTTGGTACTTTCAGAATTTTTTGAATTTTTCTATAACTCAAAATGTAATGAAATTTAGTGGGGATAAATTATACTTAATGATGAACTATTATAAAAAAAAATAAAATTAAAACTAATCTAGTAGGTAAAAGTACCAAAATAATTATAAGAAATAGACCCATTAAAACTAAAAATTTCTGCAACTGCAATTAGCCGATGGGCCACACATATCTTTTTCATCTTAGAATGTTTGTATTCAATGTCTTCTTAGGAATTTCCTCTAATCATTAAAGGAATAATCTTGTATAATTAAATTTATATTTTCTATTTTTAGTATATTTTATTAATTGGGGTAGTTTCTAGTGTAGTTGAATTATGGTTTTTGATTTGGGTGATTAGAGTTAAATCATCATTTTTGCTAATTACAAATATGCCATGCTATGAAATTAAATAATCCAAACTCTAATCATCATGCACAAGAAATCTCACTACCTAATTCATTCTAGAAAGGCTCGAATTATCCAAACAAGCTTTACAACTTTTGTTAGTGGGTTAGTAAACCCGAGACTATAAAAAAACATTTGTCTTAGTGGGCTTGACGTCTATCGCGGGACATCTGTAACACCCTGAAAAACTTGTAACACCCTGAAAATCAGGGGTCGTGTATAAACCCAACTCCCGAGTTCCAAACCATCACTTATACAACAAAAATGATTATGATTCAATATTGTCTGAGTTAAAGCATTCACATGAGTAAAAGTATACCAAAACTGCAATTCATACTCCAGATTCAATGATAAAAGCAAGTGGAAGACTAAAAGATATACATATCACTGTATGGAAAACAAAATATATCTCAACTGTCTCTAAAGTATGAATACATCTCTAAGTCTCATATACATGTAAATAAACAGAAATCAAATGTCAAAATAGTCCCACTGAGAAGTCCCGTCAATCCAGGCCACCTAAGAAAAGCCGTCGTGGTACTGCATATATGAGAACTCGTCCTGGTCCTCATCCTAGTCTGGCTCTACCTCCTGAATCGCCACCTCACCTGCATCTAAGACAGGGTCTGGTGGGTGTTGCAAACACCATCCCATAACGTGGGAGTGAGTAGCTAACTCAGTGAAATAATAGAGTAAGGATTAGCATGTTCTCAAATCAATCATGCGATAATAGTAAAGCAGTAAATCAAACATCCCTAATACTGTTGTTAATGCGATATGACATGATATGATGGATGCCCTCACTGACATTCTCCCTCATACGGCACCATCTGCGTCCGCGGCATGCTTGCATACCGCTCAGTGCTCCACATCTTCCAGGCACATGCAATGTGATGGTAATATGATTACCGAGTTATTATTAGTCCTTTTCATATAGCAATATTGGGAAACTAAGGTACTTCCCTTATATCAATCCCAACATAGATCCTGTCTAGGGTCGTCACTCCTAGTAATCTCATACGATGTATATTTTGTAGGTCGCTGCAAGGGCTACCAGGGCTGTTGCTCGCACTCGTTGCACCGCTCCCCCATCACCTTATCAATACAGGCCTACTGTACTCTCACTGCTACGGAAGGGTCGTCGCCTCCCATAGACTCAGAATACGCTCGCGGTCACTACAAAGGACTCGTCGCCTGATCAGTGTAGGCCGACAGTAAGAATATAGTGTCCCATACCACCATAATCTGCTCAAAGAGTCATAGGTGCTCACTGGTCACAACGGGGAGGTTTGTGGCCCCAACGTAGGCCGACAGCTCGACCACGGTGTCCCATAACACCATGTCCGGCTCATGAGTCTTTGTGGATCAAGGTACCATGGTTGACAGGGTTTACAGTGGTAAGTTCAGTACCCTAGGTTCAAGCAGTTATGACTCATACAGGGTGAGCATACAATGGCCAGTCGGGTTACTTGACGGGCTCGACTAGCACGATTGCATCTCAAGTCGAATGACATGAAGTGCATAAAACACCTCGTGTGGCCTAACCACTGCCGCCAACTCCAAAACACGGCTCGCGTTCATCGACGCGTCGTTCGTGACAAAGATAAGCCAACCACGGATTTACTCAGTTACCGACTACCTGGACTAGGTATAGTCCCAAACATTTATGAATTCACATCATCAATCATGTAAGAGTAATAGAAATAAAATACAACAATGTGAGCGTGTTAACACATGTTATAACATACAACTTAAGTAAATCATCTAACACATGCATTTCATACATATAATGAAATCATGCATATAGCCAACATGTAGGAAATCATTTACATCAGCATATCATTTGAGAATTCAATCTCAAACTATTTCATAACACCATTTAAATCAATACATACTAATACAAACATTTATACAAACACTGAAACTACACACTTAAGTCTACATATAGTATGTCGACTCAAAGTGCGCATTTAGGCGAATCTCTTCGCCAAACTAATTATGCATGCATTCCTAATATCCTAATATGACAAGAAGCCATGTCAATCACATCAGCAAAATATGGATGAAAACAGTATTTCCTACAAATGACTAAAATACCCTAAATCTCATATTTTTCGTCTGCTTACGAAACAGGAAACGGACAGCATGTTGTACATGTCAAACGGCGTTACTGTCGATAATCTACTATTAAATGACATTGAAAGTGTTGAAAGCAGTCAATCAAAGCGTCTAAAATATGCACCTTTTCTCCTATAAGTGTATTGATTCGAACGGAGCGTGTACACTTCGTCTACGGCGAACCGGGAACCTATTTTATAAGATGTATCAGCTACCATGCTAAGGAACCAAAAGAACCTTAAATCAGCAAGTATTTGGGGTATTTGCTTACCAAGAATCACGGTGAAATCGCCGAAAAAATGATTGAGGCGCGTTGCTTAAGCACGTGCAACACGTAGTGCAAGCAGTAGGAAATTCTCTCCCACTCTCTCTCACAATCTCTCACCTTTTCTCTCACACCATCTAGGGTTTCTAGCAAATTCGGATGGGTGAGAGAAGTGAGGGTTTAAGGCCCTTTTATAACCTAAAACTTGCCCAAAACAGGCTTGGGAATAATGTTTACTTGATGCCTAACCAAATCGGGGCTGTTTCGGCCCAAAAAGACATTTCTGGTAGTCCCCTAGCCGAACGCGATCGGACTTAAGTTCATGCATGTCGGATGTCGCTCACATTCCATTTTTCAGACCGGTAGTGTTTGTAGATCGCACGTGGCTGTCCAGTTTCAGTTCAGCGGTCATCGCTCGTAGATCAGGTCTACAAGTCTCGTGATATGAAATAGAAATTTTTCCTGATCCGAGGGTGTATTTTGGCTGAATTCTGACGGTCAGAACGCTTAATAATAACGTGTCAAGTCGTGTGCCAAATTTGAATTTCAAATTCTAAATCTAACCCTATTCTCACTCTCTTCACTCCGGCTCAATGAAATAGCCTCTGAATATCGGTTGGACTTGATTTTCGAAATGATTGTCAAGTCCAGTTAGGCGGTTATAACGGTTTAAGATTGTAGGTATCGAACTTTCGACGCACGGTCTAGATCCAATATAAAGTTTCAAAGAGGTCCTGAGAACAAACCGGTTTAGAGTTTGATCCGAGGTTTTAGAGTATTATAGCATCATTGGTTCTACTCGCTTTGGGTCTTGTAGAACGTATTTAAAGTGATCAGGGACTATTTCCCAGCTACTCTAGCGTTGCGCTAGCTAACTCACACATAATTTCCAAAGGAATTAATCCTACGCGATTTCTGGTCGAGTTGGTACTCGAGCCCAAGTACGGATTTTTCCAGGGCGTTACAATCTACCCCCCTTAACAAAAAAATTTCATCCTCTAAATTTGTACCTTTTCATACTCATCGAGAAGCTGTGGGTAGTTCTTTCTGATCTCAGCTTCTGTCTCCCAGGTAGCCTCTTCCTCAGAGTGATGCGTCCACAATACCTTCATAAGGGGAATCACCTTGCTACGCAGTACCTGCTCCTTCCTGTCTGAGGTGCAGAAACTCATTCTCCCGGTCATGCCTATACGTCTGGGGATAGTATTTCTCGTGGAAGCGGAACTCGAACGCTGCCCATGTCCATATGTAGTCAGCGGCAACGGTCCGCAACACACTATCCCACTATAAGCTGGCCTCCCGCTCAAACAAGAACGTAGCCAACTCGACCTACTCAGTCTCTGAACAATGCAGCATCCGTAGTATCTTCGACACACGGTCGAGCTAATACTCAGCCTCCTCGGGTCTATGAGAACCCCTAAAAGTGGGAGGCCGTAAGCGCTGAAATCGCTCTAATAAGCTCCGTGTGTCTGTGTCATTCCCCGTAGGTAAGAAGGTGGTACAGGATGAGTCATGCCCTCATCCTGAGCATATGTATCGACATCCTCAGCTGGATGCGCAGGTGGTGCAGGTGGAGGCACACTCCCACCCTGGGCTAGAGCCCCCACTATAGTAGTCAGGAGCTGCTGCTGCTGCTGCATCATGGTCATCATCTGCTCAAATCTATCTGGAGGTGGAGCAGGCTGTGGCATGTACTGCGTCGAAGAAGACGCGCGGTACTGCTCTCTGACGGGTGATGTGAAAGGCGGTGGTCCAACTGCAGGACCAGTAGTAGGCTGAGACACACGTGCTGTCTCAGGAATCGGGCCCACAGCAGGGTCCGCATGAGCATCAGACTGAAAAGGAACCTGATCCATAGGCTCACCCAATGTAAGCCGAGTTGTGCTCCGTGTAGCCTTCGGCGGCATTCCCTATATTCAAAATAGGGCGCAACCTTGTCAGTCTCAATAGCACAAATACACTACAATCATTCACATAAAGAGTCCAAGGCATTCCATGCATTTCATTTAATCAAAATTGTCACAATACAAAGGATATCTCCTTATAAGCATCATGACAAGAAGTACATGGGAACTAAGACAGTTAAAGTTACAACAACAACATAAGTAAAGCACTAGCCTTAACAGGCTTACACAACTTAAAGCAGGAAACGACTAACTACTAACAACAACATCTAAAATCTCATCACTAGTCTGAGTCGGGTGACGGAGGAGGAGCACCCTTATCCTGCAAGCAGCACAGGATCGCCTTCAAGGTGCGAGTCACCTTGCCAATTTCCTCTTCAAAACGGCCTTGGTATCCTCGACCTCAGCCCGAAGTTCCTGAACTTCCCTTCGCAAGGTGACCTGGGTCTCCTCAATTCGGGCAATGCGATCATCACTAGTAGCCTGAGCAGAAGGAGGAGGGCTCTCATCTGTATCCTGAGCCTCCTCTTCTACCGCTTCCTGGACTTCTTCCTCTACTTTCGCTCCAGGTTCTCCCTCACTTGGATCCTCTTCATCATCAAAATCGTCCTCGCTATCCTCATCAAGATGAGTCTCACGGTACTGAGACCCATTCTTCATCTTGACCATAGTAGACTCATCAATGCAGTGAATCGGAACTGGCAACTCCGGCCCAAGTCTGTAACCAAACTCAAGCGCGATCTTGCATATAAGCCGACCAAAAGGAAGCGACTCAGACGTTCTCCTTGATTTCGCTATGAGGATAATCTGTCGCAACACGAAAGTGGCCATACACACATTTTCTCCTTAGGCCACCAGATACAAGAAATCAAGCATAAGGCGCATACACTCAATGTGATTTGTCGACCTGGGATATACGTTGAACGTGAAAATGTGGTGCAGCAGGCGCAAATCATCAGACATATGAGATGCCTTGAGGCTATTGTTAGACTACCATGGAACCAGACTACTGCATAGGAACCTGGTACGGTGATCTCGCTCATGCCTACTCCTCAAATTCTTTGCACTGGGATGAACATCACCAAGGGGCACGTTCAGAAGTCACGCTATCAACCGAACATCGATCGTAGCCATCCGGTCTCTACCAAAAGAAATCTTGAACTGCAATGGCTCCAATGTAGGATTCTGGATACGAGCGTAGAAGGCACGAACGGTGCTCACATTAGCACGAGAACGAGCTTCAAATAGCGGACCCCAATGTGTAGCTTCAATGCTCTCGAACAATAGGAATTCACTGAAGAGTCGCCCTTCCACGTCCACCTCAAACAACACCTTACGGTCAGTATATTCGCCGTGAGGCATCTCTGCTAATATCACTCGTCCAAGTTGAGCATGGGGATCCAAATCCTGCTTTATATGGAACTCTCGGGCTGTGCTTGGACTTGGGGCTGCGCTTGAGCTAGCGCCGCCACCCCTCGGTCTTCTTGATTGCAGGGCGACTAGGCCCAGCCTCATCCGCTGCGGTTTTTCTCTTTCCCATCAAAGAGAGGATGGTGGAGAGAGAAAAATCTCAAAATGGCTTCAACAAAAGCCATGAAAAATGTGAAAAATGTAGAGAAATGGCTGCCCAAACTGAAAAAAGGAAATCTAGGTGTTGAAGAGGGATGCTTCAAGCTCCCCTAGGCTGGATTTTCAAAAAGAAAAAAGAAGGAAAAGGGGGAATGGAGCTCCACACGATTTCAGCCACAAATGGAGGTTGTAGGAGCTCCAACGGATGAGATCAGAGAGGGAGAGGGTTGCTAATCACGTTGGAGGTATGTGATGGGGTCGTTTTTAGCAATGGGAGGATTTGAAAGTGATTTGGGGTCGCGGTTTTGAGATGGGCAGCAAGAAAACGAGCAAGGGAGCTTGGGAGGGGGCTGTTTGTGAAGGAAGTACCCTTTTTAGGGGTTTTCGACGGACGACCCACACATGGGAGGGGTGCCCTAGCCACATAAGGGCGTGTGCCCAAATTTCACACCAAGTGAGCTCTACTGTACAGCGATGCATCGCCGGATCGGCGATGGCATCGTCGACCGGTGGTGCATTCGGCAGGTCTGGCCTGGTGGGCTGGGTCCCCCCTGCCCTGGAGGTCCTAGATACATATGGGCCCCACCTTAGTTCATTGTAGATTGGCCTAGGGAGGCCCAAACATCCATTCAGGGCTTTTCGGGGCCAATCTGTAAACTAGAATGTAATCCCCTATCATGCAACATATGATTTTGGGGTAGAAGGAGCTAATATATCCATATAGCCCATTAGTTGCTAAAGATTGTAGACTTAGAATGGCCTAATGGCCAGTTTTCATGAAATTTTACTATTCACTATAAAATTTTATCGAAGTATTATTTTATATCATTTTCACATTAGGATCAATGCCTAACATGAAAACTCAGAGAAAGAATTAAAGAATGGAGTGGTGAGAGGAAGAATTTTGAAGAAATTAGGTGAAGCGGGGTTTTTAAGCCCTAGCGATTGAATGTAAGGGTTGTGGTTGTCCCACAGCCCAAGGATTCACATTTGTTGGTTTAGAAGCGTTCAAAGAACATCTCAACCCCCCTACTTACAACCGAAGAGCTACTCAGGTTGCTTCACGCGACCCTAGATGCGTTACGGACTTGATCGCGCGATCGATACGAATAGACTTCGCCTATTGGCGAATCTGCGATCCTATAAGTGTTTCTAAACCTTTCTCGCACCCACCTAAGTTAAAGGAAGCGACAGTGTATGTCGCGTGACCATAACCCAGGCCCGGTATAATCTCATTCATGCTCTGATACCAACTTGTAACACCCTGAAAATCGGGGGTCGTGTATAAACCCAACTCTTGAGTTCCAGACTGTCACTTATGCAACAAAAATGATTATGATTCAATCTTGTCTGAGTTAAAGCATTCACATGAGTAAAAGTATACCAAAACTGCAATTCATACTCCAGATTCAGTGATAAAAGCAAGCGGAATACTAAAAGATATACATATCACTGTATGGAAAATAAAATATATCTCAACTGTCTCTAAAGTATGAATACATCTCTGAGTCTCATATACATGTAAATAAACAGAAATCAAATGTCAAAATAGTCCCACTGAGAAGTCCCGTCAATCCAGGCCACCTAAGAAAAGCCGTCGTGGTACTGCATATATGAGAAATTGTCCTGGTCCTCATCATAGTCCGGCTCTGCCTCCTGAATTGCCGCCTCACCTGCATCTAAGATAGGGTCTGGTGGATGTTGCAAACACCATCCCGTAACGTGGGAGTGAGTATCTAACTCAGTGGAATAATAGAGCAAGGATTAGCATGTTCTCAAATCAATCATGCGATAATAGTAAAGTAGTAAATCAAACATCCCTAATACTGTTGTTAATGCGATATGACATGACATGAAGGATGTCATCACCGACATTCTCCCTCATACGGCACCATCTGCGTCCGCGGCATGCTTGCGTACCGCTTAGTGCTCCACATCTTCCAGGCACATGCAATGTGATGGTGATATGATTACCGAGTTATTATTAGTCCTTTTCATACAACAATGTTGGAAAACTAAGGTACTTCCCTTATATCAATCCCAACACAGATCCTGTTTAGGGTCGTCACTCCTAGTAATCTCATACGATATATATTTTGTAGGTTGTTGCAAGGGCTGCCAGGGCTGTTGCTCGCACTCGTTGCATCGCTCCCCCATCACCTTATCAATACAGGCCTACTGTACTCTCACTGCTAAGGAAGGGTCGTCGCCTCCCGTAGACTCAGAATACGCTCGCGGTCACTACAAAGGACTCGTTGCCTGATCAGTTTAGGCTGACAGTAAGAATATAGTGTCCCATACCACCATAATCTGCTCAAAGAGTCATAGGTGCTCACTGGTCACTACGGGGAGGTTTGTGGCCCCAACGTAGGCCGACAGCTCGACCACGGTGTCCCATACCACCATGCCCGGCTCATGAGTCTTTGTGGATTAAGGTATCATGGTTGACAGGGTTTACAGTGGTAAGTTCAGTACCCTAGGTTCAAGCAGTTATGACTCATACAGGGTGAACATACAATGGCCAGTCGGGTTACTTGACGGGCTCGACTAGCATGAGTGCATCTCAAGTCGAACGACATGAAGTGCATAAAACACCTCGTGTGGCCTAACCACTGCCGCCAATTCCAAAACACGGCTCACGTTCATCGACGCGTCGTTCATGACAAAGATAAGCCAACCACGGATTTACTCAGTTACCGACTGCCTGGACTAGGTATAGTCCCAAACATTTATGAATTCACATCAGCAATCATGTAAGAGTAATGGAAATGAAATACAACAATGTGAGCATGTTAACACATGTTATAACATACAACTTAAGTAAATCATCTAACACATGCATTTCATACATATAATGAAATCATGCATATAGCCAACATGTAGGAAATCATTTACATCAGCATATCATTTGAGAATTCAATCTCAAACTATTTCATAACACCACTTAATTCAATACATACTAATATAAACATTTATACAAAAACTGAAACTACACACTTAAGTCTACATATAGTATGTTGACGCAAAGTGTGCATTTAGGCGAATCTCTTCACCAAACTAATTATGCACGCATTCCTAGTATCCTAATGCGACAAGAAGCTATGTCAATCACATCAACAAAATATGGATGAAAACAGTATTTCCTACAAATGACTAAAATACTCTAAATTTCATATTTTTCGTCTGCTTACGAAACAGGAAATGGATAGCATGTTGTACATGTCAAACGGCGTTGCCGTCGATAATCTACTGTTAAATGACATTGAAAGCCTTGAAAACAGTCAATCAAAGTGTCTAAAATCTGCACCTTTACTCCTATAAGTGTATGGACTCGAACGGAGCGTGTACGCTTCGTCTACGGCGAACCGGGAACCTATTTTACAAAAT
This sequence comes from Magnolia kwangsiensis, assembly GCA_037074715.1. Taxonomy (NCBI): domain Eukaryota; kingdom Viridiplantae; phylum Streptophyta; class Magnoliopsida; order Magnoliales; family Magnoliaceae; genus Magnolia; species Magnolia kwangsiensis. The sequence goes on along the minus strand of CM073574.1, from coordinate 65,710,504 downwards.
ATATCAGCTACCATGCTAAGGAACCAAAAGAACCTCAAATCAGCAAGTATTTGGGGTATTTGCTTACCTAGAGTCACAGTGAAATTGCCGGGAAAATGATTGAGGCGCGTTGCTTAAGCACGTGCAACACGTAGTGCAAGCAGCAGGAAATTCTCTCCCACTCTCTCTCACAATCTCTCACCTTTTCTCTCACACCAACTAAGGTTTCTAGCAAATTCGGATGGGTGAGAGAAGTGAGGGTTTAAGCTCCTTTTATAACCTAAAACTTGCCCAAAACAGGCTTGGGAACAATGTTTACTTGATGCCTAACCAAATCGGGGCTGTTTCGGTCCAAAAAGACATTTCTGGTGGTCCCCTGGCCGAACGCGATCGGACTTAAGTCCATGCATGTTGGATGTCGCTCACATCCCATTTTTCAGACCAGTAGTGTTCGTAGATCGCACGTGACGGTCTAGTTTCAGTTTAGCGGTCATCGCTCGTAGATCAGGTCTACAAGTCTCGTGATAAGAAATAAAAATTTTTCCTGATCCGAGGGTGTATTTTGGCTGAATTCTGACGGTCAGAACGCTTAATAATAACGCGTCAAGTCGTGTGCCAGATTTGAATTTCAAATTCCAAATCTAACCCTATTCTCACTCTTTTCACTCCGGCTCAATGAAATAGCCTCTGAATATCGGTTGGACTTGATTTTCGAAATGATTGTGAAGTCCAGCTAGGCGGTTATAACGGTCTAAGATTGTAGGTATCGGACTTTCAACGCGCAGTCTAGATCCAATACAAAGTTTCAAAGAGGTCTTGAGAACAAACCGGTTTAGAGTTTGATCCGAGGTTTTAGAGTATTATAGCATCATTTGTTCTACTCGCTTTGGGTCTTGTAGAACGTATTTAAAGTGATCAGGGACTATTTCCCAGCTACTCTAGTGTTGCGCTAGCTAAATCACACATAATTTTCAAAGGAATTAATCCTACGCGATTTCGGGTCGAGTTAGTGCTCGAGCCCTAGTATAGATTTTTCCAGGGCGTTATAACATCGAACCAAGATCGTGCCTCATATTGCTCAACTTGGACTCACAAGGTTAGTGCATGACATATGCGAGTATTTCTGAAATTAATAAAGAACTTAAGTTAGTTGTCTGCGTTAGTGGGCTAGTAAACCCAAGACTATAGAAAGACATTCGTCTTAGTGGGCTTAATATCCATCGCAAGACATTGAGCCAAGATCGTGCCTGAAATCGATCAACTTGGACTCACAAGGTTAGTGCATGATAGTGTAAATATTTTTGAAATTAATTAAGAACTTAAGTTAGTTGTCTGCATTCAGCCTTTACCCAAGTTGTGACTTTCGAGGCATTAGAATGCTACTAAATTTAGGACAATAACCTAGAGTAACTTCCTATGCAAATCCATATAGTTACGGGCTTGATCAATGGTTGGTGATCATCGAAGTGACTTCTGATCATACCCATCAATTGACACATCTAAATAGTGGGCCAATCCTGTCTATACGTAGATCTTCATTAGGGCCAACTACTGTGCAGTGGGTGTAGACACCTACGCTCCATAATGGCCCCAAAGGTTAGAAACACCCTCCCATATGACTAATATAATGAAAACATAGGCCTTAGGGCCATTTGTACCATATCTTTCACTATAAATACCCATTTATTTCTCTTCACCTCTCTCTATACGAATTATATCTAATAAATGAGAGAGAGATAAAGAGAAGAAGAGAGGGAAGGGAGAAGTGGTGGAGCCCGATGCTAAATCTCGCCGTCTGATCCTCATGCTAACCAGATTTTATAAGGTCTCGCCTCTACACTTGCTTTCACATTTTTCATGGTCAAAATCTGACAATTTTAGTATAAGTTCTTCACTCCATGCTAGGTAAGAGGTTTCTTAGTTGTCTTTACATTTCTTTCTTTCATTTCTTACATTTTAAGCCCTTCGGTTTAACCCATTTTTCATTTCTGTCGTTTCTTGCAAACCCTAATGTTATTATTGAGTATGTTAGGGTTTTGAGTCTCAATTGTTGATTGGAGTAGTTCATACTCTTGTGTGAGCCGTAATCGGGCTTGACTCTGTTAGGATTTTGGTCATGCACCGATTTCAGCTATCGATTCGTTGAATCGAGTTAAAGGATCATTCTAATTGAGCTTGTTAAGATATAATTCTTTGTTTAATGTTTAATTGATTAAATCTACATCATTAACATCATGCCCCAAACTCAAAAATTAAGCTTATGAAATTCCTGATCACCGAATCTGGCACTGACAGCCTCTGTAGTACCCCATTCTCAGCTCCCAGTACCCATATACTAGGTTTCGATCTTAGGAACCTACAAAGAGGATTTTCAGTATGATTTTTTTTGTAAAGGAGCATAATAATAAGCATAACTAAGTCACAACAATAGCAACACCACCACATATCCACTATAATTAAAAAATGTATAAGTACAATGCGGAAGGGAAATACAAGAACAAATATACATATCACAACTCCAGAAATATCGCCACGCGCTCCTGTCGCAGCTTAACTGTGTCTTAGTGTCACCTACAAGCAATGGTCATACACAAGCTTACAAGAAGCTTAGAGGGTGCGTGCGTGTGTGCGCAATGTATGTGCCAAGTATACAATATTAAAGTAAAGTAGAAAATACTGGCAAGTCCATGATGATGTTAGATGTACCAAGGCTATGCAATGCAAGGCCTATATGGCCAAATGTCATATGCAAGATGCAACACAATTATATAAGTTCTCATCTGGGATCACATATTAGTACAGTTCCTCTCTGAATATCATCACGGTCTAGTATACTCTACACCAGATCACCACCCACTAGACACACAACCATGCAAGTGGAAGAGACCTCACTATCCGCCTGACCAGTAGTCTGGTAATACCTAGCCGACATGTCGATAGCAGACCCATTTATGAGCTGGTCATACTCAGTCTAGCTCTTCCCCTACCCTCGAGTGGATAAGGCCACACCCCTTTCTAACCGACCACTACATAGTGGGAGACACGGTCTATAGGTATTCGACACTAGGGTGCTTATGTACCCACTCGGTCTAGACATTGGAGCCACCTCCTAACATCATAAGGGTTTAGGGACTTTCACCTAGGGATACTCTTGTGCCTTAGTTTTAAAACCAAATATTTTCGGTATCCAATCCTGTCGTCCACGATATGCCTATGGAGGCCACAACCTTAATGTCACTAGGGCGTAAAGTGAATCATGTCACACGGAATGTGAAATACATGAGTCACACTCTGCATGTACTGCACACTCATGTCAGACAACTCTGTCTCTCCGAGAGTCCATAAACATCTCTGCCCACTGGCATATGCTATGATTAATCATTCCTCATAACAGGCATATAAATGATGCTTATGGGCATATATCATGATGTAATACTAAGCCCATTCTACTAGACTAAGTATGCTAGCATGTTATCAAACATAGGAGGTTTAAATTAGCCTGAACGCCTGGTGGGGTCCATGGAATGACGGCGGATCTAGTCCATATATCAAGGTAAGGTTCAATAGTGGATATACCAATTCTGATATCATATATTCTTTCATTTATGGTACGAGGTGATGATGTACTCTCATATAACAACGGATGGCCTAGATGACATACTTATATCAAGACTGGGCCTTATGGGGTGAGTCGAATGGGTATACAACAAGGTGAGGTAAGAGGGTGAAACTATGTGTAACAAGTGGGCTTACTCACCCTCTTTATCATAGGATAAACTGGGCTTCCCTACGAAGCTCCGATAGGTACATAAGGTGGGCTTCAAGGTTGGGTAATCCTATAAGGTGTAGTGGAAAGCAACGAAATCAATGGGGGCCCAACGGTTTGGGTTAGCCCAATATGGGTAGGTGGTTATCGCTACATCAATGGGGGCCTAATGGTTTGGGTTTGCCCAGTAAGGTGAGATAGGTATCATTAGTGGGGGCCCAATGGGTTATGATAGCCCAATGAGGGAGGATGTTTATTTTATAACATCAATGGGGGCCCAATGGATTGGGTTAACCCAACAATAACAATGGGCCCTAGGGAGGTTTACAACGGTGGACCTTTAACTACCATTATTCCTATGATGTGGCCCATTTGGGACTTGGATTTGACTATCAATGGTGCCCACGACCTTATAATATCGAGAAGATGGATGGATAGTGCATGTATGACACACACATCATGGTGGGCCTCACAAGGCAACCCACAGCCTAGGAAGAATGGGTGGATAGTGTGTAACACATACATTAAAGTGGGCCTCATGGAGCAGCCCATGATTCAACAAAATGGATGTGTAGCATATATGTACAACAAAGTGGCCCCACACATGTAGTAGTTGGGCCCTGCACTCACAAGATGGGCCCCACCAGATGGGCAGCATGGATATACAATGCATACATCTTGGTGGACTATCTGCCTTGAATGTCGTGGATAAAATACGTTAGGGTGGGTCGCTGCCCTGGACAGTGTGGATCTTATACATCACGGTGGATCCCATTATCCCAAGCAGTTGAGCGGTGAGGATGATACACATACATCATTATGGGGTTCACATCCCACATCCAAGGATTGGATGGTGTGGAATAAAACACATTCATCCAGGTTGTCCCACACCTAGCCCATTTGGATGGTGAGGATACAACACTTACATCAATGTGGTCCAGCACCGTCCCACACATCTGGATGGTATGGATAAACACACACATCATGTAACGCCCTGGAAAAATCCGTACTTGGACTCGAGTACCAACTCGACCAGAAATCGCGTAGGATTAATTCCTTTAGAAAATAAGTTTAAGTTCGCTAGCGCAACGCTAGAGTAGCTGGGAAATAGTCCCTGATCACTTTAAATACATTCTACAAGACCCAAAGCGAGTAGAACCAATGACGCTATAATACTCTAAAACCTCGGATCAAACTCTAAACCGGTTTGTTCTCTGGACTTCTTTGAAACTTTGTATTGGATCTAGACCGCGCGTCGAAAGTCTGATACCTACAATCTTAGACCATTATAATCGCCTAGCTGGACTTGACAATCATTTCAAAAATTAAGTCCAACCGACATTCACAGGTTATTTCATTGAGCCTGGACTGAAGAGAGTGAGAATAGGGTTAGATTTGGAATTTGAAATTCAAATCTGGCACACGACTTGACGCGTCAGTATTAAGCATTCTGACCATTAGAATTCAGCCAAATTACACCCTCGGATCAGGAAAATTTTTTATTTCATATCATGAGACTTGTAGGCCTGATCTACGTGCGGTGATCGCTGAACTGAAACTGGACCGCCACGTGCGATCTACGAACACTGCTGGTCTGAAAATGGGATGTGAGTGACATCCGAAAAGTATGAACTTAAGTCCGATCTTGTTCGGCCAAGGGACCACCAGAAATGCCTTTTTGGACGGAAACAACCCTGATTTGGATATAACTTAAGTATACCTTGACCAGAAGCTTGTTTTGGGCATGTTTGGGCTTATAAAAGGGCTTGAAACCCTCACTCCTCTCACCCATCCGAATTTGCTAGAAACCCTAGCAAGAGTGAGAGAGAAAGTGAGAGTTTGTGATAGTGAGTGGAAGAGAATTTCCTGCTGCTTGTGCCACGTGCTGCACGTGCTTAAACAACGCGACTCAATCACTTTCCCGGTGATTTCACCGCGTTTCTAGGTAAGAAAACATCCCTAATACTTGCTGATTTGAGGTTCCCTTAGTTCCATAGCGAAGTAACTGATGCATCTTGTAAATTAGGTTGCCTATTCGCTGTAGACGAAGCGTATACGCTCCGTTCGAATTAATCCACCTATAGGAGAAAAGGTGCGGATTTTAGACGCTTTGATTGACTGTTTCCAACGCTTTCAATGTCGTTTAATAGTAGATTATCGACGGTAATGCCGTTTGACATGTACAACATGCTGTCCGTTTCCTGTTTCGTAAGCAGACGAAGAATATGAGACTTAGGGCATTTTAGTCATTTGTAGGAAATACTGTTTTCATCCATATTTTTCTAATGTGATTGACATGGCTTCTTGTCGCATTAGGATATTAGGATTGCATGCATAATTAGTTTGGCGAAGAGATTCGCCTAAATGCGCACTTCGAGTCGACATACTATATGTAGACTTAAGTGTGTAGTTTAAGTATTTGTATAAATGCTTGTATTAGTATGTACTGAATTAAATGGTGTTATGCATTAGTTTGAGATTGAATTCTCAATCAATATGCTGATGTAAATGATTTCCTACATGTTAGCTATATGCATGATTTCATTATATGTATGAAATGCATGTGCTTGATGATTTACTTTAGTTGTATGTTATAACATGTGTTAACATGCTCACATTGTTGTATTTCATTTCCAATACTCTTACATGATTGCTGATGTGGATTCATAATTGTTTGGGACTATACCTAGTCCAGGCAGTTGGCAACCGAGTGAATTCGTGCTTGGCTTATCTTTACCACGAACGACGCGTCGATGAACGCGAGCTGTGTTTTGGAGTTGACGGCAGTGGTTAGGCCACACGAAGTATTTTACGCACTTCATGTCGTTCGACTTGAGATGCGCTCGTGCTAGTCGAGCCCGTCAAGTAACCCGACTGGTCGTTGTATGTTCACCCTGTATGAGTCATAACTTCTTGAACCTAGGGTACTGAACTTACCACTGTAAACCCTGTCAACCATGGTACCTTGATCCACAAAGACTCATGAGCCGGGCATGGTGGTATGGGACACCGTGGTCGAGCTGTCGGCCTACGCTGGGGCCACAAACGTCCCCGTAGTGACCAATGAGCACCTATGACTCGTGAGCAGATTATGGTGGTATGGGATACTATATTCTTACTGTCGGCCTACACTGATCAGGCGACGAGTCCTTTGTAGTGACCGCGAGCGTATTCTGAGTCTACGGGAGGCGACGACCCTTCCGTAGCAGTGAGAGTACAGTAGGCCTGTATTGATAAGGTGATGGGGGAGCGGTGCAACGAGTGCGAGCAATAGCCCTAGCAGCCTTTGCAGCGACCTACAAAATATACATCGTATGAGATTACTAAGAGTGACGACCCTAGACAGGATCTGTATTGGGATTGATATAAGGGAAGTACCTTAGTTTCCCAATATTGCTGTATGAAAAGGACTAATAATAACTCGGTAATCATATCACCATCACATTGCATGTGCCTGGAAGATGTGGAGCACTGAGCGGTACGCAAGCATGCCAACACAGAGTTGGGAAGATACGTCCCGACTATACTGGCAGATGAGCAGATGCGCATACGACGCTTTTCAGAGGCTTTGCGACCGGATATTCGGTCGAAGATGTGCTGCGTGAGCATTCCCTCCTATGCAGAGCTGATTCATATGTCCATGCGGGCAGAGCAGGATATGTATCGATTTACACGATCTCGTGGCCCTATTGCTCCTAGGCCACGATCAGAGTTGCAGGACATGCCCTTTGCGGGCAAGAGGCCTCGCGCCGACCCTCCTTGTAGGGCTACAGTGCCAGTACCCCCGATGCGGTGCCTTGATTTATCATGTACATATTGTGGGAGATCGGGCCATTTGGCATAGAGTTATTTTGCTCAGATGCGGGACAGTGGGTTCTCGCCGCCGTAGAAGATCGATCGTACACGCCCACATGCTATATCAACACCGCCTTTACGGTTGCCTCCTGCGCACCTTTCCTTCAGACCTTCGATATCTCAGATTAGGCCGCCTCTACGGCCTATGGCACAGCGGTCGAACCGGCCACAGGAGGCACGGGTGCATGCCTTGACAGCTGAGGCAGCTGCGACAGAGACTTTTCAGCATTCGGCCTTTGAGGTCACCGTCCACATCGGAGGTATTTCTATTCTTGTGATGGTGGATACAGGATCCACGATTTCATTGATATCATGTGCCATAGTCAGGCGCATTGGGATACCGACTATTAGGATGGATGGGGTGTGAGTTTATACAGCTCACGGGTCCTTTACAGATGCCACCCTGATGTGTGAAGGCTGTTTGGTGGATCTGGGGGGCAAGACGATGGGTTTTGATCTTGTCGTCGACCCCTCTCTTGTTTATCTCGACGTCATTCTTGGCATGGACTGGTTGACTGCAGTGGGGGCCGAGATTGACTGCGAGACTCATATAGTGACTGTCTACGAGCCAGAGGGCCATCCTTTACATTTCCAATGCGGGTAAATCTCCCCTGCCGCATACTTAGCTACGCTACTTTACTACCGGACACTGGTGCACAGATGCTTGAGCATACGCCATCGTATGTGAGTTTGGAAATCTGTTCAGGAAGATCCCTGGTTTACCGCCTCGATGAGAGATTGATTTCACTATCGATCTGGTGCCTGGTTCCACTCCCGTCTCACTGCCAACGTATCACATGGCACCGTGTGAGATGGAGGAGTTGAGGACGCAGATTGATGGTCTGTTGGAGCTTGACCTTATATGGCCTAGTGTGTCTCCTTGGGGAGCACCAGTCCTATTTGTGAGGAAGAAGGATGGTTCGATGCGATTGTGTATTGATTATCGCAGGCTGAACCAGATCACGGTGAAGAACAAGTACCCTTTACCCAGGATCGATGACTTGTTTGATCAGTTGAGAGGAGCACAGTACTTTTCAAAAATTGATCTTCAGTCAGGATATCATCAGTTGAGCGTCAGGGATGAGGACGTGCAGAAGACAACATTCAGGACCAGCTTTGGCCACTACGAGTTCCTTATGATGTCGTTCGGTCTCACGAACGCACCAGCCGTGTTCATGGATCTGATAAACCGGTTATTTCAGCCTTTCCTCTATCAATTCGTTGTTGTGTTCATTGACGACATTTTGGTATACTCCAGGAGTCGAGAGGAGCATGAGGAGCACTTACGCTTGGTCCTGGATACACTCAGATAGCATCAGTTGTTCGCACAGTACAAGAAGTGCGACTTCTGGAAACAGGAAGTGAAGTTCCTGGGACACGTGGTGTCCAAGGATGGCATGACAGTTGACCTGTCTAAGGTAGCTACAGTTCAGGACTGGGAGCAGCCTAGTTCTGTCACTAAGGTGAGGAGTTTCTTGGGTCTCGCTGGTTATTATCGATGCTTCATTCGGGATTTCTCGAAGATCACGAGACCTCTATCTCAGTTGACACGGAAGGACGTGAAGTTCGCCTGCAATGACAAGGCGGAGTCAGCTTTTCAAGAGCTGAAGGACAGACTTACGTCCGCCCCTGTGCTAGTATTGCTAGAGCAAGGGGTTAGGTACACTATATACACTAACGCGTCTAGCGTTGGTCTGGGTTGTGTCCTTATGCAGAAGGACAGGGCAATTTCGTATGCCTCGAGATAATTAAGGAAGCACGAGGAGAATTACCCTACACACGACCTAGAGTTGGCAGCCGTCATATTCGCACTGAGACTCTGGAGACATTACCTCTATAGAGAGGAGTTCGAGCTCTTTTGTGACCACAAGAGCCTCAAGTATATATTCACGCAGCGAGACTTGAATATGAGGCAGCGGCGATGGATGGAGACGTTGAAGGACTTCAAGTTCGAAGTCTCTTACCATCCTGGAAAGGTGAACCTTGTGGCTGACGCGTTGAGCCGCAAGAAGTTGATAGAGTTTGGGCTCCGCTGATGGTTGCTGAGTGGGATATGGTTGAGTTTTTGCGAGACTTTGAGCAGAAACTCACTGTAGAGGAGCCGTATGAGTTCATCGCACATGTGCAAGTGCGATCTCAGATCGATGACTGGGTCATCGAGGCGTAGAGGGATGATGCGCATCTGACTAAGCTTCGAGAGTAGGCCAGTGATGATGTAGACATCGAGTAGCGAGTTGGCATGGATGGGAGCTTACATTATCGTGGCCGCCTATGCGTCCCAGATATCCATGACTTGAGAAGAGAGATTCTCGAGGCTGCGTATTGTACCAGACTCGCGATGCATCCAGGCAGTACGAAGATATATCGCGACATGAAGAGGACCTATTGGTGGGAAGGTATGAAGACCCACATAGCAGAGTTCGTGTCCCGTTGTCTTACTTGCTAGAAGGTGAAGGCAGAGCATCGCCGACCACCAGGACTCTTGCAGCCTATGCCGATCGCAGAGTGGAAGTGGGATTTCATTTCCATGGATTTCGTTTCAGGGCTGCCGAAGACGAGGAAGGGACATGATTCCATATGGGTGATCGTCGACCGTCTGACGAAGTCGGCACACTTCCTACCGATTAGAGTTACGAACTCTGAAGACGAGCTCGCTAGACTATATAGTAGAGAGATTGTGCGTCTGCATGGAGTTCCGTTGGAGATCGTGTCGGACAGAGACACGCGGTTCAGTTCTATTTTCTGGACTCGCATTTAGGAGGCTATGGGTGTGAAGTTGAAGTTTAGTACTACCTTCCATCCACAGACAGGCGGACAGACAGAGCGGGTGAACCAGATCTTAGAGGACATGTTGCGAGCTTGCGCATTGGACTTCAAGGACAGTTGGGATGATTGTCTTGCATATGCGGAATTCGCGTACAACAACAGCTTCCAGGCGAGTATCGGTATGGCACCTTATGAGGCGTTGTATAGGCGACCTTGTCGGGCACCACATTGCTGGGCAGAGGTCGGTGAGCGAAGCTTAATTGGCCCAGAGTTAGTGCAGATGACGTCGGAGAAGGTTGCTATTATTAGATGTCGGTTTCTCACAGCGCAGAGCAGATAGAAGAGTTATGCCGATATGAGACGGAGGCCGCTAGAGTTCACAGTTGGGGATCATGTATTTTTATGAGTTTTCCCTATGAAGGGAGTCCTTCGGTTCGGGAAGAAGGGAAAACTAGCACCGCGATTCATTGGTCCATTCCAGATCCTCGATCGTGTGGGAGCAGTGCCATATCGTTTGCCTTTACCCATGCCTCTCGCGAGCGTTCACAACGTATTTCATGTTTCTATGCTGAAGAAGTACGTTTCTAATCTTCCCATATCATCAGATGGGAGCAGGTGCAGTTAGGAGAGGATGTTACATATATCCTGCGACCGACGCGTATCCTAGACAGGAAGGAGCAGGTACTGCGTAGCAAGGTGATTCCCCTTGTGAAGGTATTGTGGACGCATCACTCTGAGGAAGAGGCTACCTAGGAGACAGAAGCCGAGATCAGAAAGAACTACCCACAGCTTCTCGAGGAGTACAAAAAGGTACAAATTTCGAGGATGAAATTATTTGTTAAGGGGGGTAGATTGTAATGCCCTGTAAAAATCCGTACTTGGACTCGAGTACTGACTCGATCAGAAATCGTGTAGGATTAATTCCTTTAGAAAATAAGTGTAAGTTAGCTAGCACAACGCTAGAGTAGTTGGGAAATAGTCCCTGATCACTTTAAATACGTTCTACAAAACCCAAAGCGAGTAGAACCAATGACGCTATAATACTTTAAAATCTCGGATCAAACTCTAAACCAGTTTGTTCTCTGGACTTCTTTGAAACTTTGTATTGGATCTAGACCGCGCATCGAAAGTCCGATACCTACAATCTTAGACCATTATAACCGCCTAGCTGGACTTATTTCAAAAATTAAGTCCAACTGACATTCACAGGTTATTTCATTGAGCCTGGACTGAAGAGAGTGAGAATAGGGTTAGATTTGGAATTTGAAATTCAAATCTGGCACACAACTTGACACGTCAGTATTAAGCGTTCTGACCGTCAGAATTCAGCCAAATTACACCCTCGGATCAGGAAAAATTTCTATTTCATATCATGAGACTTGTAGGCCTGATCTACATGCGGTTACCGCTGAATTGAAACTGGACCGCCACGTGAGATCTACGAACACTGCTGGTTTGAAAATGGGAGGTGAGCGACATTCGACAAGTATGAACTTAAGTCCGATCGCGTTCAGCCAAGGGACCACCAGAAATGCCTTTTTGGATCGAAACAGCCCCGATTTGGATCTAATTTAAATATACCTTGACCTGAAGCTTATTTTGGGCATGTTTGGGCTTATAAAAGGGCTTGAAACCCTCACTCCTCTCACCCATCCGAATTTTTTAGAAACCCTAACAAGAGTGAGAGAGAAAGTGAGAGTTTGTGAGAGTGAGTGGAAGAGAATTTCCTGCTGCTTGTGCCATGTACTGCACGTGCTTAAGCAACGCGACTCAATCACTTTTCCGGTGATTTCACCTCGTTTCTAGGTAAGAAAACATCCCTAATACTTGCTGATTTGAGGTTCCCTGTTCCCTTGGTTCCATAGCGAAGTAGCTGATGCATCTTGTAAATTAGGTTGCCTATTCGCTGTAGACGAAGCGTATACACTCCGTTCGAATTAATCCACCTATAGGAGAAAAGGTACGGATTTTAGATGCTTTGATTGACTGTTTCCAACGCTTTCAATGTCGTTTAATAGTAAATTATCCACGGCAACGCCGTTTGACATGTACAACATGCTGTCCGTTTTCTGTTTCGTAAGCAGACGAAGAATATGAGATTTAGGGCATTTTAGTCATTTGTAGGAAATACTGTTTTTATCCATATTTTGCTGATGTGCTTGACATGGCTTCTTGTCGCATTAGGATATTAGGAATGCGTGCATAATTAGTTTGGCGAAGAGATTTGCCTAAATGCACACTTCGAGTCAACATACTATATGTAGACTTAAGTGTGTAGTTAAGTGTTTGTATAAATGCTTGTATTAGTATGTACTGAATTAAATGGTGTTATGCATTAGTTTGAGATTGAATTCTCAATCAATATGCTGATGTAAATGATTTCCTACATGTTAGCTATATGCATGATTTCATTATATGTATGAAATGCATGTGCTTGATGATTTACTTTAGTTGTATGTTATAACATGTGTTAACATGCTCACATTGTTGTATTTCATTTCCAATACTCTTACATGATTGTTGATGTGGATTCATAATTGTTTGGGAATATACCTAGTCCAGGAAGTCAGCAACCGAGTGAATTCGTGCTTGGCTTATCTTTGCCACGAACGACGCGTCGATAAACGCGAGCTGTGTTTTGGAGTTGGCGGCAGTGGTTAGGCCACACAAAGTGTTTTACGCACTTCATGTCGTTCGACTTGAGATGCACTCGTGCTAGTCGAGCCCGTCAAGTAAGCCGACTGGCCGTTGTATATTCACCCTGTATGAGTTATAACTGCTTGAACCTAGGGTACTGAACTTATCACTGTAAACCCTGTCAACCATGGTACCTTGATCCACAAAGACTCATGAGCCGGGCATGGTGGTATGGGACACCGTGGTAGAGCTGTCGGCCTACGTTGGGGCCACAAACCTCCCCGTAGTGACCAGTGAGCACCTATGACTCGTGAACAGATTATGGTGGTATGGGACACTATATTCTTGCTGTCGGCCTACACTGATCAGGCGACGAGTCCTTTGTAGTGACCGCGAGCATATTCTGAGTCTACGGGAGGCGACGACCCTTCCGTAGCAGTGAGAGTACAGTAGGCCTGTATTGATAAGGTGATGGGGGAGCGATGCAACGAGTGCGAGCACCAGCCCTGACAGCCCTTGCAGCGACCTACAAAATATACATCGTATGAGATTACTAGGAGTGACGACCCTAGACAGGATCTGTGTTGGGATTGATATAAGGGAAGTACCTTAGTTTCCCAATATTGCTGTATGAAAAGGACTAATAATAACTCGGTAATCATATCACCATCACATTGCATGTGCCTGGAAGATGTGGAGCACTGTGGGATGATTGCATGCCGCGGGCATAAGATGGTGCCGTATGAGGGAGATCGTCAGTGAGGGCATCCATCACGTCATGTCATATTGCATTAACAACAGCATTAGGATTGTTTGATTTACTGCTTTACTATTATCGCATGATTGATTTGAGAATATGTTAATCCTTGCTCTATTATTCCACTGAGTTAGCTACTCACTCCCACGTTTTGGGATGGTGTTTGCAACACCCACCAGACCCTATCGTAGATGCAGGTGAGGCGACGATTCAGGAGGTAGAGCCGGACTATGATGAGGACCAGGACGAGTTCTCATACATGCAGTACCATGACGGCTTTGCTTAGGTGGCTTGGATTGACGGGACTTCTCAGTGGGACTACTTTTGACATTTTGATTTTGTTTATTTACATGTATATGAGACTCAGTGATGTATTCATACTTTGGAGACAGTCAAGATCTACTTTATTTTCCATACAGTGATATATATATTCTTTAGTCTTCCGCTTGCTTTTATCACTGGATCTGGAGTATGAATTGCAGTTTTGGTATATTTTTACTCATGTGAATGCTTTAACTCAGACAAAATTGAATCATAATCATTTTTGTTGCATAAGTGACGGTCTGGAACTTGGGAGTTGAGTTTATACACGACCCTCGATTTTCAGGGTGTTACACATTACATGGGCCCCACAGCCGCTGGATGGCATGGGTGCAATACATGCATCTAAGCAAGCCCCACTATAAGACCCGTATCCTAGACCGTACCGTTCTTTAGACTCCCGTGGTCCTCCCTATTGAATTTTGGCGACCCGCGATCTGTAATCAACATTTTCTTGCGACCCTGAGTCATATCCTGTTGATCTAAGTCAGCCCAACCCGTGACTTGTACCCTAGCGACTGCACCGTCATCGCAGTTCTAACGCCTCATCTTACGCATCGATGCGATACCCAGGCCAGGAGATGTAAGCCCACATTCATTTTGAGGAAAACACTGCGTATTTGCAAAACCCAAGGGAAACTTTCAAATCAATCTGATTAATCGAGTACACATCACACCTCAAGTTAAGTACAAGCAACCCATACCTTACCCTTACCTCTCTCTTACATAAGTACCCTAAATTCAAATCTCTCTCTCTCTCCACCCATCACTCACCCATCACTTCATCCATCACCCATCCCTTACATCACCTCTCTCTCTCTCTCTTCACTCTCAAGCAACCCCACTATGAGAGATAACGTCCAAGCTCTCCATAAGAAAGAGCTAGGTGTGGCCCACCTTCCTACCACCTAATCCCACCCTCTAAAGATCATCTCAACCATTGAAATTCATACCTTGGAGTTCTAGAATGCATCAATGGAAAGAGGAGTCCAAGATCTAACGGTGCGTGTTAATAGAATATTAAATTATTGATTTTATATATTTGAGGGCCCACATATGGTGAGATTCATCTTGATGTATGCATTGTTTAAGAGAGGGCCCAATAGTGGCGGGGTCCCTCCCCTTCACGTTTCTTTCTCTCTCTCTCTGTCTCTCTCTCTCTCTTGACGTGTGGCCCACCTAATGGTGTGGTGTCCGCATGTCCAGCAAGGGACAGTGGGACCCACCAGACATATCTGTTTTATCCACACTGTCCAACATTTTCTGGACGGTGGGGACCCCTGTTTGATGTATGCACTCTATATCTAAGACGTACATCCATCCATGGGACGTGGACCCCACTGATGTTTGTATGCCATCCATGATGTCCATCACACGGGCCTAGCACACGTGTGGCATCCATGGGCCACTTGATGTATGTATTTTATCCAACCGTCCATCACTGGACACTGGACGCTACTGACTTGCAGAACAGTATATATATATATATATATATATATATATATATATATATATATATATATATATATATATATATATACACAATATTATATAATATAATGTATATGTATATCATGGGTGGGCCACACCATGTGGACGCACATGATACATGTGTTTCATCCCTGCCATCCGTCCATCAATGAACATTGTTGGACCAACGTCCAGCAATTGTGGGATCCCACCATGATTTTTGTATTTTATCCACACCATCCAGATGGTTTGGGGGGGGGGGGGGGGGCACGTGATGTGCATGTAGCATCCACACCGTCTAGTTGTGGGGCCCACTCGTGATGTATGTGGTGTATCCACACTGTCCAGTCCATGGACGGTGGGACCCACTCCATGATGTATGATTTATACCCCCCACGGTATCCATCAGAAGGTGGGACTCACCATGATGCATGTGTTGTATCCATGCCATCCAGCCTGCACATGGGACTGATGGTGTATGTGTTTTATCAATACCATTCATCCGTCCCTGGCCCAAACAGGTTCAAATCTCTAGTGGGTCACCATGTGGACCTCACCATGATGTATATTGTATATGCACTATCCAATTGTTGGACAGTGCTATGTAGGCCCCACCTAATGTATGTGTTGCATCCACCATCCAGCAGTTGGATAGTGGTACAAACCATTGATGTATGTATTTCATCCACGCCACTCACCTACCGGGCCTTCCCTGATGGATATGTTCCATCCAAACTGTCCATCCATTTGGCAAGTTCATCTTAAGGCTTGAGATTAAAAATAAGATAGATCTATTATTCAAGTGGACCACACTACAAATATTAGTGGGGGATTGAATGACTACCATTGAAACCCATTTGAGAGCATTGAAGTTTTGGATCAATATGAAATTTATTTTTTTCCCCCTTAATTCAGGCCTTTGTGACCTTATGAATAGATTGGATAGAAAATAAATGTTATGGTGGGCCTTGAGAATTTTAAATGGTGGGAAACATTATCACCACTGCTATTTGTGGTATGGTCCAGATGATTTTCCAATCATCATCTGCGCTGCTATTTGGGTTGTGGTCCAGATGATCTTTCGATACAATTCATTTTTTTGGGTAATGTTCTAAAATGATCTCTAAAAAAATAGATGTATGGTGTAGATAGTTCACCTAGAATGGTGGGCCTGACTTGATGTATTTATGGCCCATCCATGCGGCCCACCTTGTTGTATTTGTGGCCCATCCGTTAAGGTCCACCTTGATGCAACTGCGGCCCATTTGATGAGGCCCGATGTGATATATATTGGGCCATATGATGAAGCCCATTTGATGTATATGAGGCCCATTATTGTGGCCTATTATGATATATTTGAGGCCCATATGGTGAGGTTGGTATGATGTATTCAAGGCCCAAGGGTAAGGCCTAATGTGATGTATATATGGCCCACGTGAGAATGCCCATTGTGATGTGTTCGATACCTTCGAGAGGCCCGATGTGATATATGAGAGGCCCATAGGATGAGGCCCTTCGTGATATATATCAGGCCCTTGTGTGAGGCTCATTATGTTGTATGTGAGGCCTTGTATGAGGCCATGGGCCCCACTATATGTTTGGCTCTATGTGGGCCACTCCTTGGGAGCAATGTTGGTTAAATATCCACATTGATGGAAAATGATGGTTAAAGGTCCACATTGTGATTTTCCCTTAGGCCCTTTATTACATCGATTATCAAGATCGGTTATTGATGTTGATGCTCATTATCGATGCTATATCAGTGCTGCTTATCGATGCTGATTATTGAGGCTGATGATGATCATCGATTATGAGTATGTGACAGCATAGCATTATGATACATGTCCATACATATCATCTATATGTTTGTTATGAGATGTGATTGACCATCGCATATGTCATAGGGCAGGTTGTTTATGGGACTCCCTGATAGGTGTTGTCATCATGCATGAGTGCACGGTATGCGCAAGATTGATGCATGATTGGACTGTGTGACTCATGCATCTTGCATTTTATGAAATGACTACTGTACGCCCTAGTGACGTTAGGATCGTGGCCTCCATAGACATGTCATGGATGACTAGATGGGACACCGAAAATGTTTAGTTCTAGCATACGAGTGCCATAAATGTCCCTGGGTGAAAATCCTTAAAGCTTCATGGCCAGGAGATGCCCTAACGTCTAGATCAAGTAGATACATATGAGCGCATGAGGGATGTATACCAATAGGCCGCATCTCCCACTGTGTCGTGGTCGGTTGGGAGGGGGTGTGACCTTACCCGACTGAGTGAGGGGGCAATATCTAGGTTGAGTTTGACCAACTTGAGGAATGGGTCCACTATCGACAAGCCGGTCTTGATTTTGGCAGGCGGATAGTGAGGTATCTTCCACTTACCCAGTTATGCGCTTGGATAGAGGCGGTAGCTGGACCCCGGTGATGATCCCAGAGATGTATGGTATGATATGTGGACTTATTGAGGAGAAGTTGCATACTCATTCATTCATTCATTCACTATCCACTTAGGCTAGTGGTGCGCACTATTTGTTACATGTACCTTCGTAGTGGCTAAGATTTTGGTTGGGACGCGCGAGTGACTTGAGATCAAGAGTTTACCATATTGAGTCTGACTATCCAAATTTATGTGTATTATCATCCCAACTTCACACTCTAGCTTGGTCATTCATTCACACCGCATATTACATTACATCCGTGGCATATGGTATTTTAGGTTACTATGTCTCTGCACTTATATGGCATGGATGAGGTTGACGGTAATCGAAGGCTCTTCCAGATTTGCATATTGCATTGCATCCTCAGTATTTGATATTTAACTTACTATGTCTTCGCATTATATAACAGATCTACATTACTTCCTTAGTATATGATATTGGTTTATGTTTTTGCATCGAATAGCCTGGATAAGGCTAATGGTATTTATAGATTGCCAGTATTTTCACTTACTCTGATACCTATATGTTTGGCACATGCATCACACACACTTTCACCACCCTTTAAGCTTTCTACAAGCTTATGCACGATAGATGCATGCAGGTGGTGTTAAGTCAGAGCAACATTGAGCTTGGAGTATACAACTATCTTCTGGAGATTTAATTTTTGATATATATATTTCCCCTTCATGTACTGTATTCAAATATTTTTATTAGTGGATATGTGGTGATGATGTTGCCTTTATGATCTGGGTAAACTTGGGGTTATGCTTATTACAAGTTAAATGTACATTGAAAAATCCTCCTTATAGGATCCCAGGAACGAAATCTGGCGTATGGACACTGAGAGCTGGGAATGGGGTAATTGTATGTGTTATGGCTTCTATCTTCTATGATTGTCAAATTTTATAGTGCTAAAACCTCTTGGAACCTGTGTCTTCTGTAGCGCATTGTCATATTCAAGACAGTGCATCTCATGTACAAGGACAATGGTCTTTACATCAAGAACTTCAAGTGCAAGATCAAGTACATTATTCACTCCTTCAAGCTTCAAAGTTCAAAGTTTTAAAGTTGTATCTAAAGGCAAGACAATAGTCCTTACTTTCATTCTGAAGACTCAAGGTGAAGTACCACTCAAGTACTTCAGGCTCAAGCTTCAATGTAACTATAAATTCAAGCTTTAAAAGGTCTTAAGTTCAAGCTTCATCATGTGTTAAGATCTCAAGCTTTATGAACTTCAAAGATCATCTATCAACTGAAGGAATAGAAGTTTCAATGTTCATACATCATGTTTAAGGTATGAGTGACCATAGATTGACAATAGGGTAGGTCATTTTGAATACATAATTCAATTAGATCATTTTATAAGTGTATAGATTGTTTCTCGACTAGTCTTGGATTATGTTCGACTAGTCTTAGTATTGGCTCGACTAGTCCAAGAAATTCCTCGACCAGTCCTAAGGTTGTTACAAAATTTTGAAATTTTTTGTTAAGTCTCGACTAGTCCTGGAGACTGCTTGACCGGTCATATGAACAGTGCTCGACTCGTGCACGACCAGTCCTGCAGCCTCGACTCAAAGTCTATCAACTAAATTATGCTCCATACGACTAGTCGTGGACAAGTCACGACCAGTCATGGAGGTCACTCGACCGGTTGTGAAGGGCTTACGACCAGTCGTGGAACGGCTTTATCTTATCGTGCTTAAAATTTTAAAAATCTGTTTGGTCTTACGACCAGTAGTGGAGACCTCAGGACCAGTCGAAAGTGCGATTTCTGTACTTATAAATAGATCACGAATTTCAGAGTTTTTCATTCAATTCATGCTAAATCAATACATTGCTCTGAGAGACAAGTTAGTCATATTTTTAAGCTATATTGTGCTCATTTAATACTCTCTTTAATTAGCTTTCTTTGTATTCTACATTCCAATCTCATTTGAGAAAGAAATTGAAATATTCTTATTTCTTGGAATCAAAATCAAATCAAGATAGCCCAACTTAATTTAATTTAAAATCAATTTAGAACCTATAACCATTTCATAAGTAAGTGTGGACATTGAACTCTACTCCAATTTGGTTCTTCTGGGCTACACCAAAAGGAGAATATTCAGGAATTATACTGCTTTGTAAATTTCTGTTTTATTTTTTGAGATTGTGCTAGAAAAATCTCTTTGTTTTGGTTTATTTGAGGTGATCCAGAAAACTCAGAATGTGGGGTTTTTGAATTGTATAATCCCACTTGAAAGACACAATTGTGAGGGTTTTTAGGTGAACCTTGAAAAACTTATTTTCATAATATCCACTGTATGAGGATATTATGAGTGGAGTAGTTATGTGGGCATTTTTCTATACAGTTGGTGTACACATAAGTAAACACTATAATTTCTGGTCTTGTGGATTGAATGTTTTTTTTTTTTTTTTTTTTGTGGATGATTGTAATTTCCCTTTTTGCATTTGTGGAGAATGTTGTAATTTCTTTTATGTAAGTGTGAGAATGTTGTAATAACTTGATTTCTTTCCTTGCTATTTATTTCTTTATTCGTCTGTATCAGTTTGAGTTTTTGATACACGGACCTTTCTAGGAATCAGGTTGTCCTACCATAAACTGTTGGTTTTTGGTCTAAGGTTGTCCTTGGAACAACATCTGTATCAATCTCTCAATAATCGTACATTTGAGGTTATATTTAATTTCTGCATTGTGAGATTCTTTATGTGTTATCTTTATTTAATTTGTTTAAATTTGGCTGTTATTTTTTAAATTTAGCATAGTCCTTTTCACCCCCCCCCCCCCCCCCCCCCTCTAAGACATATAACTCGGCTTTTTCAAGTGGTACCATAGCCTAATAGCTCGCTTTTAATTATTCTTTTTGGATTTATTTCCTGAGCTAATCGATCTAAGCTATTTGAGATGTCAAATTTTGATAGCCTTTCAGTCACTAGGCCTCCACCATTGATAACTCCAATTATACCTATTGGAAAGCCAGAATGAGAATTTTCTTAAAATTCATGGATGAGAGCATGTGGCTAGCCACAATGACTAAATGGACCGCTCCTACCATTGAAGTAACTGGTACTGACAAATCTAAAACATTAAGAATTTCACCTTAGTTTGCTTGGACCACTCTTCAGAAAAATGAGAGTAGTGCTAATGCAAAGGCTTTACATGCTATAACTTGCACACTATCACCGTATGAATTCAAAAGAATTATATCCTATGATACTGCAAAGCAACCCTGAGATATTTTAGAAATGACACACGAGGGAACAACAATCGTCCAGAAATCTAAAGTCCAAATTCTCACAACCAAATTTGAGGAAATACGTATGGAAGAAAGTGAAACCTTCACGGACTTCTATATAAGATTGAATGACATTGTGAACTCTATATGGGGTCTCGGTGATAAAATCCTAGAAAGTAAAGTCTGTGCAAAGATACTACGCTCACTTCTTGAACGGTTCAATTCAAAGGTGACTACGATCCAGGAACTTCATGATACGAATAATATGAGGGTAGAAGAATTAGTTGGCTCTTTACAGACTTATGAGTTAACTTTTAAAGTTCCTAAAGGTAAATCTATCACTCTTACATCTTCTAAATGTATTTCTCAAGAAAATAGTAATAATTCTAATTTAGAAAATTCTGAAGATAATATGGCCCTTTTAGCTAAAATGTTTTATAAGATCTTCAAAAGTAAAAAGAGAGTTGATATTCAAAAATCTAATCAAAAGAAAAGATCTAAATCTAAAACCTAGAAATCTTTAAAAGATAGTCAATGTTACAACAGCCATGAATATGCACATTTAGCAAATAAGTGTCCTAAAAATGACAAACCTAAAAAGAAAGGTATGTTGGCTACTTGGGATGAATCTTCTGGCTTTGAAGCTTCTTCTGAATCAGAAGATTCTGAAACCAAGGTGGGTAATGAAGTTAAAGCCCTTATGACTCTAGCCAAGTTCACTTTTTCAGATCATGATGATTCAACTAGTGAAGAAAATATGAATAGTGAACATGAAAATGAAGAAGATCTTCAAGATGCTTATAATGTCTTTTACAAGGAAAGTTGTAAAATTATTATTAAACTTAAACTTCAGAAAGAGAAGTTTTCAAAACTTATAGAAAATTTTGATTCTCTTGTTTTAGAAAATCTCACGTTTCAAACTATTTTGAAAAAAGTAAGTGCGACTTAGATTTCAAAAACTCTCAAGTTGAAAGCTTAAAATCTGAAAACTAAAAACTAAAACTTGAAGTCTCTTCACTTTTCAGTTTAAAGGACACATGGAAGTATTCCCAATGTAATCCTAAGTTAGAAAAACTATTATCTAGATCTAGAAAATGTAGTGACCAATCTGGATTGGGTTACGACAAAAGTATTCCTCCCAAACATAAGAATACTCCTCATAATCTTGTGAAAGGAGAGTCTTCAAACACAAAAGGGAAAAGTCTAAATTAAAATTATCCTAAAAATGTTAAAACTTTTCAATCCTTAAAACCTAAAAGCAATCATTGTCACGCCTCAAACTTAAAAACTGGGCCCACAAAATTTTTAATTGCCAAATCTGGCGCTGACAGCCTCCGTAGTACCCCATTTTCGGCTCCTAGCAAGCATACGCCAGATTCCAATCCTGAGATCCTACAAGGAGTATTTTTCAACGTACATTTATCTTGTAAGAAGCATAACCATAAGTTTACCTAAATCACAACAGCAACATCATCATCACATATCCACTAATATAAACATTTGATTATAATGCTGAAAAGGAAATACATATGTCAAAAATCAAAGCTCCAAAAGACCGTTGCACGCTCCAAGATCAACGCTACTACAATCTAATGCCACCTGCACACATCTATCATGTATAAGCTTACAGAAAGCTTAGAGGGTGGTGTAAGTGTGTGCACAAGATAAGTGTCAAGCATATAAATATCAGAGTAATGCGAAAATATGTTAGTAAGTCCATGAGTGCTATTAGCCTTGCCAAAGCTATGCGATGTAAGACATGATTGCTAACGGCCATATCAAGGCTATCCAATGCAAAACATAATAAGACAATAACAGATGTCGAGGATGCAATGCAATATGTAAATCCTGACGAGCCATGAATGCCATCAACCTCATCTAGGCCATACATCAAACTTGCACGAATCACACGATCATGTGGGGATAACTCCGTCTCATAAGGAGTCCCATAAACATCTCAGCCTAATAGCATCTGCTTTAATTAATCATCCATCACAACATGCATACGAATGATGGAGGTTCATAGAAGGATGGCGGATCTAGTCCAAATATCAAGATAAGCTCACTAATTTAAAACGCGTCATGATGGTTAAGGAAAGAATTCAACTTATAGCCACCACAACATTGGACGATGCAACCAGTGTGGGATAAAGTTCTGCCTTCACTGTGTGCACAGTAACTTGCCAATACAGTAGCCTGCCAATCACTAGTAGCTCACCCAGGCTCCTCAGGCCCCACCCACATCAGTGTCCACCCACATGCGCCCACCCACATGTGATCATAGTGATGGAGCGTCACAATATCCCCCACCGAGGGCAGATCCGAGTCTAAGTGCAATAAGTGGGCTTCCTTACCCTCTCTATTACGCAATAAACTGGACTTTTCTAAGGGCCCAATATATGCACAAGGTGGCTCTAAGGTGTAGGTATCATGATGTTATGCTATCACATACTCCTAATTGGTATTGATAATCGGTATCAATAACCAGCACTGATAATCGACCTCGATAATTGGAATCGACCAAATAAGGGCTAAGGGAAGGTCATAATGTGAACATTAAACCATCATTGCCCAACAATGTGCCCATTTAACCTACATTGCCCCCAAGGAATGGCCCACACAAGGGATTCATACACAACTTAACAGGCCATATATACATTACATTGGGCCTCAACCATGGGCCTTGAATACATCACAATGGGCCTTACTAAATATGTTGGAAATACATCACAATGGGCCTCATCATATGGGTCAGGAATACATCATAATGAGCCTTACCAAATGAGCCATAAATATATCACAAAAGGCCACGTCCCAAGGGCCTCAAATATATCACAATGGGCCTCTACTCATGAGCTCCAAATACAGTACAATGGGCCTCAACTCACGGGCCCTAATACATCATAATGTGCCTCAACCCATGGGCCCCAAAAACATTACATCAGGCATCATCAATGGGCCCCAAATACATCAAATGGGTCGTATCAACAGGCCAAATCAAATGGGCTGATTCAAATAGGACGAATCAAATGGGCTTCATGTATTTCAATCTAGCCCACCCTTATGTATTTTAAAGATCCGACCAATTCATAAGTTAACATAGAGGTAGATGAAGTGAAAGCAAAAACATCATCTTAATCGGAACTACCGTGGCCCTTAAAAAGTTTTAAATGGTGAATGTCACTGTCCCCACTATTTTCAATGGTGGGGTCTACTTGAACTATGGATGTCTCATTTTTAGTCTCAAGCTTGTAAGACAAGCTTGCCAAATGGTTGGACGGTTTGGATGCAACACATGCATCATGGTGGGTCCCATAGGGATGGACGACATAGATAAAGTACATACCTCATGGTGGGGGTCCACACTATTAGAAGGACTGGATACAATATTTACATTAGTGGGTCCCATGTGGGGCCCACCATAATGTTTATTTTTCACCCAATTTGTTGGTAAGGTCACACAGACTCGACTGAAGAGGAAAACAAATTTCATAATGATCCAAACTTTTATGAAACCTAAAGGGTTTCAATGGCAGACGTTCAATCCTCCACTATTCCCTGTGATGTGGGCCACTTGCACACCACATACGATTGATCTTTAGAGTGGGGCTCACAATGAAAAGGGGCCCACCAAATGCATGATGTGATGTTCAACACACATCATAATGGGGCCCACGATTGGGACCCCTTACCTCCAGTGCCCTCAGCGCAGCAGGACGCTGCTGCGCCGTCCTCTGAACAGCAGCACCAGCAGCGCCTTCTGCTTGATGTATTATTATAATTCTTATTATTTTCAAAAGAATATTTTCTAAGATTTTTTGTAGGTGGGGCCCGCATCAGGTGGATCCACTCCACCCATTGGATTCTATGACTCAAGACAGTCCAAATAAGCCCAATATTCGACATGTTTTGGGGTACAGAAACATCAGAGTGGATTTCAATGGTAAAAATGTTGTTTTCTATTCTATGGCCCACCAGATAGTTGGATTGGCTTCATTTTCCAGATCAACGCCTGAAATGATCTAGGGAATGGGATGAAGATGTGGATTTGATCAATACATCAAGGTGAGGCCTGCATGAGCGGCCCACCCAAAATCCTCAGACCAAGCTAATATTTATTTATTTATTTATTTTTGTCTGTTACTGCCAGTACACCCCACTGTTAGTTCACCCTTCACTAGACCACGTCCAGCATCCAGGGACATTGGACGGTGTGAACGTCCATTAAGGTGGGTCCCACATGGACGTGGCCCACTTGATTTGGATCAGTCTGATGCTTGTGTTTTCCATCACCAAATTGTAGAGCCAACATGGCTTGGACGGTTTAGATAAGACATACATCAAGGTGGGGTTCATCCTGGTAGCCACACATCCATATCATCACACAAAAATGAAAGAGAGAGGGAGAGAGAGAGAAATAGACACGTGTGATGGAGGGACTTCGACACTATGAGCCCTCCGTTCCATACTTTCAATCATACATCAAGTGGGTCCCAATACATGTAGGCTCACCAAATCAAAAATCAACGGTGAAGATTCCATCTCCTCCAAAATGGAAGGTCTAGATGACCTCTTTTAACTTACAAAAGTAAACATCAGGATGGGGTCCATGGAGAATGGCCCCATCATGGATGATCATGAGAATCATAGTGGGCCATCGGCCACATCTAGGGTCCAAAGTGAGATCCATACCATCAATCGGTAGGCCTCACTTAGCCCATCATCAAAAAAAGAAATCTAGGCCTCTCTCACCGATGCAAACTAAAGCTCCATGGAATGCATTTCAATGGCCGAAATGAAGCTTGGATAGTGGAGATGGGAGGCAGGAAGGTGGACCACACTAGCTCTCCTCTCTTTCATGGAAATGTTAGACGTTGGAGTTGCTTGGGGAGAATGGGAGAGATGAGAGAGATAAGAGAGATGAGAGAGAGTATGATGTAAGAGAAGTGATGGGAGAGAGAGATGGTGAGTGATGATTGATGGAGTGAGTGATATGTACTTAACATGTGGGTGTGTAAGAGAGAGAGTTGACTTTGGAGATGGTGTTGTACTTGACATGATGTGGTGATTGATGAGACATGTTGTAGAGATTCTCTTTAGATTACAAATATGCGGCATTTTCTCAAACTCAACGCGGGCCCACATCTCCTGGCCTGGGTATCGCCCTGGTGTGTAATACGCAGTATCGGAACCACGGTGCCCGTGTGGTTGTAATGGTACAAGTCTCAGATTGAGTCGATTCAGATCTACAGGATACAACTTAGGATTAGCGCAACTGCTGTCTACACATCGCAAGTCGTCAAAATTTGACCAAGAGGACCGCAGAAACCTACAAAATAGTACAGGATAGGATACAAGTCTTACAACCATATCAACTATAAAAATCAGAATTATAATCCTTTAGCAGAGAAAATTATTGATTTACTTAAGGAGTTGTTAAAATCTAACTCAATAGGTCGATCTTATAACAACTACAAACATAAGAAGACCAACTATACTCCTAAACCCAAGATGGTAATGAAATGCGTTCCTAAGGTTACTTGCTTGGTTGCCCACACTGCTTTCAAAGCCATAAGCCAATTAAAGTGGTACCTAGAGAGTGGATGCTCCAGGCACATGATTGACAATAAAGGTTTGTTCACTAACTTAAAGATATGACTGATGGTTCAGTCACATTTGGTGATGGTAGCAACTGCATGATTGTTGGCAAAGGTACGGTTCAACTCTTTAATCTCATTTTATTTGAGAATGTTTTATATGTAGAAGGTTTAAAAAATAACTTATTAAGCATTTCTTAAATATGCGATAAAAATCATAGTGTAAAATTTACTAACCTGGGGTGTGAAATTTTAAATAAAAATGGTTCTGTAATATTAACTGGTCACAGAACTTATGAAAACTACTACATTGTAAGTGATTCTAACTCATCTAATATATCGTGCTACATGGTCCATACTGATGAGACCGAGTTATGGCATAAACACCTTAGACATGTACACTACCGCAACTTATATAGATTGAGCAAATGAGAGTTGGTAAAAGGCTTACCCAAAATATAAAAAATAGATAAAATATGTGGTAAATGCCAGATTGGAAAGAAAACTAGGAGTTCTCACAAAAAGGTGGACTCTAATGCCACATCTAAACTGCTCGAACTCCTACATATGGATCTTATTGGACCAACCAAAATGGAGAGTTGAGGTGGCAAAAAGTACATACTGATAATTGTGGATGACTTTATCGGATTCAATTGGGTAGTCTTCTTAAGAGACAAGTCAGAAACTCTTGATGAAGTAAAAAGGGTACTTAAATGTATCCAAACTGAAATAGAGTCTCAAGTCTGTAAGATTTGTAGTGATCATGGATCAAAATTTAAGAATAGTGGTTTTGAGAAGTTTTACAGTGATCAGGGAATATCACATGAATTCTCAACACCCAAAACACCATAACAAAATGGTATAGTAGAAAGAAAAAATAGAGCGCTTCAAGAAATGACTAATGTAATGTTAAATAGTATGAAGCTCCGTAAAAATCTTTAGGCCGAAGCCGTAAATACTGCGTGTTATATAATTAATCGCGTTTCTACTAAAAAATCAAATAGTAAAATGGCTTATGAAATGTGGTTTGATAAGAAGCCTACTGTCAAATACTTTCAAGTTTTTGGCAGCAAGTGCTATATTTTACGTGACTGGAAAAATTAAGTAAGTTTGACACCAAAAGTGATGAAGGGATATTTTTAGGGTATGCTCTTAATAGTTGAGCGTATCGAGTTCTTAATAAGAGGACCAGTGTTATTCAAGAGTCCATTAATGTGGCTATTGAAGATCACTTGAATACACCTGTCTGAAGTTCAGAAAATGATGAAGTATTTCTAATTGATAAACCAGATACTTCATCAAGTCAAAATAACTCTAACTGAGAACTGTTGAAGACCATCCAACTAATCAAATTCTTGAAAACCCTCTCACTGGTGTGCGCACTCATAGACAACTAGAAGATATGTGTAATTACATGTGCTTTACATCTCAGATAGAACCGGCTAACGTAAAAGAAGCTCTTACTAACGAAAACTGGAGAGTTGTGATGTAAGAAGAGCTTAATCAATTTATTAGAAATAATGTTTGGTACTTAGTTCCAAGACTTAAAGATAAACACATTATCAGAACTAAATGGATTTTTAAAAATAAATATGATGAACTTGGTAATATCATTAGAAACAAGGCTAGGTTGGTTGTACAAGAGTACACGCAAATTGAAGGCGTCGATTATGATGATACCTTTGCCTTAGTAGCTCGTCTTGAATCAATCAGACTATTTATATCCATTACATGCTTTAGAAAGTTCAAAATATACCAAATGGATGTAAAGAGTGCCTTCTTAAATGGTGATTTTCATGAAGAAGTGTATGTTGAACAACCAACGAATTTTGAAGACCCTAAAAATACGAATCATGTCTACCACATAAAAAAGTCTCTCTACGGTTTGAAACAATCTCTCACGGCATGGTATGAAAAGTTGACTGAGTTTTTTCTAAGTCATAAATTTTTAATGGAAAGTGTTAAGAAGACTCTGTTTGTTAAGAAACATAATGATCACATTTTAATAGTGTAAATTTATGTTAATGATATTATTTATGGACCTACCTGTACTAACATGACTATTGAGCTTGTAGATCTTATGAAATCTAAGTTTGAAATGAGCATGGTTGGGGAATTGAATTATTTCCTAAGGTTGCAAGTTAAACAGCAACTTGATGGTTTCTTTATTTCTCAAACCAAGTATGCTCTTAACTTAGTTAAAAAGTTTGGATTTGAGAATGGAAAAACTTTTGATATTCATATGAGTACAACTTTAAAACTCTCAAAGGACTCTACAGGTAAGGGAGTGGATCCTAAATTGTATCGCAGTATGATAAGTAGTTTGTTGTATTTAACTGTGAGAAAACCTGATATTGCATTAAATGTAAAAATTTGCGCTAGATATCAATCTGACCCTAAAGAGTCACATTTAACTGTTGTTAAGTGGATTATATGTTATGTCGCAAGTTAAGCAAATCTAGGTCTCTGGTATCAACATGATACTAATGTTCAATTAGCTGATAACATTGATGTTGATTGGGCTGGTAACGTTGATGATAGAAAATCAAGCAGTGGTGGTTATGTCTATGTTGGGAACTGTTTAGTTTCTTGGCAAAGTAAGAAACAAAGTTCTGTATCGCTCTCGACTGTTGAGACTGAATACATTACAATAGGTAATGCATGTACTCAGCTTGTATGGATGAAAAGAATGTTAAGTGATTATGGAATTGCACAGGATTCTATAGTTTTATATTGTGATAATTTTAGTACAATTAATATATCTAAAAATCTAATCCAACATTCATGAACTAAGCACATTGACATTCGATATCACTACATTCGTGAATTAGTGGAAGAAAAGATAATTTCTTTAGAATAATTCTAACAAAGACTCAACTTGCTGACATATTCATAAAATCGCTTGACAAAAGCAAGTTTTCTAAATTAAAATTTGATCTTGGTATGTGCAATTTGAATTGATTATTCATGCATTTCTGTATCATATTGTATTTATTTTTAAATGTTTAATTTTAAAATTTTATGAAAATTGAATATTTTAGGCTGTGTATGATCAGTCGAGTGCATACTCAACCAGTTGTGGCATGACTAGTCGAACATGTACTTAACCGGTCGTGTAGCATGGAGTAATGCATTATTTGGGGACAAAACCCCCTTTTCTTCATTTTGGGTTTCTTCTCCAACGGGTCTTAGCTCGACTGGTCTAACTCATCTCCTAGTTCTTCAAGATTAGTACTTTATTTCCATTTTCCTTATAGATTCAAGTTTATATCACTTCTATTTCATCTTTGGGGTGATTTATTTCTTGTTTCATTAAGGTTTTTGGAGTTTTCTTCTCCAAAATCTAATCTTGAGAAAACCCACTCTACTTTTTTTGTAACCACTTGTTTCATTGATTTCTTAGTTGCAAATGGATAGTAGAGGCAAAAAGAAAAGTTCATGTGGTCCCTCATCTTCTAGATCGACACCGATTATGGTGCACCACCTTCGGTCACCTGAAGATTATCCCTCTTATGTACGGGATTTAAGGTTGCGCAATGTTATAGTTGAACGATCTGTTCATGTTGAACTTCTAGCTCCGTTTGATCTCCTTCCTCTTCTCCAATCTATAAGATGGGATATTGGGGTGGGCCGGCATACCGGTCTATTGCGCAAGCTATGTATGCATGTATTCCTGATTTTTTAACTGAAAATTTAACATTTATTATAGCAACTAGAGAAGGTCCATTTGAAGTAGACCGACATCTGATCTCTGGCCTAATGGACATACTTGTCAATGATGAAGGTATTCCTATTAGCACTCTAGTAGCTAAACCATCTAAATCAGAAAAACGTATGCTTACTAGGGCATTGTGCAATATAGATGCGCAATGGAGTCAAAATGGGAATGAGCTTGCTTCAAAGTTTTGTTACCTAGATAAAGGGTCCTTCACAGGATATTTATTTCAAATCTTTATCCACGTTAGGATAACAAAACTAAACTCACCACTTTCATGGTTCGGATTCTTCATTCCATCATCCCTAGTACCAATGTATATCTTCTTTCTTTAATCTGTCATTCCGTCATACAATTTTGTCTCCATCCTAACACAGTGATATCCCTTTTATATATCTTATGACTGTGTTGGCCACCCACATGTTAGTGGCTATGCTTGTTAGAGAGGCTCCTACTCAACACCTAATCTTCAACAACTCAAATATAAACAAGATGAATTTGAGGTTGGCCGCAAGCCAAGTTAATATAGGTGATGGTGGAGATAATGCCGCAAATGAAGAAGAAGGTGGTGATTTACCTCCAGATGACATTAACATAGACGATATTTTTGATGAGATTAAATCAGACTCAGTAGATGATCCTCACTATCAGTCATCTGAATTTGATGCGTTGTTGCGCTACTGAAGGAGAAGGTTGAGAACATGAATGTGTCCTATGATTTGTAGTTCAAATATATGCATAAATATCTTAGGTGCCTGAACAAGGGACTTCATAAACTTGATCCTACCATACCTACTCCTTCCGGATCTGATTAAGTATTTTCTCATATGGACTGTAATAACTCTTATGATACATTCGGTTTGTGGGATTGACTTTAATTGAACTTTTTTGATGTTGTTTATTAATGCTTGAACATTACTTACTTATAACTTTAATATCTTGACTATCTTGATCCATTATTCCTCATTGCTCATCTCATTCTTCCTTATTTATCTACATCCTGTTCCATATATTAGTTTCTTCCTTTGTCATATTGTGACAAAAGGGGGGAGAATTTTGTCACGCTTGATATATGGTGATTGTGATATAATATATGGTTGGCATGGGGATTATGGATGGATTGTGGATATGTAGCCTTTCTTTGAGAAAGGGGGAGGAGTAAGTAAGGGGGAGTATCGTTAAAGGAATTAATGAATTCATGCTTTGTTTGTTTTGACCTATTTATAACTGGTGCATGATTTTTTATATATGCGTATAATTCTTATGTTATTATGAAGTGTGTTTTGTCACAAATTTGACAATGGGGGAGATTATGAGTGCTATGGTTTCTAGCTCCTATGATTGTCAAATTTTGTAGTGTCAAAACCTCTTGGAATCTATGACTTGTGTAGTGCATCGGCATATTCAAGACAGTGCATCTCATGTACAAGGACAATGGCCTTTACATCAAGAACTTCAAGCGCAAGATCAAGTACATTGTTCACTCCTTTAAGCTTCAAAGTTCAAAGTTTTAAAGCTACATCTAAAGGTAAGACAATAGTCCTTACTTTGGTTTTGAAGACTCAAGGTAAAGTATAACTCAAGTACCTTAAGCTCAAGCTTCAATGTAACTACAAATTTAAGCTTCAAAAGGTCTCAAGTTCAAGCTTCATCATGTGTCAAGATCTCAAGCTTTGTGAACTTTAAAGATCATCTATCAATCGAAGGAATAGAAGTTTCAATGTTCATACATCATGTTTAAGGTATGAATGACCATAGATTGACCATAGGGTAGGTCATTTTGAGTACATAATTCAATTCGATCATTTTATAAGTGTATAGTCTGTTTCTCGACTAGTCTTGGACTATGTTTAACTAGTCCCAGTACTGGATCAACTAATCTAAGAAATTCCTCGACCATTCCTAAGGTTGTTACAAATTTTTGATATTTTTTATTAAGCCTCGACCAGTCCTGGAGACTGCTCGACCGGTCGTATGAACAGTGCTCGACTCGTGCACTTCTAGTCCTATAGCCTCGACTCAAAGTTCAGCAACTAAATCAAGCTCCATAGGACCAGTCCTAGACAGGTCACGACCAATCATGGAGGTCACTCGACTGGTCATAAAGGGCTTATGAAAAGTTGTGTAACGGCTTTATCTTATCGTACTCAAAATTTTAAAAATTTGTTGGTCCTACGACCAGTCGTGAAGACCTCAGGACTAATTAAAGGTGCGATTTCTGCATATATAAATAGAGCATGAATTTCAGAGTTTTTCATTCAATTCAAGATAAATCAATACGCTACTCTAAGAGATAAGTTAGTCATATTTTTAAGTTATATTGTGCTCATGTGATATTCTCTTTAATTAGCTTTCTTTGTATTTAATTTTGAGTTTCTACATTCCAATCTCATTTGAAGAAGGAATTGAAATATTCATATTTCTTGGAATCAAAATCAAATCGAGCTAGCCCAACTTTATTTAATTTAAAATCAATCTAGAACCTAGAACCATTTCATAAGTGAGTATGAACATTGAACTACATCGAACTCTACTCCAATTGGGCTCTTCCGGGCTGCATCAAAAGGAGAATATTCAGGTATTTTACTACTTTGTAAATTTCTATTTTGGTATTTGAGATTGTGCCAAAAAAATCTCTTTGTTTTGGTTTATCTAAGGTGATCCAGAAAAATCAAAGTGTGGAGTTTTTAAATTGTGTAAGCCCACTTGAAAGACACAATTGTGAGGGTTTTAGGTGAACCTCGCAAAACCTATTTTCATAGTAAACACTAATATCCACTATGTGAGGATATTAGGAGTGGAGTAGTTATATAATTATTTTTCTAAACAAGTGGTGTACACACAAGCGAACCACTATAATTTCTGATAATGTGGATTGAATGTTTATTTCTTTTTGTGGATTGTTGTAATTTTCCTTTTTTCATTTGTAGAGAATGTTGTAATTTCTTTTATGCAAGTGTGAAAATGTTGTAATAACTTAGATTTCTTTCCTTGCTATTTATTTCTTTATTCCTCTGTATCAGTTTGAGTTTTTGATACACAAACCTTTCTAGGAATCAGGTTATCCTACCATAAACCGTAGTTTTTGGTATAAGGTTATCCTTAAAACAACATCTTTATTAGTCTCTCAATGCTCATACATTTGAGATTGTATTTAATTTCAGCATTGTGAGATTGTTTATGTGCTATCTTTATTGAATTTGTTTAAATTTCACTGTTAATTTTAAAATTTGGCGTAGTCCTATTCACCCCCCCCCCTTCCAGGACATATAGCTTGGCCTTTTCAATACTACGAAGGCTGTCGTCACCAGATTCGGTGATCAAAAATTTTATGAGCCCGATTTCCAAGTTTGGGGCGTGACACCCATCGTCCATGTCCATGGACTGGACGTGGGGATGAAACACATTTGGTGGGTCCCACCATCCAAGCAATGGACGACGTGGACAAACACATGCATCAAGGTGAGTTCCACCATCCAGAATGCTAGACAGTGTGGATGTATAGATACATCATGTGGGATCTAGTCCACGTCCAGGCACTAGATGACCTTAGATAAAACACATCTATCATGGTGGGTCCATATTGTGGCCCACCATCGTCTGGATTGAGCTAACATTTGTGTTTTCTCTTCTGTCTAGGACAGGCAGGTGGCCTGCCGCTGGACGAAAGCAAGGTGGGCCCCATACGTGGATGGTGTGGATATACTACATAAATCATGGCGGGGCCCATGAATAAAGCTGATATTTGTGTTTTCCCTTCATCAAGGCCTATCCCAAACAGTCCAAGCAGCAACAATGCTACTGGAAGTTAGCAAGGTGGGCCCATAAGTGGGAACAATGTGGATATAGAATACATACATCATGGTAGGGTCCATCAGGGTGGGCCACACACATCATCACAAAGAGAGAGAGAGAGAGAGAGAGAGAGAGATGTGCGATGGAGCGGAGGGGCTCCGCCACTATGAGCCCTCCCTATTCATGATACAAAGCATACATCAAATGGGTCCCACCACATGTGGGCCCTCAAATCATCGAAATCAATGATGGACGTCCCTTTCTTACCAACAACGAAGACTCACCCACCGATTACACATCTTCTTAGTTCCTAGGGATGTTACGCTCATTGGTTTCTTCTTTGATGGAGGATGATGAAGATTGAAGGGTTAGGATGAGAGATTTGGGCTAAGGAGTGCGCCACAAACTTGGCTATCCTTGGAGCTTCAATTACTTGGATGACTGCTCTCTTTGGCTGCTTGGAAATGGTAGAGAGAATGAGAGGGAAGGCAGATGTGATGGGATAAAAAGGTATGCGTTATGTAAGAAAGGAATGGGTGTGTATAAGAGAGAGTTGACCTTGGAGATGGCTTGTGTAAAAGAAGGATGGGTGTGATGGGTGAAGTGATGGGTTGTACTTGACTTGTACTTGATTGATTGATGTGGTAAGTTAGGTAGAGATTCTTCTCTCAGGATTCGCAACACGTGGTGTTTTCTCGAGATATATGCGGGCCCACAACTCCTGCCCAGAGTATCACATTGGTACACAAGTCACAGCATTGGAACCACGGCAATGGCGCGGTCGCTAAAGTATAAATTTCGAGTCAAGTCAACTTAGATCTATGGGATGTGACTTAGGGTCGCGTGCAAATGCTGACTATGGGTCACAGGTTGCCGAAATTCGATGGAGAGAATCGCAAAAGTCTAAGGAATAGTACAGGCTAGGATACAGGCCTTACATCTCTTCCCTCCAAATAAAAATTCCTCAAAATTTATACTATCATTGCAACTAAACAGAACTCATAACGAAAGGGAAGATAAATCATAGCATCATATATAATCAAAACATAATGAAATTACAGTAATGACCGCTTTAGTTGAAGTAGGAATATGCCAATATGTCTTAGAGGGAGGTGAATAGGACTTTTTAATATTTTATGATAATTTCAAATCCTATCATTCTTATCCTAAGAAAATATGCATGGATCAGGATTTCTTCAGAGTAACTTTAATGGCTTCTAAGCCTAATAGAGGATCCAATCATAAAACTATTTAAGAGATAAACAAGATGCAAATCAGTTTATGATGGATGTGATTGTGTGTATGAGGTGTGATCTCAGATAGTCAAGTATGAAAACATTTAAGGAAATCACACAAATAATAGAAGACAATAACAATCTCAAACAAAGTTATTTTTATAGTGGTATGACTACTTGTCTACTCCACTTTCGGCGGGCACACTCAACCCTTAAGTGTACCGGATCTCACTAAAGGAGGTTTCACAACAGGTTCACCTCAAACTGGAGGTTTTAAATCAAGTTCACCTCTAACCAGTACAACCTACTCTTAGGCTGACACAACGTGTCTACACGACACACTTTATGCTCCCATGAGTAAGGGTCAACACACAACACCCGACTTTTAGGCCACATAGGCCAAGGATCCACTTAAGGAACCTCACCAGTTTATGCTCCCATGAGCAAGGGTCACACAAAGCACCCAAGTTTTAGACCACACAGGTTAATGACCTAAGAGTTTATGCTCTCCACGGAGCAAGGGTCAACACAAAGCACCCCCACGTACACTCCTGTCGAAGGCCTCATATGAGGACTTGCAAGGGATGAGAAACAACTTAGACCCAGTCCAACATAAGGAATGATCACATGGGTCCTCTGGACTCTAATGGATTACAGATAAGTAGATAAGCCCCATTCAACACGTTGATGAAGATCTCCTCCTTTGATGACGAAGAATCTTTAGCTCCCTTAAACCGCAACTCAAAAGATGTGCCAATACAAGGCGACAGGTTGGGTCAGGGTTATGATGGAATCCTACTCTATTAAATTTTTTTCCTATAAGGAAGATAGAGTGATTCCAATCATCTGTGCATTCAAGGCATCCCAACTTATTGATCTGCCATTAAGGTGGTAGCAGTAGGATCCTTAAATGCGGAAGTTCATTCCCCAATCCACACTATTGAATGTCAATGATGAGGGTGGATTAGATGATGAACTCCTATGAGAGAAAAGGCTTAGGGTATATGATCTAGGGTTAAACACGCAAAAGCACTCTCTATTTTCTCTACCAACAACTAAGGGCAAGCTCTCATTAAATAAGAAAAAGATTCCAATGCATATAAAATGGTCACATTTTTTACAGAGTTCGATATCATCGAGCAGGGCCGATATCATCAAGCGTATACTCTCGATAGCATCGACTGGCCGCTCGATGACACGAGCTCAACTGTCAAATGCTTTTGAAAACCTTTTGTCAATTGGTCGAGGAAATCGAATGAGTGTCGATGTCATTGGAATTCGAACTTCGATTTCATCAACACGAAGTTCGATTCCTCGACATTTGAAAATGTGAGAGCAAACGCTGTTGAAATATTTTAGGTATATGATATGATCGAGCATCACTCAATATCATTGGAATTTAAAAATCAATGATATCGAGGTCAGTGTCGATTCATCGATAATTTCAAGGAATTCTCCTATAAGCTTACTGGGCAGTTTTTGTCCACTTTCGATGAGATCGACCATACCTCGATATGATCGATATTTGAATATCGATTTTATTGAGTAACCCTCGATCCGAGAAAAATAACATGAAAAATTTGCTGGATAGATTTATGTCGCAGATCGATATCATCGAAGGGTTTTCAATATCATCGAGATTTGAATTCCAAGGATATCGAGGTGCTCTTCGATATATCAAGGATTATATGATTTGCCTTAGCAGAACTTTGGACATAATAGACCAAATGTTGATTTTATCGAGTCGGCTCAATGGACTCGAGATTCAAACTTCGATGATATCGATGCATCCATCGATCCATCGATAATTCAGTTAAGATAACTTTGTGGTTGCTGGACATCTTATGTCCTCATTTTGATAATATCGAGTAAGCTTCGAGGACATCGACAACAGGATTTGATTTCATCGAACCACTTGTTGATAAATTGACAAAGGTAGAAAACTTAAAGATTTTTCTGAAGTTTGAAAAAGTTTTCTAACCAGAAATCTTAGGTGTTCTGTTCAAATTTTAAGGGTCTTATTTACTTAGTGTTTTGGAAGATGGGATGTGAGGCTAAGATTTACCTGTGTTGAGTTCTGGCACATATCCAGTTGAGGCAGATGCTTGATCAATCTTCCTATGGGGCTCCTCTGCCTACCTGACTCAACGCTCACGCTAATTGACAAATCGGGGCACTTTCACACAATATAACATACAATCAAACATCAAAGAGATGGGGTAACGCTCACAAATCTCAGCCTCTCTCTCCCAAGATGCCTCGTCCACTCTATGATGGCCCCACTGCACCTTCACCAAGGGAATAACCTTAGTCGGGAGGGTTGGGATTCAAAGTTTGTTTCTCAAATTCGCTAAGACCTTTTGTAGGCTTCCGACGAGTGAATACGTACAGTTTCCTTATGTAGGACCTATTTCCTTGTGTAGGCATGTGTGTTTGCCTTGTGTAGGCAACTAGTACATACCTTATGTAGGTTGTAAAGGTTTATAATTAATATGTTTTAAACCATTGATAGTAAAATCCTGCATACTCTAGGGTAGGGTGTGTTACTTGGGAGTGGAGTAAGCACGTAGTCGAACCATTATATATTATTGTGTTTGTGATGATTGCTCTTGCTCATATGTATTGATTGTTAGAATGGTTACTTTATGCACAATACATGTTTGATATAATGCAACACTTAGAATATGAATATGAATGACTTCTTGATAATCCTGCTCAACTTGTTTTAAATTGGTAGAATTTATAGTTTAGTAGGATTAAAGTTTTTAAAAGTCCTATTCACCCCCCTTTAGGATAATTGGTCATACATCCGTACTTCAATAGTAGTTATCTTACTACAATTTCAGTCTCTTTGATTGAATACAGAAATAGAGGAAGAAGAAGCGCAACCATTGTAAATCAAGGAGAAGTGAAAGATTTTGAAAGAAGATCACAAGTTGGAGAGAAAAGTTGGGAGCATAAGAAGAAATGATTTGAAGTAGTGTTTATATAGCCAAGGATAGGGAGATCATTTATTGAACTATCATTATGATTTTGACAAGACAGCTAGGGAAGACACGTGTTGGCACGGGATTCTTTTAACACCTTGACCCGACATGACCGACACTGGCACATTACCAAAAACGGTCAAATAATGATTTGTATTCTCATGGAATTTATTATGACATTTAATAAAAACTCTTACACCACTGTCATTTTCACCAAAAAGACAACAACAAGGAGTGCAATGTTTGTACCCATTTCGACCAAGACCAATCAGAGGGAATTACATGTAATATGTATGGGCACGCATGATGAGTTAAGAGATGCAAATATGTACAGATGAGTTCTTCGAAAGTGGAGCCACAACATATCAATGTTGATGTCCATCATTAAAGCAGTCAAGAGGAATAACAGTCGATTCTGAATGATCAAAGAAGCAATCGATCTCACATAGTCGTAAGACAAGTGGCAAAAAGAGAAGTAAATGAAGTAGAACATGAGAAGTGTCTAGGATGCATGTAATGGAGATCGGTTACCATAACCGCCAGAGCATAAGAAGGATCCAGATGGCCGGATCAAAGATATAAATAGCATAGGAATTCAACAGCAAAAAAAAACTTTATCTCATACCAAACCAAAAAAACCCAACATTATCTTTCAATTATCTTCCAATTTACCAGTCAATTTACATTTCATAGTGTAATCCTTTAATTTCCCTGTTAAAAAAAAAAATTACATTTCCTAGTGAAATCATTTACTTTTCAGCCTATTGGTTTACATTCTGCAGTGTAATTTGTAGTGTTAATCAAGTAGCTAATAATCCTTAGTTGTAATCCGAGTTAATGTTAGCACGTTGGACTCAATTCATCCATCAAAAGAGTGTTCCACAGCGGTTCTCTGTGATTGGGTGTAAGAATCTCTTTCCTATTCCATTTTAATTGTATCGAAAAGTCCTTTAGTACGAAAGGCAAAGGAGTAATCCATCATCAGAGGATGAACCCCAACCTCTGATTATCACCTTATTTGATTTACGCATTGAGCGAGTGGCTGAATTGGCAAGCAATCTCCTTAGATCTCAGTCATACACTACGTGTCTACCTATTTTGGCGCTTGGGGTCATTGTTGTTTGGTTTGAATTGGAGCTGCAATCCCAATTATGGTACACCCGCATACCCAGTGCTGGGGAAAAAGTAACGAACAAGTCTATCCATACACACAATTTACATATGAAAGTCGAGTTGCATATAAATATAGGTGACCGACATTAGTTTTGAAATCTAGTCTGTCAGTTACAATTCCAATATTCACCAATGCTGGTTTCACATGATATAGTGATTTTATTTTTTCTTTTCTTTTATGAAGAAAGAGTTTAATCCCAATCATGGGATTGCATGGCTGAAATAAAATGGTATTTCTAGTTGTACAATCGTTGTGTAATAATGGTGTTAATTTTGTATAATTCAATAAAATGTATCTTTCCAAAACTGCCCTAAAGCCTTTAGTTGAGACTTGGATTAGGTACCTGGTGTTATTTTTATATTGTGGAATTGACGAATCGTCTATGCATTAATAATGGAGATTCAACACAAGAATCTTAAAGGAATACTTGATTGGGAAGACATTCCCAATGCCGTGCTATAGCCGAGAATGGATCTTGGTCTTCCACACCTTACACTCTTAGGAGAACCTTTAATGGGATTACCGTTTTCTCTTTTATGTTGGTGAGGGGACCAAGACATGTATTTATAGGAAAGAGGACTAGAGAAGCTTACCCATCACACTTCTCTCATCTAAGATCTCCACACTGTAGGTTTCCATATTCAGCTCAATAACCATGTATAGGGACCACGGTTCAAGCATACCACTCCAAACCTATTTGTAATGATCATAACTATAGTGGGACCCACTAAATCACTTAATCTGAATATTCCAATGATCAGATCTAAACCGATGATCATGTGTGCCTCACATGATAAGAGTCTTACATTCTACCACTTGAGCTACACTGATCTCTAAAAGAAAATAAAATATTTTATTTTATTTATGAAAAATAAATTTATAAAATGCATTTACTTTTGAAAGTTCTTAATGGGCGCCCTATTGAATTTCAAAATAGTACCATTAGATAATTATGAGCAACGCTTGTCAGATCCGATCCATCAAGACCACTGATATTAGATCATGGTTGTTATGGGAAAAATAAGCTGACCTATAGGAGCTGGTTGGACCAAGACCTTGCACAAATCATTGGGCTAATGGCAAGGAAAAAGCCGACCTTCTGACTAGCTATTAAGGTCGGAACGATCAAGGTCGACATGACCTTGAATGGAATATCCAAGATATAACCCGGAGAGGTTATCAGGCCCCATGAAGAAGTTAAAGGCTACAAAAATAGGAGATCACAAGAACATCCCAAGGGCTCTTGATCGGCTTAGTCATTGAGATGACGTCGACCTTCTTATAACTCAGCCAGTATGTTCTTCTACATCATGGATTTTACCAAGCTGACCTTAACCGAAGCTCGGACGACCATACCTCGGTTTTCAAGGGTAAACTGACCTAATTTGAAGGAGGATTTATCCAAACTTTCCTCCAAGGATTGTGGAAACTATTTCGCGATTGGTTTGGGATTTTGAGATCCTCGCCAAGGATCTCAGGAGATTTGTTATGTGTTAGGAGTCTTAATACTTCTACAACACGCACCTATTAAATAGGAAAGTTCTCTTTATGCTACTATTTCCCTCCAACTATAAATAAATGCATCTTTAATGGTGAAAGGTATGCTCACATAACCCTTTACACTAAACTGTTTATACAAAGACCCAGATTCCTGACTTTGCCATCGAAGGGTCCCCGCAGTAGCTAGGGTCTTCCTTGTTTTGTTCTTTGTGAATGTATTCGAGGGTCCAAGAAAGGTTAATTAGAAAACAACATCAACAGTTTGGCACCGTCTGTGGGAACAATATCGAAAGACATCTTCACTGCTTTATAAATTTGACAATGGCGAAAAGGAAAAAGAAGGGTCAAACCTCCTCCATTGCGATCGACCATGTAACGTCTCAAAATTTTTGTGGCCTGAGTACATACTCATGCTCGAGAATTTTGAGTATTAATAATGTATAAATTGGATGCTTTAAAAATTGAACCATTTTTTTCATTTAGATCACATTCAGTTAGATTCATGAAGGAAACCATTCACGAGAATAAAATCGACTGTATTTATTATTTCATTTGAGTAAAAGAATTTAATAAATTATTAAATGCCCTCTCAATGAGAACTTATTACATTATCGAGTTTGTAGTAGAATATAAAACTAAATCATAAAATTATCTTCTTATTCATTATTCATTCAGTATAATCTTATATAGGGAGATGGTCCTCTAGGTCTTCAATCTGTGCATCACCTGTATTATCTGTACAGTTAGAGAGGGTCAATGCCCTACTCATAGTGATTATTATTATTTAATATTAACAATAATTGAAGAGATTCATAAAAGTAATATAAGGGTTTTAATACACCTCATACTCCACCATTACGAGGGGTATCAGTGTGCGAAACCAATATATATGAATGCATGCCTAGAAAAGTGTGTACGGCTCATCATACGTAGTGATCATTATCACAATATAGAAAGTAGTTTAAAGTATCCAACTTTCCCTGCACTCAAACTACAGAGATTCGCCGACGTGTCTAACATTAATGTGGATTTATGCGAACATCTCAAAGTGACACAACAACACGGTTGAGGGATTTACATAACATAATGTGTTCATGGAGTGACTATTTGTGACATCCAATCCTGAAAAGTGATGTAATACACATGGTGATATACTTACATCGATTGTACACCACGCTAACCAACCCACGGAATTACGTGCCAACCAAGAGGGCCACTACCCGTAATGAATTATGTCCATGATAAATATTTGATTCACTAGTTGTGATACCTTTAACACATCACTTACATCGATAGAGAGAAATTAAATCATAAGAGTTTTAAAATTTCAAGACACATGCCCAAGCCTTAAAAGGAGATAATATAATAAAGGAGAAGAGTAGCATCAAGCTAACTCAACAAAAGAGAAGAGTAGTGATGACTAACTCAATAAAAGAGGAAAGTAGTAAAGGTTAACTCAATAAAAGAGGAGAATAATAATGGCTAACTCAACAAAGAGAATAGTAGTAAGGGCTAACTTAACAAAATTGGTAAATACATAGGCAAGGCTTGTATCCATCACCCCACATAAATGAATAAAGATCACACGTAATTAAATTCACACCTTAACTAAAATTTTCAAAGGACAAATAATTATTGGTGGTAAATTAAACAATTACGGAGAGAGAATCATAATAACATGAAAGCATAGCATGTAAAAGGTAAGATAAGGCATATTAACTTAAATTACTATAATTTTAAAGGAAACCTTAGGTAGATATCCATGTAAGAAAGCTTCTATATGAAAAGTTTCCACATAAATCATGACATCACTTGAGTAAGAGGGAGACACCATACATATGGAGAAGGAAGAGGGCGTCTAGGCTTATAAAGGAGTGGGCGTGTGAGAGGGGTGTGTTTCCCATCCCACTTGAATTGAGTATCTCTAATTTTTCCTTTTCTGACAATCTTTCTATAAATATAATTCATTCATTGTGTAAGGGTCATTGAATAGAACCGGGGTATATGATTTTCTTAGTTATCCAAAGTTTAGATTGGCTTATCTTGAAAATTCTCCCTATGGGTGCCAAAATAAACTTGATTTCAATTAATGATCTATACTTAATGATCAAGGCCTAATTTTAAAAGATAAAAAATGTGTAGTCAGGATAGGAAAATGATTGGACAAAATTTGGTGGTTAATCGATGGTGGAAAAAGCCTAAATCTAAAATTTTACCTTTTATACCAAAAGGAATGAATTGGCTTCAACCATCTACGATGTAGGATCATATATTAGGGCCTAAATTTTATATAACCTCACAGTCATATGAGACCAAAGTGTGGTCTAAATTTGAGTTGCGATGGATGGAAGGAAGTGGTTAAATCGGAAGATCCATATTTACAAAGAGTTGGTAGGCCTTGACAGGATAACTTCGGGCTACTGAAAAGCCTACCAAAGTAAGATCTTCATATTTCACACTTGGTCCATATGATGGACAATTCAAGTCATTCATAAGAAGGGAAATATCCTATTATGACTACCCACGAGATTTCTTCACTCGATAGACACCAAAATCAATGGTTAAAGGGCTGATTTATCAATTGGGCCAATTTTATAATGATCTAGGGACTGAAATTTGGCATGTATGATTAATTTATGATACATAGGCATGATATAAAATTTCACATCAAATAGATTGTGGAAACCATGTGATTTAGAATTTAAGGGTCTAGGTTAATGGCATTTTTATAATTATTGTTAATATGAGAGTTTTAGGAAATAAAATGTTTCTACATGGTTATAGGCATGTTTCTAAGTAATTCTTAAAAAAGAACTTATATCTAAATTATTATGAATAAGGAATTATTCACTAAATTAACTAAGGAAATATATATATATATCAACTAATATAATGGATGGTTAGATGACATGTTAAAAATAGAAAAACTTGATGGTTAGTACTCTCTTCACGTATTTAAGTGGGTGTACGGTCAGTTTTTTAAATGGATGATTACATGTGAGTTTTTGGAGTGATTAAGAGATAGAACGTGTATACCATTAGATTCAAGTGACTTGTTCACATGTATAAGTTTCTCAGATTATAGTTTTGATGGTGGTTTAAGCATATTCATAGGTGGTGAACAAGATGAATGGATCAGAATCTCAATTTTATGTATATGCTTGGATGCAATTAACAAGTAGCTAGTTTACCATGAGCAGGTGGTCCAAACTCAGAATGGACGGTCAGATATCTTTACCTAGTGGTGAATAACTGACTGAACGGTGGGTTATGATGGACAAGTGAGAATACTTGGGGGTATGATGACCGTATCTCAAAATCAGCGGTCAAATGGATTGATCTATGAATGAAGATTATTCCCAATAGTCAGATTCGTGTTGAAGAATGGATGTAAGGTCAGGATAATTAGATTGGTATCATACACATGTACATAATAAGTTAAATTTCATGGTAATAT
This sequence comes from Magnolia kwangsiensis, assembly GCA_037074715.1. Taxonomy (NCBI): domain Eukaryota; kingdom Viridiplantae; phylum Streptophyta; class Magnoliopsida; order Magnoliales; family Magnoliaceae; genus Magnolia; species Magnolia kwangsiensis. The sequence continues at coordinate 65,665,806 of CM073574.1, read as the reverse complement.
TCGAGAACTTTCAATACTCGAGTATTGAAAAGTTTAGGGTGTTACAGACCACGCACTAGTGGAGCAACCTGGTAGTCATCGGGACTCCACCTCCCAACTACAAGCTGATTCTACACCTACGAGACAGGTACAATGATCTCGTAATGGGGGAGGATGGCTGAACTCCCTTGAACAATAGGTCAAAGTATTAAACAATAACATGAACTGTATGAGATAGTTATTGGAGCAACTATAGCCCCGACGTGCACTAGGGACCGAACAAGAAGCTGAGCAACTAGTCCAAAATCCCCCTCAACCCTCTAACACGCCTGCCGCTCTCATGTCTTTGGTATTACAATTTGCAAACTTTCGACCTTCATCATGAACTGGATAGGAAGAAGCACAACAAAGCTCTCGAGGTAGCCGTTGAAGCTATGGTCGAAAGTAGTTAGCCATGAGAGGCCAAGTTGAAAGATTTACATGGCCAAATTGGCGACATATGACAAGCCTTCCGATCAAATTCTTTGACTCTAGCAGAGGCGATAATGAAGGAAACCGAGCCTTTATTCACCGCCGACATTATGCAAGTGTAGATGCCAAAAAGATTCCACATGCCGCAAATTGCTCAATTCTTCAGAACACTGATTCGTTCGAGCATTTGGAATCCTTCAGAGTTTGGATGGAGCTCCACGATACATCCACCACGATAATGTTCCATGCATTTCCACTAACCCTAATGGGAGTAACTCGGAAGTGGTATGGGTAGTTGAAACCTCAGTTGATCAGCTCCTTCACCAAGCTCAATAAATTTTTCATCACTAACTTTATTAGAGGAAAGAAAGACTTAAACTGGCCTCTCACATTCTCCACATCATTCAAAAGGAGGGGGAGATGTTGAAAGACTACATTAAGAGCTTCAATCTCGAAGCGATGCAAGTACGGGCACACTCTGAGGAGATTGCTCTAAACGCGATAATGCACGGCTTGAGAGATGTTAAATTCCTCTTCTCGCTTGACAAAAAATCCACCATGACGATGGCCGACCTTCTGAATATCGATTAAGTATTCCAACACTGAGGAAGCTTCCACCCTACAAAAGGTCGCCCAAAGTAAAGGATCAATGACCAAAGAGCGACAACTGAAGGAAGAGCTCAGCTCGGCCAGTGGAAGCAAGAAGAGGAAGGATGATCGATCGCAAGGGAGTTAACATCCGAACAAGCGACCTGACAATAAGTTCAGTACGTATACTGTAAGTGCTATAATATTTAAAACACACTTTGTTTGTCAAATTTCATTTAGTCAAAACATCTTATCAAGTGATCTTCAAGTATGGTTCAAGAGCAAGATTTAAGCCAAGTCTAAGATCTAGTAGAAGATCAAGCTCGAAAGACAAGATCAACTGATGTTCTAGTAGAAGATCAATCTCCTTAAAGAATTTCAAGTCTCTAATCTACTTCAAGATAAAGAAGTTTAGTTGTTTAAGGTATTATAAACCCTAGAAAGACCTTAGGTTTAAGTGCTTTCAAAAACTAATTAAAATTGGGTTTTTATGCTTGTGGTTACTTGTTTTTCGACTAGCCTAAGGTTTGGCTCAACTAGCCTAATTTTTACTCCCCTATTCCTAGTTCAAACCGAAGTGAAACAAAATTTCTATTACAACTTTGACCAATCGAGTGGTCTGCTCGACCGAGGACCTTCAACTAGCCCTAGGTTTCTCGGCTCAAAGTCCAGCAATTGAATCAATTCAGATTTTGACTCCTTTAACCAATCGAATAGGGCCTTCGACCAGTTGAAGATTTGTTTAATCTTATCCCGTGCAAATCTGAAAATTCATTGGAACTGAATCCGATGCTTGGGCCAGTCGAAGATTGTCTTGGGCCAGTCAAAGAACCAACTTATTTGCCTATAAATTGAGGTTCTCTCTCAATCTAAAAATTCATTAAAGACTATCTAAAATCTTCTGCAAGTAAGAGAGAAGCTCCATTTATTTTCAAGCTATTGAACGGTATTTATAAATTATTTTATAACTTTTGTTTAATTCCATTAATCTCAGACTCTGTCATTCTGATTCAAAAGAGAGTGAATTCTACTTGTCTTTTTCTTGAGATTTAAGAGAGTTAACCTAAGTAGTCATTGGTTTAATCTTAATTAAAATCAAAAGAACCTTAGATCTTTTTTATCGAACTAAACATTGAACATTCGACATTCAAGAAAAATAGTTCTTCAGCTATAGCTTTTTCTACGGTAAAGATAAGTATACATTTGTTTATTTTCTGTATTTGGTTTTTCTGAGATAGCCAAAAAACTTCAGTGTTGGTTTTTCTAAAATAGCCAAAAATCTCAGTGTGTTGTGATTGCCCAATAAAATCACAACTGTATTAGGTTTTAAGGTAACCTTGAGAAAACCTTATTCATAGTGAAAGCCAAAATTACGTGGAGAATAATTTTGGGAGTGGAGTGTGGCTTTTTTAGAATAGTTGTTGATACACCGAACCACTATAATTCTTGGTGTTTGTAGTGAATACTTTTACTTTCATGCGGTGAATGGTTGTAATTTCATTTCAGTATAAGTGGTGAATGATTGTAATATTTATTTTATTTACTCTTGCTAAGTTTGTGATTTTAATTTTAAAAAGTATTTGTGAAATAAGGTCGTCCGACCTAAACATTTTAGGTGAAGGCTGTCCTACAAATCACTTAAAATCAACATTTCAATACTTAGACAATTGATATATCTAATTTATTTATTATTCATCACTTTATTCGATTATTTGGCATAGTCCTATTCACTTCCCTCTCTAGGACTTCTTAAGCTCTCATTTTCAAGTGGTATCAGAGCAGGTTGCTTTATTTTTTTTAGATTAACCTCCTTGAGTTAAGATTCAGAGCTTTATTATGTCAAATTTTGACAATTTATTTATTACCAGGTCACCTCCTTTTGATGGCTCTAATTATTCATATTAGATAGCCAAAATGAGGATTTTTTAAAAATCCTTATATGAAAGTGTGTAGCAAGCCACTATGACTAAATGGAAACCTTATATGACTGAAGTAGTAACTGAGGATGGATCCAAATTTATGAGAGAAACCGCATTCTATTTATGAACTGCAGGTCAGAAAAGTGAAAGTAGTGCTAATGTTAAAGCTTTAAATGTCATAACTTCTACCTTATCGCTTAATGAATTCAAAAGAATTATTTCATGCAATACAGCTAAACAAGCTAGGGACATTTTTGAAATGACACATAAATGAACAACTATAGTCAAGAAATCAAAAGTTCAAATCCCCACTACTAGATTTGAGAAAATTCATATGGAAGAAAATGAAATTTTCATGGACTTTTATACGAAACTGAATAACATAGTAAATTCCATGTGGGGTCTAGGAGATGGAATCCTGGAAAGAAAGGTTTGCGTAAAAATGTTGTCATCTCTTCCTGACAGATTCAATTCTAAGGTTACTGTTATTCAGGAATTAAGAAATATTGATCTTATGAAGGTTGAGGAGTTAATTGGCTTTATTCAAATATATGAGTTGAATTTTAAGGCTCCTAAAGCTAAGTCTATTGCTCTTAAATCTTGTAAATCTGTTTCAAAAGAAAATAGTAGTAATTCTGATTTTGAAGAAAATGAAAATTATATGACAATGTTAGCTAAATTTTTTTATAGAATTTTTAAAAACAAGAAAAGAACATATTTTTAAAAATCATCTGATAAAACAAAAGAAAAATTTAATTCTTGGAAATCTAAAACAAAGGATAGTTAATTTTTCAATTGTCATGAATATGGACACTTGGTTAATAAATGTCGTAAAAAGGATAGGTCAAAAAGAAAGGGCATGATAGCTACTTGGGATGAATCATCTAACTCTGAAAGTTCTTTTGAGTCTGATGAATCAGAATAAGAAAATACAAATGCAAATGATGTGAAAGGCCTTATGACTATAGCCAGAGTCACTTCCTCAGATAGCTATAATATATAATCTCAGGAGTGACCCTGAAAATGAAAATGAAGATGATCTTCAAGATGCTTATAATGCCCTATATAGAGAAAGTTGTAAAATTACTGTCAAATTGAAAATTCAAAAAGAAAAATATGTTAAACTAAAAGAAGAACTTGAAAACATAGTTTTAGAAAAATCTCATTTTTTCGATTGTCTTGAAAAAATAAAATTATATTTAAGTTTTAGATCTTCTGAATTGCAAAATCTCAAAACTGAAAATGAGAAACTAAAATTTGAAGTTTCTTTCCTTCTGAATTCTAAGCACACTTGAAAATATATCCATGGTGACCAAAAGCTTGAAAAATTGTTAACCTCATCTAGAAAATGTGGTGACAAGTCTGGTATGGGTTATATTAAAGGAATTCTTTGAAATTCAAGGATTCTGCTCCATGTAAGAGGATAATCCTCGAGCTCTAAAGGTAAGACTTTAAGATATTTCAATCATATTGATTTTAAAAACTCAAAACCCTTTCAAGTTCCTAAAATTAATTATAATGCCATCAGCTATAAACATTAAAGAAATAATACATCACCTTTAGTTGAAAAAATTGTGGACTTGCTTAAAGAGCTTTTGAAATCCAATTGAGATGAAAATGGAGTTTATAGAAGAAAGAGAAATCCTAACTTCTAAATGCCGTAAAAATCGAGAGATGCTCCTAAACATAGTATCGTAATCAAATGGGTTCCAAAGGTTAAGTGTCTTGTTGCCCACACAACTTTCAAAGCCATTAGCCACTCAAGATGGTACATGGATGGTGGATGTTCAAGATGTATGGTAGTTAACAAGGGGATATTCACAAACGTTAAAGAAGTAAATGGTGGCTCAATTACTTTCGGAGATGGAAGCAACTGCAAAATAATAGGCCAAGGTACTATATAACTTCCTAACTTACCTCTCTTTGAAAATATGCTTTATGCTGAAAGATTAAAACATAACCTCTTAAGCATATCTTAGATCGGTGATAATAAACATAATGTGAAATTTTTAGATCATGGATGTGAGATTACAAATGAGAAGGGTAGTGTAATATTAAATGGTTGCAAGACCTTTGAAAATTGCTATATAATAGATAACTCTTGCTCATCAAAGCATTCATGTTACAGGGTCCAAACAGATGAAACTAAGTTATGGCATAAACATCCTGGACATGTTAACTATAGAGATCTGTATAAGTTGAGTAAAAGAGATCACTTATGTAGCTTACCCAAGCTGAAAAATATAAAAAGTCTGTGGCGCATGTCAAATTGGCAAATAAATCAGGATTAGTCACAAGAAAGTGAACTCCTTAGCCACCACCAAACCTCTAGAACTAATTCATATGGACATAGTAGGACCAAATATAATGGAGAGTAGAGGTGGAAAGAAGTATTTTCTGGTCAGTGTTGATTATTACACTAGATATACATGGGTAGCCTTCTTAACAAAGAAATCAGATACTCTTGATGAAGTCAAAAAAAATTTTAAACGTCTCCAAACTAAAAGAGTCATCTCTGGTCAAAATTAGAAGTGATCATGGCAACGAATTTGAGAAAAATAATTTTGAGAAGTACTATAATGATCATGGTATATCGCATGAATTCTCAGCTCCTAAAACACCTCAACAAATTGGAATTGTTGAAAGAAAAAATAGAGTTTTATAGGAAATAGCTAGTGTAATGCTAAATAGCATGAAACTACTAAAAAATTTATGGCTTGAGGCTGTTAATACTGCGTGTTATATCATAAATCGTGTTTACATTAGAAAAGCTAAAAATAAAACAGCTTAGAACTATGCTTTAATAAAAAGTCCATTGTTAAATATTTTTAGACTTTTAAAAGTAAATGTTTTATTTTACGCAATCGAGAAAATTTGAAAAATTTTGAAACAAAGAGTGATGAGGGAATATTTCTAGGATTTGCTCTAACTAGTCGTGCTTACTGGGTTCTTAATAAAAGAACTGGGGTGATTCAAGAATCTATAAATGTAGTGATTGATGATTAACAAATCACACCCACTCCTAATCAAGATTATGACGAAGTCAAAGTAATTGATATACATGAGTCTTCATCTAAATTAGTCAATACTGAGACAAGATTAGTCAAAGACTATCCGATTGATCAAATTCATTGTAACACTAAGCCAAAATCATGGATTTACGACGGACTAAATCCGTTGTAAAACCAAATAAATGATGGATTTCGTCCGTCATTGTTTACTAGGTCATTTTTTCTTTCCAACAGATAAAATTCACTGTTCAATTTGCGACGGATAAGGTCCGTCGCATATTACCGACGGATAAGATTCGTCGTAAAAAATAAAAAATCCATCACTGAAATTCAAAAAAAACCTACCCAAAGTGTCATCACTAAAAATAGTAGCGATGGATATGGTCCGTCGCTACTATGAGTAGAGCGACGGACCTAATTCCATCGATTTCTACTTGTTCAAAAATTAGCGACGGATTTGGTCCGTCGCTAAAATTTATGTAAATTAAAAATATATATATCATCAAATTTTTTTTTTATTTTGAATCTTACACCTGATAGTCATTCAAAAATTAATTCACACGATTGTTTAATAAGAATCCCATTCACGAATCTGGTAACAACTCCATTCAATAAAGAGGAAATTACCAAAGTGGGGCTAACCTAAACAGCAATTCCCATGGTTTCTAAAGTACGTGCTCTTCCATAGCCTTTCAAAAGAAGAAAAAAAAAGTTTAAAAAAGTTAAATACTAAAGTAGATGACATGACTTCATAAAATAAATACTAACATTAGGATAATTACAAATTTGGGAGATGCTTAATAATAAACTTTAGCTCATTCAGGAGCTAGTACTTGGCCAATGCTCAAACTAAACCTACATAAATTACAAAAATAATCAATAACTATAAAGTTCTTCCATACCTCATATGTCATATTATGGGAAGAAGGTGCCCATTCTTCAGCAATGCGTTTCTCCAAAGATTCTTCATCAACATTTGGAGGGACCTGGATATCAAAACCTGCCTCTGCTTCAGATGGCTACAGATTCTTGACAAAACCCTTCTCAAAAAAAGTAGTCATTAGTAAGAACAGGGAAAACATTAGAAAATACCACGTAATAACTTACAATCTACTTCATCAATGCATTATATAAGAAAGTTCTATTATTACATAGGGTCTGCATGTTTTGAAAGCAACAGAACCTGCTCCTACAGGTAGATTACAATATTAATAAAAGCCACAAACTGAAGTTCCTATGTACAGAGGATGGACCTGATGCTAAGCCTTTAAAGGATTCAAAAATAAATTATAAACCCACATGAGAACATGGAAACAACAAGAGGAATGAATAGTAAATCATAAGGGGTGATTATTCAAATCAACAGCCATTAAACATATGTTAGTAGAGCAGAAAGGAACTGTGAACCCTATTTCAAGGAATACCCTAAAAGCAATTCCCAGTCATCTACAAGTTGTAGCTCCCTATTTCATGCAAAAAAATAAAGAAACACAAGAAAAACAGGATTTAGGGTCAACAACAAACCCACACTGCTTGAACAGCCTGCATGAAACATTCCTGTGATGTAGAGAAATTCAAAGGCTACAAAAGTTCATGTTGGACTGCGAGTGTCACGCCTAACCCTTAAGAAATCTTTAATGTCAAATGAAAGATCACAACCTGGCTATATGCCTATACGTGTAAGACCCATATCCTAGTCCATACTATTCCATCAACTGCCGCGATTCTTCCCGTCAAATTTCGACAATCCGCGACCTGTAATCGACGTTTGCGCACGACCGTAAGTCATATCCTATACATTTGATTCATCTTAATCCGAGACTTGTATCATTGCGACCACACCATCACCGTGGTTCCAACGCCGCGACTCACGCACTTATCCGATACCCTGACTAAGAGATGTGGGTCGACATTTATTTTAAAGAAAACACCGCACGTTGCAATCTCAAGAGAATCTCTACATGTCCCATCAACCCATCAATCAATTAATCACTCCATCAATCCATCAATCACTTTATGTCAAGTACACATCACCTTTCACCCCATCCCCAAGCAACCACCAAAGCCAACTCTTTCTCACCCTCTCTCTTACACCACCTTACATGTCAAGTACCACATTCATCACTCACCTCACCCTTTCACACATCACACCCATCCCTCATTTCTCTTACAACTCTCTCTCTCTCATTTCTCAACACATCCCAAGCAAGAGAAAGAGCATCACACTTCCAGGGTATTTCTAAGAGAAAGTTTAATTTTGGTGGCCCACTTCTCATCCCAAATCTCTCATCCTAGCCATCCATTCTTCATCTTCCACCATCAAAGTGAAGCATAAGGAGATAGGTTATCTAACGGACCAAGGAGATCGCTAGGTGGGTGTTTTCCATAGGTCTAGATTTCACTTTTATGATGAAGGGCTAAGTGAGGCATATCAATTGATGGTATGGATCTCACTTGGGACCTTAGGTGTGGCGGATGGCCCACCTTAATCCTCATGATCATTTCATGATGGGGCCATTCTCCATGGACCCCATCATGATGTTTATATTTCCTTACATTAAGAGGTCATATAGACCGTTCATTTTGGGTGGAGAGGGATCTCCATCGTTGATCTTTTATTTGAAGGGCCCATATGCAATGGAACCCATTGATGTATGATTGGTTGCTTGAAACGGAGGGCCCATAGTGCAGGGTCCCTCCATCACGCGTGTCCCACTCCCTTTTTATTTTATTATTTTTATGTATGATATTATGGACTTATGGTCCACTTGGATGGACCCCATAATGGAGCATGTATTGGATCCAAACCATCTAAAGGTGGGGCCTACTTTACATATGTATTGTAACCACACCACCTCACCATGTGGTGGCCCACCTATGAAGGGCCCACCTTAAAGGCATTGCACGCCCAAACAACTAAAAAAAAAAGAAAAAGGGAGAGAGTCCAGGGACTCTCTGGACGTGAAAAAGTAAAAAACACAAATGTTAGCGTTTTCAAGGCATTGGAGGTGGGCCACTGTATAGAACCCACCTTGATGTATGTATTCAATCCATGTCGTCCATCCCATTCAACGGATCATTTTAAGTGTTGAACTAAAAGATGGGGTTGATCGGAGTATTTAGTGGGCCATAGTGTTGAAAACAACATTATTACCATTGAAATCTATCTAGATTTCTTCTACATGCTGAAAAAGGCCCAATATTGGTCTTGATAGACTTGTTATGGGTTGTGGAATCCATTGAATGGGGTGGATTCATCAGATACGGGCCCCACGCATGGCAAACCGTGAGAAATCATGATTTTTTTAAAAAAAATAACAAGCAGCAGCAAGCTGCTGCTGTGTCAAAGACACTGGCTGCGCCAACGGCTGGCGGGTGGACAGACGGAGACAGACCCACGGTTTTAGCCGTGGGCCCCACTCTGATGTTTATTTTTCATCTAAACCGTTCATATGATGGGTCCCCTTCTAAAGTGGGTCCCCTCCAAGTTTCAGCCACGTCTGAGACTTAGGTGGCCCACATCATTTGAAACAATGTGATTGGATGTCTACCCTTGAAAACCTGTTTGAGGTCCATAGAAGTTTTGAATCAAGCTGAAATTTGTATTTTCTCTTCACCCAGGTCTCTGTGACCTTATCAATAGGTTGGATGGTAAGTAAACATTACGGTGGGCCCCCCCATGTGGGACCCACAATGATGTATGTGCCTTATTTCCACCGTCTGCCCGGTCGGTGGAGCCCTCTGTGATGTATTTTCCATACCGTCCAGCCACTCTCTTTGGCTGCTGGACGGTCAGTGGACCCCCACCATGATGCATGAGTTGTATCCTAACCGTCCATCCATTTCTAGAGCTCATGAGCCAGATCCATAGTTCGGTGGACCCCACCTTTGATGCATGAGTTTCATCCAAACGGTCCAGCCATTTGGCAAGCCTAAATGAATAGGCTTGAGACTAAAAATAAGATATATCTACAGTTGAGGCCCACCTTGGTATATATCTAAGGCCTAAATGATTAGGCCCATTTAGCATATATAAAGCCCATGGGATTAAGCCCATTTGGCATATATAAAGCCCATGAGAATAAGCCCATTTGACATATATAAGGCCCATGGGATTAAGCCCATTTGACATATATAAGGCCCATGAGATTAAGCCCATTTGATACATATAAGGTCCATGGGATTAAGCCTATTTGATACATATAAGGCCCATGGGATTAAGCCCATTTGATGTGCATGGGGCACAAATGGTGTGGTCCATTTGATATGTATAAGGCCCATGGGATGTGGCCCATTTTGAAAGATTGTAAGGCCCATTGTGATGTACTCTAGGCCCACGGGTTATGGACCATTGCAATGTACATAAGGCTCGTTGGTGAGGCCCACTAATGCAACCCATTTGACGAATGTAAGGCCCATGTGATACGGCCCATTTAAAGTATCTAAGGCCCATGGGTCGAGGCCCAATGGGATGTCCTTAGAGTCCATTGCAATGTGTGATTTCTCATGGTTTATGTAATGTTACTTATGGCGGGCCGTGCCTAAGGAACAATGATGGTTTGACACCCACATTGTAAGTATAATGTTGGTTAAATGTCCACATTGTATCTCTCCTTAGGGCCCATTGGTAAGCTTATACTAGTTATGTATAGGTCGTCTAGGCTCATCTGCATCGTAAGAGTAGTCCATTACTTTGTAACATGCTTAGTATAATCCTATGACTCATGCCCATACGCATCATATGTATGCTTAATATGAGTAGTGACTGATCATAGCATACGCCATTGGGCAGACCATTTACGGGACTCGTTATGAGACAAAGTGCCCCACATGATCGGGCAATACGTACTGGATTCCTGCATGATTTGACATGTGATTCATGCATCTCGCATATTTTTGACTTGATCACTGCACACCCTAGCGACATCAGGGTCATGGCTCCACAGGCACATCGTGGATGGCCATATCGGATACCGAAAATGCTTAGTTCTAGCACTGTGGGCACTTAGGATGTCCTTGGGTGAAAGTTCCAGAACCTTTTTGGTACCAGGAGATGCTCTAACGTTTAGACCGAGTGGATACATGAGTGCCCGAGTGCCGAATACCATTAGGCCGCGTCTCCCACTGTGTCATGGTCGGTTGGAAGGGGGTGTGGCTTTATCCGCCTGAGTGAGGGGGCTATAAGCTAGGCTGAGTTTGACCAGCTCACAAATGAGTCCGCTATAGACAAGTCAGGTAGATATTGGCAGACTATTGGTCAGGCAGATAGTGAGGTCTATTCCGCTTGCTTGACTGTGCAGCTAGGGAGGTGACAGTCACTGCAAAGTGTATTAGACCCCGGTGATATCTAGAGAGGAACTGTACTGATATGTGTACTTGATGAGTACCAACTTTCTTGGATTGCATTTTTCATATGACATTCGGCTATGTAGGCCTTGCATTGCATCGGTGTGGCCGATGGTATTCATATCTCGCATCGCATGGCCTTAGTATGGCCGATAGCATTCATGCCTCGCATTACATAGCCTTGGTATGGTGGATTGTATTCATGGACTTACCGCATACTTCCATACTACTCTGATATTGTACACTTGCCTTACGCATACACTTACACCACCCTCTAAGCTTTTGTAAGCTTATGCATGACCATTGCGTGCAGGTGTCATTGGACAGCAGCAGCGCTGAGGCAAGAGCGCATATCAGGCCATTTTGGAGCTTTTTGTTCATTTTGTATTTTCCTTTCGCATGGTATTTAAAAGTTTTTGATATAGTGGATATGTGTTGATATTGTTTTCTGACTTGGTTATGCTTGTGGTTATGCTCCATTATAAAAAAATATAAAAATTCATTCTAAAAATTCTCCTTGTAGGATCCCAGGATCAGAATCTGGCATATGATTGTCAGAAGCTGAGAATAGGGCATTACGGAGGCTGTCGGTACCGGATTCGGCGATCGGGATTCATGTGAATCCGATTTTCGGGTTCAGGGCGTGACAATACGTCCCACATATTTTCTTTTTCCCCCTTTTATTTTAGGCTTTCCTCCAGCCTCTTTGGTTTGGTCCTTTTCTTTTTTTTAGAGTTATGAGTAGTGGTTTAGTTTTTTGACTTCAAACTAAAAAAAAAACTTTTTGACTTCAAAACTATAAAAAATAAAAATAAAAATAAATGATAATGATAATGATTTTGGTGTAGTGCACTCTTTGACTTCAAACTGCTTGCACCCAATTCAACACTTGGGTTCTTGATTCCAGTGGAAAAAATGAAGCCTGAGCTCTTACATTTTCAGGAAGTGGAACTTTAAAGCTTCCAAAGCAAGCCCACTTGAACAATGAAATGGACAACTTAGCAATTACACAAAAATAAAAATCATATCTGTACATCCTCACAAGGTTAATAATGTTGAGATTGACTCCTCAGTCTTAACGGGTTAAGACATAGCATGTAAATGATAATGATAGTTATCAAACAATAAGTACCACCTTTCTTATGTCTATTTTAGGAAAATGATTCTGGCCAACTACTTTCCAAAGTTCTGACTCAAAACTAGCTGTTGGCAAGTTTTTTAAGCTTTCAACATCATCTATAGACAGCACATCTTCTAACTCCTTCCTGCATGTGTGTGGGCACACACAAACAAATGGAGCTAGATCATCTTTTACCTAAATATATGTATAGAAAAGGAGGAAATCTAAACCTCAATTTTAGACAAGTAGGCTTCTCTTTCCTCATGTTTAGATTTCAGAACATCAGACAACATACCTATATCCTTGAAATATGAATAAAGGCTGGACATATGTGATTCTTGCTCAAAATTATTTGTGCCAAATAGTCACAATTTGAAGGAAAATATAATCTTAAATACCCAAAGAACCAGTGTCATTATACAATAGATTGATTTGAACCAGCATGTAGCTCAGCAAGAGGCAAAAACTAGCAAAATCAGATTATTAAAGCTGTCTAATCATAATGATCTTTGGCCAACCACCTAACCACAATGTGGCTTAGCATATCAACAATTTGATCACCATGCATGTTTGCCATTTCTTTGGTAGGTGATAAATTTTGAAGGATTTCGACATAGTTTACAACATTTCAAACTAACTAAAGCTACGGATAGCAACAAAAGTCTTCATCATCTTATAATGTTAAACGAAACACAAAGCATGAACACAAAAATGAGACAGATCCAAAACTCAACCAGAATTTCAATCTATAAAAAGCTAGAAACAGCTTGGCAAGATTTCCAAGGACTCAACTGAGTTTCTAAAACAAGTAGCTATGTGAGATAAAAATCTCATGCTCAATTTTGTAGAGTGACAATAAGAATAACCTCTCTTTTTTCCTAAGATAAGGATTTTATCAATCAGGAATAATAATAATAATGCCATCATTTATATCTAAATGTGCTATGTTTGCTTTGTTCTTCTTTTTTGGATACATTTGATGTGGCACTAGCTAAAACCTTGTTCAAAGATGTTTTTACTAGTATTGACCCAAATTTGGATGCTCATTTGGAATTTTGGGTATTCAAAAAAACTTAGAGATCTAACTACAAGGAAGCAAGTAACTATGACTGTAATTTTAATTTATTTCTGAAGACAAATTTGTCAAAGACAAAATAAGTATGATAAAATATTAGTAAAAGTAGGTCCTTCCTCTAGAAATAGGGAACAGAAGAGTATATGTTTCCTCTTCCTCTAGAATCCTTTACTTATGATCCCTTGATTAAAAAAGATAAATCTTTGTTTACAAAGAGATAATTACCAGAACAAATCAAATAGCCAAAATATTTCTAAAAGATACTAAGAGATGAACATCAATATAATCTTCAGCTGGAACACACAAGACTGTGTACTCCATTGGTATGGTGCTCTGTAAATACAAACAAAGTTGTATACTCTAACACTTCCAATACTGATTCTCTTTATTTGTAAGCTAATTTTGACTAGGTACTATTTTTTTCATCATATTTTGTCCCTTCTTCTTTACCTCATTTGGTTTAATAATGATATCTGGAGGCCATCTTAACATGTTCTGAATTTATACTCCATTGGTATGGTGCTCTGTGATGATAATACCTTTTGCACTCACATATATGCTAATAAATGTATAACAAGTACAACATCTACTACAAATACATCTTCTATTCTTAAACAAAGTAAAAGAAAGGAATATACTAGTAGCATGCATGAAATTTCATTGAAATAAGAAAAAAACGGCACTTATATGAGTCATAGAACTAGTAATGAGCCAATGACTACAGGCTCATTGTGCTTACTACATTACAATTCCTTGAACAAACCATCTCCACCCGAGATGGCACTATATTCTAGCAGTTCAAGCTCCTTATTTTCAATGCCTCTAATTCCCTACAATAGCCCAACTTACAAGGGATCTTATGATTTGACCAAACACTCGATTGATGGGAAGACTTTGACTTTGTCTTGGAAATGGGGATGGCTTCTCTCTTTATGAATGCTGGATGGGGATGGCTCCTCTCCTTATGAATGCTGGAAAGAATAGAAAAAAGACACAAGATAACAAATTTGTCTTCCTCGACCTTCAAACAGCTGCCCCATAAGGAAACATATTAGCTATAGAACCTTGCATCACCCATATGCTCATAGTTACCTGAATCGCAGTTTTTTTTTTTTCTTTTTTTTTTTTTTTTTTTTTTTTTTTTTTTTTTTTTTTTTTTTTTTTTTTAGAAGACAAACAGCAAACATATTACTTGCCACCCAACCATTAGCAAGATCTACCACTCTCAAAACCACCCAGCCCGAACTGTTTGTGTGTGTGTGTGTGTGTGTGTATAGAGAGAGAGAGAGAGCTTCAATAGCACATCACTTGCAATCTATGCTAATATATATATAGAGAGAGAGAGAGGGAGAGAGAGAACTTCAATAGCACATCACTCCCAATCTATCTAGTCTATAAGGAGATGAGATGTTTGACTTGAAACCTTGCCTCTATGCTAATGTAGTTGTATATTATCTATTGTAATATGCGCATAACCTCTTAAAACTGTGTGATGCTTACACATCACTTGCATACCCAGCATTCACTACATGTAAGCAATTTTACACATTATCTTATATATATATATATATATATATATATATATATATATATATATATATATATATAACTTGAAGGATATGAGAGTAAACATGCCTTTCACACAAAATTTGTGGGCTGCATGTAATAAATCATTAAAATAAAGCTTTTTTTATTGAAAAATGTTAAATTTGTGATCCTAAATGTAATGGCCATGCTAGGATCATATACGTAAAATATTGAAAAGTAAAGAATGAATTTGCTCTTACAAATCATTATACCCTGTAAATGATTGTTATGATGTATAACAGAAATTCTTTAGGACATGAGGAATATTGAAATCCAAATCAAAGCCTAAGAAACTTATGGATTCTGGAATGAAAAGCAACAACTGGTACCATAAAGAAGCAAGATCATTGGATGTGAGCAGTTATTTATAGTTGATGACAGATGGAGAAAAGTTACATATTCCTATCGATAACTGGTCTAGTCACATTCATGCATAGAGCAAAGGTAGGAGTTTGATAAATCCCCAAATCTCATTCAAAATCATGCATGAGATTTTCATCTCGCATGGTTCCCATGTGATAAAAGAAAGAACTCTTCTTTACCTTTGTCACATATGTATAAGATTGAATTTAACCATTCATCCATGGATGCTTAAAAAGGATAACCGCACATCATGAATAACCAATTTCTAATTGAAATAAAATATTTAGGAGGAATCAATGAAATGGCATCAATTCAAATCCAAAATTAATAAAGATCATATAGATGTGTTGACATTGTGGTCCATCCCGATGGACAGTGCTAGGTGAAACATGGCCAACATGACAAGCAGTTTTGATCTCTTAACATGGCCCATAAATTGGACGGTTGTGATATTTAAGCTATACGATGGGACTGCTAGATGATTAGACAACAATCACGGTAGATTGGACCTGTGCCCATCATATAATCTGAGAGATGGTTGTGATCGTGTAGTGTAGTAAGGATTTGGATCATCTTCCATGTGGTGAATGCACACCACATGAGGATGAATCTCCATCTGTTAGGGATCTATGAACAGTTGTTGCATGTTGATGAGAGGTTGCTTAATGTCCAAGGAGGCTGTCAGTCAGATGGTTATTTGCTCATAGAGTTACATGCTTATCATCCAAGATCTGGATAGTGATTAGGTCATGCAAAGGATAGAAACAGGGCTTGAACTGATCGTGAGATGAATGACATTCCGAGCATGACATGGACATCAATCAGACCGTAGCCAAGCATAATACAAGAGATTTAGATCTAAAAATTAAAGGAGTCCAGATCTAATCATTAAAATGAGATTAAAAGTGGGTACTTACGAAGCAGAGGGGAAGAACCCAAATCGAAAGAGGCAGATAATGAGATTAAAAGTGGGTACTTACGAAGCAGAGGGGAAGAACCCAAATCGAAAGAGGGGCCGTTATCTGCCTTCCTTCTGAGAGAGAGAGAGAGAGAGAGAGAGAGAGAGAGAGAGAGGAGGAGGAGGAGGAGGGGTCACTATCTGCCTTCCAAAAAATGAGAGAGAGAGAGAGGTGAATTCGCAATGGGGTTAGAATCCCTCTTTGAAATTGGAATTTTTATTCAGATCCTCACAAGTGTTTGTTTTACATCATTTATATTATATAATAGATTATCAGTCGTACAATTAAGGATCCACCTAATAGATGATTAAGATTATATAATATGGTAAAAGCTTAAATATTAACCATCAACAAGTGGAACCACTATTTGGATGGTCTAGATAACCATACATCATTGCCTTAAGTGACATGAACGAGTCACCACTATTTTACATTATATCTAAAACTAACACATTAAAATAATCTTTTGTAGCTAGTGAAGCTGCCACTCGTGGTCGGTGATCTGTGGGCCCCACCATGATGTATGTATAATTTATCCGCACTGTCTATTCATTTTTAGATATTATTTTGGGGCTTGATGTTAAAAATGAGGCAAATCTAAATTTCAAGTGGACCACATGGGAGAATAAGTTGTATTGAATGTCCACCATTAAACCTCCCAGGGCCACTACAATGTTTATTTGGGACACGGATTACCTCTTACCCATCCAGGCAGAGCTCTGTGGGGCCAAAGTGATGTAAGTGTTTTATCCACGCCATTGATAATTTTTCTCAGATCATTTTAATATATAATTCAAAAAATGAGGTAGGTACAGGTCTTAAGTAGACCACAAAGTGGGGATTTAACGTCCACCATTAAAAACTTCTTGGGAGCTTGAGAAGTTTCGGATCAAGTTGATATTTGTGTTTTAACTTCATCCACATTTGCATGACATTATTAATACGTTGGATGGTAAAAAAACATCATGGTGGCCCTTAGAAAGGTTTCAACGATGAGAGTCATTATCACCATAGCTTACTTTGATGTGGTCCACTAAAGTTGTGGATCTGCTTCAATTTTTGTCTCATACCTTAAAATGATATAAGAAAAGCGATGAACCATGGATAAAACACTTACATCACTTTGGACCCCATAGAGCCTTGCCCAGACGGATTACCGTTCGAGCAGGGGTAGGACGTAATCCGCCTCCATTTATTTGACTTCCAACATGCTAATTAGGTCATATAGACATCGATGGAAGGAAAAAAATATATATATCAACTTGATTTAAAAAATTTGTAGCTCCCAAAAAATTTTTAATGGTGGGCATTCTATTACTACTTTTCGTGTGATGTGGTCCATTGAGATTTAGTTTTACCTAGATGTGGTTCACAGATCTAACCCATTCATTATGTGTGTCCCACTTGAATGATAGGTTAGATCAAGTTTCAGCAACATCCAAAATTCATTATGTGTGTCCCACTTAGGCCCACAGTAATGTTTATTTGTCATCCAACCTATTCATAATATCAAAAAAAATATGAATGAAGAGAACAAAAACATCATCTTGATCCAAAACTTCTATGGCCTCCAAGAATTTTGCAAGGGTATAGGTTCAATCACACTAATTCCTGTGGTGTGGTCCACTTGAGCTTTAGATATGCTTCCTTTTCATTCTTTAGACCTTAAATTATCTGTTAACATGGATGAATGGAGTGGATAAAGTAAATAAATAACAGTGGAACTAACGGAGTCTACTTTGGTAAGGGTAATGAGTAACTCACCTAAATGTAGTGGAGATGGGTTTCCTTAAAACATTCATAATCATGTATTGTTCCTGCCTAAATGTGATTCACATATCCCACTCATTATGTGTGTCCCACTTGGATGAGGGGTCAAACCAAGTTTTAGCCGCATCCAAAACTCATGTGGGCCCCACCAAGTGCTTTTATATTTTTTACGATGTCTTCACATGGTTTTAGATGGTATGGCCCACCTGAGTTTCATATACGGATGATTTTTGTGATATCTCACAACCTAAAGAGGACACATCAAATGCACGGTGTTGATGTTTGACACACATCATGATGGGGCCCACAAAACTTACGAACATCAATTCTTAGGTTCTCGCGAGGTCAATAAGTTAGGTCACAATTTTGACAATAATATTTGGCTCATTTTATATGTCTGGTCCATTCACTCCATTTTACTGATCAATACCCTCAATTTGACTAGTTACTCGCCCCAATCAGGCTAACTACATATGAGATAGATATTGGGCATACAAGATTGATCAATAATTTGAGTGAAATTTGATTTAAACATCTGAAGTTATTTACTCTTAAATCTGAACTAATTCGATTGTCCAAAAATGGTTAAATGTTCAATTAGTGGATGTGCCTAATAATTTATTAATTTTTTTTCACAAATAAATTTCAATTTCCATTTAAAAATAACATTTTTTTCAAAATGTGTGTGTGTGTGTGTGTGTGTGTGTATATATATATATATATATATTTTACCCTTAATTTTTCATTGAAAACTTTTAACAAAATATCATTTTTATTATAAAATATTTCAAAAAAAATAAAATACAAATTCTGAATTTTTATTTTCAAAATCTCTAAAATTTTCACAAATTTTATTTATTTTTCCCAAAAATTCCAAAATGCCGATTTTTTATTTTTTTTTCCTTCAAAAGCATCATTTTGTTTTCAACTTTTTAATTTATTTTTTTTTTGAAAATGATATATTTTTTTCAAAATCTCAGTGTTTTTATAACTTTTTCTTTTAATTTCAAATTTTGAACATTTTCAAGTATTTTTAAAAATCATATTTTTTCAACTTCTTTATTTTTCATTTCAAAATGTTTGTTTTTTTCATTAAGTATCAATTTTTTAATATCATTTTATTTTAAAATTTTTAATTCTTTTTAACTTCTCCATTTTTTTAAAGTATTTTATTCAAACTTTTCAATTTTTATTGAACTTTTCAATTTTATTTTATTTTTCAAAATACAAACTCTTATTTTCTTTTTCAAAATATTTTCATTTTTCAACATTGTGAAAATTTTCACATTTTTAAAAATATTTTTAATTTTCTTTTTCAGGATATTATTTTTTTCTCAAAATCAAAAGCTTTTTCTTTTTCAAATTTATCAAATTTATTGAATATTTTTTTTTTCCCCACGAAATAGATTTTTATTAAATCACGATTTTTATTTTTTCAAAATCTCATTTTTTGTCTAACATTGTTAAATTTTTTATTCTCAATATTCTTTTTCATCTGATATTACAAATCATTTAAATATTAGTTTTAAATTTTAAAAAATAATAATTTTCACATTTATTATAAAAAGAATTTTTTATTTTTTATTTTTTTGCATTCAATCAATTGTTAAAAAATAATCTTATGTACAAATATGTACAATTAAACTACTGAAATTCTATTAAAAATAATTATTAGACTACAAAAAAAAAAAAAAAAACATTTTTCCACCATATTCTAAAAAAAAATGAAAAAGTTATGTTTAGGGCAAAAGTCCTTTTACGACGAACCACGATCCGTTGCAAAATCAACTGAAAACCGTCGCCAATTGGAATTTTGGGAGGGAATTTGCAATTGATCGTTTTCCGTCGGAAAATCAAAATTTGCGACGGATTTAGTCCGTCGCTAACTTACGACGGACTAAAATCCGTCGTAAATCAGATTTTAGCGACGGATTTAGGTCCGTCAAGAAATTCTGCAACGTTTGAACTACGGATTCATGAGAAAGGCAGGATTGGCGACGGAATTTTTCCATTAGCGACAGATTAAATCCGTCGTTAAACCAAGAGATTTTTGTCCGTCGCAAATTGCGTCGCAAATCCACCTTTTTGGCGTAGTGTAACCCACGTACTAGTGTACAGACAATAAGACAACTATAAAATATTTGTAATTATGTCTGCTTCGCTTCCTAAATTGAACCGTCAAATGTAAATGAAGCACTTGCCGATGAAAGTTAGATAATTTCCACGCAAGAATTAAATTAATTTGTTAGAAATGATGTATAGTACTTGGTTCCTACACCTTTTGATAAATATGTAATTGGAGTTAAATGGATTTTTAAAAATAAAACTAATGAAATAGATAATATTATTAGAAATAAGGCTTGACTGGTTGTACGAGGGTACACTTAAATAGAAGGTATTAATAATAATGAAACCTTTGCATAAGTTGTGCGCCTTGAATCCATAAGATTATTTATTTCGATTGCATGTCATAAGAAATTCAAAATATATCAAATGGATGTCAAAAGTACTTTTCTAAATGGTGACTTACATGAGGAAGTATATGTTGAACAACTAAAGGGTTTTGAAGATCCCAAATCTCATAATCATGTCTACCGCCTTTAAAAGGTACTTTATAGTTTGAAGCAAGCTCTCAGGGCATGTTACAAAAAATTGACTAAAATTTTACTTAGTCACAACTTTATTATGAGCAATGTTGATAAAACTTTAATCGTCAGAAAATATAACGATCATATACTGATTGTTTAGATCTAAGTTGACGATATCATTTATGGATCTACATACACTAACTTATCAATTGAGTTTGTAGATCTAATGAAATCAAAGTTTGTAATGAGCGTGGTTGGTGAACTAAACTATTTTCTTTAATTATAAGTTAAACAACTTGAAGATGGTTTATTCATCTCACAAACCAAATACACCTTGAACCTCGTAAAAAGGTTTTGGCTTGAAAATGGAAAGAATTTTAAAACTCCAATGAGTACAACTCTTAAACTCTCAAAGGATGAATCAGTGTTCACAACCCCAAGTGTAGGGTTGCGATGTAGTAGTAATCTCTGTGAGACCGAGGTCGAATCCACAGGGACTAAACCCATACATTTTTTAAAGTAACTAGAACTAGAACTAGAGGAAGAACTAAAACAGGAATCTGAATTTAAATAAGTAATTTTGAATAATGAGTAAAGTATCAATTAAAAGTGGGAACTACGGTGCCAATGATCCTCTTATAGCAATTGACATGCTACCTTGCTTAATTCAAGAGATCCAACTAGAATTAGAGTCCTATCCTATCTGGTTGGAAGAAGAGAATCAAATCTCTTGTCATGCCCTGAACTTGGAAACCAACCTCACAGAATTCTCGATTGCCAAATCCGGCGCAACCAACCTCTGTAGTACCCCATTCTCGGCTTTTGGCACCTATATATCAGGTTCCGATCCTAGGATCCTATAAGGATGATTTTTAATATAAATTTATTTCATAATAAGCATAACTATAAGCATAACCCACAAACAATAACCCAAAATATCACCACATCCACTATGAATGAAAACTTGAGTACGAAGAGAAAAAAGGAAATATAATGATAATAATAACAAAAACTCTAGAAGCTCTGCGGCATGCTTCTAGCTCTTGCTTAGTTACAGCCTAGCATCACTTGCACGCACCAATCGTGCATAAGCCTATAGAAAGCTTAGAGGGTTGTGTAAGTGTGTGCACAAGGTAAGTGCCAACTATACAATATCAGAGTAATGCGGAATCATGCTGATAAGTCCATGAATGCTATCATCCATACCAAGGCAACACTATGCAAAACATGAATGCTATCAACCGTACCAAGGCTATGCGATACAAAGCATGAATGCTATCAGCCGCACCAAGTCCATGCGATGCGAGTCTTACATAGTCAATGTCATATGCAAGATGCAACTCAAGCACACCAATCTTCATCGAATCCACATATCAATCCAGCTCATTTCTGGAGCATCATATACTAGTACAGTTCTCTCTGGATAATACTAGGGTCTAGTATACTATACACCAAATTGCCGCCCCACACTGGATGCATAACCATGCAATAGGAAAAGACCTCACTACCCGCTTGACTAGTAGTCTGCTAATATCTACCCAGCACATCGGTAGCAGAGCCATTTATGAGTTGGTCAAACTTAGCCTAGCATTTTCCCTTACCCTTGGGTGGGTAAGGCCACACCCCCTTCCAACCAACCACGACATAGTGGGAGATGCTGCCTAATGGTATTTGACAGTCGTATGCTCATACATCCACTCGTTCTCGATATTAGAGTGTCCTCTTGGTAGCATAAGGGTTTGGGGACTTACACCCTGGGACATCTATGGTGCCCCCGTGCTTTAACAAGTATTTTCGGTATCCAATCTCACCATTCACGCTATACTTGAGGAGGCTACAGCCCTGATGTCACTAGGGTGTATAGTAATCATAACACACAATGCAAGATGTATGAGTCACACAATCTAGTCATACATTAATCCTGCACATACCGTGCACTCATGTGGGACAACTCCACCTATCTGGGACTCTCATAAACAACCTACCCATTAACATATGCAATGGCCAACCACATCTCATAACAAGCTCACTGATGATGTGTACGAGCATGTATCATGAAGCTATGCTAAGCATACTCGTACGATGATGTTGTGCTCTCCTCATATCAAGGTTGGGCCTAAATGACCTACCTATATTCCAAAGGATCTGGAATGGGTTTCCTTCTCCATACTATCTATAACCCACTAGATTCCTTAGGGGGCCCAAATAAGTCCTAGATGGACTCCATGATTAAAATAATCCCACTAGCAACCAATGGGGACCCGACATTTTGAGTTAGCCCAATATGAATAGATGGATCATGCAAATATCAATGGGGCCCAATGATTTGGATCAACCCATTTAGAGAATGATGAGAATGGGCCTAAGGGAAGGTCACAATGTAGACATTTAAGTATCCTTACCCACACAATGTGGACATTTAACCAACATTGCTCTCAAGGAGTGGCCACATAGAGCCAAACATATAGTGGGGCCCATGGCCTCACACAAGGGCCTCATATACATCACAATGGGCCTCACACAAGGGCCTAATATACCTCACAATGAGCCTCATACAAGGGCTTAATGAAATAGCTCATAACCCTGATAATGGCTAAAAAATAAATGGGCTTCACTTATATTATCTCATAGATCAATATTGGGCTTCTTGGGCCAGTCCATAGCCCACATACATCAAGGTGGACCACATGGGGCAGCCCAAAGACTAGAAAAATGCTAAGGTAGGTTATGTGTAGCACATCCAACAAGGTGGGCCTCTTTGGGTAACCCATAGGCTCTAAAAATATAGTCAGGCCAAGTGTATAATATACTCAATATAGTGGTTCACAATTCAGCCCATGTGGTCCACCATAATAGATGGATAGCAACTCACTATTGGAATTCTAAGGTTGGATATTCAGCCCATATAGCCCATTAAACATCTAAAAAATCTGGGCAATCTAGCCCTTATACAATCAGATGAAAGGTGAGTCTAACAAGGCATCAAAGGGGCCCAAATTCTGTTCAACATGGTGGTGTATATCATACAAGGAGGTGGGCCTGCTACTGGACTTTTGGGCCAGCAACCGTCCAATCAATCTGGACGTTCAAGTGTTGGACAACTAAGGATAAAACATGCATCAAATGGGTCCCACGTCCAAGGGGCCGGACGGTGTAGACAACACATCAAGGTGGGCCTCACGTCCAAGGGACGGACGGTGAGGATGTAAAGTACATACATCATGGAGGGGTCCCCCACCGTCCCAACCTAATGGATTGCGTGGATATATAATACATCAAGGTGAGCCCCACTCCCACACATGTAGCATGTGTGGGGTGGGTCCCACGTCCCGCAATGGAGGACATCATGGTGAAACACATACATTAAGGTGGGGTCCCACCGTCCAACAAGCTGGATGGTGCAGATAAGACCTATACATCATGGCTGGGCTCCACACGTATGGATGCAAAGTATCCATCAAGGTGGGTCCCACGCGCACGTGGCCCACCTAGTTTGGATCAAATTGATAATTGTGATTTCCCTGCCCAAAACCAACAGTCCAGGCGGGACAGCCTTGCTGAACGCTCAGCATAGTTGGGCCCACAAATGGACAGCCAGGATATAAGATACATAGATCAGGGGAGCCTGGTGCTGATGATCATCAAGGTGGGGTCCACATGCATCATCCCAACACATAACTCCCAGGAAAACTCAAGGTAAAACCCCTCTACAAACATCAAATGGGCTTGGAGAAAAATATGGACAACAACATGTTGCTGTCCAATTCCAAGCCAAAAACAGGTTGGAAAAAAACAAATAACACCATGCACATCAAGATTGGACCACCTAGATGGACCCCACACACTCAGACCAAGGTCCACATGCATCATACTTTTACATGCAAAATAGGGCAGCAGGGTGGGCCGGCCTGCGTCCAGAAAATGGGACAGCAGGGGTGTCCCACCCTGTTGGATGGCCTAGATGTGCTGAGCACATTAGATGGGTCATGATCATCAGGAAAAATAGATGTAGGGAGAGAGAGAGAGAGAGAGAGAGAGAGAGAGAGAGAGAGAGGGAGAGAGAGAGAAAATCCACCAATAAAGGAGGGACTCCGCCACTATGAGTCCCTCATATGATCTACACCATACAATCACATATGGGTCCCATGCATACATGGGCCCAACATAACATTAAAATAAAAATAAATAAATAAATAAACTGAGGGGATATCATCCCCACCATGCAAATCAGGGGTCATGACATTAAAAAAATAATAAAAATAAATAAATCTAAGGGGATACCATCCCCACCATGCAAATCAGGGGTCTAGATGACTCTTAAATGGTATGGATTGAAGTAAAAACCATCATAGTGAGGTCCATGGAGAATGGTCCTGCCATGGCTCATGCATGCAACAAGATGGGCCAAAGGCCACATCTAGGGGATCATGGAGGATCTCCACCATGAATTGGTGGGTCCTTCAAGTCCCCATGCAAAGAAAAGAAAGGTATCAAGAGAGAAATATCTAACTCTAGAGAGCACCCAGCTTCAAATCTTAAGCTCCTTCCACCAATGGGATCCTAGTGGGCCAAGGAAGATGTTTCAATGGTTGAGATTGTCTTTGGATGGTTGGATGAGGGGGTATAGGAGCATGCAAGGGGATGGTTTACGGGATAGCTTGGGATGTCCAAGCACTTGCAACAATGGAGGCAATGGGAGAATGAAAGAGGGAGGGAGGGAGAGAGAGAGAGAGAGAGAGAGAGAGAGAGAGAGAGTTAGTGAGGTAGGGGAGTAGGGTAGCTAGCCTCTCTCTCCTAGCTAGGTAGGATAGGTGTAAGAGAAGCATGGGGATAACACTCATAGGGGTGTAAGAGGCATGGGGCCTATGGGGGTAAGATGATGTCATCCTACCTAGGCTAGTTAGGGTGACATCACCCAAATGATTGCCTAGGGAAATGGCATGGACACCATGGGTCCCACAATGTATGATCAATGGTTAGGATAATGCGAGGGTCGAATCTCACTACCTAGACGTCGGATTAACTCACAAGACATGGTGTTAGAACTGCGGCGACGAAGCGGTCACAATGACATAGGTCTCAAGTTAAGTCGAATCGGGTTTATAGGATGTGACTTAGGGTCACGTGCAAGTGCTATCTACGGGTCGCGGGTTGTCAAAATTTGATGGGGTGGATCACGAGATCCTAAGAAATGAAATGGTCACTTAGACACAGTCCTGACAGCTCTCCCCTCCTAATAAAAATTTCATCCTAGAAATTTACTGTTATGAAGAACAAAACAAGAAAAAGAAGAGAAAACACGACATCATGATCATATATATCAAAACATAACACAAATGCAAGGCATGATCTGTCTACAAAGAGATGAGGATAGCGCTCTCTAATCTCAACCTCGTGCTCCCAAGACGTCTCCTCAACGGAATGATGACCCCACTGAACCTTCACCAAAGGAATGACCTTGGTCCGGAGGACTTACACCTTCCGATCAAGGATACAAAATGGCTACTCAATGTAGGAAGCATCCTCACTGACCTCAAGAGGCTGCCAATCAATCATGGGAACGGTGCCTGACCCACACTTCTACAGCATCAAAATACGAAAAATGTTGTGGATGTCAGACAAGTGAGAAGGTAAGGTAAGCCTATATGCCACGGTACTAACGCACTTAGTGATCTCGAAAGTTCCAATAAATCTCGAGGCAAGCTTGCCCTTCGCTCCAAATCGAACCATGCCCTTCATGGGCGAGACCTTAAGATACACTTTGTCCCTACTAGTGAACTCAAAGGTACGACGCCGGCGATCAACAAAACTCTTTTGCCAGCTCTGAGCTATATGCATCCTCTGCCTGATGATATCGATAACCTTTGATGTCTCCTGCACAAGCTCAGGGCCTAGGAGACGGTGCTCTCCAACCTTGGCCCAACAACTGGGGGATCTACATGGCTTGTCATACAAGTCCTCGAAGGGAGCCATACCAATAGTCACCTGATAACTGTTATTATATGTGAACTCAGTCAGGCGTAAATGCTCATCCTAGCTACCCGAGAAGTTGATCAAGCAAGCTTTAAGCATATCCTCAAGGATCTAGTGACCCTCTTGGTCTTTCCATCGGTCATCGAATGATACGCGGTGCTGAACTATAAGGCGAACCCTATAGCCTTCTGAAAGCTCCTCAAAAACTGAGATATGAACCTCAGGTCTCGGTCAGAAATGATCAAGACTAGAACACCATGCAGTCTCATAATCTCATCGATGAACAATCTAGCAAGCCGATCTAAAGGCCAAGTCACAAGATTCACGAGAAAATGTGTCTACTTCATCAGAGAATCCACGATAACCCAAATAGCGTCATGACTGCGCTGAGTCCTCGGCAAGCCCATAATAAAATCGGTGAAAATATTCTCTCACTTCCACGTCGGGACGCTCAACGGCTATAATGGACCTGGGGGTCTCTGATGATCGACATTGACACACTGTCATGTGTCACACTCGGCCACAATACTTGCTATCTAACGCTTCATCCCTACCAAAAAATACTACCTCTTCATATCACGATACATCTTCTTCGAACCAGGGTGGATAGAAAATCGCAATCAATGTACCTCAGTCATAAGATTTCTACACAACGCTAAAATATCTGGGACACATAATCGGCCTCTGAAGCGAAGTCCACCATCAGAATCAATCTGCTAATCTGACTAACTCTCAGATGCTACCTCTGCCCGATAACTTTGCAACAACTCGTCTGCCTGCTAAGCCTCAATCACTCTTACGACAGAAGAGGGTTGAATCGAAAGGCTCGATAACTGCACAATAGAAGACTATAAGTCAATCTCGAAGTCGAACGGTGACACATCCTCAAGCATCTTCCACTCCTGAATCATCATGAGCACCACCAGGCCTCGTAACTAATGGTTAAGGGCATCCACCACCACGTTCGCCTTACACGGGTGGTACTAAAGATCAAAATCATAGTCTATAAGGAACTTCATCCAACATCTTTGCCTCATGTTCAACTCAGACTATGAGAAGAGATACTTCAAGCCCTTATGGTTGAAGAAGAGCTCGAACCTAACCCCATAGAAGTAGTGCCTCCACACCTTCAGTGCAAAGACAACTGTTGTCAGCTCCAATTCATGTGTGGGGTAGTTCATCTCATGGACCTTGAGCTGACGAGATGCATAAGCTACTGGCTTCCCGTGCTGCATCAGGACAACACCTAAACTAACACTCGAAGCATCGATAAATATAACAAATCCTTCACTCCTAGAGGGAAGAGTGAGGATAGGAGTGGATGTGAGGTGGTCCTTCAACTCCATAAATGCTCACTCAAAGGCGTCACTCCACACAAATTCTACACACTTCTGAGTCAACATGGTCAACGGTGATGTGATATGAGAGAATCCCTTAATATAGTGTCGATAATATCCCATCAAGTAAAGAAAACTGCAGATCTTAGACGAGTTCGTGGACTGGCCCCACTAACACACTGCATCTATCTTCGAGGGGTCTATTGTGACACCCTCCCTCGTCACTATATGACCGAGGAACTTCACCTTCTCCTGTCAAAACTCATACTTCTCCAGCTTCGCATATAACTAGTGGGTACGAAGGGTCTGCAAAGCAATCTCCAGATGCTTCTCATGGTCCTCACGAGTCCTCGAATAGATTAGAATGTCGTAGATGAAAACCACAATAAACTGATCGAGATATGGACGGAAGACCTTATTCATCAACTGCATGAAGACCATGGGTGCATTGGTTAGTCTGAAGGACATGACCTGAAACTCAAAGTGACTATAACGCGTCCTGAAAGCCGTCTTCAGGATGTCCTCCTCTTAAACCCGAATCTGATAATAACTGAACAGCGGGTCAATCTTCGAAAAGAACTGTGCACCCTACAGCTGATCAAATAAATCATCAATCCTCGGGAGTGAATACTTATTCTTGATCGTGACGTGGTTGAGCTTGTGGTAATCCATGCAAAGCCTCAATGAGTCATCCTTCTTCTTGACAAATAGTATCGATGCTCCCCACGGTGAACTGCTTAGACAAATGAAGCCTAACTCACATAACTTGTCCAACTACTGATGCAGCTCCAACAACTCTAACGGTGCCATACTATGTGGGGCCTTTGGGATAAGCGCGGTACCAGGCACAAGATCAATCTAAAACTCAATATGCTGATGCGATGGTAATCCTGGAATCTTCTGGAATACATCGGGGAAATCACAGACACTGGCAACTGATCAATGCTCACTGCTATGGCTCCTCTATGATACACGACATCAAACAAGACAATGGCTCTCTTCTAGGCTCGGCTACAAACTGAAAATGAGACAAGCCTGGTATACAGAACGTGACTGTCCTTCTGGAGAAATCCAATATGGTGTAGTACTCGGTGAGCCAATCCATACTTAAGATGATGTCAAAATCTGACATTGGCAACATAAATAAGTCAGCAAGAAAGAAAGTCTCCCCCACCAATACGGGGCAAGATGGATAGAATCGGCCTAAAACTGTGGACTTTCCTAAGGGCCCCAATACTCACAGACTCTCGCGAGCAGACTCTAACAAAAATCTAAATGATCCGTAAAAATCTTCAGAAATGAACAAGTGTGAAACACTAGAATCAAATAGGATTCAGGCAATGCATGCAGAGACTAGAAATATACCCTCAGCAACTCCCTCGGAGGACTGCGAGTCTTGCTATGCCAGATGGGGAGGTGCCTGTCCCCTATGAGGTCTCTGATCCTGCTGCTATTGCTGAAACTTCTGCCTCGGCTGTTGTGGTCTCAAGGGTTAATGTTGTTGCTGCTGCTGTAGGGACCTTGGAGGTAAGAGCTGTTGTCGCTGCTATTGTGGCCCTCTTAGCTACTACTGCTACTAGGGGCGGGGGCACTCATGCCTACGGTGCCCTGTCCCACCATATCCAAAATAAATCCCTGTAAATGGACTCTGGAGTGCTGTTGGAGGTGCCACTGGGGCTCGGCAGGTTGCGTGCCTCTACTACTATCGACACTGCTGCTACTTGGAGTCACCAGAGGGGGCCTGCCTCTTCCAGTCTCTCCTCTGATCACGATCGCTCTATGTGACGGTTCACTCAGTCTCATAAATACTCAGTCTCATAAATCTGGACCCTCCATACTACTTCCTCAAAAGTCAGGAGCTCGTGCCCAACAACATAGCCTCGGAGACCATAACGCAAGTTGTTCTCGAAATAACGGGCCTTCCACCCCTTATCATCAATCAAGTATAGCGTGAACCTCGATAGCACCATGAAATGAGCCACATACTAAGCCACAGACATATCTCCGTACACCAGGGTCTCGAACTTCAAAGCTCACTGCCAGCGAATGTGGTTAGGGAAGTACTTTCGGTCAAACTAATCAATGAAATCCTCTCATGTCCAGATGAAATTAGGCCCTATAGCACGGGCAATGGAGGTCCACCAATGCTCGGCCTCACCCTTAAGTATATATACTGCCAATGGGACCCTCTGTTGCATTGTACATCTCATAGTCTCAAACATCTTTTCCACCTGGGAGCGTTATATCTCGACCACAGTCAGATTGGGCTCTCCCTAGAATCGCAGGGGATCAAGCCGAAGGAAGTCTTGTAACAAAGCACTCACACGCTCCTTCTCTGCCTACCTGGGTCTCAGCAGGGTGTCTGCCCTACCCAAGGATGGCTTTTGTCATAGCCTGAAGCATCTACTGCAACTGGTCGACACCAACTAACACAGTAGGGGTTGTGTTGGTATCAGATGGAGGCATAGGATCTGAAGGAGTCTCGGGTGCTGGAACAGGAAGCTCAAGTGGGGGATTAAGAATGGTGGGAGGTGAAGCCGGAGTCGCTCAGGTCGATCGGGTCACTTGGGCACCTCGAGTGCTTCGCGTGCCTCGCGTTCCCCGACATGGTCTATAGAAAAGAAAAATGCACCTATCAGCCTTGGGAACCCTCGAAGGCTCAGACGTTAGGGAACCAAATTAGAAGATTACGCACTCAGGACCAGATTATCCTAAGCTCATAGTAGATATGTGATGTCACCTTGAGTTATTCCCAAATTATGATTTGATACTAACTCATGTCATGCCCCGAACTCAGAAACCGGGCTAACAGAATTCTCAATAGCCGAATTTGGGGTGACAGCCTCCGTAGTACCCCCATTCTCGGCTCTCGGCACCCATATACCAGGTTCCGATCCTGGGATCCTATAAGGAAGATTTTCAATATAAATTTATTTCATAATAAGCATAACCCACAAATAATAACCCAAAATATCACCACATATCTACTATGAATGAAAACTTAAGTACAAAGCGAAAAAGAAAAAATAATGATAATAATAACAAAAACTCCAGAAGCTCTCTGGCACGCTCTCAGCTCCTGCTCGACTATAGACTAGCATCACCTGCATGCATCAATCATGTATAAGCTTATAGAAAGTTTAGAAGGTGGTGTAAGTGTGTACACAAGTAAGTGTCAAGTATAAAATATTAGAGTAATGCGGAATCATGCTGATAAGTCCATGAATGTTATAAGCCATACCAAGGCTATGTGATGCAAGGCATGAATGTTGTCGGCCATACCAAGGCTATGTGATACAAGGCATGAATCTATTGGCTACACCAAGGCCATGCGATGCAAGGCTTACATAGCCAATGTCATATGCAAGATGCAGTTAAAGCATACCAATCCTCATCTAAATCCACATATCAATCCAGTTCATCTTTAGAGCATCATATATCAATATAGTTCTCTCTGGATAATCACGAGGTCTAGTACATTATACATTAGATTACATGTAACGACTCAGAAAATTTCGTACAAAGACCCGAATACTAACTCAGGTAGAAATCCCTCTGGACTAAATTGTTTAGAAAACTAGATGAGAATTAACTAAGTGCTAACCTCGATTACCTATGAAATTAGCACTAGTCACTTTAAATACGATCTATAAGACTCAAAACCTATAGAATCGTTAACACTATATTATCCTAAAATCTAGAATCCAACACTAAACCCAGTTGCTCTCGGGAGTACTTTGAAACTTTGTAATGGACCTGGATCCCACGTCAAAAGTCCAATGGTGATGAACTTAGACAGATATGACCGCCTAGTTGGACTTGACTATCACCTTGAAAATCACGTCCAAACGATGTCCTGAGACTGCTTCCTTGAGTTCAGAGTGAAGAGTGTGAGAAAGTGAAGCTTTTTAAGAAATTAATTATGAATTTAAGTAATCTAGGTCGTGTCACTTGTGCGCCATTTATAAGCATTTAGACCGTTGGATTCTAACCCAAATTCACCCTCGAATCAGGGAAGATGGCCCACACGTGTCAAAATACTTGTGGCCTTGATCGAGTTTCGATGACCGCTGAACTAAAACTGGTCCGCCACAGTCGATCTGAAAATCCGTTCAAACTGAAAACTTAATGTATGCAAGATCGAATAGCTGTGAGCTTAAGTCCGACCGCATTCAGCAAAAGGACCTCCAGAACAGCTCCATTGGATCGGAACAAGGCTAATTTGGATATGACCTAACTATACCTTAGCCATGAGACTATTTTAGTGAGTTTTAGGCCTATATAAAGGGCTTAAACCCTCTCTCATTTGTTCCATACGAATTTAAGAGAAACCCTAAGAGAGTAAAGAGAGAGAAAGTGAGAGAGAAGTAGTGTTTTCCTCTTATCATTCCACCCAGCTGCACTACGTGTCAATTCCAACCATCTGAATCGTTATTTCAGCGATTCTGATTCCACACTTGGGTAAGAAAATCAAACCCTAACCTGTTTTAAGGTTTGATATAGATGAAGTAATGAAATAGCTAATCTAGTTCATGTTATAGGTTTTTTAAACCGCCATTGACGAAAGCTTATGGCTTAGAATCATATATGTTATGCTTCTATGGCGTAAGGTACAGATTATAGACGTATAGGTTATGGTTTTCAAAGCTTTCAATGTCAGATAATGATTTATTATTGACGTGAATGCTATTTCACATGCAAAACGTGTTATTTGTTTCGTGTTACGAATATGTATGACATATGTATGCCGTAGTGTATTCTATGTATTTGTTGAAATACCTGTATACGTATAAATTTTAGATCTATGATTGCCATGATAAATCATTGTTAGTATGTGCTTGTTATGTATGCGAAAACTCCTTAGCAAAAGGAATTTTCTAAATATGCAAGATGACAACATATGTGATGTATGTTGAATAGTGTAATCTAAGTGTTTGTATAAATGCCTAAATGAGCTAGAAATAGGTAAAGTATGATTTTTAAGGGAATTGAGATATGAATCTCAATCACCTTACTTGTGTGTATGATTTCCTCTATGTTATATTTAGTTTATTTCATTCATGGTAATTGTGTGTATGCTTTCCTTCATGTAATGTTTAGTTTATTTCATTCCTGCTAATTGTGTGTATAATTTCCTCCATGTATAGTATTCATGTTTAAGTTATATTTCATAACATGCTTATATGAATGTGGATGTTGAATCATATGTCTATTATTGAGGTTGTACATGATTGAGGCCATGTTATGGTCCAGGAATTCGGTAACAGGCTTGAGTTCGTGGTTGAGCTTTGTTCGCCACGTAGGACGTGTTTGACGAACCTGAACCGTACTAGAGTTGTAGGCAGTGGTTTGGCCAAACGGAGTGCTTATTCATTTCATGTCGATCGACTCAACGTGCGATAGAGCTAGTCGAGCTCGTTAAGTAACCCAATTGACCCGATGTGTGTTCACCATGTATGGACGCTTCTGTTTGAATCTAGGGTACCAAACTTACCAATGCAATTTCGTTAACCTTGGTACCTCGATCCGCTAAGACTCATGAGCCGGGCATGGTGGTATGGGACACCGTGGTCGAGCTGTCGGCTTACGCTGGGGCGACGAGCCTATATTCGAACTGTCAGCCTACTCTGATTGGTGACGAGCTCTTTGTAGTAACCTTGAGAATATCTTAAAACTGTAGTGGGGCGACGAGCCTTATTGCAGTATATGGGATATAAGTAGACCTGTACTGATTGGTGACGAGCCCTTTACAGCGATCTACAACTATACTATCGTATGAGATTGTCTCGGACTGACGACCCAAGAATGGATCATCATTTGGGTAATGATACAAGGGAGGTACCTTAGCTTCCCAATCCTGTTGTATAAAAAGGACTAATAAAAACTCAGTAATCATGTTCATTTCATCGCACTGCATGTGCCAACGATGAAGTGCATGAAGGGAAGAAAACATGCCGTGGACATAAGATTGTGTCACACGAGGGAGTGTAGGCGAGGGCATGCATCATGAAAACATTTCATCCTAGCATTAACAAGAGTATCTAGGAATGTTTGATATGTCTGCTTTATCATTACTGCTTGACTGAATTGATAACATGTTAATCTTTACTCTATGATTCCACTGAGTTCATCACTCGCTCCCACATTCTGGGATGGTGTTCTAAACACTCATCAGACTCTGTCTTAGTTGCAGATGATGATGCGGCTCAGGAGGTGGAGCCTGATTACTACAACGATCAGGACGAGTTCTCCTATATGCAGTTCTCTGACGGTTTCACTTAGGCCGTACTGATCGAAGGGACTACAGGGCATAATATTGTAGTTGGATTCTTTTTGACATTTTATTTTTGGAACATTACATATATATGATGACTTAGTGATGTATTCATACTCTGGCGATCGACAGCGATCTTTTGGATGTATATTCATTTATATACATCTTTCAGTCTTTTGCTTGCGTTATATCAACTGATCTGGAGTATGAATTATTGTTTTGGTGTAATCCCACTCATGTTTAATGCACTATCATGAACAAAATTCAATCATCTTTATCTATGTTTCATAAGTGATGCATTGGAACTCGGAAGCTGAGCTTTTGCTCGACCCCCGATTTTCAAGGCGTTACATTACAACCCCACACTAGATACATAACCATGTAAGTGGAAAAGAGCTCACTAGCTGCTTGAATAGTAATCTACCAATATCTACCCGGCACATTGGTAGCGAATCCAATTACGAGCTGGTTAGACTTAACCTAGCATTGCCCCCTACCCTCAGGCCGGTAAAATCACACCCCCTTACAACTGACCATGACATAGTGGGAGACATGGCCTAATGGTATTCGGTACTCGTGCGCTCATACATCCACTCAATCTCGGTGTTGGAGCATCCTCTAGGTACCATAAGGGTTTGGGACTTTCACCCTAGGACATCATTGTGCCCTCGTGCTTTAACAAGTATTTCTAGTATCCAATCATGTCATCCATGCTATACTTACGAAGGCTATAGTTTTGATGTTGCTAGGGCGTACAGTAATCATAAAACATAATGAAAGATACATGAGTCACAAAATTCAGTCATGCATCAATCCTACACATACCGTGTGCTCATGTGGGACAACTCTGCCTATCAGGAAGTCACATAAACAACCTGCCCACTAACATATGCAATGGTCAACCACATCTCATAGCAAGTACACAAATGATACACATGGGCATGTATCATGAAGTTATACTAAGCATACTCGTACGATGTTGTTGTACTCTCCTCATATCAAGGATGGGCCTAGGTGGCCTACTTATATTCCTAAGGATGAGGAACGGGCTTCCTTCTCCATACTATCATATAGCCCGGTAGATTCCCTAGGGGGCCCAAATAAGTCCTAGATGGACTCCAAGATTAAAATAATCCTACTAGCAACCAATGGGGGCCCGACATTTTAGGTTAGCCCAATATGAATAGATGGATAATGTAAATATCAATGGAGCCCAATGATTTGGGTCCACCCATTTAGAGAAGGATGAGAATAAGCCTAACAATGGGCTTAAGGGAAGGTCACAATGTGGACATTTAACTATCACTGCCTGCACAATGTGGACATTTAACCAACATTGCTCCTAAGGAGTGGCCCACATAGAGCCAAACATATAGTGGGGCCCGTGGCCTCACACAAGGGCCTCATATACATCATAATGAGCCTCACACAAAGGCCTAATATACTTCGCAATGAGCCTCACACAAGGGCCTAATATACTTCATAATATGTCTCACATAAGGGCCTAATATACATCATAATGGGCCTCACACAAGGGCTTAATATACATCACAATGGGCCTCACACAAGGGCTTAATGAAATAGCCCATAGCCCTCATAATGGCTGAAAAATAAATGGGCTTCACTCATATTATCTCATACATCAATATTGGGCCTCTTGGGCCAGTACATAGCCCACATACATCAAGGTGGGCCACATGGGGAAGCCCAAAGCCAAAAAAAAATGCTGAGGTAGGCTATGTCTAGTACATCCAACATGGTGGGCCTCTTTGGACAACACATAGACTCTAAAAATATAGTTGGGCCAAGCATGCAATATACTTAACATAATGGTTTACAACTTATCCTATGTAGTCCACCATAATGGATGGATGAGACTTCACTATAGGAATTTTAAGGCTAGATATCAGCCCATCTGGCCCATCAAACATCCAAAAAATCTGGGCAATCTGGACCTTATACAATTAGATGAAAGGTGGGCCTAACAAGGCATCAAAGGGTCCCAAATTCTGTTCAAGATGGTAGTGTATATCATAGAAGGAGGTGGGCCAGCTACTGGATTTTTGGGCCAACAGCAGTCCAGTCAATCTATACATTCAAAGGCTAGACGGCTGAGGATAAAACATGCATCAAATGGGTCCCACGTCCAGGGGGCCGAAAGGTGTAGACAACACATCAAGGTGGGCCTCACATCCAAGGGATGAACGCTGATGATGTAAAGTACATACATCATGGAGGGGTCCCCTCCATTGCTAGACAGACAACCAGGCTACTTTGAATGATTGTGGTGGGAATCACTATCCACTCTTCCTTAAACACAATGTTTCTTGAGTCTATGCTCCCACTATCTTTAGTATTCTAAATAAACATAGCATTAACAGTCTCAATGACTCTCATGTATAAGATGGACAATAAAATCTAAATCATTTAGATCTTTTTGGGTATTCAATAAAGAAACAACTAACCGTTCTGAGGTTAAGCTTTCTTTCATACAAATTATATGGTTCGACTTCTGCAGGACAACCCTATACATGTCGTAAACTAGGCTTTCACCCTGTCCACAATTCATATGGAGTTTTCATTATAGCCTTACTTGGGACTCTATTTAAGATATGTATAGATGTTTTCAATGCATCACCCCACAAAGATTCTGGCAATGTTGAATTAACAATCATAGACCGCACATGTCCTTTAGGGTGTGATTACGCCTTTCTGCTACACCATTCTGCTCTAGAGTACCAGGCATGGAATACTAGGCGACAATACCCCAATCTTTTAGGTATTTAGTGAATGGCATTGGATTATGCTCAGATTCACCATACCTTCCGTAGTACTCACTACCACGGTCAAATCTCACGACTTTAATCCTTCTGTCGAGTTGATTATTTACTTCATCCTTATATATCTTAAATGTATCAAGGGCATCTAATTTGTCATTAATAAGGTATAAGTACCCATAACGAGAGTAATCGTCTATGAAAGTGATAAAATACTTCTAACCATTCCAAAATGTTACAGGGAACGGTCCACAAATATTTGTATGAATCACTTCCAAGAGTCATACACTCCTAGTGGCACCCTATTTTCCAATTATAATATGTTTACCTTTAATGTAATGTATGCAGACTCCAAAGTTTAAGAAGTCCAGAGAGTGAAGAATTCCTTCACGCACAAGTATTTTCAATCTCTCATGAGAGATGTAGCGTAATCCTTATGCCACAACATTAAGGAATTTTCACAATTTAAACTTCTCTCAATTCTTTTAGTGTTTCCATATGAGGAATTAATGTCATATACATATAAAATATTCAAATCTAGCTAATAAAGATTATTAACTAAAGTGGCAAAACCAATCACACCTGAATCATAGAAAATACTCAATTTTCTAATTCCAAATTTAAACTCATAATCATACTTGTTTAAACGAGAAATGGAAACCAAACTACGCCTTATAAAAGGCACACAAAAAGTATCTAGTAGATCAAGAAAGTGTCTTCATGATAACCTAACCCTACAAACTCTAATAGCTTTCATGTCTATTCTAATGTCATTCACCATATAAACCGATCTTTCTGCATCAATTGGTGTCCGACTTTGGAGCATATCGCACATAGAATTACATATGTGAATACTTAGACCAGACTCTATCCACCAGGAGTCTATGGACATATTTGTAAAATTAAATTCAAAGTGGACAAAAACTTGATTTTTACTCTTAGAAACGAGTCATTCTTTAAATTGTGTGCAATCCTTCTTTTGATGACCAGGCTTCTTACAGAAGAAGCAACCCTATTAAGGACCTCATTTTTTTTTCTTTTTTTTCTTCTTTTTTTTTTTTACTCGAAGTTACGCTAATTTCCACCTGTATGACCCGTAGAATGCTTTCCTAAATTGTGATTCCTTTTCTTATTCATTTTTCATCCTTGACTAGATGTCACTAGGTGTGCACTCTATGTCTTGCTCAACCTTTTGAGTCTCTTTTCCTCCTGAACACATTAAGATATCAATTCATTTAATGTCCACTTTTTCTTTTGGTTGTTAGAACTGATTTGGAATTGACCGAACTGTGGAGTTAATGAGTTCAAAAAAAATTAAAAAAAATCAAAAGTTCATCCTATATTTTAAGGCCCAAATGCACGGATTTTGGCTACCACATTAAACAACCCACCGATGTACTCCCTGATGTTTCATTGACTGTTATAGGTGTCTTGAGTCAGCTTATACAGAAGCGAACTCAGCCCAGCTTTATCTAACTTCATGAATCGGTTTCCTATTTCAATCAAGAAGTCTTTAGCTTTCTCAGTCTTGGGCATGCCACCTTGCATGGTCTCAGAAATTGAGTTATTTATGATCTTGAGACACATGTTGTTCAACTTGGTCCAGGCTTTGTAGTAAGCCTTTTCTGAATCCGTACTAGAGTCAAATGGAATGAGAGGCTCAACTTCCTCCAGGGTCAGATCCAAGTCCATATAGCTTAGAAATATTTCAACAAATGACTTCTATTTTTTTATAGTTGGACCCAGTAAGCAAAGATATGGAATTGAATTGGTTTGGAATATTATAAATAGTCATAGCTGGACATACAAAGAGTAACACTCATATTAATGACCAAAAAAGTACCACATAATACTACATGAATGTAAACTACAAACATTATGTATGTATAAATGTATGATTGATTCAAGCCTTCAATCAAATCACCCATAATGATATTAGGCCTAAATCATCAAATTCTATCAAGAGCCCGATGTAACATCGCAACTCCTCCTTTGGTCGAAATTGCGACATATAGGAGACTCTACTGAACATGAAGTAACTAGTTCCTTTAAAATAAGTATAAGACACCCATCACCTTTGGGTGAAATGAGTCTCTCAAATTTATATCACCATCACCAATCACTCCACCCCTCTCATATCCTGTCAAGCGATGATACCTCTTTATTTTCACCACTGCCTACTATGGATACGAACACAACTAAATGCAATCCTATGATGGAGGGTCACTGAATTCCATATATTTAAGTCTGAAAGTGTGTGTGTATGTGTGTGTGTGTGTGTGTGAGTGTGTGTGTGTGTATAAATTGCCATTTGAGGTCACTTTGGTGACTAACACAATTAGCTCTAATCCTCACTCCTAGACTTGCGGATTGCTACATGGTTCTGCCCATAACAAACCATACTGCAAGAGTTCTGTTTTGGCCTAAAATACAGTTGATGTTGACCCCCCATAAGCTCAAACATATTCTTAAAAAAATGGTTAGGTTTAAGTTCTTAATGATTAATAACCAACTATCAGCCTCAAACACGTGTAATGGCCCTATTTCAAGTTGAATTAGAGCTCAACCTTCTATAACCATGTAAACTAAATTACCTAAGCCATTAATTAAGTAAAACCCACCAACCATTAATATACATATTGGGTTTTATTAGAATCCAAAAGATGGTCCAAGTATAGTATAATTAAATGGTTAGAATCATCTTGGACAATGTATCCTGGTACCTAAAGAGGGCCTCTAAAATTTTAAAAGATACAAGACATTAGGCCCATGTGTTAGGCCTAAAATGAGCATCAAACAACCCAGATAAGGGCCAAAAAGTTGCTTGTAAATATGCTTTCTCATATGGGCTTGAGATGGATCAGGAATGTGCTCAAACTTATCTCTAAAGTGGGTCCTAAAGTAGGGTCTGGGATCTACCCAAATTAGGCCCACAACTTGTTAGAACGTGCCCTTAAAAGGAATCTAGGCACTGGACCTATAGGCAGCCTAAAGAAAAATCCCTTTTTTGCAGCCCAATCTATAGGTCCATACAAAACCAAAACCGTTCAAAACCTAGGTACCTAATTGATTTCTAAACATGGAATGATCGACCTAAAACACCGCAAAAAATCCATCATCCATTCTTCATCTAAAACCCTAGCTAACTCACCTTCTTCAACATGGGGAAACCCTAGCCGCCACCCACCACCTCTAGTGGCTGAAATCTTAGACGCTAACCCTTTTACCATTGTAACGCTCCGAAAATTGGCACCCGAGTTCATAGACTCTGATCCTG
The DNA here is from genome assembly GCA_037074715.1 of Magnolia kwangsiensis. Taxonomy (NCBI): domain Eukaryota; kingdom Viridiplantae; phylum Streptophyta; class Magnoliopsida; order Magnoliales; family Magnoliaceae; genus Magnolia; species Magnolia kwangsiensis. The sequence goes on along the minus strand of CM073574.1, from coordinate 65,625,392 downwards.
AGTTTTCGGGTGTTAACTTAATAAAATGTACGTGTCCTGATTCAGATTCACATTCATTTCACACATAAATAATCAAAGTAACGCATTTCAACTTAGCTAAACCCAAAGTGAGGTAGAGATATCAAGATTAAAAAATATAGGGATAGCACCCAAAAGTTGCAGTTATAAAGTGGTGATCACCCATGTGAGAATTATATGAATCACAATAATTTCAATAGGAATAGATCCATAGCTCAAGTGGTAGACTGAGTGAAAGATACCTCGTTTCAACACTAAGGTCTTGGTATTGATCCCTAGTGGGGATGACTAAGAGTGAAGTATCAACTGACAGTGGAGTGTACAAACAAGCTAACAAAAAAAAGGAAAGAAAAAAAAAACAACTACCATTCGAAAAGAAGCTAGAGATATACTGGGCACCCCGAGTGTACCACTGACTGGTCTTATCCCTGAGTTATCTGTATATGTCAAATAGGAGGCATCAAATGACAACATAGTGAAGAAATGCCCCCAAGATTATTACTTGAGACATTTTATGGAATAATAGGTTCACAACCATTGTTTTCAAATGCGATCGCATATGCACATATGCGATCGTAAATGCACAGACTGAATCGCATATGCCATGATGGCATATGCAATCCTGACAAGTATGTCATGACATACTTTTATATGCAAGCAATACAA